>CM077162.1:131364077-132694398 GCA_039583875.1 Platanthera guangdongensis | reverse complement strand
CTGTGGAGGTGGAGGAGAAGGTGGAAAAAGCAGAAATGTTGTCCAGGAAGTATAAGCCGCCACTCTCAGTCCCAGTAGCAATCGTCCGTTGGGAGTCCGGATCCTGAAAAGAGCAAGAAGTAGAAGTAAATGTGACGGAACACTGTAATTGCTTGCAAAGAGAGGTAACAGATAATAAGTTGCACGGGAACTGGGGCACGTATAGAGTATCCGCCAAGTGAAGAGACGGAGTGACAATGAACTATCCCTGTTCCATGGATGATGATGAAGAGCCGTCAGCGAGAATAACCGGGGCAAGCGAGCATGTTTTTCTAGGAGAGAGAACCGAGAGATGGCCGGTCATATGATTCGTAGCACCAGTGTCGATCAGCCATTTTCCCTGAGTAACAACGTGTGCACGACCAGAAGACGTGACAACCGAGGCGAATGGCTGGAGGAGGATATGAAAGCCATGAAGGGAGGAGAAGAAACTGCAGCGGTCTCGGTGACAGCACACCAGCGGCAAGAAGGGCCACGACCAAGGTGCAGAGCACAAGCCGCGCGACTGAACCAGGAGGTCGCGACGACTAACAAGCAGGAGCGGCAAAAGCAAGAAAGGCAGAGAGGCCGCTCAAACAAGGAAGAATCCGAGCGAACAGAGAGAAAGCCGCGGGGAGAGGAAAAAAAAAGAGAGCAACCCGCGTGAAACCGCAGCGGTAAAGGGAAGAAGCCGCGCGAACACGAGCGGCTAGGAAGCAGAACAAGGCACAGCGGGGAAGAGGTCGCGCGGACTGAAAAGACCGAGCGAACAGAAGAGAGGAGAAGAGCAGGTGACCGCGACCAAGATGCAGGTGAGATAGGAACAACCCGCACGGCCAGGCAGATCACAGCAGCAAACCACGAGTATAGAGACAAGCGGAAAAGGGAAAGCAGAGCGGACAGGAGAAGAAGTCCGCAGCGGGTAGAGAACAAGGCCGCAACGACTAGGAAGTTGGAGAGGCAAGAAAGAACAAGGAGCGCGGCGACAAGGAAACAGGTCGCTGCGACGAATAGAAGTAGGAAAAGAGAACCAAGAAGAAGCAAGCCGCGCGAACAGGGCAGCGGACAGAAACAAGCCGCGCGAACAGGGCAGCGGACAGAAGAGAAGGCAAGTCGCGAAACAGGTCGCAGAAAGCGGAGAACAAGCCGCGAATAAGAGAGAGCGCACAGAATCAGGAGGAAATGACCGTGTCCTCTGATACCATGTTAAAAAGTAGCGAAAAAGAGAGAACAAGCGGATAAGCTTTTGAATAATTGAAATTTTATTATCCAAAAAAGATAACTATTACAAAGGTATGCCCTCCCTTATATAGAATGGAGGAGAGATGAGAGAATACAAATAAAAGATGTGGGACTAAAAACTTACAAGCTAAGCGGACTGTACAAAGTAAACCGCACAAGCCGCGCGGTTAGACAGAAGGACTAACCGCACGGCTACAACAAGAGAAGCAGAGAGGTCGCCTGTGAAGATCGCTAGACCGCCCGGTTTACAAGCCGGCGAGTCAAACCGCCAGACCGCGCGGTCTTCAACCCGCCAAGACAGACCGCCCGGTCACTAACTTCAACAAATTTAAATAAAATTATTTTAAAATGGACAAGAGAGTAGATCACTTAGAGAAGAGTGTAGGCGATTTGACCCAACGCATGAGCGATTTGATAATAGCGGTTGAAACTCTCACCGCTAATGTGGGTAGTGTCAGACACGTCCTGAACGGATTGCGCACATCGGTTAATGATATCGAAGCCATCGTGCACATAAACTGAGCACCTATCCCAGTGGTCAAAATCGACCCTAACCCTAGACCTTTAGAACTTGCACATCCCGAACCTGAACGACGTAATCAACCTCGTTGCGATGTAAGAGTCAAATTGGACGTTGGTGGTTTTGAGGGACACTTATAACTCGAGGATTGTTTAGACTGGTGTGATCAGATGGGCTGCTTCTTGTCTTGGAAGCAATTGCCCCAAGCATGACAAGTTGAGTATGCCATGCTTAGACTGAAAAGTTCCGCCCTAGTTTGGTGGGGACAACTAGAGCATTCTATATTTAATCTAGGCATGCCCCATATCACCATATGATCAATGTTTAAGACGCAACTTCAGAAACTACATGTTCCACCCAATTATTTACAGATCCTCTACCGTCGGTTCCATAACTTCTGATAAGATAAATTATCACTGGATGAGTATACGAACGAGTTCCTAGTACTATAGTCTTGCCTTGACCTCCAAGAGGATGATGACATGACCGTGCCCCGTTATCTGAACGAGTTATGCTATTCTATTAGAGACCAGATAGAGCTTTTTGATTATAAGGACTTATGAGAGATTTCAAGTCGCGCGCGGAGAGTGAAGTCCTTACAGAAGCGGACCTCCGACGCTAGGTCTACTGAGAGATCCACATCAAGCATTACCACTACCACTACTTGTTGGATCTCGGATTCCTCACACTCTCCCATCACCACCGTGACTCCGACCCCATCCACTATCCCTTCCAAGGGTAAGGAGATTATTGGGGCTAAGACTAACTGGGGTATCCGATGCTTCAAGTGTATCTAGTCGGGGCACAAATTGTTTGAGTTCCTACAACGTCATTTTGTCGCTGTTATTGATTCCACTAATGGACAAGAGCCTGAGTATGAAGTTTACATTAATGAATCTCACTTTGAGGCTGAGCCTGAACGCGAGTCTGAAGATGCCATAGAAGTGAAAGGTGAACACATCAAACATTTAGTCTGCGTCTTACGTTATAGCCTGATCACCCCTATCAAGTCTACTGAAAATGACCATATGAGACAATTTTCCGCACCACTATACGTTTTCAGGGACAATTTTGTTCCATTATTATAGATAGTGACAGTATGGAGAACTTCGTTTCCCAACGCATGGTCGATATATTAGGACTTGAGACACACTCGTTAAAATAATCTTACATCTTATCTGGAGTTAATAGTCATTTGACTTTGCCCGACACACACTATTGCCAAGTAGAGTTTTCTATAGGGAGCATATATTCAGATAGAGTATTATGTCTTGTCGCTGTTATGGATGTCTTTCACATCTTGTTGGGGCGAACTTGGTAGTACGACCGACATGTCATGCATGATGACACAAGAAACAGTCATTCCTTCATGTACGAAGGACGCAAGATTGTTCTTCTTCCCCAGAAGAACTGTCTTATGCATCGGGCACGTGAGAGGACCTCTCCGCCTTCTAGTTCACTTTTTGTTCACTCCACCGCGCAACTCCTTACCTCACTTCCACTGAAACCACCACCCCATGAAGTAACTCATGGCTCAAATGTGTCAATTACCCCACAGGAACAAGGCTTGACTCAACATTTATCTATTTTTCACAAGCCACCTCACTCCGACGTGCCACCTGATATTTTCAGTTTTTTGATATTATAACTGATTACCACTCGTTTCACACACCTCACTCTGTCGATTTCTTATTTAGAGGCTGCACTTTTATTTCACCTCATTATCATTTGGACATAGACATATATGTGGGGTTACAACAAAATGTTAACTATTTTGTGTCTTCTGCTACGACGTGGTGGGCCCCTCCTTCTCGCGCGGTCTTTTCTTCCTACCCGCAGGACTCCTTTTTTCCGCGGTGCTCTGACCGCGCGTATGTGCAGTTACCCGTGGGACAAGTCTTCTCACGCTGTCTCCTCTCATCTTGCCGCAACCTCTTTTCATCTTGTCTAACCACTTCCTCTAAATCTCAATCTTCATTTTCCTTCTCGCTTCTCCTGACCGCGCGGTCTGTTTTGTTGTCAGCGCCTTCCTTGGTTTAACCGCGCGGTCTGCTTCTCTCTTCTTTCCGCGCGTCTTCTTGTCTCGCGGTCTGCCGGTTGCTTGTCGCACGGTCTGCCTGCTGCGACTTTTCTCTTCCTTGCCGCTTGACCACTTGGTGTGCTCTGTTCACCGCGAGTTGCATTTATAACCTTAAAAAGGCCCAAATTCAGAAGAGGAATACTATATGCAAAAGTACTTGTACTCTTTTTGATTTATTCTAATGAAATTAAAATTGAAGGTTTTACCGGAACTCTCTTGTAGTCTTTATTTATGTCATGTATTAATTCATTGCTTTGTGTCTGTGAATGCCTTGGAATGCATTTTCTCTCTTTTTGTGTACTCACCAACAAATGTAAATTTTCTCTTCATTAAACATATATAGATTGTTGGGAGAATTCCTAAGGATTTAATGAGACATTCTTCCTGAAAATGTTAGGTATGGTAGTAATTTAATTCTATTTAAATAAAGTCCTTGAAGTGAAGCAAAGATAAGACAAAGATCCCTCAAAGAAAGCTCTGCAATCAATGTTCGTTGACCGACAATCGTTGACCGATAACCTAAGCTCTCAATGATCGTTGATCTTAAGAAAGGCTTAACGATCAACGATCGTTGACCGCCGACCACAATTTGGTGACAAGGAAGCTCACACATCAAAGTCTGAAGAAGCAAGCTCAACGATTTAAGATCACTGGCCTCCGTTCGTTGACCGACGACCGAATCACTCAAATGATGAAGATCTAAAGAAGACAACGAAATGATCATTGATCGTTAACCGACAACCACATGCATTATTTTGCGATTGTTGACCGTTGATCCCGGATCAAAGAAAGGCCGATCATAAATTTCTGATCGAAAATCTGTGCTCATCGACCACGCAACCTTCCCACCTAAGTTATCAAAAGCTCAAGGCGCACCAAGACGCAAAGGGCCCCTGGAGCCTAGGCGCAAGCCGCAGGCGCGCGCTTGAGGCACAAAAATTGGGTAAAAAAGAAATTGAGCGAATTGAGCGCCCAATTCGCTGAAATTGAGTTAGTTCTCTTCTATCAAGTTAGTATAAGAGCCCTTTTGGAATTGAGTTAGTTCTCTTCTATCAAGTTAGTATAAGAGCTCATATTTTCCAATATTCTATCTAAGTACGTGAGAAGTGATATAAATACATGATAGTCATAATTGATGCATACAAAGTGCATCTAGAAATCAAATAAAAAACTACAACACTTAATATAAAACATTAGACGGAGATAAACAAATTTATGATTAAAATCTTTGTACCCTTTGAACACTAATGATTAACCCCTCTTGAATTAACAATATAGCATGACTTCCACACAACTAATGAATGACCAAATCTCTTCATTAAACACAAAGGACGTATTAGAATCAAACATTCAAGCATAGTAAAATGAGATCAGTTTTTGAAGGCAACATAATAAAAATAACAACATAAATAAATCAACCAAGTCATCAATCATAATCTATCAAATCAACATTGCAATTTTTCGCACTAAAAAACAAACCTAAGCTACCAAGTTAACAATCATAAACTCTAAACTAATGTGCAAGAAAATAACATAACATTACGGCGATCACGCCATCACTTATCGTCTGAATCAATAAAAGTTTTATTTTCTTCACTAAAATTTTCTTCTTCTTCATTGAACTCATCTTCTTATTCATCCTCGGCATCATCTGTATGCGTTGTTGGAGTAGGTGCCTTCTTCTTAGATGTGCTCCCCTTGTCAGCTACCATCTTCCCTTTAGATAAGTGCGTGGAGTAGATGTCTTCTTCTACTTCACTGGCCCTTGCTACTGCACCCCAGGTCAATAATTCGTCATCAAAAACTATATCGTCATCCTGCTCAACCTCCTCATCTTTCTCCATTCTTTCCATTATCCATTCATTGCTATCGTAAATATCTTTCAGCGAGATCAGATCAATACAATCACGTGAATCATATCGCCGACGTAAGACACGGTTGTATTTTACAAATACTAAATCATTTAGGCGCTGCTGTGCTAGTCGATTTATTTTTTTGCTATTGACCTATAACATAACAAATAATTAATTAATCATATAATAATACAAATTAATATTTACATACTTGTTCAAAAAAATGCATACATGCTCAAAAAACTCCAGTTGCGCCCACATCCGGATGAACTGCAAGTGAGACTTAAAGCTTTACTGCAAATTTAGTCAGATCAGTATTATCAGCTTCATATGATTGCCACCATTCAGCTGCCCAAAAAAATAAATATCAAGAAATTAATGAATCATTCTTATTAAATAAATTATTTGTTTGAAACTTGAAATAATATTTAATTAACTAACTTGGAGACTTTGTTTTTTTTGACGAACTGCAAATTGCATTAAAAATAAACCTTTAGCATTTCTATATAAAATTAGTTGGTCCATAATTATATCTTGAATTTCAGGACTTAGAATGAACTTTTGCATTGTTTGATATAAACCCTCATGACTTCTCCATCTAATGCCATTTCAGGGTTTGAATAAAAGAATTCCGGATTTAAATAATGAGTCGCCGCATGCAATGGTCGATGAAGCTGATTTTCGCATCTCCTGTCAACAATCGCAAAGACTTTTTATATTTTTCCTCTTTCCCATTGAAAGAGTTCATGATTGTCTCTTTTGCTCTATTCATAGCCTCATAGATATAACCAATAGCCGGTCTTTTATCTCCATCTACCAATCTTAGTACCCGAACTAAAAGTCCGAAAATCTTCGAAATGTACACAATAGTACTCCAAAAAGAGAACATGTATATAATGCTCTGTACTTGCTTACCTCCTGTTTCCTTTGTCCACTTGCTTGATGTACACTCAAGTGAAGTGAACATCTTCCTTAGATTTGTCCTCTGCTTATAAATGCGCTGAAGTGCAAGAAATGAAGGCGCAAACCTAGTAACAGCAGGTCTAACAAGCTCCACTTGTCCTGTGAAGCTCCTTAGAATGCTGACTCGTCCAGACCGAACATTAATATAACTGTTGACACTCATTGCTATTTTAATTGTTCTACTAATGCTTGATATCTTTCCAATATCCTCCAGCATTAAGTAAATACAATGAGCGGCACACGATGTCCAATATAAATGTGGCCGTTTTGCTTCCAATAATTTTCCTATTTCATAATAAACACATTTATTTAATTTCAATATATGATATTAAAATTAAGTAAATATTAAAAGAGGATGATTAACGATATATTTACCTGCTGGTACATTATTGCTTGCACTATCAGTAATAACTTGAACAACATTTGCCTCCCCAACATGTTCCACTACTCTATCAAGCAATTCAAACATCCTCTCTCCAGTCTTTGCGTAATCAGATGCATCAACATATTTCAGGAAAAATGTAGCATTCGGTGAATTTACCAAAAAATTTATAAGTGTTCTCTGTTTATTATCTGTCCATTCGTTTGCCATGATAGAACATTCAAACAACCTCCACTCATCCTCATATTTCTTCATCATCTTCTGGACTTCAGTTGCTTCATTATTCAACAAAAGCACACGAACTTCATGATAACTGGGTGGTTTCAATTCAACTCCAAACTGGCCAATGAATTCTATCATCACTGCAAAACTAGGGTAGGTAACCGTATTAAAAGGAATAACTGCATCATACATTCATTGATCTATATGCTTGCATACTCTCCCTCTAAGTTCCTTCTTACAAGCTTCGTTGATTGAAGTTTGCTTCATTTGCTGATGTTGACCTTTTATTTCATTTTCTTCTCAATATTAGATGCAAAAAAACATCTATCGGTCCTTAAGTTTTAGACTTTTTAGGCGCACCGCTTGGACCGCATCCATGAATCTTCGCACCGACGTCATCCATATCCTCACCGCTTCTGCAAAGTCCGGGAATGCTTGTTTTTCTGTATTGCTTACAGACATTTTCTTTTGCATATAGTCTTGAATTTCTGTCCTTACATGCCTTGGGCATTTGTGACAGACTTTGGTATTTCTAAATCCCACCAGTAGATGTTGCTTCGCACGATAAATTCCACCCCTTGTGACTTTCTTACAGAAAATGCAAATTAAATCATTTTTATTAGTGACAGATGTCTATCACACATACTTCCAACCTGGATCATTCCTAGATTAGACACTAGATGAACCAGATCTACTCGCGTTCATTTCCAGTTATTAAAACATTTTACAAAAAAATTATTACATAGAACAGGATAATTAGTGAAAACTGTAACGTTCGGTTCACTGTTTTACAGTGAACTAGGCTGCCAAGTTCGCTGTAAAACAGAGAACTGGAGCCCAGTTCGCTGTTTTACAGAGAACTGGAATTCCAGTTCACTGTTACAGTGAACTGGGCTTCCACTATGACTATGCTAGAAGCCTAAAACAGAAGAGAGTAGTCAAACAAATTACGTGAACTGAGCTTTCACTATGCGTCTATGCTAGAACAGAAGAGAGCAGCCAGAAAAAGTGACATTCAGAAAAACACATAGCCGGAAAAATCTTCAAATGATAGCCATTATGCAAGAAGAAGAAGGAATGCAGTGAGAAGAAGAAGTTACCAAAAGAGGCGGCAGCCGGCGAGCGGAAGAGGAGCAGCGAACGGAAGAGGAGCGATGACACGAGCGGAGCGGCGACAGGAGCAGAGATGGTGAGCTTTCAAACCTAAACCCGATTCGACGTGAATCAGGAAAATGAGGCCACAACTCCTTATAAACACATAACCCTATTAAACTAAACCGGTTTGCCTCGACCGAAAATATTCTAGGCGCACCTAACCAGCGCTTGAATGGCCCGCAAGGCGCGCCTGGGGCGCGCCCTGGCCAATTCGCCCGCCTCGCACTTGATCGGGCGCTATTCTGTGCGCCCGGCACCTCTGGCGCGCCTAGGCGCACGCCTTTATAACTTAGCCTCCGACGAAGAGCTCCCCTCAGTGTTCGTTGATCGAAGCGCTCACCGATCGTTGACTGAGTTTAAATATTCTGTTAAAATGAAAAATAGTTGTTGCAGTTCCCAGAATGGAAGACACCAGCTTTCTGCAACCCATGCTGCGTAGGAATCTTTGGATCTTTAACAACAACAACACTCAAGCCTTTATCCCACTATTGTGGGGTCGGCTAATCTTTGGATCTTTAACAAATAAGGAAAAAAGAAAGAATATAAAAGCTATTTTTGTTTTATAAAGGCAGCCCCATCACACAGAATGTGAAGCTGATTATTCAAGCAGCCAAAACATGACTTCTTTCTTTATCCTCATTCTTCTCCCTGCAAACTGAATCACCTTCTTTTGGGATTCAACTAGTCCCACTTCTCCTTTGACAACTCAGCTTGATCTAAAGCACTGAAGTTCGCAACATTCAATTTTAAATGGTTATTAGACTCTCCCTTCAAAAGAACTACTTGGGTTATTGAATCTATAGAGGAATAGATTCTATAGGTAGGAGTCTCCGGAGTAAAAGACTCATCGCTTTGGCGCGGAGGCAATGGTAGCCCACAGATTTGTGGAAGAGAAGACGTACCCAATTGATTGAGGAAGCTCTATAAATCCCATGTCTTGCAGATATTCTTCTGTGTTATTTTATTTAGTCTTTTTGGTTCATTCTTACATCTCTTATCTATTAAGCTAGCTCATAAATCTAAAAGAAACCTAAAATAAGTTATTTGAGATCTATTTTGGGATCTATTTTGTACAAGTTTTCTCATTAATCATTCTACTTGCAAGGTTTAATCGTCGACCATTTAATTGAAGCACTTTCTCTTTAATTTAATCTGATCTTGCTTGTTTTGCTAATGCCTAACCTCGACGTGAATGCGTGTTGTTTCTATTAATAATTCCATAAATTATTGTGATTATTCGTTAGACTATTACTTGTGTATCACATCATTTTAAATTCCTAACGTCACCACACTAGCACTAAATCATTAATGTTTCCTAAGGGAAAAATTTCACACACTATATCTGTCTTGCATCACGAAGACTACATATGTAGGAGGGTAATGTTGGATCTAGTGGCCAATTTTAGAGGGGGTGAACAAGGTTTTAAGATTTAATTAAAAATTCGAATAGTTTTATCCAGGAAAACTAGTTCCGGAAGCTACCGCGGGGCGCTAACTGGCTAGCACGCGGCGGTAGGTCATAGACCTTGTTTTCCTGAACCAATTTCTCTTTGGAGATGCACACACCCTTCAGAGATCCACCGGCAAACAGCCACGACGCCATACGCAGAATGAATAACAAATAATAATTCTATTCAATAAGAAACGAAAGTGATTTATAATTACAAGCAACTAGATCTCCATGACGCCGGAGATCAGAGGCGGTGGATTTCAATTTTGCTTTTGGTTTCTATACCGACCTACTACCCTGACCGGTTGGCTCTCTCCCTTTTCCTCTAGGAAAAGTCTTCGAGCCGGCTCTTCACCTTCACACAACGAAGTGTCTTAGAGCACCACTAGATCCCGTGATCGAGACGTCCCTTCCCCGGGATGATTTCTCACGGAATCCTTCCCGGATTTCGACGACCTTCACCGGTCGATTTTCCTCACCACAAACAAACAGAAAAGAGAAAAATACAAAAAAGAGTAAAGAAGATTTAAAATTGATTCGCCCTCAAGATGATTCCTCCATTGAGCGGTGCATGATCGGTGCTTACGATCTTCGTTCTGTTGCAACCGATCAACTCCTCTTGGTCGTTGTAGTACTTTGCTCGCCGGAGATCTTCGTGCGCGAACGGGAGGGAGGAGACTTTCTCTTCCTTCGACGAAGACGGTGGAACGCTGCTCAGAGGCGGCACACGAACCCTAAAATGAAGTTCTGGCTCTCTTGATTTGTACAAGGAACGAAAAAGCGAAACCCTTTTATACGTCTTTGAAAAACAGGCTACCGCCGGCGGTAGGTCGTTGCGCGTCGACGTGACAGCTGTCCCGTGGATTTGGAAAAATATTCGAAAAAGATATTTTTTCGGTTTTTCGGTTTTTCGTGTTAGTGCGGTGTGGTACCCAGCTATCGCCTGGCGGTAGAACAATCTTCTCGACGATTGTTGAGAGAGCTAGTGCTGCGAGGTAGGAAGCTAGCGCTGCGCGGTAGGTCACCGAACGCGTGTCCAGAATAAATCCCGAGGCTAGCGCGGACGGTAGCTTGAGCGCCACGCGGTAGGTCCCCGAGCACCCATTCAAATTAAATCCAGGCTAGCGCTCGACGATAGCGCTAGCGCGCGGCGGTAGGTCACAGAGTTGAGTTCTTCGATTCTTTTGAACCTGTAAGCCTGGACATTACACCAAACATAAGTGTGATCAGATACAACATGAGGTTTGATATTGTCAAACTAAAGAGATGTGAACCGTAGGCTCCAACTGGTAATACTTGGTGCCCTTTCTTTTGATAGAAATTTGGATCCTAATGCTTATTACAACTAGATTTTAGATTTATAATGTTTTTTACTGGAATGACGTCTATTGATGGAAATAATTAGATTTGCCAAATTTAGATTGGTTTTGCAAGCTCAAGTATTTTGGGCTTGAGTAAAGGGAACAAAAAAGCTAGAATGATTGAATTCTTGAGATTAAATGAATTTGAACTTTAAAGATATATACATGTTATTTATATTTGATTGATTATGCGACAGATTTAATTCCTTGAATTGCATTGTATATAAATTGTAGTAGTTGCCTTTTGATTGCCCTGCTCTCGGATTGTATATAAATTGCATGGTTTCTAGCAAAACATTCACATGGCATTTGAGTTCTTATCTAATATAATCACAATTGTTTAGACTACAAGTTATGGTGATCTGCGTTTTTTTTGCATGTTTTGTTATCATCTTCGGGTACTAAAATACAGCATCACTTATGTTCTTTATAATTTTGGCAGGCACCGGATGGAAGGAGATTGGGGGTAGCAATCCTAGAGAACATGGGCGTCTTCGCTGATGAAAGCTGGTATTGGAAGTCTGCTGGTGTTCTTTTGGGATATTCCATCATCTTCAACATTCTCTTCACACTTTCCCTCATGTATCTAAATCGTAAGTCGTCAAAAGTAATAATAACCTAATGCTCTACATGACAGTGCACAGCTAACCCAAGTCCTTCCTTGAACAGTGTGTCTATCTTATACCATTCTTATTTTTATTTCCTTGGTTGCACAATGGTAGCTCTTGGAAGGCCGAGTCCAGTCATTCCTGAAGAAACAGCAGCTGAGATTGAAGCCAAAATTGATCATTCTGCACACAAGGGAAACAGGAGTAAGATCTGTACAAATCAAATGATGCAAATTCAGTTGCTTGCTTCTGACCTTCATAACATTTTATGAACTATAGAAGCAGAGGTGGAGGTCCAAAGTATGACTCATCACCCAAGCGTTGGCTTTTCACCTCAGTGGCGTAGCTGTGAAACATACAGGAATGAAGCTGACAAAGCTTCTCTAGAAGAGGAATGGGTCTTCCTTTTACGCCTCTTGCTATGTCGTTTAATGAAGTGAACTACTACGTTGACATGCCTCCAGTTAGTTCCACTTTATTTCTCATGTTCTGAATAAAAACTTACCAGGATAATAGATCATGAGTTACAGCAAGATGATATATTCAATATTTTGCTTTGGCAGGCAATGAAAGAGCAAGGAGTCACAGAAGATAGGCTTCAATTGTTGAGGGGAATTAGTGGGACCATCCGTCCTGGAATACTTACTGCTCTCATGGGAGAGAGCGGAGCTGGGAAGACAACACTAATGGATGTCTTGGCTGGAAGGAAAACCTGTGGCTACATTGAAGGAGATATCAGGATGTCTGGTTACTCCAAGAACCAATCAACTTTTGCAAGGGTTTCAGGATACTGCGAGCAGTTTGACATTCACTCCCCTCAGCTCACTGTGAAGGAGTCGCTTGTCTTTTCTGCATTGTTCCGCCTTCCTAATGAAATTGACATACAAGAAAAATATGTGAGTTTGAATGCTTCTACCAGTGAACCCTTCTTTCATTTTACTGTGTTGAAATTATCATTCAAATTTGTTGCTACACTATTAATTTCTAGTTTTTATGCTTTGCTGTCATCTCAAATACCATCGTGCTATAATTCTATGTTTATTTTAAAAAATTTTCATTTATTATGGCTATAAGATGGTATGTGGGTCTTAGTGGTATCCAAATAACTTCACACATATTATTATAACTGCACAATCTATTGAATCGACTGACTAAAAGTTGACAGCAAAGGTCGCATGGAAACTAGGCAAATGATACGATGGGAAAAAGTCAAAGCTCATATTGAACAACATCAAATGAAACTTTCTGTTAGAGTTTCTGGTTTTATTTAGTTTGTATTTTGTGTTATGTGGTAGTATTTGTCACTCCTATATATATGGAACGTCTCTTGTTTAATTTGAATAATCATTATATTCTCTCAACATGGCATCAAAGCTAGAAAAAATCCCAAAGTCCTAAACGCGTGCTCTGCTCCTCTCTATCATTCGCATTCCGCCGACCTCGCTCTTCTGCCCCGCCTCATCACTTATTCCGGCGGCCCTTCCTCTTCTTCCTCTCTTCCCACCGACCTCTTTTCTTCCTCTATTCCCTACAACTCATCCCGCAAGCTTCCACTTGGTTTTTCCGTTGGATCCATTCTGGACGCCGGGAGATATTGGACATTAAAATTCTCCTTTTCGGTGTCTGTTTTCTCTTCTCCTTGGGGGGATGAATCCTCCATTGCTTTTCTGATTTTGTTCTTTGTTCGGTTCCTTTGTTAGGATCGTTTTTTCTTCACTTTCTATGAGAAGCTATTAGGGCCGCGCAACTGTCTTCCTATTTGTGCTTCCCCGTGATTTCTATTCCCAGGTTGCTTGGAAGGGAGTGGTGATTATCCAAATATCCTTCAGTGTGTGTGTTGAGTCATCCCCGATGTCGGCATTGGGCTTTGACCGTGGTAACCATGACCATGGAACTCATCAAATCACCACCATAAAAATTGATGACAACAAATATCTCCCGTAGACTCGTTCTATCACTCTTGCCCTCAAATGACGACATATGTTTGAGTATGCTAACAACACAACGAAGGCCCCCACTCAAACATCTACTTAGTGGTCTCAATGGGAATCCAAAATCTCCCTTGTGATGTCATGGTTGCTCAATTCCATACTGGAATGCATTGATCAAAATTACATGTTCCTGGATACTGCTGCCAATATTTGGAAGCGTGTCGAGGTTCAAGTCGAGGGAATGCCGCTTAGATTTTCCAACTACATCAGTGGATATTCCTCTTGAGGCATGACAATCGTTCCCCTTTTGCCTATTACCTGGAGTTTACTCATTTGTTCCAAGAGTATGATCACTTCGATGCTCTTGCCCTCGTCTCTCCCGAAGATGAAGTGCCTATTTCCTCTATTGTTAGGAACAAAGTTGCAGATGTCGGATGTCGGACTCACGTTGGTTAGTGTATTTTTATGTCGGATGTCGAATTGCGTGGGATATATCTGGGACATTTCAAAATGTTGGATTGTAATATTATATATATTTATTTCATAATTATTAATTAATTGATAATTATTTTATCTAATTAAGTATAAACTAAAATTCATATGAAAAAATTAAACTACTAACAAAAGTTTAACTAATTTATAATATATAAGAAATGTTGCATACTTTCAATCATATAATACAAATTGTTGGATCCCTCGTTGAATTTGGGCTAGATTTACTAAATTAGGATGTTTGACCCAACATGTATAGCTAGAGTCATGTCTGTGTCCTAGAGTATAGACCATGTCCTTAGAGACAAAACTGCATGGACCAGTCATCAACAGACTACAAAAGACTCAAGACTCAGAGAAATTTCAAAGACTCAGGAAATGAGTTCGACGTTTGTCGAACTCAGGTCGACGAAAGGCGTGCTCAGCTCGACGAACTCAGAGACAATTCTCTGAGCTGAGCTCGACGAACTTGGTACTCAGATCGACGATATATGGACACTATATTTCAACATTCCATGTCCAGAATTCATTTCTCTGAACTCCAGTCGACGAACTTGGATCTTAGGTCACGATCTTTGGGTATTCTACTTCAACATTTTATTCCAGAAACATCTAAAATGTTCTAAGTCCAGAATCATACTCCAGTCGACGAACTCATCTTCTCAGCTCGACAAACTTAGAACACATTCTTGGCAAGCTTTATCAAGTAGCAGTTAGAAGTTCTCAGCTCGACAAAACTAGTTCTCAGGTCGATGATTTCTGGATACTTCACTTCAATATTCTAAAGTCCAAGAACCATTACTCTGAACACTAGTCGACGAACTTAAATTCTCAGCTCGACGATCTTGATCCACAGAATTGACAAGGTTACAGAGAAAGCAGTTGTCTGTGCTCAGGTCGACGATCTTGGATCTCAGCTCGACGAACAAAGATTATCTGGTCGACGAACATAATTTCTCAGCTCGACGAACTCTGGACCCAGGTCGACGAATTCTGTTCTCTGCTCAACGATTTCTGTGAAGTTACAGACTTGGAAATTTTCCTCCCTCTGTCCTTAATTTATTGCAATAATTCCTGAGTAATCAATTCTAAATATTCTCTGAATATTACCGTTAGACGCAACATTGATTATGGACTTCATCAGGATTATTGCTTGCCGATTTTCAATGGGACAGCTGGGGAAATCAATCAATGCAAATATTCTTCAGGCCGTCAGTATTGAATGAAGGAAGAAATTCAAAATTAAGAAGGGAGATTCTATGAAAAATATAAAAAAGATTTTTCCTCTTTCTTCAAACAGACACACAACATACAACATAGGGATCTTCTTCTTCCTTCTCGTCTGAATACAGAGAACAACATATACAGGTAAATAACTCAGTAAAGATATAAGAAGCCCTAGCCCTAGACCAGAGAAAGAACAGCAAGCTGTAGAAGAAGAAGAACATCAATCAAAAATCAAGAGTCTTCTTCCCTCTTCATTTCAGGATTCTTCAAAGGACAACAAACATTCTATCTGTCAAGACGCTCCTGGATACCTGCTGGTCAAGGCTGACATATTGAAGACATACTCACCCTACAGCAAGGCTCAAATCTTCCTGAGTTCAATATCTCAGGGGAAGCTTTGGCTAACATCATATATCCACTAAAATCTTCTCAGTTGTATTTTGAGAAAGAGAAGACATAATCACTCTCTCACCCCCACTGTAAAAATGGTTCTTTAACTCTCTTCAAAGTTATTCTTGGTTGTAAGTCTACTGATCAAAAGACTTGGGTTGGTTTTTGAGCACCTGATCAAAAACTCATTGGTGGTAGTCACCTGATCAAAAACTTGAGTGGATTCCTACCAGAGTGGTAGAAGAGTGGATGTACCTAGGTTGGGGAACCACTATAAAATTCTTGTGTTGTTTGGTTGCACATTTTCTTTTGTTCTTCCTGTGGCTGTGATAGTTAGGCTTAGCTGTGCTTGTGATAGTGCTAGAGTAATTTATCTTAGATCTGTTTTTATTTTCATCAAAAGTTTTTAAGATTTCAAGATACTCTATTTACCCCCCCTCTAAAATATTTCAGATCTAACATTTTCACAAATATACAACATCACAAAATCATATTAAACAAAAAATATAGTCTTACCTTAATTTAAAACCAAAATGTTAGTGCACTGCTTTGATGGAGTCTGTGGTTCACATCTCTTTAGTTTGACAATATCAGTTGTATTTGATCGTACGAGTGTTGGGTATAGTGTGTAAGTTTACAGATATAAAAGAACGAGAAAATCGAGTTCTGCACCTACCGCCGAGCGCTAGCACTACCGCTCGCGCTAGCTTCAGAATTAATTCAGAACAAGTGCTCTGTGGACTACCGCGTGACGCTATCCTTACTGCGACGCGTTAGCTCTCTTAACAAGCATCGAGTCATCACACTACCGCCAGACGATAGCTCGAAAATGCGCCGCGATAGCTCGAAAAAGCAGAAAAATATTTTATTTGGATATTTTTCCAAATCTGATGGACAGGTGTCATATCCACGCGCCTTGACCTACCGCCGGGCGCTATCTCTACCGCCAGCGGTAGCGTATTTTCCAAGACGTATAAAAGTGCGCCTCTCTTTTCCTGGAGAACTAGAGAGACATATTCTGATTCTAGGGTTCGTGTGCCGTCTCAGAGCAATGTTTTACCGTCTCCGTCGAAGGAAGAGAAAGCCGCCTCCCTCCTGTTCGCGCACGAAGATCTCCCGCGAGTAAAAGACTACAACGACCATGAGGAGTTAATCAGGTGCAATAGAACGAAGGTCTTTAGCACCAGTCACGCACCACTCAACGGAAGAATCATCTTGAGGGAGAATCACTTTAAATCTTCTTTACTTTCTTATTGTATTTTTCTCTTTTCTAATTGTTTGTGGGTGAGGAAAATTGACCGGTGAAGGTCGTTAGAATCCGTGAAGGGTTCTGTGAGAAATCATCCTGGGGAAGGGACGTCTAGATCGGGGGATCTAGTGAGGCTCTAAGACACTTCCGGGAAGAAAGGTGAAGAGCCAGCTCGAAGACATTTCCGATAAGGGAAAGGGAGAGAGCTAACCGGTCCGGGTAGTGGATCGGTATAGAAAACAAAAAGAAGTTTGTATTTCACCGTCTCTGATCTCCGGCGTCATGGAGATCTTGTTGTTCTTAAGTGTAAACCACTTTCATTACTTTTGAATAAAATTATTGTTCGTTCTTTGTTCTTGTTGTTATTTCATGGTTCTATACTGCTAGATCTCTGAAGAGTGTGTGAGCCTCTGAAAGGCGAAGTTTTACGGAGAAAACAAGTTCTGTGACCTACTGCTGCGCGCTAGCAAGCTAGCGCCCCGCGGTAGCATCCAGAACCAGTTTTCCTAGGTGAAACTCATTTTAATTTTGAACTAATTTCTGAAAACCTTATTCATCCCCCTCTAAGGTTGACCACCCGATCCAACAAGTAGTATCAAAGAAGGGTTATTCCAAAAACGGTTTCAATATCGGGAATAATAACCAACCCTGATCTTGAATCGACTAGTGAAGATTGAAATTTGTACACAAAAAATTCATTAGCACCATCTCTATTTACAGGTGTGAACTATAACGTGCGGAAAAATTTAATGAGAAAATTCCTTATAGTAATAGACATAAGTTTGAAACATGATGTGGATCAAGACCCCAAATAATTTAAATAAATACGAGTGTCATTTAAATGCCAAAGCTATGAATAGTCTGTTTTGCGGGCTTGGTCATGAAATTTTCAAACTCATCTACACGCTTACTGTTGCTTATGATATACGAAAATTTATTGAGATTAGTTATAGTTCTCCTTCTGCAGATGATGAATCCGAGCAATTTCTCATGAATTCAAGTGAAGAACCAAATAGAGACTTGCTCTTAGAGAAATACATGACAACCACATCAAGGGAAAGAGAAGACAAAATCTTAACTATGGATGAGGAAACACATGAAGAAGTCAAAGAAACTTTATGCTCAAATTTCACCTCATCCAAGATCACTGTAAGAAATCGAATTTCCTTTTTGTCTGTAATTATATCTCTACACTGTGCATGCTAGAAAATGCTAAACGTAGAATTAAGAAGTTGAAAAATATTAATTCAGAACTTCGTTTAGAAATAAAATTTAAAAGCACAACTAAATGTAGAACCAGAGCTTAATGTATCCCGTTCTTCCTCTAGCTATGTAGTTAAAAATATTATACCTTATTTTGATTGCATAGAATTTTAAGATAAATTCAAGATTTTTGAAAAAGAGTTATATATTTTCACAGAGCGAAATGAAAAATTTATTAATGAAATTTTGCTTTGTCTTGTATACTGGAATCATTAAAATTATTTGTGCAAAAAATTTCAAATAATAAAAAATCTTTTATGTCTGGTTTGTCTTCAAAGATATATAAGGTATGTACTAGTGTTTTAAATTTCATAAGACACACACCTAGTAAAATTTTTAATTTGCATTCAACTTCTTCCAATGTTAAAGTAAATGTCAGCAAACTTCCTATTAATAATAATTTCAAAATTCACCGTCATTATAAACTCAAATTTATGATTATGGAAATTTGTTACATAAAAAGAATATTCAACCAAAGTATGAATGAAGGATAATCTTTAAAAATGACGCACCTATTCCACTCGAAAGGGCGCATTCATCTATATCTCCCTATGATCTATCGCGCTATGTTTGAGTACCCAAAGGAAATGCAACACTTGGCTATTTTTAGATACATAAATATCTTATCAATTAATATCCATCTATTGCTCGAAGTATAAACTAATCAAAACAAAACTACTTGATAATCTACTTCACGTTGTGCATGATGTTCTTTCTATTTTCATTTTGTTTTTTTTGTATTTTTTTTTGCTTTTATATTTTTTCTTAAGCCAACATGTCTTGGACACTTTTCATATACATTTGTTATATGACTTACAAATATTAAGTTTAATTATAAATCAATCCAGCAAAATGAATTTGAATAAAAGTCATATCCCTGCTAAGTGACCAAAATTTACTTGTTCTCTAAATTCTATCCTCTTAAATCCATTAACTACAAATATATTATATTATCCAATAACTTTCAATAATGGATTTAAATAGGCTATAAGGGGCCTTAAAATAAAATAGTTAATGTGCAATTTTTTAATTAATTCCCTAATTTTTATGTTGCATCCGAGAGCCCCTAATATGCAAAATAATGATATAAATTTGGTGCATGCAAATCAATTATATGTCGTTCTCTATTTGGTGTATCGTGTTTGGAAAGTGCATCACTTGTATTTGCATGTATTTCTGTAACATCCGAAAATCTGACGCGAAGTTATTTAAAATTTGTAGGGGCAAGTCGTGACGGATTTTGATCGATGCAGCGCGTCGTCAAGGTACAATGTTACTATGCCTTGGGTCGCATTCGTTAAATTGTAATTTATCTCAGATGTATTGGTAAAGAGACGCATTTTATTTTAGTGACGCGCGGTGTGAAAATGAGTTAATCATCAAAGATATTAGAAATGGGGTGCCAATAGAAATTTCTCCCCCCTCTATTCATGCGGTTATCAAAACCGCTCAACCGATGGAGTAAAACTCCCGCAAGATTTGTTTTCCCGCATCCTTTTGTTAAAGGATATGAAACCGCAAGCCGCCCGACGCCCCTTTCCGCAAGCAGGCCCCGCGACATCTCCGTCGCCCGCACGCAGCGACAACGCCAGCCGACGCCTCCAGCCGCACTCCGACGACCGATCACCCTCCGGAAATCATCTCCGACTTCTCCTACCTCCTCTGCAGGCATCTGTGAGCCTTCCTCATCCTTCCTTAGCCGTGGGAGAACCGGGTCTAACCCTAACCGAAGGAGTTTGAGTTTTGTTTTGGTTCCGGTGAGTGGATCTCTTCCTTTTCTCGATTTCTGCTTGGTTTTCCTTCGTTTTGGAAACTAGTTTAACCTAGGTTTTCATCCTTGCGCCCTAATTAGGTTTTGGAGCACGGTTTCCACCGCGAAATTGGAGTTGGGCGCATTGGAAGCTTCAATCCCTCCCACGTGAAGGTATACGCTATGTTAGCCGTTAATTTTGGACGACTCTAGCATTTTGGAAAATTTTACAAAAGGTTAACCCTAAGGGAAAATGCGATAATTAGGACTTCTTTGAATTTGCAGGAGTTTGGTGGGGTCGGGGCAGCATTCTGAAGGTCCCCAGCAGTAGGATTTGCTTTTGGAAGAGAAAATGTCGTCGCGCCGAGTATACGAGCGTCGCAACACCTCTGTAAGGAAATCCTAATTTCTTTTAGTTAGACATATCAAGTAATTATATTTTATACGCATGAGTAGGTTTCGTACAAACATCATAACCATGCATAGAAAAGTGTGGCAGTAGGAAAATAATCGTGGAAACGCGTATGATAACGCCTTCTTCCATAACCACGTTAGTAAAGTCATGAACAGTTATTTAAGTACGAAACTTCACACGTGTACGTAAGTCTGGAGATTGTCCAACCAAGGGTGCAAAGGTCCCTTCAAGTCGACTACGAGAAAGTCAAGGGTCGCTCAGTAGTACACGAGAAAAGATATCCCATGCAGAGTAGCGTCAGACCAAAAGGGTCAGTAGCACACCAGTCTTTTCGTGCTTGGTAGAGGCGCACTACCTTCCTCATATGGCATATGGTATCCTATGAGTTACAGTCTTGGGAGTTGACTCCCCTTTGAGACAGTTAGTAGATTCGAGACCGTGTCCGCGTGGCACTAGAACAATTGAGTTCGTCAGATGGTCTCGGGTCGTCAGTTTCAGATGCGCGTTAGGAGCTACTCCTCCTAGAGCCTTCCCAGTAAACGTGTACGTTAGAAGCCACCTAGAACTCAAGTACAGACTTGACATGAGACAGTACACTAGTTAGTGAACGTCAGTACTTGGGTAAATAAACGGAAAGTCATGAATATAGAACTATAGTGTGTTCACCAGGAAGTATAGGAAAAACATGCATAACATATATCATAAAATGTTTTCAGTGCACGAGACTAGTTTTAAAGACATGCATGCATTCATATGTAAATCTGTTTTAGTGTCACTAAGGGGAATTGTTTTTCTTTACTCTGACCCTTCGTGGACAATGTTTTTACAGGTGACCCAGGTGGGAAACTACGTCTAAGATGAGCGTTATGGTGGCGTCAGTTTGTAGTACTTTACCCTTTCAGTTTACTCTGTTTCAGCATGTACTTGTAGATGTGGACAATGTACCCGGTTAATATTTTATAACTTGTATCCGACTATTATTGTTACCAGATTTTCAGTTATTACAATTCCATTCTTGTTTAGTGGCTCTGTGAATCCAGATATCAGGTATGTGGTTACCGTTAGTTTATTTTTTTTACTTCCGCTGTAAGTTTTAAATCTGTTTAGTGTAGACTTTTATTACCTGCTGCTACTAGTTTTTGTACTGTTTCCTAGTTCTCTTTATATCACTGACCCGGCCGGACGGCTGATTATTGTAAAACTGGGAAGAGGTGTTACAAATTGGTATCAAAGCGAGAATTAGGATCCCTGGACCCTAGAAGGTTTTCACAGAGTCATATGATTGTGTAAGAGTAAACTTTTGTTAGTAGAGTATTTTAGGTTGCGTTTAAGCCTTAGTTTTCGTAAGACTACGAAATAGAGTTGTCAAGCCAGTTTTAGCAGATGCTTGATAATTAACCAGATTTTTTTTATATGTTCTATCAGACAACTCGAGTAAGTGAACCAGGTGAATCTTCACGTCAGGACCCTGTTCCTAACGCCACTATGGGAGATGCTGCAGTGCCACAGGTACCACCAGTTCCAGCAGCTTCAGAGGGCACTGACATAGCGTCTCAGATTGCCAAGGCGGTTACTGTTGCCTTGATGGAGTCTCAGAGAGGTTTGACTGCAGGGTTTCCAGTTCCAGTACAAGTATCAGCCCCTGCACCAGCTCCTGCCCCAGCACCCGTGGAGATGACCCTGGAGCGCTATTTGAGAAATTTTAGAGAGTTTCAACCTTCGAACTACAGTGAGGACGAGACCCTGATGGACACAGATGATTGAGTGGCAAACACCAGAGACCTGTTGGATGTTTTGGAGTGCCCAGAGAACAAGAAGGTTCCTCTGGCAGTTTTTCTCCTCCGAGGTGAGGCAAAGGTCTGGTGGGACAAGTACCGGGCATATGACCCCGCAGGTAGATGGTTATGAAAATTTCTTTTATTTTTGGAAGTGATATGTTTTATTTTTAAATAATATGACCATGCTTTGGCCAGGTCGTACGCCAGACATGTTTATGTGGGGCGAATTTTCTAGAGCCCTTGTGAGTTGGTTCGTGCCTCCTTCCGCACGACGAGGTTTACAGGAGAGATACCTTAGGCTTTTCCAGGGGGACAGGACTGTTGCTGAGTACGAGCGAGAGCTTACCCATCTGGCTCGATATGCGGGCGTGATGCAGGGAGACCAGACTGAGAAGTGCAGCCGTTTTGTGGATGGTTTACGTGACTCGTTGAGGCAGCCGCTAATGACGATGGTCAACACTGATTACAGGAGCTTAATGGATACGGCTCGCAGGCTGGAGGCTGACTAGCAGAAGGTTCAAAAGCGAAGTAATTTCCGTGCAAAGCGATCTCTGGATTCGCATCAGTCGCAGCAGAGCAGAAATGATCCGGGGAAGAACTGGAACAAGAAGCAGAAGCCTGATGCGAGGAAGAATGATCAATTTGGTGACAGGAGTAGAGACTACCCCCATTGTCCCAAGTGTCAGCGCCGCCATCCAGGAGAGTGTTTGGCCAGCGCGGGCGTGTGTTACAAGTGTCGTCAACCTGGACACATAGCTCGTTTCTGTCAGGAAGGTGGTTCGAATCAGGTAATCAACCTTGTTGTATTTTTGTACATTTATGAATTTTCTGTAGATGACAAGTGTAATTTGTTCCTGCAGTCGAAGTATGAGGTTGGTGGCCCTAGCAGAGCAGACAAGGGCAAAACTTTGATGATTACTGATGAAAGACCACAGCAGGGTCGATATTTGGTGCAGCTCAAAGCTTATGGGCTTGGTCAGCAGGAGGCTAAGGAGCAGGAGGATGTAGTGATAGGTAAGTGTTTACTTTGCCTGACAAGTTTATTTTTTAATCCTCCGTAGTGACACTCTTTTATTTTTTGTAAATCATTCATGTAGACATCCTTATGATTCATAATTTACCCTCTAAGATTCTGTTTGATACGGGTGCCTTGCACTCGTTTATCGCGGAATCTCTAGTGCGTAAGTTGGATTTAGAAATCGTCCCAGAGGCAGTACCGCTGGAAGTCATGATGCCGAATGGATCCCTTCTGCAGACCAGAGATAGGTGCAGGGTACCGGTGCAGTTTGGTGACACCGAGATTGTCGTGGAAGCTTTGCAGCTACCTATAACAGGATTCGACCTGATTTTTGGAATGGACTGGCTTTCGGCAGTCAATGCCAGGATTGACTGTAGGGCGAAACAGATACAGTTTGAGGGCCCTAATCAGACTGCGTTTTCTTTTCAGGGCTTGAAGGGAGTAGTGAAGATGATCATATCAGCAGTCCAAGCGAGAAGGTGCATCAGTATGTACTTGTAGATGTGGACAATGTACCCGGTTAATATTTTATAACCTGTATCAGACTATTATTGTTACCAGATTTTCAGTTATTACAATTCCATTCTTGTTTAGTGACTCTATGAATCCAGATATCAGGTATGTGGTTACCCTTAGTTTATTTTTTTTTTACTTCCGCTGTAAGTTTTAAATCTGTTTAGTGTAGACTTTTATTACCTGCTGCTACTAGTTTTAATACTGTTTTCTAGTTCTCTTTATATCGCTGACCCAGCCGGACGGCTGATTATTGTAAAACTGGAAAGGGGTGTTACAATTTCTATCTTATGAGGACTATAGAATCAATTGTAAACCAACCAAAATCAAATCACATAATCTTTATTACATCATTCTTGGTCTATGAAATATTTTTTGAAAACATGCAACATCTTTGTAATATAAACCAACCTTTTTTTGGAAGAATTTCACTATACTTTGTATTCGTACTCATCACTATAGAGTCACCATATAATGTATGTTAAAAGTGAATATTTATGCTAGACACTCTATGGTTTGCTATGCTAATTCCAAATAATAATAATAATAATAAAAATATTAATTAGGATATTCAAACTGAAAATCGTGTTATCTTTATATATGTTTGAAAATCGTGTTATCTTTATCAAACTATAGAATCATCTAAATGGCCAATTTATTCTTCTCTCTCTCTTGTTGTATTTGTCTCACATTGTGTATAAGAGACTCTTCTCCTCCTATAAATATGTTCTCATACGTTGTATTCATATACTGAAGAAGGATAAACAAGGTCGTTGGTTCTGTTCCTCTTTTCTTGTGTACTTTTCTACATAGTATCATAGCCATACGGTCCTACCTCTTGCTTCAGGTGGCTAAGTTTTTTAAACCGCAGGTGTGCGATTTACCCACTGGTTACTCGCGCCTCTCCTGCGTTCTCCTACCCGCCAGCTTCTAGCGGCTTCTTCCTTCTACCCGCTTTCTCTTCTCCTTCCATGGAACCACTCCTCTTCTGTCTCTCACCTGGATTTTATAGCCGTCTTCTGCTACTGCATGGTCAGCCCCTCCACGCGCGGACCTCTCATCCTATCCGCGCTACTTCCTGTCTTCTTTGCCGCACGCGTCTCTACGGTCACCCGCGGGACAAGTCTTCCCGTGCGACCATCTCTCCTCTTGTCGCAACACTTTCTTCTCGGTTGACCGCGCCTTCTCTTCTTGCTGCAGCCTCTTCTAATCTTGTTCTACCGCTTCCTCTTCGCCGCACTCTTCTCGATTCTCCTGATCGCGTGGTCTGATTAATCTGTCTGCACCTTTGATCTACCCGCACGGTTTGCTTCTCTCTCTACCAGCGCGTCTTCTTGTCGCGCGATCTGCCGACTGCTTGTCGCGCGGACTGCCCGCTACGACTTATCCATTCGTTGCTGCCTGGCCGCTTAGTGTGTTATTTTGTTCGCCGCCGGTTTGTTCTGCTTGCTTTGCGGTCAGTCCGCTGCCGTTGCCGCTGTGACCTGCTCTTCTTAGTGCGACTTCCTAGTGCTGCGGACTGTCTCTTGCCGCTGCGACTTGCTCTCCTTGCCACTGACCCGCTCTCCTTACCACGCTTACTAGTGTTGCATACCGTCTCTTGCCGCTGCAACTTGCTTTTTCTTGTCGCTGCGACTTGCACTTCTGAGCGATCTGCCGGCTAACTGCCCTGTGTAACCGGCTGCCCTCTTCCTCATGGATACATCTACTGCTACTTCTCCCGCTGCCGTATCTGTTCTGGCCCCTGAACTACGTGACGAGTTACACATCATAACTATCACTCTGAAAGGGAAGAAGAACTTTGTTGAATGGGCACATTCTGTTCGCCGAGTTCTTCCGTCTAAGGGTTTTCTGCATCACTTAACACATGATGTTCCCGCTACTCCTACTGATGACTGGATTCGTAACAATGGGCGTGTTCAGACGTGGCTTCTCAACTCCCTTGATGGTGAACCTTACCGCATGACCATGTAACACGAGATGGTCAAGGCCATATGGGACGAGCTTCGTTCACTTTGCTCAGGAAAGGACAGTATTCAGCACCTGTACGACATCATTACTGGTCTTCAGACTCTCGACATCGGCGATGCTACCGACTTAACTTCATTTATTGTCCGCTCCAAGACTCTTGTTGAAGCCTGGATTCAGCATCAGCCCCCAACTACGGATCTTACTGCCCAACGTGCTCAAAAGGAGACTGTCGGTATTGCCATGATGATGGCT
Source organism: Platanthera guangdongensis (assembly GCA_039583875.1). Lineage (NCBI taxonomy): Eukaryota > Viridiplantae > Streptophyta > Magnoliopsida > Asparagales > Orchidaceae > Platanthera > Platanthera guangdongensis. The sequence goes on along the minus strand of CM077162.1, from coordinate 132,668,295 downwards.
CGGGTCCCGCCTCATCTTCAGAGTATCCGGGCTCAGATTCTCTCGTCTGCTGCTATTCCCTCGTTCTCGGATGTGTGCTCCATGCTGCTGAAGTATCTCCACCTCCTGATACCACTGGACCTCCTTCACCGGCCCCTCTCCAGCGTTCTTCTAATCCATTGCTACCTCTCCCTCCTCCCACTCGTGGAGGACGTTCCGGCTCTCGGGGAAGGGGTCGCGGTGTCCGATCACGTCCTCAGGGTTCGTTCTACAGTAAAATGGGCACCTTGAGACAACCTGCTTCCGCAAACATGGTCGTCCTACTCGTCCGACTGCTTATGTTGCTGATCACAGTCCCTATGCAACTCATGCTGACCTTGACGACGTCCGTAGACAGCTCCAGCAATTTCAAGGGCTACTCAGTCACACGTCTGTCTCTGTGGCCTCCGTCTCTAATGAAGGTATCACTTGTCTCTCCACTGGTCCGTGATGGATAGTGGACTCTGATGATACTCACTATATCACTTCGCTGAAAGCACCTCACCACCTGGGTTCCTCATATCCCAAGTGTATCACTGTGGCAAATGGCGCTTCCGTCCCTGTCTACGGCTCTGCTGATCAATCTTGTCATGGTGTCGCCTAGGCGACGCTTAGGCGTCCTGTCGCCCAATTGTTAAAAAGGCGATGAACGCCTTTTTTTAAAAAAATATGGCAATACACTGCGGTTTACATATAAACCGCAGTCTATTCCCTATCGCAGTCAGGGAATAGACTGCGGTTTATATATAAACCGCAGTATATTCAAAAGCTCAGAGAATAGACTGCGATTTATATATAAACCGCAGTCTATTCCAGCAGGATCCCATTTTATGTCAAATGATTGGACAGACAGGTAGAGGGAGACAATTGATCAATTTCCTTGTTAACTGTCCGGAAGGATCCTATTTTATGGGTTCCGTAGACGCATCCAATCATATTCAAGATGCCGCAATGTTATCCGAGTTGCTTGATTGTAAAATTAGAGAGATAGGAGCTGAGTGCGTTGTTCAGGTAAATTTTTTAGTCTCACTAATTTTCACTAATTTTCATATTTCAAGTTAATAGTCATAGTCTACAAGACTACAATTTCAATATATACAAATTACAAAGTTATGTTGTATGTCTTGTATGCAGGTGGTGACTGACAATGCTTACAATTACAAGACAGCTGGTAAAAGTTTAATGGAGAGAAGACCAATATTATTTTGGACTCCGTGTGCAGCTCATTGTATTGATCTTATGCTAGAGGATATAGACAAGCTAAAACAGAACAAAATTGTTATAAGAAAGACAAGGATGATCACAAATTTCATCTACAGACACACTCGTTTACTTGATACAATAAACACTACTATAGGTGGTGATCTAGTACGACATTCAGTGATTAGATTTGCAACATCATTCCTTACTCTACAAAGTGTGCTTAAGCATGATGAGAAGCTGAGATTATTCTTTGTGTCGCCTTCTTGAATGTCGCTAATTTGACAAAAACTGAAGCTGAAAAACAAGTTGTTGAAATAATACTTTCAACCGTTTTTTGGAATGGAGTAAAAGATTGTCTAAAAGGAGGAAAGCCACTGATTGTTGTTTTGCGATTAGTAGATGAAGATGAAAGACCGGACTATGCCTGAAGTATATGTGGCAATGGAAGAATCTAAACAAAAGATCAAAGATCATTTTAATAATAAAGAAAGATTATTTAAAAGATTATCGACATTGTTGAAAATATGTGGAAAAATCAAATGGAGCAAAAGTTGTATATGACAGCTTTGTTTATAAATCCAAACAAATATTTTGAATACAAGGAAAAACATAATGATGATGCTTGGAAATTTCAAGATGCTTTCAATGATGTTATTGCAAGACTAGTGCCCGATCAAGAATTGCAAGACAAGATTGCAGAGCAAAACATTAACAACAAAGCATCTCAAAATAGTTTTGGAAAGACTATGACTATTAGACAACGAATCACCTTAAATCCAAGTAAGAATTGATTATACTTTTATTTCTTCTTAAATTATTTATATGTCAAATAATGTATATTTGTCTTAAGTCTTAACTCTTAAATGAATAGTGGATTGGTGGGGTGCACATGGAGGACCGAATGTTGACCTTACAAAGATAGCATTGCGCTTCTCAATCTCATAGTATGTACCGTTTCCTGTTTCTGATTGACAGAACATAGTAACGTTTCCGTGAGAATCCCTATGACGGTTTGTAGGCGCTGAATGGTGGTGGCTTGGTCATTGAACATCTCCATCATTTTGCACGCGTAAGCAAAAAATTGCTCTGTCTTTGACGAGAGATTGTGGTCGGTGGCTTCATCAGAGACTACTGAATTTATCTCTACCGGAAGGTCGGGAGAAGGCGGAGAGTTCCAATGCCTACTAGTTTGGGCAATGTTGTCTATAACTTCCCAAGGCATCCTCACTGGATTTGTTAAACATAGTTCCACCGGCTGCGACGTCAAGTAATGGCCGGAATCTGTCTGCGATGCTGAAGTAGAAAGTTTGGATTAGGAGGATGTCGGACATTTCCACTCTACAGCATTCCCTTCGCAGGGACTGGAAACGCTCCCATGTATCGAACAAGGTCTCTTCATTTCTTTCGGTGAAGGTGATGAGCTCCTTGTAATTGTCTATTGCTAGCATCGGTTGTCGGAATTTGGCCAAAAATTTCCCTTCGAGTTGTTTCCAGGATGATGATATTCCCTTCCGGATATCTTGATACCATCGCTTTGCTTCGTCTTTCAGGGAGAAGGAGAAGAGTCGGATCCTCTGCTGCTCGTTGTAGGCAGCATTTGGCGTACAAGTGTTCTAAATTTCTAAGAACCGCTGCACGTGGCATAGTGCATCTATTTTTCCGTCTCCGCTGAATTGACATTTTTTGATGATGTATTCGATGAGGTCAGGCGAGATCTCGAAACTGTTATTTCCCGTTTCTGCTCAGTAAGTGAGGTTGGTAAGGCTTGCTTTATAAGTCTGCTGCTGAATTGTAGTCATTGAGAGTGGCTTGAATGAAAAGGGGTAGTAGGCTACTAGATCTCCTGTGCCTCGACCCTGCATTCACTGTGGCAAACACTACACACTAGAAGGAAACAACAGTCAAAAAACAAAAACAATACTAACTCTTATAACAATATTTGAAATCATCTAAAGTCGCTCTACAGTTGCATTCCCCGGCAACGGCGCCAGAAACTTGATGCGTGTAAATCGGCAAGCGCACCGGTCGCACAAGTAATAAAGTTTTGGGAATAAATCCCCGAGTGTCGGTCTCTTGAGGAATGCAATTAGCGTAGAACGGCAACAGTACAGAAAATATCGTTATGAGAGTTATAAATAGAAAAAAAAGTAAATAGAGGACTTGGGAGATTGTGGATGTTTGATCTACTGAACTAGTAAAAGCTATGCGGGTCGAAGGCACCGCTTCGCAAGGTGGAGTGGGTGTTTCGGCCGCGATGCCGAACTTCAGTTGGGCGAGTGGACGAGAAGCTAATGGATTGAAGTGTTCTTCTGTGAAGTGTAATCGTATAAGACACGAGAATGGAGTGGATGTGGGGTGAGCGAGGCACATTCACAGACAATACTCACAAGCATAAGAAAATACTAACATTCCATTAGTTATAAAGTAAACTTGATGTTCATGGATGGACGTGTTCATTACAATGCTTAAACCATTCCATACTACAGAGGAAGGGGAAGAGGAGTAAACCAAAAGAGAGTGAAGATCCACCGCGGGTCGTGGCCGGAGTAGCGAGCTGTCAATCCGCTTCCGGGCTCAGTCCAAGGAGGCTTCCGGTACCAACGAGCTGTCACCTTGAAGGCCTTTAAGTCCGTTCTCTAGGTTGTCTACTTCACCAACTCCGGAGGAAAGCTTGGAGTTGAAGTCGTCAATGGCCGAGGGCTTCGCCGAAGAGTTTGAAAAGCTTCGGAGTAGTTGGCAATGGCCTCCCGACGAAGGTGGAGGTGATGGAGAAGCTGGAGAAGTGAAATGACGATTCCCGCGCACTCTCCGATCGCAGCAAATGACAGCCGTTGACCTAAATCGCGGAGCAGGGCCTTAAATACGGGGGTAGCAGAAGCAGTGCGCACGATTAGTGGCGCACGACCAGTGGTCGTGCGCACTGTCGGTCGATGATCGTGCGACTTTTTCAAATAGACCTGCAAACTGGACAAGAAGCATCAGCATATATGCGCACGAGCAGTGGCGCAAGACCAGTGGTCGTGCGCACTACGACCAGTGCTCGTGCGATTACCTAGACAGGATTGGGAAAAAGATGGTGTAATGCGCACGATCGGTGGCGCACGACCAGTGGTCGTGCGCAATAAGTACAGTTGTCGTGCACAGTATTCCTGCATCGTCGGTGTCTCCCGAGCAGGTCCGGAGCACGCACACGACCCCTGCACCTGCAGAAGAGGCAGATAGGCCACCAAAACGTGCACACCACATCCCCGAGATAGGGCTAATGAAGAACAAAAATATAGAAACACAGAAAGCACACAGAAACGGGCCTACAGTGCACTTAATCGTGAAATAGGTACATAAGCAAATATAAGCAATAAAGGCTCTCAAGTGTAGTGATATGTACATAAGCAAATATAAGCAATAAAGGCTCTCAAGTGTAGTGCTAAGACGATAAAACTGTCCCAGATGAGTCCAAAAATCAGTGTAAAATGTTGACTCATCAGGGAGCAGAACAGGTGGAGTTGATTTCCGCGTAAAGGAAGACGATGAACAGTGGCTTTGGCATTGGCGATGTCGTCGTGAGGGAGACTCACTGTAGGTTTGAATGAGGTGCAGGGCTGAACGGAGGAGCGGAGGTAGTCGTCCGACATCGCACTGCGAGAGGCGGAAAGAAGGCGTCGCACCTTCTGTGACCGACGGTTTCTGGAAATTTCCCAAAACCTGCGATGTCATCCGTGAACCGTCGCCTTAAATAAACCTAAAAAAAAGTAACCGCACAGTGAACTGAAATAAAAACCACCCAATCAGACGACTCAAAATGTCTGGGCCGATCGGGAGGGGGGGGGAGTACAACTCAAAATATAAAAAACCATATGTGAATTTGACTCGGATCGTCCCTCCGGACGCAACCACAGACTCTGATAGTCCAACCGTGTGACAGATCACCGCCGTCTGCGAGAATACACGCGTGTAGGACGTGGCGCGCCATTAACTCCTCCCCTCTTAAAAGCACTTGAAAGTCTTTATTTCAAGGATAGTTAAATCACCTAGAGGGGAGGTGGTGAATAGGTTTATTAGTCCTTAGTGACTAACTTTTATTTTTTTTAGCTTGTTGCTTTATTGGTTGGTTAATTTCTGCTTTCAAGATGAGCTACCTGCACAAATAAAAGCAGCACAACAGATTACACACAAATTTATAGTGGTTCCCCAATATTTGGGTACATCTACTCTCCTTCCACCTTGCCAACTTCTTATTGGTCACGACACTTTTCCAAAATAATGCTTCAAAGAGCTTACACCTCAGATCCCTCAGGATCTCTTAGTCTCCTTTAACACTTACACCTCAGCCACAAGAGCCTACACTCAGTGATACAAGTATCACCTACCTCAGGCAATTAAGCCCGACCACTCAGGCTATGGAGGATAGCCCTACCTCAGAGCAAACTTGCTCCTACAACTCAGAGAGATTCACTCTCCTACAGCTCAGGCACAAGTGCCCTACCATTCAGTGATCAACTGACCACCTACCTCAAAGCAAGTTTGCTCCTACCTCTCAGATCCACAAAAGAACCTATAAGATGGAAGTGGGTTGTTGAGGTTCTTGATTGGACACAAGAGGAATTCCTCTGTGCCAATCTACCTTGACTGAGTTAGACTCAGGCCAACTTTGACACCAGGAATGTTTTCCTGAGTCTACTTTTCTGGACTAAGTACACCTTAGCCCCAACTACTTCACAACAACAAGTATATCCACTTGAGCTGGAAGTGACTTGCAGAATACTGTTCTGTCCCTTTCTGAACTGAACCAAAGGTTCAACTCTCTCTTCTTCACAACAACAATGATGTAGATGCTTTGGCTTATGCTGGAAGCAATTTGCAGATCAGCTTCTCTGCACCTTTTTGAACTAAGCCAACTGCTCAACTCTATCTCCTTCTTTACAGCTCCCCAAGAGAATGTTCTTTAGGATTTGTTGGCTGGATCTGTGAAGCACCTGCAGCAAGCGTCGGCCCTAGCTGCTATCTCTTTCTCAGTGAATCACCCTGAGCTTGTTAGCTGGTGCAAATGAAGATGACACCAAAAATCTTGTTGTTGAAGAAGTTGATATCAACAACTAACTTGATCTTCCTCTAGACTTGCTTGTCTTGGGCTCTCTGTTTGTGCGAATAAGAAAAACTAGACCGAAAATTTGGAGTAACAAAATTTTTATTATCTAAAAATGTATGTATTACAAAGGTATGACCTCCTTTTATAGAATGAAGGAGAAAAGAGAGATTACAAATAAGAAATATGAGACTAATAATTACAGGAACAAACATCTATACAAGCCGCATAATCCGCGCGGTTAGACTAACCGCACAACAACTACAATGTGTAGAAGACAACCCAACACTGTCTTCAAGTCTCCATAGACAAGCCGACAGAACGCCCGGTCACCAATCAGCACCAACCGCCTAGTAAACCGCTGGAGAGAAAACGCCAGACCGCGCGACCTCCAATCTACTAGAGGCAGATCGCCAGACCGCCCGGTCTTTAAGTCGCCAGAGGCAGACCGCCAGACCTCCCGGACACCATGCAACAACACTCCTCAAGCTGGAGCATATATATCAATCATGCCCAGCCAGAGCTGTCACGGTTCCGGTTCGGTTCCGGTTCTACTAAAATCATGAACCGAACCGTTAAGATAACGGTTCTTCAAGTTAGAACCAAAATCTTATTTGGTTTGACCGGTTCTGGTTCTGGTTCCGATTCCATTATAATTTTTGGAACCGTCGTGTCAACGGTTCCAGTTACGGTTTAACAAAAACCAAAACCAAACCAGTCACTAACGGTTCGGTCCGGTTCTATGCGGTTCGGTTCGGTTCGGTTCCAATCGGTTCCAACTAAAACTAAAATCAAATTTGACAGAATGAAATAAAAGCGGTCTGCAAAAAACTCAAAACACCTTTAAAATAGAAATAATTAAGTTGCACTCTGCTCGACAGTCTTTTCCACAATCGGTGGGCTAGTAGTATATGTCACCTTCCTACGCGTGTAGATTTGCTACAATGTCTAGTTGGCTTGTGCGCGTCTCGTCGACATGCTTCTATGTGGTTCGGTCCGGTTCAAATGAGTTACAAATAAAACAAAACCAAACTTGACGGAGTGAAATAATAGTGGTCTGCAAATAGTAAAACTCAAAACAACAACAAAATAAAAAATAATTAAGTTGCGCACTACTCGTCAGTCTCTTCCACGATCTGTGGGCTAGTATCCGTCGCTTTCCTACGTGTAAAGACTTGTCACAACATCTAGTCGGCTTCTGCACATCTCGTCAGCTTGCGCAACCGTAATAATCGACTACAATTAGTTATGTCTTTCATAATTACTATTTAATTGTAATTGTATATATTCTATATTTTTAAAATAAAATATTTCAGAAAAATATGTAAGTAAAATTGAAAATACATTATATAACTATATAAAAATCAAAACTGTACTGTAAAAACAGACTTCAAACCACACCAATGTCAAATCATATCACACGGTTTTGGTGCGGTTTTATTCAGTCCAAACCCGACCCATTTTGATGAGATTACGGTTTGGGTCCACACTGCACCAGTTTCACCCATGATAGTAAGTATAAATATTATAAATAGATTATAAAATTATAACAATATATATTATAATAAAATTAATGATAATAAACGGGTTGCGGTTCGGTTCTACTTCGGTCCGGTTCGGATCGGGTCCAAAAATCTTGAAACCGCTAGAGACTTGTATGTTGCGGTTCTGATTCCGGTTCCGGTCCTGATAATAAAATGTAAGAACCACAACCGAACCAAAGTTGTTCACGGTTCCAAAATTCAAATCAGAACCAAAATAATTTGCAAACGGTTCGGTCCGGTTCTTTGCGGTTCTGGTTCGGTTCCGGTTCGGTTTACGGTTTTCGGTTTTAAGTGACAGCTCTATGCGCAGCTTGTTGCAGATGTGGAAAAAAGAAGCAGACACAGGCTTGGTAAAGATATCTGCTAGCTCGTTATTGGAGGTAACAAAGAGAGTACAGATCTGTTTCTTCAAAATCTCTTCCCGAATAAAATGACAGTCAACTTCAATGTGCTTTGTCCTCTCATGCAAGACCAGATTTTTAGAGATATATATAGCGGTCTTGTTGTCGCTAAACATAAGTAGAGGATTATTGTAGACCTCTCCTAAGTCAAACATGAGAGCCCGCAATCACTTTAATTCATATGTGGTCGACGCCATACTTCGATAATCTGCTTCAACACTTGACCTGGAGACGAAGAACTGTTTCTTGCTCTTCCAGCTCACAAGGTTTCCCCCCACAAATATACAAAAGCCCGATGTGGGCTTGCGATCTTCTTTGTCATCAGCATAGCTAGAATCCGAGTATGCTTCCACCTTCAAGTGATCATTCTTTTGAAACAGTAGTCTTTACCTGGCGCCGCTTTAATATATTCCAATATCCTCAGGGCAGACTGCAGATGACACTCCCTAGGACGTTACATGAACTGGCTAACTTTGTCTACAACATAGGAGATGTAGGGTCTGGTTACCGTGAGATAAATGAGTTTGCCGACCAAACACCCGTACCTCGCAATATCTGATAGAGGAGGCGAGTCATCTGTCCAGGTTTTATCTTCTCCAATAGCCACGGTGTATCGGGCAGGTTTAGCTTCAGTCAACTTTGTCTCTTTAAGAAGATTAAGAGCATACTTCCGTTGAGAGATGACCAAGAAGTTGGCCTTTCGAGAGATTTCTATCCCCAGAAAGTATCTTGGGGAACCCATATCCTTCGTGACAAGGTGTTGACGGAGATGTTTCTTCGTCAAGGTTCTCTCAGCCTGTTCATCTTCAGTGAAAGGATATCATCCACATATACGGCAGGAACCACCAGACCCAGGGAGGTTTTGCGAACGAACCATTAGTGATCGACCAAACTCCTGGTAAAACCCACGGCCGCCACAATGTCACTAAACTTGTCAAACCAAGCCCGAGGGCTTTGCTTTAGACCATAGATGACCTTCTTCAGCCTGCATACCTGAGTCTCCTCCTGAGCAACATACCCAGGAGGTTGCTCCATATAGACATCTTCCTGAAGATCACCGTAGAGAAAGACATTTTTGACATCCAGTTGTGAAATTGGCCAATCCCTGTTGACGGCCACAGAGAGGAGAACCCGAATAGTGCTGAGACGGGTAACGGGAGAGAAGGTGTCAAAATAATCAATTCCATAAGTCTGAGTGAAGTCTTTGGCGACAAGGCGTGCCTTGTAACGATCCACACTACCATAGGGACGGAACTTCACAACAAAGATCCACCGACATCCAACAACATCGGTGCCCAACGGTGGAGGAACGAGGGTCCATGTACCCCGCTGAGTGAGGGTAGAAATTTCATCATTCATGGCCGCCTTCCAATGAGGAATAACAAGGACTTCCTGGTAGGTGCGGGGAGTAGCAGTGACAGAGATCGCCAATGCAAAAGTCCTGTAAGGAGTAAGACGAGCATAAGAAATAACAGCAGCCAGCGAGTGCTGGGTACATGTCCGCACCCCTTTGCGAATAGCAATGAGAAGATTCAGGTCGGCCTGTTCCTCAGTTTTCGGGGCATCCGTGGCGGAGAGAGCTGACCCGGGAGTAGAGAGAGATGACTGCGGAGAGGAGGGAGATATCTCAGTAGGTGGACACGGTGGAGGAGATGGTAGAGACGATGGTAGAGTACCCCAAAAATACACATTTGGTGGCCCGTGGTGAGAGTTTGTCACGGGTGGTTGAGGGCGAGTGCACAAAGGTTGTGCACCCAAAGACACGCAGAGGGAGAGGAAACAGATTCTTGCCCGAATAGAGAATGGAGAATGTGGTTTTGCCGCGGAGAACCGTAAAGGAAATGCGATTGATGAGATTGCAGGAGATGAGAACAACATAGCTCCAATATGAGCGAGGAACCTGCATTTGTATCAGCAGAGTGCGCACGACATCGAGGGGGTGACGGTTTTTGCGTTCTGCCATGCCATTTTGCTGTGAGTTATAGACACAACTAGTTTGATAAACAATACCATGTTGTATACAGAAAGAAAAAAAATCATGACTAAGATATTCTTTTGCATTATCAGAGCGAAAGATTTTAACAGAGACATCAAATTGATTCTTAATAATAAAATAAAAAGATGTCCATACATTGAATAATTCAGAGCAATCTTTTAATAGTTATACCCACGTACAGCGGGAGAAATCATCAATAAAAGTTACAAAATATGAACTACCCGACCTATGGTGAGGGTAGGAGCAGGACCCCAGATATCAGAGTGAATTAGATCAAACGGTCGGGAAGATCCACGACCTTGCTTTGGTGGGAAGGAGCGGTGATGCTTGCCAAGCTGACATGCGTCACAGTTGAGAGGAGGACTCTGCGGAGGAAGGTGGGGCAGAAGCTGACGAAGAAGTCGTGGAGGAGCATGACCAAGATAAAAGTGTCACTTGAGAAGATCTGTAGAAGTGGAGGAGAAGGAGGACAATGCAGAAATGTTGTCGAGGAAGTAGAGGCCGCCGCTCTCAGTCCCAGTAGCAATCGTCCGTTGGGAGCCCGAATGTCACAACCCGCATTTCCTCAACGAATACATCGTATCAGAGCAAGAGGAACTACGGGTTATGATGCCACGTCGTGCAGGGGATAACTGCACACGCTCAGGCAATCCATTGACGCTTCCTTTACCAGTTGAAAACCGTCAGTTGTATGCAAGAAAACTATTTCGTTTGATGGCCGTATCCCTCGGTCTTATGATTTAAAACATGTGTTTGTACGCGGCGGAAAATACGTTAGTTTACTTATGATGAGCTCCTATATGCAGCCTAGATTTATAATCATAAAAGAAATTGTTCGTTTTACGTTGTTTGGAAAATATGTCTTAGTTGATCAAAACATGTATGCATGATATACAATAATAGATTTTGTTTAGCTTAAAAATATCTAATGCAACCTATCATAAACCCTTCCCAAAAGCAAGGAGACATCATTCCATCTAAATGAGTCACATTAGCAGTCTAGTATTCATATATCACAAGTAAAGAAAACCACCAATGGGCGCCAACAAGCTGACACGAACCCATTGGGGTGCAAGTATGTCTGTACCACAAAGAAAAGAACTACCTCGCTCAGTAAGCTCGGCTAGCTCCCAAGAAACTCTCTTCACGCACTAGCCGCCTAACCGGCTACAACCTGCACCTGAGGCATTCAAGAAAGAATACCTCAGCAATCATCCAAGCTATACAAAAGAGAGCATGAATTTCATAATCGATAAAGAAGGGGCTTACCGACCCCGTAGCCATGTACTGAATGAAAAGAACAGGTGGAAACCAAGTGTTAAACACTGTAAACTCCAAAATGTAAAACACACCAAGTGCGTGCAGTTTTCATCAAGTCCTGCTTAACCCGCAGAAGCAAAAAGGCAAGACACATGCCCAAATTCATCATCTTTCGAACAAGAAACAACCAAACTAGTGAAACATAAGCAGCGGTTAAGTTCAATTTCGCAAGGGTCTTTCGGTGGTGGCCCTAAAGTGGAACGCACCAATAAAAACCAGCCCAAATCGGGGCCAAAATGGTCTCTCATACCATAAAACAAAACCCGGTGGCCACCAAGACTGAAACCACACCACCCCTTGCAGAATTCTCACACAAACGCTCCTGTCATGGTTCACAATTCGCCTCGCAAAACGCCCCATAACCCAAGCTAAACACGTTTCCTTTCATCGTCCTAACGCATGACGACAAGTTGATAGAACATTAATTAAGCTATGATCTACATGAATTACATGATGAGGAACAAGAACAAATCACATGATTAGGCAAGAAAAATACTACATGAACATGAATCAACTTAGCTACATGACTCACATGAACGAGAAAAATTACATGAATCAACCTAGCATACGAATTCATTGAGCATAAGGAAATTTGATAAGAAGCAAGAGGATTGATAACTAAACAAAATAAGCATAATAGGGCTAGTGAGATACAACACAAATCAAGAAGAACAAACTAGGAAATTGAAAGAGCAATTAATCAAAGAACAAGAAAACAAAATTGGCAAGGGTGAAGAACACCGCTTGCCTGAACCGAGATGACACCGCGACGGCTGCCCTCTTTTCTTCTTCCCTTTCCTTAGCTTTTCTCCCTTGCTTTTCCTTTGAAATGAGGAAGAAGATGAAGAAGAAGATGAAATGAGGAGAATAATTCTCTGTTCCGGCCTTATTTCCTCCAGAACAGAGCTGGACCGTTAGATGCAGAATCAAGGAAATGAACGACACAAAAAAAACTGGAAAAAATCGATTTTCGGGCCGGTCACGCCCTGTGTCACGCCCGTGACGCAGGGCGTGTACCTTAAGCGGCGCAGAAAGTCGGCAATTCCAAGTTTATCCACACGGTACACGGCCGGGTACACGCCCGTGACGGGTCGGTCACGCCCGTCACCTAGGGCGTGTAGCCCGTGTCTCGACACCTCGTCGACACAAAGTGTCGACACTCGACATAGCTGGACACGCCCTGTGACACGCCCGTGTCACAGGCCGTGTCCCCTCTCTCGACACCCGACACTCGTTACTCGACACTCGACACGCGACACTCGACACTCGACAAGCTGGACACGCCCAGTGACACGTCCGTGTCACAGGCCGTGTACCCTCACTCGATACCCGACACCCGACACTCGACACTCGACAAAGCGGGACACGGCCCGTGACACGTCCGTGTCAGGGGGCGTGTACCCCATTCGTCGAGCTCAACTCGACACAAGAAAAATTCGTCGAGTCAAGGAGGTCACGCCCAGGTCACGCCCTGGGTCACGCCCGTGTCAGGGGGCGTGTCACGCACAAAAACGACCATTTTTCCCTGTTTTGAAAAGTGTTTCTGTGACGTCCTACACCATTTTTGCCTTAAGAACTTTTTACCCTTTTTTGGTTTCCTGTACCAGCAACCCATTTTGAGCAACATTACCCGGGCGCGAAAAAGTGCAAGCATTCCCTAAGAGGCCTCACCGAGTCCCCAATTTGGACTCCGGTTTGCTGGGGAATCGTGCAACTCGGCAACCAAAACAGCCACTCGCAAGCCCGCGGGAAAAACCATGCTCGAACAACGGTCAAAACCAACGTAACGCCCATCATGCGTACGCAATCAAAAATCCGGGGTGTTACAATCACTCCCCCTAACAAAAAGTTTCGCCTCGAAACTTTTCACTCATTTTGATTAAATTAAATACATAAGCAACCCAAAACATGAATGCAACCAAACACCAAGTCACATACCAGTTTATTTACGGGAACAAATGAGGGTGAGCCGCCCTCATCGTTGACTCGAGCTCCCACGTCGCGCTTTCCACATTCTGATTTTTCCATAGCACCTTGACCATAGGAATCCTCTTTCTCCGCAACACGCGATCTTGGGAGTCCAGTATTCGGATGGGCATCTCCACATAAGAAAGGTTTGGCGCCAATTGCGGCACCACGTCTAATACTTGCGTGTCATATCGCACACACTTGCGAAGTTGGCTAACATGAAACACGTCGTGAACACCAGGAAAGTTCACGGGTAATTCTACTTTGTAAGCGGATGCACCAACACGCGCAAGAATCTTGAAGGGACCCACAAACCTTGGGTCTAATTTGCGCTCTTTTCCAAACCTTTTAATCCCAACCATTGGGGAGACTTTCAAGAAAACGGAATCCCCCACCGCAAACTCTAATTCCGACCTTAGTCGGTTGGCGTACTTTTCATATCGCTCTTGGGCGATTCGGAGTTTCTCCCGGATACCTCGTACGACAACTTCCATGTCCTCGAGCGCCTCCGGGCCCAACAAAGGCCGCTCGCCAACCTCAGTCCAAAATAGGGGAGTCCGACATCGACGCACATATAAAGCTTCGAACGGAGCCATTTGCAAGCTTTCTTGATAGCTGTTGTTATATGCGAATTCCATAAGCCGCAAACGTTCATCCCACGCTCCGCCATACTCAAGAATGTAGCATCGAATCATATCTTCCACAATTTGGTTTACTCGTTCTGTTTGGCCATTTGTCTGAGGGTGGTAAGCAGTGGAATACCGTAAATCTGTTCCCAAACCCTCTTGTAGACTCTTCCAGAAACGAGAAGTAAATCGGGAATCCCTGTCTGAGATGATATTGACTGGCACACCATGCAGTCGGATGATCTCGTTCAAATAGAGCTCCGCTATTGTCTTCATCGGGTAGTTGACCTTAAAGGGTATGAAATGAGCACACTTGGTCAACCTATCCACGATCACCCACACGGAATCATGTCCTCGTGGAGATTTTGGTAAACCTGTAATAAAATCCATTGAGATGCCTTCCCACTTTCAGGTTGGAATCTCCAATGGTGTCAACTTGCCACCAGACCTTCCATGATCAGCTTTCACCCGTTTGCAGGTATGACATTCCGATACAAATTGCGCTATATCTCTTTTCATTCCATACCACCAGACAATTTGTTTCAAATCACGGTACATTTTTGTTGAGCCTGGATGGTAGGCCATACTTGCGCCATGTGCTTCCCTACACACCATCTCGTGAATATCTCCAACCGCGGGAATACAAAATCGACCACGATACTTTAACGTGCCCCCCGCATCAATAAAAAAATCCGGTAACTCACTCTATTCAGTTCGAAGAAACAAATGTAAAAGATCAGGATCATTCTTTTGATGTTGTCTTGCAAGCACCAGCCATGAAGGTTCTTCTACCATCGAATGACTTTGCGGGTCATATTTTCCCACGGAAATATCCATCAATAGAAATTCCTCCACAAGACGGTCGACTGAAAGATGAAATAATTTCTCCGTCTTCCGACTCAAAGCATCAGCCACAACATTCGCTTTCCCCGGATGATACTAAATGTCCACATCATAATCAGCTACATATTCAAGCCATCGCCGTTGGCGCAAATTCAGTTCCTTTTTGCGTGAAGACATACTTTAAACTTTTATGATCTGTAAAGATTTTACACTGTGCACCATACAGTAAGTGTCTCCACAACTTCAATGCAAATATCACTGCTGCGAACTCCAAATCATGCGTTGGGTAGTTCTTTTCATGACTTTTCAACTGCCGAGACCCATACGCAATCACCTTTTTGTCTTGCATTAAAACACATCCAAGTCCAACGTGCGACGCATCCACAAACACGTCATAATCTATCCCTTCTGTCGGCAAGATCAACACAGGAGCGGTACATAACCTATTCTTGAGTTCCAGGAATGAGGCCTCACACTTGTCATTCCACTCAAACGCTACATTATTCTGGGTTAAGCGAGTCAAAGGTGCGGCCAACGTAGCAAAACCTTCTACAAATCTGCGATAATAGCCGGCCAAGCCCAAGAAGCTTCGAATCTCCTTGGGTGTCTCCGGTCTTCTCCACTCCATGACTGCAGCAATCTTTTCGGGATCCACTGAAATTCCATGATGAGTAATTACATGACCCAGAAAGACAACTTGCGGCAACCAAAACTCGCATTTGCTTAGCTTGGCGAATAACTGTTGATCTCGCAAAGTGGCCAATACCAATCGCAGATGCTGTTCATGCTCCTCAGCACTGCGGGAGTAGACAAGAACGTCATCAATAAAAACCACCACAAACTTATCCAAGTAGTCCTTGAACACCCTGTTCATCATATCCATGAAGGTTGATGGTGCGTTGGTCAAACCAAACGACATCACCAGAAATTCAAAATGACCATGCCTTGATCGAAATGCAGTCCGCGGAATATCAGACTCCCGGACCTTGAGCTGATGATAGCCCGAGCGGAGATCAATCTTCGAAAATACGGAACTGCCACGCAGTTGATCAAACAAATCATCGATTCTTGGCAGTGAGTACTTGTTTTTAATCGTCACCTTGTTCAATTCCCGGTAATCGATGCAAAGCCGCATCGACCCATCTTTCTTCTTCACAAATAACACCGGTGCACCCCAAGGTGATGAACTCGGCCTGATAAACCCTTTTTCCAATAAGTCATCCAGCTGTGTACGCAACTCTGCTAGCTCACGCGGGGCCATTTTGTACGGCGCTTTCGCAATAGGTCGCGTACCCGGCTCCAAATCAATAACGAACTCAACATCACGATCAGGGGGAAGACCAGGAAGATCAGTAGGAAAAACATCTGGAAATTCACGCACAACAGGAATCTCCTCCAAACGCGGCAAAACAGCACTAGTCCCCACAGCTGAGACAAGACAAGCAAAACAGTCGGAAACAAACAACGTCCGAACACATACCGCCAAAATCCCTGGAGTATCCTGACATGAATCCCCATAAACACTTCCCGGCTGACCATTGCCCTTGATAAAATCCAAGCGCTTTCCTCTGCACTGGATGACGGCGTCATAGCGGGATAACCAGTCCATGTCCAGAATGACGTCAAAATCTTCCAAATCAATCACCTTGAAATCAGCCCTTGCTATGAAATCCCCCAACAAAATGGGACAATCAAGAAGACCCCAGTCGGCCACCACAGAAGCACCGGAAGGAAATTTCACCAAAAACGCATTCCCCACTCGATCTGGTGTCAAATGATACCGATCCAGAAAGGTTCGCGCCACAAATGAATGAGTCGCGCCAGAATCAAAGAGAACACGCGCCCAACGGTTCTTTACCTTAAAGTTTCCTATAAGGGTATATATGTCGCTAAGCACTACGCATAAGAGGCATAAACAAAACGTGAATCAGGGGAATGAATCGAACCTGAGATAACCTGAGGTGACGTCTGAGCTTCCTCTGAAGAGACCACATTCAACTTCCCTTTGCCTTTGTCTAAACGCGGAGGCGGAGGCAAAGCCTGGAGTGGTGCGGGTTGCAAAACAGGTTGGATCTGCGGGCACCTTGCGCGAAGATGTCCTTGTCTGCCACACTGGAAACACACCTTGTCTTTGGCCCAGCAGCGGCCCACATCATGACCTCGTCTCCCACAAAATGTACACTCCAAGTCTCTGGTTGGCGCACCCTGAATGATGTGCACCCGCTCCTTCTTCTGCATCCCCAACCGCTTGAAACATGTCTCAAATGGGTGACCGGCTCGGCCACAGAAGTTACATATTTCCTTCTTCTTCTTTACGTCTGACTCGTGGGACATTTTCTCTCCCACCAGCTGTCTCTTGCCCTGCCTCATCTGCTGCCCTCTTTGTTTGGCATTTTCGATGGCTTCAACCTTTAACGCAGCCTCAACCACAGTGGTGTAACTTGTCGCTCCATAAGCACTTGCGAACTGCTGCACGTCGCTGCGGAGTCCGCCAAGAAATCGCTTTACTCGGTCAGCTTCCGTCGTCACCAAGCTCGGAGCGAACCGACTTAACTTGCTAAACTCAATTTCATACTCAGTAACTGTGAGTTTCCTCTGCTTCAGGTACAAGAAGTCATTCATCAGGCGGTCCCTTTCCACTGCCGGTAGAAACTTGCGCCGTAACATTTCTTTGAACGCTTCCCACGAACAGCCCGCCCCTAGGCCTTCCTTTTCTCGCAACCACCAACCTTTCGCCAACCCTTTGAGTTGATAGGCGGCAAGCATCACCTTCTGGTCCTCGGTAACGCCAGAATAAACAAACATCTCTTCCAATGTGATTACCCAATCATCCAAGATCACAAAGTCCGCTTTTCCATCATAAGTCGGTGGTCCAAGTCGCTGAAACTGCGAGATGAAAGTCATCGCAGGAGGAACCACAACTGGGGGTATCACTTCCACGAAAGGAGTAGAAATAGTGGGGCCTCTGACAGTCTCTTGCCCTCTTGGTGCCTGCCCCGACATTGCTGATGACATAGCTTGGAGCTGGGATTGCACTTCTTGCACCTGCCTCGTCAAAGCCGCATTACTTTGGCGTAGACTATCTATCAGGGCATTATTCTGCGCGCCCGAAGACTCGCCCTCGGATTGGGGAGTTTGCCTTGTCACTGGCCGCTTCGACATCCTATCAACACGTTCACTCTTGTCAAGCTCAAACCCAACAAAACACACAACGGCTATGTACAGACCATACATATAGAAATATGAACATCAACTGCTAACTTGCTCTGTGAGTTTGAGAATGATGGTATGCCTAGCCTAACTTGTGCCTAACCGATGAATGCATGACTTTATTTGACCCAAAACCATGAGTGTACATGTGTCATCATGTAAATCTTAGCTTGGCACGTTGTGCTCATGCAATGTGATGTTATGCGTGTCGTGCTATGCATTCTAGAAAAGGCCTTAATGCATGCCATGAGCGGTCGTACGCATCACAATGCTATGCATCCCATACTACATAGCATTGCATGCAACGAATAAAAGAAAACGTGCTAGTCGCATCCATGTAGTGAGGTTATGCATCCCATACTACATAACCCTCACATGTTGCCCCTATGGTGGATCCATATACAACCACATATTATGCATCTCATACTACATAATATGCCCCGTATACTTCTGTTCATGCCATGAGTGTAGTGTTCATGCTGCGGCCAAGACGTACTGATGGCACCTCGGTGTGTGTATGATATGATGCTCATAACCAAAAAGAAAGTTTGCCCGACCACTTGTCAAGCAAACCTGGCTCTGATACCAACTGTCACAACCCGCATTTCCTCAACGAATACATCGTATCAGAGCAAGAGGAACTACGGGTTATGATGCCACGTCGTGCAGGGGATAACTGCACACGCTCAGGCAATCCATTGACGCTTCCTTTACCAGTTGAAAACCGTCAGTTGTATGCAAGAAAACTATTTCGTTTGATGGCCGTATCCCTCGGTCTTATGATTTAAAACATGTGTTTGTACGCGGCGGAAAATACGTTAGTTTACTTATGATGAGCTCCTATATGCAGCCTAAATTTATAATCATAAAAGAAATTGTTCGTTTTACGTTGTTTGGAAAATATGTCTTAGTTGATCAAAACATGTATGCATGATATACAATAATAGGTTTTGTTTAGCTTAAAAATATCTAATGCAACCTATCATAAACCCTTCCCAAAAGCAAGGAGACATCATTCCATCTAAATGAGTCACATTAGCAGTCTAGTATTCATATATCACAAGTAAAGAAAACCACCAATGGGCGCCAACAAGCTGACACGAACCCATTGGGGTGCAAGTATGTCTGTACCACAAAGAAAAGAACTACCTCGCTCAGTAAGCTCGACTAGCTCCCAAGAAACTCTCTCCACGCACTAGCCGCCTAACCGGCTACAATCTGCACCTGAGGCATTCAAGAAAGAATACCTCAGCAATCATCCAAGCTATACAAAAGAGAGCATGAATTTCATAATCGATAAAGAAGGGGCTTACCGACCCCGTAGCCATGTACTGAATGAAAAGAACAGGTGGAAACCAAGTGTTAAACACTGTAAACTCCAAAATATAAAACACACCAAGTGCGTGCAGTTTTCATCAAGTCCTGCTTAACCCGCAGGAGCAAAAAGGCAAGACACATGCCCAAATTCATCATCTTTCGAACAAGAAATAACCAAACTAGTGAAACATAAGCAGCGGTTAAGTTCAATTCCGCAAGGGTCTTTCGGTGGTGGCCTTAAAGTGGAACGCACCAATCAAAACCAGCCCAAATCGGGGCCAAAATGGTCTCTCATACCATAAAACAAAACCCGGTGGCCACCAAGACTGAAACCACACCACCCCTTGCAGAATTCTCACACAAATGCTCCTGTCATGGTTCACAATTCGCCTCGCAAAACGCCCCATAACCCAAGCTAAACACGTTTCCTTTCATCGTCCTCACGCATGACGACAAGTTGATAGAACATTAATTAAGCTATGATCTACATGAATTACATGATGAGGAACAAGAACAAATCACATGATTAGGCAAGAAAAAGGCTACATGAACATGAATCAACTTAGCTACATGACTCACATGAACGAGAAAAATTACATGAATCAACCTAGCATACGAATTCATTGAGCATAGAGAAATTTGATAAGAAGCAAGAGGATTGATAACTAAACAAAATAAGCATAATAGGACTAGTGAGATACAACACAAATCAAGAAGAACAAACTAGGAAATTGAAAGAGCAATTAATCAAAGAACAAGAAAACAAGATTGGCAAGGGTGAAGAACACCGCTTGCCTGAACCGAGATGACACCGCGACGGCTGCCCTCTTTTGTTCTTCCCTTTCCTTAGCTTTTCTCCCTTGCTTTTCCTTTGAAATGAGGAAGAAGATGAAGAAGAAGATGAAATGAGGAGAAGAATTCTCTGTTTCGGCCTTATTTCCTCCAGAACAGAGCTGGACCGTTAGATACAGAATCAAGGAAATGAACGGCACAAAAAAAACTGGAAAAAATCGATTTTCGGGCCGGTCACGTCCTGTGTCACGCCCGTGACGCAGGGCGTGTACCTTAAGCGGCGCAGAAAGTCGGCAATTCCAAGTTTATCCACACGGTACACGGCCGGGTACACGCCCGTGACGGGTCGGTCACGCCCGTGACCTATGGCGCGTAGCCCGTGTCTCGACACCTCGTCGACACAAAGTGTCGACACTCGACACAGCTGGACACGCCCTGTGACACGCCCGTGTCACAGGCCGTGTCCCCTCTCTCGACACCCGACACTCGTTACTCGACACTCGACACGCGACACTCGACACTCAACAAGCTGGACACGCCCTGTGACACGCCCGTATCACAGGCCGTGTACCCTCACTCGATACCCGACACTCGACACTCGACACTCGACACTCGACACTCGACAAAGCGGGACACGGCCCGTGACACGCCCGTGTCAGGGGGCGTGTACCCCATTCGTCGAGCTCAACTCGA
Organism: Platanthera guangdongensis; assembly: GCA_039583875.1. Classification (NCBI taxonomy): domain Eukaryota; kingdom Viridiplantae; phylum Streptophyta; class Magnoliopsida; order Asparagales; family Orchidaceae; genus Platanthera; species Platanthera guangdongensis. Next base: position 132,647,281 of record CM077162.1, on the reverse strand, counting down.
CGCAAGAAAAATTCGTCGAGTCAAGGAGGTCACGCCCAGGTCACGCCCTGGGTCACGCCCGTGTCAGGGGGCGTCACGCACAAAAACGACCATTTTTCCCTCTTTTGAAAAGTGTTTCTGTGACGTCCTAGACCATTTTTGCCTTAAGAACTTTTTACCCTTTTTTGGTTTCCTATACCAGCAACCCATTTTGAGCAACATTACCCGACCGCGAAAAAGTGCAAGCATTCCCTAAGAGGCCTCACCGAGTCCCCAATTTGGACTCCGGTTTGCTGGGAAATCGTGCAACTCGGCAACCAAAACAGCCACTCGCAAGCCCGCGGGAAAAACCATGCTCGAACAACGGTCAAAACCAACGTAACGCCCATCATGCGTACGCAATCAAAAATCCGGGGTGTTACACCGAATTCTGAAAAGAACAAGAAGTAGAAGTGAATGTGACGAAACACTGTAGTTGCTTGTATAGAGAAGTAACAGATAATAAATTGCAAGGGAACTTGGGCACGCAGAGGGTATCCGCCAAGCGAAGAGACAGAGTGACTTGAACCACTCCCGTTCCATTGACCGGTGAGGCAGAGCCATCCACAATAAAGACCGGGGGCAACCGATCGTATTTTTCTAGGAGAGAAAAACACTGAGAATTGCCGGTCATATGATTGGTATCACCAGAGTCGATCAGCCATTTACCTTGAGTAGTGATGTGAGCACTACCTGAAGACGTGACCACCGAGGTGGAATGCTTCGAAGAGGAGGTGGAAGCGTCCCTAGTTGGTCGAAGATGAGGATGCTTCTTCCAGCAGCGATCAACCATATGGCCGGTGCGGCCACAGTGAGAGCATAGAAAACGGGAAGCACCGCGTTCGTCGGATTGGTGCTTGCGGCCACCAGAGCCACTCCGCTGAGTCTGGTGAGCGTAGTTGTCCGGTTGAGAAGTGGAGGATAACAGCGGATGTTATAGCAGAGAGGTAACCGCGGCGATGCGGGCAACAATAACATCCAGAGTGGGAGACTCCGCCTCGCCAAGGATCTGTTGCCGGATCATGTCATAAGACTCCGGAAGTCGCAGAAGATAACACAGCTCCTGGAAGTGCTTGTGTTGCTCAGCCAGATCCGCAGAGTAGGGTCGATTCTGGAGAATTTCGGCTCCGAGAGCCTGAACCTGTTGGTAAACAGCAGGAGACATGGAGGGACGGACAAAGAGGTCCGCATATAGAGTATAGATGCGAGACGTCTAAGCCCCCTTTGAGTAGAGAGTGACAAGATGAAGCCAAACAGCCTTGACCGTTTCATCATGACGGATGACAGGTAGACATTCATCAGAAAGACTGTTAGCCAGCCATGTGCGAACAAGAGCGTCGCTGGCATCCCAATCATTAAAGAGAGCGGAGTCTGGAGGAGGAGGGTCATCGGTGAGATGATGACGTTTGCGTTGTCAGCGGAGAAGGAAGGTGAAGGAGACACTCCAGTCCGGGTAGTTGGGACCGATGAGTTTGGAAACGGTGCCAAGGTTGCCCGAAGGAGTAGGAGTAGGAGGAGCGATAACGAGAGTAGTGGTGGTAGAGATATCGGAGGTTGTCATAGAAGAGAGCAGAGAACAGCGAGAAGAACAAGTCGCGGCTAGAAGGAGATGTCGCGACGACAAAGAGTAGGGCGCAGCTAGACACAAAGGTCGCGACAAGAAAAGGAGGGCGCGACGACTAGGCACAAGTCGCGGAGAGAAGAACTGGTCGCGGCGACTTAAGAACAAGTCGCGGCGAGAAGAACAGGTCGCGACGACAATAAAGGGAGATCAGAGAGGTGGCGCACACAAAGGGCAACAACAAGGATGAGAAAGAAACCGCGCAAACAAGGTGCAAATAGGCGGAAGAAACAAGTCGCGAACACAGGTCGCGAGAAGAAGGATCAAGCTGCGCAAACAGGTCGCACGGACAGAGGCAGCTCACAGAATCAGGAGGAAAAGATCGAGTCCCTCTGATACCATGTGCGAACAAGAAAAACAAGACCGAAAATTTAGAGTAACAAAATTTTTATTATCCAAAAAAATATTTATTACAAAGGTATGACCTCCGTTTTATAGAATGAATGAGAGAAAAGAGATTACAAATAAGCAATTTGAGATTAATAATTATATGAACAAACATCTATACAAGCCGCATAAGCCGCGCGGTTAGACTAACCGCACGACAACTATAATGTGCCGAAGACAACCCGACAATGTCTTCAAGTCGCCATAGACAAGCCGCCAGACCGCCCGGTCACCAATCAGCACCAACCGCCTAGCAAACCGCTGGAGAGAAAACGCTAGACCGCGCGGTCTCCAAGCTGCTAGAGGCAAACCGCCAGACCGCCCGGTCTCCAAGCCGCCAGGGGCAGACCGCCAGACTGCCCAGACACCATGCAATAACACTGTTCTTCAGCCACACCCACAACAATGGTGATTAGGAAAAACTATTGTAATAGTTGCTCTATCTGTAAAGAGCTTCTCCTTTTATTTAATTTAACCCAACGGCTCTTTTAGCAGTGGGCCCACTCCATAAATGCTGGTTGCATCCTTGCTTTAACGCCTAACTGATGTACAGTAGGCCTGCGACGCCTTTTGTCATGTACTGTGACTTTGCCGCTAACAATTTGAACATGGTTGACTTTGACTTGCTGCCATCAGCACTTAAACACTTAGTCAAAATTCAAGCATCAGTAGAATAGGCGTTGAGTGAATGAGCTTCACTCAATGCAAAAGTACTTAGACAGTTCTGTCTATCTAGGCGTTGACAGCGTTGAGTGAGTAAAGCTCACTCAACGCTTTTTGCCTTAACCCTTTCTGCAGCCTCTTCTGCATGAATGACGTTGAGAGCGTTGAGTGAACATACTTCACTCAACGCCTTGTGCCTTAACAACATTCTGTATTTTAGGCATTGAGAGTGTTGAGCGAACATGTCTCACTCAACGCTTTCTCCCTTAGCCATTTTTGCTTCTTCAGCATCTTAAGCGTTGAGGGCGTCGAGTGCGAATGTCTCACTTAATGTTTTTTTGCTTTAGCTAATTCTGCATCATGGCGTTGAGAGCGTTGAGTGAGCACGCCTCACTCAACGCTTTCTGCCTTAGCAAGATTTTTTTCAGAAATCAATTTGAGTTCGACGAACTTAGAACACAGTTCGACGAACTTTGAGCTCAGCTCGACGAATAAGTAAAAATTCAGTTCGATGATTTTAGAGTTCAGCTTGACGAATAAATGAAAGCTTAGATCGACTAACTCAGAGCTTAGTTCGACGAACTCTGAACTCAGCTAATCAACAATTGTGAAGCTAAGGCGTTGAGCGAGTGAGCTACACTCAACGCCTATGGACTTAGTCACTTTTAAGCTCATTTCTCTTTATGCTTTGACTGTATTTGCCTGACTCACAGCCTTTTGCTGTATGATGTTGAGTGAGTTGACTTCACTCAACGCCTGTTGATTTAGGTTCTGTTTGGGGGGACTTATTTTCACCGGTCAAGCGGTCATGACCGCATGAACCGGGACTTAAAATAAGTCCAAGTTCATGCGGTCATGACCGCTTGACCGGTGAAAATAAGTCCTCCCAAACGAAACCTTAGCCACATTCTAAGCTTGTTACTTCATGGATTTGACTGAATAAGCTTTATTCAGTGCTATAAGTCATCTGACGTTGAGTGAGTTTACTTAACTCAATGCCTGCGGACTTGGACAGTTTTCTGTATTTCCACCACTTAGGTAAGAACTTACCTGACTTAGCCACTTAGGCTATCTGTCCCATCACTGCTTACTATGACAATCTGCAATTATTAACCTTGAACACAAGTTAGATCACCACATGTGTATACATTGTTTTGCTGGTCCTTCTTCAAATCCAGGACATTGGGATCAATGGACCCAACTATCTTCCACTATTTGAAGAAGGCAAAATCTAAGCCAATGTATACACTAACACACTAATGCGATATATATACAAGACACATTATCACAACATAATTCAGATAAATCATAAATATAACAAATGATGTAGCAGGTAAGCCAATAATCATAACAATTGATGAGTAAGACAAATCATAATTATAGCAAATGATTGTTCTATTTAATTATATAGAGAATAAATGTTTGTGCAATTTAAACTAAGTATCACATCCCTTAGCCCTGTAAGCAGAACCTGAAACATTTCAAGTTTCAGGTTCAGTTATCATAATCCCACTGCTTCTGGATTTCTTTGCCGGCTTGTCTTTTGCTCTAGCTATCTTCTTTCCCTTCTTATCAGCTTCATCAGCAGCCTTAGCCTTAGTAGCTTTTTCTTTTCCAGCTTCAGCTTCAGCTTTATCATTTTGTCTCTCAAAATAGCTGAAGGGCTTGGAGAAATATTTAGATGGTTCCACAGCATCAGGAGTGAGAAGATTGACCTTTTTGTTTCTTCAGAAAATCCTTCTTTCTGTGTCCCTTTTTTCCATCTTATCTCATTAGGTTTTGCTATACCATTTTCCTATGTCTGATTTCTTATTCTTGACCTGATCCCAAACAAGCAAGATGATAGATCTGGATTCTGGGGTCCACTGCTCGAAATCAGGTCGTTTCTCAATTTCTTTTATGTATTTTCTCTTTCTCATCCTGACTTCCTCTTCAGTTTCAGCAGTCATTAATCTTGTTTGTAGTGCCTGATCTACAGTGGGGCTGAAGGAGGGAATTTCAGCAGCAGTGGACTGCACTCCCCACTGATTACCAGTACTATCATGATCTTCTATATATATCCCATACTCCTGATTATCTTGAGCAAGTTCTCTGTTCAAAGTTTCTAGCACTTGAGTAGGCATCATTGAGATATTGTCATATTGCACTGGCTCTAATCCCAATGAGCCTCTCACAACATTTGTTGCCCAGACCATGTTTTCAGTATTGGTCCTTATGGCTTCTCTCTCCCCATTTTTGGCTTCTTCAATTAAAGTATTGGTCTGCGAGCTGCTTGCCTTGTTTCTTTGTACTTCCAGGTAGTTCACTCCAGTAGTGACATGATTTTTGACTTGCAACATGTGGTCATCAAGCATCTTGGTGCAGACATCCAACTTTGTGAAGATTTCAGTGTTCTGTTCACTTCTCAGAATTTTATCATTTTCATGGATTGTCACACTATTCTTGGCCTGAATCTTTTGATTTTCTATGATAACAACAATGTTCTGTCCCGACACATCCAACTTCTCTATTGTAAAGTCTACAACGGCAGCAGCTCTTGTGAAGAATTTGACTGTTTCTCCTTTCAACAGATTAAGTTCAAACCTTATAGATTTGATCTCAGTTGCCAGATCATTTCTAACATCCTTGAGAACATCATCCACATAATTTTGTAGTGCCCTCCTTTGCTCATCCAGCAAACCCTTTTGCTGGGCTAAGAAAGTTGGTGGCAGCTGATCAACTCTGATAGATGTGCTCTCATCCAGAGCTTCTTGTACATGCTTGCTCCCTATTTCTTGAGCTGTGTCACTCTTGAGCTGTTCATTTTTTGGATGTGGTGAGGAGTAAGCTTTCTCATGATTGTATTCCTTTTTCTCAGATTCTGAGGAAACTAAATCACGTACTTCATGAGCAGGTAGATCAGATGGTATCTCCCCCTCAACCTCTGTCATGCTTTCATTTGCATGCAGTTCAGGAACAACAACATCTTTTTTAGCTGTAGCAGACAGTACCACTATTGGAGGAACTTTTAGTTGCTCCCCTACAAATAATGCATCGTGCATTATCTCTTGTATCAGTTGCTCCCCTCAATTGGAGCATTCCTTTCCTAAGCACTTGGAATTTCCAAAACTTTATCATGTAGTTCCTCATCTTCAAACATAACAGTCTCTTTGTCTCAGCCTACTTTGATCTCCCCCTCACTCTGAGGCCTAGGAGCATCATTATTATCAGACATAGGCATATGCCTATCTGCATCTTCCAATCTGGAGGCATCTTCCTCCATTCTTGCAGATATTCTGTCAACTCCTTCCTCTGCAACAGATTCAGCTAACTCAGCAGCAGGCTCATCAACTTCAGGAACAATATCTGACTCTAGTCTTCGTACACGACTAAGAGGGGTAAGATCAGAAGAGGCTGATACCTGAATATTCATGTCCCTGCTGGACGCTTCAGCAGATTATGATAGTTCTGGATTATGAGGCTCTTATTCCTCAGATGAGCTGCTAGAGGGGCTGGGCTCAGTAGCATCAATCTTCTTTCCCTTCTTTTCAGCAGCTTCCGGACCACGGGGCTGAAGGACCCTGTCCCATCTCTCAAGCATCCTGATATCCATGCTTCTCATGTGATGTATTCTTGCATCAAGCTTCAGATTCAGAATTTCTGGGATTGTTTCTCGCAGATATAGTGATAGGATTTTCCCCAAATTTGGTTCGGCCATGCAATCCACTATTCTTTCAAACACCACTCTTCCCCAATCAGTTCTTTTGGACAGTATGACACTTGCCATTAGTTCAAACATCCTCTTTGAAATTTTGTCATGGAAGTCTGTTTTGCATATCAGAGCTTTCCCGATGACATCGGCTAGAAACCTACCTTTCAGGTTAAGTTCTTTCCTTAGAATTGATCTTGTGGTGTGCTTGGATAGTTCACACCATTTCATCACTGATTTTACATTATCCAGCAACAACTCTTCTTCGTCCTCAGAGAGCTTTGACAACTATAAAGTCTTGCTGAGCCTTCTGGGGGTAATCTTGATCTTTTTCCCGCTTACTATGGTCTTGATTTTACCTGCCAAAGCATCTGCTTTGGCGTTGGCGAACAACTCTAGCACTTCCCTCTTCCACAGAAGACAGGGCTCCGTTAGGACGAAAGCTAGGTCTGATTTTTGTAGAAGATTAAGCACCTGCTGAACTTCTTATGTAACATCAGCGAATCCATTGCGAACCACCTCTGCTCCTTCAAAGAGGAAATTTTGTCCCTTGGACGTCATTTCGCCGGAGAATTTGAGAAGGCTAGCGAAAACGACTTTCCGTCGATTCAGCGAATACGGGCGGGAGAGGCCAAGGAATAACGACATAGCTTATTGCACAATCTCTTCTATTTATAGTTTTTTCCTAAGGGAAGACGAAAAGTCACTATCTTATTTGATCAATTTTGATCAGTGACCAGGATTGAATCTCGACACCTATCTGCAGGCCGCCTTTTCTACAATTTTTGTTGAGTAAGCTTATTTTGCTCAACATTTATTTTCTTTAGTAATTAGATTGCAACTAGTCCCTAACTGAGTTGGCCTAACTTGCAGGGTTAAGATTGTCCTGCAGTACACATTCTAATAAGTGTTCTAGTGAGGTGGAATTAGACATAATTTCAATATCCTAAAATTAATTTCAACTGAGAGTGTGTTAGCCCCCAAACTCAATTGATTAAACCAAATATTGATACTTATCTAACCTAGTATTGCACATGTAATATGTGTCTTTGGGTATGTTGAGACTAGTTACATCTTGTGGCATAGTGAACATGCGAGCCACTAACATATTTATTGAGAAGAGATGTTTAGACTAATGTTTTTACATCTTCTCAGTAATTTGTTTCAATTACCTTATCTCTAACACGCATAATCAATTTAGCAATTAAATAGTAGAATTAAAACTAGATGAATTCTACTTATCTTTGCCCCGTAGACTTAAAGCCCATACTGGATTCACAGTCCCTGAGCATGCCAACAACCTTGCTTCTGATCTTTAGCCTTTGATGTGCATCTGTCTTTCCTTTGCAAGCTCCCCCTCAATAATTGCACTTGTCTTTGACATCTTGTGCATGATGATAAGTTGAATCATTTCTTGTACCAAGACTTGGGTCTGGTACATCTCTGTCCAAGGTCCATAAATGGTTATGGCCACTTGGACTATCCTGCAAGACAGAAATTACCTTACCTTAGGAACCCAAGCTGACTTGGGTCCTAGGTTCTTGTTAGTTTGAAAATGCATATGTCTACCTACAAGAGCCCTGTCAGGAAGACTTTTTCTTGTCCATGACACACTAGGGTTGTGTCAACAATCTATGACAAAGTGACACACTTTGCTACAACACTAGCACTCATGAATATTATATCTTCTTTTCTGAGCATGTCTGACAGCATGGTTGACTGGAGACTGAACAGAAGGAAGAACAACTTCCTTGTTCCAATTTCTCTTAGTCACAGTCTGACTGAGAGTAGGTCTGTCATGAGAAGAACTTGGTTTTTCACAAGGTCTATCAGCAGCAGTTCTCTTTGCAGAGGACATGCTTTTGGTGCCCTTAGAAGATTCCAAGTCTTGCTTCCTGACAGATTTACCCTTGGTCAGAGTGTGTGTGGGGAGAATTTGAGAAAAGGCCACTGCCTTGCTCAAGAGTGATGGAGCTGGTACATTAAATACAAAAGGTCGAGGATGAGCCTTTTGCACTTCTTCACGGGGAGCCTTCTGAGCACTCAGTCTCATGCCCTTTCTTCTTTCATTGTAAGGAACTTTTGTAGTCTTACAAGGAAGATTCCTATTACTCCAGTGACCATCCCCGGGGTCTTGGCCATACCTGTTGGAAGGGAGAAATCCTTGTGAAAGGTAGACTGAGGCCTGACAGAAACTTGGCCTCTTTTTTGAGATTGGATCACTTTAGAAATTCACTCAGATTCAGATCTTCTCTTGATATAATCTATCTTACAGAAGTTAACCACAATTCTCCTCTCCCTATCAAGTTTCTCTTCAAGATCCTTGATAGTAGAGTCCTTATATTTTAAGGACTCAACATGGATATCTACTATGATCTTCATATGGACTGCTTCCCTCTCTTTTAGACATAACAAGGATGAAGCTTCATCTTGCTGGGAAGCAGTCAGCTGTAGGGAAGCTATTTCCTCTGCTTGTTTCTTAACAAGCAACTTACTTTCCTTGAAAACTTTCAGAAGGGCAGCATGATTGTCAATCAATTGATTGATATCATCATCTGTCAAAGGACCCTCATCATCACTTGATGTGGAAACATCAGAGTCTGTACAGGATTCATATCCAGACTCTGAGGATGAACTAGATGGGGAATATACCTTATTTTGACATGGTGATCCTGACAAGATTCTTCTTCTGGTGTATCTATCGGTCCATATCATCTGCATTCACCTTCTTCAACTTCATCCACCTCTGTGTCACTCTTTGGATGTGACAGAGAGGCCCTGATCTTTGCTCTTACATCTCGAAGGACTTTGTCTTCACCAAGAGCAGCCAACAACCCAATGCTGTTCTTGTCCTCTCTGCAGATTTGATGCTCCATAGAGTTCCACACCTTATGGTTCATCTTTGAACACATAAGTTTAACCATTTAGCTATCCTTGGAGGTCAACTCAGATTGTTAGGTCCTTTTTGAGTAACCTCCCTCTGATACCACTTGAAAGTCTTTATTTCAAAGATAGCTAAATCACCTAGAGGAGGAGGAGGAGGGGGGGGGGGGTGAATAGGTTTCTTAGTCCTTAGTGACTAACTTTTATTTTCTTTTATTTTGCTGCTTTATTGATTGTTTAATTTATGCTTTCAATATGAACTACTTGTACAAAAAAAACCTACACAAAAGAGTTCACACAGATTTATAGTTGATCCCCAATCTTTGGGTACATCCACTCTCTTCCCACCTTGCCAATTTCCTATTGGTCAAGACACTTCTCCAAAACAATGCTCCAAAGAGCTTACACCTCTGATCCCTCAGGATCTCTCAGTCTCCTCCAAGACTTACACCTCAGCCACAAGGGCATACACTCAGTGATACAAGTATCACCTACCTCAGGCAATTAAGCCCTACCACTCAGGCTATGGAGGATAGCCCTACCTCAGAGAAAACTTGCTCCTACAACTCAGAGAGATTCACTCTCCTACAGCTCACTCACAAGTGGCCTACCACACAGCGATCAACTGATCACCTACCTTAGAGCAAGTTTGCTACTAACTCTCAGATCCACAAAGGATCTTACAAGATGGAAGTGAGTTGTTGAGGTTCTTGATTGGACACAAGAGGAATTCCTCTGTTCCAATCTACCTTGACTGAGTTAGACTCAACCCAACTTTGACAACAAGAATGTTTTCCTGTGTCTACTTTTCTGGACTAAGTACACCTTAGCCCTAACTACTTCACAACAACAAGTATATCCACTTGAGCTGGAAGTGACTTGCAGAATACTATTCTGCCCCTTTCTGAACTGAACCAAAGGTTCAACTCTCTCTTCTTCACACCAACAATGATGTAGATGCTTTCGTTTATGCTGGAAGAAACTTGCAGATCAGCTTCTCTGCACCTTTCTGAACTGAGCCAACTGCTCAGCTCTATCTCTTTCTTCATAGCTCCCCAAGAGAATGTTGTTTAGGATTTGTTGGCTGGATCTGTGAAGCACATGCAGCAAGGGTCGACTCTAGTTGCTATATCTTTCTCATGAATCACCCTGAGCTTGCTAGCTAGTGCAGATGAAGATGTCACCAACAATCTTACTGTTGAAGATGTTGATATCAACAACTAACTTGATCTTCCTATAGACTTTCTTGTCTTGGACTCTCTGTTCTTCAGCCATACCCACAACAATTTCGATTAGGAAGAACTACTGTAATAGTTACTCTATCTGTAAAAAGCTTCTCCTTTTATTTAATGTAACCCAACGGCTCTTTTAGCAGTGAGTCCCACTTCATAAATGCTGGTTGCATCCTTGCTTTAACGCCTAACTGACATACAGTAGGCCTGCGATGCCTTTTGTCATGTACTGTGGCTTTGCCGATAAGAATTTGAATATGGTTGATTTTTTGACTTGCTGACATCAACACCTGAAAACTTAGTCAAAATTCAAGAATCAGTAAAATAAGCGTTGAGTGAATGAACTTCACTCAACGCCAAAGTACTTAGACAGTTCTGTCTATCTAGGCGTTGACATCATTGAGTGAGTAAAGCTCACTCAACGCTTTTTGCCTTAACCCTTTCCGCAGCCTCTTCTGCATGCATGGAGTTGAGAGCGTTGAGTGAACATACTTCACTCAACGCCTTGTGCCTTAACAACATTCTGCATTTTAGACTTTGAGAGCGTTGAGTGAACATGCCTCACTCAACGCTTTCTCCCTTAGCCATTTTTGCTTTTTCAGCATCTTAAGCGTTGAGAGCGTTGAGTGAGAATGCCTAACTCAACACCTTTTGCTTTAGCTAATTCTGCATCATGGCATTGAGAGCGTTGCGTGAGCACACCTCACTCAATGCTTTCTGCCTTAGCCAGATTTTCTGTTTCAAAAATTAGTTTGAGTTCGACGAACTTAGAACACAGTTCGACGAACTTTGAGCTCAACTCGACGAATAAGTAAAAAACTCAGCTCGACGAATTTAGAGTTCAGCTTGACGAATATGTGAAAGCTTAGATAGACGAACTCAGAGCTTAGTTCGACGAACTCTGAACTCAGCTAATCAACAAATGTGAAGCTAAGGCGTTGAGTGAGTGTGCTACACTCAACGCCTGTGTACTTAGCCACTTTTCAGCTCATTTCTCTTTAGGCTTTGACTGTATTTGCCTGACTCACAGTCTTTTGTTGTATGACGTTGAGTGAGTTGACTTCACTCAACGCCTGTGCACTTAGCCACATTCTAAGCTTGCAAGTTCATGGCTTTGACTGAATTGGCTTTACTCAGTGCTGTAATTCATCTGACGTTGAGTGAGTTGACTTCACTCAACGCCTGTGGACTTGACAGTTTTCTGTCTTTCTACCACTTAGGTAAGAACTTACCTGACTTAGCCACTTAGGCTATCTGTCCCATCACTGCTTACTAGGACAATCTGCTTAGTTAGATCACCACATGTGTATACATTGTTTGCTGGTCCTTCAAATTCAAGACATTGGAATCAATGGACCTAACAACACTCATCTTCAGTGAGTGAAGATGGTCGTACTCGCTGAGTATCCGCGGGGCGAGTCGCTCAAGCTCCTCTGAAGAAATCCATATAACATCATGTAGTGGCCGACCGCTCCAACGGACAAGATAGTGTACAATATCTCGCTCATCTGCGGTGTAGAAGTCGTGACCGATGATCTGAAGCACGTCGTCTGTAGCAGCGGTGGTACTAATGTATCTCCGTCTGACAATGATGTATCTCCGTCTGGTAATGATGTATCTCCGGTCGGCGGCCGTGTTGGTGGAACCGTCGATGGTGCAACGCGATCTGCATGGAGCGACGCCGCTGGGGGCAACAAAAAGGGACTGGTGGAGGAAATATGAGGTAAAGGCTCAGGTAGAGAGGCAATGAGAGATGTAGGCTCGGGTAGTGGTGTGGTAAAGGGGTCCACGTACACATGCTCCTCGTAGTAAGGAGTCAAATCCTCTACGTTGAATACTCGGCTGATGTCCATACCATGAAGGATGTCTATCTCATATGCATTCGTACCAATCCGCCGTACAACTTTATAGAGGTCCATTCCGTGTGCTCTTAATTTCTTTGCTGGTCCATGCGAGACCCTCTCAGATCAAATGTCAATTAATACATGTTCTCCCGCCTCAAAGATTTGTTCCCGCCCGTGCTGATCTGCTTGATTCTTATAATAATCTTTACTAGCTACAATCTTCTTACGGACCGACTCGTGTAGTGCATGCACATGTTGTATGAAAGACTCAGCTGACTCACTAGGCCTTGCCCCTATGAGAATATCCACTAAGTCAATGAGTTTTCTAGGCTTGTATCCTAACCTAATATGAAATGGGCTCAAATCCGTAGTCCTATTGACATAACTATTATATGCAAACCCGGCTATAGGGAGAACAGAATCCCAAATAGCCGGAGTATTCCCAACGACGCAGTAGAGAAGTGTCTCAAGACTACGGTTAACCACTTCGGTTTGCCCATCCATCTGCGGGTGGTAGGCGGAGGAAAAGTTCAGGGTCATACCCTTCTTCTTCCATAAAGTCTTCTAGAAATAACTCATGAATCGTACTTCACGATCAAAGACTATGGATGTATGGAGACCATGATACTTCAACACTTCTCTAAAGAATAAAGTTGTCACGTCGGAGGCGTCAGCGGTCTTTCGATAAGGATGAAATGTGCCATCTTAGAGAAACGATCCACTACAACAAAAGTGGAATTGAGCTTCGTCAGAGTGCGAGGGAGCCTGAGAATGAAATCCATACGACTATTAGACAAGGGTCTCTCAGGGACGGGTAGTGGAGTATACAGTCATGTAGGCTGGCGAGTCCCCTTTGCGGTCTGACAGTCTCGACAATGTATCACAACTTTAGTAACATCTTTCTTCACGCCGGGCTAGAAGAAGCGATCCTCAACTAATGCAATTGTCTTATCTCGACCGAAGTGACCCGCAGCTCCGCCTGCGTGAAGCTCCCAAATAAGGAAATCTCGGAGGGAGGTCCGAGGTATGCATAGGCGTGAACCCATGAATGAATACCCGTCAGAGATCAAATATCCCTCTCGAAAATCAGGAGGGTCCCTCGAAAGTGCTGTGTAGATGTCCCTAAAATCAGGGCACTCTGGATAAGCGTAAACCATTTGCTCGGATCCCACAACCTGTGTGCTCATAGTGTGGAGAATGCTGACTCGATGACTCAAGGCGTCTGCCGGTGTTTACTCAGCACCCGCTCAGTGCTTATGAACATAGTGAAACTCCTGCATATATTCCACCCATTTGGCATGTCGATGACCCAACTTCTTCTGTGAGTCGAGATATCTCAGTGCTTGATTGTCTGAATATAAAATAAACTCCTTGTGCAGGAGGTAATGTCGCCAATAACGCAAGGCCTGCACAATAGCATAGAACTCCCGATCATAATTTGAATATTTTTGTCGGGTCTCGTTCAACTTCTCGCTAAAGTAGGCCACCGGGTGGCCTTCCTTCTAAGGACTGCGTCGATACTTGTTGGGTATTGTATCCACAACGTACCTGATTTGAAGAAGCCCCTGAACAAGCTAAGGTAAATAGACAATGTATTTGACAAAATATTTCAAGTTGTGCTTGCAGTTATTCCACGCTAAGTGCACATCATTGTCAGGGTGCAGTAGGTCGATATACACGGGTCTGCACGACGTAATCCCTCGTTGAGCAGATCAGTGTGTTGGCCTACGTGTACTCTCTCTATTGGAGTGTACTTACTTTCAAGTACAGGGCTGTGATTATGCAAGAGCAGACAAGGAGCAAGGATGGGTCAAAGAGCAGCTTTTGGGCGGAAAGACGAAAAATCGTGTAAGTGATAATCGACGAGAGTGAATCACTAGTGATTCTCGCCGAATCGTCGAGAATCACTGGCTGATTCTCGCCGTTTCTTTCCGGCTACATTAAAGCGTGCAAATCTGGCGCTAAGTCATATTCGTCGAGAATCATCAAGTGATTCAGCGAGAATCATCAAGTGATTCGGCGAGAATCACTAGTGATTCTCGCCGAATCGTCGAGAATCACCGGCTGATTCTCGCCGACTCGTCGAGAATCACCTTCGATTCTCGACGAATCTGACTTGGACAATTTTCTGGAAACCGCTGGACCGGACTCTGCCGTTGGCACTGTTTTGAACCGGAATTAGGGTTTCTTCTGGTGGGACCCACAACAGTCATTAAGGAGTATACTTGTGTATAAATACACGCGTATTTTTGAACAGTGAGAACACACAGAAAGAAATACACAAGCCGCCGACCTTGACCTAGATCGCGATACCTGCTCCGCCGCCGTCGCCGCTCGTGGTAGTCGATCGCCGGCAGTTTGATCGTGATTCTTCTAGATCTTCCGGCGACAGAAGCTTAGCCAAGCGTAGCGTCTCACGCGTCTAACCAGGGATCCCTTGTCTCTTGATTTGTTGATCGGGAAAACCTTCCCCGTCCGAATCGATCGAGACGATCGATCCTAGTGTGACCATTGGAAGACCTTGCTAGCTTTGCTACGAATTTTGAATCTCCAAAGTACAGCAGCCGCACACCGTTGTCGCCGCCGATCCCGAGAACCAAGCCGCCGCCCTTCTTGCCGCCGCCGGTTCCGGGGAGATTCTCTCCAAGTGAGATCGAGGGTTGTGGACTCTTCGTTCAATTCTAGGACACGTCATCGAACGAATAGGGACACCTTAGTCTCCAAAAGTAGTTTGTATTTCTTATACATTCTAGTTCATTTTTGTTGTAAAGGAACGTTGGTTCCGAGTTGTAAGGGTTGGGTGCAACCCGTGTTGTGGGAGTGTTGTCTCCTACGTGTGGAAGGGTTCCTTCCAATAGTGCAAGGATTAGATTTCAATCCTGTTGGTGAAGTGACCGAGTCGTCCCTTGTTGGGAGATAGGTCGAAGGGGGAAAGTGGATGTACCCAAATCGGGGAACCACTATAAATTGCGTGTGTACTTTCTTTGCTGTGCTGTTTTATTTTCGTGTGCAGGTACAATTTTAATTCCGCAAAAATGCTGCACGTCACCTATCCCCCCCATAGGTGAAGGTAGTTGACACTAAGTGGACTTTCAAGTGGTATCAGAGGGAGGTTACTCATCAAAAAGGTTAACACCTTGAGTAGAATCCTGCCGCTAGTGTCAAGAAGAAGGCAAACATCTACTATGGACGGGCTCAAGTTCACAGGCAAGATCCCAGTGTGCACCAGGCTCAACTTTCCTATCTGGAAGGAAAGGATCAGGTTTACATGGAAGCAGTTGATCCTAGACTCTTCATGATCGTGGAGGAGGGACCTTATGTCCCCACTAAGGTCTCCACCATAGATCCTACCAAGAAAGTGCCAAAAAAAATTTCTGAAATGGACAAGGACGAGATGGTGCTGGTGGGACTTGACAAGAAGGCGCAGAACATTCTGGTCAGTGCGGTCGATGACTCAATGATGCAGAACTTCTGCAATTGCAGGACAGCAAAGGAGATCTGGCACTGCCTGATTATCCTAATGGAGGGCACTGATGAAGTGAGGGATGATCGGAGATCCCTTCTGAACCAGAAATATGAGGCCTTCAGACAAGGGCCTAAGGAAGAGATCAGAGTCACCTTCGAGAACTTCCTCAAGATTGTCAATGCCCTCAAAGGATATGGAAGAGTGTTCACTGATGGTGAACTTAATGATAAATTCCTTAGGTCCCTTACTAAGGAATGAGACACAAAGATCTGCGTCATCCGAGAGTTTGACAGACTAGCTGAAACAGACCCGCAAATTCTGTTTGGGAAGCTGATGTCCTATGAGCTTCAACTGAACACCAGGAAAGCAGAAGAAGAAGCAGAGAAGGCTGCAGCCAAAGAAAAGACTGGCTCTAAAAGCCATTCACTCCAGAAAAGGCAAGGGTGCGGTTTCATACCGTGCCAGGAAAAAGGATGAGGAGGAGGACTGCGAGCCATGCTCCTCCAGCTCAGAGCTGTCTGAGGAGGATTTCTCCCTCATCACCCGAGAATTCAAGAAGTTCCTCAAGATGAGGAATCAAAGAAAGAAAGACGGCTTCTCCTCCAGGCATCAGAAGAAAAATTATTCTTCTGACAGGTATGCTTCTAAACCGAACAAACATCGCTCCTCTGACATTATTTGTTTTGGATGCAATAAGCCAGGACACGTCGTGGCCGACTGCTACCAAGGCAAGAGAGAAAAAGGGAAAGGAGAGGAGCACAAATCCTCTAGAGATAAGAAGAAAGAGCGGAGCTACATCGCCAAAAGGCCAAAGACACTGAGTGAGTCTGATTCCTCAGACTCCAGTGATGATGAGGAAGCCTACTTCGGGCTGGTGGGTCGCTCCGACTCAGAAGGAGAATGCCCCCCATTTACTGGGAAGGTAAAAGCTCACACCCCTCTCTCCGACTCTGAATCTGATCCTGAGTCTCAGGATGATGACCCTGAGGATAGCCTTTCGGCCCGTGAAGCGGAGCTCCTCGAGAAGTATGAGCTTCTGCTCAACACTTTCGAGGAGTGCCGTAAGAGATTGAAGGCTGAGAAAAAGGAAGTGAAATTCCTTAAGGGTGAGAGTGTCTCCCTAAGGGAAGAGATCACCAGTTTGATTTCTCTCCGACAGGAGCACCTTGACCTGACTTCAAAGCTTTCAGAGTCTCTTAAGCTCCTTGATCTTAAGCAGGAGGAAGTCGACAAGTTGGAAGAACAACTTGCGGCAGAAAGGAAGATCGTCAAGAGATTCTCTATGTCAAAAACAGTTCTTTCAGTAGTTGATACCTTCTCTGCTCAGGCCAAAGGAGCTGGCTTGGGGCATGTAGGGGTATCTGGTTCCTCACCCAGGAGAAACAGGAACCAGAGGAAGAATAAGGCCGCCAAGAAGGCCTCTGCTGCTGAAAAGGGAAAGGCTCCGCTCAGTCCTGTTGCGTTCAGAAAGCCTAGCTTTCCTTGCAACCAACATGACTTTGAATCAACCTGTGGTCATCATTTCCGGCCCTCGGTTGCAAAGCCAAAGAGCCGATATGATGGTTGGACTTTTCCCCGCAAATTCGGTGAGAGTGCCTTCAAGGCACCTTATGAGGAAATCCACATGGGAAATTATGGTCAATTCTCTAGCGGTCATAATGGAAAGCAGGCACCAAGAGCCAAGCCTGTTATACTGAAGGAACAGAAGGTGAAGAAGTCATGTGACTGCAATCACTATGAGACCCCCACCTCCAGATCCAAAGCCCCGGCTGTACCCACCGTTCCCAGGGTAAAGCAGGAGTCTAGGAAGAGGTACAACAGATTTGACTGTTGGTGTTGTGGCAAAGTCGGTCACTTTGTCGTGGATTGCTGGTTTAATCCGAGGTATGACGAGACTCCCTATGTTAGCAATGCGAGGCCGACCACTCGTAGGGTTAACCACCCGAGGGGGAGTATGCTAACCAAGAATCTAGGACCCAAGTTCGATTGGGTTCCTAAGAGAAATTAATTTTGTTTTGCAGGAATGTCCAAAGGCCACCAAAACGCCGATCTGGTACTTGGACAGTGGATGCTCCTGACATATGACTGGGACAAGAAGCCTGCTGCGTGATTACACTCCTGTCGCGAATGGACCCAAAGTCATCTTTGGGGGGTCAGATCGAGGAGTCACCAGAGGTTACGGTATGATTTCCAACGGTATAATCTCTATCACCGACGTGGCTTATGTTGAAGGGTTAAACCATAACCTGATCAGTGTAAGTCAGTTATGTGACAAAGGTTATGACGTTAAGTTCTGCAAGGATAAATGCCTGATAATATCATGTGCCTCTTCTGAGACGGTATTAACAGGCATTAGGAGCCGAAATATTTTCTGCTTAAATTTTCTTAGTTTAGATTCATCTACCCCCGTATGCCTAGTGGCAGCTGGCAGTGCATCTCTTTGTGATCAATGTCACAAGAGATTGACACATATTAATTTCAAGACAATTAGTATGCTGTTTTCTAAAAACTTAGTAAGGGATGCTCCCATTATCAAGTGCATCAAAGATAGCCCATGTCCTGCATGCCAGATGGGCAAACAGACTCGGGCTACCTTTAAGAGCATTGCAGACAAAGACTCTTCCTGGTGCCTTTATCTTCTACATATGGACTTGTTTGGTCCCATGCAAGTTCATAGCTTGGGAGGCAAGTCCTATACGCTAGTGATAGTTGATGATCATTCTCGGTTTACATGAGTGTTCTTCTTAAAACGAAAGTCAGATACGTTTGACAGCTTCACTAGTTTTGTCAAGCAGGTTCAGAACGAATTTAACTGCTCAGTGGTCAAAATCAGAAGTGACCATGGAACAGAATTCGAATCTGGTGCTATGACAGAGTTTTGTGAAGAACAAGGTATCTTTCATGAGTTTTCCTCCCCGCGCACTCCTCAGCAAAATGGAGTTGCGGAGAGGAGAAATAGAACTCTCATTGAAGCCTGCACGACAATGTTGAAAGACGCTTCTCTTCCAGAATACTTCTGGGCTGAGGCGGTAAATACAGCTTGTCACGTACAAAACCGAGCATTGATCAACAAGCATCATCGTAAGACGCCTTATGAGCTACTGAGAGGCAGGAAACCAACCATGTCCTACTTGAGGATCTTTGGTTGCAGATGCTATGTACTGAATAATGGGAAGTACCCGCGTACTAAATTTGGTGAAAAATGCTTCGAAAGCATATTCATGGGCTATAGTTCCCACAGTCGGGCTTATAGGGTCTTCAATAAGAAAACCCTAGTGGTAGAATAATCAATTAATGTTGTATTTGATGAAGGAAGTTTGCTTAACTGCAATTCTTCCAGTGGTATTCTTGAAGATGCAGGTGCACGACTTGAACAGCTGAGTCTCGATGATATCGCTAAAGATGAAACTCCTAAGTACGTCAAAGTTTCCACCTCAACGTCAACTGGGAATGTTGAAGATCAACATGGAACAAATCTCTTAGAAGAAGGAGAAGCCCAAGAAGTAGTCGAAGCCCCAGACGCCAGACTTCTAGAGCTCCGGGACGTGAGGGATCATCCTAGAGATCAGATAATCAGAGATCCTCGTGACGGTGTCAGAACTCGAAGAGGTACTATTAACGAGATTTTGCATCTTAGCTTCCTGTCACAGGTTGAGCCAAAGAAGTTCGACGAGACGAACAAAGACGCGACATGGATTTTGGCCATGCAAGATGAACTACATCAATTCGAACGATGCAACGTTTGAACGCTGGTTCCCAGACCACACAAGCAGAATGTGATTGACACCAAGTGGATCTTCAGAAACAAACTGGATGAACATGGTGTCATCATAAAGAACAAGGCCAGGCTGGTGGCTCAAGGTTACAGACAGGAGGAGGGGATTGACTTCGACCAGACCTTTGCACCAGTGGCAAGGCTCGAGGCAATC
The DNA here is from genome assembly GCA_039583875.1 of Platanthera guangdongensis. NCBI lineage: Eukaryota > Viridiplantae > Streptophyta > Magnoliopsida > Asparagales > Orchidaceae > Platanthera > Platanthera guangdongensis. The sequence goes on along the minus strand of CM077162.1, from coordinate 132,627,550 downwards.
AGACTGTTCCTGGCGTATGCTTCGCACAAAGGATTCACAGTCTATCAAATGGATGTGAAATCAGCATTCTTGAACGACGACCTGAAAGAGGAAGTATACGTCGCTCAACCCCCAGGTTTTGTCAATCCTACTTATCCCAATCATGTATATTTTCTTAATAAAGCTCTATATGGGTTAAAACAAGCTCCACAAGCTTAGTATGAGACTTTATCTAGTTTTCTTCTTAAGAACAAGTTCTCTAGAGGTAAAATAGATAAGACATTGTTTCTCAGGGAAGTCAAAGGCAAGATTTTGCTGGTGCAAATCTATGTCGATGACATTATATTCGGCTCAACGGACAACAATCTTTGCAAAAAGTTTTCTAAACTTATGCAAGGAAAGTTTGAAATGAGCAGTATGGGAGAGCTAAAGTATTTCTTGGGACTTCAAGTGAAACAGTCTGAGGATGGAATCTTTATCTCTCAGACGAAGTTCACAAATGAACTCCTCAAGAAATTCGGTATGGAGAATGCAACCTCTATGAGGACTCCAATGAGATCTACTATGTCTCTGGATAAGGATGAGAAAGGTAAACCTTTCGATGAAACCAAATACAGAAGCATCATTGGATCCCTGCTCTACCTTACTGCCAGTAGACCGGATATCATGTTCTCCACATGTGTCTGTGTCAGATATCAGGTGAACACTAAGGAATCTCACTATGTCGCTGCAAAGCGAATTCTACGATACCTTAAAGGTTCTCCCAATCTTGGCTTGTGGTACCCGAGAAACAATGATGTCGAGCTAATAGGATTTTCAGATGTTGATTTTGCAGGGAGCAGGGATGACAGGAAAAGCACCTCCGGGACGTGTCAATTTCTCGTCAGAAGGCTTATCTCATGGAACAGCAAGAAGCAGAATTGTGTAGCTACCTCCACAGCAGAGTCTGAGTACATCTCGGCAGGAAGCTGTTGCGCACAACTCCTATGGATCAGAAACCATTTAGCCGACTACGATCTTCAGTTCACAGAAGTACCAATGTACTGCGACTCCTCCAGTGCAATTGTTATTACCAACAATCCTGTATCGCACAGCAGAACGAAGCATATTGAAGTGCGCTACCACTTCATTCGGGAGCACGTGGAGAACAAGGACATCTCTCTCTCTGTTATGTCCCCACGGACAAGCAGATTGCAGATATATTCACAAAGCTCTTAGACGAGGCCAAGTTCAGTCTTTTCAAAACTGAATTGGGGATGCTAAACTATGAGGAATGAAGACTACAGAAGCTCCAGGATCGTGCCTCTAGGGGGAGCCTCTGCCAGGAACTCAAGTGTGAGCACAGGTGCAAGAACTGAGGGGGAGCAAGGGGTCAAATGCTACAGACCCAGATTTGCAGAAGCCGAAAAGGGGGAGATTACCCTCTCGGCTAAGGCTAAGGTGGCTCCAAGTTTGCTCTCAAGAAATTGGTATTGGTAATGAATATCTCTCTCAACTAAATTTCAAGGTTATGATTTTCATTCGCATACGCTTTATTCACCTTAGCTTGTAGGGTTTAGGCTTCTTCAAATAGGAGGAGATTGTTGGGTATTGTATCCACAACGTACCTGATTTGAAGAAGCCCCTGAACAAGCTAAGGTAAATAGATAATGTATTTGACAAAATATTTCAAGTTGTGCTTGCAGTTATTCCACGCTAAGTGCACACCAATGTCAGGGTGCAGTAGGTCGATATACACGAGTCTGCACGACGTAATCTCTCGTTGAGCAGATCAGTGTGTTGGCCTACGTGTACTCTCTCTATTGGAGTGTACTTACTTTCAAGTACAGGGCTGTGATTATGCAAGAGCAGACAAGGAGCAAGGATGGGTCAAAGAGCAGCTTTTGGGCGGAAAGACGAAAAATCGTCTAAGTGATAATCGACGAGAATCACCAAGTGATTCTCGCCGATTCGGTGAATCGTCGAGAATCACTGGCTGATTCTCGCCGTTTCTTTCCGGCTACATTAAAGCGTGCAAATCTGGCGCTAAGTCATATTCGTCGAGAATCATCAAGTGATTCGGCGAGAATCATCAAGTGATTCGGCGAGAATCACTAGTGATTTTCGCCGAATCGTCGAGAATCACCGGTTGATTCTCGCCGACTCGTCGAGAATCACCTTCGATTCTCGACGAATCTGACTTGGACAATTTTCTGGAAACCGCTGGACCGGACTCTGCCGCTGGCACTATTTTGAACCGGAATTAGGGTTTCTTCTGGTGGGACCCACAACGGTCATTAAGGAGTATACTTGTGTATAAATACACGCGTATTTTTGAACAGTGAGAACACACAGAAAGAAATACACAAGCCGCCGACCTTGACCTAGATCGCGATACCTGCTCCGCCGCCGTCGCCGCTCGTGGTAGTCGATCGCCAGCAGTTTGATCGTGATTCTTCTAGATCTTCCGGCGACAGAAGCTTAGCCAAGCGTAGCGTCTCACGCGTCTAACCAGAGATCCCTTGTCTCTTGATTTGTTGATCGGGAAAACCTTCCCCGTCCGAATCGATCGAGACGATCGATCCTAGTGTGACCGTTGGAAGACCTTGCTAGCTTTGCTACGAAGTTTGAATCTCCAAAGTACAGCAGCCGCACACCGTTGTCGCCGCCGATCCCGAGAACCAAGCCGCCGCCCTTCTTGCCGCCGCCGGTTCCGGGGAGATTCTCTCCAAGTGAGATCGAGGGTTGTGGACTCTTCGTTCAATTCTAGGACACGTCATCGAACGAAGAGGGACACCTTAGTCTCCAAAAGTAGTTTGTATTTCTTGTACATTCTAGTTCATTTTTGTTGTAAAGGAACGTTGGTTCCGAGTTGTAAGGGTTGGGTGCAACCCGTGTTGTGGGAGTGTTGTCTCCTACGTGTGGAAGGGTTCCTTCCAATAGTGCAAGGATTGGATTTCAATCCTGTTGGTGAAGTGACCGAGTCGTCCCTTGTTGGGAGATAGGTCGAAGGGGGAAAGTGGATGTACCCAAATCGGGGAACCACTATAAATTGCGTGTGTACTTTCTTTGCTGTGCTGTTTTGTTTTCATGTGCAGGTACAATTTTAATTCCGCAAAAACGCTGCACGTCACCTATCCCCCCCATAGGTGAAGGTAGTTGATACTAAGTGGACTTTCAATACTAACTCCCGACGCGTCACAAGCTACCTCAAAGGGCTTGGAGAAATCTGACAAACGTAAAACGAAAACTGTAGACGGTCTCTTCTTGATCTCCTCGAAGGCTCTAGTGGAAGCCTTCGTCCAAACAAAATTGCCCTTACGAAGACAGCTCGTAATGAGAGCCATGATCGAACTGAAGGCCCGGGCAAACCTCATAAAAGGTGGTAAGTCCATGAAAGCCACGAGCCTCATGTATGTTCGTCGGCATGGGCCATTCTCGGATCGCCCTAATCTTGTCAGGATCGACAGAAATACCAGATGCCGATACTACATAACCCACAAAATAAACGGATGTGGACATGAACTAGCACTTATTCAAGTTGATGTACAGATGCTCCTTTTGGAGGAGCTCGAACACTAGGCAAATATGATGTAAGTGTTCGTTGCGGCCCTGACTGTATATCAATACAACACAAAACACAACACAACACTCAAGCCTTTATCCCACTATAGTGGGGTCGGCTATATGGATCCTTTGCCGCCATTGTGCCTATCTTTTATCATAAACTCATTAATGCCTAAGTACATCATGTCTTTCCTTACAGTTTCATTTCAAGTCTTTATTGGTCTACCCCCTCCCTCGTTTAACATGCCTAGTGACTAGACTCTCAGAACGCTTATCAGGTGCCTCTAATGGTCTCGTTTGTACGTGTTCAAACCATCTTAGACGAGCTGTATATCAATATATCATCAAAATATATTACCAAGAATTTGCCCATGTATGGCCGCAAGACCTGTGTCATCACCCTCATAAATGTACTGGATGCGTTCGATAATCCGAACAACATCACCATCCACTCGTACAAGCCGTCCTTCGTCTTGAAGGCCGTTTTCCACTCATCCCCCTCTATAACTCTAATCTGGTGGTACCCTTATGTGTGGCCGTTCTACCCATATTAGTCGGGAGATCTATCCCTTAGGGCGATGGCGGCCATCACGCCCACCTCCTTAGGAACTAGAGCGGACACCATGAAGGGGGAATGTTTGTGGCTTGTGATCCGAGCCGTGATGTAGCAACATTGGAGAAGGGAGCTGAAGGACAGGAGGCAGCGTCACCTTGAGCAATATTGAGCAGACATCAGAGAGTGTGAGAATAGTACAAGATGAGAGGATGTTGGCCCAGACACTGTGGAGATGAGGAGGAACCCGAGCCAACATTAAGGCGATACCAACAACTTCTTTCTGAGTCTGTTGAGCCGCTAAATCCTGAGTTGAGGGTTGATGTTGTATCCAATGCTCAACTAGAGTCTTAGACAGGGTGACGTAAGAGGTGAGATCCCCATCGATTCCAGGGCCGAGCTGCTGAAAAGTGAGAAGGATGTCAAATAAGTGCTGGAGGCTATCCTTGCTAAAGTAGAGAGAATGGAACTCATCCCACATAAATTTGGCAGTCTCATGATACATTGCCATCTAATATGGTTCATCATCCATGGAGTTCAAGAGTCAAGATTGGATGCGATCTTCATGGCGAAGCCAAAGCTCGGTGGGCTCGACAGAAGTGGCACGACTATGATGGTGAAGGAGACCTTTTGTCTGAAGAACCTAACATACCGAGTGTACCCATTAAACATAATTGTTTTTGCCAATAAGGGAGATAGTAGTGATTCAGAGTTCATCACGAGCATCGGTGATAAGAGCCGGAACAAGAGCCATAAGAGGTGTGTAAGCAAGGTAAGCATTTTTTCCCATTGTCCAAGGGAAGGAAGGGCAGACAAACTAGACACTCTGGCGATCTTGGCGGACTGACGGGCAGCCGACCCGGATGTGACAAACAGGAGACTAGGCGAACAGACGACCAGGCAACCAGACAAACTGATCTGGTTGCGAGTAGTGCAAACCATAACAAAGAACCGGCGGTGAACAACTAAGTGACTTCGGCGTGTAGATTGCGTGAGCAGGAGCGCGAGCAACTTCGATGGGATGTGCGGGTAGGCGACTTCAGACTTTGGCAAGCAGGCCGCAAGAAGACGAGTAGGAGACCTTGGCGGGATGAGAGGACATGCGAACAGATACAGCAGTTGCGAGTGCAATAAGGCACTTGACGATCAGACAGATGCTACATCTTCGACGAGAAGGTTGCGTGAGAAGAGGCTGAGCAGTTTGCGGAAGCAGGAGCGTCGGTAGGGCCAGCGGGGAGTAGAGACAAACTATAAAACCAGCAGGAGGGGAAGGGAGGAGTTGAGAGGGGAAAGTAGGTAGGGGGGCTGCCAATAGAAGGTACCCAATCCGCACCAGGTGGGCGGGCAGACAGAAGGAATAGGCAAGGTCCGTCCGGGAGCAAGGGCTTTTATACGTTTATGAACGAAGAGCGAGACATGATTGCATTAAACATGAATACGAATACAATCCGGAGCGAACTCTGGCCAAGATCAAGAACGCTGGTTTCTCCTATTACCCCTCTCTCAAACGAGAGTCAAAACCCTAAACCAAAGATGATCGTCAGACACAAACCACTCCTTATATAGATGAGGGAGACGACACATTATTTATTAATTAATTGACTTAATATTAAATAATTAATATTAATCCATTAATTAATATAACATAATTACAATAAATAATTACAGCGATTTCCAGATGCGCTCTTCGTTTGTCCCGGCGAAAGGTGACCCCTCCGACAAATGTGCGGGGGTAACAATCCATCGCCCTTGAAAATCGACCTTGCCCGCAAGGTCGAGTATAAATCGTTTGTTGGAATCTTTAAGAATGGGAGAACCATATACTTGGTGGCTGCGATTAGGAAGACTTGTGACTAGAGAGAGGGAAAAAATGGGGGAATGGGGGTGAACCGTTGGGGGTGAGCCGATGGGGGAAAGGAAAAAAGGTGAAGATAAGGGGAGGACAGTTGGGGACAATTAAAAAGGGGTGGTATGGTATGAGGAAAAAGGAAAAAACAGAAGTAAAAGCAGATGGCCGGAAGAACACGGTAACTGTGCCCGAATGGAGCTCGAGATGGGAAAGGATGCGGCTATGCGGAGCGCCGGAAACGAAACGGCGGCCCAGGAGGGGAGCAGACTTGCTGGGACGATGTGCTGGGGTGTCGACGACGAGGGTCTGGTTGGTGGTTGGCTGGCGGGCGTCGTCTGGCTGCCGAGGTAGGGTAAAAACAGCGTCGTCTGACCCGTGGCTAGAAGATGATGCCCATCCGGCCGAGGAAAAAGCGGATCCGGTGATGCAGGAGCGATAAGTGCCCTGAGGCCCTGATGTTGGTGAGGAGGGTCGATGAGAGCAGCAGGAGGCGCTGACAGCGGCAAGCGGCTAACATCCCTGACGTCGGTCTGTGCGTGGGGTGTTGCGGAAGGCGGAGATGCGGCGGCAGGTGTATTCTGCGATGCTGGAGGTGCGGCTGCTGGATCTGCTGTCGAAATTAGGGTGCTGGTAGTGCGGGTGACTTCTACGGCTGCCGAAATCGGTGCTGGAGGAATTTGATCGTGTTCGCCGAGTCGATCGAACTTATTGTAGAGGTGATGTGTCATTACAAGAATGTTGTCGAGCATCTCGGTTTGCCGATCAAGCTTGGCACAGATGGAGATGGTGGTGAGGCAGGTGTTTACCGTGGCTTGATCCCCAGCGGCTTGGAACGAGCGGACGAGGGAGGCAAGTCGGACCATTGATACATCTACGAACGAAGAGTAAGATATGATTGCATTAAACACGAATATAGATAAAATCCGGAGCGAATTCCGACCAAGATGATGGAGGCTGGTTTCTCATATGTCCCATCTCTCAAACGAGAGCCAAAACCCTAAACCAAAGATGATCCTCAAACACAAACCACTTCCTCTTATATAAATGAGGGAGACGACACATAATTAATTAATTAATCGAGTTAATATTAAATAATTAATATTAATCCATTAATTAATATAACTTAATTACAATAAATAATTACGGCAGTTTCCAGATGCACGCTTCGGTGGTCCCTGCGAGAGGTGACCCCTCCGACAAATGCACGGGGTTAACAAGCTTCAACCAGGAATGAGAAGTGATTTGAATGACTCCGATACCATGTACGAAACCAGAAGAAATAGAATAAATAAATAGTCAAAATAATATTATTCTCAATCTTAAAAATTACATGTAGAAGGGGCTCTATTATATACAGTGAGAAATGAGCGAGAAGACGGCAAAAAGTAAATAAACTGCAAATTTTATTGCTCCAAAAAGATAACTATTACATAGGTATGCCCCCATATTTATATGAAACGGGGAAGATGAGAGAATACAATAAGAGATGTGAGACTAAATATGAATTTGCCACTCCTATCCGCCTGACCGCTAGCTATCCGCCTGTCCGCTAGCTAACCGCCGGACTGCTCCAGTTAATCGCCAGTCCGCCTGCTAGCCTCCAACTGCCAATACTAGAAGCCTGACCACAATAGCGTTTAACCATCCAGACCGCAGGACTAACCGCCAGACCACCTGAGTATCTAGCCGCCCAACTAGAACGTTAGACCGCAGTTGCGGGAAGCCTTCAGACCGCAACTACTAAGATAAACCATCAGATCACCAGACCTCTAAACTGACCGCCAGACCACCCGAATAGCTAGCCACCCGACTAGACTGTCAGGGCGCCGATCTCTAACACTCTCCCTCAAGCTGGAGCGTATATGTCAATCATGCCCAGCTTGCTGCAAATATCTGAAGCGGAAACTAGTTTTGTAAAGAAGTCTGTCAGTTCTCTTTTTGAGGTAACAAATAGATTGCAAATCTGATTCTTCAATATCTCTTCTCTGATGAAGTGACAATTCACCTCAATATGCTTCGTCTTCTCATGAAACACCGGATTCTTCTAGATGTATATAACTACCTTGTTCTCACAGAATATTGGTAGATGATGATCATAAACTTCTCCAAAGTCGATCATTAGTGTCCGTAACCACTTTTTCGCATATACTGTCACAACCCGCATTTTCTCATTAATAGATAAATCAGAGCACGAGATAACTACGAGCTGTGATGCCACGTCAAGCAGGGGATAACTGCTGACGCTCAGACAACACTCTAATCCTTCAAATCATAAGTTAAAATGAATAGAAAACTGATTTTTAAATTAATTGGCCGTATCCCTCGGCTCAGTGGATCAGATAGTTCACGGTTTGAAAACTATTTTTATACGTAGCGGAAAAATACTTCATTTATGCCTAACATCCTAAAAGAGCGCATAAGTGTCCTAAGAGGACAACTTACACTATGCAAGACCCTAGATTTCAATTTATAATATTTATAAAGAAAACAACATTTTTACGCATTTGAAAAATAATGATTGAGCTTTTATAAAACATGCTGATCATGCAATACATATAGTAATTCTTTATAGGTTTTAAAGTAACTAGCAACCTAGCATAAAACATTCCCAGAGAGCAAGTGAATCTACCACAAAATAGGTAAACTAGCAGCTAAGCAAATACTTAATATCACAAAGGAAAATCACCAACGAGCGTCAACAACCTGACACGAACTCGCTGGCGAGCATGTATGTCTGTACTACTACAAGGCTAAAGAACTAGCTCAACAAGTGAGGAAAACACTGCCACAACGCAGTCCACAAGGAAACTCCTGAAACTAGCCGCACAGCCGGCTACAGACCTGAACCTGAGGCATTCAAAAGAAGAACACCTCAGCAAGAAATAATAAAACAGGAGGCAAATAAACATCAGATAATAATCGAATGAAAAAAGCAGAAAAAAAAGGGGTTACCAACCCTGCAAGAGAAATGCTGAAAATCTCAGCTAAAGAATCCAAAAAGGGACAAAATGTAAGTAAAACAGTCAGTAAAGTGAGAGAAGTGCAACAAGTACTAAAACGTACCAAACTCCGCTCAAGCCTGCAGAGATAAAAAGGGAACCAATATGCATCAAAAGAACAGTATGAAAGGAACTAACAGTCCTAAACTTGTAAATCGTTAGCACTGGCACAAATCCCAAACCTGTGTCGGAGACTAAGAACAGTCACAACCGAACAACCAGGTCCAGGTGTCTCAAGAGTACTAAAGGGGCCTCCACAGGGTCCACACACATAGAGTTCCAACCTCTTACAGGAACCCAAAATGTCCAAAGGAGGGAATGGTGGTGGCCACGGCTCGAACTCCCCTGGTACCATACTTCTTCAGAAACCCAGCTACCACATGCTAAGGATCTACGATTCGGCACCAAAACTAGCCGACAACACCACTTAAAACTACCAAGTTCTACAACCAAAACCCGCCGAATTATTTCCCCCTACCCACCGAATTATTTCCCCCTACCCGCCGAATTATTTCCCTCTACCCGCCGAATTCAACTAAAATAAATGCCGATAACTTCCTATTTTAGGCCGACTACAAGCCCTAAACTAGGAATATTCCTATCTCACCTATTCTACGACAAGGAGAAAAGAAAATAAAGCAAAAATACAACTCATGGAGGCGCGCAAGAGGGGAGAAACCCACTTGCCTCAAATCGCTCTTGAAAACGACCACCCAAAAATACTTCAACACGTAGATCCGTCCAAGAGGGGACACGCGGAGACGAGATCTACGAAAAAACGGACAACCGGGGTTAGGGCCGAAAAAATTTATGGCGAAACGGTCACCAAAACGGGAAAAACTTACCGCGATCTCGAAGCTCTCGCCGAGAGCTTTCCAACGCCGCGATCGGATCGAAATTCCGTCCACCGGATCGGCGGTGGCGGCCGCCGGAAGATTCGCGAACGGATCCGCACTCGCCAAAAAAATCGCACAGGGGAAGCTGCTGGTCGGAGGAAGAAGAAGGACTTTTCTTCTTTAACTTATATATATATATATAATTAATAATAATAATAATAATATATTTATTATAATAAAACAAATTAAAAAAAGGGGGGGGGTCCGATCGGTGAGAATGATTCTCACCGATTCGGTGAGAATCGGTGAGAATGATTCTCACCGATTCGGTGAGAATCGGTGAGAATCATTCTCACCGATTCTCTACTAACATTATTAATTTTTTTTTATATATATAAATTCTTTATATAAATATATATATATATAATAATATATATAATTATTATAACATGATAACCTTATATGGTTACGGAGGGCCAAACGCGCGCCGAATCGAACGAAATTCGCACCGTAGGCGAATGACGACGCTACGAATCCAACGGCGAAGTCGAAATCGAATTCCGACGCACCGTTTTCGAGATAATAATTTCTAAAGTTAACGGCGTACGCGAAAACATACAAACTTCAATCGCACGCCGAGGCTCCAAAAATGCTCGGAACGCGACGAAACTTGACGAGCAAGTCTAAAATTAGCCGATCTAATTTCCTAATGTAAAATTTTCCACTCCCGACGCAAATCCCAAAATTTGGCCGGTCAAACCTAACGAACGTAAAACGCGCTAACGACAAAGTCGGTAACAAAATCCGACGAACAAAACTCGGGCAAAATTCTCCCGAAGTCAAAACGCAAGCATTCCCCAAGAGGCTCCACCGAGTCACCAAACAGACTCCGGCTCGCTAGGGAATCTTGCTATCAGGCATCACCAAGCCACGCAGGGAAACTAAAGAGCTAAAAGCACGCTCTAACAACGTCAGATGACCAACACGCGCTAACATAACGCTCTGACGTCATAATACGTCAAATAAGAAATTAAATAAATCACTGGAAAATCGGGGGCATTACAGTCACTCCCCCTAAAAGAAAGTTTTGTCCCGAAACTTTACGCACAAAACACTTCTACCAAAGAAGGAAAAGAAAATAACCAAGGGTTATCGAATGCTTACCGAGCACAGCTAGGAGAACAAATGAGGATGCGCCTCCCTCATAGCTGACTCCAGCTCTCAAGTCGCGCTCTCCACGTCTTGGTTTCTCCACAGAATCTTTACCATCGGTATTGTCTTTCTCCGCAACACTCGATCTTGCACATCCAAAACACGAATAGGAACTTCCACGTAGGAAAGGTTAGGCTCCAACTGGGGCACTGCATCCAGAACTTGTCTGTCACTTAGCACGCACCTCCGCAGTTGGATCACGTGAAAAACATTGTGCACGCCAGGAAAATTTTCGGGCAATTTCAACTTGTAATCTGACACACCAATCCGCTCCACAATTTCAAATGGTCTCACATACCTTGGGTCCAACTTATGGTTCTTACCGAAGCTCTTCACTCCAACCATCGGGGAAACCTTAAGGAATACCATGTCCCCCACAAAAAATTCCAAAACGGACCTACGCCGATTGGCGTTCTTCTCGTATCGCTCTTGGGCTATCCGAAGCTTCTCTCGAATAAACTTTACAGAGACTTCCATTTCTTCTAAGGCATCTGGACCTAACATCGGCCTCTCACCAACTTCAGCCCAAAATAGAGGAGTTCTACATCGTCTTCCATATAGGGCTTCGAAAGGAGCCATTTGCAGACTCTCTTGATAACTGTTATTGTATGCAAACTCCATCAATCTCAAGCGTTCATCCCACGCTCCTCCGTGGTCTAATATATAACAACGGATCATATCTTCCACAATTTGATTAACACGCTCCGTTTGACCATTGGTCTGTGGATGATATACGGTAGAATATCTTAAGTCAGTTCCCAATCCTTCTTGAAGGCTCTTCCAGAAACGAGACGTAAACCTGGAGTCTCGATCTGATACTATACTTACGGGTACTCCATGTAACCTGATAACTTCATTCAAATATAGTTCCGCTATCTTTTTCATCGAGTAACCAATCTGAAAGGGTACGAAGTGCGCACACTTTGTTAATCTATCAACAATCACCCAAACAGAGTCATGCCCTCGGGGAGATCTCGGCAAACCAGTAATGAAATCCATTGAGATACTCTCCCACTTCCAAGTTGGAATCTCTAAAGGCGCTAACTTTCCACCAGGCCTTCCATGATCAGCCTTAACTCTTTTGCACGTAAAACATTCTGACACAAACCTTGCAATGTCACCCTTCATCCCAATCCACCAGGCAATCTGTTTCAAGTCCTTATACATTTTTGTAGACCCTGGATGGTAGGCCACACTTGAACCGTGTGCCTCACTGCACAACTTAACTCGAATATCTCGAAAATTGGGGACGCAAAATCTACCGCGGTACTTTAGAGTACCCGCGTCATCGATCGAAAAGTCAGGCAGCTCCCCCTTCTCAGTTCTATTATGAAGGTGCAGTAGATCAGGATCGTTCTTTTGATGAAGCCTCGTAAGAGAAATCCATGAAGGCTCAGACACCTCCAAACTGCTAGGCGAGTCACATCTACCAACTGAAATATCCATTAAAAGGAACTCTTCTACTAACAACTCAGTGGAGAGATTGAAAATTTTCCCTGTCTTCCTGCTTAAGGCGTCGGCTACCACGTTAGCCTTACCCGGATGGTATAGGATCTCCACTTCATAATCAGCCACATACTCTAACCATCTGCGCTGGCGCAAGTTCAACTCCTTTTGAGTGAAGACGTACTTCAAACTCTTATGATCTGTATAAATCTTGCACTGCGCGCCATATAACAAGTGTCTCCATAATTTCAATGCATAAATAACTGCTGCGAATTCCAGGTCATGCGTAGGGTAATTCCTTTCATGAATCTTAAGCTGTCTTGACCCATACGCAATCACTTTTCCTTCTTGCATCAGCACACAACCAAGACCCACGTGGGATGCGTCCACGTAAACGGCATAGTCTAATCCTTCCGTAGGCAATGTCAATATCGGAGCAGTGCACAGTCTATTCTTTAGCTCTTGGAACGCTTCTTCGCACTTATCGCTCCATACAAATGCTGCATTCTTCTGCGTCAATTTGGTCAATGGCGCAGATAACGTAGAGAAACCCTCTACAAATCTTCTATAGTAGCCAGCCAACCTTAGGAAGCTTCTTATTTCTTTGGGTGTGGCAGGCCTCGTCCATTCCATAACTGCGGCTATCTTTTCTGGGTCGACAGAGATTCCGTCCTTGTTAACCACATGACCCAGGAAAGAAACCTGAGGCAACCAGAACTCGCATTTACTTAGCTTGGCGAACAACTTATGGTCCCTCAAGGCAAATAAAACTAGACGCAAATGTTGGTCATGCTCCTCAACATTGCGTGAATACACCAACACATCGTCTATAAATACGACTACAAACTTGTCCAGAAAGTCCTTGAAAACTCTGTTCATCATGTCCATAAAAGCAGAAGGTGCGTTGGTCAAACCAAACGACATCACCAAAAATTCAAAATGTCCATGTCTGGAACGGAAGACAGTCCGCGGGATATCTGATTCACAGATCCTTAACTGGTGGTAGCCCGAACGAAGGTCAATCTTAGAGAACACGGCACTGCCTCGCAGTTGATCAAACAAATCATCTATCCTCGGCAACGGATACCTATTCTTGATCGTTACCTTATTTAGCTCTCTATAATCGATGCACAACCTCATCGATCCATCTTTTTTCTTGACGAACAAAACGGGAGCACCCCAAGGCGAAGAACTCGGTCTTATAAATCCGTTCTCAAGCAACTCGTCTAACTGGATACGCAACTCCTCCAGTTCGCGTGGGTCCATCCGGTAAGGCGCCTTGGCAATAGGACGCGTACCTGGCTCTAAATCTATAACAAACTCCACGTCTCGATCAGGCGGGAGACCAGGAAGGTTAGCTGGAAAGACATCAGAAAAATCACGAACCACCGGGATCTCCTCCAAACACGGCAAACTAACCTTGGTTTCTAAAACCGAAACCAAACAAGCAAAACATCCGGAATCTACAAGCTTCCGAGCACATACCGCCGATATAGTCGGAGAATCCTGGCGCGGATAACCGTAAACACTCCCGGGCTGACCGTTGTCCATCCTGAAGTCCAAGCGTTTACCCTTGCATTGGATCACAACATCATATCTGGACAACCAGTTCATTCCTAGGATCACATCGAAGTCTTCCAGATCCAACAGCTTCAAATTAGCAATCGCGAGAAAATCGCCTAGTAAAATCGGACAACTCTGAATACCCTGATCCGAAACTACAGATTCGCCTGAAGGAAACTTGACACAGAACGCATCACCAACACGATCGAGATCCAAACGGTAACGCTCTACGAAGGCCCTAGCCACAAATGAGTGGGTAGCGCCGGAATCGAACAGAACACGCGCCCAGCGGTTCTTTACCTTAAATCGTCCTATAAAATTGCACACGCGACTAAGGAAGCGAACGCTCAAAACTATAACTATGAGCTAAACATTAAAACTAGGGGAGAATCTAACCTGATATCACTTGCGTGGACGCCTGAGCTTCCTCCATAGAGACCACGTTCAACTTTCCTTTTCCCTTGTCCACACGCTGCGGCGGCGGCAAGGCCTGAAGAGGAACTGGCTGCAGAGTAAGCTGAGCTTACGGGCACTGATACTTGAGATGACCCTCTTGACCGCACAAGAAACAACTCCTCGCCTTCTTCCAGCAATGGGCAGCATCGTGTCCCGGCTTCTTGCATACAGAACAAAACAAGTCTTTCTTTGGGATACCTTGGATCGCATGAATCTGCTTTTTCTTCTGAGCTCCTAATCTTTGATAGCACCTTTCAAATGGATGGCCCGGTCGGCCACAGAAACTGCATACCTCTTTGTTTCTCTTCCTCGGAGCAGCGTCAGGGACCTGAGTACTCTTACCCTCATCAGACTTTCTTTTATCTTTTCTCAGTTGTTGACCTCGATTCTTGGCGTTATCAATTGCCTCTACCTTTAAGGCAGCTTCCACCGTACCAGCATAACTTGAGGTCGCATAGGCACTTGCTAATTGCTGGACGTCACTCCTTAGCCCAGCCAGAAATCGCTTGCTTCTATTTCCATCGGAACTCACCAAGTCTGGGGCAAATCGGCTTAGCTTACTAAACTCGATTTCGTACTCACTAACCGTGAGCTGCCTCTGCTTTAAGTGCATGAAATCATTCATCAGACGGTCCCTCTCGACCGATGGCAGAAACTTGCTCAGAAGTAGCTCCTTAAAAGACTCCCAGGAACACCCGTCCTTCAGACCTTCTTTCTCCCTCAGCCACCAGCCCTTTGCCAATCCTTTGAGCTGATATGCGGCTAACATCACTTTCTGATCATCAGTGATCCCGGAGTATGAGAACATCTCCTCGATTGATATCATCCAATCGTCTAAGAACATGTAATCTGCCTTGCAATCATACGTCAGAGGCCTAAGTCGCTGAAACTGAGAAATAAAGGTCATCTCTGGTGGCACCACGACCGGAGGCACCAGAGGAGCGGGGGGAACAGGGACAGCTTGACCCACAACAGGGTCCTGAACTCTCGGAATCTGCCCTGCCACAACTGCTAACAAGGACTGGAGTTGAGACTGCAAATCCACTACTTGCTTTGACAAGGCTTCATTGCTTTGTCGCAGACCTTCTATCATTGCGCTGCTCTGCGCACCTGAAGATTCTCCCTCCGATTGGGGAGTCAACCTTGTCGAAGGACGCCTCGACATTCTAACGGAACAACAAAACACTAATTAGACACCTAGCCCACCCACTAGAACCAAACAACTTAGTACAAACAATACATACTTAAGTATTTGCTCATGCTGCTAGCTTGCTCTGGGATTTTCAATAATGATGATATGCTTATCCTACGATGATTCACTATCATCGCACTAACTCTTGTGCCTAGATCGGGAATGCATGAATTTATATTCTTTTTGACTCAAAAATTATGTGTGTACACATGTCATGCTGCAAATCTTTAGCTTGGCACGTTGTGCTTATGCAATGTTATGGTGTGCATGATTGTGCTATGCATTCTAAAAAGGCCCTAATGCATGTTATGAGCGGCGTACACATGAAAATGTTATGCATCCCATACTACATAACATATCCATGTAACGAAAAAGAAAACGTGCTAGCCGCATTCATGTGGTGAGGTTATGCATCCCATACTACATAACCCTCACATGTTGCCTCCTATGGTGGATCCATATACAAACACATAGTATGCATCCCATACTACATAATATGCCTCGTATACTTCATGTCATGTTATGAGTGTAGTGTTCGTGCTTCAGCCAAGACGTGCTGATGACATATCGGTGTGTGTATGATATGACTCTAAACACCTAATACTAACAGGGACAGGTTGCCCGACAATTTGTCAAGCAACCTCCCTCTGATACCAACTGTCACAACCCGCATTTTCTCATTAATAGATAAATCAGAACACGAGATAACTACGAGCTGTGATGCCACGTCAAGCAGGGGATAACTGCTGACGCTCAAGCAACACTCTAATCCTTCAAATCATAAGTTAAAATGAATAGAAAACTGATTTTTAAATTAATTGGCCGTATCCCTCGGCTCAGTGGATCAGATAGTCCACGGTTTGAAAACTATTTTTATACGTAGCGGAAAAATACTTCATTTATGCCTAACATCCTAAAAGAGCGCATAAGTGTCCTAAGAGGACAACTTACACTATGCAAGACCCTAGATTTCAATTTATAATATTTATAAAGAAAACAACCTTTTTACGCATTTGGAAAATAATGATTGAGCTTTTATAAAACATGCTGATCATGCAATACATATAGTAATTCTTTATAGGTTTTAAAGTAACTAGCAACCTAGCATAAAACATTCCCAGAGAGCAAGTGAATCTACCACAAAACAGGTAAACTAGCAGCTAAGCAAATACTTAATATCACAAAGGAAAATCACCAACGAGCGTCAACAACCTGACACGAACTCGCTGGCGAGCATGTATGTCTGTACTACTACAAGGCTAAAGAACTAACTCAACAAGTGAGGAAAACACTGCCACAACGCAGTCCACAAGGAAACTCCTGAAACTAGCCGCACAGCCGGCTACAGACCTGAACCTGAGTCATTCAAAAGAAGAACACCTCAGCAAGAAATAATAAAACAGGAGTCAAAGAAACATCAGATAATAATCGAATGAAAAAAGCAGAAAAAAAAGGGGTTACCAACCCTGCAAGAGAAATGCTGAAAATCTCAGCTAAAGAATCCAAAAAGGGACAAAATGTAAGTAAAACAGTCAGTAAAGTGAGAGAAGTGCAACAAGTACTAAAACGTACCAAACTCCGCTCAAGCCTGCAGAGATAAAAAAAGAACCAATATGCATCAAAAGAACAGTATGAAAGGAACTAACAGTCCTAAACTTGTAAATCGTTAGCACTGTCACAAATCCCAAACCTGTGTCGGAGACTAAGAACAGTCACAACCGAACAACCAGGTCCAGGTGTCTCAAGAGTACTAAAGGGGCCGCCACAGGGTCCACACACATAGAGTTCCAACCTCTTACAGGAACCCAAAATGTCCAAAGGAGGGAATGGTGGTGGCCACGGCTCGAACTCCCCTGTTACCACACTCCTTCAGAAATCCAGCTACCACATGCTAAGGATCTACGATTCGGCACCAAAACTAACCGACAACACCACTTAAAACTACCAAGTTCTACAACCAAAACCCGCCGAATTATTTCCCCCTACCCGCCGAATTATTTCCCCCTACCCGCCGAATTATTTCCCTCTACCCGCCGAATTCAACTAAAATAAATGCCGATAACTTCCTATTTTAGGCCGACTACAAGCCCTAAACTAGGAATATTCCTATCTCACCTATTCTACGACAAGGAGAAAAGAAAATAAAACAAAAATACAACTCATGGAGGCGCGCAAGAGGGGAGAAACCCACTTGCCTCAAATCGCTCTTGAAAACGACCACCCAAAAATACTCCAACACGTAGATCCGTTCAAGAGGGGACACGCGGAGACGAGATCTACGAAAAAAACGGACAACCGGGGTTAGGGCCGAAAAAATCTATGGCGAAACGGTCACCGAAACGGGAAAAACTTACCGCGATCTCGAAGCTCTCGCCGAGAGCTTTCCAACGCCGCGATCGGATCGAAATTCCGTCCACCGGATCGGCGGTGGCGGCCGCCGGAAGATTCGCGAACGGATCCGCACTCGCCAAAAAAATCGCACAGGGGAAGCTGCTGGTCGGAGGAAGAAGAAGGACTTTTCTTCTTTAACTTATATATATATATATATATAATTAATAATAATAATAATAATATATTTATTATAATAAAACAAATTAAAAAAAGGGGGGTCCGAGAATCGGTGAGAATCATTCTCACCGATTCTCTACTAACATTATTATTATTATTTTTTTTATATATAAATTCTTTATATAAATATATATATATATAATAATATATATAATTATTATAACATGATAACCTTATATGGTTACGGAGGGCCAAATGCGCGCCGAATCGAACGAAATTCGCACCGTAAGCGAATGACGACGCTACGAATCCAACGGCGAAGTCGAAATCGAATTCCGACGCACCGTTTTCGAGATAATAATTTCTAAAGTTAACGGCATACGCGAAAACATACAAACTTCAATCGCACGCCGAGGCTCCAAAAATGCTCGGAACGCGACGAAACTTGACGAGCAAGTCTAAAATTAGCCGATCTAATTTCCTAATGTAAAATTTTCCACTCCCGACGCAAATCCCAAAATTTGGCCGGTCAAATCTAACGAACGCAAAACGCGTTAACGACAAAGTCGGTAACAAAATCCGACGAACAAAACTCGGGCAAAATTCTCCCGAAGCCAAAACACAAGCATTCCCCAAGAGGCTCCACCGAGTCACCAAACAGACTCCGGCTCGCTAGGGAATCTTGCTACCAGGCATCATCAAGCCACGCAGGGAAACTAAAGAGCTAAAAACACGCTCTAACAACGTCACATGACCAACACGCGCTAACATAACGCTCTGACGTCATAATACGTCAAATAAGAAATTAAATAAATCACTGGAAAATCGGGGGCGTTACATATACTAAGGGCCATGCCCCTGTACTCTGCTTCTGCACTTGACCTTGACACTACAGTCTGCTTCTTGCTCTTTCATCTACCAAATTTCCTCCAACAAAGGTACAGAATTCTGATGTAGACTTTCTATCTTTTTTATCATCTGCATAACTAGCATCTGAGTATGCATCAACCTTCAAATGTCTCCTTTTCTAAAACAGAAGACTTTTCCCTAGAGCACCTTTCACATACTATAGAATCTTAATAGCTGTCTAAAGATGACACTGCTTAGGTGTTTGCATAAACTGACTTACTCTCCCCACAACATAACAAATATCAGGCCTTGTGACTGCCAGATAAATGAGTTTTCCCACAAGATGTTTGTACCTAGTGATATCTTCAAGAAGAGGTGAGTCTTCACTCCAACCCTTGACATCCCCAATAGCCATTGGAGACCGAATAGGTTTCGCCCCAAGGAGACCTGTCTCTTTTAAAAGATCCAATGCATACTTCCGTTGTGACAGAACTATTGAACCAGGCTTCCTGGATATTTCAATCCCCAAAAAGTACTTTGAAGACCACATATCTTTATTAATAGAGTAATGAAGAAGATGCTTCTTTGTCATGTTCATACCCTTTCTGTCATCCCCTGTCAGAAGAATGTCATCCACATACACCGCAAGAATAATAAAGCCATCCGAGGATCTTCGAATGAATAAAAAGTGATCTGCAGCACTCCGAGCAAAACCAATAATGGAAATCACTTCGTTGAACTTGTCAAACCAAACCCTGGGACTTTGCTTCAGACTATATATAACCTTTCGTATTTTGCATACCTGAGACTCCCCCTGAGCAACATACCTAGGAGGTTGATCCATATAGACTGTTTTCTGCAAATCTCCATAAAGAAAGACATTTTTCACATCTAGCTGCGACATTTCCCAGTCTCTGTTGACAACTACTGAAAAAACAATACGGATTGTAGTAATCCGAGCAACCAGAGAGAATGTATCAAAGAAATCAACCCCATAGGTTTGTGTAAACCCTTTGACAACAAGCCGAGCCTTTTATCGATCAATAGTACCATCAGGGAGAAACTTGATAACGAATACCCAGCGGCAGCCAACCACATCAGCTCCAGGAGGGGTAGGAAAAAGCGTCCAAGTGCCCCGTTCAGTAAGAGTGTTCATCTCTTCATCCATGACAACCTTCAAATGAGGAATAACAAGGGCATCCTTATAAGAGGCTGGAATAACGCTTGCCGAAAGAGCAAAAGCAAAGCTCTTAGATGAAAGAGATAGCTGCGCATAATAGACCACATCCTGAATAGGATGTTGAGCGCACGATCGAACTTCTTTCCGAAGAGCAATCAAAAGATCAAGGTCCGTCCTGTCTACTGTATCATTCCCATCCACAGGAGAGACTACTGACCCAGGAGCTGTTGGCAGCGGCTCAGGAGAAGAAGAAGAGTTAGGAGGAGAATCAGGAACAGAAGGAGGAGAGAGAAGAACAGTAGCTGGAAGATGTGCTGACACCAGCGGAGAAGAAGAAACATCAGAAGAAGGAATAACAGAGGAAGAAGAAAAGAACGGAGCATCCTCAAAAAAGGTAACATCTGCAGAAACATACTGCCGGAGAAGAGCAAGATCAAAACACATATATCCCTTCTGTGTTGGACAGTACCCCAAAAAGATGCACTTAATATAGCGAGAAGAGAGTTTGTCGCGACCAGGGAAAGGAGAGTGGACAAACGTTGTGCATCCGAAGACACGAGGAGTCAAAGGAAATAGTGTCGCATTAGGATACAAGATAGAGAAAGGGGTCTTGCCACCAAGAACCGAAGATGGAACTCGATTAATGAGAAAGCAGAAAATCAGAACAGCATGACCCCAATAAGAGCGGGGAACATTCATTTGAGTAAGAAGACTACGAGCTACATCTAGAAGATGTCAATTCTTACGCTCCGCAACGCCATTCTGTTGCGAAGTATAAGGGCAAGTAGTTTGATGGACAAGTCCACGATCCAAACAAAAATAAGTAAACTGATGACTAAGCATTATCAGTGCAGAGTGTTTTAATAGGAGTATCAAATTATGTACGAATTTCATTATAAATATAGTAAAAACTGAAAAATTCTTAGAGCGGTCTTGCAACAATTATAACCATGTACACCGAGAAAAGTCATCAATGAAAGTAACAAAATATAAACTACACCGACCAACAGTCGGAAAGGGAGCAGCACCCCATACATCTGAATGAACAAGATCAAATGGGTGAGAAGAGCTGGTACCCACCCTCGCGGGAAACGTAGACCGGTGATGTTTGCCAATTTGACAAGTTTCACATTGAAAAGAAGAATCCTCACGAGATAAATCGGGTAGAAGCTGATATAGGAGTCGAGGAGGAGGATGCCCAAGGCGAAGATGCCACTGAAGTAAGGAAGAAGAGGCAGAAAAGGAAGCAACAGTATCAAGGTAGAATAAGCCGCTGCTTTCAGTTCCAGTAGAGATCATAACCTTGGAATAAGGAATCTGAAAAATACAAGTAGAGGATGAGAAAACAGGTTCACATTTCAACTGTCTGCAAAGTGCTGTAACAGAAAGAAGATTGCATGGAAACTTTGGGACATAAATAGTGTCCTGAAGCTGAATAGGAGTCACATGCACCGTGCCAGATCCACAAATCGGGGATGAAGAACCATCCTCTATAAGAACCGGAGGAAATCGGTTACTCATGTTAAGACAAGAGAACAATCGAGAATTGCCCGTCATATGATTAGTTGCACCAGAATCGATTAGCCACTTACCCGTAACGACCACCTGAGCAGCTCCAGAAGTAGCTAAAAAAGTAGACTTCTTGGAGGAATCAGTTGAAGCAGGACGAAGGTGAGGATGTTTGGTCCAACAACAATCAACCAAATGACCAACCCGGCCACAATGAGAACAAAGGTGCTTAGAGGAACCCCGACCACCAGTACGACCATCGCGGCCACCAGAGGTATCAGAACGAGCTAGATGATCAACCAGATCAAGTGGAGAAGGAAGCAAAGGACGCTGAAAAAGAGTCGTAACAACGGAAATTCGAGCAGCAGTAGCATCCAAAGTTGGAGATTCCGCCTCCCCAAGAATTTGTTGGCGAATCATATCATACGAGTTTGGGAGGCGGAGTAAATAACACATCACCAGAAGGTCCTGAAAATGTTTGTGTTGCTCAGCAAGATCAGCAGAAAATGGCCTATGTTGAAGGAATTCAGCACCAAGAGTCTGAACCTCCTGATAGGCCAACGCAGGAGTCATGACTGGACGAGCAAACAGATCCGCATATAAGGTATAAATGCGCGAAGTCTGTGCGCCTTTGGAATACAAAGTAGCAAGATGATTCCAGACAGCCTTGACCGTAGGATTATGTCGAATAACCGGGAGGCAATCATCCGACAAACTGTTGGCTAACCAAGTACGAATCAAAGCATCAGTAGCATCCCATTCTGCAAAAGAAGCAGAGTCAGAAGGTGGAGGGTCATCAGTCAAATGATGACGTTTACGCTGAGAGCGTAACAAAAAAATAAAGGGACATACTCCAATCAGGATAATTGGGACCGGTATGCTTCGAAGCGGTACCCAAATTACTAGAAGCATAGAAAGAAGAAAAGGAAATAGAAGGAGGAGCAGAGAAAGTAGAAGAAGACGGAGTGTTCATAAAAAACAGACAGAAACCATGCGGTTAAGCAAGAACAACAGGCGCGAGAAGAAAAAAAGCAGTGACAAGCAGCGAACAAACCGCACGAGAAGCCCACATAGTCACAGTGCCAAAAACACAAGCGGAAAGGAAAGATGTCGCGACCAAAATGTGGAACTTGCAGCGGTTAAAGATGCCGCAGCGACAAGAAAAACAGGCAAACAACAAAGAGACCGCAAGGGAAGTTCACACGGTCACGGTGATAACACACCAACGACAAAAAGCAGAGGCCGCGAGCAGGATGTGGAGCCTGCAGCGGTTAGAGAAGCCGCAACGACCAGAGAAGTTGCCGCGAGAAGCAAGAGGAAAGGAAGAGGCCGCACAGTCAAGGTGAGAACACACCAGCGGCAAGGACGATGCCTCGACCAAAATGCGGGACTCGAACCAAAAAACAAAAGCAGCAAAGAAAGAAGCCGCAACAAAATGCGATTAAGCAAAGGAAGCTACGCGAACTGAACACGCGTAAAAAAGAGATCGCATGAGAGCGAAAAACCAGGGTGGGAAGCACACACCAAGAAACCGCAGCGGAAAGAAAGCCGGATGAAGCCTCGCAGTTAGAAAAACAAGCCGCAATCTGATTGGAGGAATGAATCAGTTTCCTCTAATACCAAGTGAGAAATGAGCGAGAAGACGACAAGAAGTAAATAAACTGCAATTTTATTGATTCAAAAAGATAATTATTACATAGGTATGCCCCATATTTATATGAAACGACGGAGATGTGAGAATACAATGAGAGATGTGAGACTAAATATGATTCCGCCACTCCTATCCGCCTGACCGCCAGCGATCCGCCTGTCCGCTAGCTAACCGCCGGACTGCTCCAGCTAACCTCCAGTCCGCCTGCTAGCCTCCAACTGCCAATACTAGAAGCCTGACCACAACAGCGTTTAACCATCCAGACCGCAGGACTAACCGCCAGACCACCCGAGTATCTAGCCGCCCGACTAGAACGTCAGACCGCAGTTGCGGGAAGCCTTCAGACCACAACTGCTAAGATAAGCCATCAGATCACCAGACCTCTAGACTGACCGCCAGACCGCTCGAATAGCTAGCCGCCCGACTAGACTGTCAGACCGCCGATCTCTAACATATACAACAAGGGAGAAGGAGCAGAAATTAAAGTAGCAATGTGAGACTAAAGAAGTCTAAAAGAGAGGGCCCAATGAGCCATTTATACATGGGCTATCTAATGTTCTAAACTTTTCCATCTTACTTTCTATTTTGGTCTTCCATATTATCTCTTAGCCCCTCACTGTCACACTTTTCAAGGCGAACTCTGCACTAGAGGATTTCCCTACTTACACCAAAGTAAATCTAATGGTGACAAAAGAGTGCAAGTGTTTAGCCTTAATTGAAATCATTATCAACAAAGAGAGCTGAAAAAAACCCAGCGACATGGTTGAAAACCAATAGAAACTGTGGGTCTGTATCGGGAGGTATACATTGTCAAGGATCTACATGCACATATTACAGGTTCCATGGATTAATGTTTAGATTGTTGAATTGAGTTTTTTATTTTTCTTCAGAGATTTGCTGATGAAGTGATGGAATTGGTTGAGCTCAATAATCTCAAGGATGCACTAGTGGGGTTTCCGGGAGTTACTGGTCTATCCACAGAGCAAAGAAAAAGGTTGACAATTGCTGTGGAGCTTGTTGCAAATCCTTCTATCATATTCATGGATGAACCAACATCTGGTCTTGATGCAAGGGCTGCTGCCATTGTCATGAGAACAGTGAGAAACACTGTCAACACAGGAAGAACTGTTGCCTGCACCATCCACCAACCAAGTATTGAGATATTTGAGTCCTTTGATGAGGTTAGAGAGGTTCTATTCATCCTTTTACACATTTTAAATAATTCTTTTCGTCCACTCATAAAGTTCCACTGAGCAGCTGCTTTTACTGAAAAGAGGAGGCCTAGTAATATATTCTGGACCATTGGGTCAGAGTTCTGAGAAACTAATAACATATTTTGAGGTTTGTATTCCTTGAATATTTTCGTTTAGACTGACTTACCATTTGTTATATGCATCTTTGTTATTATTTTTGCTTCATTAGCATATTCATTCCCAGAGATTAAGGGAAATATGTGTTTTGTTGCTTGCTATAGGTCTTTTGAAATTCAGGTTCTATCGATAATGTTAGATTTTTAAAATTCCGAAAGTATAAAAAAGCATTATTCCCTGCATCACAAAAGTAAAATTTCCAGCCCATATTAGCATCATGTCATCAACTTCTTAAACCCATGCTTTATTAAGTAAGCTATGACAACAAAGTATAGAATTTGCTTTTTCAAATCAGCCTAGAAGCAGGGAAGGGAGGTTAAAAAGAAAATATTAGAAGGTAAAACCTACACTTAAATGTTTAAATTATTGGTCCACACATCAAATTTATTTATATATCCATAATACAAAATACAAGCATTATTTCGTCTTATGGCCATTGTTCAGCTAAAAATGTTAGTGTTTATGATAAAAATGGTAATTTTTAGGATGAACTTAAGGATGGCCCTGTTTTGAATCCTGGATACGAGGTCCAATGCAATGACTCATTAATCTCTCCTTCAAATGAACTACCATTCCTAGCTTATGGCTCATTTTATAAGTTTTAGTGGTGCAAAGTTTTTTGGCAACATTCTGCGTATCCAGGAGTATTGTAACAATAGACTACATCACTTTATTTAAGTTAATCGTCAACTCAATACTGATTGATATGCTTTCTACAGGCAATCCCTGGAGTTCAAAAGATGACTGATGAAGGCAACCCAGCAGTATGGATGCTAGAAGCGACTTCCCTTGCTACAGAAGGACGATTAGAAACTAATTTTGCAGATATATACAAGAAATCTACTCTTCACCAGTGAGTATATCATTAAATGCTAGATTGCACAATCAATCAACTGTTCCAGTTCTTCTGAATATAGATGTACATTTTTTTCAGAAGGTTTAATTTCATTTCTAATTATATTATAAATAAATACCTTGCATGAATAGGCGCAATATGGCCTTGGTTCGAGAGCTAAGCAAGCCAAAGCCTGGTACATGTGATCTATATTTCCGAACACAATATGCCCAATCTGGTTATAGTCAGTTCAAAATATGTTTATGGAAGTACCGGTGTATATATTGGAGGAGTCCAGATTACAACCTCTCAAGACTAGTCATGACCCTTGTCACTGCTCTTCTGCTAGGCTCCATTTTCTGGAAAATTGGCCAGCGAAGGTTCTTTGACATAACTTTATTGCTAATTTTCAAAAGTGTTGCCCTATGAATAAAAAAACTAACTGTACATCCATCTTATCCAGGGGCAATTCACAAGACCTTATGTCCGTTATTGGAGCAATGTTCCTTGCTGTAGTATTTATTGGCTTTTCTAACTGCAGCACTGTGCAGCCACTCATAGCAACTGAGAGGGCGGTGTTCTATAGGGAAAATTCTGCGGGCATGTACTCAGCATTGCCATATGCTCTTTCACTGGTATTAGCTTTCTCCTTTAGTGGTATTCATTGCATTAACACCATTTGGTCAGAAAAGATTTGCATAGCAAAACAAAGTGATGTAGGCTACGGTGTTTGACGCTATAACGGCAAAGGGAGTAACACATACGCCTCTCTATTTCCACTATTACGCTCACACAATAACTAAACGCAGCACACCCACGAACAACGTTATCAACTATCGCTAACGTACGGTAGCCACGCCGATTAAAGATCGAACAAACGACTAGAGGCCGATGTTCTGTCAAGCTAAAAGGACCAATCTTGGGCCCGACCGAGCGATGGTTGTACCAAAAGGGATCTCTCGAAAGGTTCGGTTCGGAAATGGTAGATCTCTCCCAACAAAACGAAAGCGAGGCTCGCCAAACCTCTCGGAAAATTAAACAGCTAGGAAGAACAACACATGCGATCGGAAAGATAAACCACGAATGAAAAACGATTCCAAAGTAACACAAAGGTATTCCACCAAATAAAAATCTAAAGGGACAAGACACACAAGAGGTAGAAGATCTCGTTACCCAACCGGAATAGATGATTCCGATTCACTTTCAAGGATCGTTCTTCCACGGTTCCGCCGGAGCCGCGCTGGATGGAGAGAAATTTGTCCGCTTTCGTCGCTTCACGCCGGAGTGAAATCTCACAAGGAAGGAGTCGTGCTCGTGACCGAAATCTTCACCACTATTAAGGGGGGGGGTGGTCGGTTTTTGGTAGGGGATGAGAGGAGGTCGGGTTTTGACTTGGGGAAAGGGTGGCTCGGGTTGTAGGAGGAGGAATAAAGGGAGAGGCCGAGCAAGGGGAGAGGGAGAAGGAGAGGTGGTCGAGTCTAGCACAAGAAGAAAAGAGGAGGGTGGCCGGCGGCCAAGGAGGAGGAGGAAGTGAATTTTCCAAGAGGGGAAGAGTGAGGAGGGGGGGGGGAATTCAAATTTTGAATCCTTGGTTTTCAATTTTTTCATTCTCTAAGTAAAATGAAACAAGGTTAGCCTTATATAGGCTTTACATCATGCATTGGCTCTTTGCAACCCACCTAATTAAAAATAAAACAATACTCAAATGTTTAAACATTACATGATAAAAATAAATGCCAATAGAAACAACTAAATATTATTTGGTAGTCTTCATCTTCATCACGTAGCTCCATATCATGTAGCTCCACAAGGTCACCGTCTCCGTCATGTTGGGGTCGCCGTCGTCATCTTCAATATGTAGGAAATCGCCGTCTTCAACTTTAACACGATTTAGCTCCACAAGGTCACCGTCTCCGTCATGCTGGGGTCGCCGTCGTCATCTTCAATATGTAGGAAATCGCCGTCTTCAACTTTAACACGTTGGGGGTTGCCGCTATCGCCGTCTTCAATTTTAACACGTTGGAGGTTGCCGCCATCGCCGTCTTCAATTTTAACACGTTGGGGGTTGCCGTCATCGCCGTCTTCAATTTTAACACGTTGGGGGTTGCCGCCATCCACGTCTTCAATTTTAACACGTTGGGGGTTTCCGCCATCTCTAAGACTGGGTTGAAACCAATCAGATTTTAGGGAAAATTTGGTACTGAAAAATGTTGGTCTTCTTATGGTGATCTGGAAATAGTCAAGCAGTTAGTCTAACTGCCAACGCGATTTGAGCATATATGGTCGCATATAAGAGTTCTTGGAGAAGTTGGAGGAAGGATTGTGTTGGCCCTATTCATATGGGATATGATTAAGGGACCAAACCTTTGGCATAAAGTATGCTGACGGGTTGCGTGGAGTGCGTGTCGACGCACGTCGACTTGCTGTCAACGCAGCCAAGCTCAATGTCGAAGCCAGTTCTTTATCGACGCTACGTAGAGTAGAAATCGACGCAACGTCGAGTTCTACTCGATGTAGGTGTGTCGACTGTGTCGACACAGTTGCGTCGAATGTCGTCGAGTGCATATTGACGTTGCGTCGAGTTCTTATCGACGCACGCTGAGTGCAAGTCGACGCATGTTGAGTTTTGACTGACTTCTTAGAGGGCTTCTGTCTGTTGTTGTCCTTGGATATAAATAGGCTTGGAAAATAGTTTTCTTGTGCGTGTGTGTGTAACTGAAGTGCGTGCTTCTGAAGCCTTCACTTGCCCTAGATCCCGTCGTGACTTCTTCTTGTAACCGCCTCTCCTCGAAATGAATCTAGCAATTTGTGGAGACGTAGAGAACAGTTCTTCACCAACCTAGTTCTTGCGGGATAAGATATTTGGATTCTCCACCGCTCATGTGGATACGTGTACAGTCACAAATCTATTTATGTGTGGACTCAGTCACCTGTTTCTGGACTGGATCATTGGAGCATCTTGGTTGAGTAAACACTCAATCCCTCTCAGGTATATTGCAATATGTTGCCGTGGTTTATTTCTTGATCCATGGAGATCGCAAGATCGTTTACTCTTTTAGGTTGTTCTTGTATATTTATTCCGCTGCGCACATGTGATGTGCTGTTTCACTCTAGTATATAAAACCTAACAATAGTATCAGAGCCAGGTTGTAGGTTCAGTGTGTGTGAATCAGTAGATTTAGAATTGTTCTAAATGTCCAGATTTATTTCTGGAACATCAAATGTTGATGATTTTCTCCATTGTTATGTATGCACTACGCGTGCCAGGAATGCCTGTGACTTGCTATGATTTCAGAATTGCATTTCCCTTTATAGTAACCGTCTATTCATGTGGTTTATGAAACCAAATTCTATCTTGAATTTTGAATTCAATGATGAAGGACGAGCTTGTCTACTGTTATAAGGAAGATTGCGTGTGCCTGTGTCCAATACATGTAAATTCAAAGATTTAGAAATGTTCTAGATGTTCTGGTTTAGCTTTTTTTTACATCAAGTGTTGATGGTTTTCTTTTGTGCACATTTGGGATGTACCTGGAATGTGAAGGGTGTAATTTTGTTTTGTTTATGTGCACATTGATTAAATGTTAATCATGATTAAGTGTTAATCGATTATCATAAAATTCCTTTTACCCAATATTAAGTGTTCGGATGCCTTTCGATGAATGACATTCTTCCTGCCTCAATCGATGAAGCGTGGACTTACCAAAACAATCTTTGCATTTACACTCTTGCTGCATTAATCTATCTTGGTAAGGGTGCGAACGGATAATTGTGATATCCCGCTGTCGACATCGGATCTAACTTAAATAGATGATCTTAAAGGTTGAGTGCTTAGAAGCATAGAGTTGACATGCACCATATGATGAATGTAGATAAAGAGTTATCCACTAATCATACAAGAGTTGCATGATGATGCAATTGACAAAAGTTGCCTACCTAAATAACCACTCCATGGGTGATCAGCCAAAGCTGATTTATTATGTTGGTGAAATACAAATCTTGTCCACTCGAGAGTAGCTCGCATAAACTCTCCGAATTGATATTGAAGGTTATCAATTTGATTAAAATAGGGAGAGCTCTTTTAATTAAATGCATATTAAAATATCAAATATATTTTGAAATGTAGTAGTAAATTTTACTTTGCATAAATTTTTTATAGAATTTCCGTGGCAAGTGGATCGCACTCATTCTGTCCCTGAGAGTTATCCTGAGAAGGGCAATAAGCTGAGCAGGACAAATTTCCTAGACTTGTATAGGAACCTGAGAATTAATCTTAGGCAAGTGCGTAAACTCTATGTCTTGGAAGAAAACCCTCCTGTGGAGCTAGCCGCCACTGAACCTCGTACAGATAAATATGCTGATAAGAAGTATGACGACGACTCCCTGGATGTCGAATGCCTCATGCGTCCCATCTTGAACTCTGAGCTTCAGAAACAACATAAGAACATGTGTGCTTATGAGATAATTGAGCATCTTAAGAAAATGTTTCAAGGGCAAGCTCGACAAGAGATGTTTGACATATCCAGGGCGTTGTTTCAGTGCAAGATGGGAGCTCGAGACCCAGTAGGGACTCGCATACCCAAGATGATTGAGTATATAGAGAACCTTGAAAGACTGGGGTTTCCTTTGAGCCAAGAGTTGGATACTGATCTGATTCTGCAATCGTTGCCGGACAGTTACGTGCAGTTTGTCTTGAACTATAACATGAATGAAATTGACAAGACACTGTCCGAGCTCCTAGGCATATTGAGAATTACCGAAATCAACATGAAGAAAGCCAAGCCTGCTAGTCCCATACTGATGGTGCATAAAGGAAAGGGCAAAACCAAGGGATTGAAGAAGACTAAGGTGGGACCTAAGTCATATCTTGATCCCAATTTTTCAGCATTGAAGAAGAAAGCATGGCTATGGAAGGAAAATGCCAAAACTGTGGCAAGACTGGACATTGGAGGAGGAATTGTCCTCTTTACATTGAATATCTGGAAAAGAAGAAGGGAAGTGTGACTTCCGCTTTAGGTGTCTTTGTTATAGAAATAATCTTTTTTGCTTTTTCATCTTGGGTATTAGATACCGGATATGGTTCTCACATTTATACAAATGTGCAGGAACTGGGAAGGAAAAGACTGTTGGGTAAAGGAAAGGTGGACCTACGCGTTAGAAATAGAGCAAGAGTTGCTGTCAATTGCCGTAGAAGTTTATCGTCTTTTTTGCCTACTGATCTTGCAATAGAATTGAGTAATTGTTATGTTGTTTCAGCCATAACTAGAAACATTATGGCTTCATTTGTTTCGGCGGTGGCGGATCGATCCGGCGGGTGGAAACGAAGTGTTCGAAACGGAGGAGGGAGGTGGCTACTCCAAACAGAGCTTTTTGGGGCGTTTCTCAAGGCGGGCGGGTGGAAACGGAGCAAACGCCGTCGGAGGTTCATTTGTTTACCCGCCTTCCGGCAGCGTTTGCCCAAAACGGAGCACCGAAACGCCCAAATAAATAGAGCCTATATCTGTCTCATGTTTTGATATGAAATTATTTTTTCATTATTAAGAACAATTATTGTTCTATATTTATGAATGATGATTGTTATTATGTAGCTCAACTGTTTAATGGTTTATATATTTTTAAATTAGATTATAACTTAGAGAATACTGAGAGACTAAAAACTAATGACTCAAATCTTACATATCTTTGACATTATCATTTGGGTCATATAAACGGAAGACGCATATCTAAACTCTATAAAAATTGACTATTGGAATCATTTGATTATGAATCATTTGAGAGATGCGAATCGTGTTTATTAGGCAAGATGACGAAAACCCCTTTCACTGGTCATATTGAGAGGGCTGATGATCTTTTGGGTATTGTACATAGTGATGTATGCGGACCCATGAGTTATATGAGTTGAGGTTGTTTCTACTAATTTGTTACATTTATTGATGATTTCAGCAGATATGGATATGTATATCTTATGAATAGTAAATCCGAAACTTTTGAAAAGTTCAAAAAGTTTAAGAATGAAGTAGAGAACCAACTGGGAAAGAGGATAAAAACACTCCGATCTGATCAAGTTGGCGAATATCTGAGTCATAAGTTTCGTGATCATCGGAAAGAGTGTGGTATTGTATCATAATTCAATCCACCTAAAACACCACAATATAATTGTGTGTCTGAGAGGAAGAATCGTACTTTGTTAGACATGGTACGGTCAATGATGAGTCATGCAGATTTGCCTGTTTCTTTTTGGGGTTTTGCTTTAGAGACTGCAACTTTCACTTTAAATCTTTCTTCAACGGAATCGGTTCTAAAGACACCATATGAGATATGGACTGAGAAACGTCATAGTATGTCTTTTATGAAGATTTGGGGCTGTGAGACATACATGCGACGTTAAATGCCTGATAAGCTGGAACCTAAGAAATGTTATCATGTGGGGTATCTTAAGAAAACTAAATGGTATTACTTTTACCTACCGTCTGAGGGAAATGTTTGTCGCAAAGACTAGTATCTTATTGGAGAAAGAGTTCTTATCACGAAAGACAAATAAGGTAGAGATTGAAGAAGTTCAAGAATCACAAGATGCGAATGAACTTGAATTGGAGCTTGACTAAGGATTACAAGTTGTTGTAGCTAGAGTGTAACATCTCCCCTGTAATGACCGTATAATATGGGTTCGGACGGGGCCCCACAACATACGGACGCCACAGCTTTATTATTATAAGATGATATAACTACCCACACTCAAAACTTTTGCACAACACATCGGAAACATAAGCAAGACTAGAAGTTATCCACCTCTACAAGAGTAACGAAAGATGACCTTATGACCTTACAACATAAGAGAGTCCAAACTCACATAATACAACAATCATGAAAGTTTATAAGCACTCCTAGTCTACCTCGGCATGCAAGCCGGACAACACGAGTCTTAAACATGCAATATCATAAAAGAAGAGTTACAAAAGAGGGGAACACTTCATGAGACTTAGGCCTTCCTGGCCGGCGAGCTAGCTCCTGCTTGCGATCCTTGCCCTGTAAAAATTATTAGTAACGTGGGTCAGCAAAGGCTGACCTCAAACTGTGTAACCAACACATCTCCTCCTGGCCGCCCCTAACGGACCCTGGGGTACTCCTACAACCTGCAAGTTAGCACTTCGTATGCAATATTCTTAAGCAAGAAAGGCAACTAAAGAAACAGGCTTGGATGTCTCAAACATCATACATGTTCTCTACTGTTGAGCATATAATATTAGGGCATACTATGCAACATGAATGCAACACCCGGGTTTCACCCAAGACACCCTATAACGTATGCATCTAGCACAACATCACATCAATTGGGTACTCATCGTTTCCCCATTGGCATAAAGCCGCAAACAAAAAGGGAAGCACTATTCCCCCCAACGGCACACAAGCCGCCACATGGAACTCTTGCCAAGGCCCCACCCGCTCAAGGTCTTAGACCCGGGCTTGCCTGCAAGCTCTGACCTCTCATGTCAGGATTCCAACAAACACAACTGACCGATTCTAAGAAGCCTTGCTGGACCCCACCCGCTCATGGCCTCATTGCCCGGGCTTGCCTCCATGCTTGGCATTCTCGTCAGTCTCACAGAAGGGGACTAGTCTCGTTGGGACACTCTCCACACATGACGTGTACGTCACGGGATAACCAGCAGACCACGGAGACACAGCCACGCCTTAGCACATCACAATCCAAGACAATTCCACCCTAGTCCCTCATATGTACTCCAGCGTTCCCGTGCACCGAGGAAACCATCTACCACTCATGCAGAGCTAACTTTGTCCACCAAGGAAACCATCTACCGCTCATGCGGAGCTAACCTTGTCCACCAAGGAAACCATCTGCCGTCATTGAGGAGCTAACCTTGTCCGGTTCCGACTACACGTACTTACTCGAGAAAAAGGGGAAAAACATCACTACATCACAAACGGCATCTTGCCGCAACGGATCTCTACGAATCTTTAAAGCTCGTATGCAACATCACCGAGTCGGACTAACGGTCGCGACTACGGCTTTACACACCATGCCTAATACACTAATGGAGCGGATCTCTAATGCAAAAACATGCCGGTGACGGACTCAATCGACCCGGAGGTTGCTCTTGAACCTTGACGACCCAAACCCCTCTCATTTGAGTGTTTGGTGCCCAAAAACTAGAAAAGAAAAGATGCTAGAACATGCATCCTAAAACCGAGAGGAGAAGTGTTGTTACCTTCCGACTCCTTCCTAGCCATGGTAAAATAGCCGGATGAAAACCTTCGCAACGGTCTAGCCTCCACGGATCTGGACTCGGCTCGCGATTTGGAGCACCAAAGCCTCTCCAATTGCCGGATCTCTACTTCACCTTCTTCCTTGCTCTCCCTTCTCTCTAGAACTTAGAAAGAGAACCACTCAAAAGAAATGAGAGTTTCTAAGGGTCAAATCCCGTGTATATCCCATCACGAACAACCCCCAGCCGTTGGATCCCAAATTAAAGAAACGAACGGCCTTGATTCGGGCCTGAAATGCTAAACCTGGGCCGAACACGGCCTGCGACACGCCCGTGTCCAGGGCCGTGCCCCCATTCGTCGTCCCAATCGACGCGCCTGGAACGACACACGAGCTTCCGACACGCACGTGTTCAACCCGACACGCCCGTGTTCCAACTGACACGGCCGTGTGGTCGGCCGTGTGCCTCCATCGACACAGCCCCAAAAATAACCCGAGACTCACACGGGTACTGGACACGCCCGTGTCCTTACCCGTGTCCAACTCAACACGCCTGGGCTCCAGGCCGTGTTCACTGTCTCGACACTTCGTCGAGCCGAGTTCGTCGACTGCCTGACACGGCCTTGGACACGCCCGTGTCCTAGGCCGTGTGCCTTGTCTCGACACATCGTCGAGCGAAATTCGTCGACTCCCCGGGCCGATCGTCGACACGGGCTCGACACGGCCTGAGACACGCCCGTGTCTCAGGCCGTGTTCTCTGCTCGACGATCGTCGACTCCAAAAATCATCGACCTCACGACCAAAACGTCGACTGGAGCCTGACACGCCCTGGGACACGCCCGTGTCCCAGACCGTGTGCCCCCCGCCAGAAACCAAATTTTCCTCTTCAAAATTTTGGGGCGTTACAACTCTCTCGCCCTTAAAAGAATTTTGTCCCGAAATTACAAAGCAAAAGGGAACACAACTTAAATGGTACCTGATTTGAAGAGCTCTGGATACTCTTCTAGCATGGCTTGTTCTCGCTCCCAAGAGTGCTCCTCACGACCGCAGTTGTCCCATCGGACTTTCACGAGTTTAACCTCTTTATTCCGCAACTGTCGAGTCTCTGAATCCTCTATAGAAATTGGACGGACTCGCGTTCTCAAGTCTTCCTCTATCGGCACCGATGCCGGCTCGATCACCACACTAGCCTCCACCAAGGCTTTCCTCAAGACGGAGACATGGAAGACGTCGTGCAATCCACTCAGCTCCGCGGACAACGTCAACCGATAGGCTGCTTCTCCCACCCGTTCGACAACTTCAAAAGGCCCCAAAAACCTTGGACTCAACTTCTTGAGTCGGCGAATCGGTGAGACGCCTTTGAACGGCTTGATCTTCAAATAGACCCAATCACCTACCGCAAACTCCAACTTCATGTGACGAGCATTAAAGTATTTTGTTTGCCGGTCTTGTGCCACCTTCATACGCTCTTGAATGGTCCGTACCAACTCACAAACGTCAACTACCACCTCTTTTCCCAAAATTTTGGTGTCTCCCGCCTCCGTCCAAGACATCGGTGTTCGACACCGTCTCCCATACAAAGCTTCGTATGACGTCATTTTTATACTTGCTTGGTAACTGTTATTGTACGCGAATTCCACCATGAAGAGGTGATCCTCCCACTTTTTGCCGAAGTCAAGAATGCACATTCTCAGCATATCCTCCATAGTACGGTTCGTTCTTTCGGTTTTCCCGTCAGTTTGAGGATGGAACGTCGTACTGAACTTTAGCTTCGTGCCCAAACTCTTCTGAACCAATCTCCAGTCCTTGGACGTAAACCGTCCATCTCGATCGCTGACTATGCTCTTAAGAATCTCATGCAGTCGCACAATGTTGCGAACATACAACTCCACCAGCTTCTCCACGCTGTCCTCCTTCCGATTTGGGATGAAGTGGGCCAACTTGGTTAAGCGATCTACGATCATCCAAATAGCATCATTACCCTGTTGCGATCTAGGCAGATCATGTACAAAATCTATGGAGATGTCATCAAATTTCCACTCATGGATTGGAATGGGCTTCAGGAACCCACCCGGCTTCTGACATTCGGTCTTCACCAAGGCGCAAGTTTGGCAACGATTCACATACAAAGCCACGTCCCGCTTCAGCCCCGGCCACCAAAAGGATTTCTTTATATTCAAGTACATCTTTGTACTGCCCGGGTGAATGGAGTACTTTGTGAAGTGAGCCTCAAACATCAACTCCTCACGGAGTTTGCCGAACTGCGGTATACAAACCCTTCCGTCCTTCCTCAGAATCCCATCAATCATCTCCCAGACGCTGCTCTCGCCCTTTTGAGCCTCCAACACATAAGGTTGAAACTCCACATCCAACCGAGTCGCTTCCCGAATGCGATCGGACAAGTCGTTCTGCATTTCAATCCAGTTCAACCGAGCCACGCTGGACTCGCCTCTCGCCACACATTCCAAACCAAGGGACTCCCATTCCCGTACCAACCTCTCATCATGAGCTTCGATCCAATTCTCTTGCCCCGAGTACTTCCTACTCAAGGCATCCACCACCACATTGGCTTTACCTGGCGTATACTGAATCGCCACCTCGTAGTCTCCAAGAAACTCAACCCACCTGCGTTGCCGCATGTTCAAGTCCTTTTGATCCAAGAGATACTTCAGGCTTTTATGATCCGTGAAGATCTCCACCTTCGCACCATATACATAATGTCGCCATATTTTCAACGCAAAAATTACCGCTGCCAACTCCCAGTCATGGACGGGGTAATTCCTCTCATGAGGCTTCAACTGTCTAGACCCAAAAGCTATCACCTTGCCATGTTGCACCAAAACGCAACCCAAACCGCATCCCGATGCGTCACTGAAGATCTGAAATCCCTCGGTCCCTTGCGGTAGACTTAGGATTGGAGCCATCATAAGTCTCTCCTTCAGTGCCTCAAATGCTTGACTGCACTCTTGAGTCCACACAAACTTATGATCTTTACGAGTGAGTGAGGTGAGGGGTAGAGCTATCCGCAAAAAATTCTCCACGAATCTCCTCTAATACCCGGCTAATCCAAGAAAACTTCGGACTTCCGCCACGGTCCTCAAAACTGGCCAATCTCTGATGGCTTCCACTTTTGTTGGATCCACTGCCACCCCATCCCCACTAATCACGTGGCCCAGAAATACCACCTTCGCTAACCAGAACTCGCACTTTGAGAACTTTGCATACAACTGATTCTCCCTCAACACTTGCAAGACCACTCTCAAGTGGGTCTCATGCTCCACTTCCGATTTGGAATACAGCAAGATGTCATCAATGAAGACAACCACAAAAGAATCCAAGTATTCCCGAAATACTCGGTTCATAAGGTTCATGAACACAGATGACGCGTTCGTCAGCCCGAACGGCATCACCGTAAACTCAAAATGTCCATACCTCGTACCAAAGGCAGTCTTGGGGATGTACTCGTCCCGAATTCGCAACTGATAATAGCCTGACTTCAAGTCCAATTTTGAGTACACCACCGACCCCACCAACTGGTCGAACAAGTCGTCTATCCGAGGAATCAGATACTTATTCTTAACGGTCAGTTTATTCAGCTGCCGGTAGTCTATGCACATCCACATACTACCGTCTTTCTTCTTTTCAAACAACACCGGCGCGCTCCACGACGAAGAACTGAGTCTGATATACCCTTGCCCCAACAGTTCCTGTAACTGTACTTTGAGTTCAGCCAACTCCTTTGGTGCCATCCTAAACGGAGGATATGACACCGGCCTAGCCTCCGGCACTAACTCGATCGAGAAGTCGATCTCCCGCCGAGGAGACGCTCCAGGAGTTCATCCGGAAACACATCCTTGAACTCTGCCACTACATGCACTTCCTCAACAGATAACTGGGAGAGGCGAACCTCCAATAATGCTACCAGCGTTACACCACCCTGGTTAACCGCCCGCATCAATTGCATGACCGAAATCAGGGAATAGGCCACTCCACAAAGGCCCTCAAATTTGACTTACGCCTGCCCTTTGCTCCTTAGGGTCATTACCTTAGATAGACAATCAATACTGGCGCGCTGCTCTGCAAGCCAGTCCATGCCCAAAATGACATCGAACTCAACCAATGGTAAAATCGCTGCTACCAAAATGAAGTCAACTCCGTCCAGCTCCCAACAGATGCGCCCTTTGGCCCCGGTGGTCATGGATGACCCATTAGGCATGCGCACTTTCAGCTCCGCGTCCGCCGATAAAGACTCAACTCCTATTCTCCAGACGAAGCTCTCCGCAAGAAAGGAGTGCGATGCTCCCGTATCGAACAATACCCTAGCGGGGTACCCGGAAACTAATACGAAGCCTACAACATAAACATCACATATAAAAGTCTAAAAGTATGAAGCACAAAATTAACTTAAATTTCCTCATACCTGTCACCACATCGGTTTGGCGGATCGCTTCCTGCTGCCTAATGTTGTACGCCCTTGGTTGCACCGGTTGGAACCGAGAAGCGCTTGACTCCGCCATCTTTCCTTTCTCTGCGACACTGGGGCCGGAGCGCACAGTCTGCTCCTGCCTTGCCTCTTTCTCCGCTCCTCCTTGAGGACAAACACGAGCTATGTGCCCCACCTTACCGCAGTTGTAGCATGTCGGCGGTCCCCTAGAGTGAGAACCTCCAGGCGTCCACCTGCTCTTTTCACCGGACCTGGAAGTGTGAGGCTTTTTCCTCCACCTACTCCCTTCAGACTTTCCCTGGGATTGGGGAGGCTTTCCTTCCCCTTGCTTGGGAGTGAAACCCTTACGACGTTGGGTTCGCTGCAGATCACTTTCCAATATACTGGCAGGCTCGACGAGCTTATTAAAACCAGCTCTCTTCATGGAAATGAGGGGTTGTCTCAGATTCTCCCTCAGCCCCTGGTAGAAGAGGTTATCCCTCTCTACATCATCTGTCATCGCCGTTCCTGCGTAACGACCTAAACAGGTGAACTCCTGCACATACTCGTCCACCGTCTTGTCTCGCTGCATCAAGTGCAGAAACTGCCTCGGAAGGGCCAACCGTGTAGAAACGGGAATGTACCTCTTTAGAAAAGCATCCCCAAATTCCTCCATCGACGGGGTGCGTCCAGGGAACTGGCGGCCGCTATGGCTCACCTACCACAACTTGGCGTCTCCTTCCAACATGAACGTCGTATACTCAGATTTCTTTTCTTCTGGCGTCTCTGCCGCCCTCAAAAGCTCTTGAATTCGAACCCACCAATCCCCCGCATCCGTTGCCGTACCAACTCCCTTAAACGACGGGGGATGGAAGCTCAGGAAATACTTCATGTGCCGGTCTCCATGTCCGACAACCACCCTTTCCGCCAAAGGCTCCACTCGCCTGGCTTCTCCGCCTGGCACGGCCGTCGCCGTGTCCGGTGTAGCAGGGGTTGCTACCTGAGCTACCGCTGCAGCTTGGGCTGCCACCATCGCTTCTGCAAGCATGTGGCAGAAGTCGGCCGGGTTTACACCCGTGCCCAAAAGACTTGGAGCAGTGGCACTGCTCGCCGAAAGTTCTTCTCTTGCTCTCGACGCACCCGCCTCGTTGCTTGCACTCTTCAAGAAAACAAGAAATAAGGGATCAGTCTCTAATCTCAAGACTTAAACATAAGGACACTCATGGTCCCGCGTTACTCTTATGTGAATAACTTCTCTACGCACTGACCTTGAACCTAACCTCACTTTGATACCAAATTGTAACACCTCCCCTGTAATGACTGTATAATATGGGTCCGACCGGGGCCCTACAACATACGGACGCCACAACTTTAGTATTATAAGATGATATAACTACCCACACTCAAAACTCTTTGCACAACACAGCGGAAATTCAAGCAAGACTAGAAGTTATCCACCACTGCAAGAGTAACGGAAGATGGTCTTACAACATAAGAGAGTCCAAAATCACATAATACAACAATCATGAAAGTGCATAAGCACTCCTAGTCTACCTCGGCATGCAAGCCGGACAACACGAGTCTCAAACATGGAATATCATAAAAGAAGAGTTACAAAAGAGGAGAACACTTCATGAGGCTTAGGCCTTCCTGGCCGGCGAGCTAGCTCCTGCTTGCGATCCTTGCCCTGTAAAAATTATTAGTAACGTGGGTCAGCAAAGGCTGACCTCAAACTGTGTAACCAACACATCTCCTCCCGGCCGCCCCTAACGGACCCCGGGGTACTCCTCCAACCTGTAAGTTAGCACTTCGTATGCAATATTTTTAAGCAAGAAAGGCAACTAAAGAAACAAGCTTGGATGTCTCAAACATCATACATGTTCTCTACTGTTGAGCATATAATATTAGGGCCTACTATGCAACATGAATGCAACACCCGGGTTTCACCCAAGACACCCTATAACGTATGCATCTAGCACAACATCACATCAATTGCGTACTCATCGTTTCCCCATTGGCATAAAGCCGCAAACAAAAAGGGAAGCACTATTCCCCCCAACGACACACAAGCCGCCACATGGAACTCTTGCCAAGGCCCCACCCGCTCAAGGTCTTAGACCCGGGCTTGCCTGCAAGCTCTGACGTCTCATGTCAGGATTCCAACAAACACAACTGACCGATTCTAAGAAGTCTTGCTGGACCCCACCCGCTCATGGCCTCATTGCCCGAGCTTGCCCCCATGCTTGCTATTCTCGTCAGTCTCACAGAAGGGGATTAGTCTCGCCGGGACACTCTCCACACATGACGTGTACGTCACGGGATAGCCAGCCGACCACGGAGACATCCACGCCTTGGCACATCACAATCCAAGACAATTCCACCCTAGTCCCTCATTTGTACTGCAACGTTCCCGCGCACCAAGGAAACCATCTACCACTCATGCGGAGCTAACCTTGTCCACCAAGGAAACCATCTACCGCTTATGCGGAGCTAACCTTGTCCACCAAGAAAACCATCTACCTCCATTGAGGAGCTAACCTTGTCCGGTTCCGACTACACGTACTTACTCGAGAAAAAGGGGAAAAACATCACCACATCACAAACGGCATCTTGCCGCAGCGGATCTTTACGAATCCTTAAAGCTCGTATGCAACATCACCGAGTCGGACTAACGGTCGCCACTACGGCTTCACACACCATGCCTAATCGACTAACGGAGCGGATCTCTAATGCAAAAACATGCCGGGGACGGACTCAATCGACCCAGAGGTTTCTCTTGAACCTTGGCGACCCAAACCTCTCTCATTTGAGTGTTTGATGCCCAAAAACTAGAAAAGAAAAGATGCTAGAACATGCATCCTAAAACCGAGAGGAGAAGTGTCGTTACCTTCCGACTCCTCTTCCTAGCCATGGCAAAATAGCCGGATGAAAACCTTCGCAACGGTCTAGCCTCCATGGATCTGAACTCGGCTCGCGATTTGGAGCACCAAAGCCTCTCCAATAGCCGAATCTCTACTTCACCTTCTTCCTTGCTCTCCCTTCTCTCTAGAACTTAGAAAGAGAACCACTCAAAAGAAATGAGAGTTTCTAAGGGTCAAATCCCGTGTATATCCCATCAGGAACAACCCTCAGCCGTTGGATCCCAAATTAAAGAAACGAACGGCCTTGATTCGGGCCTGAAATGCTAAACCTGGGCCGAACACGGCCTGCGACACGCCCGTGTCCAGGGCCGTGTCCCCCATTCGCCATCCCAATCGACGCGCCTGGAACGACACACGGGCTTCCGACACGCCCGTGTTCAACCCGACACGCCCGTGTTCCGACTGACATGGCCGTGTAGTTGGTCGTGTGCCTCCATCGACACAGCCCCGAAAACAACTTGAGACTCACACGGGTACTGGACACGCCTGTGTCCTTACCCGTGTCCAACTCAACAAGCATGGGCTCCAGGCCGTGTTCACTGTCTCGACACTTCGTCGATCGAAGTTCGTCGATTGCCTGACACGGCCTTGGACACGCCCGTGTCCTAGGCCGTGTGACTTGTCTCGACATATCGTCGAGCGAAATTCATCAACTCCCCGGGCCGATCGTCGACACGGGCTCGACACGCCCTGAGACACGCCCGTGTCTCAGGCCGTGTTCTCTGCTCGACGATCGTCGACTCCAAAAATCATCGACCTTACGACCAAAACGTTGACTGGAGCCTGACACGCCCTGGGACACGCCCGTGTCCCAGGCCGTGTGCCCCCCGCCATAAACCAAATTTTCCTCTTCAAAATTTTGGGGCGTTACATAGAGAGGCTGCTCAGGAAACACAAGTCCTACGTAGATCTGGTAGACTAAGATTTGAGCCAGAAAGATATGAATTTATCGTGTCTTAAATAGGTAATGTGTTGCCTATGGATCATGATGATAAGCTTGCAACCTACCAAGAGGCTATGTTTTTAACGGACTCCGAGAAGTGGCTTGAGGTCATGAAATCTAAAATGGACTCCACATATGCAAACCAAGTTTGGACCTTGGTGGAACAACCTAAAAAGGTACAACCCATAGGATGCAAGTGAGTCTTAAAGAAGGAGACCGACATAGATTGGAATGTACAGATATTCAAAGAGTGACTAGTGGTTAAAGGTTTCAATCAAATTCATGGTACTGACTATGATGAGACTTTTTCCCTTATTGCTATGGTAAAGTCCATCAGAATTTTGCTTGTTATTGCTGCGTATTATGAGTACGAGATCTGACCAATGGATGTCAAAACGAC
Source organism: Platanthera guangdongensis (assembly GCA_039583875.1). Taxonomy (NCBI): domain Eukaryota; kingdom Viridiplantae; phylum Streptophyta; class Magnoliopsida; order Asparagales; family Orchidaceae; genus Platanthera; species Platanthera guangdongensis. The sequence continues at coordinate 132,585,106 of CM077162.1, read as the reverse complement.
TTTCCTTAATAGAAACCATCTTAAGAAAGTGTATATGATATAACCCGAGTGTTTTGTATCTCCAAATGAAGACACTAAAATATGCAAGCTGTAGAGATGCATTTATGAATTAAAACAGGCTTCTCGAAGTTGGAATCTACGTTTTGATGAGAAAATCAAATAGTTTGGTTTCTTCAAGAACGAAGATGAGCCTTGTGTTTATAAGAGAATTAGTGAGAGCAATGTTGTTTTCCTGATATTGTATGTAGATGACATACTACAGATCGAGAACAATATTCCAACCATGCAAGTTGTTAAGAACAGCCCAAGGGACTGTTTTCTTATAAAAGACTTGGGTGAAACGACTTATATACTGATATTAAGATCTATAGAGATTGATCAAAGAAGTTGATAAGTTTGACCAAAAGTACATACATTGAGAATTTGTTAAACGGTTCAACATGCTTGAGTCCAATAAGGGTTTCTTGCCCATGCCTCATGGTGCGAGTTTCTCTAAGAACCAATGTCCTAAATCTTTGGAAGATAAGGAGCGCATGAAGTTGATTCTATATGCTTCAGCAATTGGATCAATCATGTATATGATGTTGTGTACACGACCCAATGTCTCATATGCTTTGTGCATGACAATCAGATATCAGTCTGGACCCGGTGATAGTCACTGGACAACAGTCAAGAATATACTAAAGTACTTGAAAAGGACTAAAAATGTATTCTTGCTGTTTGGTGGAGAGGAGGAACTCGTTGTAAAGGGTTACGTAGATGATAACTTCCAAACTGATAGAGACGACTCAGTCTCAGTCCGGATTTGTATTTTGCCTGAATGGAGGAACTGTAAGACGGAAGAGTTCCAAGCAGGAGACAGCTGCTGATTCTACAACTGAGATCGAGTATATCACGACAACAAATACGACGAATTAGGCTGTGTGGATTAGGAAATTCATCGGCGAGCTTGATGTAGTTCCTAACATTGTTGATCTTGTAGTTCTGTACTGTGACAACAATGGTGCTATTGCACAAGCTAAGGAACCTAAATCTCATCAGCGCTGCAAGCACAAACTTTGACGGTTTCATCTTATTCGAAAGATTGTCGATCAAGGAGATGTGAACATATGTAGAGTGCCGACTAAAGAAAATTTTGAGGATTCACTAAAAAAAGCTCTTGCACAAAGAAAACATAATTGTCATACTAGATCATTGGGTATTAGATACCTGAATGATCAACTCTAGTGAGAGTCTTATGAATTGTATATTTGTCGGTTGTAAATTATATGATGAATAAAGTACTATGTATTTCACTTTATGTTTATGACAAGTTCTTTTATTATGTCAATTTAATTTTATATGATAGATTAATTAACGTGATAAATTCCCTTAAAATATTTGTTTCCATAAGAATTCATGTGCGTGACTTGAATGTGAGATCCTATATTCATTAGAAGCTTCATTCTTAAATGGTCACTGGTCATCGTATCGTCTTAAAAGCTAAGGACGATTATGATACATTAAAACTAGTATGTGTGTTGATTGATGACCGGTTCTCACAGGTCATGATATTATGATATCAAGTCATCACATAGGTACTTGTTAGTGAACAAGTTGTACTTGACAGACCCACCATAAGGCTACTTTGTGGATTGTTATATGAACGTATCATAAGTAGGTCTCTAGTGACAATGATGTTTGTGGTTCTTTGACCTGAGGTCACACCATTCATCAAGTAAGGAAGAGCGTACTTTGATGCCATCAAAAGTCTTTCTTGAAGAAGGTTGATGATAACAGTGTTTATTTGGTATATTACGAGTCATTTGAGTTTTTGTGTGTGGAAAAAAATGTGATTTGTCCTCCTATATGATAGGAATTACATTCATGAGCCCCTTGATGGAATGAGAATGAGAAATGCATGACCATGCTTGGTAGAAACAATATATGATATTGAACTCACCAATTTATGACAATCCATTTTAGATCAGGAAAATTGGATTTGGATAATTATGAGGGTGACACAGTTCATGCCTCTAGTCAAATCAGGATGTAATGGACAAAGACATAAGACAACATTGATACATTGGTCACAAAAGAATTGTTGAGTTATGAACTGTTATTGCTTGGGTAGCAATGATGTATTGCTAGAGGTCGCTCATTGTTTGTGAGATTTTTGTTGATATGTTCAAGATCAAGTGAGAGACTGTTGATGTTCTTATGGTGATCTGGAAGTAGTCAAGCAGTTAGTCTCACTGCCAACGTAATTTGATCCTATAAGATCGCACATAAGAGTGCTTGGAGAAGTTGGAGGAAGGATGGTATTGGCCCCATTCATATGGGATATGATTAAGGGACCAAACCTATGACATAAAGTATGCTGACGGGTTGCGTCGAGTGCGTGTCGAGGCACACCGACTTGCTGTCGACGCAGCCAAGCTCCATGTCGAAGCCAGTTCTTTATCGACGCTACGTCAAGTAGAAATCGACGCAACGTCGTGTTCTGCTCGACGCAGGTGCGTCGAGTGCGTGTCGACACAGTTGCGTTGAATGCCGTCGAGTGCATCTCGACGTTGCGTCGAGTGCATCTCGACGTTGCGTCGAGTTCTTATCGACGCACATCGAGTGCAAGTCGACACATGTTGAGTTTTGGCGGACTTCTTAAAGGGATTCTGTCTGTTTGTTATCCTTGGATATAAATAGACTTGGAAAAGAGTTTTCCTGTGCGTGTGTGTGTAACTGATGTGCATGTTTCTAAAGCCGTCACTTGCCCTAGATCCCATCACGACTTCTTCTTGTCTTTGTCTCTCCTGGAAACGAATCTATCAATTAGTGGAGACGTAGAGAGAAGTTCTTCACCAACCCAGTTCTTGTGGGACAAGATATTGGGGTTCTCCACCGCTCGTGTACATACGTGGAGTCACTTATTTATTTTTGCGTGGACTCAGCCGTCTGTTTCTGGACTGGATAATTGAAGCATCTTGGTTGAGTAAACACTCAATCCCTCTTAGGTATATTGCAATATGTTGCCGTGGTTTATTTTTTGATTCATGGATTTCGCAAGATTCTTTACTCTTTTGGGTTGTTCTTGTATGTTTATTCCGCCGCGCACATGTGATGTGCTGTTCCACTCTAATATAGAAAACCCAACAAAAAATACACTACTCAAGAATGAGAGAAATATTTTGTTGAAATGTTGAATATAAATACAACTACAGTCTCAAATATTCTCCTAATTTTATTCCCATCAAATTGTATTTTTCTAACTTAACATAGATGAGTTAACAATACAAATATACCCCACTCCAAATCTAAAGATCTTAATGTCTGACTAAGATGAAGTTGGTGCTCAAAATCATCATTCCGTGCTTTACTGTAAGAATCCGATTTACGACATCTTCACTTAGGGTTTGTTTGGTGTGTCGTTGGGGCTTCGACAACGAAGCAAACTCGCCGCCGCTGGTGACTGGGGGGAAGGGGTTGGAGTCTAAGACGTTGCATTTCAGAGCTTTTTTCTCAGAAATCGGCTGCAAATGTCTCCCCTTGTTTGTTTTTTCACCTTCTAGCAGCGTTTGCTCCCACACTGGTGGTCGTCCGCCCTCCCAAACGGAGCCTTAAACCACCACCAACAACTGCCGAAGGATATCTGCTGTCTTCCAAAAAAAAAGTATCCTGAATTAAACACCAAGTTAACCACTAACACCATCGCTCATATGGGTTTCAACCACTCACTACTATCCCTTGGCTAGAGTGCTGTTGTCGAGCTTCGCTGGCATTTGTTGCAATGGCAGGCTCTGCCAAACTGGCATGGTCACAATCTCCTACCAAGACTCAAACACAATCAAAGTCACACTCTATCATTGATGCTAACGCATGTCCTCTTGTTCTTCTATTGTGCCTGCGCTGCTATCGCCTCCAATGTCCCCCGATCTCATGCTCGAGACTTCCTGCTCAAGTGTTGAAGTTGTATATTGAAATAAACTTGGATGCAATAAGAAGATGAACAAATCAATCTCAAGTCTATAGTATCTATTGTATATTGAAGTAAACTTGAATATCCAACAACTATGCTTATATGTCGAACTACTATGCTAAAATTTCTCAATAAGCTTAATAATAACATCTTAAGAAGATTGATCAAAAGTAGCGTTAATTTGTCTAAAAAATCAGCAATTAGTTTAGTAATTTTCCCAAAAGATAATGGGGAATAATTTTAAGCTTAGTAGAAAACTAATTTTCATTATTATCCAATAATCTTACCACTTGGAGATTAGATTTCTAAGGAATCATTAAAGTTCATCTTGTGCCTGATGCAGGGGTAGGTCGATAGGGGCAGACACTTTAAATGTAATCCTACATGCGATGTGATGTAAATATAAGAGGAGCTCCATTAAAAATAGCTACAGTAATTATTACTACAAGGCTATCAAGGGCGCAAAACGTCGCAAATTTTAATTAAAGAGAAACAAACTTTATTCGCAAAACGATTGAGGCGCTAATATTTTTAAGCATGTACGGAATAGACCCCGCAATAATAGGAGGGTTTGTCCAGGACTACAGGCTGCTGGATAGTGGAAAGAGAGTGGGGCTTTGTGGTGATTTAGTGGTAGGAGGAGATTTAGAGTCGGTTGGGTTCCAAATTTGGGACACGATGGTGAGTCGGTGACAGTTTAGGAGAGGGGGAGTAGAGGTGGCCTTGGGGAAGGAGAGAGGAAATGGCTGTAGGAAGTGGAGGGGATCGGCGAAAGCTTGAGTGGGAGGAGTACTAAGGGAATTGACGAGGAATAGGGGGCGGGAAAGGGGATACCTGGAGTCTCACCAAATAAGGTTGCTTGGCATCGCACCAAGGGAGATCTGCGGTTTAAAATTGAATCCAAAACCAACAATGCCTCCACCCACCTTAACCTGCATGTATATATACTTAAGCTGAAATAGGGCATTATAATCGGATGGCCAACAACGTCCAAGCCGATCAGATGCTAAACATAAAAAAATAAAACAATCCATTAAAAAATTCATAAGCATTTGTAACGATCACCACACGACTGTATCGGGGCCCATTCGACATGCATTTAATTTCTTTTCTGGTCCCTGCATGACCCTCTCAGATCGCATTCAAACTTTCTCTTGCACTCTAACCTCAAAAATTTGTTCCATCCAATGCTAACCTACTCAATCTTTATAATAATCATTACTAGATGCAATTTTCTTACAGATTGACTCATGAAGTGGATGCACATGATGAATAAAGGACTCTGTAGACTTACTGGGCCACAACTCAAGAGGGTCATTAATCAAGTCAATAGGCTTCCTAGGTTCATAACCTATTGTGATATGAAATAGACTCAGACTTGTGCTCCTATTGTCTCAGATGTTGTATGCAAACTCAACTAAGGGTAGGAAAGAATCCCAGGTGGATAGTCCCAAGACTACGGTTGACAACCTCAGTTTGTCCATCCATCTGTGGGTGGTAGGAGGTGGAAAACTTCAAATTAGTACCAGTCTTCTTTAAGAACGTCTTCGAAAAGTAACTCATGAAATGAAGATTGCTGTAGGAGACAATGGAAGTGGGTATCCCGTGATATGTGAACACCTCTCTAAAGAAGAACACCTCCACATGAGAAGTATCAACAGTTCTACGACAAGAAATAAAGTGGGCCATCTTAGATAAATAGTCCGCCAATACAAAGATCGAGTCGAGCGTCCTCAGAGTGCGAGGTATCCCAAGCATAAAATCCATGCTAACATCGGCCCCGGGCCTTTGTGGAACAGGAGGCGGAGTGTATAATACCGTAGGCTGACGTGATCCCTTTGCGATCTAACATACTGAACAATGCCTAACAACCCGTGTAACGTCCTTCATGCTAGGCCAGAAGAAACGATCCTCAACTAATGTAATTGTCTTGTCTCGACCAAATTGTTCTACTACTCCTGCGTGCAACTCCCAAATAAGGAAATCACATAGATATGTCCGAGGAATGCAGAGGCGAGAGGCCAAGAATAAGCACCCATCTGAGATCGCATAACCCTCACGTAGGTCAAAAGAGTTCTTCGATAACACGATATTGTTGCCGCCAAAATCTAGGCACTCTGGGTAGCCGTAAACTAGACTCTTGAAGCTCTCAATTCATGTGCTTATGGTGTGGAGGAGGTTGACTCGGCGACTCAGTGCGTCAGCCTGCTTGTTCCCATCATCTGCTTGTTGTTTGAGAACGTAATGATAATCTTGCATATATTTCACCTATTTCGTGTGACGGTGGCCTAACTTCTTCTGCGATATGAGATACCGCATGGCCTGATGATTTGAATACAGAACAAACTCCTTATGTAGGAAATAATGACTCTAGTATAATGAACTCTCAATCATATTTAGTGTACTTTTGTTGCGCGTCATTTAGCTTCTCACTGAAATAAGCAACTGAATGACTATCGTGACTTAGTACACCACCAATTCCAACTTCTGACACATCACATGCCACCTCAAAGGCCTTGAAAAAATCTGGTAAGCGCAAGACAAAAGAGGATGAAAATTTCTCTTTAATCTTCTCGAAGGCCCGAGTGGCCGCCTTATTCCACACAAAATTTCCCTTACAGAGGCAACTCGTAAAAGGGGCCATAATAGAGCTGAAGTCTCAGACAAACCTCCTATAGAACGTAGTAAGTCCATGAAAACTATGAGCCTCATGAATGTTCGTCAGAATAGGACACTCACAAATGGATTTGACCTTGTCAGGGTCCACTGAGATATTAGAAGCAGAGACTATATACCCCAAGAGGTAGACAGACACAGATAAGAACGAACACTTCTTCAAATTAATGTAAAGATGATCCTTTCGTCGAAACTTAAATACGAGGAGAATGTGGTGTAAGTGCTTAGTGCTGCTTTGCCTGTATATCAATATATAATCAAAATACACTACCAAATATTTTCCCATGTATTACCGAAGCCATAACTCCCACCGCTGCCCGCACTCCCGATCCATACTCTTGACATCCCGTTCTTCACGACGTCGATCCAATGGGCTGGATCTCAAAGGCAGAACAATACTTGACCTCCATCTCACTCCCGACACGGATAAGGTGTCTACCGCCATTGTCGGACTTAACGGCTCCGCAATCTATTTGGCTCGGTGTATTTTCCAGTCCAACCCTTGTCTCTCTTAGCACGACCTCAAATATGAGATGATACAGTGGTATGATACCTGCTACTCCGGCTCCACCATCGAGCGCCTCTGCGGCATTCGCCAAACCGCCGGCCTAGACGAGTACATTGATGAGTTTATCGCCCTAGTCACATATGTTTTTGACCTTCCGCCCAACCACTATCCGGGGATCTTCATGCAGAGCCTTATTCTGCGCATCCGCTTGCGCCTCCTCACGCACCATTCACAGATGGTATCTGACGCCCATGACATGGACTTCCTGTAGGAGGAAGCCGACCTATCTCATCGCCCCCTCCGATTATCGCTAGCTACCATACTCTGCGACCACCATGGAAGCCTCCCGCAACAGCTCTCCTCCCTGGGTTCCACAAAGGGGGGACCCAACCGGTCCATACCCTGGCTCCTCCACGCCTTTTGAACAGTGACTAGAGCGAGCTCCACATCAAAGGCCTGTGTTTCTGATGCCGCTAACCCTACTTCCCGAACCACGAGTGTTCAGTGAAGGAGTTCCACACCATCTTGGGCGACTTCGACCCCAAAGTTACCTTGAACAACTTTGAGGCACTCGAGCTTTCCGAGGAGGGCGTCTCCTTGAACCCCGCTACGGCTACGTTCCATCGATTAGAGCTGACATGTTTCTTGGTGGGTGAGACCTTCCCTCAGACCATGAAGCTCTCCGACACACTTCTTGATCGTCCGATTATCGTCATGGTACAACGGTGTGAGCCACAACTTCACCTCAGAGTAATTTGTTCTGCAGCTCAAACTGTCTTCTGTCCCTCCCGGGCTTTACAGTCTGCCTGGGTAATGGACAACAATGATCAACCAAGGGACGTTGCCTCTCCGTGACTCTTTCTGTGAGGCCCTGTTCAGTGACAACAGACTTCTATGCATTTGGCCTTATTGACATCGAAAACATTTTTTGTGTATCTTGGCTCCGCATGCTGGGCGACGTTCGCGCCAATTGGGAGACCATGACAATGCAGTTTATCCATGAGGGTTGGCTGTGTTGTCTTGACGACGACTCCGCCCTCCGCTCTCCAGTTTGTTTCCGCGCTATACAGTTGACCACCGAGGTCGACTTCACCGCTTGACTTTGGCCAATCTTTGGGCCGGTCAACCGACGGTTCTTCATGTGCTCCTCACCAAGTTCGCCGACTTCTTCCACACTTTGACAGTGTTCCCTCCAATCCATCCGACTGACCACGCGATTCCCCTCCATCCGGGGACTGTGGCGGTCTCGGTGCGGCCATACCGTTACGACCATGTGCATAAAGATGATATCGAGCATGTTGTCCAGGAGATGACGAGGGACCTCATCCGGCCCAGTGTTGATCCTTCCGGTCCGCAAAAAAGATGACAATTGGCGTTTCTACGTGGACTACTACGAGCTCAGTAAGGCCACAATACCAAACTAATACCCGATTCCGGTCATATAGGAGCGGTTGGACGAGCTCCACGGGGAGGCCTTCTTCACCAAATTGGATCTCCGGGCGGGCTCTCATCAAATTCAGGTGCAGTCGGAGGATGTCACCAACACCACGTTCCAGACTCACGATATCCACCATGAGTTCCTTGTCATGCCTTTCGGGATGACCAACGACCCCGCCACTTTCAAAGCGATGATGTACGATATCATCAGGGCGGTACTTTTCAAACATGTCCTCGTTTTTTTGATGACATGTTGGTGCGTAGCTCCTCGTGGCAGGATCACCCTCGGCATGCCCGCCTCACTTTGACCACCATCCGGTGCCATCACCTACAACTCGACCTGAAGAATTGTTCCTTTGGCGCATGGGAAGTGAGCTATCTGGGACACTATCTCGGTCTAGGGGTGGCTATGAATGAGGAGAAGATTACCTCGTTCCTCCAGTGGCTGACCCCCACTTCACTATGCGACGTTCGCTGGTTTTTGGGCTTGACTTGTTACTACCAGCGCTTCATCCAAGGCTACAGGGCTTTGGCACGACCTCTCACACATCTCTTAAAGAAGTCAGAAGATGGGCCGTTTCATTGGTCGTCTGCGGCATCTGTCACCTTCGCTGCCCTCAAACAGTCCCTTGTGCAAGGGCCAGTCTTAGCCATGTCGGATTTTCGTCTTCCTTTTCTCGTGGAGTGCAACACATACGACACCGATGTGGGAGTCATACTCATGCAAGCCGGTCGGCCGTTGGCGTACATAAGCGGTCCCTTCTCGAGTACCATCTAGAGCCGCTCCCCATACAAAAACGAGCTCATGGGCCTCATTCTGGCAGTGCAACATTGGCGGCCATACCCCTCGACCGCCCCTTTGTAGTTTGCACCGATCACCATAGCTTCCGTTACCTCCTACTGCAAAAGATTTTGTGTAGCCAAGCTCCCAGGCTATAACGTCACCATTGAGTTCCTCCCAGGGAAGGCAGACCGGGTGGCCGACGCCCTCTCCCGTCAAAGCCGGTCGCCAGAATTCTCGGCTATCTCTCTGTCTGTTCAGGAAGAAGCTGCCACCATCCAACACGAATTGGAAACCGACCCCCATCTGAATTCCATTCAGACATCTCTCATCTCCGACGTCGCGGATCCCCCACCTTACTCTCTTATGGTAGGCTGCTTGTACTACAAATGCCGCCTCTTCCTCACGTCGTCGTTGCCGAGCATTCCTCGTCTCCTCGTCGGGTTCCTCTATTTACCCTCCATGGGCCTTCTGCACATACCGTCGGTTGGCGACGTCTCTTTACTGGCCTCACATATTCTGACAAGTCAAAGCCTTTGTGATCACTTACCTCTTTTGTCAAAAGGCAACATACTAAGCCAGGTTTCCGGGCAAACTCCTTCAGCCTTTCCTTATTCTGGATAGGATTTGGAAAGATGTCAACATGAAATTCATCACTGGGTTGCCACGCTCACAAGGGTTTGACTTCGCATCTTGGTGGTAGTGTATCGTCTGTCTTAATTCGACTACTTCCTCTTCAACATCCGTACACCGCCGCCACATTGGCGGAGAGCTTCCTCAACGGGATAGTGCAACTTCTTGGTTTCTCTCGATCGATTTTGAGCGACCGCGATCCGCTGTTTTTGAGTACATTTTGGATGACACTTTTTCGGATTCAAGGCACCCGCCTTCGCATGAGTACCGCGTATCACCCGCAGACGGATGACCAATCCGAATTCCTCAATCGGTGCTTGTAGATGTACCTCCGCTGCATTGTTGGGCAGCAGCCTCGGGGTGGACAAAGTGGCTTAGTTAGGCCTAATATTCCTAAAACACGACTTACCACCAAGCGGCTGGCACGACCTCGTTCGAGATTGTCTGTGGTCGACCATCACCATCCATCATCTGCCACCTCCCGCTGCCATGTGGAAATCCTTGCCAACCACATGTACGATCGAGACTCCATGATGGACCAATTGCAACGTCACTTATGTTGGGCCCAACAGAAAATGATGTCCTTTGCAAACCGGAAGAGCCATGATCTCTCTTTCCAAGTGGAGTAGGTATTTATCACGCTCCATCCATACCGTTAGCTTTCGGTGGCCCGCCGTTCTTGCCAGACGTTGACTCAGTTTTTTGGGCCCTTTGAAGTCCTTGCTCGCATTGACGTCGTTGCTAACTGTCTACGCCTCCCTAGCGGAAGCCACATACACTCGATTTTCTATGTCTCTCAGTTGCGTCGTGTGGTTGGCGAGCACCCTACCCTGAATCACATTCCGGCCGTCATCGATCTCTCTGGTGAAGCGTCTTACTACCCTGCCAAGATACTTGGCCTTCACTACCATTATTCGGGTGACGCCGATTCGTAGGAGGTCCTTTTAGCTTGGATCAACCATTCGGACTCCGACGCTACATGGCTGCCCCGTGATGGCTTACGCCGCTACTTCACAAACTATTGCCTTGAGGACAAGGAAAATTTTCCAGACGACAGTTTTGTAACAGACGTGCATGAAGAGGAGACGTCGTGAAAGGTCTACACGTGTATGAAGACATCAACACGTAGCCCACCGACATTGGAGGAAACTACGGGAACTACTGCTATTTAAATATTTCCCTTTGGTTGTTATTTTTGTTTTTTACTATTCACACACCTGAACTATCGCTATTCACACCCTTGTGTTATAAGGGGAGTTCTATGCTTTTATTTAGGGTTAGCTTGAATGAATCGAAGACTTGGGGCTGCGCCCTAAGGGTTTTTCTGTCCCCTCTTCCTCATTCTTCTCTTCCCCTTCCGCCAGCTCCTCCCTTGGCGTTCCTCTTTCCTCGGTTGTGTAATGTCTTCCCTCCAAGATGCATTGCTTCCATAATAAGAGATCCATGGTATCGCCTGACGGTAGTGGCTATGGTCGGCGCTATCTTCATTCTTGAGCTATTTATAGCAACATCCCATTTCGAAAAGGCACTGTCTGGAAGTCATTGTGCGTCGAGTGCCATCGCCGAGTGGTAGTGACTATCGTCGGCGGCAGGCTGCAAGGTTAGCTTTCAACTCATCATTTAGGTTGACACTTGTTGTATCTTTAAGTCTTGTATCATATGAGATTCCTGAACCTTGCCACTATGAAAACACTTTCAAATATTTATCAAATACATTCCAAGATTTGTTATTCTCAAACCAACTGTGAGTCGAACAGGATGTGTCAACCCATGCTCCAACAAAGATTGTTACGATCTTAAAACCCATTGACATGTTAATTATCCCATAACTAATGAATTGACTAATAAACATACCATGCTCAACAAAAAGACATTTTAAAACCTTTATGAGCAAAATATTTACGTCCATGCCAGCATCTAGCTTATAATCTGGAGCAACCAAGGGTTCTCATTTGATTAATTATATTGCAATACGTAACGGTATCTTCCCCAAAACCACGGAAGCTAATATACAACCTGATGCTCCGACCTGTGACGTTTAGAATGGTATTCACGTTCCCTACAATCCCAGACTAATGCAGTGATCCTGGATGAGTCTATTTATAAATTCTATAAATTTTCCTAAACTCATTAACGAAGAAGTTTTATTATTTTCTAATCTAAAGTAGTCAAGCTTTACTCTGATTCATCTTTTCTCTAAGTTCAATCTATTGAAACGGACATACACCTTAAATTTATACTGTAAAGTGAAAATGAAACATGCCTCTGTAATGATCAAACAATATATACTTATACATTCCCTCTTTACGTTTCTGTAGGAATGAATCCTACCTTTTGGATGGATCATCGAGCTGATGACTATATCAGGGATCCCCACGGAAGGAAAAATCTATAAGTGCACTTGCCTATAGGAGATTCTACTGTCCATTGCCTTCCATATAAAATTCCTTCTACACGATGACGTAAAAGATTCATTAATAGTACTATTGCGGGTCACTTGAAGTGCTCGTAGACTGGTCGAAGCGATCTGTCTTATCTCGAGAGCGGGTCGAGCGTGCAAACAGTCACAAAAAAGACAACGGATGACAATGAGACGTTTTAGCGCGAAAAACACGGAAATGGTGAAAAATCACGTTGCTGGATTTGTGCCAGCCAAATTGCACTATATCTTGGAGTGTTACAAGTAGATGAATGCGAGAGGGTGACAGGCCACCGCTCGTCGTAGGGGGTGACAGAAGAAAGAGAAAGGTAAAATCTATAAGTCCCCAAGGAGGAATCTCCAAAGGGGAAGGAGATTGATATGAACGTGCAAGAAAGAAAGAGAGAGACTAGAGAGGAAGGAGAGACTAGGGTTAGGGTTGAGAAAAGGGAAGAGAGAAACCTGATATGTCTTCCATGCCTCCTTCCCAAAGCAGCCCCGGGCTATAAATACCCGGGGAGAGGGGGGGCCGGCCGGCCCCCCAAGTGGGGCTGAACCGGAGTGGTTCAGCCCCCCCTTCTGGCTGATTTAATGAGTGGGGGCTGAACCGGATGGTTCAGCCCCGTTGTCTTGAGCGCGCTCCTTGGTCCGCCGCGAGTATTTATGTCCCGAGAACCCAAGCGGGTGTGGGGGCATAACATCCCCCTCCCCATCAAGCACCAGCTTGTCCTCAAGGTGGAAGTCCGGAAACCGCTCGCGGAACTCCAACAAGTCGACCCATGAGTTGTGCCCAGCATCCAACTGCCGCCATTTGACGAGTACCGCTGGGCGATATTCTGTGCCCGACTTCTTCCATTTGGTAAGCAAAATGGCCTCTGGAGACGGCCGTAACTCACCCGTGCTGGCCGCCTCGGGGAGGAAAGGGCTAGCCTGAACGGAAGCCCCGAGCTTCTTCTTCAAAACAGAGACATGGAATGTCGGGTGGATGCCGGACCCCGCTGGGAGATCCAAGGTGTAGGCCACGGGGCCCACCCGACGTAGAATGCGGAATGGCCCGTAGTAATGTGGGGCGAGTTTCTGATTCATCCTCCGAGATACTGACAGCTGGCGGTAAGGTTGGAGCTTGAGGAAAACCTCATCACCTACTGCGAACTCCCGCTCGGTACGGTGCTTGTCTGCCTGTGCCTTCATGCGGTCCTGAGCGACCCGCAGATTGTCTCGAAGTACGGCTAAAGTGCGATCCCGATCCTGAAGTGTCCGCTCCACGGCTGGGAGAGCGGCGCTGGAGGGATCATAAGAACTCAAGGTAGGGGGAGGGCGGCCGTATACCACCTCGAAGGGGGTGACCTTGCCGGCGGTGTGGAAGGACGTGTTGTAACAGTACTCCGCCCAATGCAACCAACGGGTCCACGTGCGTGGCTCGTCCATCACAAAACACCGTAAGTAGGTCTCCACCCCCTGTTGAGGACCTCTGTCTGTCCGTCCGTCTGGGGATGGTGGGCGGTGCTCATACGTAGCGTAGTGCCCTGGAGCCGAAAGAGCTCCCTCCAGAAACTGCTGATAAAGACCGGATCCCTGTCGGAAATGATGGAACGTGGAAGGCCATGGAGGCGCACAATCTCCCACGCAAATAACTCTGCAACTGTCTCCCCCGTGTATGGATGGCTCAATGGTAGGAAATGACCATACTTGGAAAGCTTGTCTACCACCACCAGGATGACGGACTTGCCTTGGGACTTGGGCAACCCGTCAATGAAATCCATGGAAATGGTGTCCCACACCTGGTGCGGGATCTCGAGCGGCGTAAGAAGCCCAGCCGGTGATGTGGTCTCGTGCTTCTGCCTCTGGCAAATCTCACACTCCCGTACAAATTGCTGGACATCGCGACGCATCCCCTTCCAGAAGACATTTGCTCGGAGCCGCTGAAGTGTCCGGAGAATCCCTGCATGACCGCATGTGGGTGAAGCGTGAAACTCCTGCATCATCGCCGTCCGCCATGGCGACGCGGAGGGGATGACTACTCTGTCCTGGAAGTACAGCCGCTGGCCCTGAAGGTGGTAGCCTGGCTCCGTAGTTTGACCCTGCTGTAGTGCCTCTACAATGGTGCGTAGCTCGGGGTCCTGGAGTACCGCTGCCTGTATCTCGTCCAAGGTGGTGATCACTGGCCCCGACACATGAGAGAGGGAGCCCTCAGGTAGGCGGGAGAGTGCGTCGGCGACCACATTCTCTCTGCCCTGCTTGTACACAATCTCGTAATCATACCCCATCAACTTGGTCAACCACTTCTGCTGCAGTGGAGACGCCAAGCGCTGCTCCAGGAAGTGATTCAAACTTTGGTGATCCGTACGGACTTGGAAGTGCTGTCCCAGAAGATAGGGTCGCCACATCGCGACCGCATGTATTATTGCCAACATCTCCTTCTCGTACGTTGAAAGCCCCAGCGTCCGTGGGGCCAAGGCCTTGCTGAAGTAAGCGAGCGGGCGGCCCTCCTGCATCAGGACTGCCCCGAGGCCGACGCCCGAAGCATCAGTCTCCACCACAAATCCCTTGGTAAAATCCGGCAGTGCCAACACCGGTGTAGTGGTCATGGCCTGCTTTAAAGCCCGGAAGGCCTCGTCTGCCTCGTTGCTCCACTGGAACGCATCCTTCTGCAACAGCTGTGTCAGAGGTCGAGCAATCTTGCCGTAGTCCTTCACAAAACGGCGGTAATACCCCGTCAGCCCGAGGAAGCCACGCAAGGCTCGCACCGTCGTGGGCCGGGGCCAGGACACCATACTCGCAATCTTCTGTGGGTCTGCCTGGACCCCCCGGGCGGACACAAGATGCCCCGGATACTCGACTTGGCTCTGTCCGAAAGAACACTTGGACTTTTTGGCGAATAGCCGGTGCTCCCGCAGTACGGTGAGGACATGTCGCACGTGCTCCAAATGGTCGTCCCAAGCCCTGCTATAGATTAGTATATCATCAAAAAAACCAGGACATACCGGCGAAGTAGTGGTCGAAAGATCTCGTTCATCACCGCCTGAAAGGTGGAAGGAGCGTTGGCCAACCGGAACGACATCACCAAGAACTCGTAGTGACCGTCGTGGGTGCGGAACGCTGTTTTGTGGACATCCTCTTCCTTCATCCGAATTTGATGATAACCGGACCGTAGGTCTAGTTTGGTGAACAGACTCGCTCCATGCAGCTCATCCAGCAACTCCTCAATCATAGGAATGGGAAACTTGTCCTTGATGGTGGAGCTATTCAGCCCACGGTAATCGACGCAGAATCGCCAGGAGCCATCCTTCTTCTTGACCAAGATGATCGGAGAAGAGAACACGCTGGTGCTGGGCCGAATAATGCCTGTCGCTAGCATCTCCCGTACGCTGCGCTCGATCTCCGCCTTTTGAACATACGGGTAGCGGTAAGGACGGATATTGGTAGGGTCCGTCCCTGTCTTCAGCTGTATCTGGTGATCCCGGAAACGCGAGGGGGGCAAAGTGTGCGGCTCCTGAAAGACGTCCTCAAACTGAGCTAAAAGCAGCTGTATCGGGTCCGACGCTACCTGCGTGTCGGCCCCTCCTGCCGCCACCCCGAGTATCATGGCCATCATACTACCCTGCTCCTCCAGTCTCTGCAGGCTTCGTAGGGAGATCTCCTTGAGAGGGGCGGATCGGATACCGTGCAAACAGTAATCCGTCCCCTGCTGCGTGAACTCCAGTGTCATGCGATCCCAGTCCGTGGTCACCCGCCTCAGTTGGCGGAGCCACTGTACCCCAAGTACCATATCAGACCCTTTTATCGGAAGGAGGTAGACGTCGGTGCGGCACACATATCCTGTAAGATGTATCTCCACGCCCTTCAGTGCCCCTTCGCACCGCAGTTTGCTGCCATCCGCGACCATCACCTGGAACGCCGTGTTCCTGTCAACGGGGTGTCCTGTCTTCAGCGCCACCTCAGGGTTGATGAAATTGTGGGTGCTCCCATTATCAATAAGAATGGTGACCCTTTCCTTGCCAATCCTTCCCTTGATCCTCATAGTGGTGGGTGCCACACATCCCTCCATGGCCTGAATCGAAACGCCAAACTCAGCCAGATCCAACTCCTCCTCGGCTTCGAGGCTCGGGTAGTCCTCCTCCTCGTCCTCCTCCCGCAGCATGAAGACCTGCAGCTTCTGGCATCGATGCCCCGGTGCGTATTTCTCGTCACAGTTAAAACATAATCCTTTCTCCTTCCTGGCCTGCAATTCAGGCCAAGTAAGTCGCGTCACTGTCGGTCGGGCTGCCGGCGCCTGCTCCCTTCTGCCTGTTGCTGGAGCGGGCGGGACCCTTGGTGGGGCCCGACTTCTCTGACGGCTGAAGCGCTCCTCCTGTATGCGGGCCAGACTGATGGCATGGCTTAGACTGCGCGGCATATACGCATGGACTTCATCCCTCAAATGGTCCCGCAGGCCGGATATGAAACAACTGAGGAGTGTCTTCTCTTCCCAATTAACCCGATTTGCTAACTTCTCAAAGTCCGCTCGATATTCCATCACTGTGCCCTTCTGACGGAGTTTCTGTAGCGTGGCCTCCACATCCTCGTACTCCAACGGCCCGAAACGTGCCACGAACCCTTCCACAAAATTCGCCCATGTTGCGTATCCGTAGGCCCGTATGTACCACTGAGCCCACTGATATGCGTCCTCTTGCAGATGGAAAGAGGCCAGCTGCACCCACTGATCATTCGGTATCTCTTGATAAGTGAAAAATAACTCCGCCTTTTGCACCCATTCCAAGGCATCCCCGCCGCGGAACTTAGGGAAATTCATGCGAGTTCGCTTCGGGGGCATGTAGGGCCGTTGATGCATATCCCCATGTCGCCCGTTGAACTCCGGTCCGTGCTGTGGTTGGCCGAAAGGGTCATGGAAATTCGCTCCCCCTTGGCCGCCGCCCCATTGATGTCCCCCGCCTGGAAATCCCTGTCGGCGTAGCTGCTCGGGCCATGTCTCGCCGTTCCCAAACCTCATCGGCCCCCCCACGTGCTGTGGCGTCTGTAGAAGGCCCGTTCTTCCTCCGAAATGGGCGTCAACAGCCCCCGGTGGTCTCAAGGGAGCTATTGTGGCCTCCCGGATCCTCCAAGGGTCCCCTGCGGTCCCCTCCTGGGCGGCGGAAGATCCGCCTGCCCCGCTCCCGGCCTGCACGCCCGGATGCGGCAGTTGCGGGCCGGTCCAGGGCGCTGGCTGGCGGAGGGCATAGGCGCCCCCTGGGTGGCCTCCGCCGGCCCCTTCGGGCACTGTCGACCAGCCAGGGAGGCTGCCGATCCATGCGGGGGCCGATCCGGCGCCTGTTGGCTCCGTGCGGACCGGATCGGTCCCGATTCCGCCGGGACCGAAGTGTCCAGATCCCGCCGATCCTCCGCTGACATTTTGTGGCGCCTCGGTTTCAGAATCGCTGCCTTGAACCGCCTTGCCCTTCAACGATTGCATCAACAACGCCTTGATCTCCTCCATACGTCCATCCATGCGTTCCTCCATGTTTTTTGTGGACGTGTTCAAGCGGCCTTCCATGGCCGCCACCGAATCCGCCAACCCTACGTAGTTCTCCTCTAGGGTATCCAATCGTGCGGTCTCCGCCTCCGAGCGTGTCACCATGGTCGCAGGAAGGAGGCTCTGATACCAAATGATATGAACGTGCAAGAAAGAAGGAGAGAGACTAGAGAGGAAGGAGAGACTAGGGTTAGGGTTGAGAAAAGGGAAGAGAGAAACCTGATATGTCTTCCATGCATCCTTCCCAAAGCAGCCCCGGGCTATAAATACCCGGGGAGAGGGGGGCTGAACCGGAGTGGTTCAGCCCCCCCCCCCCTTCTGGCTGATTTAATGAGTGGGGGCTGAACCGGATGTTTCAGCCCCGTTGTCTTGAGCGCTCTCCTTGGTCCGCCGCGAGTATTTATGTCCCGAGAGCCCAAGCGGGTGTGGGGGCATAACAGAGATCTTCAAGGGAGTTTTCGAGCGCCGAAGGAGAACTCCAAATGATCTTCGAAGGAGCTTTCTCAGGCTTTGGCTTGCTCGGAAGCAAAAAGAGCTTTGACGTGCTCGGAAGCGACGAGTGCTTTGGAGTTCTCAGAAGCGACGAGTGTTTTAGCATGCTCGGAAGCAACGAGAGCTTTGGCATGTTCGGAAACGATGAGAGCTTTGGCATGTTCGGAAACGACGAGAGTTTTGGTGTGCTCATGAGTGACGAGAGCTTTGGCATGCTTGGAAGCGATGGGGGCTTTGGCGTGCTTGTAAGAGACTGGAGCTTTGGCGTGCTCGGAAGCGACGAAAGCTTTGGCATGCTCGAAAGCTACGAGAGCTTTGGCGTGCTCGGCAGCGACAGGAACTTTTACATGCTCGGAAGCGACGCGAGCTTTAGCGTGCTCGGAGCGATGTTAACTTTATGGTGCTCGAAAGCGACATGAGCTTTGGCGTGATCAGAAGCAATGAGAGCTTATGCTTGCTAGGAAGGGATCTTCGAAGGCTGAAGGAGATCTTCGACTGCTGGTGTAAATCCTTTAAGGAATTTTCAAACTTCGATGGAGATCTTCGAGCGGTCTTCGAAGCCGTAAGAGGTCTTCGAAGGATTCTTTAAGCGCGTAAGGAGGACTCTGGGAGATCTTTGAAGGAATGCTTTGGAGCTCTCTTAGGCGTTGGAGTTGGATGAAGTCTTTGAGCTGTCTTATGGGTGATCTGAGAAGCGAAAGAGATCTCTAGGGCTCGACAGGGATCTTTGGAGTCTGAAGGAGATCTTTGAGCGGTCTCCGATGACTCTTCAAACTGTAGAGGCATTCTTCAAGTGTTGACGGGAATCCTCCAAAGAACTTCAAGGTTTGAAGGAGATCTTTGAGCGATGTTCAAAGCGGAAGAAGACCTTTAAGGGAATCTTCAGGCGCTGGAAGTGCTCTGGGAGAGCTTCGAAAGAAGCTCTGGAGCTTTCTCAAGCATAGGAGACAAGGTATTCTAAATGAGAGCTCTAGGCCCCCGTTTATTGATTTGGAGAATGACATTTTGGTAATTAAGCTGCGAGGGAGTCCGACTATTCGCACACCCATAATATATATTTTGCTTTATGCACACCCATGATGAGAATTTCTCTATACACCCACCCATGATTGGGTATTTCACTATGACACTCATGATAAGAATTTTGCTATAAACACTTATGATGGGAATTTCGCTATACACACATCCATGATGAGGTATTTCGCTAATACGCACACTCATGATGTGGTATTTCACTATACACACACCCATGATGGGAATTTCGCTATACGAACACCCATGATGTGAATTTTTCTATACATACACCCATGATTCAGTATTTCGTTATACACATACCCATGATGAGGTATTTATCTATACACACACCAATGATGAAAATTTTGCTATACACACGCCCATGATGGTGTAGTTTTCCGAAAGGTGGGGGCGCGACAACGATGGTATGGAGGTGGTCGTAGGGAGGCGCGACAACTTGCATGTGTGGCGGAGGTTGGGAGGCGGTATACGACCAAGCGGTCGGTTGGCTGCGTGGCCAGACGGGTCGGTGCTGCCGAACGGCCTGGGGCTGGTGGGTGTTCGGCCCAGTGGTCGGGCGCCGGCGGCCGGGGGCTGTAGGGTTGGGGGCCGGCGCCGTCGCTGGGTTGGGGATGTAACACCACTATCCGTCACATAAGATATAACAGAAGGTCTGGTCGGACCCCACACCATATTCTACAAACAGTTAGCGGAGCTACGTATTGAAACCATAAACCATTTACACATCCTAACTCAGAGTGCAATCTAGCGGAAGTATTAAGTTGCATTAAAAACCCAGCTACAGGAATGTCCACTAACCCAAAATAATAGGAATGTTAACAAAATACACCAAAAGTCTTTGACCTTAAGGCTTTACAACTGTTTTCTCAAATATAAGTGTTTTACAGACATCGACACGCAGGCCGACCACACATGAAATAGTAAAAGCACGCTTTGCTTGGCCTTCGAAGGCCGACACAACAAATATCGCTTCAGCCCGCTACTTCCCACTTGCCTCAGCTGCACCTTCATAAAAGCATTCCACCCCAACGGTGGCAAACAAAGCAACGGTCAGTATTAGTTGACCAAATTATAACGACCCCGCCCCACACCCAGGGCGGAGGTGCTCCGTCCCTGCATGTAATTAACATAAATATATATTGGCGATAGAACGTGCAATTTAAGCTTTTTTCACCACAGGCGTTGGCACAGCCGGCCACACGCCCTGTGCACTTAGGGCCCATTATCGGTGTACCGGACATAACCAGGGTCCCACCTCCATACTCAGCGACGGTCAGCATTCTTTGAGCATTAACAGTCTTTCCGGCCCAAAGCCTAAGACTCCTCCCTATGTCTACGACAAAGTCAAGGCCATCACCAAGATCCGGTCCAATGACTCACTGCAAGTCGCACGATATAGGGTTGGGTACAGTTCAGCTCTTTCCCGTTGCTCAAATCGGCGGGTGCAACGAGCCACAATGCAGGTCAACCTCCCCTTTCCCATTTAAACAATACATAACCACGTTATGTTCCAAGGCTGGCTCTCACGGCCACCGTAAAGGAGCAATCAAAGCTCTCAGTTCAATCGAGAGGCCCCAAAGTCTCCACGAGACAGCCCTCACAATCATTGCTCACTGGGAGCTACCACCGGCGGTAGTGCTACTGCCGCGCGGTAGGGGACAGACTATCATTTCTTCCCCAAAACGAGCGTTTTCCTGGACACCCTTTTCAGTACTCTTACTGCAGCAACTTGCACACCCCACGACTCCGTAAATTATACGTTTACCACAGAGTCTTCTCCGACATACAAAACAATTATCACCTATGCAGGCCAAACTGTCTGGATGGGCTTCACACAGCATGCCTTTTCCGTACTTTGATTCCGGATTCTAAATGCAAATATATCGGGGATACAATTGATCAACCCATCGAGAGACTCGCTTTCACGTGTTCGTGGAGCGTCTACCCTCATGCCAAAACAAAGGACTTCACATGTCCAAAGAGTAAGATCGTTACACTTGAAGTTCTCTTTGGAGCCATAGATCAAAATCCAAGAGGATAGAAAGAACCGCGTCGGGCCGCTCTTCGCAGATCCGGACTCCTTTCGCGATTTGGGGCTTCAAAGGTCCGACAATGACAAGATTCCCCTTCTTCTTCCTCTTCCTTGCCCTCCCTTCTCTCTAACACTTAGAGAGAGAGAGTGCCTAGGTTTAGAATCAGAGAAATCTCTCATCCGACGGACTTAAGCCAGCAGCAATCGCAGCCCACCGTTGGATCTCAGGGATCAGACACGATTTAAAACCACTCCTCTGTACAAAGTGCTATCGCCGCACGGTAGCCTCACTCGATAGCTTCTCCGGCAAGCCACCGTTCGAAATATCCAACCGTAGACCGACACGTGGTCGCTCCGTAACTATGCACTACCGCCATGCTGTACCACACTACCGCCGGGCAGTAGGGGAATCGTCGGATCAACGAAACGCTTACGACAAACAGCTATTACCGCCACGCGGTATCGCTACCGCCGCGCAGTAGCTCACAGAGAGCCACTCCAAAGAAATCGGCCACGCTATCGCCGACGCTAGTACTACCGTTGGGCGGTATCTCTCAGAGAGCCAAGCTTGGTGAAAACTGGGGCATTACAGGCGAGGGTCCACGCAACCGGGTGCTTGCGCGACCGGTGCGCTCCGATGCAACTAAGGGGACACGGGGTAGCGTGGACGTGCGGCTTGCCGGGAGGCGGCGGCGGTCGTCCAGTCGGGGTTTCTTTGCAATGGTTAATGTTGCCATCTGGTTAGCTTGTGTGCTTGCGCGCGATTTTCGATCATGACGCTAATGGGTGGTTTTGGGGCACTCCCCTCTCTCCCCACTAAGGTAGTGGGAAAGTGAATCTTTTGGCACACACTCTTGTTATTTGTAGCCCACTTCTCCTTATAAAATTAAGGGGTCCCTTTTGCCCTCCAAATCCTCGGAGTCTGCGGACTGAGCAAGTGGAGTGCTAGGATTTTTCCTTCTTATTTGCGTTCATTGCAGCGTGTTCGGGTGCTACGGAGGCGGGAAGTGCGTCAAAACAATGTCGGAGGTAAATGAAACTTTGAGCGCCCATATACATTGCGCTCTATTGAGCGAGAATGTGGATGATCGCTGTGACAAATGGAGGAGCCGCTATTCTCAGGCCAGGGAGGTCGTGACGACATGCCCTAGCGGTGGCGAGGCCGCAAAGGCAACTGCTCAGGCAAGCTGTTGCGCTCCAGGGCTACCGCGGGGCGTACCGCTCCTGGGGAATCGCATAGGCATACAATTGTTCCCCACGTAAGCGCGCTGCCGCGTGGTTGCTCCTCGCGCTATCGCCCAGCGCTACCGCGCAGTTTCGTCCCGCACTGCCTCGCTGTTTCGCCTTGTGCTGCCGCGCGGTTTTGAACTCCCCCAACGTGACCGAGAGTGAGATCATTCCCTGGACCGGGATGGGGCAGCTATCAAAACCTTCGATTGGCCCTGTCACGGGACTGAGGTTATCTGTGGTAAACTTCATATTTTGGAGAGTGTAAAGGAACAGAACGTCGGCATAGCTCCCGTTGTCGACTAGGATCCTTTTTACATTGTTGCAGAGGCTTCTGTTCCCGCGTTGATCACATGCGGGCCCTAG
This sequence comes from Platanthera guangdongensis, assembly GCA_039583875.1. Taxonomy (NCBI): domain Eukaryota; kingdom Viridiplantae; phylum Streptophyta; class Magnoliopsida; order Asparagales; family Orchidaceae; genus Platanthera; species Platanthera guangdongensis. Next base: position 132,562,039 of record CM077162.1, on the reverse strand, counting down.
TGCGGCAACCGTAACCCCTCAAGATCCTCCTCCCCAAAAGTGATGGTAGTGTCCTTCTTGAGTCTCTTATCTTCAGTACCCCTCCCGTGTCTGTCAATTTAGAGTATTTGGGCATTGAGAATGGGAGAATTGGCGATGGTCTTGACGTTCCCCACCATTTGCCTTTCGTTTGTCATCCCTTGAGGTGCGGGCAACTGGTCTCTTGTTGGCCTAGGCGGTGCTTGCTGGTCGTGCACCTATCCTTGCAAGAATCTGCCCAGGAGTCCTTGTCTGAGTACACGCTCAATCTCCTCTTTCATTCTGGTACGTTCTTCAGTGGTGTGCCCGGTCCCACGGTGGAACTCACAGTACTTCGACTGATCATTCCCGGGATTCAAAGAAAGTGCTCTTGGCCTTTTGAATGCTGGATTGTCTTGGATTGCATAAATACATTGGTTTTGGACGTGTTCAGTGGAGTGTAAACTCGAGGTAGCCGCGGATCCTGATCTCGTTGAGGGTCTCGACGACGCTCATCATTGCAGCGCTCCTCGTTGCGCTGTTCTTTCTGCCTTCTGGGGTCCTGTTCCTGCCCCCTCCTTTTCTAACTTTGAATTGCTGACGATGGACCTCAATGGCTTTGTCAACTGCTATCTGGGCCTCGACTCGATGCACTAGATTTAGGTAGCTAGGCACCGTCTCCCTCATCAGTGCCGAATATAATTCGCTTGGGCGGAGTCCCTCTAGGAAAACGCCGCTGAGAAACTCGGGGTCAACTACTGGGATTTGCCGCGCCTTAGCAGTGAAACGGATGTAAAATTCTTGAGGGTCTCACTCTTGTTCTTGCGGATTCCCGGAAGTTGCTAGGGGTCTCAGAAAGTTTTCAGTTGGCGATGAACTGGTATGTGAATTGTCGTGCCAACTTTGCGAAGTTGTCGATTGTTCCATCTCGTAGAGATTGGAACCTGGTGCGCTCCTGCCCCATGATTGTTTCCGGAAACATATGACATAAGAGCTGATCTGGAGCATTGTAAATCCTCATGATAGTAGTAAAGTGATTGATATACTCCAGCGGGTCGTCCAACCCATCGAATGTCTTGATGCTAGAGAGATGAAGCCATGCAGGATTGGATGAGCCAGAACCTGAGACATCAGCGAGGAACCATGGTGCATGGAGCAGAGGGCAAAAGCGGCCCGTCGTCCGATTTGTCCGTATTCTTCTGCTATCACATCGCGTATCTCCTCGTGAGTGAGTCTTCCAATAGCACGCATAAGGCCTATTGCTTCCTGGTGGCGTCGATGAAGGTCGGCTCCTGGTCCCCTGGCCGATCGAGTGGGATGCGTGGAGCTGGTTGCATCAAAGAATTCCTCAGAGATGTCTTCTTCCTGGTCGACCTCCTCGACCAGGACATAATTTGGAGCTGGTGGAGGCGGATTTAATGCTGTGGGAGGTGGAACGGGAGCTCGAGTTGCTCCTAGGCTTCTTAGAAGAGCCAACATTTTGGTCTGCTACACTTCCATTTGCCGCACGCGCCCTTGCAATGCCGCTACGCGTGCAAGTATCGCTTATTCCACGAGAGGTGCGTTGATGCGTAAGTGGGAGGGAGCGGGATCAGTGCATTCTCCAGGGATTGATCCCTCGGTAGTGCAAGAACTCCTCGCCGTAGCCGTCAGTCAAGAGTATTATTGTGAAGCAAATACTGTCTTCAGAGAGTTTGGGAACAACTTTCCCACAGATGACGTCAAACTGTTATGAGTCACTTGAAGCACTCGTAGACCGGTCGAAGTCAACCGTCTTAGCTCGGGAGCGGGTTGATTGCACAAATAGTCACATAAAAGACCAACGCCTAAATAGTCACATAAAAGATCAACGCCTGACAATGAGACGTTTTAGCGCAGAAATCCCGGAAAGGATGAAAAATAACGTGACTGAATTTGTTACAGCCAAATTGCACTATATCTTAGAGTGTTACAAGTAGAATGCGAGAGAGTGACAAACCACAACTTGTTGCATGGGGTGAGAGAATAAAGAGAAAGAGAAAATCGACGAGTCCCTAAGGTGGAATCTTCAAGGGGAAGGAGATCTTCAAGGGGGTCTTCGAGCACTATAGGAGAACTCTGAAGGATCTTTGTAGGAGCTCTCTCAGGCTTTGGCATGCTCAGATGCGACATGAGCTTTGCCGGGCTCGGAAGCGACCGGAGCTTTGGCGTGCTCGGAAGCGACAAAAGCTTTAGTGTGCTCGAAAACGACAGGAGCTTTGGAGATCTCATGAGCGACGAGAGCTTTGGCGTGCTCAAAAGAGGCAGCGGCTTTGGCGTGATTGGAAGCGACATGAGCTTTGGCGTGCTCGAAAGTTGTGGGAGCTTTGGCATGCTCGGAAGCAACAGGAGCTTTGGCATACTAGGAAGCAACAAGAGCTTTGGCATACTCGGAAGCGACGAGAGCTTTGACGTGCTCGGAGCGACAGGAGCTTTGGCGTGCTAGGAAGCAGCGAGAACTTTGGCGTGCTCAGAAGCGATGAGAGCTTATGCTTGCTTGGAAGGGATATTCTAAGGCTGAAGGAGATCTTTGACTACCCATAAAAATCCTCCAAGGAATCTTCAAACTCCGATGCAAATCTTCGAGAAGTCTTCGAAGTCGTAGTTCTTCGAAGGAATCTTTGGGCTGTCTTCTGGGGGACCCATGATGGGAATTTTGCTATACACATATTCTCGATGGGGTATTTCGCTATACGCACACCCATGATGCGGGTGTTTTGCTATACACAGACCAATGATGTGAATTTCGCTATACGCACACCCATGATGGAGTAGTTTTGCGAATAGTGGGCCGCGACGGCGATGGTACGTAGGTGGTCGCAGGGTGGCGCGACAGAGGGCGCGTGGCGGGGGCCGGGCGGCGGTATATGGCCGAGCCGCTAGCTGGCCGCGCGGCCGGGCTGGTCGGTGCCGCCGAGCGGCCGCATGACGGCAGGTGTGCGACCAAGTGGCGTTGCGGCCGGCGAGGGGCCGCGTAGCCAGCGAGGGGTCGTGCGGCCAGGTGGCCACGCGGTAGAGAGGCCGACACTTGGCCACGTAGCCTGGATGTCGCACGGTTGGCACGGCTACGAGGCCGCGTGGCTGGGTGCCCGTGTGGCCAGTACGCGACGGTGCAGCCAAGGGGATGCGGTGCAGGCGAGGGGCAGCACCTTCCAGCGGCCAAGGATCTGCGCGGCTGGCACGCAGCCGGGCTGTCGTGTGGCCGTGCGGCTGTACGGTCATGGGCTGGGCGGGTTGCGGTGGCGGCCGCTTGGCTGGGGTGGCTTGGCGATGGCTGTTGCCGCTTTCCAAGGAGCTTGTATGCTTGTGCACGTTTTCGGTCATGGTGCTAGTGGGTGGTTTTTGGGTACCCCCCTCTCTCCCCACTAAGGTAGTGGAAGACGTGGATCTATTTGCACACCCTCTTGTAACTTGCAGCCCGTTTCTCCTTATAAATTTAAGGGGTCCCTATCAAGTACACTAATTAAAAATTTCTGCGAACTTCTTGAAACATAGAAAATTGATTGCCAACATAGTAAACTCAGTTGATTGTTGTATATTAAGCCCACAGTTAAGGCCCATGTGAAGATCCTTAACCCTTATCATTTGTACCCTCCCCTTTTGAGTCCCAGACCACTAGTGGTGATCTAAGGTCTCTCTGTGTATAAATAGGGATGTAATATAATTAAAGTATATTTGAAATAATATATTTTCGAATTCTCAACTTGGTATTAGAGCAAGATATTTTTTCACTGCTCCCATTTTTTTTTGTTCACGATAAAATCTACCCGCTCTTGCTCGAGTACTTTGATTAATTATCCTACTCATTTTACTGGCGTTATATGAAATCGTTCTCGCCGGGTGTTCTGGTCAAGCTTCTGTTCTCACAGACAAGCCTGACCCATTGTTTGTCGATCTCACCGCAGCCCGAGCTCCCCTCACAGAGTCCCTATTCTCATAGACATCACCCCGCGTAGTCATGTGACTTTCTAATAAGACTCATGCTGCAACCATGGGCTCCCTTTGCTGCCATGAGCTCCAAAAGTGAGGTCCAGTCCCGAGTCGAGTGACTTCCCTTTTTTTGTTTGCGCGGCTTCGGTTCTGTTCGCGCGATATCCCTCTCTGCCGGTCTCTTTCTCTTGGTCGCTGTCTTTCTGCGACTTGTTTGACTTCCTATTCTGTTTCGGCTTGTGCCCTTCTTGGTCGTGCGGTTTCCTTGTGTGCGCGCTCCCATTGCTTCTCCTCTTCTTTTCTCTTCTCGCGCGCGCTTTCCTTGTGCGCGTAGTTTCCTTGTCGCCGCGGTTTTTCTACCCGCTGCGGGCTCTGCATCCTGGTCTCGGCTTCTTTTTCTAGCCGTTGGTGTGTTGTCACCTTGACCGTGCGGTCTTTTCTGTTATCGCTGCGGTCTTCTCGTTCGGTTTTTTCGCTGCTTGGCCGCTACGATTTCTCTTCTTGAGCTCCTCTTTTGCCGGCTTGTTTCTAACCGTGCGGTTAGTCTTTCCGCTTTCCGGTTTCTTCTTGAGGATGACTTCTCTTCTCTCTTCCACCACTCGTGCTCTTGTGGCCTCCTCTTATAAGTGACTTATTGATTCTGGTGCCACTTGTCACATGACCGGCAACTCTCGTTTGTTCTCCTCTTTGCTTGAACAGAACAGGCTGTCTCCTGTTGTTATTGCAGATGAGACTTCTTCTCCTGTGCATGGTGTTGGCACTGTGCGTCTCTCTCCGTGTTTGCTGCTTGAGGACACTCTCTATGTCCCTACTTTCCTGTGCAATTTACTCTCTGTTCTTGCTCTTTGCACTCAGTTAAATTGCATAGTTACTTTTACGGGCATCACTTGTTCTTTCTCTGATTCTGTCTCCAAAGCTATGATTGTTACTGGAACTGTCAGTGGTGACCTCTTCTTTCTTGACCACGACGTTGCTATTTCTGCTTTTTCATCTCTTCAGCAATGACATCGTCGTCTTGACCACCCTCCTTCTCGCCTCATCCACCAACTTCTTCCAGATCTTCCTCAAGAGGATTCCCCTTTGAATTATAAAACCTGTCAGTTTGGCAAACATCATCGCTATCATCGCCCTTCTTTCCAAACACGAACGAGACGTTATTTTTCGCGTCCTTTTGAATTAGTTCATTCTGACATCTGGGGTCCTACTCCTACTGCCACTGTTGGTAGGGGTAGCTTATACTTTGTCACTTTCATTGATGATTTCTCCAGGTGTACTTGACTGTATCTCCGGAAAGATCGTTCTGAACTTTACACTGTGTTTACCGCCTTTTATCATGAGATCTTGACACAGTTTCAGACGCCTATTCAAGCTCTTCGTACTGATAATGCCAAGGAATATGTCAGCAAACAATTTTCTGATTTTTTGTGCGAACCATGGTTTGATTCATCAAACTTCTTGCCCCTATACCTCTCAACAGAATGATGTTGCTGAACGCAAGAATCGTCATCTCTTGGATGTTGCTCGCAGCCTTCTGTTACAAATGAATGTTTCTTGGTCCTATTTGTGTCATGTCGTTCTTCTCTCCTGCTATCTTATTAATCGGATACCCTCATCTGTTCTTCATGACAAGACTAATTTTTCCATTTTGTATCCCACGGTCGAGCAATTTCCTTTACCTCGTAAGGTTTTTGGATGTACGGCGTTTGTTCACATACCTTCTCCTCATCGTGACAAACTTTCTCCCTGTTTTGTTAAATGCATATTCCTTGGTTATTGTCCCACTCAGAAGGGCTATCGCTGTTTTTATCCTCTTCTACGCAAACAGTATGTGTCTGCGGATGTTACCTTCTTTTAAGATACACCATATTTTTCTCCTGATTCTTCTCTTAGCTTCTGATACTTCTTCATTGCATATTGTCTCGGCACCTCTGCCGGAACCAGTTCTTTCCACAACTGTTCCTGTTGTGTCGTCCCTTTCTCTCGAAACTGATTCTTTTCCCTTGGAGCATTCTGTTCCTATTCCTGGGCCTCCTCTTTCTTCTGACAGTGAATTGCCTCCCTTGGACAAGAGTGATCTTGATCTTCCTATTGCCCTGCATAAAGGCGTCCGCCAATGCACTAAGCATCCTATTGATGCGGTTGTCTCCTATGCTCAACTTTCACTAGTTGGCAAGCGTTTTGCTCTTGCTATCTCTTATACTGTTATACCGGCTACGTATCAAGAAGCTCTTGACATTCCTCATTGGAAAGCCGCTATGAATGAAGAAATGAACACATTAACTGAGAGAGCTACTTGGACTCTTGTTCCCTCACCACTGACATTGATGTGGTTGGCTGTCGGTGAGTCTTTGTGGTTAAGTATCTTCCAGATGGTTCGGTTGATCGTTATAAGGCGAGACATGTGGCAAAAGGGTTTACTCAGACATATGAAGTGGACTTGTTTGATACTTTTTCTCCCGTTGCTCGCATCAGCACTATACGCGTTCTCTTCTCTGTGGCTGTAAATCGAGACTGGGAGATGTCTAAGTTAGATATGAAGAATGCCTTCCTTTATGATGATTTACAAGATGAAGTTTACATGGAGCAACCTCCTGGGTATGTTGCTCAGGGGGAGTCTCTGGTATGTAAGCTTCGAAAGTCGATTTATGGTTTAAGAAGAGCCCACGAGCTTGGTTTGAAAAGTTTAGTGGAGTTGTTTCTCTTATTGGGTTCAATCGAAGCTCTGCTGATCATTCCCTATTTATACGCAAGACTAATAAAGGTCTTGTGATTCTTGTTGTCTATGTTGATGATATTCTTCTAAGTGGTGATGATAAAGAAGACATTGATCTAGCCAAAAGACATATTCCACAACATTTTGTTACTAAGGATATAAGACCTCCGAAGTACTTTCTGGGCATTGAGATTTCAAAAAAGAGGAGCTCGATGGTTTTTTCACAGCGAAAGTATGAGCTAGATCTCTTAAAGAAGACTGGTATTTTTGACACGAAACCTGCTCGTTGCCCGATGGCAGTTGAAGATGATAATGGGTGGACTAAAGATTCTCTTTTCTTCCAGATTTCACTGTGTACAGACGTCTTGTAGGCAAACTCATATGTCTGACAGTTACTAAACCAGATATCTGTTATGCGGTTGGAAAGGTCAGTCAATTTATGCAGAATCCTAGATAGTGTCATCTTCGGTCTGCAATGAAAATTTTGGAGTATGTGAAAGGGTCTCCAGGAAAGGGCCTGTTATTTCAGAAGAATAATCATATGAAGATTGAAGCATATTCTGATGTCATCTATGCTGATAACAAAGAAGATAGAAAGTCTACATCAAATTTTTGCACCTTTGTAGGAGGAAACCTGATTAGCTGGAAAAGCAAGAAGCAAATAGTGGTTTCAAGGTCAAGTGCTGAAGCAGAGTATAGGAGCATGACTTCAACTACCTATGAGTTGAAATGGCTACGAGTGTTTATGCTTGACTTGGGAGAAGTCTATGATCATCCTTTTCCTATGTTCTATGATAACAAAGCCGTCATTTACATATCAAAAAAACACATCTTTCATGAGAGGACAAAGCACATTGAGGTTGATTGTCATTTCATAAGGGATGAGATGTTGAATAATCAGATCTGTACTCCCTTCGTCACTTCTGATAAAGAACTGACAGACTTCTTCACAAAACCAGTTTTCGCTTCAGATGTTTGTAGCAAGCTGGGCATGGTTGACATATGTGCTCTAGTTTGAGGGGGAGTGTTAAAGTTTGGCGATTTGACTTTCTAGTCGGGCGGCTAGTTGTTCGGCTGACCTGGCGGTTTGGACCAGCGGCCTATCTGGTCAGCGACCTAGCGGTTTGGACCAACTGCCTGTCTGGTCAGCGACCTGGTGATTTGGACCAGCGGCCTGTCTAGTCACCGACCTGGTGGTTTGTACCAGCGGCCTGTCTGGGCAGTGACCTGACGGTTTGGACCAGCGACCTGTCTGGTCAGCGACTTGGCGGTTTGGACCAGCGTCCTGTATGGTCAGTATTTCCATCGGCTTGATGTTACCCGCAGCAGAGGTCCGGATGATTAGCCGCAGCGGCCTGGAGGTTGACCACAGCGGTCTAATGCTAGCCGAAGTGGTCTTGGTGTTAGCCACCCCGGTTCTGAGGTTTTTCTGTTATGTATTGTGTAGCCTAGTGGTTTGACTGTGTCAAACCGCCCAGCTCGCGCGGCTTGTATTTAGTCCTACATCGCTTGTTGTATTATCTCTTCTCCCCCACTTTCTATAAATAAGGGGGTATACCTTTGTAATAATTATCTTTTTGGAGCAATAACATTTGCTTTTATTTACCTTTTGACCATTTTCTCGCTCATTTCTCACATTGCCAAAGGGTTTATGCAAACCTACGATGTGAAATTGTTCGATACTTTCTCTCTGGCTGCTCAGATTACTACAATCTGTGTGCTCTTTTTAGTGGTCGTGAGCAAAGACCGAGAGATGTCTCAGTTGAATGTGAAGAATGTCTTTTTTATGGTGATTTACATGAAATTGTCTATATGGAGCAACCTCCTGGGTATGTTGCTCAGGGGGAGTCTCAGGTCTGTAAACTACGAAAGACGATCTACGGTCTTAAGCAAAGTCCCAGGGTCTAGCTTGACAAGTTTAATAAAGTTATTTCTATGATTGGGTTTTCTCGAAGTGCTGCAGATCACTCTTTGTTCATCCGAAAAACCTCGACTGGTCTTGTTATTCTTGCGGTTTATGTGGATGACATTTTTCTTACAGGGGACGATAGAAACGGTATTGACATGACAAAGAAACATCTGCTTCAGCATTTTGTTACCAAGGATATGGTCTCTGCTAAGTACTTTCTGGGAATTGAGATATCTCAAAAATCTGGTTCTATTGTTCTTTCACAGCGGAAGTATGTATTAGATCTCTTGAAAGAGACATGCCTTCTTGGGGCTAAACCCGCTCGAACTCCTATGGCTGTTGGAGATGACAAATGTTGGAATGAAAATTCTCCTATTCTTGAAGATGTTACCAGATACAGGCGTTTTGTGGGTAAACTCATTTATGTGACAGTCACAAGATCAAATATTTGTTATGTAGTAGGGAAAGTGAGCCAGTTTATGCAAGCCACAGAAGAATGTCAACTGCAGTCAGCTCTAAAGATTTTAGAGTATGTAAAATATGCATCATGAAAAGAGCTCTTGTTTCAGAAAAGAGGACATTTGAAGGTTGATGCTTATTCTAATGCTAGCTACGCAGATGATAAGGAAGATAGAAGGCCTACATCTTATTTCTACACTTTCGTTGGATATAATCTAGTCACCTGGAAAAGCAAGAAACATGTGTAGTTGCCAGGTCAAGTGCAGAAGCTGAATATAGAAGCATGACTCAAACTGCTTGCGAGTTGAAGTGACTACAGATACTCTTACTTGATCTGAGAGAGTTTTATGATCATCCCCTACCTATGTTCTGTGACAATAAGAGAACTATATATATTTCGAGAAATCCAGCCTTTCATGAGAGAACAAAGCATATCGATGTGGATTGTCATTTTATCAGAGATGAGGTTTTGAAGAATCAGATCTACACACCGTTTGTTACCTCAGAGAGAGAACTAGCTGATTTCTTCACCAAGTCGGTTACTTCTTTTGAGGAGGTTTGTAGCAAAGCTGGGCATGGTGAATATATATGCTCCAACTTGAGGGAGAGTGTTTAGCTTAAGGAGACTAGACGGTCTTATATCTAACTGCAGCGGTCTGTCTCACTCAGCGGCCTGGTGGTGAACCTCAGCTGGCGGTCTGAGGGATAGCCATAACAACGGTCTGGCAGGAAGCCGCAACAACGGTCTGGCAGGAAACCGCAGCAACGTTCTGGCAGGAAGCCGCAGCAACGGTCAGGAGTTAAGCCGCAGCGATCTGGAGTTAAGCCGCGACAGTAGAGTTGATGTTAGCCGCAACGGTCTGGATGAAGCCGCAACCGTCTGGAAGAAGCCGTAGCAGTGGACAGATGGTTAAGCCGCGATTGCAATCAGATAGCTTACAACAGCTGCAGTCTGATGGTTAGCTGCAACTGCGGTCTGGTGGCAACCCGCAGTTGCGGTCTGACGGCCTGAACCAGCGGTCTTCCCTGGATTTGTGGCGGTTTTCCTTAGTAGTCGCTGGGTGTTCTGTTATTCATTGTATAGTGTGCGGTTTGACCATGTCATGCCGTACAAGCCGCCCGACTTGTATTTAGTCCCACATCGATTGTTGTATTCTCTCATCTCCCCCGTTTTCTATAAATAAGGGGCATAATTATGTAATAATTATATTTTTGTAGCAATAAAATTTACGGTTTATTTATCTCTTAACTATTTCCTCGCTTATTTTTCACATAAATCAAATGTGAATCCAAAACTATTTGAAGAAGAGAAATCTCTGAATGTAAATCCAATGAGAAATCTGAAAATTAAAACTGTTACCAAAATGAAATGAAAAATCTGTAAATTGAAATTGAAATCCGAAAACGAAAACGAAAAATCGAAAACGAAATTCGAAATGGAAATATGTAAAAAATATCGAAAACTGATAGAAGACCAAAATTGTTAGACCTAGATCTGAAGGGGGAAGTTAAATCGAGAGAGAACATATAAAGGATCTTGTGGGAGAAGAGTAATGCATAATCACCGGCGATCCAGAAGGTTTTCTCCAGAGCGGCGTGTGGCAGAAAGAAGAAGGCGGAGCGGGCCGGCGGCGGTTGGTTCCAGTGCGCGACGGATACAGGCTGGCGTTAGTTTTGCGGGATAGGCGACAGGGTGAGAGGGATCGATAGATTTAGTGCGGCGGGTTTTTATCTTTTTTTTGTTTTGGCGATCCGCAGTTTAGGGTAGTACGGTTGATGGGTTAAGATGAACGGTTGTGAATGTTTTGATGTCTTAATTAGTTAGTCAAATGGCCTACGTTGATCGTTCTTTTTAATATAGTATAGCGCACGCGCGCGCGCGCACACACACACACACACACACACGAGCTTCTTCGCACGGGCTACGCCCGTTCTCGAAGCTCTCGGGCGGCCTTTGATCGCATCCAGGCGAGCTTTGCCCGCTTCCGCACGGGCTTCGCCCATGCTTGATGATTCGGGCGGTCTTCGGCCGCATAGAAGCGGGCCCCGCTTCCACACAATTCACCGCTCGGCGCCGCAAACGCCACTCGCGTCCCCACATTTCACCGGCTCGGCGCCGCAACCGCCACTCGCGGCCCCGCGTCGACCTATGGTTGTTTGCATACGCGCCGCGGGGCGGCGAGTGGAGGTTGCGGCGCCGAGCCGGTGAAATTCGGGGAAGCGAGTGGCGGTTGCGGCGCCGAGCCGATGAATTCCGTGGAAGCGGGACCTGCTTCTATGCGGCCGAAGGTCGCCCGAAGCATCAAACAAGAACGAAGCCCGAGCGAAGCCCGCCTGGATGCTGCCGAAGGCCGCCCGAGAGCTTCGAGCACGGGCGTAACCCGTGCGAAGAAGCTCGTATTTATATAATAATATAAATATAAATAATATATAATATAAATAAATAATTATAAATATAAATAATATAAATAAATAAATAAATAAAAATATAAATAATAGAAATAATAACTTAGGTTCTGAACGTCAATTAAAGCTGGGAGGAGGGGGGGAGGGGTGCACGAGAAGAGGAGGAGGGGTGTCCGAGAAGAGGAGTAGGGGGCAGGCCTACCGCCGGACGCTGGCGGCGGGGTTTGCTGGAGGGGAACGGGCAGGGCTGGCGCGGTGGCCCTGCTGTTTCGCCTCCGGCCTACCCCCGCCGGTGTTGTCGGCATCCGACGATCCCGACGGTGGGGTCTGGTGAGTCAGCCGCCGGCGACGGTTGGCTGAAATCAACCTGGGGCTCACGGGCAGGGCCACCGCCGGTAGTGTCCCTGCCGGTTCGCCTCCGGCCTACCCCCACCGGTGTCGCCGACGTCCGACGACCCCGGTGGTGTGGTCCGGTGAGGCAGTTGCCGCCTCCTCCGACGGCGGTTGGCTGAAATTAATTTTTTTTTTATATAAAATGGTGGAGCTACTGGGGGGGGGGGTAAAATAGGGAATCCAAAAGTAACAGACACATGCACTGTAGAAATCCAGAGTTTCTCTTTATATTAATATAGATATGCATTTATATATGGGTTTGAAATACATAAGCTCAAATTTTTTAAGCCTAAAAAAACTTGAGTTGGTTCTCCCATAATACTTGTTGGAATTAGGCAAGTAATATATGCATTTTGTAGCCAAGAACGAGATATACAATTTCCATGTTGAACATTTTTCCAAAATTTGCACTGTTTAGCCGGAATCTTGCCCGAAAGGTTGCTGACTCGAATTTTGAAATTTATTATTATTATATTCATTTCAAGTCAGCAACCTTTCGGGTGAGATTTCGGCAAAACCGTGCAAATTTTGAAAAAATGTTCAACATGAACGTTTTAGATCTCGTTTTTGGCTACAAAATGCATATATTTTTTGTCTAATTCCGACGTGTATTGTGAGAGAAACAACTCAAGTTTGTTTAGGCTTGAAAAAGCTTGAACTTATATATGTAGTTGCTGGCACGCGCCACTCCGCCGGCCCCGCCAGACCCAATCCTTCAGCCACTCGTCTTTCTGACGGCGCTGCCGCCGCTCATCGCCGCTAACTCCGCCGCGACGCGCTAGCAAGCGTTGTTTTGGCCCGAAATCAAAAAGTTAAAGGCATCGATCAATCTATTGGAGTTGGAGCTTGAGGGCAAGACCAATTTTGAAGAAAGGTGGAGTGTTATGAATTTCATGCAGTTAGTTATCTAGTGTTCAGGGGCAGACCCACATAGGGCCCAGTGTGGGCGACTGCTCACACTGGTTTTTAAAAATATCATTTATCAATAATAGAATGCATAGTTTATTTATTTGGTAGATATAAAATATACATATATATTCATGAATAAATTCAAGCAAGTTTCTTAGCCAAGTTGGTATAGTTTTTGATATCAAACTATATGATTATGGGTTCAAGTCCTATTCATGCCATATTTATTTATCATTTTATTTCCTACATATTTATTTTTCATTTTATTTTCTAACACATTTATTTATCATTTTATTTCATAACATATTTCTTTATCATTTTTTCCTACACATTTATTTATCATTTTTTTCTGGACATTTATTTATCTTTTTTTCTGTATATGCTACATTTATTTATCATTTTGCAGATATAATTTGAAGTAGCAATATTTTTATTTATTTTTATTTTATATTTTTCCTACACCGCCCACACAGAAAAAACTCTACGTCCGCCACTGTTAGTGTAAGTCATTTTTTTATATTGATCTCACACAGTTGCTTTCTTTCTTATAATTTTGTATTTATAATTTTTTGTCACTCTTGGGTGCAGGTAGTCATTGAGATACCATATGTTCTTTGCCAGGCAGTATACTACACAGTTATAGTGTACTACATGATGAGCTTCCAGTGGACTGCATTGAAATTCCTGTGGTTCTTCCTCATCTCTTTTATTTCCTTCCTTTACTTCACCTACTATGGGATGATGTCTGTGGCAGTTTCTCCAAGTCTGCAAGTCGCTGGAATCTGTTCGGCAAGCATATTTTTTCTCTTAGAACTCTTTTCTGGCTTCTTCATCCCCAAACTGGTGAGTATCCGACTCTCCAAAGCCATGTATTTTCTAAGATTCCGTTGGATTGGATTTTGCTAAAAAGAACCTACTGCCACTGCCGCTCACCAGTCGAATGCGGGGGAGGGGTCTCCACGACAGAAAATGATGTTAAGCAGTGGTAGCCCAGGGCAGTGGCCACTGCGCCCTCCCCAAACCGGCAGGGGTGGGGCAGTGGCCACCGCGCCCTCCCCGAACCGGCAGGGGTGGCAGTATTGGTCAGAAGGTGTCTTACAGCGTCCAAAATTGAGCCAAATATGAACGAAATTGAAGGACAAGTCCATTTGTTTTATTTATTTGATCATTTATGTAAACACCTGGACATCACCAAAATCATTCAAGTTTGGAGGCTGGAAGTCTGCTCTAATGGAGTTTCTTGTTTGCAGGAACTTCCTGTGTGGTGGGTCTGGTTCTACTGGATCAACCCTCTGTCGTGGACACTATACGGTTTGATTGTGACACAATACAACGACGTGTATGACTTATTAAAGGTGCCAGGTCAGGAAGATCAGCAAATCAGAGAATATGTTATGAACCATTTCGGCTACAATGATGACTACGAAGGCATTATGGCGGTTGTGCTTGTGGGATTTGCCGTCTTCTTCGCATTCGTTTATACATTATGCATTCGATATTGGAGTTTCCAGCGGAGGTAGATAAGAAGGGATGACATGTATGTATTTAGGTTGTTGCAAAAAAGATGCAATTCAAAACAATTAAAGTGAGAAGACGCAATTAAATCATGACAAAAATAGTAGAAAATAAATTTATAGAGTTTAGTGTATCCACTAATCTGCGCTTGATCAATTTGATCTTATGGGAGAAAAGTTTGTGACTGTGGGGCGCATGGGTGACTGACACCTTATATATTTTGGTGGAAAGATGGTGAAATTTTTCGGTCCGGGATGTTGGATGATGCAACGTTGCAAAGCTATTTATTAATACCTTGCCACTTGTGCGATAAAATTTTCTTTCCCACGCAATTCCTTTCGAAGAAGAGAAGAGGACATCGAACCTTAGGACTACCGAATTGGGTCTGACCATCATTCTTGCTGAATCCTGGTTATGGTCGCTAATGGAGGAAGTGGTGTAAAGTGTCCCAAACAAGGAGGAAAGGACGGAAGATATATCATGATAGAAGTGGTGTAAAGTATCCCAAACAAGGAGGAAAGGTATATCATGATATATGTATAGTTCCTTTTTAATGCAGTTTTTCTCAAAAAATGTTGATTGACTATAAATGGGGAAGAATGCGAACTCTTGCGACCATTTTAAACCCAATGATTTAATCACCAGATATCATTTTATCGTAGAATCTTCATGTTGATGTTCTAGGCATATCAAGTGATATCGTGAAGTGATATCGCGAAGTGATATTGTTGTGTTCGTATTTGGTTGTAGGAATATCATATACGACATCCTTGGATTAATATTTGTATGCCTGAATATCAAATTTGTCGTGGGTTTCTGAAGTAATGTTCTTGTCATATTTGATTGTAGTGATATCATATATGATATCCCTGCATTACTTCTTGTGTATGCATGAATATCATAAATGATATCTAGGTAATCAAATTTATGTTTATTGCATTATTTTTTCTGTATGTAGGGATAACATTATATGATATCTAGGTTATCAAATTTATAATTTATAATAATTGAATATTCTAATAAAATAATATTCCTACATTTGAAGTTGTTCAGTTTGAAGAACTTGCATAGGAAATGTAGTGTGTGTTTGAAAGTGGCAAAAAACATGGCCCAACACTGGTTTTAAAGTAGGAATTTTCTTGCTAAAGATTTGGGAAAAAAAATTCCAAAATATTCAAATTATGAAGTTTCATTGGTTGGATTCACGAATTAATTGTCTACCGGTCATTGTATGCAACGCTGACGAAGATAGCAAACACTTTGTTGTGGGGAAAGTCATAGAAGAACACAATAATCTA
Source organism: Platanthera guangdongensis (assembly GCA_039583875.1). NCBI lineage: Eukaryota > Viridiplantae > Streptophyta > Magnoliopsida > Asparagales > Orchidaceae > Platanthera > Platanthera guangdongensis. The sequence continues at coordinate 132,546,492 of CM077162.1, read as the reverse complement.
TTGTGTGATGCATTAGAACAACATTTACTTCACACATAGATGTGTCACAGGAGATTGAGGTAATGTCTTAGAGTTGATGACATAAGTAGAAATACGAGCTATGAATGCGTTCATATATTTAGCTGATGAAGTTGGAGGTTTTCAAAATGTAGGTTTTTTTGAACAGATGCATACAATTATATTGATAAGATGAAATGATTAAAGATTGATGGATGTGATATGTTTAAACAATTCGAAATATTGAAGGAACAACAATATTATGTTTTCATTTGATTTTCAAGTGGATGTTATTAATAGATTCACTAACCTTATTTGGATTGATGGTGAAGGAAAAATAAACTATTAATATTTTGGGGATGTGATAATATTTGATACTATTAATAGAATGAATCAATACAACATTGCATGTGCTCCATTTGTAGCTGTTAATTATTATTGGTAAAATATAGTCATCATGGTTGCTTTATTGCTGAGGAAACAATTGAAACATTTACTAATAAAATAATCCATTTTGCATTTGATTTAGCTTTGTGCTCGCAAAAATTTGAGATTGCACGAGACTATATTGTGGATCCATTGAAAGATAGATCTAAATATATAGTTCAACTATTAGATCAAAAATCCACTCATGGTAGTTGCTTGGAAATCGGCCAAAAAGGATCTTGTGTGTCTATGAGTATCAAATTCAAGGATCAAAGATCATTGAGAACAACTTAGTGAGTGTAGATTATTTTAAAATGCAAGCCTCTAAATGTAAATATTTTTTAATCCTAATCATTTGAATCATACAACTAGATAAAACGCATTTCAACAACAACAAAACAATAAAAAAGAGCAGGGAATTAGCGATTCAACACCAACAAGAAATTTCAAGACAGATAAGAGATTATCTAGTATGTATCAAGCAAGCAAAACACATTTCAACTATGCTAATTACATAAACCTATAGTTTTAAAAGGTTTTTTCAAGTTTATGAAACAAAAAACAACAACAACAACAACACATTTATGTTGGAGCGTATGGTTTTAATCTCTTTAGATTGACAATATCAAATTCTGTTTTGTATTTGATCATACGTGGTTTGGGTATCGTGTGCAGGTTTACAAGTACCAAAGAACAAGAAAATCGAGTTCTGGCCCTACCGCCGAGCTCTAGAGCTACTGCCCGCGCCAGCCTCGATTTAATTCTGGACAACCGCTCTGTGGACTACCGCGCGGCGCTAGCCTTCCGCACAACACTAGCTCTCTCAACGAGCGTCGAGTCATCATGCTACCGCGAGGCGATAACTTCATAACGCGCTGTGATAGCAAAAAAAACGGAAAAATATTTTATTCAGATATTTTTTCAAATCTGCTGGACAGTTGTCACATCCACACGCATCGACCTACCGCCGAGCGCTATCTCTACTGTCGGCGGTAGCTTAATTTTTCAAGACGTATAAAAGCACGTCTCTCTTTTCCTGGAGATACAACCAAGGAGAATATTTGATTTTAGGGTTCGGTCGCAATCTGGCGAAGGACGAACTCTCATCTCCGTTGAAGGAAAAGCATTGTTTCCTCCGCCCGCTCATGATCAAAGAACTCTGGCGAATGAAATTTTCAACGAACATTCGCGGTGGATCGACTGCAACAAGAAAGATATTCAAGAGCACTGATCGCGCACCGTTTGTAACGCCCCCGGTTTTTTGTATGGCCATTGTGTATTTTTGTTTTGCGTTACGTTGGCCTTTGCTGTTGTTAGAACATAATCTTCACTCTTTAGGCCTTTAGTGGCTTGGTTGATAGCCTGTTTGCAAGATTCCCTAGCAAGCCGGAGTCTGTTTTGGTGACTCGGTGATGCCTCTTCGGGAATGCTTGTGTTTTGGCTTCGGGCAAGGGTAGCTCAAGTTTTGTTTGTCGGATGTTGATTTCGACTTCGCCACTAGAGTTGTAGAGTGGGTAGTTTGTTCGAACCTGAATTGGTTGGCTTGGGAATAGCATGAGTAAGAAGTTATAACATATGGATATGTAGCTATGCTCTATTAATTGCTGGTTAATTTCCCCTAGGTGCTAACGGTGTGGCTGCAGTTTCTTATAGCAGGGGAGACGTGTAAGAGGTCAAAGACCTGGAACGTATTTGGGGTGACACGGCCTGGGACACGGGCGTGTCCCAGGGCATATCGGGGTACACGGCCTGTGACACGGGCGTGTCACAGGGCGTGTCCCGTGTGTTCGACGAATTTCGGTCGACGAATTTCACTCGACAATTGTCGAGTGTCGAGAGAAGGGGTACACGGCCTGTGACACGGGCGTGTCACAGGGTGTGTCCCACTCTCGACGAACTTCGCTCGACAAAATTCACTCGAAGAGTGTTGAGTGTCGAGAGAAGGGGTACACGGCCTGTGGCACAGGCGTGTCACAGGGCGTGTCCCGCTGGTCGACGAACTTGGCTCGACAAAGTTCGCTCGACGAGTGTCGAGTATGGGGTGACACGGCTTGGGACACAGGCGTGTCCCAAGGTCGTGTCCTTCTCGGGTTGTTTGGCTGGGCGCTGTGTGCTGTGTCACGACCAGTGACACGACCGTGTAGGTAGGCGTGTACAGTGACACGGCCTGTGACAAGCCCGTGTCACAGACCGTGTACTGTTTGGATGTAAGGCGGTTGCATTCCGCTTAAGTGACACGGCCTGTGACACGGGCGTGTCACAGGGTCAGGGCCGAAATGTGAAATTTCAGCAAATTTTGCTGACGTTCAATTCCTTTATTGTTTGAATCTAAGGGACCAAACTTCTTCCCTGGGTATCAGGCCGAGATTAAAGTCTTTCTCCTTCCATTTTGTGTTCATTCTTCTTCTTCTTCTTATCATTCTCCATTTCCAAAGAGGGAGAGTACAAGGGGAGAAAAGGGAAGAGAGACCAGCTGCTCTGGATTTGCCCCTTAGGTAACGTTTCTTTGCTTTTGGATTAGTGGAAAAGAAGATGGGTTGTCAAATTTCTTAGTTGTTTTAAACCTATGTTGTTCACCTCAGGTTTTTCTCCTAGTTGTGCTAAAGCTGTGATAGCGGCTGTTGTGCTTGAAGGTTGAGGCAAGTGGTGTTCTTGCCCTTGCCAAGTTTACCTTTTCTTTCATCTCTTATGGTTATATGGCTATGGTATAGTTGAACTTAGGGTTATTCATTTTGTGTCCAAATCTTGATTGAAGGTAGACATATGAAGTAGGAACTGAGATCATGTTGCGTACGGGCTTAGGATGAACTTTCAGCTTTATGGTTACGTCGGGATTTCGGGTTGTTGGTGTGTTTCGGCGTGTGTTGCCGGTTAAATCGTGAAGTATGGCATGTGGTATGTCTGATGGATCTGTAAGGGGTGGTGTGGTGTAGAGCCTGGTGGGCACTTTTTGGCCCCGGATAATGGGCTGGTTGTTTTATGGTGTTGAGAGCACCTTTTGGCCCAGGATAATGAGCTGGTTGTTTTATGGTGTAGAGAGCACCTTTTGTCCCCGGATAATGGGCTAGTTGTTTTATGGTGTCGAGAACACCTTTTGGCCCCGATATGGGCTGTTTTTGTTGGTGTGTTCCACCTGAAGGGCTGCCACCGTTGAACCCTTGAGTAATGACTCTACCACTGTTAATGCGTCACATATTAAGTCTGTTTATTCTTTCGGTATTTTGGCATATGTTGGTCTTATTGCTCCTGCAGGTTTAAGCAGGCGATGTTGATATCTCTTGCACTTGGTGCATTGTGTATTCCTTTTGGATGAAATGCTTCATTTTTGTTATTGAGTATGGATGAGATACTGCTCCGTTTCATTTTTTTATATTCTTGCTGAGGTATTCTTTTCTTTGGAATGCCTCAGGTCCATGTGATAGCCGATTGAGCGGCTAGTGTTATTTTGGTGGAGCTTGCTTGTGGCCGCTGAGGTTGCTGTTCCTCGTTTTGGCGAGGTAGTTTTCTTCTTTCTATACAGACATACACACCCACCAGTGGGTTCGTGTCAGGTTGTTGACGCCCACTGATGGTTTCTTTTAGTGATGTACTATGAACTAAAGACTGCTAGTTTTACCTTTTTGGAGGTTGTTTACTTGCTTCTGGGAATGTTTTATGCTAGGCTGCACGTTAGTTATGTTAAACCTTAAACGTAATCGTATATGTATCTCATGCATATCATGATTTGAAAACACTAACGCACTATTTTTCGAGTACGTAACAAAAGCTATTTTCTAGATATTAGGAGTCACCTAGAGTCCTTCATTCCATGAGAGGTCCTTTGGGGACGATTCTACTCATGTAGGAGGTCAACTTACCTTAACTATGTATTTCCGCTGCGTATAACAATTATAGTTTTTCATGTGGACTAGCTGATCCACGGTGCCGAGGGATACGACCATCAAACTGTAATTGGTTTACTTGCATAAGAAATGATAATTGATTCCATAAGTGCGAGTTTAGGTTTTGCCTGAGCACGTGCAGTTATCCCCTACACGGCGTGGCATCACGACACGTATTTTCTCGTGCTCTGATATTATATGAATGTGTGAGAAAATGCGGGTTGTGACAGTTGGTATCAGAGGCAGGTTTGCTTGACTTTGGGCCGGGCAGTGGCATATCATACACACACCGTGGTGTCATCAGTTCGTCTTGGCAAAAGCACGAGCACTTCACTCATAGCATAATATGAAGTATACGGAGCATATTATGTAGTATGGGATGCATAATATGTGTCTGTATATGGATCCACCATATGGGCAACATGTGAGGGTTATGTAGTATGAGATGCATAACCTTACCACATGAATGCGACTAGCACGTTTCTTTTTCGTTGCATGAGAATGTCATGTAGTGTGAGATGCATAACATTTTCATGTGTACGCCACCCATGACATGCATTAGGGCCTGTTTAGAGTGCATATCACAACATGCATAACATAACATTGCATAAGCACAACGTGCCAAGCTAAAGATTGACATGATGACGCATGTACACACATGGTTTTGAGTCAAAAGGAATATAACTTCATGCATACATGGTATAGACACATGAATTAGTGTGATGAGGGTGACTCATCGTAGGTTAGGCATAACATTATTTACAACTCCCAGAGCAGGTTAGCAGTTGAAGTTCATATGTGTATGTGTGTCTGTATAAAGTCATTTTGTGCTAGCAGTTGGGCTAGTTCTTGATTCGTTTTGATTGGCATATAGGATGTCAAAGCGTCCTGTGACGAGGCAGACTCACCAGTCTGAGGGCGAGTCTTCGGGTGCCCAAAACAATGCAAGTATGGAAAGTTTGCGTCAGAGTAATTAGGCCTTGGTAAGGCAAATGGGAGATGTGTAGTCCCAGATTCAGTCGATGTTTTCCATGATGTCTGGGCTTGCTCCGAGGGTGCCAAACCCTGCTGTGGGTCCAGCTGTTCCTGCCCCTCCTCCTCTGTTGGTGCCTCCCGTAGTGGTTCCACCCGAGATGACGTTTATTTCGCAGTTTCAGCGACTGGGACCACCTACTTATGATGGCAAAGCGGATTTCATGGTGTTGGATGATTGGCTGATAGCAATGGAGGAAATGTTTTCTTACTCTGGCGTCACTAATGATCAGCTAGTGATGATCGCTGCGTATCAGCTAAAGGGATTAGCAAAGAGTTGGTGGATGCGATGAAAGGAGAGCTTGACAGAAGGATGCTCTTGGTCGTCGTTTAAGGGGATGCTCCTAAGGAAGTTTCTACCCTCGGTCGAGCGCGACCGTTTGATGAATGAATTCTTACACTTGAAGCAGAGGCAGCTCACAGTTAGTGAGTATGAAATTGAGTTCAGTAAACTAAGTCAGTTTGCCCCCGACATGGTAACTTCCGAGGCGGATTGAGTGAAGCGTTTTCTTGGTGGCCTACGAAATGAGGTGCAACAGTTAGCAAGTGCATATGGAGCAACAAGCTATGCTACCTTAGTGGAAGCTGCCTTGAAAGTTGAGGCAATTGAAACTGCTAAGCAAAAAGGACAGTGGATGAGGAAAGATAAGAGGAAGTTAATCGAAGGGAAGAGCTCTCAGATGCCTGATGCTGCTTCCAAGAAGAAGAGCAAAGAAGTTTGTAGCTTCTGTGGCCGGTCAGGCCACCCTTTCGAGCGATGCTTCAAAAGGTTAGGTGTTCAAAAGAAGGAGCATGTTTATGCACTTCAGGGTGCGCCTCAGAGGGACTTGGAGTGTACGATATGTATGAGGAAGGGGAATGATGCTGCCCATTGTTGGTCAAAGAAAGTGTGTTATCATTATGGCCAAAAGGGGCACATAGGATTCAGTGTCCGCAAGTGCAACCTGTGTTGCAGCCAGTACCACTCCAGGCATTGCCACCTCCTCAGCGACTGGATAAAGGCAAAGGAAAACTTAATGTGATTACTTCTGACGACGTTCAGACTTCTACTCAAGTTGTATCAGGTTAGACTCCTCCCTAGTTCTCCAGTTTTGTTCGTCCTTATTTTATTTCATTTGTTTTCATAGATATGTGATCGGTGTGCACCTTTTTAGGAAAGTTTAAGGTAAAGAATCGCTGAGCGCGTGTTCTTTTCGACTCTGGCGGTACCCACTCGTTTGTGGCTAGAGCCTTCGTGGATCGATATCGTTTGGAACCAGATCGAGTGGGGGATGCCTTTTGCATCAAGTTCCCTTCTGGTGATTCTGTGATTTCCGATTTGGGCATTGTGGCTTGTCCGATTGTGTTGGGGGATTTCATAGCTACAGCAGATTTGAAGGTGATAGACCTGGAAGATTTTGATGTCATCTTAGGCATGGACTGGTTGTCGAAGTATGATGCTGTGATCCAGTGCAAGGGTAAACACTTGGACTTCCGAAAGGACAACAGTCAGTCTGGGAGTGTTTATGGTGATTTGCGCCAGGATTCTCCAGCTATTTCTGCGGTATGTGCTCGGACGTTGCTCGGTTCCGGCTGTTTTGCTTGTTTAGTCTCAGTTTTGGAGATCGTTGGTAGTTTGCCGCGGTTAGCAGAGATTCCTGTTGTGCGCGAGTTTTCAGACGTTTTTCCTGATGATCTTCCTGGTCTTCCGCCCGACAGAGATGTTGAATTTGTGATAGACTTGGAGCCGGGTATGCGTCCTATTGCAAAGGCGCCGTACCGGATGGCCCCTCGAGAGTTAGCAGAGCTGCGTAATCAGCTAGATGAGTTGTTAAGAAAGGGTTTTATCAGACCAAGCTCGTCGCCTTGGGGTGCACCTGTTCTATTCGTTAAAAAGAAAGATGGGTCGATGCGACTTTGCATTGATTAACGAGAATTAAATAAATTCACTATTAAGAACAAGTACCCCGTGCCAAGGATTGATGATTTGTTTGATCAACTGCGCGGTAGCTCAGTGTTCTCTAAGATTGATCTCTGTTCTGCTTATCATCAGCTTAAGGTCCGTGATTCAGATATTCCACGGACTGCTTTTCGATCAAGGCATGGGCATTTTGAATTCTTAGTAATGTCGTTTGGTTTAACCAACGCGCCTTCAGCCTTTATGGATATGATGAACAGAGTGTTCAAAGAATTTTTGGATAAGTTTGTGGTTGTGTTTATCGATGATGTTCTTATTTATTCCCGCAATGCTGAGGAGCATGATCAGCATCTGCGTTTGGTTTTGTCTGCTTTGAGGGACCATAGATTGTTCGTCAAATTGAGTAAGTGCGATTTTTGGTTACCTCAGGTTTTGTTTTTAGGTCATGTGATCAACAGGCATGGCATTTCAGTTGATCCAGAGAAGATAGCTGCAGTGATGGAGTGGCGAAGACCGGATACTCCCAAGGAGATCAGGAGCTTCTTGGGGTTGGCCGGCTATTACAGAAGATTTGTGGAAGGCTTTTCTACTTTGGCTGCACCTTTGACTCGATTAACTCAAAAGAATGTGGCTTTTGATTGGAATGATAAGTGTAAGGAAGCATTCCTTGAACTCAAGAATAGATTGTGTACCGCTCCTATTTTTACTCTGCCTATGGAAGGCTTAGGTTATGATGTGTTTGTTGATGCATCGTATGTTGGACTTGGATGTGTATTGATGCAGGACGGCAAAGTGATTGTATATGGGTCTCGACAATTGAAGACTCATGAGAAGAACTATCCTACACATGATTTGGAGTTTGCCGCTATTATATTTGCATTGAAATTGTGGAGACATCTACTGTATGGGGTGCATTGCAAGATTTTTTCTGATCATAAAAGTTTAAAGTATGTATTCACCCAAAAGGAATTGAATCTGCGCCAGCGACAATGGTTGGAGTATGTTGCCGACTACGATGTAGAAATCCAGTACCATCCGGGCAAGGCTAATGTGGTGCCCGATGCCCTAAGTCGGAAGATGGGAAAGATTTTTAATCTCTCCGCCGACCGATTAGTGGAAGAATTTCTGTTGATGGATATTTCGGTAGGGTGCTGTGATTTGCAGAGTAGTTTGGTGGCAGCAGAACCTTCTTGGATTGAGCTGACGCGGCTGCATCAGAAAGATGATCCGGATTTGCTGCACTTATATCAGAGAACGGAGAAAGGAGAGTTACTTGATTTCTTGTTTGATGCTGCGGGTACGTTGAAGTATCGCGATAGATTTTGTATTCCTGCTGTTATGGACATCCGAGATATGTTATGCCGAGAAGCTCATGATTCGAGCGCTGCTTACCATCCAGGGTCTACGAAGATGTATCGTGACTTGAAATAAATTGCCTGGTTGGATGGGATGAAAAGAGACATAGCTAAATTTGTGTCAGAATGTTATACATGCAAGCGTGTGAAGGCCGATCATGGAAGGCCTGGTGGCAAGTTGACACCATTGAAAATTCCAACCTGGAAATGGGAAAGTATTTCGATGGATTTTATAACAGGTCTACCGAGATCTCCTAGAGGGTATGATTCCGTGTGGGTGATCGTGGATCGATTAACGAAGTGTGCTCACTTCGTACCTTATAAGATTAATTATCCAATGAAGAAGATAGCTGAACTGTATGTGAATGAGATTCTCCGCTTGCATGGTGTTCCCCGCAATATCATTTCCGACCGAGACTCTCGATTTACATCTCGCTTCTGGAAGAGTTTACAAGAGGGTTTGGGTACGGATTTGCGATATTCGACCGCATACCACCCGCAGACGAATGGTCAAATAGAGCGAGTGAATCAGATAGTAGAGGATATGATTCGAGGTTATATCTTAGATCACAGAGGAGCATGGGATGAACGTTTGCGGCTTATGGAATTTGCGTATAATAACAGCTATCAAGCAAACTTGCAAATGTCTCCGTTTGAGGCCCTGTATGGGCGACATTGCAGAACTCCTCTCTTTTGGGTTGAGGTTGGCGAGACACCGTTATTGGGTCCAGATGCATTAGAAGAAATGGAAGTTGCAGTAAAGCGTGTTCGAGAAAAACTTCGGATAGCGCAAGAACGTTATGAGAAGAACGCCAATCGGCGGAGATCAGATTTGGAGTTTGGTGTGGGGGACTTGGTATTCCTTAAAGTTTCCCCGATGGTTGGCATAAAGAGATTTGGGAAAGATCAGAAATTGGACCCAAGGTTTGTGGGACCGTTCAAGATTATTGAGCGGGTTGGTGTATCCGCTTATAAGTTGAAATTGCCCGCAACTTTTCCCGGTGTTCACGATGTTTTCCATGTAAGCCAACTCCGCAAGTGTGTGCGAAACGACAGACAGCTGTTAGAATCTGTGCCTCAATTGGCACCAAATCTTTCTTATGTGGAGGTGCCTGTCCGCATTTTGGATTCACAAGATCGTGTGTTGCGAAAAAAGAAGATTCCTATGGTGAAAGTGTTATGGAGGAACCAAGATGTGGAAAGCGCTACTTGGGAATTAGAGTCGGCTATGAGGGCGGCTCACCCTCATCTGTTTTCTTAAGCTTGTCTGGTATGGTTTCTTCCATTCACTTCTTTCCTTGTTATGTCCTTGTTGTGTAAAGTTTCGAGGCGAAACTTTCTTTTAGGGGGAGTGACTGTAACGCCCCCGGTTTTTTGTATGGCCATTGTGTATTTTTGTTTGGCGTTACGTTGGCCTTTGTTGTTGTTAGAGCGTAATCTTCGCTCTTTAGGCCTTTAGTGACTTGGTTGATAGCCTGTTTGCAAGATTCCCTAGCAAGCAGGAGTCTGTTTTGGTGACTCGGTGATGCCTCTTCTGGAATTCTTGCGTTTTGGCTTCGGGCAAGGGTAGCTCAAGTTTTGTTTGTCGGATGTTGATTTCGACTTCGCCACTAGAGTTGTAGAGTGGGTAGTTTGTTCAAACCTGAATTGGTTGGCTTGGGAATAGCATGAGTAAGAAGTTATAACATATGGATATGCAGCTATGCTCTATTGGTTGCTGGTTAATTTCCCCTAGGTGCTAACGGTGTCGCTGCAGTTTCTTATAGCATGGGAGAGGTGTAAGAGGTCAAAGACCTGGAACGTATTTGGGGTGATATAGCCTGGGACACAGGCGTGTCCCAGGGCGTGTCGGGGTACACTGCCTGTGATACGGGCGTGTCACAGGGCGTGTCCCGTGTGTTCGACGAATTTCGGTCGACGAATTTCACTCGACGATTGTCGAGTGTCGAGAGAAGGGGTACACGGCCTGTGACACGGGCGTGTCACAGGCCATGTCCCACTCTCGACGAACTTCGCTCGACGAAATTCACTCGACGAGTGTCGAGTGTCGAGAGAAGGGGTACCCGGCCTGTGACACGGGCGTGTGACAGGGCGTGTCCCGCTGGTCGACGAACTTTGCTCGACGAAGTTCGATCGACGAGTGTCGAGTATGGGGTGACACGGCTTGGGACACGGGCGTGTCCAAGGCCGTGTCCTTCTCGGGTTGTTTGGCTGGGCGCTGTGTGCTGTGTCACGACCAGTGACACGGCGGTGTAGGTAGGCGTGTCCAGTGACACAGCCTGTGACACGCCCGTGTCACAGGCCGTGTACTATTTGGATGTAAGGCGGTTGCCTACCGCTTAAGTAACACGGCCTGTGACACGGGCGTGTCACAGGGCGTGTCAGGGCCGAAATGTGAAATTTCAGCAAATTTTGCTGCCGTTCAATTCCTTTATTGTTTGAATATAAGGGACCAAACTTCTTCCCTGGGAATCAGGCCGAGATTAAAGTCTTTCTCCTTCCATTTTGTGTTCATTCTTCTTCTTCTTCTTATCATTCTCCATTTCCAAAGAGGGAGAGTACAAGGGGAGAAAAGGGAAGAGAGACCAGCTGCTCTGGATTTGCCCCTTAGGTAACGTTTCTTTGCTTTTGGATTAGTGGAAAAGAAGATGGGTTGTCAAATTTCTTAATTGTTTTAAACCTATGTTGTTCACCTCAGGTTTTTCTCCTAGTTGTGCTAAAGCTGTGATAGCGGCTGTTGTGCTTGAAGGTTGAGGCAAGTGGTGTTCTTGCCCTTGCCAAGTTTACCTTTTCTTTCATCTCTTATGGTTATATGGCTATGGTATAGTTGAACTTAGGGTTATTCATTTTGTGTCCAAATCTTGATTGAAGGTAGACATATGAAGTAGGAACTGAGATCATGTTGCGTACGGGCTTAGGATGAACTTTCAGCTTTATTGTTACGTTGGGATTTCGGGTTGTTGGTGTGTTTCGGCGTGTGTTACCGGTTAAATCGTGAAGTATGGCATGTGGTATGTCTGATGGCTCTGTAAGGGGTGGTGTGGTGTAGAGCCTGGTGGGCACTTTTTGGCCCCGGATAATGGGCTGGTTGTTCTATGGTGTAAAGAACACCTTTTGGCTCCGGATAATGGGCTGATTGTTTTATGGTGTAGAGAGCACATTTTGGCCCCGGATAATGGGCTGGTTGTTTTATGGTGTCGAGAACACCTTTTGGCCCCGATATGGGCTGTTTTTGTTGGTGTGTTCCACCTGAAGGGCTGCCATCGTTGAACCCTTGAGTAATGCCTCTACCACTGTTAATGTGTCACATATTAAGTCTGTTTATTCTTTCGGTATTTTGGCATATGTTGGCCTTATTTCTCCTACAGGTTTAAGCAGGCGATGTTGATATCTCTTGCACTTGGTGCATTGTGTATTCCATTTGGATGAAATGCTTCATTTTTGTTATTGAGTATGGATGAGATACTGCTCCATTTCATTTTTTTATATACTTGCTGAGGTATTCTTTTCTTTGGAATGCCTCAGGTCCAGGTGATAGCCGATTGAGCGACTAGTGTTCTTTTGGTGGAGCTTGCTTGTGGCCGCTGAGGTTGCTGTTCCTCGTTTTGGCGAGGTAATTTTTTTCTTTCTGTACAGACATACACACCCACCAGTGGGTTCGTGTCTGGTTGTTGACGCCCACTGATGGTTTCTTTTAGTGATGTACTATGAACTAAAGACTGCTAGTTTCACCTTTTTGGAGGTTGTTTACTTGCTTCTGGGAATATTTTATGCTAGGTTGCACGTTAGTTATGTTAAACCTTAAACGAAATCGTATATGTATCTCATGCATATCATGATTTGAAAACACTAACGCACTATTTTTCGAGTACGTAACAAAAGCTATTTTTTAGATATTAGGAGTCACCTAGAGTCCTGCATTCCATGAGAGGTCCTTTGGGGACGATTCTACTCATGTCGGAGGTCAACTTACCTTAACTATGTATTTCCGCTGCGTATAAAAATTATAGTTTTTCATGTGGACTAGCTGATCCACGGTGCCGAGGGATACGACCATCAAACTGTAATTGGTTTACTTGCATAAGAAATGATAATTGATTCCATAAGTGCGAGTTTAGGTTTTGCCTGAGCGCGTGCAGTTATCCCCTGCACGGCGTGGCATCACGACACGTATTTTCTCGTGCTCTGATATTATATGAATGTGTGAGAAAATGCGGGTTGTGACACCGTTCCTCTTAGAAATTCTACGTTTGAGGGGGAAACAATTTCTTAACTCTTTGTATTTTACATTAAACTCTTTATTGTCTCGTTGTTAATGTGAGGAAAATAGACCGGAGGGTCGTCAAAATACGGGAAGGGTTTCGTGGGAAATCGACTGGAGGGTCGTCGAAATCCGGGAAGGGTTTTGTGTGAAATAGACCGGATGGTCGTCGGAATCCGGGAAGGATTTTGTGAGAAATCATCCCGGTGATGGAGGTCTAGATCAGGGGATCTAGTGGGGCTCTAAGACCCTTCCAGGGAGGAAGGTGAATAGCCGGCTCGAAGATCTTTTCGGGGGGGGGGGGGGGGAGGGAGAGAGCCAACCGGTCTGTGTATATGGTCGGTATAGAAACAAAAGGAGAAAGTTATATTTTATCGCCTCCGATCTCCGACGTCATGGAGATCTAGTTCTAAATTGTAAACCTCTTTTGTTATTCGCTAAAAAATTATTGTTTGTTTATTATTCTCTCAAGATCATGGTTGTGTGCTGGTAGATCCCTGAAGGTTGTGTGTGCATCTATAAGGCGAAGTTTTACAAAGAAAACGAGTTCTGTGACATACCGTTGCGCGCTAGCAAGCTAGCGCCCCGCGGTAGCATCCAGAACCAGTTTTCCTTGGTGAAACTCATTTTAATTTTGAATTAATTTTTGGAAATCTTATTCACCCCCTCTAAGATTGACCAATCGATCCAACAATTTCGTCCACTCAAACAATTCCTGATCTGAATATTCCAGCTCAAATCTAGAGATGGAACATGTGCACAGATGCATTGTGTTTGATATCTAATTCTTTATAATGTACTCTCTTGTTGTTTGAAAAACTTCAAAATATCATAGGTCAACTTGGCTCTAAATTGTAACATTTTGTCTTCCCAATCACAATATTCACTTATATTTGAACTCTTATTTTGAAATAGAAATTCCATATATTTGACTACATAAATGACCCAATATACCAAGTTTCTTTGTTGTGCATTATCCTTTATTGGAATTAGGTTCCATTTACTGAAATCTATTAAACATTTCCCTTTTGTCATCTTGCTCAAAGTTAAGATCTGCTAGAACGAATAAGTATTAATACTAGCATACTCTAAATGTTGGCGTTATGTACTTAGAAGTTGTTTAACCATTTCCTTCCGTTGTCAGTTTGTGAGTGAGTCATATAATATATCCAACATTGTCTGTGTGAATAGCCGGCCAGTAGAGTCTAATGTTGATTATGGCATACGGGAAGGTAAACAATAAAAGTTCTAGTCGGCTTGTTATGGTGCGACTGTGTCACGTTCCACTGGTAAGCATTCATGATCATTTCCTCAAAAATCTTTTAAGCAGCCTTCGGGGGGGGGGGGGGGGGGGGTATTATTTAAAATAACCCCGGTAGCCACATCAATCATTTTCCTCGTTTAGAAATTCAAAATATTGTAAAATGTTTGCACTTGTACCCAAGTTTAAAGACATCTACTCATAAGATCCTTGAAGTGCTTCCATGTGTTAGAGATTATCCGAGGCGATTTGCATAAATGAGGCAATGTTGGTGCATAATTTAGCGGTCTTGACCGGAGGAAAATATCTAGATAAATGTTTGTCCGTCACTTCGGCTCAAGTAGTAATGAATCCTTTAGAAAGAGAATCCAACCATTTCTTGACCTTAGTCCACAAAGAAAAGGAAAACAGATGCAAAAAAATGACGTCATCAGTAAAGCCATTAATTTTAAAGGCATCGTAATTTTTTTTTAAATTAGAAGATGTAAATTAGGATCTTCGTCCAACAAAACATCAAATTATACTGATTATTGTATCATTGGAATAATACTAGACTTGATCTCAAATTTGTTATAGGCACCGTCGGGGAACCGATAATTGATTGTGTACCCTCCATATTCGGTAGCGCATAATAGGATATGGTCCGTTGCTGAGCCTCATTAAGATTGGGATCACCCATAGTTTCTACATCAGTGTCTCTGATAGATTCTTCAAGAATTATTGGTAAATCCCGACCACAAAAACGGAGGCGTCGCAGCAAGGTGCAATTGATTTCTTGATCAAAATGAAATTTAAGATTATTCGAAGAGTTTCCTTGGGTCATACACCGAAAAGAAAAAGAAGAAAAGGGGAAGAAGAGAAAAATAATAAAATAGAAAGAAAGGAAAGCTAAAATTATTTTTTGTTGTTTTTTTTTCTTTTTACATGGGTTAAGTTAGTCTTGAACTTTTCGAGGTCTACCCTGTGAGGGGTTTGCAACAGTACTAGGAGATATGCTGTGACAACCCAAACTTTCCTTTCTAAAATACAGTTGCACTAATAAAAAATTTTGAAAAGAAAAATAAAAAGAAAAGAAATGATTAAATTAATAGCCATTATTTTTTTCAAAATATCAACACAAGTCCCCAACAATTACACCAAAAACTTGATAGATAAATTACTCGGGATGTTTTTTGATATAAGAAGAGATGTTTTCTCCAATTTTATATTGATAAAGGCAAGCGTACCTTATCAAATATAGTATAGGATATTAAAATATCATGATCATATTTTTTTGAGCACGTTGAATAATTTTACTTCAAGAAAATTACTATTATTCTATCAAAAAATATTTTGGGTTGGTTGTGAATAAAAGCAAGCAAAATAAATTGATGATCAAGTTTATGTTTAAAAGACTAGCACTCGATCTTTGAATCACATCCGAATGAAAATAATCAAACAGAATAAAATTTTTACTCTTTATGAAGAAGCTTTGACTGTGGAGGTTCCCGAAATATGAACACTCCTTTCTTGAGGATTGCCCACCTAAACTTGGGTTGATTGACCGAACTCTCGTTCTCAAATCGGACACCTAAGACATGCTTTTCATTATGAACCTCACTATTGGATTTCACTCCAATTTGGAAGAGTTATGCTGTCCTCTCTCGATGATTACATTTTAGTATTTTTACCCATGAGTGATCGATTAGCACACGAACCTCTCGGCTAATAAAAGTATGAAAACAAGAATGAAAGTCATATGTCGATGATATGGCCTCACTTAATAATGATCATGGGTAAATCTTAAGCAATTCAACAAAAGAGGAAAAAAAATAAAACTTTACATGATTACTTAATCCTTGGATTATCTTGATTGAGTATTAATAAGAATTTAACTACTCATAGAGATGAATGAATCATCAAAATAAAATATAGTGACAAAGAGGGGATTAGGAAGAAAAATAATAAAAAATTATTACTACTAGAAGAGAATTACAAGAAGGATTGAAGATTGCAAGTAAAGTGAATTCTAAAAGAAATTACAAGAAAGAAGTGTGCAAGAAGAGAACTAATAAATTGTAAACTGCAACAAGAATACAAAAAATACTCCCAAAATTTGTCGCCCGAGCTTTGGAGCAGGTGGACTTTTATACATAGGTAAAAATTTGATGTTACATGCCCTACGTCACCTTCGTGACCTGGGGCATGTAAGGATCGAATCTGAAATAGCTGTGTAGAGGCGCAATCTTGATTTACTCCAGGCATTACAAGGCATGCCACACCCTTGGTAACGCCCATGACCAAGGGCGTGAACTCTCAAAATGTGCTCCTGGCGGAAAATTATTGGCGGGATGGGGCGTGACTACTGATTTAGGAGGTACACGTCCGTGACCTCATTTGACACGAGTGTGTCACGGACGTGACATGTTTGGGGCGTGACAATAGGTGTGATCGTTGAGCTGGGCACGTCTTGGGTGATGGATGTTAGACATAGCCTTGACTTTTTGGTCGCAGCTTTGTACTTTGTGAAAATCAGTGAAATGTCTTCAAAACACGACGACTGGGTTGGGAATGCATGATTAATTTGAAATGCCATCGGTCAAGAGCGTGACCGAGGGTGTGTGCTACCCAATTTGATCAAAATCTGTAGAAATTAATATATATAAAAAAAATGCTATGTTAGTACATAATTAAGAAAAGAAACAATTAATAAATGATAAATACATAAAATATTAATAATTTTAATAAAATTAATCTAAATCCTATACTAAAATATACATAAATTACTATTAATCACTGGTTTACTAAAGTCACATTCGTGGGTACACTAAAACGATTCTCTGGCATACAAGAATATAATTTCTAAGGATACCGTTGACGGTAATACTACCGCCCCGCGCAAGCATCTAGAAAGTGTATTTCTTCTGCTAGAAGAATTGAAAAGGAACATAACTGATGCAAACCTTATTCACCCCCTTTAAGTTTGGCTACAGATCTAGCAATGAAGTCTAAGTCCCAGGAGGAGGCAGAGATAAGGCCGTCTCCATCAACAAGGAATTAAAAGAAGAAATTAAAGCACTGCTCATCCGATGTATCCTAAACAACATTGATATATTTATATGGGTTTCCTTGGACATACCCGTAATATGCCAAAATGTTGCTTGGTGCTGCCTCAACATCAGTTCTTACTTCAGCCTCGTGAAGCAGAAAAAAGTAAGCAGTAGCCACAACTCTCATTGAGCCCATTCAAGAAGAAGTTTTTAAGTTGATCATTGTGAATTTCATGTGAGACGTCCAATATTTGGAATGGTTTTACATCATTTCCTGGTTCGCAAGGCCAACAATAAGTGAAGAATGTGCGTTGATTTCACCAGGTTTAATAAGGCATGTCCCAAGGAATACTACCGGCTGCCCCAAATAGACTCTTTGATCGACTTCGTTATTTGTTTTTGATAATGTGCTTCCTTTATGCCTTCTAGGGATATCACCAGATATAGATGCGCACACTTGTCTTCCATCACACTTTATTTATCATAAATAAAGGTTGTTATTGCTACCGCGTCACGTAATTCGGCTTGAAGAACGATGAGGCTATGTATCAAAGGATAATGGATCATGTTTTCAAGCACCAGGAGGGACGTAACTTAGAGGTCTATGTCAACGATCTCCTCATCATGAGCTGTGAGATGATGGATTATGTCAAAGATCTGAGAGAAATGTTCACTAAGCTTCGAAAGTATAACAAGAGGCTAAATCTAGCCAATTGTGTCTTCCAGGCTACAGAAGGGAGGTTTCTGTTGGTGTTACCATTGTGATCTGGAAATGATCAAGCTTGTGGCCTCACTGCCAACTCAGTATGAGTCTATCAGGGTCGCACATAAGATTGTGGAGAAATTGGGAGATTGGATTTGTATGATATAACTCATATGATGAGTTGATAAGACTTAGCTCAATCTGGCTAAACGTGTCGAGTGCATTGAGACCAGTCAACACCTTCGTCGAGTTAAGCGTTAACTCGTCGAATGGCGACATTGAGTGTGTTGAGTATATTCAACGATTCGTCCAGTTAAAGTGTTGATTCGACGAGTTTGGCACTTAAACGTTGAGTGCATTTACTATACTCGGCGATTCGTTGAGTCAAGGTGTTGATTCGACGAGTTTGGGTCTCAGGCATTGAATGCGTTGAGCTCACTCAACGCCTTCATCGAGTAAAGGCTTTACTTGACGAATCTGGCACTTAGGAGTTGAGTGCGTTGAGTGCACTAAACACCATTCGACGAATTTGGCTTTTGGCGTTGAGTGCGTTGAGTGCACTCAATGCCATTCGACGATTCATCGAGTATGGCGCATAAATGTTGAGAGCGTTGAGTCCACTCAAAGCCTTCGCAGAGTCAAGCGTTGATTCAGTTGAGGATAGCGTTGAGTTCGTCGTGCATCCTATGGATACTCGATGATTCGTCGAGTATGTGATGATACTCAACGATTCGTCGTGTATCCTATAGATACTTGACGATTCGTCGAGACAAGCGTTGTCTTGCCGAAATTCTGGATTCTAAGTATGGGTCTGCCAATAGCGAAGGGAACTATTCTGTTTATTCCTTGGGTATAAATAGAAGTCTTTAGGGTTTCTTCTTACAAGATTGACTGTTCATTCTGTATAAGAACAAGAGTCGTACTGTGCGAAAAGACGGAAGCCCTAGAAAGCTGACGGAAGCGTTCCGCCGATCCTGCCGCCGTCGCCGATCCCGATCCCGGCTAGTGTCACCGCTGTCTCTCCTTCAACAGATCTAACAGCCTGTGGAGACGCTGAGTGTCCTCTCCCGACCTAGTGCTTGTTTGACAAGTGGCAGCTGGTTCTCCCGATCGTGTGGATTTCGTGTAGAGGCGCGGATATACTTTCTACGCCCAAGACTCGAGCCGCTAAGTGGCCGGCTGATTTTTCTGGAGCATATTGGTTGAGTATAGACTTAATCCCTCAAAGGAAATTTTATATACATCAATCTTTACTTCTTGATTCATAAATATTGCTAGATCCGAACACTTTGGGTTTTCTTATTCTCTATTTTCCGCTGCGCGCAAGACTGTTGGGTCGTCTAGTAAAACCCAAAAGTGGTATCAGAGGGAGGTTGGAGCAATATTTATCATTTCAGAAGATGCTAAATCCATGGCGTGTTGATTTGGAGATTTTAGAAGTGTTCTAGAATGACTAAATCTATTCTTGGACTCCCACCAAGAATGCATGGGATTTCTTTGTTGCTACTCCTTAACAGTAACTGTCACTCTTGTTGGTTTGTGAAACCAAGTATGTGGTAGATTTTGAATCTCACACATAAAGTGTCGAGCTTGTCTATTGTGTATGTGGAGTTGGTGTTGCTCATGTCCAGTGCATGTAAATCTGAAGATTTAGAAGTGTTCTATATATTCAAATGTAGCCCAGCTCATCAAGTGTTGATGATGGTTTTATTGTGCACATCTGAGATGCATTTGGATTATGATTGTTGATGTTTCATTTTGTGAATGTGCATATTGGTTAATAGTTAACCGCAATTAAATGGTAATCAAATATCTAAAATCTCTTAAGCAATATTAAGTGTTCGGATGCCTTCCGATGGATGACACTCTTCCTGCCTCGATCGATGAAGTGTGGGCTTGCCAAAGCAAGGTGCATTAATCTATCTTTGTAAGGG
Source organism: Platanthera guangdongensis (assembly GCA_039583875.1). Lineage (NCBI taxonomy): Eukaryota > Viridiplantae > Streptophyta > Magnoliopsida > Asparagales > Orchidaceae > Platanthera > Platanthera guangdongensis. Next base: position 132,526,716 of record CM077162.1, on the reverse strand, counting down.
TGCAAGCGGATCATTGTGATATCCTACTGTCGACATCGGGTTAGACTTAACTGGGTGACCTAAAAGGTTGAGTGCCCCGAGACATGGGGTTGTGATGCGTGTAAATCGGCAAGCGCACCGGTCGCACAAGTAATAAAGTTTTGGGAATAAATCCCCGAGTGTCGGTCTCTTGAGGAATGCAATTAGCGTAGAACGGACAACAGTACCGAGAATATCATTATGAGAGTTATAAATAGAACAAAAAGAAAATAGCGGACTAGGGAGATTGTGGATGTTTGATCTACTGAACTAGTAAAAGCTATGCGGGTCGAAGGCACCGCTTCGCAAAGTGGAGTGGGTTTGTCGGCCGCGATGCCGAACTTCAGTTGGGCGAGTGGAAGGGAAGCTAATGGATTGCAATGTTCTTGTGTGGAGTGCAATCGGACAAGACACGGGAATGAAGTGGATGTGGGGTGAGCGAGGCGCATTCACAGACAAAACTCACAAGCATAAGAAGATACTAACATTCCATTAACTATAAAATAAACTTGATGTTCAGGGATGGAAGTGTTCATTACACTGCTCAAAACATTCATAACACAGAGGAAGGGGAAGAGGAGTAAACCAAAAGAGAATGAAGATCCACCGCGGGTCGTGGCCGGAGTAGCGAGTTGTCAATCCGCTTCCGGGCTCAGTCCAAGGAGGCTTCCGGTACCAACGATCTGTCACCTCGAAGGCCTTTAAGTCCTGTTCTCTAGGTTATCTACTTCACCAACTCCGCAGGAAAGCTTGGAGTTGAAGTCATCAATGGCCGAGGGCTTCGCCGGAGAGTTGAAAAGCTTTAGAGTAGTTGGAAATGGCTTCCTGACGAAGGTGGAGGTGATGGAGCAGCTGGAGAAGTGAAATGGCGATTCCCGCGCACTCTCCGATCGCAGCAAATGACAGGCGTTGACCTAAAACGCGGAGCAGGGCCTTATATACGGAGGCAGCAGAAGCAGTGCGCACGATCTGTGGCGCACGACCAGTGGTCGTGCGCACTGTAGGTCAATGATCGTGCGGCTTTTCCAAATAAACCTGCAACCTGGACAAGAAGCATCAGCATATATGCGCACGAGCAGTGGCGCATGACCAGTGGTCGTGCGCACTACGGGCAGTGCTCGTGCGATTACCGAGACATGATTATGAAAAAGGGGGTGTAATGCGCACGAACAGTGGCGCACGACCAGTGGTCGTGCGCAGTAAGTCCAGTGGTCGTGCGCAGTATTCCTGCATCGTCGGAGTCTCCCGAGCAGTTCCGGAGCACGCACACGACCACTGTACCAGCAGAAGGGGCAGATAGGCCACCAGAACGTGCACACCACATCCTCGAGATAGGGCTAAAGAATAACAACAAAATAGAAACACAGAAAGCACACAGAAGCGGGCCTACAGTGCACTTAATCGTGAAATAGGTACATAAGCACAAATAAGCAATAAAGGCTCTCAAGTGTAGTGCTAAGACGATAAAACTAGCCCAGATGAGTCCACAAATCAGTGTAAAATGTGGACTCATCACACCCCTAGACTTAACCATTTGCACGTCCCGAGCAAATCATTACTCCGTGGACTCGAAGATAGCTAACTGGCTCAGAAATTTCAAAAAGAAGTAAGACGAGAAATCAAATATATCATGGGTATAGAATATATAATAGAAAAACGTTTTAATTATACAACGTAGTTTAAACTATTTGACAGACGTAAATAAATATTGTAATTGCTCAAAATTAGAATTCTGGAGAATCTTGCGATCATGTGCAGGAAGAAAGTAGGCAGGCCACTAAGGTGAGCATTGCCAAAGTTCGGGACTCAGGATCACCTCCAAAGGAATCCACCAATGTCGGGGACCATACGCTTGCACGTTCACACTCTCTCCACGGCGCGGGTTAGACTCAAGCGTGAATCAGTAGGACTTGTAGGAGGAAATGGGGCTTAGGCGACGGCTTGGTAGTCAAAGATAAACATGAAGGCTCTATGCAATCAAAGCCAGCGAAAACAACCCAAACCAAAACAGCCACTTAGAAATGAATGGGGCACACGCCCCCAAACTTAGCTTGAAATCCGGGTGTGAACACGGCTGAACCCGACCAAATTCAATAAAGAGGATGGGGATCGAAATCTCAAAGCAATTCTTTCATATATTTTTTTTTCTTTTGCGCGAATCAGCTTTTTATTTTCGTAAATTGTTGTTTTCTTTTCTGCGCTAGCAATCCCCAAACGGAGCAATCAAAACGGGAATAAATTCAGCACCCCCCCCCCAAAAAAAAACAATGTCCACTTATCACAACCTCGGCAAAACAGTAAATACAAATCAGCTCAAGCATTTAATTGCGAAGGTGGGTTTAGCTTCAGGCCTTGGTGAAAGTGAGTGGAGCTGGATCAAAGGAAGGGTAGGCACAAATTTGGCATGCAATGGTTAACAGGTAGGAATGGCTAAACAAGGCTTAAACTAGCCAAAATGAAGGCCTACGTCATGCTCACGCTTAACTAACCGTGCACCAATGCTTCGAGAGTAGCTTAGGGCAAGTTCTTAGCCACCGAGAAAGATGATCCTTCCCCCCGACTCGAGCAATACGAGTCTAGTGGCGGCTACACACATTCCTACACTATCGTTCGATTATCCCAGATTCAGATTTTGAGCAGTACAAACAATATTTACGTGTGCAGAAAAGAATAAATCTACGAGCATAAAGAAAAATTAGTTCTATCCTAACTCTACACAAACCATGAGTATTCGATTAGGAGCACTGCATGAGTTTCGAACTACTCAATCCGGAAATACTAAGCCAGTACCACTATTTTAAAGTTTACACAAAAGCAATAAATTTGACTCGGGTTGTGCGCGTGGGTAAGAGCGCACTCGTGTGGGTGATTCAGTGTGGGCAACATAAAGCAAGAAATAAGTAAACAAGAAACTGGAATGCAACAGAAAGTGTGGTGTAGTGACCACAGGCATACTCCCCCCCAGACTTAAAGTCAACAACTAGTAAAAATCAGCAGTCATATTTGATAAACAGCTAGGGTAGGAAGTACCTATGCTCAAAATTGAGCATACCAGTCGTGCAATGAGATGTCCAAGTGCGGCCAAGTCGCCGCGCCTCAAATATTCCTGCACCTGCGATTAAAGGATGCCAGCCAAACAAAATATGGAAACAGGAATATATGAATATATAAAAAGAAATAAACACAGCATGGGACCAAACGGTCCAACTTGGGTTGTCTCCCGAAAGCCCTTTTGTTTACCGTCCTTAAGGTGGACCAAATACCTGTATTAGCAGTTCAAATAGAATATCGATTCATAAAAAAAAAAAAAGACAACAGTCGGCTCCCAGATGGGCGCTCACAAAAATATAGTAGTTGTCTTGTTCAGAAAATATAAACAATAGAAAAGAAACAGAAGGCGTGGTAGACTAGCTCTGTGGTGATGCCATTGTCGATCAAGGAGTGTCGCTATTGCTTTGCGTGGGGTCGGCGAGCTGCAGGCTTTGAGAGTCGCCGGTGGTTGCGCCGCCATCATATAATTTTAACCGGTGCCCATTGACTTTGAAATTGTCTCCGCTTTTCCCGACTATTTCGATGGCGCCAAAAGGGGAGACTCCGATCACTGTGAAAGGGCCGCTCCACCGCGATTTGAGTTTGCCGGGAAATAAGCGGAGGCGGGAATTGTACAGCAGGACTTCGTCACCTAGTTGGAAGTCTTTGGGGATGATGTGACGGTCATGCCATTTTTTGTTCTTTCTTTATATATCCACGCATTTTCGTATGCAAAATGCCGGAGCTCCTCTAATTCGTTCAGTTGAGTGCGGCGCTTATCGGCTGCGGCTTCGATGTCCATGTTTAGCAATTTGGTTGCCCATAGCGCTTTGTATTCCAGCTCGACTGGTAAGTGGCAAGCTTTTCCGTAGACGAGTTGAAAAGGGGTCATACCGATAAGGGTTTTTAAGGCGGTTCTGTACGCCCATAAGGCGTCGTCGACCTTTTTGGCCCACTCTTTTTGGTTGGAATGGATGGATTTTTCGATGATTCTTTTGAGCTCGCGATTGGAGATCTCGACTTGCCCACAGGTTTGGGGATGGTAGGCAAGAGAGATTTTGTGGTGGACTCCAAATTTCTTCATGAGTTGCAAGAACGACTTGTTGCAAAAATGGCTCCCGCCGTCGCTGATGATGGTGCGCGGGGCGCCGAATCGAGAGAAAATTTTCTTGTGTATGAAATTCAAAACGGTGCGGGCATCATTTTCTGCGACAGCCTCGGCTTCGACCCATTTGGAAACATAGTCTACTGCGACAATAATATAGAGTTTTCCATGCGACATTGGGAAGGGTCCCATGAAGTCAATTCCCCAAACGTCGAATGGTTCGCAGACGAGCATATTGTTGGGAGGCATTTCATCCCTCTTGGAGATATTCCCTGTCCTTTGGCATTCATTGCATTTTGCGACGTAAGCTTGTGTGTCTCTAAATAGGGTTGGCCAAAATAGGCCACATTGCAGTATCTTGCGTGCTGTTCGGGTGGCGCCGAAATGACCGCCGGCCTCCCGATCGTGGCAGTGTGTTAAGATGGATTGAAATTCGGTCTCGGGTACACAACGCCGGATGATGATGTCGTTGCAAGTACGGAATAGTAACGGGTCTTCCCAAAAATAATATTTGGCATCAGACAGTAGTTTTCGCTTTTGCTGCGATGACAGGTGAGGGGAGACAGATTTGCAAGCGAGGTAGTTGACCATATCTGCGTACCACGGGATTGTCGGAGTGAGCGAACAGATGGTGAATAATTTTTCGTCCGGGAAGTAGTCGGCAATCTCGTTGCGGTTGCAGATGGGTACAACTCGTGTGGTGTTGCTCTCCAATCTTGATAGGTGATCGGCGATGACGTTTTCGACCCCTTTCTTATCTTGGATCTCGATGTCATATTCCTGTAGAAGAAGAATCCAACGGATTAGTCGGGGCTTGGCGTCTTTTTTTTGAATAAATACCTTAGTGTGGCATGGTCAGTGTACACAATGACCTTAGATAACACTAGGTATGAATGGAATTTTTCGAAAGCAAAGATCACTGCCAATAGCTCCTTTTTCGTAGTGGTATAGTTCAGTTGAGCATCGTTGAGAGTCCGGCTGGCGTAGGAGATAGTATGAAAGATTTTGTTTTTCCTTTGACCGAGCACTGCTTCGACTGCAACATCGCTTGCGTCGCACATGACTTCGAAAGGCAAAGTCCAATCTGGTGCCACCAAGATTGGAGCGGAGATGAGTCGATCTTTGAGAGTCTCGAAGGCCTGCATACATTTTTTTTCGAAGTCAAACGGGATGTCCTTGGCCAGCAAATTTGTGAGGGGCTTGGATATGGAGGAGAAATCACTGATGAATCTTCTGTAGAAACCGGCATGTCCCAAGAAGCTGCGGATCCCCTTGGCGGAAGATGGAGGAGGAAGATTTTTGATGATACTGACTTTTGCTTGGTCGACTTCGAGCCCCCTGTGAGAGACTTTGTGGCCTAAGACAATGCCCTCGCGAACCATGAAATGACATTTTTCCCAATTCAAGACAAGGTTTGTATCCTCACAACGCTTCAGAGCTTTGTCTAGATTCACAAGGTAGGAATCGAAGCTGTTACCGAAAAGGGAAAAATCGTCCATGAAGACTTCGAGAAAGTCTCCAATCATGTCACCGAAGATGGCAATCACGCATCGCTTGAAGGTTGCTGGGCCGTTGCACAATCCGAATGGCATTCTCCTGAATGCGAAGGTGCCGGAAGGGCATGTAAACGTCGTTTTGTCTTGGTCATCGGGGTCAACTGTGATTTGATTGTATCTTGAGTACCCATCGAGGAAACAATAGTATTCCTGACCGGCAAATTTTTCCAGCATTTGGTCGATGAAGGGTAGCGGGAAATGATCTTTGCGGGTGGCCTCATTCAGTTTCCGGTAGTCTATGCAGACTCTCCACCCGGTGACCACGCGGGTGGGTAATAATTCATTCTTTTCGTTGGTCACCACCGTAATCAAGCCCTTTTTGGGCACCACTTGCACTGGGCTGACCCATTTGCTGTCGCTGATGGGGTAAATGATACCCGCATCAAGCAATTTTATTACTTCGGCCTGTACCACTTCATGCATCTTGGGGTTCAGTCGTCTTTGAGGTTGTGCCAACGGCTTGTATTGATCTTCAAGCAGAATCTTGTGCATGCAAAATGCCGGGCTGATCCCTTTTATGTCAGCTAATGAACGTCCAAACACATTTTTGTATTTCTTTAAGACATTAACCAAGGCGAGTTCGTTGTCGACGGAGAGAGATGCAGAGATAATGAATGGGCACGCCGTGCCTTCCTCTAAGAAAGCGTATTTCAGGGATTCAGGCAGTGGCTTCAGAGTTGTGGCAGTGGTTGTGACGGTAGATGTGATGAAAGGTTCTTTGGTTGGATGCGGGGTTCTCGGGACATTAGTGGCATCCTCCTCTTCCCACACTGGCTCGGCTGGGTCAAGAATCATTTCGCTGTACAAGTCCGGTTCGTCAATCAAATCTGCTTCGTCACAATTAGTGATTCTGAGATGTTGGGAAGGTTCGTGGACGTTGAAAGAAATCGTTTCGCCCCCCAGGCTTAGGGTGAGCTCTCCTTGGTCAACATTGATAATGGCACGTGCCGTGGAAAGGAAGGGCCGTCCTAGTATTATAGGCACTTTGGGATCGGCCATCATGTCAAGAATGACGAAATCTGCTGGGAAGGCGAGGTTGTTGACCATGACAGTAAGATCTTCGACTATTCTGGCCGGTTGTTTTACCGATCTGTCAGCTAATTGCAACCTCAGGTGGGTGGGCTGTAGAATCCCAACTCCTAGCTCGCGGAAGACGGAGAGCGGCATTAGATTTATTGAAGCTCCCAAATCACATAATGCGCGTCCGAATCGGTGGAGGCCAATTCTGCAGGGAATGGTAAAACTGCTCGGATCTCTTCATTTGGTTGGGGAATAGTTGGCGAGGAGAGTTGAGCATTCTTCAGTGAGATTGATCGTTTTTAGTCCTAAAGATTTACGCCGTGTGATGAGTTTCTTTAGGAACTTGGAATATCCTGGGATCTGAGTGATAGCTTCTGTCAGAGGTATACTTATTTGCACTCCTTTCATGATCTCGAGGAATTTATGAAATTGTTTTTCAGCCTTTTCGTTTTGCAGTCGGTGGGGAAATGGCGGCTTCACGCCGTTCTTCACAGGTTGTAGTACTGCCATGGGTTCTTGTGCGGTAGGTGAGGACGGGGGTTCCTTTATCAAATCGACGATGGGCTCGCAGAGTGATTGTTTGGGAGGGTCAGGAGGCGAGGCCCTCTCTAGGCTTTTTCCGCTTCTCAATCTCATAGTATGTACCGTTTCCTGTTTCTGATTGACTGAACATAGTAACGTTTCCGTGAGAATCCCTATGGCGGTTTGTAGGCGCTGAATGGTGGTTGCTTGGTCATTGAACATCTCCATCATTTTGCACGCGTAAGAAAAAAATTGCTCTGTCTTTGACGAGAGATTGTGGTTGGTGGCTTCATCAGAGACTACTGAATTTATCTCTACCGGAAAGTCGGGAGAAGGCGGATAGTTCCAATGCCTACTAGTTTGGGCAATGTTGTCTATAACTTCCCAGGCATCCTCACTGGATTTGTTAAACAGGGTTCCACCAGCTGCGATGTCAAGTAATGGCCGGAATCTGTCTGCGATGCCGAAGTAGAAAGTTTGGATTAGGAGGATGTCTGACATTTCCACTCTGCAGCATTCCCTTCGCAGGGACTGGAAATGCTCCCATGTGTCGAACAAGGTCTCTTCATTTCTTTGGGTGAAGGTGATTAGCTCCTTGTAATTGTCTATTGCTAGCATCGGTTGTCGGAATTTGGCCAAAAATTTCCTTTCGAGTTGTTTCCAGGATGAGGATATTCCCTTCCGAATATCTTGATACCATCGCTTTGTTTCGTCTTTCAGGGAGAAGGAGAAGAGTCGGATCCTCTGCTGCTCATTGTTGGCAGCATTTGGCGTACAAGTGTTGTAAATTTCTAAGAACCGCTGCACGTGGCATAGTGCATCTATTTTTCCGTCTCCGCTGAATTGACAGTTTTCGATGATGTATTCGATGAGGTCAGGCGAGATCTCGAAACTGTTATTTCCCATTTCTGCTCGGTATGTGAGGTTGATAAGTCTTGCTTTATAAGTCTGCTGCTGAATTGTAGTCATTGAGAGAGGCTTGAATGAAAAAGGGGTAGTAAGCTACTAGATCTCCTGTGCCTCGACCCTGCATTCACTGTGGCAAACACTACACACTAGAAGGAAACAGCAGTCAAAACAAAACAATACTAACTCTAATAACAATATTGGAAGTCATCCGAAGTCACTTTACAGTTGCATTCCCCGGCAACGACGCCAAAAACTTGATGCGTGTAAATCGGCAAGCGCACCGGTCGCACAAGTAATAAAGTTTTGGGAATAAATCCCCGAGTGTCGGTCTCTTGAGGAATGCAATTAGCGTAGAACGGCAACAGTACCGAGAATATCGTTATGAGAGTTATAAATAGAACAAAAAGGAAATAGCGGACTAGGGAGATTGTGGATGTTTGATCTACTGAACTAGTAAAAGCTATGCGGGTCGAAGGCACCGCTTCGCAAAGTGGAGTGGGTTTGTCGGCCGCGATGCCGAACTTCAGTTGGGCGAGTGGAAGGGAAGCTAATGGATTGCAGTGTTCTTGTGTGGAGTGCAATCGGACAAGACACGGGAATGAAGTGGATGTGGGGTGAGCGAGGCGCATTCACAGACAAAACTCACAAGCATAAGAAGATACTAACATTCCATTAACTATAAAATAAACTTGATGTTCAAGGATGGAAGTGTTCATTACACTGCTCAAAACATTCATAACACAGAGGAAGGGGAAGAGGAGTAAACCAAAAGAGAATGAAGATCCACCGCGGGTCGTGGCCGGAGTAGCGAGTTGTCAATCCGCTTCCGGTCTCAATCCAAGGAGGCTTCCGGTACCAACGATCTGTCACCTCGAAGGCCTTTAAGTCCGTTCTCTAGGTTATCTACTTCACCAACTCCGCAGGAAAGCTTGGAGTTGAAGTCATCAATGGCCGAGGGCTTCGCCGGAGAGTTGAAAAGCTTCGGAGTAGTTGGAAATGGCTTCCCGACGAAGGTGGAGGTGATGGAGCAGCTGGAGAAGTGAAATGGCGATTCCCGCGCACTCTCCGATCGCAGCAAATGACAGGAGTTGACCTAAAACGCGGAGCAGGGCCTTATATACGGAGGCAGCAGAAGCAGTGCGCACGATCAGTGGCGCACGACCAGTGGTCGTGCGCACTGTAGGTCAATGATCGTGCGGCTTTTCCAAATAAACCTGCAACCTGGACAAGAAGCATCAGCATATATGCGCACGAGCAGTGGCGCACGACCAGTGGTCGTGCGCACTACGGCCAGTGCTCGTGCGATTACCGAGACAAGATTATGAAAAAGGGGGTGTAATGCGCACGAACAGTGGCGCACGACCAGTGGTCGTGCGCAGTAAGTCCAGTGGTCATGCGCAGTATTCCTGCATCATCAGAGTCTCCCGAGCAGTTCTGGAGCACGCACACGACCACTGTACCAGCAGAAGGGGCAGATAGGCCACCCTAACATGCACACCACATCCCCGAGATAGGGCTAAAGAATAACAACAAAATAGAAACACAGAAAGCACACAGAAGCGGGCCTACAGTGCACTTAATCGTGAAATAGGTACATAAGCACAAATAAGCAATAAAGGCTCTCAAGTGTAGTGTTAAGACGATAAAACTAGCCCAGATGAGTCCAAAAATCAGTGTAAAATGTGGACTCATCAGGTTGGCATGCACCATATGATGGATGCGAATAAAGAGTTATTCAGCAGTCATACAGGAATTGCATTGTGATGCAATTGACAAGCATTGCCTACCCAAATAGCTATATTGTGAGAGAAAAGCCAAAGCTGACTCGTAGTGTTAGTGAAATATGGATCTTGTTCACTTAGAGGGTTACTCGCATAAACTCTTTGAATTGATATCGAGGGTTATCAGTGTGATAAAAATAGTGGTGTTATTTTGATTAAAGTCCTTATTGAAAGATAAATTATATTTTGAAATGTAGTACTAATTTGCTTTGCTTGATCCTTGTAGAATTTTCATGGCAAGTGGTTGACATTACACCCTGTCTCTCCGAGCGATCCTTGAGAAGGAAAAGTTGTGCGGGATGAATTATTTGGACTGGTATAGGAGCTTGAGAATTGTTCTCAGGCAAGAGCACAAGCTCAATGTTTTGGAAGAGGTAACCCCTGATGAGCCTGCCGGGAATGCACACCGTGCTGATAAGGATGCTTATAAGAAGTATCTTGACGACTTCTTAGACGTCGAATGTCTCATGTTAGCAACTATGAACTCTGAGCTCCAAAAGCAACATGAGAACATGAGTTGCAAGGAAATTGATGAGAATCTCACGAAAATGTTTCAAGGGCATGTTTGTCAAGAGAGATTCGATGTCACTAAGGCATTGTTCTAGTGCAAGATGGGAGCTCGGGACCTAGTAGGGACTCACGTACTCAAGATGATTGGGTATATCGAGAACCTTGAAAGACTAGGGCTCCCTCTGAGCCAAGAGTTGGCCACGGACCTGATCCTGCAATCGTTGCCAGACAGTTATGAGCAGTTCGTTTTGAACTATAACATGAATGAAATAAACAATACACTGCCTGAGCTCTTAGGCTTGTTGCAAACTGCTGAGATCATCTTGAAGAAGGCCAAGCCTACTAGCCCCATATTGATGGTGCATAAAGGCAAGGGCAAGGGCTTTAAGTAGACGAAGGTAGGACCTAAGTCTACTTTGGAGCCCAAGTCTTCTGCACTGAAAAAGAAAGGTTCAGGGAAAGAGGGAAAGTACCACCACTTTGGCAAGTCTGGTCATTGGAGGAGGAATTGTCCTTCATATTGAAGGTCTACAAAAGATGAGGAGAGGTATGACTTCCGCTTCAGGTATTTATGTTATAGAGATAGACCTTTCTACTCCTTCATCCTGGGTATTGGATACCCGATATGGTTCTCATATTTGTATAAATGTGTAGGAATTGGGAAGTATAAGAATGCTGAGTAAAGGAGAGGTGGACCAGCATGACGGCAATGGAGTAAGAGTTGTTGTTGTCGCTGTGGGTGTTTACCATCTTGCTTTGCCCAGTGGGCTTGTAATTGAATTAGATAATTGTTATTTTATTCCTTCTACAACTAGAAACATTATATCTATTTCATATTTAGACATGATTGGATTTTCTTTATTATTAAGAACAATTATTGTTCTATATTTAAGAATGATGTTTGTTATGGTATAGCTCAAATGTTTAATGGTTTATATGTTTTGAACTTAGACCATCAGATCTATAATATAGAATGTTCTAAGAGACTAAAAATGAATGACTCGAACCCTACGTATCTTTGGCATTGTCGGTTGGGCCATATAAATGAGAACCGTATATCTAAGCTCCAAAGAGATGGACTATTGGACTCATTTGATTATGAATCATTTGAGAGATGCAAATTTTATTTGTTAGGCAAGATTACTAAGGTCCCTATCACTGGAAACAATGAGAGGGCTGATGATCTCTTGGGTATAGTACATAGTGATGTATGTGGACCCATGAGTTCTATGGCCAGAGGTGGGTATATATACTTTGTTATATTTACTGATGATTTCAGTAGATACAGATTCGTGTATCTTATAAAGTGAAAATCTGAAACCTTTGAAAAGTTTAAAGAGTTCAAGAATGAAGTAGAGAACCAACTGGGTAAAAAGGTTAAAGCTCTCCGATTTGATCGAGGTGGCGAATACCTAAGTCATGAGTTTCGTAATCATCTAAAAGAGTGTGGTATTGTATCACAGCTCACTCGACCTAGAACACCGCAATATAATGGTGTGTCTGAGTAGAGGAATCGTACACTATTAGATATGCTGAGATTGATGATGAGTCATGCAGACCTGCCTGTTTCCTTTTGGTGTTTTTCTCTAGAAACTGCTGCTTATACACTAAATCATGGTCCAACGAAATCGGTTCTAAAGACACCATATGAGATATGGACTGGGAAGCCTCCTAGTTTGTCGTTCATTAAGGTTTGGGGCTGTGAGGCATACATGCGACGTCAAATGTCTGACAAGATGGAACCCAAATCAGAGAAGTGTTATCTTATGGGATATCCTAAGGAAACTAAAAGGTACTATTTCTACTTACCGTCTAAGGGCAAAGTGTTTGTTGCAAGGACTGACGTCTTTCTTGAGAAAGAGTTCTTAAGTAGAAAGACTGTCAGGGTAGAACTTGAAGAAGTTTAAGAACCAAAAAATATGAATGAACCGGAATTGGTACCTGAATCAGGACTACAAGTCGTCGTAGCTGAACAACCTGCTCAGGAAACACAAGTTTCACGTAGATATGGTAGACCAAGGTTTGAGCATGAGAGATATGGATTTCTCATGTCTCAAATAGGTAATGTGTTTATTATGGATCATAGTGATGAACCTGTAACCTACCAGGCTATAAGTAGACCGGACTCTGAAAAGTGGCTTGAGGCCATGAAATTTGAAATGGACTCCACGTATGAAAACCAAGTTTGGACCTTTGTGGAACCACTTGAAGGGGTATGACCCATAGGGTCCAAGTGGATCTTCAAGAAGAAGACTGACATGTATATGAATCTACATACATTCAAATGGCCACTGCTAGCTAAAGGTTTCAAGCAAATTCATGGTATTAACTGTGATGAGACATTTTCCCCTGTTGCCATGGTTAAGTCCATCAGAATTTTCTTGCTATTGATGCATATTATGACTACGAGATCTGGCAGATGGATGTAAAAATGGCTTTCCTAAATAGAAATCTCCCTGAGGAAGTGTATATGACACAACCCGAGGGTTTTGTATCTCCAAGTGAAGCCACTAAAATATGTCAGCTGTAGAGATCCATTTATGGATTAAAACAGGTTTCTCGATGTTGGAATCTTCATTTTGATGAAAAGATCAAAGAGTTTGGTTTTTTTCAAGAACAAGGATGAATCGTGTGTTTACAAGAGGATTAGTGGGAGCATTGTTGTCTTCTTAATATTATATGTAGATGACATATTACTGATCGGGAATGACAAACCGACCCTGCAAGATGTCAAGAACAACCTAGGGGACTGATTTTCAATTAAGGACTTGGGTTAAGCGACTTATATACTTGGTATTAAGATCTATAGAGATAGATCGAAGAAATTGCTGGGTTTGGCCCAAAGTACGTACATTGAAAAGGTGTTGAAATGGTTCAGCATGCTTGAGTCCATGAAAGGATTCTAACCCATGTATAATGGTGTGAGTCTCTCTAAGGACCAGTGTCCTAAGTATTGTGAAGATAATGACCGCATGAAGTTGATTCCATATGCTTTGACAATAGCGTCAATTATGTATGCAATGATATGTACTAGACCCGATGTCTCTTATGCCTTGAGCATGATTAGCAAGTATCAGTCTGATCCCGGTGAAAGTCACTGGATTGCCGTTAAGAATATCCTGAAGTACTTGCGAAGGACTAAGGATATGTTCTTGAAATTTGGTGGAAAGGAAGAGCTCATTGAAAGGGGTTACATGTATGCTAGCTTCCAAATTGATAGGGATGACTCAAAGTATCGGTCAAGTTTCATATTTTGTCTTAATGGAGGTGTTGTTAGCGGAAAGAGTTCGAAGCAGGAGACAGTTGCTGATTCTACCATTAAGGTCGAGTATATCGCTGCTGCAAATGCAGCAAAGGAGGCTGTATGGATTAGGAAATTCATCAGCGAGTTAGATGTAGTTCCTAGCATTGTTCGTCCCGTAGATCTCTACTGTGACAACAACGGTGCAATTACACTTGCTTTGGAACCTAGATCTCATTAGCGCTCCAAGAACATACTCCGGCGGAGAGATTGTCGATCAAGGATATTGGGTCCATTACCCACAATGTTCCCTAGATTGGATTTGGAAAAGCATCTTCATCAACACTAAGAGCATAATTGTATTTGATGTTGTTTAAGCTCATCATATGCAGTATGTTCCATAGAACAACTCTAGAAAGGTGGTCTAAGTGATGTGAAAAGTGGTCACAAAGTGAAGAAAGGCAAGAAGTAGCCTAAGTGGCCAATATAGAAAGGTGGTCGAAGTGATGTGATAAGTGGTCACAAAGTGAAGTTGCTGGAAAAGCAAGAAGTAGCCTAAGTGGCCAAGATAGGTAAACTCTTACCTATGTTGTGGGCTGATAGAAATCTATCTAAGTCCACAGACATTGAGTGATGAAGACACACTCAACGCCATATATCAAAAGGCTGTGAGTAGAATTCAGTTCAGGAATTCGTCGAACTGAGTTCAGAGTACGTCGAGCTAAGTTCAGAGTTTGAGACTCTGAGTTCATCGAACTCAGTTCAGAGAAATCATCGAACTGAGTTTAGAGATCGTCAATCTTAGCTCACCATTCGTCGAGCTAAGATCACAATAAAAAGGCTGTGAGTTGAACACAGTAGAACTTTAAATTTTGTCAATCTATGTTCAGAATTCGTCAAACTCAGTTTAGAGAATTCATCGAACTGAGTTCAACGTTCGTCGAGCTCAGCTCAACTTTCCTTGGGATAAGTTCGTCGAGCTCAGCTTGAAATTCATCGAGCTCAGTTTTTAGTTCGTCGAGCTCATCTTACAGATCGTTGAACGCAACTAAACACTTATCGAGCTAACAAGAAAAATTGTCTAAGGAAAAAAGCACTGAGACAGATGAGAAGAAAGGGTTGAGACAACTGAGACAACTGAGAAGATTGTGTCAGCTTAATCGCTGAGACAAAACTAGCTGGATTTATTTCCAAGTTCAGAAGCATTGAGTGAAGCAGGTTCACTCAACACTTCTAATGAAGAAGGAAGCGCTGAGATAGTTAAGAGGAAAATTGCTGAGACAGAAGATAGTCTCAGCTGTGAAGCAAAAAACCACTGAGACCGCTGGGAAGATACCGCTGAGACAGAAACTTGTCTCATTTGATAAGAAGAAAGTGCTAAGACAGAATCATGTCTCAGCTGTTAATAAGAAACCGTTGAGACTACTGAGACATAACCGCTGAGACAAGTGTTTGTCTCAGCTGAGAACAAGAAAGCAATGGGACAAGTTAAGCAGAAAAATGGTTAAGACAAAAGCGTTGAGTGGAGGTTGCTCACTCAACGCTGTCGACACCTAGTGAAGAAAAAATCTTGTCTAAGTGTTTTGGCGTTGAGTGAAGGTTACTCACTCAATGCCATATGACAGAAAATCTGTCTTTGTGTTTTGGCATTGAGTGATGCTTACTCACTCAATGCCTATGCTAATGATGTTTGATTTTTATCTAAGTTCACAACTGATGACGTCAACAAGTCAACAAAATTCAAATAAGTTCCGAGATGGCTACAGTACGCAACAAATGTTGCTGCAGACCTACTGTATGATAGTTGGCGTTAAAGCAAGTTGCAGCAGGCCATTAATTATGTGGGGCCCACTGCTAAAGAGCAGTTGGGTCAAGAATCAACAAAAGAAAAGAGGCGTAAAAAGGGAAAAGTCTTTAGCAGTAAGAGAAAGAAAGTTAGTTCTTCTTCTCCACCATTGTTGTAGAGCTAAAGAACATGAAGCTCGAGTCTAGAAGACAGAGAGCAAGTTAGCTATTGATAAAGACCTTCAACAGCAAGATAGCTGGTGCCACTCTCACCCGCACCAGCAAGCAAGTTCAGAGTATTTTCTCTAAGGGAAAGGGTAGAAGCCAAGGGCCGACCCTTGCTGCAGGTTCTTCACAGTTCCAGCAACTCAAGCACCTGAAGATCTTAATCTAGAAGCCGTGAAGAGAAGAAAGCTTGAATAAGCGGAAGAAAGACTCAAGGGACTATTCCTCAGGAGTCAAAGCTAGGGCTGAATCACTTCAGCCCAGGAAAGGAGCAAGAGGCAGTGCTATTCTATTCTGCAAGGTTGAGCTGTGATTTTTACAGCTCAGGTAGCAGCAGTTAGTTGCAGTTACTTCACTAACCAGAAGTGAAATTCCTGGTGCTGTGAAGAAGTAGTTAGGGCTGAGCTTCCGTCTCAGTTCAGGTAGTAGCAGAATATTGCTATGCAAGTAACTTCCAGCACAAGTAATTACTTGTTACTGTGGAAGTTGTTAGGACTAAGTATATCTTAGTTCAGTGAAGGTAGACTCAGGAATTAATTTTCCTATAGTCATTAGTTAGACTGAGTTTACCTCAGCCAGGAAGCTTGACATTGAGAAACATCTCTTGTGTCAAGCATTACCACAACACACCTTCATCCTATAGAATTCAGTTTATCTGAATCTGAGCTGTAGGGTACTTTGTGCCTGAGTAGTAGGTGACTAATTAGTCACTGAGCTATAGGTTCCCTGTTGGGGTACTGAGGTAGGATAAAAGTGTGGATCTGAGCTGTAGGGCTTAATTTCCTGAGGTAGGAGAGTGCTGCTCTCTGAGCGTAGGGCCTTTGTGCCTGAGGTAGGTGAAAAGTGTGTCACTGAGCTGTAGGTACCTGGAGGGGCACTGAGGTAGGTACCTGGAGGGGTATTGAGTTGTAGGAGTGTTGCAGCACTCTAAGAGTAGGGCTTGTGCCTGAAGTTGTAGGGCTGAAAAGCCTGAGCTGTAGGCCTTAAAGATAAGGCTGAGGTAGGTGGCTTGCGGGTCACTGAGTGTAGGAGCACTATAGAGCTCTGAGGTAGGATCCCTTATGGATCTGAGGTAGGGCTATCCTCTCAACCTGAGTGTATGGCTTAACAGGCTGAGGTAGGTGGTCTGATGACCACTGAGTGTAGGCCTTTGTGGCTGAGAAGTGAGTATTGGAGGAGACTTAGAGATCCTGTGGGATCTTAGGTATAAGCTCTTAGGAGTATTTTGGAGGAGTTGTGTCTAGTCCAACAAGTTAGTTGGATAGGTGGGAGGGAAAGTGGATATACATAATTGAGGAACCACTATAAATCTTTATATGCTTTTCTGTGGTTATTTTTCTTTCTTATTTACAAGTGTTAAGGACAAGCTCTAGATCAAGTGTTTACTTCCATAGGTCAAATAGTGACTTGAATGTGAGAACCTATGATTCCAGAAGCTTCATTCTTAAAGGTCCCTGTCGTTTTATCATCTTAGAAGCTAAGGGCGATGATACCTTTAAGACTAGCATGTGCATTGATTGATGACCTATCCTCACAGGTCATGATATTGTGATATCATGTCATCATATGGGTACTTTGTTGGGTATTGTATCCATATTAACCTAGATTTGATGAAGTCACCCTTGAACTAAGATGAATTAGGTTATATTTGATTCTTTGTTTGAGTTATGTGGGTGTAGGATTCCAATGGGAAGTGTAGACCAATGTCAGTCTACAATGGGTCACCAAACACAGGACCATATAATGTAATCCCTCATTGTATGACCCAAGGTGTTGACTCATGTGTAGCCTGTGTAATGCCCCGAAACCCAAAAGAGCGACGGGGGACGTTTTGGGCCAGATTTGGGTTCTGGCAGGAGGCACACGGCCTGGGATACGGACGTGTCCCAGGGCGTGTCAGGCTTGTGTCGACACTCAGCCGACGAAGTCGACATTTAGCTCTCGACATTTTGTCGAGACAGGGCACACGGCCTGCGACACGGGCGTGTCGCAGGGCGTGTCGACCCGTGTCGACACTCAGCCCGCGAAGTCGACATTTTGCGCTCGACGAAGTGTCGAGACATGGCACACGGACTGCGACACGGGCGTGTCATAGGGCGTGTCGACCCGTGTCGACACTCGTCCCGGGGAGTCGATGAATTTTGCTCGACGATGTGTCGAGACAAGGCACACGGCCTAGGACACGGGCGTGTCTAAGGCCGTGTCGTGAGGTCGACAAACTTTGCTCGATGAAGTGTCGAGTGTCGAGACCGTGTACACGGCCTGGAGCCCAGGCGTGTTGAGGTAGACACGGGTTAGGACACGAGCGTGTCCAAGAACCCATGTAGTTCTCGGGTTGTTTTCGGGATAAATTGATGGGGGTACACGGCCGGCCACACGACCGTGTTAGGAGGAACACGGGCGTGTCAGGTTGAACACGGGCATGTTCGATGCCCGTGTGTTGTTCCAGGCGCGTCGAGTTTGACGGCGAATGAGGCACACGACCCTGGACACGGGCGTGTGCCAGGCCGTGTTCGGTCCAGATTGGACATTTCAGTCCCGAATCAAAGCCGTTCGTTTCTTTATTTGGTGATCCAACGGCTGGGGGTTGTTCCTGATGGGATATACCCGGGATTGGGCCTTAAAAACCCTCACTTTTACATGAGTGGTTATCTTTCTAAAGCTTATAGAGAGAGGAGAGCCAAGGAAGGAAGAAGAAGCTAGATCCGGCCATTAGAGGAGCTTCGAAGCTCCAAATCGCGAGCCAACTTCGGATCCACGGAGGCGAAGAGAGTGCGATGCTTTTCATCCTCTTACCTTTCCATGACGCCAAAGAGAAGCGCTAGGGTAACGATTCTCTTCTTGAGCATGTGTAGCTCTCCTTCTTTGCATAGGAAGCCCGCTCTCGCGAGTTTGCGGTCAGTTGGAGGCATTCCTTCGGGTAGATATGTAAAGTCCCCGTTGTTTAGAGTCCGTAAGCGAGAACGGACATAAGCATGATGTGTGAAGCCTACCCAGACATGTTGGTCTGGATCGGTGATGTTGCATTGCATAAATGCCGGAGAAGACTCCGTGCGATTGGTTGTTTTTCGGGTTTTCTACGTGGTAGATTGCAACAGGGAGCCTTGGGGATTAACCCAAAGGTACACCCGGAAAACTGGGCGGATGCGTGATCTTGCCAACTTGGTGGCCTGAGAGCCAACTTGAACATAACCGGGTTATGTGAAATGTGACGGAAATGGGACTCGGGAGAAGTTTGACCTGCGCAAATGGCTTAAATTGTCGTTGTGATGTGAGCACGGGTTAGATGGAACCGTACCCATTCTATGTTGTTCGGTTAAAGAGACCTAAGGGTACGTGGCACTTGCTGTTGACATAGATTAGGGTCTTCGGAGGTCTATGGCTTAAATTGTCGTGACCCAGGCCAAGAAGACAAAATGCTCATAGGTTTGACCGTCAAAGTGGCGGTGGTGAGTCCGGAATGTCTATGGCTTTAATTGACGTGACATCGAACGGTCCACCGAGAATGTGCCCTGGGAGCACGGGGCGTGTGGTCGTGCGATCCAACGTCTGTGATGAAATGAATATTGATATATTGCTCGCTTATGCTAATGAAATGCAGGGAAGGAGCATCGCTGCCCCGAGCTGCGGGCAGGATCGTTATAATTTGGTCAGCATTGCTGACCGTTGCCTTGTTTTGCACCGTGCGGTGGTTTGTTGCTTGCAGGTGCTGCTGGACCAAGCGGTCAATAGCGGGTTAAAGTCCAATTTATGAAGCCGGCCCTCGAAGGCCTAATTGGAGTGTTTACTATTTTTATTCATGTATGACCGGCCTGCGTGCCGTGGTTTATAAATCATGTAATATGAAGTGAACAATTTTGTAATGCCTTAAGGCCTGTACTTGTGTATGTACAACAATCCTATTTGGTATTAGTGGACATTCATGCTTTAGTGCTGGGTTCTTTATTGCAACTTTTATAAACTGCTTCCGCTAAAATGCTCTTTGTAGGATGTTATGATTGGTTGGATGGTTTCCATGAGTAACCACCCGGTCTGTCTGTGGTATACGACGTCGGGCCCCGGCCGGACCTACTGCTATATGCTATGCGACAGATAGAGGGTGTTACAACCTCTCTATGGGGATACACTTCATATTCAAGCACTTGGACTATGTGGATAGAGTTGGATGCTGATTTCACCAAAGAAGAAAGAATTTCCTCATTGAAAATTTTTCTAAGTATTCTACTCGTGTAGGTCATTAACTACTCGAGTGAAATACTTGCTTTATACTCGAGACAAAATTCTTATACTCGAGTAAGTATATCTCCCTCTCGTGAAGTTAAGTCCATATACTCGAGTAGACTATCACATACTCGAGTAGGTTACTTAACTACTCGAGTAGATCAGTCCTCTTACTCGAGTAAGACAGATTTCACTCTCCTTTTAAGGGGTGGTGAGCACATGTGTGTGCGTCATCGTTATAACAGTAAAAGAACCCATGAATGTCCCCTTAGGAATGAAAATACACGTGTTTGAGGAACTTGCGTGTTCCTATAATTGCTGTTTGTAATTTTATTTGGTCGCTTAAAAGTGTTTTGTACCACTATAGGTGACCAGGAATGGTGCTGGGCCGTCGGAACGTCGAGTTTCTGAGGCTAGCATTGCACCTAATGAAGCTCCTGCAACACCTATATCGGCGGAGACCATAAGATTGGTGGCCGAAGCAATGTTGGCCATGATTAATGCGCAGCCTGCAAGGCAAACGCAGCAGCCCGCTCCTGTGATGGAGCAGGTACCGCTGCAAGAGGCTGAGCCGAGGAGAGTGGAACATGTGGTAGTGGAACCGTTGGTGCCAAGGAGGGCAACCGAGAGGAAGCTTAAGCATGTAATGAGATTTAGTCCTCCGGTATTCTCGGGGTTGGGAACCCCATCTCAAGCTGAAGATTGGCTCTCCAGGGTGAAGAGAGTCATGACAGCAATGGAGACGGAGGAGTGGCAAATGACCACAATCGCTTCGTTCCTTCTGGACGGTGAAGCGAGAATGTGGTGGGAAGGATTGGAGTTGTACCTATTGAGAGGTAGGCAACTTGTTGATGTCTCGATGGAGGAGTTCTCGAGATTGTTCTTGGCTAGATACCTTCCTTCGACGCAGAAGATATCATTGGAGAACGAGTTTCTGAAGTTGGTTCAGGGTGAGAAGAGCGTGGATGAATATCTCCACGAGTTTACTCGATTGAGTCGATATGCTATCTCTACCATCGCGGATGAGGAGCGCAAGACGAATCGATTCTACGAAGGCTTGAGAGATGAGTTGAGATTACTACTCTCGGGGCCGATGACGCAGGGTTTCTTGACCTTGGTCAACACGACCCGGTCCTTGGAGAAGGACATGAAGAATGTACAAGCAAAGAAAAGCTTGGGTGATAAGAAATCTGAGTTCAAAGTGCCGACTACTTCAAAGTCCGGCTATCGAAGGTCCTTCAAGAAGCATAGGACTTCGGGTCCAGCTCCTTCTGGTGCTTCTGGGGCGACTACGGGTCGGACCCCGGGCACATGTTTTACTTGCGGAAAGTCAGGGCACTTTGCCTGCGATTGTTGGAGCAGATGTCCCAAGTCCGAGAGAAGGCCGGGAGCAACCTATGAAGAGAAGGGCAAGGCGGTGGACTCGACCGCGTCCCACTATGCTCCGGCCCAACCAAGGGTGTATAATCTTGGCCAACAGGAGGCCATCAAACAGGCTGATGTGGTGACAGGTACGGTTTAATTTATACAAGTTAATTTCTTTAAATACTTGTTAGGCACATGTTACCTTACCACTGCTTCTTTAGGATTTGTTTTGATTTGTGAAAATCCGGCTAGAGCACTTTTCGATACGGGAGCTTCACACTCCTTCTTGTCCGAAGGATTTATATCACGCATCGGAGTCCCTTCTTCGATGGCGAAGGATAAGTTGGATGTGTTGTTGCCCAATGGGTGTTCGATGCGCGCGGATAGGATCTGCGATGTTAAGATTCGTATTGGGAATCAGGAGTTCGATCTGCAGGCGTCGTTACTTCCGTTGGTGGAGTTCGACGTTATATTTGGCATGGACTGGCTCTCGGAGAAGCAAGCCTATATCGATTGCGGTCGCAAGGAAGTCAAGCTGGGAGCAAGTCGTGAAACGAATTTTACGGGCTTAAAGGGGTCGAGCAAGACGTTGATGTCTGCTCTTCAGGTGGTGAAGGCGGTTCGTGCCGGTGCAGAACTGTTCTTTACACTAGTGGAGGTTGCGAAGCCGAAGCCCGCGTTGGATTGTTTTTCAGTGGTATCGGAATACCCTGATGTGTTCCCCGCAGATCTTCCTGGAGCCCCGCCTCAGCGGGAGATAGATTTCACGATTGAGCTAGTGCTAGGTGCAAAGCCTGTGTCACGATCTCCTTATCGGCTAGCGCCTAAGGAAATGGCGGAGCTGAAAGTTCAACTGAAAGAGTTGTTGGAGCAAGGGTATGTGTGCCCAATTTCTTCGCCTTGGAGCGCACCAGTCCTCTTTGTTAAGAAGAAGGACGAAAGCTTGAGGCTATGTATTGATTATCGGGAGCTCAACAAGTTGATGGAGAATAACAAGTACCCGATCCCCCGGATTGATGATCTTTTTGATCAGTTGGTCGGGTCGACGGTGTACTCAAAGTTGGATCTCAAGTCTGGGTACTATCAGCTGCGAATAAGGGAGAGTGATATCCCGAAGACAGCGTTTAGTACGAGATACGGGCATTATGAGTTTATGGTCATGCCATTTGGGCTGACTAATGCGCCGCCAGTGTTCATGGATTTGATGAACAGGACTTTCAGGGAGTACTTGGACCATTTTGTGATCGTCTTCATCGACGATATTTTGGTGTACTCGCAAAGGATCACTTCAAGCATCTTCATTTAGTTTTGGAGACGCTAAGGAAGAATCAACTGTATGCCAAGTTATCGAAGTGCGAGTTTTGGTTATCCTCAGTGGCGTTCCTCAGTCATATAGTGAGTGGAGAGGGTATTGCTGTGGATCCGGCGAAGATTGTTGCGATACGGGAGTGGCCTGAGCTTGCTACGGTAGCAGAAGTCCGGAGCTTTCTGGGGCTTGCCGGCTATTATAGGTGCTTCGTAGAGAACTTCTCGCGGATAGCGTTACCTCTCACTACTTTGATGAGGAAGGAGCAGAAGTTCGTTTGGACGCCGGAGTGCGCGCGAGCTTTTGAGGAGTTGAAGTGTCGGTTGACCACGACGCCTGTGCTGAGTTCGCCATGTGGGACCGAAGGCTATGAGATTTACAGTGATGCTACGGGCAGCGGTTTGGGTTGCGTGCTACTGCAACATGGAAGTGTAATAGCTTATGGCTCGAGACAGCTAAAAGTGCATGAGAGGAATTATCCGGTCCATGACTTGGAGTTAGCGGCCGTGATTTTTGCCTCAAAGCTGTGGAGGCACTATTTGTACGGTGTGAAGATTGATATCTACACCGATCATAAGAGCCTGAAGTATCTGATTGATCAGAAAGATCTGAATATGCGGCAGCTTAGATGGATGAAGTTCTTGGGAGACTATACATTTAAGATCCACTACGTGCCTGGTAAAGGGAATGCGATTGCGGACGCGTTGAGTCGTCGAGCCCCAGCTCAAGCCAATTGGCTATCGGTGCATGATGAGCGTGTTGAAGTTGGTGACCGGGCGGTTTGTCTTGGCGGGTTGAAGACCGCGCGGTCTGGCGGTTTGACTCGCCGGCTTGTAAACCGGGCGGTCTAGCGATCTTCACAGGCGACCTCTCTGCTTCTCTTGTTGTAGCCGTGCGGTTAGTCCTTCTGTCTAACCGCGCGGCTTGTGCGGTTTACTTTGTATAGTCCGCTTAGCTTGTAAATTTTTAGTCCCACATCTCTTATTTGTATTCTCTCATCTCTCCTCCATTCTATATAAGGGAGGACATACCTTTGTAATAGTTATCTTTTTTGGATAATAAAGTTTCAATTACTCAAAACTCTATCTGTTTGTTTCTACTTGTTCGCCACTTTTAACATGGTATCAGAGGGAGGTTGTCCTGCTGCGGGGGTGTGTTGAGACTATATTAGCCAGCAGGACACGTGTGTGTGGGACCGCATGTTTGGGCTTTCCCCATCGCGTTCCAGGTCTGGGTGTTGACCCCGGTGGGCCCCCTTGTGTGGCGGAATATCCCCGCGGTCTTGTGGTTGGGGTTAGTCCCACATCGCCTGCAGTAGGCGATCCTTTGTGTTTATGTACCCCCGTCCCCCCTTACCATCACCTCGGGGTTTTGGGAAGATGTGTGGTGACGGGTGGTTTCAACATGGTATCAGAGCCAACGGTCATTTCCTCCTGATTCTGTGCGCTCTCTGCTTCTAGCGGCTTGTTTTCCGCTATCCGCGACCTCTCTCGCGGCTTGCCTTCTCTTCTGTCCGCCGCCCTGTTCGAGCGGCTTGTTTCTGTCCGCTGCCCTGTTCGCGCGGCTTGCTTCTTGGTTCTCTTCTCCTTGCTGCTTTTCGTCGCCGCGACCTGTTTAGTTGTCGCAGCGACCTGTTTCCTTCTAGCCGCCTGTTTTTCCCCTAGCTGCGCGGCCTGCGTCTGTTCGCCCGGCTTGCGAATTGTTGTTGTCGCTGCTGCTTCTTCTTCCTCTTCTCTTCTGTTCGCTCGGACTTTTCAATCCGCGCGACCTCTTCCCCGCTGTACCTTGTTCTGCTTCCTAGCCGCTCGTGTTCGCGCGGCTTCTTCCCTTTAACCCGCTGCGGTTTCACACGGGTTACTCTCTTTTCGCGCGGATTCTTCCTTGTTTGAGCGGCCTCTCTGCCTTTCTTCCTTTAGTCGCTCCTGCTTGTTAGTCGCCGCGACCTCCTGGTTCAGTCACGCGGCTTGTGCTCTGCACCTTGGTCGTGGCCCTTCTTGCCGCTGGTGTGCTGTCACCTAGACCGCTGCAGTTTCTTATTCCTCCCTTCATGGCTTTCATATCCTCCTCCAAGCCATTCGCCTCGGTTGTCACGTCTTCTGGTCATGCCCACGTTGTTACTCAGGGCAAATGGCTGATCGACACTGGTGCTACGAATCATATGACCGGCCATCTCCCGTGTTTCTCTCTCCTAGAAAAACATGATCGCTTGCCCCCGGTTATTCTCGCTGACGGCTCTTCATCATCAGTCCACGGAACAGGGATCGTTCATGTCACTCCGTCTCTTCACTTGGCGGATACTCTATACGTGCCCCAGTTCCCGTGCAACTTATTATCTGTTACCTCTCTTTGCAAGCAATTACAGTGTTCCGTCACATTTACTTCTACTTCTTGCTCTTTTCAGGATCCGGACACCCAACGGACGATTGCTACTGGGACTGAGAGTGGCGGCTTATACTTCCTGGACAACATTTCTGCTTTCTCCACCTTCTCCTCCACCTCCACAGATCTTCTCCAATGGCATCTCCGCCTTGGTCATGCTCCTCCTCGTCTTCTTCGTCAACTTCTGCCCCACCTTCCTCCTCAAAGTCCTCCGCTCAACTGTGAGGCTTGTCAGCTTGGCAAGCATCACCGCTCCTCCTTCCCTCCAAAGCACGTTCGTAGCTCTACCCGTCCGTTTGATCTTAGCACTCCGATATCTGGGGTCCTTCTCCTACTCTTACCATTGGTCGGGGTAGTTCATATTTTGTCACGTTCATTGATGATTTCTCTCGCTGTACGTGGGTGTATCTATTAAAAGATCGCTCCGAATTATTCTCTGTATGGACATCCTTCTATCTCATGATCAAAACTCAGTTTGGTGTTTCTATCAAAGTTTTTCGATCTGATAATGCCCAAGAATATCTCAGTCGTGACTTCTCTACATTCTGCATGCAAAATGGGATTCTTCATCAAACTAGTTGTGTCTATACTTCACAATAAAATGGTGTGGCCGAACGCAAAAACCGTCACCTCCTCGATGTCGCTCGCACCTTGATGACCCAGATGCATGTTCCTCGCTCCTATTGGGGCTATGCTGTTCTCCTTGCCTGCTACCTCATCAATCACATTCCCTCCACGGTTCTCCACGGCCAAACCCCGTTCTCCATTTTGTATCCGGGCAAGGAGCCGTTTCCTCTTCCTCTCCAAATCTTTGGATGCACTGCCTTTGTGCATACCCCTTCTGCCACCCGTGATAAGCTCTCCCCTCGCTCCACCAAATGTGTCTTTCTG
Organism: Platanthera guangdongensis; assembly: GCA_039583875.1. Taxonomy (NCBI): domain Eukaryota; kingdom Viridiplantae; phylum Streptophyta; class Magnoliopsida; order Asparagales; family Orchidaceae; genus Platanthera; species Platanthera guangdongensis. The sequence continues at coordinate 132,500,852 of CM077162.1, read as the reverse complement.
GGGTACTCCACCACTCAGAAAGGCTATTGTTGCTTTGATCCCGTCCTTCGTAAGCAGTTCGTCTCTGCTGACGTCACCTTCTTCGAGAATACCTCCTACTTCTCGGATGACTCCTCTCCTCTTCTCCCAGCTTCTGATTCTCCTGCCATTCCCTTCGTTCCCTCGCCTCCTACTACACTCTCCACCCATACACCATCTCCACCCCCTCCTCTTCCTCCACCTCTCTCTCTCCCTTCTCCACCACCCTCTCCCTCATCTCCGCTGCCGTCGCTCTCTTATCCCGGGCCAGCTTTCTCTACCACGGATGCTCCGGATGCCGCGGGCCCGGCTGACCTGGATCTTCCTATAGCTCTTCGCAAAGGGGTGCGGACGTGTACCCTACACCCCCTTGCTGCTGTTGTTTCCTATGATCGTCTTACCCCTTCTCGCAGTGCATTTGCACTGGCTATCTCTGCCACTGCCACACCCTGCTCCTATCAGGAGGCCCTTGCTATTCCTCACTGGAAGATGGCCATGGATGAGGAAATGGCAACCCTAACTGAGCGGGGTACCTGGACTCTTGTTTCTCCTCCCTTCGGTACTGATGTTGTTGGCTGGCGCTGGGTCTTTGTGGTCAAATTTAGCCCAGACGGCACTGTGGATCGGTATAAGGCTCGCCTTGTTGCTAAGGGCTTTACTCAGACCTATGGGGTTGATTACTTTGACACCTTCTCCCCTGTGGCTCGTCTCAGCACTATCCGGGTTCTTCTCTCTGTGGCCGTCAATCGGGATTGGCCGATTTCTCAGCTGGATGTCAAGAATGCCTTCCTTTATGGTGATCTTCACGAGGCCGTTTACATGGAGCAACCTCCTGGGTATGTTGTGTAACGCCCCGAAACTCAAAGGAGCGAAGGGGGACGTTTTGGGCCAGTTTTGGTTCTGGCTGAAGGCACACGGCCTGGGACACGGGCATGTCCCAGGGCGTGTCAAGTGTGTGCCGACACTTAGTCGCGAAGTCGTCGAGCTATACTCGACGATTCGTCGAGAAAGGGCACACGGCCTGCGACACGGGTGTGTCGCAGGGCGTGTCGACCCGTGTCGACACTTAGCCGTGAAATCGTCGAGATACACTCGACGATTCGTCGAGAATGGGCACACGGCCCGCGACACGGGCGTGTCGCCGGGCGTGTCGACCCGTGTCGACGATCGTCAAGGTGAAATCGTCGAGATTCACTCGACGATCGTCGAGACAAGGCACACGGCCTAGGACACGGGCGTGTCCAAGGCCGTGTCATCCAGTCGTCGAACTGCACGCGACGAAATGTCGAGACCTTGTACACGGCCTGGGGCCCAGGCGTGTCAATGTGACACGGGAAAGGACACGAGCGTGTCCAAGAACACGTGCAGTGCTCGGGTTGAAAACGGGGGAAAATCATGGGGTACACGGCCGGCTACACGGCCGTGTCAGCTGGAACACGGGCGTGTCAGCTCGAACACGGGCGTGTTCGATACCCGTGTGAGGGTCTAGGAGATTCGATTTTGATGGCGAATGCGGCACACGGCCCTGGACACGGGCGTGTGCCAGGCCGTGTTCGGTCCAGATTGGGCATTTCAGCCCCGAATCAAAGCCGTTCGTTTCCTTGATTGAAGATCCAACGGCTGGGGGTTGTTCCTGAGAGGATATACCCGGGAGTTGACTTGAAATCCATCATTTTTCTTCACTTGATCATCTCTCCAAACCCTTGGAGAAAGAGGAAAGCCATTGGAGGAAGAAGAGCTAGATCCGCCATTGGAGGAGCTTCGGAGCTCCGAATCGCAAGCCGACTCCGGATCCACGGAGGCAACGCAAGTGCGGTGATTTCTATCCGATTACTTTTCGATGGCGCCAAAGAGGAACTCAAGGGTAACGATCCTCACCTTGAGCACTAATAGCTCTCTTTCTTAGCATAGGAAGTCCGCTCTCGCGAGTTTGCGGAGAGTTGGAGGCGTTCCTTCGGGTAGATATGTAAAGTCCCCGTTGTTTAGAGTCCGTATGCGAGAACGGACATAGGCATTTTGGTTGAAGCCTACCCGGACATGTTAGTCCGGATCGGTGATGTTGCATTGCATAAGGCCGGAGAAGACTCCGTGCTATTGGGTGTTTTCGGGTTTTCTATGCGGTAGATTGCAGCAGGGAGCCTTGGGGACTAACCCAAAGGTGCACCCGGAAAACTGGGCGGATACGAGATCTTGCCAACTTGGAGGCCTGAGAGCCAATTCGAACATAACTGAGTTATGTGACTTGCGGTAGAATGGGACTCGGTGAAAGTTTGACCCGCGCAAATGGCTTAAATTGTCGTTGCGAAGTGAGCACGGGTTAGATGGAGCCGTACCCGCTTTATGTCGTCCGGTTAGAGCGACCTAAGGTTACGTGGAACTCGCCGTTGACATAAATGGGAGTCTTCGGTGGTCAATGGCTTAAATTGACGTGACCAATACCAAGAAGACGAATTGCTCATAGGAATGGCCGTCTAGTGGCGGTGGTGAGTCCGGAATGTTAATGGCTTTAATTGACGTAACATCGACCGGTTCACCGAGAATGTGCCCTGAGTGCACGGGGCGTTGGCCTTACGAGCCAACATCTGTGATGTTATGGCTATGGTTTTATATTACTCGCTTATGCTAAGGAAATGCAGGGAAGGAGCATCGCCGCCCCGAGTTGGGGGCGGGATCGTTATAATTTGGTCAGCATTGCTGACCGTTGCCTTGTTTTGCCACCGTGCGGTGGATTGTTGCTTGCAGGTGCAGCTGGACCAAGCGGTCAATAGCGGGCGAAAGCCCTTTTTGCGAAGCTGGCCCTCGAAGGCCCAAGTAGAAGTGTTTACTGCTTTATTCATGTATGACCGGCCTGCGTGCCGTGGTTTGTAAAACATGTAATTTTCAAGTGAAACACTTTGTAAGGCCTTAAGGCCGATTTTGGGTATTTTGTATACATTCCTAATTATTGTAATAGTGGACATTCGTGCTCTAATGCTGGGTTCTTGTTTACAACTTTTACAAACTGCTTCCGCTAGAATGCTCTGTGTAGGACGTTGAGATTGGTTGGATGGTTTCCATACGTAACCACCCGGTCTGTCTATGGTATATGGCGTCGGGCCCCGGCCGGACCTACTGCTATATACTATGCGACGGATAGGGGGTGTTACAATTTGGTATCAGACTACTGGTTTTGGTCGGCCTTAAGCTGAATTCGTGGCCGAATTCTTTTTAAGTGGTGGTGAGCACATTGTGTGCGTCATCGTTATAACGGTAAAAGAACCCATGAATGTCCACTTAGGAATGAAAATAATCGTGTTTGAGGAACCTGCGTGTTCCTATAATTGCTGTTCGCAATTTTATTTGGTCGCTTGACGGTGTTTTGTCCCACTATAGGTGACCGGAAGAGGTGCTGGACAGCCAGAATGTCCGGTTTCTGAGGAGCAGAGTGCACCCGGTGAGGTGTTTGAGCCTCCTCCTTCATATGAAACCGTTAGAAGGATCGTAGAAGCGGTGTTCACTGTGGCGGGTGCACAGCTAGGAGGAAATGTACAACCCTGCGCCCCTGTTGTGGCTTCAACGCCGGTGGGCGCGATGCAGCAGATGACCTTTGGTAGACCATTGGGGCAGCAGCTGAATATGCATTTAGTGCAGGGAGCGCACACGGTTGAGGAATATTTGCAAGCTTTTCTTATGATAAGTCGCTACCCATGCTTTGAGTCGGATAATGAGCAAGCTACAGTCGATAGATTCTATAATGGCCTACGCGCCGAGTTACGAGTCCTACTACTAGGACCAAAGTTATTGGGATTCCGAGCCTTGGTGGAATCAGCTAGATCATTGGAGGCAGAGTTGAGGAAGACCCTCCCGATGCCAGAGACCATGGTATCGAACTATACAAACCCAATAAGAGCTGCATCCGACAGAATGCTGGAGAAAGGGGCTATGAAATCGACTAGTAAAGCTTCTTACACTTGTTATACGTGTGGAAAGAAAGGGCACTTTGCCCGAGACTGTTGGAATGGTGCTCGGAAGGGTAAGAAACCTATGTCAGGAGCAGTCAAGGATGTCAGTGCAAAGGAAACGACATTCAAAGTGCCGAACACCTCAAAGTCGACATATCAAAAATGGTATAAGAAGCATAGGACTTCGGGTCCAGCTCCTTCTGGTGCTTCTGGGGTGACTACGGGTCGAACCCCGAGCGCATGTTTCACTTGTGGAAAACCAGGGCACCTTGCCGAGACTGTTGGAGCGGTCGTCCCAAGTCTGAGAAGAAGCATGCTGCCGTGACGACAGGTATGGTTTAAAGATAGTTTTGTCCTAAATACTTGTCGCCCTTGAGCATGTTGGCTTAGAACTACTGGTGCTAAGCCTTGTTATCACTTTACGTTATCTGCGAGAGCACCGTTCGTTTAGGGAGCTTCGCGTTCCTTTATTAGGAATTTTATTGTGCCTTGGAGTCCCTCCTTCGATGGAAAGAGATAAATTGGATGCGTTATAGTCCAATGATGCTCATTCGGCGAGGGTAGAATTCGTTGCCCTTAGTTTGTGGTTTGGGAATTAGGAGTACGATCTGCAAGCGTCGTTACTTCCGTTGGGGGAGTTTGACGTTATATTTGGCATGGACTGGCTCTCGGAGCAACATGCCCATATAGATTGCGGTAGCAAGGAAGTCAAGCTGGGAGCAAGTCGTGAGACGACTTTTACGGGCTTAAAGGGGTCGAGCAAGACGTTGATGTCTGCTCTTCAGGTGGTGAAGGCGGTTCGTGCTGGCGCAGAACTGTTCTTTACACTAGTGGAGGTTGCAAAGCCGAAGCCCGCGTTGGATTATATTTCAGTGGTATCGGAATACCCTGATCTATTCCCCGCAGATCTTCCTGGAGCCCCGCCTCAGCGGGAGATAGATTTTACGATCGAGCTAGTGCCAGGTGCAAAGCCTGTGTCACGATCTCCGTATCGGCTAACGCCTAAGGTAATGGCGGAGCTGAAAGTTCAACTGCAAGAGTTGTTGGAGCAAGGGTATGCGCGTCCAAGTCCTTCGCCTTGGAGCGCACCGACCCTCTTTATTAAGAAGAAGGATGGAAGGTTGTGGTTGCGTATTAATTATCGGGAGGTCAACAAGTTGACGGAAAAGAGCAAGTACCCAATCCCAAGGATCGATGATCTTTGTGATCAGTTGGTAGGGTCAACGGCGTACTCTAAATAGATAAGGGAGAGTGATATCCCTAAGATAACGTTCAGTACAGGACACGGGCGCTACGAGGTTACGGTCATGCTGTTTGGGCTGACTAATGCGCCGTCAGTATTCATGGATTTTATGAACAGGACGTTCAGGGAGTACTTGGACCATTTCGTGATCGTCTTCATCGACGATATTTTGGTGTACTCGCAAAGTGAGGAAGATCACTTCAAGCATCTTCATTTGGTGTTGGAGACGCTAAGGAGAAATCAGTTGTATGCCAAGTTCTCGAAGTGCGAGTTTTGGCTATCCTCAGTGGCGTTCCTCGGGCATATAGTGAGTGGAGAGGGTATTGCGGTGGATCCGGCGAAGATTGTTGCGATACGAGAGTGGCCTGAGCTGGCTACGGTAGCGGAAGTCCGGAGTTTGCTGGATCTTGCCGACTACTATAGGCGCTTCATGGAGAACTTCTCGCGGATAGCGTTACCTCTCACTACTTTGACGAGGAAGGAGCATAAGTTCTTTTGGACGCCGGAGTGCGCGCGAGCTTTTGAGGAGTGATAATATCGGTTGACTACGACGCCTGTGTTGACTTCGCCAAGTGGAACCGAAGGCAATGAGATTTTAATGATGCGTAGGGCAGAGGTTTGGGTTGCGCGCTACTACAACACGGAAGCGTAATAGCGTATGGACGTGAGCTTTGCCTCGAAGCTATGGAGGCATAATTGTATACGGTGTGAAAGTGGATCTCTACGCTGGTCACAAGAGCGTGAAGCATCTGGTTGATCAGAAGGATCCGAATATACGACAGCGTAGATGGATGGAGTTCTTGGGAGACTATACATTCAAGATCCACTACGCGCCTGATAAAGGGAATGTGGTTGCTGACGCGGTGAGTCGCCAAGCCCCAGCTCGAGCCCATTGGCTATCGGTGCAAGATGAGCGATTGGTGCGAGAGTTGGTGGCGTTGGGGATCGTTTGTGTGGACAAGCAATCAAGTGCTGAAGCAGTTCATGGTAGAGGCTCTGGATGAGTCAAATTCCCAATTCGTCGTGGAGGACGTATTGCTTTGGATAGACGGTCGTCTGTGCGTCCCAAGCGTGGGCAATTTACGGGTGGAGTTGTTGTACGAGGCACACCATACCAAGTACTCGATTCACCCGGGGAGCACGAAGATGTACCGCGACGTCAAGAAACTGTGTTGGTGGCCGGGTTTGAAAAAGGATGTGGCGCTATACGCAGCGAAGTGCCAAACCCGCGCCTTGGAAAAGGCGGAGTGCAAAAAGCCGGGAGGATTTCTTAAGTCCTTGCCTATTCCGGAGTGGAAATTCGACGACATCTCTATGGACTTTGTGCACGGTTTGCCAAGGTTGAAAAAGGGGAACGACGCTATTTGGGTGATCGTGGATCGATTAACGAAGGTGATACATTTTATTCCGCATAGGAAGGATGATCCGGTGGAGAAGTTAGCAAAGCTTTATGTGGATAACATAGTACGGCTTCATGGTGTGCCCCGCAGCATCGTGAGTGACCGAGATGGGCGGTTCACGTCCAATGATTGGAGGCTGGTGCAACAAATGTTGGGAACAAAGTTGAAATTCAGCACAGCCACCCATCCGCAAACGGATGGGCAGACCGAGAGGGTTAATAGAACCATGGAAGACATGCTCCGCATGTGTGTATTGGGTTTTGGAAAGCAATGGGAAGACCACCTTTATTTGGTGGAGTTCGCATACAACAACAGCTACCAAGCGAGTATCCAGACGACGCCCTTCGAGGCCCTATAAGGTAGCAAATGTCGCACGCCGTTGTCTTGGTTAGAAACGGGTGAGTCAAAGTTGTATAAGCGATCGGAAGTGGAGGATGCTACTTCTTTGGTGAGAACGATTCGGGAGAGGTTGCTTATCGCTCAGGACCGGCAAGCAAAGTACTATAATGCCAAGCACAGAAACGTGGAGTTCGCTATGGGCGATTATGTATACTTAAAGATCAAGCCGTTCAAGGGTGTCTCGCTGGTGCGACGATTGAAAAAGCTAAACCCGAGGTACCTTGGACTGTTCGAGGTTCTGGAGCGAGTTGGAGAAGCGGCCTATAGGTTGAAGCTTTCAGTGGAGCTAAGTGGTTTACACGATGTATTCCACATTTCGATGCTTCGGAAGGCGGTACAAGAGACTACGCGAGTGATCGCGGTCGATCAAGTGCCGGTGGATAGTGGGCTAACGACAAAGGTCAAGCCCGTGTGGATTGAGGACTCGGAGGTCAAGCGACTACACAATAAAGAGATCAGGATGGTCAAGGTCTGGTGGGACAATTGCGGTCGTGAGGAGCTCTCTTGGGAGCGAGAGCAGACTATGCTTGACGAGTATCCGGAGTTGTTCTGCTCAGGTACAAGTTTTGTTTTGTATGCCTTTCCTTTATGTAATTTCATGGGCGAAATTCTTTTAAGAGGGGGAGAGTTGTAACGCCCCAAAACTCAAAGGAGCGAAGGGGGACGTTTTGGGCCAGTTTTGGTTCTGGCTGAAGGCACACGGCCTGGGACACGGGCGTGTCCCAGGGCGTGTCAAGTGTGTGCCGACACTTAGTCGCGAAGTCGTCGAGCTATACTCGACGATTCGTCGAGAAAGGGCACACGGCCTGCGACACGGGCGTGTCGACCCGTGTTGACACTTAGCCGTGAAATCGTCGAGATATATTCGACGATTCGTCGAGATATACTCGACGATTCGTCGAGAATGGGCACACGGCCCGCGACACGGGCGTGTCGCCGGGCGTGTTGACCCGTGTCGACGATCGTCAAGGTGAAACCGTCGAGATTCACTCGACGATCGTCGAGACAAGGCACACGGCCTAGGACACGGGCGTGTCCAAGGCCGTGTCATCCATTCGTCGAACTGCACGTGACGAAATGTCGAGACCTTGTACACGGCCTGGGGCCCAGGCGTGTCAATGTGACACGGGCAAGGACACGGGCGTGTCCAAGAACCCGTGCAGTGCTCGGGTTGAAAACGGGGGAAAATCATGGGGTACACGGCCGGCTACACGGCCGTGTCAGCTGGAACACGGGCGTGTCAGCTCGAACACGGGCGTGTTCGATACCCGTGTGAGAGTCCAGGAGATTCGATTTTGACGGCGAATGCGGCACACGGCCCTGGACACGGGCGTGTGCCAGGCCGTGTTCGGTCCAGATTGGGCATTTCAGCCCCGAATCAAAGCCGTTCGTTTCCTTGATTGAAGATCCAACGGCTGGGGGTTGTTCCTGAGAGGATATACCCGGGATTTGACTTGAAATCCATCATTTTTCTTCACTTGATCATCTCTCCAAACCCTTGGAGAAAGAGGAAAGCCATTGGAGGAAGAAGAGCTAGATCCGCCATTGGAGGAGCTTCGGAGCTCCGAATCGCAAGCCGACTCCGGATCCACGGAGGCAACGCAAGTGCGGTGATTTCTATCCGATTACTTTTCGATGGCGCCAAAGCGGAACTCAAGGGTAACGATCCTCACCTTGAGCACTAATAGCTCTCTTTCTTAGCATAGGAAGCCCGCTCTCGCGAGTTTGCGGAGAGTTGGAGGCGTTCCTTCGGGTAGATATGTAAAGTCCCCGTTGTTTAGAGTCCGTATGCGAGAACGGACATAGGCATTTTGGTTGAAGCCTACCCGGACATGTTAGTCCGGATCGGTGATGTTGCATTGCATAAGGCCGGAGAAGACTCCGTGCTATTGGGTGTTTTCGGGTTTTCTACGCGGTAGATTGCAGCAGGGAGCCTTGGGGACTAACCCAAAGGTGCACCCGGAAAACTGGGCGGATACGAGATCTTGCCAACTTGGAGGCCTGAGAGCCAACTCGAATATAACTGAGTTATGTGACTTGCGGTAGAATGGGACTCGGTGAAAGTTTGACCCGCGCAAATGGCTTAAATTGTCGTTGCGAAGTGAGCACGGGTTAGATGGAGCCGTACCCGCTTTATGTCGTCCGGTTAGAGCGACCTAAGGTTACGTGGAACTCGCCGTTGGCATAAATGGGAGTCTTCGGTGGTCAATGGCTTAAATTGACGTGACCAATACCAAGAAGACGAATTGCTCATAGGAATGGCCGTCTAGTGGCGGTGGTGAGTCCGGAATGTTAATGGCTTTAATTGACGTAACATCGACCGGTTCACCGAGAATGTGCCCTGAGTACACGGGGCGTTGGCCTTACGAGCCAACGTCTGTGATGTTATGGCTATGGTTTTATATTACTCGCTTATGCTAAGGAAATGCAGGGAAGGAGCATCGCCGCCCCGAGTTGGGGGCGGGATCGTTATAATTTGGTCAGCATTGCTGACCGTTGCCTTGTTTTGCCACCGTGCGGTGGATTGTTGCTTGCAGGTGCAGCTGGACCAAGCGGTCAATAGCGGGCGAAAGCCCTTTTTGCGAAGCTGGCCCTCGAAGGCCCAAGTAAAAGTGTTTACTGCTTTATTCATGTATGACCGGCCTGCGTGCTGTGGTTTGTAAAACATGTAATTTTCAAGTGAAACACTTTGTAAGGCCTTAAGGCCGATTTTGGGTATTTTGTATACATTCCTAATTATTGTAATAGTGGACATTCGTGCTCTAATGCTAGGTTCTTGTTTACAACTTTTACAAACTGCTTCCGCTAGAATGCTCTGTGTAGGACGTTGAGATTGGTTGGATGGTTTCCATACGTAACCACCCGGTCTGTCTATGGTATATGGCGTCGGGCCCCGGCCGGACCTACTGCTATGTACTATGCGACGGATAGGGGGTGTTACATATTGCTCAGGGGGAGACACGAGTATGCCTGCTGCAGAAGGCAATTTATGGCCTCAAGCAGAGTCCTCGAGCTTGGTTTGACAAGTTCAGCGGCATTGTGGCGGCTGTTGGTTTTGTGAGAAGCTCTGCTGATCACTCTCTCTTTATTCGCAAAACTCCTTCTGGGCTGGTTGTTCTTGCTGTGTACGTCGATGATATTCTTCTCACTGGTGATGACTAGGAAGGGGTAGCCCTGACAAAGCGACATCTTCGCCAACATCTGATCACTAAAGATATGGGCTCTCCAAAGTACTTTCTGGGGATCGAACTCTCTCGGAAGCCCGACTCCTTAGTTCTCTCTCAGCGTAAGTATGCCCTTGATCTTTTAAAAGAGGCAGGATTAACTGGAGCAAAACCTGCCCGATGCCCCATGGCTACTGGGGAGGACATAACCTGGACAGATGATTCGCCTCCTCTTTCAGATAGTTCACGGTACAGGCGTCTGGTTGGTAAGCTCATATATCTCACAGTGACCAGACCCGACATTTCCTATGCTGTGGGCAAGCTGAGTCAATTCATGCAAGCGCCTAGGGAGTGTCATCTACAGTCCGCCTTGCGGATCTTGGAGTATGTCAAAGCAGCGCCTGGGAAAGGATTACTTTTTCAGAAGAATGGTCATCTGAGGATTGAAGCCTACTCAGATGCAAGTTATGCTGATGACAAAGGGGATCGCAAGTCAACCTCAGGTTTTTGCACCTTTGTTGGGGGAAATCTGGTGAGCTGGAAGAGCAAGAAGCAGTCTGTTGTCTCCAGGTCCAGTGCAGAAGCTGAGTATCGCAGTATGGCGTCAACCACTTGTGAGTTGAAATGGTTGCGGGCTCTCATGCTAGATTTAGGAGAGGTGTACAACCATCCTCTACCTATGTTCTGTGATAACAAGGCCGCCATATACATCTCCAAAAATCCGGTATTCCATGAAAGAACAAAGCACATTGAGGTTGACTGCCATTTCATTCGTGAAGAGATTTTAAAAGAACAAATTTGCACTCCGTTTGTCACGTCTGATAAAGAGCTGGCTGACATCTTCACCAAGCCAGTTTCCGCCTCGTTTCTGCATGTTTGCGACAAGCTGGGCATGATTGATATATATGCTCCAGCTTGAGGGGGAGTGTTGAAGTTGGTGACCGGGCGGTCTGTCTTGGCGGGTTGAAGACCGCGCGGTCTGGCGGTTTGACTCACCGGCTTGTAAACCGGGCGGTCTAGCGATCTTCACAGGCGACCTCTCTGCTTCTCTTGTTGTAGCCGTGCGGTTAGTCCTTCTGTCTAACCGCGCGGCTTGTGCGGTTTACTTTGTATAGTCCGCTTAGCTTGTAAATTTTTAGTCCCACATCTCTTATTTGTATTCTCTCATCTCTCCTCCATTCTATATAAGGGAGGGCATACCTTTGTAATAGTTATCTTTTTTGGATAATAAAGTTTCAATTATTCAAAACTCTATCTGTTTGTTTCTACTTGTTCGCTACTTTTAACAGAGCGGTTGGTGCGGGAGTTGGAGGCGTTGGAGATTGTTTGTGTGGATATGCAATCAAGTGCTGAAGCAGTTCTGAATTGGACTGAAGTCCAATATGACCTGGCTGATCGGATTCGGCAGGCTTTGGATATGGATGTTCATATGAAGCAGTTCATGGTAGAGGCTCTGGATGGGTCAAATTCCCAATTCGTTGTGGAGGACAGATTGCTTCTGAAAGACGGTCGTCTGTGCGTCCCAAGTGTGGGTAATTTGTGGGTGGAATTGTTGTACGAGGCACACCATACCAAGTACTCGATTCACCCGGGGAGCACGAAGATGTACCGAGATGTGAAGAAACTATTTTGGTGGCCGGGTTTGAAGAAAGATGTGGCGCTCTACGTGGCGAAGTGCCAAACTTGCACCTTGGTGAAAGCAGAATGCCAAAAGCCGGGAGGATTTCTTAAGTCCTTGCCTATTCCGGAGAGGAAATTCGACGACATCTCTATGGACTTTGTGCACGGTTTGCCAAGGTCACAAAAGGGGAACAACGCCATTTGGGTGGTTGTTGATCGGCTAACGAAGGTGTCGCATTTTATTCCGCATAGGAAGGATGATCTGGTGGAGAAGTTGGCAAAACGTTATGTGGATAACATTGTACGGCTTCACGGTGTGCCCCGCAGCATCATGAGTGACCGAGATGGGCGGTTCACGTCCAATAATTGGAGGCTTGTGCAGCAAATGTTGGAAATAAAGCTGAAATTCAGCACAGCCTTCCATCCGCAAACGGATGGGCAGACCGAGAGGGTCAATAGAACTATGGAAGACATGCTCCGCATGTGTGTCTTGGATTTTGGGAAGCAATGGGAAGACCACCTTTATTTGGTGGAGTTCGCATACAACAACAGCTACCAAGCGAGTATTCAAATGGCGCCCTTCGAGGCCCTATATGGTAGAAAATGTCGCACGCCGTTGTCTTGGTTAGAAACGGGTGAGTCAAAGTTGTATAAGCGATTGGAAGTGGAGGATGCTACTTCTTTGGTGAGAACCATTCGGGAGAGGTTGCTTATCGCTCAGGACTGGCAGGCGAAGTACTATAATGCCAAGCACAAGAACGTGGAGTTCGCTGTGGGCGATTGGGCGTACTTAAAGATCAAGCTATTCAAGGGTGTCTCGCGGGTGCGGCGATTGAAAAAGCTAAGCCCGAGGTACCTTGGGCCGTTTGAGGTTCTGGAGCGAGTTGGTGAAGCGGCCTATCTGTTGAAGCTTTCAGTGGAGCTTGGTGGATTACATGATGTATTCCTTATTTCGGTGCTTCGGAAGGCGGTGCAAGAGCCTTCGCAAGTGATCGCGGTTGATCAAGTGCCGGTGGATAGTGGGCTGACGACAAAAGTCAAGCCCGTGCGGATTGAGGACTCGGAGGTCAAGCGGCTACGCAATAAAGAGATCAGGATGGTCAAGGTCCGGTGGGACAATTGCGGTCGTGAGGAGCTCTCTTGGGAGCGAGAGCAGACTATGCTTGACGAGTATCCGGAGTTGTTCCGCTCAGGTACAAATTTTGGTTTTTTACATGTCTTTCCTTTATATAATTTCGTGGACGAAATTCTTTTAAGAGGGGGAGAGTTGTAATGCCCCAAAACTCAAAAGAGCGACGAGGGACGTTTTGGGCCAGTTTTGGGTTCTAGCAGGAGGCACACGGCTTGGGACACGGGCGTGTCCCAGGGCGTGTCAGGCTTGTGTCGACACTCAGATGGTGAAGTCGACATTTAGATCTCGACATTGTGTCGAGACAGGGCACACGGCCTGCGACACGGGCGTGTCGCAAGGTATGTCGACCCGTGTCGACACTCAGCCCGCGAAGTCGACATTTTGCGCTCGACGAAATGTCGAGACATGGCACACGGCCTGCGATACGGGCGTGTCGACCCGTGTCGACACTCGTCCCGGGGAGTCGACGAATTTTGCTCGACGATGTGTCGAGACAAGGCACACGGCGTAGGACACGGCCGTGTCCAAGGCCGTGTCGTGAGTTCGACGAACTTCGCTCGACAAAGTGTCGAATGTCGAGACTGTGTACACGGCCTGGAGCCCAGACGTGTTGAGGTAGACACGGGTTAGGACACGGGCGTGTCCAAGAACCTGTGTAGTTCTCGGGTTGTTTTCGGGATAAATCGATGGGGGTATACGGCCGGCCACACGGCCGTGTCAGGAGGAACACGGGCGTGTCAGATCGAACACGGGCTTGTTCGATGCCCGTGTGTTGTTCTAGGCTCGTCGATTTTGACGGCGAATGAGGCACACGTCCCTGGACACGGGCGTGTGCCAGACCGTGTTCGGTCCAGATTGGACATTTCAGTCCCGAATCAAAGCCGTTCGTTTCTTTATTTGGTGATACAACGGCTGGGGGTTGTTCCTGATGGGATATACCCGGGATTGGGCCTTAGAAACCCTCACTTTTACATGAGTGGTTATCTTTCTAAAGCTTAGAGAGAGAGGAGAGCCAAGGAAGGAAGAAGAAGCTAGATCCGGCCATTGGAGGAGCTTCGAAGCTCCAAATCGCGAGCCGACTTCGGATCCACAGAGGCGAAGAGAGTGCGGTGCTTTTCATCCGCTTACTTTTCCATGGCTCCAAAGATAAGCGCCAGGGTAACGATTCTCTTCTTGAGCATGTGTAGCTCTCCTTATTTGCATAGGAAGCACGCTCTCACGAGTTTGCGGTGAGTTGGAGGCGTTCCTTCGGGTAGATATGTAAAGTCCCCGTTCTTTAGAGTCCGTAAGCGAGAACGGACATAGGCATGATGTGTGAAGCCTACTCGGACATGTTGGTCTGGATCGGCGATGTTGCATTGCATAAATGCCGGAGAAGACTCTGTGCGATTGGTTGTTTTTCGGGTTTTCTACGTGGTAGATTGCAATAAGGAGCCTTTGGGATTAACCCAAAGGTGCACCCGGAAAACTGGGCGAATGCGTGATCTTGCCAACTTGGTGGACTGAGAGCCAACTTGAACATAACCGGGTTATGTGAAATGTGACGGAAATGGGACTCGACAGAAGTTTGACCCGCGCAAATGGCTTAAATTGTCGTTGCGATGTGAGCACGGGTTAGATGGAACCGTACCTGTTCTATGTCGTTTGGTTAAAGAGAACTAAGGGTACGTGGCACTTACCGTTGGCATATATTAGGGTCTTCAGAGGTCTGTGGCTTAAATTATCGTGACCTAGGCCAAGAAGACAAAATGCTCATAGGTTTGGCCGTCAAAGTGGCGATGGTGAGTCCGGAATGTCTATGGCTTTAATTGACATGACATCGACTGGTCCACCGAGAATGTGCCCTGAGAGCACGGGGCGTGTGGCCGTGCGAGCCAACGTCTGTGATGAAATAAATATTGATATATTGCTTGCTTATGCTAATGAAATGCAGGGAAGGAGCATCGCCGCCCCGAGCTGGGGGCGGGATCGTTATAATTTGGTTAGCATTGCTAACCCTTGCCTTGTTTTGCCACCGTGCGGTGGTTTGTTGCTTGCAGGTGCTGCTGGACCAAGCGGTCAATAGCGGGCTAAAGCCCAATTTGCGAAGCCGGCCCTCGAAGGCCTAATTGGAGTGTTTACTGTTTTTATTCATGTATGACCGGCCTGCGTGCCGTGGTTTGTAAATCATGTAATATGAAGTGAACAATTTTGTAAGGCCTTAACGCCTGTACTTGTGTATGTACAACATTCCTATTTGGTATTAGTGGACATTCATGCTTTAGTGCTGTGTTCTTTATTGCAACATTTATAAACTGCTTCCGCTAGAATGCTCTGTGTAGGACGTTATGATTGGTTGGATGGTTTCCATGAGTAACCACCCGGTCTGTCTGTGGTATACGACGTCGGGCCCCGGCCGGACCTACTGCTATATGCTATGCGACGGATAGGGGGTGTTACAGCCTCTCTATTGGGATACACTTCAAATTCAAGCACTTGGACTATGTGGATAGAGTTGGATGCTGATTTCACCAAAGAAGAAAGAATTTCCTCATTGAAAATATTTCTAAGTATTCTACTCGTGTAGGTCATTAACTACTCGAGTGAAATACTTGCTTTATACTCGAGACAAAATTCTTATACTCAAGTAAGTATATCTCCCTCTCGTGAAGATAAGTCCATATACTCGAGTAGACTATCACATACTCGAGTAGGTTACTTAACTACTCGAGTAGATCAGTCCTCTTACTCGAGTAAGACAGATTTCACTCTCCAAGTTTTTCTAAGTTAACCACTCGAGTAAGTATATATATATACTCGAGTAGTTATAGTTTCTGACTCGGCTAACTGTTTTCTTTCTCAAGAGTAAATTTTCTATACTCGAGTAGTATAAGTTATTTACTCGAGTAGTTCATTTACTACTCGAGTAGTTCAAGCTTCATACTCGAGTAAACTAAATTTCTCTTCTCCTAAAGTTTTTCCAAGTCATTTACTCGAGTAAGTCTTTTCATATACTCGAGGAGACTATATCCTCTCGAGTAGTTCTGTCTGACTACTCGAGTAGCTCATTTTCCAGTGTTCAGAAATTTTTCTAAGTCTTATCTCTCGAGTAATTTTTCTCACCTACTCGAGTAGTACAACTTGTACTCGATTAGTTCAACTCCACTTCCCGTGACACTTTTCTGTATACTTGAGTAGATCTTCTAAGTACTCAAGTAAGTTGATTATATGTGTAACGCCCCGAAACTCAAAGGAGTTAAAGGGGGACGTTTTGGGCCAGTTTGGGTTGTGGCTGCAGGCACACGGCCTGGGATACGGGCGTGTCCCAAGGCGTGTCAAGCCAGTGTCGACACTGAGACGGGAAGTCGACACTTTGGTCTCGATATTGTGTCGAGACTGGGCACACGGCCTCCGACACGAGCGTGTCGCAGGGCGTGTCGACCCGTGTCGACACTTAGCTGCGAAGTCGACTCTGTGCTTTGACGAAGTGTCGAGACATGGCACACGGCCTGCGACACGGGCGTGTCAACCCGTGTTGACACTCGTCCCGCGAAGTCGACACTTTGGTCTCGACATGGTGTCGAGACAAGGCACACGTCCTAGGACACGGGCGTGTCCAAGGCCGTGTCATCAGGTCGACGATCTTCGCTCGACGAAGTGTCGAGTGTCGAGACCGTGAACACGGCCTGGGGTCCAGGCGTGTTGAGGTGACACGGGTATGGACACGGGCGTGTCCTCGAACCCGTGCAGTGCTCGGGTTGATTTTGGGGAAAAATGTTGGGGTACACGGCCGGCCACACGACCGTGTCCGGTGTAACACGGGCGTGTCAGCTCGAACACGGGCGTGTTCAAGACCCGTGTGTTGTTCCAGGTGATTCGATTTTGACGGCGAATGAGGCACACGGCCCTGGACACGGGCGTGTGCCAGGCCGTGTTCGGTCCAGATTGGGCATTTCAGTCCCGAATCAAAGCCATTCGTTTCCTTATTTTGAGATCCAACGGCTGAGGGTTGTTCCTGAAGGGATATACCCGGGATTGGACTTAGAAAACCTCACTTTTCATGAGTGGTTAGCTTTCTAAAACCTTAGAGAAAGTGGAGAGCCAAAGAAGGAAGAAGGAGCTAGATCCGGCCATTGGAGGAGCTTCGGAGCTCCGAATCGCGAGCCGACTCCGGATCCACGGAGGCAAAGCTAGTGCGGTGCTTTTCATCCGTTTACTTTTCAATGGCGCCAAAGAGGAACGCTAGGGTAACGATCCTCATCTTGAGCATGAGTAGCTCTCTTTCTTTGCATAGGAAGCCCGCTCTCGCGAGTTTGCGGAGAGTTGGAGGCGTTCCTTCGGGTAGATATGTGAAGTCCCCGTTGTTTAGAGTCCGTAAGCGAGAACAGACATAGGAATGATGTGTGAAGCCTACCCGGACATGTTGGTCTGGATTGGTGATGTTGCATTGCATAAATGCCGGAGAAGACTCCGTGCTATGGATTGTTTTTCAAGTTTTCTACGCGGTAGATTGCAGCAGTGAGCCTTGGGGACTAACCCAAAGGTGCACCCGGAAAACTGGGCGGATACGAGATCTTGCCAACTTGGTGGCCTGAGAGCCAACTTGAACATAACCGGGTTATGTGACTTGTGATGGAAATGGGACTCGGTGGAAGTTTGACCCGCGCAAATGGCTTAAATTGTCGTTGCGATGTGAGCACGGGTTAGATGGAACCGTACCCGTTCTATGTCGTTCGGTTAAAGAGACCAAAAGGCACGTGGCACTTGCCGTTGGCATAGATTAGGGTCTTTGGCGGTCGATGAATTAAATTGTTGTGACCCAGGCCAGGAAGAAAATTTGCTCATAGGTTTGGCCGTCCAAGTGGCGGTGGTGAGTCCGAAATGTCTATGGCTTTAATTGACGTGACATCGACCGGTTCACCGAGAATGTGCCCTGAGAGCACGGGGCGTGTGGCCGTGAGTGCCAACGTCTGTGATGAAATGGCTAATTATATATTGCTCGCTTATGCTAATGAAATGCAGGGAAGGAGCATCGCTGCCCCGAGTTAGGGGCGGGATCGTTATAATTTGGTCAGCATTGCTGACCGTTGCCTTGTTTTGCCACCGTGTGGTGGTTTGTTGCTTGCAGGTGCAGTTGGACCAAGCGGTCAATAGCGGGCTAAAGCCCGAATGCGAAGCCGGCCCTTGAAGGACTAATTGGAAATGTTTACTGCTTTATTCATGTGTGACCGACCTGCGTGCCGTGATTTGTAAAACATGTAATTTAAAGTGAAACATTTTGTAAAGCCTTAAGGCTTATTTTGGGTATTTTTGTATAACATTCCTAATTTGTATTAGTGGACATTCATGCTCTAATGCTGGGTTCTTTATTGCAACTTTTATAAATTGCTTCCGCTAGAATGCTCTGTGTAGGACGTTGAGATTGGTTGGATGGTTTCCATAAGTAACCACCTGGTCTGTCTGTAGTATATGGCGTCGGGCCCCGGCCGGACCTACTGCTAGATGCTATGCGACGGATATGGGGTGTTACAATTTGGTATCAGACTACTGGTTTTGGTTGGGCTTAAACTGAATTCGTGGGTGAATTCTTTTTAAGGGGTGGTGAGCACATTGTGTGCGTCATCGTTATAATGATAAAAGAACCCATTAATGTCCACTTAGGAATGAAAATACTCGTGTTTGAGGAACCTGTGTGTTCCTATAATTGCTGTTTGCAATTTTATTTGGTCACTTAACGGTGTTTTGTACCACTATAGGTGACCAGAAGTGGTGTTGGGCCGTCAGAACGTCGAGTTTCTGAGGCTAGTAGTGCACCGGAAGTTGCTCCCGCAACACCTCTATCGGCTGAGAACATACGATTGGTGGCTGAAGCGGTGTTGGTCGTGATAAATGCGCAGCCTGCAAGGCAAGCGCAGCAGTCCGCTCCTGTGATGGAGCAAGAACCTCTTCAAGAGGTTGAGCCGAGGAGAGTGGAGCAAGTGGTTGTGGAACCGGTAGTGCCAAGGAGGGCAACTGAGAGGCAGCTCAAGCATGTAATGAGCTTTAACCCTCCGTTATTCTCGGGGTTGGGAACCCCATCTCAGGCTGAAGACTGGCTCTCTAGGGTGAAGAGAGTCATGACAGCAACGGAGACGGAGGAGTGGCAAATGACCACCATCGCTACGTTCCTTCTGGACGGTGAAGCGAGGATGTGGTGGGAAGGATTGGAGCTGCATCATTTGAGAGGTAGACAACTGATAGACGTTCCGATGGAAGAGTTCTCGGGATTGTTCTTAGCAAGATACCTCCCTTCTACTCAGAGGATTTCGATGGAGAACGAATTTCTGAAGTTGGTTCAGGGTGAGAAGAGCGTGGATGAATATCTCCATGAGTTCACTCGTTTTAGTCGATATGCTAGCTCCACCATCATGGATGAGGAGCGCAAGACTAATCGCTTCTATGAAGGCTTGAGAGATGAGTTGAGATTACTACTTTCGGGGCCGATGACACAGGGTTTCTTAACCTTGGTCAATACTGCCCGGTCCTTGGAGAAGGACATGAAGAATGTGCAGGCAAAGAAAAGCTTGGGTGAGAGGAAATCTGAGTTTAAAGTGCCGACTACTTCAAAGTCTGGCTATCGGAGGTCTTTCAAGAAGCATAGGACTGCGGGTCCAGCTCCTTCTGGCGCTTCTGGGGAGACTACGGGTCGGACCCCGGGTGTGTGTTTTTACTTGTGGAAAGAAGGGGCATTTTGCCCGTGACTGTTGGTGCGGACGTCCTAAGTCCGAGAGAAGGCCGGGAGCTACTTATGAAGAAAAGGGAAAGGCGGTGGAGTCGACCGCATCCCATTATGCTCCGGCCCAACCAAGGGTCTACAGTCTTGGCCAACAGGAGGCCATCAAACAAGCTGATGTGGTGACAGGTACGGTTTAATTTATAGCAAGTCAATTTCTTTAAATACTTGTTATGCATATGTTACCTTACCACTGCTTGTTTAGGATTTGTATTGATTTGTGAAAATCCGGCACGAGCACTCTTCGATACGGGAGCTTCACACTCCTTCTTGTCCGAAGAATTTATATCACGCATCGGAGTCCCTTCTTCGATGGCGAAGGATAAGTTGGATGTGTTGTTTCCCAATGGGTGTTCGATGCGAGCAGATAGGATCTGCGATGTTAAGCTTCGTATAGGGAATCAGGAGTTCGGTCTGCAGGCGTATTTACTTCCGTTGGTGGAGTTTGATGTCATATTTGGCATGGACTGGCTCTCGGAGCAGCAGGCCCATATAGATTGCGGTAGCAAGGAGGTCAGGCTGGGAGCAAGTCGTGAGACTACTTTTACGGGCTTAAAGGGGTCGAGCAAGATGTTGATGTCTGCTCTTCAGGTGGTGAAGGCGGTTCGTGCCGGAGCAGAACTGTTCTTTACACTAGTGGAGGTTGCAAAGCCGAAGCCCGCGTTGGATTGTATTTCAGTGGTATCAGAATACCCTGATGTGTTCCCCGCAGATCTTCCTGGAGCCCCGCATTAGCGGGAGATAGATTTTACGATCGAGCTAGTACCAGGTGCAAAGCCTGTGTCACGATCTCCGTATCGGCTAGCGCCTAAGGAAATGGCGGAGCTGAAAGTTCAACTGCAAGAGTTGTTGGAGCAAGGGTATGTGCGCCCGAGTTCTTCGCCTTGGAGCGCACCGGTCCTCTTTGTTAAAAGAAGGACGGAAACTTGAGGCTATGTATTGATTATCGGGAGCTAAACAAGCTGACAGAGAAGAACAAGTACCCGATCCCCCGGATTGATGATCTCTTTGATCAGTTAGTCGGGTCGATGATGTACTCGAAGTTGGATCTCAAGGCTGGGTACTATCAGCTGCGAATAAGGGAGAGTGATATCCCGAAGACAGCGTTTAGTACGAGATACAGGCATTATGAGTTTACGGTCATGCCGTTTGGGCTGACTAATGCGCCGTCAGTGTTCATGGATTTGATGAACAGGACTTTTAGGGAGTACTTGGACCATTTCGTGATCGTCTTCATCGACGATATTTTGATGTACTCGCAAAGTGAGGAAGATCACTTCAAGCATCTTCATTTGGTGTTGGAGACGCTAAGGAGAAATCAGTTGTATGCCAAGTTCTCAAAGTGCGAGTTTTGGCTATCCTCAGTGGCGTTCCTCGGGCATATAGTGAGTGGAGAGGGTATTGCTGTGGATCCGGCGAAGATTGTTGCGATACGGGAGTGGCCTGAGCTTGGTACTGTAGCGGAAGTCCGGAGTTTTCTGGGGCTTGCCGGCTATTATAGGCGCTTCGTAGAGAACTTCTCGCGGATAGCGTTACCTCTCACTACTTTGACGAGGAAGGAGCATAAGTTCGTTTGGACGCCGGAGTGCGCGCGAGCTTTTGAGGAGTTGAAGTGTCGGTTGACCACGGCGCCTGTGCTGAGTTCGCCATGTGGGACCGAAGGCTATGAGATTTATAGTGATGCTTCGGGCAGCGGTTTGGGTTGCGTGCTACTGCAACATGGAAGTGTAATAGCTTATGGCTCGAGACAGCTAAAAGTGCATGATAGGAATTATCCGGTCCATGACTTGGAGTTAGCGGCCGTGATTTTTGCCTTGAAGCTATGGAGACACTATTTGTACGGTGTGAAGATTGATATCTACACCGATCACAAGATCCTGAAGTATCTTATTGATCAGAAGGATCTGAATATGCGGCAGCGTAGATGGATGGAGTTCCTGGCGGACTATACATTCAAGATACACTACGTGCCTGGCAAAGGGAATGCGGTTGCGGACGCGTTGAGTCGCCGAGCCCCAGCTCAAGCCAATTGGCTATCGGTGCATGATGAGTGGTTGGTGCGGGAGTTGGAGGCATTGGATATTGTTTGTGTGGATAGACAATCAAGAACTGAAGCAGTTCTGAATTGGACTGAAGTCCAATATGACCTGGCTGATCGTATTCGGCAGGATTTGGATATGGATGCTCATATGAAGCAGTTCATGGTAGAGGCTCTGGATGGGTCAAATTCCCAATTCATCGTGGAGGACGGATTACTTTGGAGAGATGGTCGTCTGTGCGTCCCAAGTGTGGGCAATTTACGGGTGGAGTTGTTGTACGAGGCACACCATACCAAGTACTCGATTCACCCGGGGAGCACAGAGATGTACCGTGATGTGAAGAAACTATTTTGGTGGCCGGGTTTGAAAAAGGATGTGGCGCTCTACGTAGCGAAGTGCCAAACTTGCGCCTTGGTGAAGGCGGAGTGCCAAAAGCCGGGAGGATTTCTTAAGTCCTTGCCTATTCCGGAGTAGAAATTCGACGATATCTCTATGGACTTTGTGCACGGTTTGCCAAGGTCGCAAAAGGGGAACGACGCTATTTGGGTGGTCGTTGATCGGTTAACAAATGTGTCGCATTTTATTCCGTATAGGAAGGATGATCCGGTGGAGAAGTTGGCAAAGCTTTATGTGGATAACATAGTACGGCTTCATGGTGTGCCCCGCAGCATCGTGAGTGACCGAGATGGGCGGTTCACGTCCAATGATTGGAGGCTGGTGCAGCAAATGTTGGGAACAAAGCTGAAATTCAGCACAGCCATCCATCCGCAAACGGATGGGCAGACCGAGAGGGTCAATAGAACTATGGAAGACATGCTCCGCATGTGTGTCTTGGATTTCGGAAAGCAATGGGAAGACCACCTTTATTTGGTGGAGTTCGCATACAACAATAGCTACCAAGCGAGTATTCAGATGGCGCCTTTCGAGGCCCTATATGGTAGAAAATGTCGCACGCCGTTGTCTTGGTTAGATGCGAGTGAGTCAAAGTTGTTAAGCGATCGGAAGTGGAGGGTGCTACTTCTTTGGTAAGAACCATTCGGGAGAGGTTGCTTATCGCTCAGGACCGACAAGCTAAATACTATAATGCCAAGCATAGAAACGTGGAGTTCGCTGTGGGTGATTATGTGTACCTAAAGATCAAACCATTCAAGGGTGTCTCGCGGGTGCGGCGATTGAAAAAGCTAAGCCCGAGGTACCTTGGACCGTTTGAGGTTCTGGAGCGAGTTGGTGAAGCGGCCTATCGGTTGAAGCTTTCAGTGTAGCTTAGTGGTTTACATGATGTATTCCACATTTCGGTGCTTCGGAAGGAGGTGCAAGGGCCTACGCAAGTGATCGCGGTTGATCAAGTGCCGGTGGATTTTGGGCTAACGACAAAGGTCAAGCCCGTGCGGATTGAGGACTCGGAGGTCAAGCGGCTACGCAATAAAGAGATCAGGATGGTCAAGGTCCGGTGGGAAAATTACGGCCGTGAGGAGCTCTCTTGGGAGCTAGAGCAGACTATGCTTGGCGAGTATCCGGAGTTGTTCCGCTCAGGTACAAATTTTGGTTTTGTACATGTCTTTCCTTTATGTAATTTCGTGGACGAAATTCTTTTAAGAGGGGGAGAGTTGTAATGCCCCGAAACTCAAAGGAATTAAAGGGGGACGTTTTGGGCCAGTTTGGGTTCTGGCTGCAGGCACACGGCCTGGGACACGGGCGTGTCCCAGGGCGTGTCAAGCCAGTGTCGACACTGAGATGGGAAGTCGACACTTTGGTCTCGACATTGTGTCGAGACTGGGCACACGGCCTGCGACACGTGCGTGTCGCAGGGCGTGTCGACCCGTATCGACACTTAGCCGCGAAGTCGACACTGTGCTTTGACGAAGTGTCGAGACATGGCACACGGCCTGCGACACGGGCGTGTCGCAGGGCGTGTCAACCCGTGTCGACACTCGTCCCGCGAAGTCGACACTTTGGTCTCGACATGGTGTCGAGACAAGGCACACGGCCTAGGACACGGGCGTGTCCAAGGCCGTGTCATCAGGTCGACGATCTTCGCTCGACGAAGTGTCGAGTGTCGAGACCGTGAACACGGCCTGGGGTCCAGGCGTGTTGAGGTGACACGGGTAGGGACACGGGCGTGTCCTCGAACCCATGCAGTGCTCGGGTTGATTTCGGGGAACAATGTTGGGGTACACGGCCGGCCACACGGCCGTGTCCGGTGGAACACGGGCGTGTCAGCTCGAACACGGGCGTGTTCAAGACCCGTGTGTTATTCTAGGTGATTCGATTTTGACGGCAAATGAGGCACACGGACCTGGACACGGGCGTTTGCCAGGCCGTGTTCGGTCCAGATTGGGCATTTCAGTCCCGAATCAAAGCCGTTCGTTTCCTTATTTTGAGATCCAACGGCTGGGGGTTGTTCCTGAAGGGATATACCCGAGATTGGACTTAGAAACCCTCACTTTTCATGAGTGGTTAGCTTTCTAAAACCTTAGAGAAAGTGGAGAGCCAAAGAAGGAAGGAGCTAGATCCGGCCATTAGAGGAGCTTCGGAGCTCCGAATCGCGAGCCGTCTCCGGATCCACGGAGGCAAAGCTAGTGCGGTGCTTTTCATCCGTTTACTTTTCAATGGCGCCAAAGAGGAACGATAGGGTAACGATCCTCATATTGAGCATGAGTATCTCTCTTTCTTTGCATAGGAAACCCGCTCTCGCGAGTTTGCGGAGAGTTGGAGGCGTTCCTTCGGTTAGATATGTGTAGTCCCCGTTGTTTAGAGTCCGTAAGCGAGAACGGACATAGGCATGATGTGTGAAGCCTACCCGTACATGTTGGTCTGGATCGGTGATGTTGCATTGCATAAATGCCGGAGAAGACTCCGTGCTATGGATTGTTTTTCGGGTTTTCTACGCGGAGATTGCAGCAGGGAGCCTTGGGGACTAACCCAAAGGTGCACCCGGAAAACTGTGCGGATATGAGATCTTGCCAACTTGGTGGCCTGAGAGCCAACTTGAACATAACCAGGTTATGTGACTTGTGATGGAAATGGGACTCGGTGGAAGTTTGACCCGCGCAAATGGCTTAAATTATCATTGCGATGTGAGCACTGGTTAGATGGAACCGTACCCGTTCTATGTCGTTCGGTTAAAGAGACCTAAAGGCACGTGGCACTTGCCATTGGCATAGATTAGGGTCTTTGGCGGTCGATGACTTAAATTGTCGTGACCCAGGCCAGGAAGACAAATTTGCTCATAGGTTTGGCCGTCCAAGTGGCGGTGGTGAGTCCGGAATGTTTATGGCTTTAATTGACATGACATCGACCGGTTCACCGAGAATGTGCCCTGAGAACACGGGGCGTGTGGCCGTGAGTGCCAACGTCTGTGATGAAATGGCTAATTATATATTGCTCGCTTATGCTAATGAAATGCAGGGAAGGAGCATCGCCGCCCCGTGTTAGGGGTGGGATCGTTATAATTTGGTCAGCATTTCTGACCGTTGCCTTGTTTTGCCACCGTGTGGTGGTTTGTTGCTTGCAGGTGAAGTTGGACCAAGCGGTCAATAGCGGGCTAAAGCCCGAATGCGAAGCCGGCCCTTGAAGGCCTAATTGGAAATGTTTACTGCTTTATTCATGTGTGACCGGTCTGCGTGCCGTGGTTTGTAAAACATGTAATTTAAAGTGAAACATTTTGTAAAGCCTTAAGACTTATTTTGGGTATTTTTGTATAACATTCCTAATTTGTATTAGTGGACATTCATGCTCTAATGCTGGGTTCTTTATTGCAACTTTTATAAACTGCTTCCGCTAGAATTCTCTGTGTAGGACATTGAGATTGGTTGGATGGTTTCCATAAGTAACCACCCGGTTTGTCTGTAGTATATGGCGTCGGGCCCCGGCCGGACCTACTGCTATATGCTATGCGACGGATAGGGGGTGTTACAATATGTACTCGAGTAGTTGTTTTCTAGCGACTCGAGTAGTCCTGAGTTATATACTCGAGTTAGTTCCTTCTTTCCACTCGAGTAATTTTATACCTACTCGAGTAGTCATTTCTTCACTCGTGTATATCACTTCATTTTCTCTGAAATTTCGCTAAGTCCAGATTTGACAGATTTTCAAATTCCGTGACATGATTGGTCCACGTGTACGTCATTAAAATCAATTATGACTGTTATTAGTATTCTTATATAAGGTCATGTCTAATCGACAAACCCTAATAGAGAATAACAAGCTTTCAAGATAAAACATTTCGAGAAATTTTCTGCAGCCGTTTTCTCTCTCTCCAAGTCGCTGTTTCCTCTCTCTCTTCACAGAACGAAAGCCGCCGCCGCCGCTGTTCTTCTCCGGCAAGGGCTTCGATTTTTAGAGGAAATAAACTGAAGAAGTTTTACAGATCGAGATCGTTTTTCAACTGCTCATCTTCTTCCCGATCGTGTAAGACAAAGAAAATTCAAGATATATTGCCGAGTTTTTCTTCATCTTTCAGAAAGTGCCGCAAAGCTTACAAGAAGAAGATCCTGGTTGCTTGCTTGCAGATCTGACAAAAAAATCATTGTTTGTATATTTTGTAAACAATTTTTCATTCTTGTAGGAGAAGTTTTCTCCAAGTGTAGGAGTTTTCAACTCCGAGTTTGTAGGAAGTTTTGCCTTCCGAGTTGTAGATCCAGTTGGTTGGATTGAGATTGTAGGAACTTTGTTCCGAGGTTAGGATTGATTTTTTAATCCGAGATAGTGGAGTAGCCGAGTCTAGTATATTGCTAGATCGGTGTGGGAAAGTGGATGTACCCAAGATCGGGGAACCACTATAAATCTTGTCTCGTCTGTGATAATTTTGTAGATAAATCTGTGCGCTGTTCTGAAATTTTTTATTCCGCAAAAGACACACAACTCACCTATTCACCCCCCTCTAGGTGATTTAGGTTGACAACTATTATCTTTCAATTGGTATCAGAGGTAGGTTGATCGTTAAAAGGTTAACACCTTGATCAGCTCCTGCAATAGTTGTTATTTGAGATCTACCTATCATGGACAAGGCAAAGGATTTTGCCAAGCTTCCCTTATGCAACAAGAACAACTTTTCCATGTGGAAAGAAAGGATCAAATTCTTTATGGAAGCTGTGGATCCGAGGATCTTCATGATAGTTGAAGAAGGTCCTTATATCCCTGTGACTGTCTCCACTATAGATCCTACCAAGAAGGTTCCAAAGAAGCTGATGGATTTAGACAAGGACGAGATTGCACTTGTCTCTCTAGAGAAGAAAGCTAAAAACATTATATCAAGTGCAGTTCATGACTCAATGCTGCAGAACTTAATCCACTGCCAATCTGCAAAGGAGATGTGACAGTCCTTGGTTACCTTGATGGAAGGTACATAAGAAGTAAGGGATGATCGGAGATCCCTCCTCAATCAGAAGTATGAAGCCTTCCGACAGGGAAGCAAAGAGACCATTGCTGATACATTTGAGAACTTTTTCAAGATAGTGAATGACCTAAAAGTCTATGACAGAGTATTCACTAATGGAGAACTGAATGACAAGTTCCTGAGATCCCTGGCCAAAGAATGGGACAACAAGGTCTGTGCCATCAGGGAGTTTGGGAATTTGGCTGAGACAGACCCACAAAATCTCTTCGGGAAGCTTATGTTATATGAGCTTCAACTCAAGACCAGGAAAGCTGAAGAAGAAAACAACCGGTCTGCTCTGAAAGAAAAGTCTGTTGCTCTCAAGGCAGACACTTCTAGAAAGACAAAGGCTGCCTCCCCTGCTCCAACTCTAGAAATTAGTGAAGAAGAAGAAGAAACTTCAAAGCCAAGCACCTCATGCTCTGAGGTATCAGAAGGAGAGTTCTCACTGCTCTCACGTCAGTTCAAGTAATTCTTGAACAAGAAGAAGCAATGGAAATGCAAGGATGCCTCCTACAGAAGATCACGACACAATGGTGATCGACAAAGAAAATGCTCAACCAGCCATGACATGTATTCCTCTAAGCAGAACAAATATGTTTCGACTGACATCATTTGCTATTGCTGTAATAAGCCAGGTCACGTCATCGCCGACTGCCCTAATAAGAAGAAGGAGGGTGGTAGAGGAGAAGAAAAGAAATCCTCATATAACAAAAAGAGTAAAGAGAAGAGCCTGATAGCCAAGAAGAGCAAGACGCTTAGTGACTCCGACTCATCTGAGTCAAGTGAAGAAGAAGAAGCTTATTTTGGGCTTATGGCTCAAACATATGATGATCAAGAGCCCCAGTTCACTGGGAAGGTAAACTCTCATACTCCTCTTTCAAATTCTGAAGTCTCTGAACATGATTGTGAGGATAGCTCCTCTGACGATAAGTTAAAACTAATGGCCTAGTACAAGGAGTTAATCATGGCTTATGACAAATGTCGTCGAGTCGTGAAGGCTCAGGCTAAAGAGATCAAATATCTAAAAGCCGAAGAGAGCATCTTGAGAGAGAAAGTCGCAAAGACTGACTCCCTCAAAGAAAACTTCAATAATGCTATTAAAGAATATAACAAGGCTCTTAAGCACCTTGACCTCAAAGAGAAAATCATCAAGGAATTGGAGGGACAAGTTGCCGCTGAAAAGAAACATGTTGAAAGTTTCTCGAAGCCCAAAATAGTTCTTCCAATTGTGGTTGAATTCTCAGCAAAGGACAAGGGAGCTGGGCTAGGCCATGAAGAAGCTCCTAGTAAATCCTCTATGAGAAATAAGTCTCAACGGAAGAATAAGGCCGCCAAAAAGGCCTTAGACAAAGAGAAGGGGAAAACCCCTCAATATCAGACTTCATTCAAGAAAGTCATCTTTCCATCAAATGAGTTTGATCTTGACTCATCCTACAGGCACTTTGCTAGGCCTACCTATGTAGAGCCAAAGTCCCGCTATCAAGGATGGACTCGACCCAGAAACTTTGGCGAAAGTGTCTTTAAGGCACCTTATGAAGAAGTTATTCTTCAGAGCTATGGCCCTTTCAATCATGGGCATAACGTCAAGAAGGCACCAAAGACAAAGCATGTTGTAGAAAAGCCTATAAAGGAGAAGAAGCCATGTGATTGCCATCATCATGAGGCATCTTCCTCCAAGAATGCTGCCCCTACTAGACCACAATTCCAAAAGGTCAAGCAGGAGATCATGAGGCAAAGATACACTAGATTTGACTGTTGGTGCTGTGACAAGGTTGGTCACTTCGCCATTGATTGCTGGTTCAATCCCAGAAACGCTACAACTCCTCATGTCACAATATGAGGAAGACAGTTCATAATGCTAACACTCGTAGGGGGAGTAATCTAACCCAAGACCAAGGACCCAAACATATTTGGGTTCCTAAGGAAAATTGATTATGATTGCAGGTATGTCCAAAGGACAACAAAACACCAATCTGGTACTTGGACAGCAGATGCTCTCGGCATATGACCGGGACTAGAAGCCTCATTCAGAACTTTACTCCAGTCGTGAACGGACCAAAGGTCATCTTTGGAGGTTCAGACTGTGGAATTACTAGAGGCTACGGTATGATCACTAACGACAATGTATCCTTCTCGGATGTGGCTTATGTCGAAGGATTGTAACACAATGTCATAAGCATAAGCCAACTCTGCGACAAAGGATACATAGTTAAATTCCATGCTGATAAGTGCTTGATAAAATCCGTTGACAATATGGAAACGATTCTATCCGGCACTCAAAGCAGAAATATTTCCTGTTTAAATTTCATTTGTATAGATTCCTCTACACCAGTGTGTCTTTTAGCAAAAGATAATGCGTCTCTTGGTGACCAATGACACAAGAGACTAGCACATATTAATTTCAAAACTATTAATAAATTATTTTCAATGAACTTAGTATGTGATGCCCCAAATGTCAAGTGCTTCAAGATAGACCTTGTCATGCATGTGTAAAAGGCAACCAAACAAGGGCTACCTTTAAAAGCGTTATTGGCAAAGATTCTAATAGATGTCTTCATCTACTGCGCATGGACTTGTTTGGTCCACTGCAAATTAGAAGTTTGGGAGGTAAGGATTATACGTTGGTAATTGTTGATGACTACTCGCGCTTTGCGTGGGTGTTGTTTCTGAAACACAAGTCAGATACCTTCGACATCTTTACTAATTTTGTCAGGCAAGTCCAGAATGAGTACAACTGCTCCATAGTCAAAATCAGAAGTGACAACGGAACAGAGTTCAAATCTGGGGCCATGACAGAATTCTGTGAAAGCTTAGGTATCTTTCATGAGTTTTCCTCTCCTCGCACTCCACAACAGAATGGAGTGGCTGAGAGAAGGAACATAACACTCATAGAGGCCTACAGGACTATGCTGAGTGATGCTTCACTTCCGGAGTACTTTTGGGTTGAAGCGGTCAACACTGTATGCCACGTGCAAAATCGAGCACTCATAAACAAAAACCACGATAAGACACCTTGCGAACTTCTAAAGGGCAGGAAGCCAACCATCTCATACTTTAGAATTTTTGGTTGTAAATGCTTCGTACTTAACAATGGCAAGTATCATACCACCAAGTTCAGCGAAAAGAGTTTTGAAGGTATTTTTGTAGGTTATGGTAGCCATAGTAAGGCATATAGAATATTTAATAGAAACACCCTGGTGATAGAAGCATCGATAAATGTTGTATTTGATGAGACGAGTTTGCTGCAAAGCAACTCCTCTAGTGTGCTCATTGAAGATGCAGGTGCAAAGCTGAAAGAAACTAGCTTGGATGAACCGTCCGAAGACAAAGGCGAAAAGTTCATCAAGATCACCACTCCAACCCCTATTGGAGAGGCTGATGATCAAGATAAAGAAGTCATCCAAGATGAAGAAATCACTCCGGTGATAGAAGATAATCCAGATGTAAGAACTTTAGAGCTCAGACATCTGAAGGATCACCCCATGGACCAGATCATAGGAGATCGCCGGGACGGTGTCAAAACTCTAAGAGGTACAACTAACGAGAATTTATATTTGAGTTTTCTCTCACAGGTTGAACCGAAAAAGTTTGAGGAAGCAAACTCGGATGTATCGTGGATAATGACAATGGAAGAAGAGCTAAATCAGTTCAAGCGCTGCAACGTATGGAAGCTTGTTCCAAGACCTAAAGGAAAGAACGTCATTGGAATAAAATGGGTCTACAGGAACAAGATGGACGAAGACGGGATGATCATAAAGAACAAGGCCAGACTTGTCGCTAAAGGCTATCGTCAAGAAGAAGGAATCGACTTTGACCAGACATATGCTCCAGTGGCAAGGCTGGAGACAATAAGGTTGTTCCTAGCATATGCTGCATTCAAAGGCTTCACCGTCTATCAGATGGACGTGAAGTCTGCCTTCCTAAATGGTAACATAAAGGAGGAAGTGTATGTGGAACAACCTCCAGGTTTCGTTGATCCTAACTTTCCTGATTATGTCTATTTCCTGCACAAGGCCCTATATGGTCTGAAACAAGCTCCTAGAGCTTGGTATGAGACGCTGGCTAGCTTTCTACTTGAGAACAAGTTCACAAGGGGAAATATAGACAAGACGTTATTTCTTAGGGAAATAAAAGGCAAGATTTTGATAGTGCAAATCTATGTCGACGACATTATTTTTGGCTCTACAGACGACAACCTCTGCAAAAAGGTCTCAAAACTAATGCAAGGGGAGTTCGAAATGAGCAGTATGTGCGAGCTGAAGTATTTCTTAGGGCTTCAGGTGAAACAATATGAAGATGGAATTTTCATCTCGCAGACCAAGTTCACCAAAGAGCTAATTAAGAAATTGGGAATGGAGAACGCAACCTCTATGAGGACTCCAATGGGCTCAACTATGTCTCTGGACAAGGATGAAAAAGGGAAACCTTTTGATGAAACCAAGTACAGAAGCATAATTGGATCCTTGATCTACCTTACTACCAGTAGACCTGACATAATGTTCTCAACATGTGTTTGTGCTAGATTTCAGATGAAATCTAAGGAATCTCACTACGTTGCTGCAAAGCGGATTTTGAGATACCTTAAAGGTACACCAAATCTTGGCTTATGGTACCCAAGAAGTAATGACAACGAACTAATTGGTTTTTCGGATGCAGATTTTGCAGGTAGCAAAGATGACAGGAAAAGCACTTCAGGGACTTGCCAATTCTTTGGAAGAAGGCTAATCTCCTAGAGTAGTAAAAAGCATAACTGTGTCGCAATCTCAATGGCCGAGTGAGAGTACATCTCTGCATGCAGTTGTTGTGCACAGTTACTCTGGATAAAGAATCAATTCGAGGATTATAACATGAAGTTCAAGAATGTCCCATTATTTTGCGACTCTTCCAGCGTAATTGCAATAGCCAACAATCCAGTCGCACATAGCCGGACAAAGCATATCGAGCTAAGGTATCATTTCATCCGGGAGTATGTAGAGTATGGGGACATAGATCTCCAATATGTCTCCACAGACATGCAAGTTGCAGATATTTTCACGAAGCCGCTGGACGAGACCAAGTTCTCGTTCTTCAAAACGGAACTTGGGATGCTCAACAAAGAAGATTAAAGAAGGTTGGATTTCAACACAGCAAGGACAATAAAGGGTTAGTCAAAATTTGGCATTTCAAATTTTATATATATATAGACTTGACCTACTCGAGTAGTCCATTTTACCTACTCGAGTAAGGCAATTCATGTACTCGTGTAGTACGCTTCATCTAATCGAGTCAGTCAATTCACCTACTCGAGTAACTCCCCATCTACTCGAGTACCTCTTTATCTCTCGTGTATGTGCCTCCCTGGTTTTTCAAATTTTCTTATATGCCAACCAAGGCTCATGCCGCCTTCTCCTTTTTAAGTTATTTCCTTCGAGATGATTAGACAATAACCTAGGGTTTGTAAATTCGAAATCCCAAATTCATTCTACACGGTTGGATAAGTATGTTGGTGCTATGTTTACGGAAGAAGAGAGGAAGACCAACCGATTCTATAAGGGTCTACGTGGCGACCTACAGTTACTCCTTGCTGGGCCTAAGGCGCATGGTTTCCTAGCCTTGGTCAATTCGGCCCGGTCTTTGGAAAAAGTTGTGAAGAAAGTTCAAGAGAGGAAGGACCCAGGAGAGAAGATGTCCGAGTTCAAAGTGCCGAGCACAAAGTCAGGGTTCCGTAGGTGGAACAAGAAGCAAAAGACTTCGAACTCAGCCCCTTCAACTGGTGCATCGGGGGAAACTACAAGTTAGGTCCCAGGAGCTTGTTACAACTGCGGGAAGACGGGACATTTTGCTCGTGAGTGTTGGAGCAGACGTGCAAAGTCCGAGAAGAAGCCTGGAGCGACTTATGAAGAGAAAGGGAAGGCGGTGGAGTCGACTGCATCCCATCATGCTCCAGCCCAGCCTAGAGTTTACAATCTTGGTCTGCAAGAGGCCATAAAACAAACTGACGTGGTGACAGGTATGAGTTAATTTATAGCAAATTAACTTTATGTAGTTGTTACCTCTTTTGTTTGTTAGCTTACTATTATTGATGCTAGGATTCGTGTTGATTTCCGATTGTCCGGCGACAGCCCTGTTTGATACGGGAGCTTCACATTCCTTCTTGTCCGAACGATTTGTGACACGCGTCGGGGTCCCTCCTTCGATGGCAAAAGACAAGTTGAATGTGCTGTTGCCCAATGGGTGCTCAATGCGCGCGGATAAGGCTTGTGTAGTCAAGATACGGATTGGGGATCAGGAGTTTGTGTTTCGAGCGTTGGTTCTACCGTTAGTAGAATTCGATGTAATCTTTGGTATGGACTGACTCTCGGAGCAGCGAGATTTCATTGATTGCAACCAAAAGGAGGTTAAGTTGGGATTAAATTCTGAACGGGAGACTACGTTTGCGGGCATGAATGGTTCGGGTAAGGTTTTGATGTCGGCCCTTCAAGTGATTAAGGCAGTTCGGTCGGGGGCAGAGCAGTATGTCACGCTAGAGTAGGCCTCAAAACGTAAGCCAAGTCTGGAGAGTATCCCAGTTGTATCTGAGTATCCTGATGTGTTACCTGATGATCTCCCAGGAGCCCCTCCTCAGCGGGAGATTGATTTTACTATTGAGCTGGTGCCGGGTGCCAAACTGGTGTCACGCTCTCTATATCAGATAGCGCCAAGAGAGATGGAGGAATTTAAAGTGCAACTGTAGGAGTTGTTGGAGCAAGGTTATGTGCGTATAAGTTCGCCGCCTTGGAGCGCACCAGTTCTCTTTGTTAAGAATAAAGATGGGAGCTTGCGGCTTTGTATCGACTACCGGGAATTGAACAAGCTTACGGAAAAGAATAAGTATCCGATTCCGAGGATTGACGATCTATTTGATCAGTTGGTTGGGTCAACGGTATATTAGAAGTTAGATCTGAAGTCCGGTTACTACCAGTTGAGGATAAGGGAGAGCGACAACCCAAAGACAGCATTCAGTACGCGGTTTGGGCATTACGAGTTCACGGTCATGCCGTTTGGGTTGATGAATGCGCCATCCGTATTTATGGATCTGATGAACATGACGTTCAGAGAGTACCTGGATCGCTTCATGATAGTATTTATCGACGATATTTTGGTATACTCGCGGTGTGAGGAGGACCATTACAAGCATCTACATATGGTGTTGGAGACATTGAGGAAAAGTCAGTTGTATGCCAAATTCTCCAAGTGTGAATTCTGGTTATCCACTATAGCGTTCCTTGGTCATGTTGTTAGTGGAGAAGGGATAGCGGTGGATCCGGCGAAGATAGTGGTAATATGGGAGTGGCCTACTTTGACTACGGTGGCGGAAGTTCGGAGCTTTCTGGGGCTTGCCGGCTACTATAGGCGCTTCATAGAGAACTTTTCACGGATAGCACTTCCACTCACGATGTTGACAAGGAAGGATCAAAAGTTTGTGTGGTCGCTGGAGTGCGAGCAGGCTTTTTAAGAGTTGAAGAGGTGGTTGACCACGACACCTATTTTATGTTCGCCGAGTGGAACCGAAGGATTTGAAATCTATTGTGATGCTTCGGGCAGTGGTTTGGGCTGTGTTCTGCTACAGCATGGGAGAGTGATAGCCTATGGTTCACGACAATTGAAGGTTCATGAGAGGAATTATCCGGTTCACGACTTAGAGTTAGCGGCCGTGATATTCGCTCTGAAGCCGTGGAGGCACTATTTGTACGCTGTGAAGGTCGACATTTACACCGATCATAAGAGCATGAAGTACTTGTTAGATCAGAAGGATCTGAATATGAGGCAACGGGGGTGGACGGAGTTCTTAGGGGACTATACCTTCAAGATACATTATGTGGCTGGGAAAGGAAATGCAGTAGCGGATGCGTTGAACCGCAAGGCGTCTATTCAGGCTAATTGGTTGTTGGTACATGATGAGAGCTTGGTCCGTGATTTGGAGGCATTGGAGATTTCCTGCGTCGATAAGCAGTCTAGTACCGAGGCGATATTGTGTTGGACTGAGGTACAGTATGACTTGGATGATAGAGTTCAACGGGCTTTGGTTCAGGATAGCAGCATGAAGCGGATCATATATGAATGTTTGGATGGGTCAAATTCCCAGTTTGTTGTTGTAGATGGATTGCTAAGGAAGGACGGTCGCCTATGCATTCCTAGTGCGGATAATCTTCGGGAGGAATTGATGTATGAGGCTCATCATACCAAGTACTCAATCCACCTGGGGAGCATGAAGTTGTATAGAGACATGAAAAAGTTGTTCTAGTGGCCTGGATTGAAGAAGGTTGTAGGACTTTATGTGGCCAAGTGCCAAACTTGTGCCTTGGTAAAGGCAGAGTGCCAGAAGCCCGGAGGTTTCCTAAAATCTTTGCCTATCCTGGAATGGAAATTCGACGACATTTCTATGGATTTTGTGCATGGCTTGCCGAAGTCGCAGAGGGTAAATGACGCCATTTGGGTGGTCGTGGATAGGTTGTCAAAGGTGTCACACTTTATTCCGAACAGGAAGGAGGATCTGGTGGAAAAGTTAGCCAAACTCTACGTGGATAATATTGTACGGTTGTATGGTGTGCCCCGCAGTATTGTTAGTGACCGAGATGGATGATTTACGTCGAAGGATTGGAGGTTGGTGCATAGTATGTTGGGAACTAAGCTGAGTT
The DNA here is from genome assembly GCA_039583875.1 of Platanthera guangdongensis. Classification (NCBI taxonomy): domain Eukaryota; kingdom Viridiplantae; phylum Streptophyta; class Magnoliopsida; order Asparagales; family Orchidaceae; genus Platanthera; species Platanthera guangdongensis. The sequence goes on along the minus strand of CM077162.1, from coordinate 132,465,108 downwards.
TCAGCACAGTCTTTCACCCACAGACGGATGGTCAGAACGAGAGGGTCAATAGGACTATGGAGGACATGCTTCACATGTGCGTCCTAGATTTCAGAAAGCATTGGGAGGATCACCTGTATATGGTGGAGTTTACATATAACAACAGCTTTCAGACGAGTATTGGTATGGCACCTTTCGAAGCCTTGTACGGGAGGAAGTGTCGTACGCCGTTGTCTTGGGTGGAGGCAGGCGAATCGTAGTTGTAAAAACGTCAAGCGGTGGAAGACGCCACTTCAATGGTGCGTACAATTCAGGAAAGGTTGAAGGCCGCTCAGGACAGGTAGGCAAAGTATTACAACACCAAGCATAGGAACGTGGAGTTCAGTGTTGGCGACATGGTGTATCTAAAAATCAAGCCGTTCAAGGGTGTATCGCGGGTTCGACCCTTGAAGAAGCTGAGTCTGAGAGACCTTGGACCGTTTGAAGTCCTGGAGTGTGTTAGCGAGGTGGCATATAGATTGAAGCTATCGGTTGAGTTGAGTGGGCTACATGATGTGTTCCATGTGTCAGTGTTGCCTAAGGCGGTGCAAGAGCCTTCGCAGATAGTTGCGGTTGATCAAGTGCCGGTTGATTACGAGTTGACAACAAAAGTCAAGCCTATAGGTATAGAGGACGTTGAAGTCAAACGACTCCGCAACAAGGATTTCCGAATGGTTAAAAGTCCATTTGGACAACTGCGGACGTGAGGAGCTTTCATGGGAGCGAGAGCAAACTATGCTGGAAGAATACCCCAAGTTATTCCATTCAGGTAACATTTAGCTTTGTGTACCTTTTATTTAATTTCAGGATGAAATTCCTTAAGTGGGGGAGATTTGTAACGCCCCAAAAATTGTATTTGAGTCGGTCGCGTAAAAAGGGATTTTTGGTGCATGTATAGGGGTATACGGCCTAGGACACGGACGTGTCCAAGACCGTGTCTGGTTGGTGTTTTGGCCGTTTTCATCCCGAGAAGGACACGACCACGAACACGGCTACATGATACGGGCGTGTCAGTTGACACGGGTGTGTGCTTACCCGTATCAGTACTCGTGCTCTGTTAGGTCGTGTCTGTTGGCGTGGCGGTTATGGGTAACACGCCCCCAGTCACGGGGGTGTCGCGAGACCCGACACGGGCGTGTCAGGTGGGACACGGGCGTGTCTGAGCCCATGTGAGTCCCTGTGTTCGACGATCTTGCCTGGATCGAGGCACACGGCCGGGGACACGGCCGTGTGCCAAGCCTTGTTTGGCCCAGGTTTGGGGATTTTTGAGCGGATCTGAGCCGTTCGTTTTCTTTAAATAAGATCCAACGGCCCAGATGGTTCCCTGCACTGTTAAGGCCGGGAATAGGGGAGTTAATCCTTCATTTCTCTCCAAGGTTTTCTCTTTCCAAGGTGTTAGAGAGAGGAGGAAGAAGAAGGAGGATTCCGGCCACCTGCGGAGCATCGAAGCACCGTTTTGAGATCTGAGAGCGGATCCGTGGAGGAAAGTTCATTAGGAAGAGTTCAGTCCGTGTAGTTTTTCCATGGCGCCAAAGCGGACTACAAGGGTAACGATTCTCAACTTGAGCAAGTGAAGCTCTTCCTTTCTGCATAGGGAATCCCGCTCCCGCGAGTGTGCGGTGAGTGCGTGGTGTTCCTTGGGGTTGATGTGAAAAGTCCCCCTTATGTTGCATATAGATTCTGGAATCTTAAGTACAGACATATGCATTGTGTGTGAAGCCTACCCGGACATATTGGTCTGGATCGGTGATGTTACATTTGATATGTTTTGCCGGATAAGACTCCGTGTTTTGGGTTTTCGGGTTTCTACGCGGTAGAGTGCAGCAGGGATCCTTGGAGGTTAGCTTCAAGGCGCACCCAGAAAACTGGGTGGAATCGTTATTCTGCTAACTTGGCGTTCTAGGAACCGACCTTGAACATAACTAGGTTATGTGTTGTTTGGAAATGTTAGGATCCGAGAGAAGCTTCGCCTGCGCATAGGACTTAAACTGACTAGGCGGTATGAGCAACGTGCAAGTGGAATCGGACCTGGGCTATGTGGTTCTGTGCGAGAGACCCATAGATGGGGACTGGCCGTTGGCATAGTCGGGAGCCTTAGACAGTGGTCAGAAAGGCTGAATGCTCTTGTTGTTGCCATCACGGGGATGGTGGTGAAGCCACAGAATTGACTGGATTCACCGTTAATGTGCCCTGAGTGCATGGGGTGTTTGGCTGTGCGAGCCTACACCTGTGGCGAAATATATAATTGCACTTTATTGTTTAGCTGGGCTAATGAAATGTAGGGAAGTAGCGCCGCCGTCCCGACCTAGGGGCGGGGTCGTTATAATTTGGTCGGCTTTTGGCTGACCGTTGCTTTGTTTGCCACCGTGCGGTGGAATGTGCTTGCAGGTGCTGCGGAGCAGAGTAACAAATAGCGGGATGGAGCACATGTTGCCGTGCTGTCCCTAGAAGGCCAAAGAGAATAGTTGTACTTTACTCTTGTCATGTGTGGCCGGCCTGCGCGCCGATGTATGGAAAACACTATTTATTAAGTGAACTATTGTAAGGCCATAAGGCCATGTACCTTTCAGTGTATTTGGTTTTCATTCCTTATGTGTGATTATGGACATTCATGATTAATGGACTTAAGTTTTTGGTTCTTTAAACTTTTAAAAACTTCTGCTAGAATGCTCTGTGTTTGGACGAGTAGTCTTAATTGGATAGTTTGAATATTCTTATGTAACCCTTCCAACTGTCTGTGGTATATGGCGTCGGGTTCCTGTTGGACCTTCTGTTATATGCCATGCGACGGATGGGGGTGTTACATTGTATCCATATTAACCTAGATTTGATGAAGTCACCCTTGAACTAAGATGAATTTGGTTGTATTTGATGCTTTGTTTGAGTTATGTGGGTGCAGGATTCCAATGGGAAGTGTAGACCAATGTCAGTCTACAATGGGTCACCAAACACAGGACCGTACAATGTAATCCCTCATTGTATGATCCAAGGTGTTGACTCATATGTAGCCTCTCTATTGGGATACACTTCATATTCAAGCACTTGGATTATGTGGATAGTGTTGGATGCTGATTTCACCAAAGAAGAAAGAATTTTCACATTGAAAATTTTTCTATGTATTCTACTCGTGTAGGTCATTAACTACTCGAGTGAAATACTTGCTTTATACTCGAGTCAAAATTCTTATACTTGAGTAAGTATATCTCCCTCTCGTGAAGTTAAGTCCATATACTCGAGTAGACTGTCACATACTCGAGTAGGTTACTTAACTACTTGAGTAGATCAGTTCTCTTACTCGAGTAAGACATATTTCACTCTTTAAGTTTTTATAAGTTAACCACTCGAGTAAGTATATATATATACTCGAGTAGTTATAGTTTCTGACTCGGGTAACTGTTTTCTTCTCAAGAGTAAATTTTTTATACTCGAGTAGTATAAGTTATTTAACTCGAGTAGTTCACTTACTACTCGAGTAGTTCAAGCTTCATACTCGAGTAAACTAAATTTCTCTTCTGCTAAAGTTTTTCCAAGTCATTTACTCGAGTAAGACTTTTCATATACTCGAGTAGACTATATCCTCTCGAGTAGTTCAGTCTGACTACTCGAGTAGCTCATTTTCCAGTGTTCAGAAATTTTTCTAAGTCTTATCTCTCGAGTAGTTCATAAAACCACTCGAGTAGTTTTTCTCACGTACTCGAGTAGTACAACTTGTACTCGAGTAGTTCAACTCCACTTCCCGTGACACTTTTCTGTATACTCGTGTAGATCTTCTAAGTACTCAAGTAAGTTGATTATATGTACTCGAGTAGTTGTTTTCTAGCTACTCGAGTAGTCCTGAGTTATATACTCGAGTTAGTTCCTTCTTTCCACTCGAGTAGTTTTATACCTACTCGAGTAGTCGTTTCTTCACTCGTGTATATCACTTCATTTTCTCTGAAATTTTGCTAAGTCCAGATTTGACAGATTTTCAAATTCCGTGACATGATTGGTCCACGTGTACGTCATTAAAACCAATTATGATCGTTATTAGTATTCTTATATAATGTCTTGTCTAATCGACAAACCCTAATCGAGAATAACAAGCTTTCAAGATAAAACATTTCTAGAAATTTTCTGCAGCCGTTTTCTCTCTCTCCAAGTCGCTGTTTCCTCTCTCTCTCTTCACGGAACGAAAGTCGCCGCCGCCGCTGTTCTTCTCCGGCAAGGGCTTCGATTTTCAGAGGAAAAAGACTGAAGAAGTTTTACAGATCAAGATCGTTTTTCAACTGCTCATCTTCTTCCCGATCGTGTAAGACAAAGAAAATTCCAGATCTGTTGCCGAGATTTTCTTCATCTTTCTGAAAGTGCCGCAAAGCTTACAAGAAGAAGATCCTGGTTGCTTGCTTGCAGATCTGACAGAAAAAATTATTGTTTGTATATTTTGTAAATAATTTTTCATTCTTGTAGAAGAAGTTTTCTCCGAGTGTAGAAGTTTTCAACTCCGAGTTTGTAGGAAGTTTTGCCTTCCGAGTTGTAGATCTAGTTGGTTTGATTGAGATTGTAGGAACTTTGTTCCGAGGGTAGGATTGATTTTCAATCCGAGATAGTGGAGTAGCCGAGTCTAGTATATTGCTAGATCGGTGAGGGAAGTGGATGTACCCAAGATCGGGGAACCACTATAAATCCTATCTCGTCTGTGAGAATTTGGTAGATAGATCTGTGCTCTGTTCTGAAAGTTTTTATTCCGCAAAAGATGCACAACTCACCTATTCACCCCCCTCTAGGTGATTTAGGTTGACAACTATTATCTTTCATACTTGTTATGAACAAGTTATACTGGACAGACCCACTATGAGAATACTTTGTAGATTGTTATATAAACGCGTCACATATATGACTCAAGTGGCAATAGTGTTTGTGGTCTTTTGACCTGAAGTCACAGTATTTATCGAGTGAGGAAGAGCGTGCTTTGATGCCATCAAAAGTCTAGTCTTGAGAAAGTTGGATGATAAAAGTGGTTATTGGGTACGTTACGAATCATTTGGGTACTTATGTGTGAGGTGGGATGAGATTTGGCCTCCTTTATGATAGGAGTTACATCCATGGGCCCCTTGATGGAATAGGACCGAGAAATGCATGGCCATGCTTAGTTGAGCCAATATATGATATTGTGTTCACCAATTTCTAAAAGTCCTTTCGAGATCAGGAAACTGGGATTGAACAATTATAAAGGTGACACGGTCTATATCTTTAGTTCTATCCTGATGTAAGGGATGAAGGGACATGTCAACACTGTAACATTGGTCACAATGGCTTTTGAGTTTATAAACTCTTACTATTTGGGGAGCAATGTTGTATTGCTAGATGCCGCTCATTGTTTGCGAAGCCTTTGTTTGATACTTTCAAGATCAAGTGAGAGACTGTTGGTGTTACCATTGTGATTTGGAAGTGATCAATCATGTGGCCTCACTGCCAACTCAGTATGAGCCTATAAGAGTCACACATAAGATTGCAGAGAAATTGAGAGATTGGATTTGTATGATATAGCTCATATGATGAGTTGAAAATACTTAGCTCAATCAGGCTAAAAGCGTCGACTGTGTTGAGACCAGTCAATGCCTCGTCAAGTTAAGCATTAACTCGTCGAATGGAGACGTTGAGTGTGTTGACTATATTCAACGATTCGTCGAGTCAAAGTGTTGATTTGACGAGTTTGGCATTTAAGCGTTGAGTGCATTGACTATACTCGGCGATTCGTTGAGTCAAGGTGTTGATTCAACGAGTCTGGGTCTCAGGCATTGAGTGCGTTGAGCTCACTCAACTCCTTCGTCATGTAAATGGTTTACATGATGAATCTGGCACTTAGGAGTTGATTGCGTTGAGTGCACTCAACGCCATTCGACGAATCTAGCTTTTGGCGTTGAGTGAGTTGAGTACACTCAAAGCCATTCAACGATTCGTCGAGTATGGCGCAGAAAATGTTGAGAGCGTTGAATCCACCCCCCTTCGCAGAGTCAAGCTTTGATTCAGCTGAGGATGGCGTTGAGTTTGTCGTGTATCCTATGGATACTCGACGATTTGTCGAGTATGTTATGATACTCGACGATTCATCCTGTATGCTATAGATACTCGACGATTCGTCGAGACAAGCGCTGTTTGGTCGAAATTCTGGATTCTAAGGCTGGGTTTGCCAATAGTGATAGGAACTAGTCTGTTTATTTCTTGGGTATAAATATAAGTCTTTAAGGCTTCTTCTTAAAAGACTGACTGTTCATTCTCTCAAAGAACACGAGTTGTACTGTGCAAAAAGTCGGAAACCCTAGAAAACCGACGGAAGCATTCCACCGATCCCACCGTCATCGCCGATCTGAATCCTGACGAGTGTCACTGCCGCCTCTCCTTCAAAAGATCTAGCAGTCTATGGAGATGCTGAGTGTCCTCTCTCGACCAAATAGTTGTTCGACAAGTGGCTGCGGGTTCTCCCGATCATGTGGATTTCCTATAGAGGCACGGATATACTTTCTGCGCTCAGGACTCGAGCCGCTAAGTGGCCGGCTAATTTTTCTGCAGCATCTTGGTTGAGTATAGACTCAATCCCTCAAAGGTAATTTTATTTTCCGTAAGCTTTACTTCTTGATTCATGAATATTGCTAGATCCGAACACTTTGGGTTTTCCTGTTCTCTATTTTCCATTGCGCGCACAACTGTTGTGCTATCTAGTAAAACCCAACAGTTTCTTGGTCACTTGCTCACCCCTCAAGGTTTGAAGCCTAACATAGATAAGATAAAAGTTATCCTAGAGAAGATGTTGAATTTTTTGAAGTGAAAGTGGAAGTCTGACCAAGCAGACCACACAACTAGGTGGTGGCAGTCTGATTCTTAAACCGCGCGGTCTGGAGTGGTGATTAACTAGTTTAGCTAGTATTTCTACAGTCAGCTTGTTCCCAGGTTGTAGCCGGGCGGATAGGTTTGTTATCCGTGGGGAGTTGCAGACTCATATGGAGTTCACCGAGTCCTACTTGTTGCGGAATCTTCTGGAGATCGCGAGATCGAAATGGTTTGTGCCTTGGTTTTATTCTGGTGGAGCGGTTTAGTGGTGACCGCAGTGTTTGCCGGTTAGTGCGTACTAGTGTTTGAGTTCGCCGGATTATGCAGACTGGTTCTTGTGCCAGGGGAGTTGCGTTTGCTTCAGGGGCACTGACGAGTCCGATATTTATATGATTTTTCAGACTCATCTAGGCTGGTTTTCTCACTCGTTCATTGTATTTCAACCGGATTTCGGTTATATTTGCATCGTTTGGTCATGGACCATTTTGTGCACTATTTTGGCCCGAGGGTGTGCAATTACACATTCTGTTATTGGGGGTATGCACATGGTGCTCCCCATGGCTTCTTCCTGCTATTTTCTTAGCTTCATATTTGTTGTTGGGAGCTTGTGCTCCAGCTTTGGTTTTGTTGTGCAGGTGATGTGTTTTCCCTTTAGGCAGGAATTCTGTCTTAAGGAAAACGCATGGTCGTGCGTTTCTTTCACGCACGGTTTGCGTGAAATCGTGCATTTTAGTCAGCTGGAAGAACGTTCAACGATCCTCACACACGGTTGACGCACGGTTTCTTCGAAACCGTGCGCGAAGGAAACACACGGTTTTCCTATTGCTTTCTAGTTTGTTCCTTTCTGTGGCTAATCGTGCGATTTTTTCACGCACGGGCGGCAGCGCCCGTGCGCGAGTATAACACATAGTTTTCTTGTGTGTCCTTGTTTTCCAGCGCTCTGTCGTTACCCGTGCGATGTCCTTCACGCACGGGCAGAACTGCCCGTACGCGATGAAAAACCCACGGGTCAACGCTTCTCCTTCCTCGTGTCTATCCTAAAAGTTAATATCGCACGGTCGTGCGCCAAACTGCGCTCGACCATTTTTTCTGACTTTTCTATTTAAGTCGCAGATTTCCTCTTTCCAAGAATCCAGCTCCGCTACCCTGCTATTTCTGCTCCTCCGAGCAGGAAAACTCGCCTCCAGCCGCCATTTTCTTTCACCTCCTTGGAGAGTTGATCCGGCCACCGTTTCTCCTCCGAAAGCTTGCAATAGTTGCGTCTCCGGCCACCTTCATCTTCTCCGACCTCCAAGCTACCATTTGAGCTCATTGTTGCTACATTTGTGGAGTTCTTCGGTCAGAACTAGCCCAACGATCATTTACAAAGAAGACGGGATATTCGAAGGAAGTGACAGCCCTTCTTGGTTCCCGGACGTCATCCGTAGACCGAGCTCGGACAAGGCCCGACAACCCTTGACTACGGCCGTGAATCTCGAAAAGCCTTCGTGCGCTCGGTTGTATTTCTACACCTCTTCTTGTGGTTACTTCATTCTGAACTTGTGATAGTGGGATTGCTGTTTGAGAACAATGTTTTGCTTAAGGTTTCAGCATGTCGATATGTTGTTATGTCTTAATCATTGCTTGTGTTGTTAAGCTTCAGTTTTTCCTATGCTTTTTGTGATTGTGTCGTTCTAGCGATTGCTAGAAGCGCGCGTGACAAAGAGGTGATTGTGACCCTCGCTGTTTAATCCATCATCCATACTACTCTCCGTAGTACTCCACCCAAGTGATGCGGTGATGGCGACCCGCATTAGGTTTATTAACATTAAGCTTAGGAAACCAAAACTAAACCCCCTTTGCCATGTTAAAACTAGCAATCACGTTTCCAATAGCAAAACCACACTCCTTACTTGCACACCTCGTGAGATCGATATCAGGGGATTAAAATCCTCACTTTTATTACTTGACAGTGATCGGTACACTTGCCGAGAGTGCATAAAGTTTTTGGCGCCATTGTCGGGGAGTGCAACCGCTATGTGCTTTTGTTTTCTTTTGGAAAAATTTGCAAGTGTTTGACGCTTTGATAGATTTTTCTTGTTGTATGACAGATCCTAACCCTAGTAATAGGGGTGAAAATTTGGCAGCTGATCTTGAGACCGCACGAGCGAGGAGTGTTGAATTTTCTCAAAGTGGTCAGCAAGATAGCCCAAAGCCAAATTAATATTCTCGACACTACCCAGTTCACACTTTGATCCAGCGGAAATCTCAAGAAGCAACACTTAACACAACATGCACATGGAAGCACAAGCAGATCATATTCATTAACGTCTTTACAAGGCGAGGTATACGTGGCGAGACATGATTTTGCCAGTACACAAACTACAAAATAGAAAGTCCAAAACAAGCCTAGCGAATAGAACTGCAGACCACCGAGACTGCCGAGTCCGCCTAGTCGCTGAAACCATCCGAACTCTAGCTGGTACGTGCCGAATAGAACACAGAGTCCGCCTGAGACCGCAAGGCCACGCGAACACTCTGTTATTCGCGTACTGCTGATGAACTGATGAACAGACCGCCTACCGGCCTGCGACCGGCGGACAGGTTATTGGAACTTGGCAAAGCTGAAGCAGAGAACTGACAAGCCGCAGAGCGACCTGCTGAGACTGTAGAGACCACACACTTCCAAGTACTTGACCGAAGTCAAAGAAAAACTCCTGGCTCCTTGAAGCTAGCCGCGCGACCTGCACACAGTAAATAGTTAACTCTGATTCAATCCACGCGGACAGAAAAACCGAGACCGCAGCACATTTACCGAGCCCCCACTTACAGTTCACCCAGTTACTGTAGACATGCCGGGGGGTCTATTTATAGGCGAGGTGAGGAGTGTGATCACCTCCCTGGGGGATAGAGTCACCGCCCCAGCGCGCGTGCTAACTAAACACCCGTCCGCTGAGTCCGCAAGGACTTAGCCGGATTCCAAGGAACAAACCGCCCGGAGTAATAGCGATGCACCTTTAGGCGAACTCTCATCAGTCCGCCCAAGCTATGCGGACAAGGCACCAAACCGCAGAGCCCGTAAACACCATAGGACACCAAAAACCCCTTTAGTGACAGTCCGCACATGCAGGACGCAGTCCGCACATCATCAGTGCAATGCTTCTATCCGCCACAAGTCCACGACCAAAGGCCGTCCGCTTGGTCAACAACGGACTTGGCGAATACACCGGACACACTGGACTTGTCTCAGAATGTGACCAAGTCCAGTAAACACCAAGGGGCCTAGCGCGAGCTCGGTGGACATAGCTTCGTCCGCCAATCATCCAAAAAACACAGACCGCCAACACCTCGCTAGAGTAAGGCACTCCGCAAGCTACTCGCACGTCTGCCCAATGCAACGGCCATCTGCCGGACTCCAAACACCAGTCTGCCATAGCAACAACGCTGCTATTCTTCCAGAGCTCGGTAAGGCCACAACCAAACTATAAGGCCAGTCCACAATAGCGGACACCGTGGACTAGCCAGTCCGCCACTCCTCATGCGGATAGAGCACAGAACCTGCCTGTTAACTAAAGCTTGCAAACCCACAAAGCCACTGATCAACCAAGAACTTCCTATAGTCCGCACATCGCAATCCGCTCAGTCCGCTTTGCTTGAAGCCCGACGTCCTTGGCCATAGACCAACCAGGACTCATAGAAGACTACACAGGCTGCACACCAAGCCGCACAAGCCGCTCCTCAAGAACAGCCAAGCCCAAGAAGGCCTTTCCACCAGGCCGCAAACAGCAGCCCACCCAGTCTGCCCAGTCCGCAGACTCTGTCCGCTCAGGCCGCCCGACCTGCCCATCAACAACTTTCACTTCACAAATTTCAACAAGGAGAGCTCGCGTGCGTGTTGCTGCTGAAGTTAGAATGGAAGACTTGGGCCAAGTAGGAAATGACCAAGGTGATAGAGTTGTTGAGGGTCAGGAGGTGGTCCAACCTTGCGTTAGGACGATGCGCAATTTCACTACCCTGACCGCGGGAAGTGTTTATCCAGGCTTCGGACCAGCCATTGCCAACAACCATTTTTAGATAAAGCCCGCGATTCTGAATATGATCAGAAATAATACGCAGTATTCTGTTTTGCCGAGTGAGGACCCGTAGATCCATCTGGCGGAGTTATTAGAGATTTGCGGCACCTTCTGATATGTTGGAATTTTTGATGAGGTAGTTAAGCTGAAGCTATTCCCATTTTCACTGAGGGACAAGGCTAATACCTGGCTTCACACAATTGCCCTTGGGACCGCTACCACGTGCGACGCTCTGTCCTCTAAGGTTTTGGACAAGTTCCACCCAGTGGACAAAATTGTGAATGCCCGAAGGGAAATTGCTACGTTCGGTAGCTGGACAAAGAGACGTTGTCTGAGGCATGTGAGCATTTCGCTGACCTGCAGCGCCGTTGTCCCCAACATGGCTGCGAGCCATGGAATCTTGTAGAAATATTCTATTTTGGTGTCGAGCCGAACTACCGGGCTATGATCGACGCAGCAGCCAGCGGCATAATTATGAACCTTTCTCCTGAAGAGGCTTTGCGGCTTCTTTGAGACATGGACTCCCATATTACATACTGGACTGCGGGAAAAAAATGCCCCTAGGGGGCGAAAAATCTGTTTGATGTTAATGCAGTGATGCAGCAAGCCAAAGCAAGCCACCCTATGATGGATGAAAGAAGGATGCTGACTAGATCGACTACTCCTCCATCTCCGGTTGGGGGCATATCATGCCAGGGATGTGGAAATCCCGGCCACCACGTTTTTTAATGCCCATTTGGAGAGTCATTTACGGAACCGACAGGTATAACCTTTGACAAAAGTGTTAATTTTATAAACAGTCAAAATCGTGCCGCGCCCGATAATAATGCGTATAACCGAAACATGAGAAATCATCCGAATTTCTTGTGGAATCAAAATGCCCCGGGTCAAAGATGGCAGGGAGGCCAGCATCAATTTGATGCTCAAGCCTCCAATAGCCAACAACGACCACCACAACCAGGTTATAATCAGAGCGGGCAAGGGGCACGTAGGAATGCTCTAGAAGAAATGATGAAAAAGTTTATTGAGATGACCCAATCTAACATGGCCACTCAAACTGCTTCTATGAAGAACTTATAGACACAGCTGGGGTAACTTGCCCATATGTTCTCCGAGCATACTCGCGGCGCGGTCACAAGCGACAAGGAAAAGAATCCTCATCAGCAAGGGAAGAGTGCTGGGGAGGCAGAGGAGTGCAGTATTAATGAAGTGGCTGTCGAGTGTGAGATTAATGAAATTGAGACGGTAGCCCTTTGCGATTTAGGTTCGTCGTGCAACATTCTTGCTCTGCAAGATGTTGAGAAGCTTAATTTAAATATCGAAACTAATATCCAGAAATTGCCTGTGCTAGCTGATGGGTCGGTGGTTAAAACTGATGGGGTGATTAAAGAGGTGGAGGTGAAACTTAACGGGGCTGTGGTTGTTACCGACTTCTAGGTGTTGGGACCCATAGGAAATAATTCAAAGCCTATTCTTGGGGTTCCATTCCTGAAAGCCAGTGAAACGACGCTGTGCTTTAACACATGCAGCATCACTTTGGCTTCCAAGGTTGATTTGCCGGTATCGCCATCACTTCCCACTCTAATCCCGAGTGAATCTAAAAAACTATTGGAATTAAATGTTTTATTATCTGATGATATATCTAGAGCTGATGAGACAGATGTTGTGCTGAATAAGCAAGACCGGGATGTGCAAGTAAAAGACGTGCTGATGATTGCTAACGGAGAAGCAAAGGAGGAATTGTTTGACGTGAAACAAGTTGCTGAAGAAAAGGAACGGGGGTTGTGCACGGCTATTGGGAGTGTGCAGGAAACAGATTTAAAAACTTTGATTAAGATTAATGAATGTTGTAAAACTGTTAAATAGGTGTCTTGGGCTGATCTTTCGCCCACCATGGGTGAGGAAAGGATCCCCACCGATGATAAAGATAGGCCTGTTGCTGATTTGGTTGGGGTGGATATACCACCCTGACGATCCCCATCTAATAATTTGAAAAGAAAAGAACTTCTTATACGCAAGGCATCTGATTTTGCCCGCCGACGTGAGAAGACGAGGCTAGGGGTAGGGGAGACTTGTATTCCTTGGGCCCTAAAGCCTTCACCTCGCCCTCATCTCGCGTGACTGGGGGGATCTATCACAAGTCAGCGTTCAACTAAAGAGTGTAGGATCTTTGGGGCCCCTCGCTTTCCGTTCTTGTTTTATTTATCTTCATGCTGTGTGTAACTTTGTACTTTTTCTTGTATTCTGAACTCTTGCTTTTGAACATTATCTATATAACTGTTAATGCATGTATTTGCTCCACCTTAAGGACTGTAAAGAAAAGGGCTTATGGGAGACGACCCAATACTACTGCTTGCTTTAAATTTGTGCAATTTAGTTGTTGTGCTTAATTGTGTATAGCTTTTTATGGTTGGAGATATTCTATTTTGCAGGTGGAATTTGTTTGGGCCGTGGGTTTATTGCTGAAGTTTAACACCAATCTTCTGGTATGCTCATTTGCTGAGCATGGGTAACCTCTCCCCCGAATTTTATTTCTTTAATTTTATTACAAATCATGGATATTTTGTTTAGTATAAGTATGGTGGGGAAAGTTTTGCGAGTCACCTCTGCGCATGCACTTTCACACTACAAGAGTATTTTCATTTTCAGTTTTTATTTTATCATGACAGCATTGTACACCTACACCGCATGAGCGCGCACTTAAGCATGCGTTTAGCCCAAGTTTAATTTATTTCTTTTGTGTTAACTTTAAGATAGTGGTGCTGGCCTAGGATTTTAGTATAAGGTAGTGTGAAACTCGTGTAGTGCTCCTAATCGAGGACTCATGATGTATATAAATAGTATAGATTCAATTTTTCTTTATGCTCGTAGATTTATGCTTTTCTGCATTTGTAAATAATGTTTGTACTACTCAAAACTATGAAATCTGGAGCAATCGAATGGTAGTGTGGGAATGTGTGTAGCCGCCACTAGCCTCGTATTTCTCGAGTCGGGAGGAAGGATTATCTTTCTCGATGGCTAAAAACTTGCCCCAAGCTACTATCGAAGCTTTGGTGCATGGTTAGTTAAGCGTGAGTGTGATGTAGGCCATCATTTTGGCCTGATTGAGCCTTGTACCCATTCCTAACGTAATTCTTGTTAGCCTATTTTGATCCTACCCCTCCTGTTGATTCAACCCCACTCCGTGATCACCAAAGCCTAAAAGCCTATCCCAGTAGCACGCCCCTAGCTTGAGCTATTTGTATATCATTTCTTGCATTTGGTGATGTTGCTGAGGTGCAGTTTTGTGTTACTGAGGTGAGGTTTTGTGTTTGCGAGGTGCAAATTTCATGATTATGTGGCTGAATGGATTTAAAAGTTTTTGAAAAAGAAAAGAAAAAGAGAAAAAGAAAGTAGTTTGACATGAAAGAAGAAAAAGTTTAAATGAAAATTCCATTTGAAATTTTGCGCTGGTAGGCGGTGCATGCGCCCGTTTATCAAGTCCAAGTATGGTGGTGTGGAGCACCTGTATGTATTGCTTTGTGACAGGATTTTTGTATGAGCTCATTTGGGTTGTGTATAGCCATTCTTTACCTTTTGCATCCTTACCTACGTATACGCCTAAGCCACATTATCTTCATAAAGTCCTACGGATTTGCGCTCGAGTCAAACTAGCGCTGTGGAGAGAGTGTGAACGGGCAAGCGTATGATCCCCGACATTGGTGGATTCATTTGGAGGTGGTCCCGAGCCCCGATCTTTGGGAAAGCTCAACTTAGTGGCCTGCCTACTTTCTTCTTACTCATGACCTAACAATTCTCCAGAATTCTATTTTTGAGTAGTTACAATACTTAATTATGCTTGTCGAAATATATAAACTTCATAGCATAATTAAAAAGTGTATCTATTATATTTTCTGTACACATGAGTATTTGATTTCTTGCTTTACCTTATTTTTGAAATCTCTATGCCAACTAGCTATTTTCTAGTGCACGGAGGGATGATTTTCTCGGGACGAGCAAATGTTTGTCTAGTCGTGTGATGAGTCCAATATTTATAGGGTTTCCCGGACTCATCTGGGATGGTTTTCTCACTCATGCACTGCATTTCAACCGGATTTCGGTTATATTTGCATCATTCGATCATGGACCATTTTGTGTACTGTTTTGGACCAAGGGTGTGCAATTGCACATTCTGTTATTAGGGGTATGCATATGGTGCTCCCCATGTCTCTTTCCTGCTGTTTTCTTAGCTTTATATTTGTTGTTGGGAGCTTGCGCTACAGCTTTGGTTTTGTTGTGCAGGTGGTGTGTTTTCCCCCAAGGCAGGAATTCTTTCTTAAGGAAAACGCACGGTCGTGCATTTCTTTCACGCATGGTTTGCGTGAAATAATTCGTTTTAGCCAGCTAGAAGAACGTCGAACCAAGCTCGATGAATTTCGTCAAGCTGTGTTCGACGATCCTCACGCACGGTTGACACACAGTTTTCCTGTAGCTTTCTAGTTTGTTCCTTTCTGTGGCTAATCGTACGATTTGTTCATGCACGAGCGGCAACGCCCGTGCATGAGTAGAACAAACGGTTTTCCTGCGTGTCCCTATTTTCCAGCACTCTGTCCCTACCCATGCGATGTCCTTCACGCACAGGCGAAACTACCCGTGCGCAAAGGAAAATGCACGGGTCAACGCTTCTCCTTCCTCGTGTCTATCCTGAAAGTTAATATCAGACGGTTAGCGCACGACCGTGTGCCAAATCGCGCGTGACCATTTATTCTGACTTTTCTATTTAAGTTGCAGATTTCCTCTTTCAAATGATCCAGCTCCGCTCCCTCACCATTTCCGCTCCTTCGAGCGGGAAAACTTGCCTCCAGCCGCCATTTTCTCTCTCCTCCTTGGAGGGTTGATCCGACTACCGTTTCTCCTCAGAAATCTTGCAATAGTTGCGTCTCCAGCCACCTTCATCTTCTCCAACCTCCAAGCTACCATCCGAGCTCATTGTTGCTGCACTTGCGGAGTTCTTCGGTCAGAACTAGCCCAGCGATCATTCACGAAGAAGACGGGATATTCGAAGGATGTGACAGCCCTTCTTGGTTCCCGGACGTCATCCGTAGACCGAGCTCGGACAAGGCCTGACAACCCTTGACTCCGGTCGTGAATCTCGGAAAGCCTTCATGCGCTTAGTTGTATTTCTCCACCTCTTCTTGTGTTACTTCATTCTGAACTTGTGATAGTGGGATTGTTGCTTGAGAATTATGTTTTGCTTAAGGTTTCAGCATGTCGATATGTTGTTATGTCTTATTCATTGCTTGTGTTGTTAAGCTTCAGTTTTTCCTATGATTGTTGTGATTGTGCCATTCTAACGATTGCTAGAAGCACGCGTGACGAAGAGGTGATTGCGACCCTTGGTGTTTCGTCCATCATCCATAACTCTATGTAGTACTCCACCCAAGCGACGCGGCGACGACGACCCGCATTAGTTTTATTAGCATTAAGATTAGGAAACCAAAACTAAACCCACTTTGCCATGTTAACACTAGCAATCACTTTTCCAAAAGAAAAACCACACTCCATACTTGCACTCCTCGTGAGATCGATATCTGGGGATTAAACTCCTTACTTTTATTACTTGACAGCGATCGGTATACTTGCCGAGAGTGCATCAGGCACTTCGTCGTTTTGACTTGGTCACGATTTTGAGCAAAGTCCAGTTGCTCCTTTCTTGCACTATCTCATGTTGTACAATAGTCCCCATGATTGGTGCGGGCTGATTATCAATCTGAAAGCTCAACTAAGCGGGATTGTGCCTTATATGTGGCTTGTGGTTGTGCGGACTGGAGCAGTGTCCGTAGGGTGTTGTAGACTAGTTGTAGTATCCATAGTCCATAGGTGTGGCGGATAGGTCCTGGTTCTGGCTTATTTGGCTATCATGGTGCGACCTTGGTAGACTGACTTTGTGTTCGCAAAGTGCAGATATGTCTTGTGCTAGTTACGAGTAGGGTGGTGATCGTATCGTTTGGGCGGTGACCACACTCCTCTCCGCCCCGATAAATAGGACCCCCGAATCACATCATAAAGTAACAATGATTGAATAGTAAGTGATCTCAGGTTATTTGCTGCGAGCAAGTTTTTGTATCCGCGCGGTTTGGGAAGTTAACCGATTTTGCTGTTGTAGATTGTGCGGATAACGCTGAGAAGCCAGGAACTTTGTTCTGACTTGCGTCAGGGTTTAATGCGGATTCTGCGGGTACAATCAGCGTTTAGTAGCAGTTTGCAGCTTACGACCAGGAAGTCTTCTCATTGGTAATCTTTCCCAGTTAAATAAGGCTACCTGATTTTGGCGGTCTGTCTATTCAGTTCGGTAGCAATTGTTCGCGGTTATTTGATGGCTACGCGACCTCGCAATTAGGCGGCTTGCAGATTCCAGACAGACTTCTTGAACTTCGAATAACGGGGTGTCCGCGCGGTTAAGTTACGGTCTGACGACTTGACGGTTTCAGCGAACTCCTTAGTTCAGTTCGACAGAGTTGGATGTTACTGGTTCTGTCCGTCTGGATAGTTTTTTCCGTGTATGTTTTTGCTTCCATCGGGTACATTGGTGAATCGTTTCCCGCCATGTATGCCTCGCATTATAAAGAAGTTTGATAGTACAAGATTTGCTTACTCTTCTATTTGCATATGGTTTATTTGACTTGGTTTTGGTTGAGTGTTCCTGCGACCTGGTTCTCATTTTCTCCCTTCATAAATTTTTACATGGTATCAGAGGGGACAAAGGTTTGAGCAATGATCAATTGCAGAGTTTGCTTTTTTGCTTCTGGGAGTCATGTAGACCTGTGTTGTGCAATGGAAGGAGAATTTACAAGAGGTCTTGGAATTGAACTTTTGATGCCGACTAACTTCAAGAAGTGGAGGTCGTGCTTGAAAATATATCTTCTGGGCGAGGATCTTTGGGAGGTCATCTGTGGAGACGATAGAAAAGAAGTTACTGCGGCCACTAGCAATGATGAAGCGGTGAGAGCTTGGAGAAAGATAAACGTTAAGGAGGAGTTTACTCTAAAGCGGGCTATCTCATCAGAGCTCTTCGACCACATCATTGGATGTCAGTATGCTGCTATGATTTGGAATTCCCTTGATGTGTTATTCAATATGAAGAATGTAGTATGCCTATAATTCTTGGATAATGAGTTAGCGAGAGCCACTCAAGGTGATCTGTCCATCTCTATGTTCTTCCTAAAGATGAAGAACATGTGTTTTGAAATTTTAGAATTGGACCCTGTTGAGCCTATTTCAGAGGTGAAGCTTAAGAGGCACATAATCTACGTATTGCGAAAGTAATATGTTGCCTTTGTTACTTCTGTTCAAGCCTGGGCCACTCAGCCATCATTGCTTAAGCTGGAGAACCTGCTGGCTTTACAGTGAAGCCTAGCAAGATAGATGGCTGGAGTTACTATCTCTGGCGGAGTTAGTGAGGCACTCTTCTTAGGGAAGAAGAAGAGATGGGACAAGAAGAAGTCTGCTGGCGATGGTCCTTCTACTTCATGTCAGCAAGAGATGAGTGTTGCTCGTAAGCGAGATTGGAAGAAGAAGGAAGAGCCAATGTGCTACAAATACAATCTGCCTGGTCACTTCAAGAAGGATTGTAAAGTCAAACTTCAGCCAGGGCATGTGGAAGGTAAAGAAAAAGCTGTTTTCAGAACTGAGGAAGGAGGATGGGGAAATGCATTTATGACGGGCATGTGTGTCCGTGCTTTGTCTGCCATCAACTACCAAGATGACTGGATTGCGTACTCAGGGTGGGGTCACCACCTCACCGGGGACGAGTAAACGTTTTCTTCTCTACAACCGTACTGAGGTAATGAAGCAATTATTACTGCTAATGATATTGTGCTTGCAGTCAAGAAGGAGGGTGGCATTTCTTTGGGCAGTGATAATAGTCCACTCAGCTTGGGGAGTGTGTATCACGTGTCTGGCATGAAGAAAAACCTCTTCTCAGTGAACAACACAGTTGATGTGGGTTATCACGTTCTGTTATGCTCGACAAAAGTGAAGTTTCCCCGTAATGTGTCAATAGTGAAGGCTGATGTTGCTTATGTTGGGAGAAGGGTAAAGGACTTGTCTATGTTATCAACAAGTTCCTATGTTGATTAGATGAGGGCCAACGATAGCATTGTTATATGGCATGCATGATTGGGACATGTCGGGATGGACAAGTTGAAAGCTATGGAGGTAAGGAGTCTTGTGAAAGGCTTTCCTAGATTATCATCCTTCGATGATGGTCATATCTGTGTGGTATGTAAATATGGAAAAGCTCATCGTATTCTGTTTGATAAGTCACGACCAGGTTTAAAGCACCATTAGAGTGCATCCATAGTGATCTGATGGGACCGACTGTCACCGTCAGTCTTGGAGGCAGCAGGTGCATGCTGGTTTTGATTGATGACTATACTAGGTACACATGGGTGTACTTTATGAAGGAGAGGTCAGACACATTACAATTGTTTGTGGAGTTTAAGGATGTAACACCCCCATCCATCTTGCAACATTTAACAGAAGGTCCGGCCAGGGCCCAAAACCATATACTACGGACAGTCAATGGAGTTACGTATGAAACCATAAACCATAAGTGCATCCTAACTAAGATTGCATTCTAGCGGAAGTAAAATAATTTCTTAGAACCCATCCATATGAATGACCATTAAGCCAAATAGGAATGATAATAAAAATACACAAAGTTATTGCTTTAAGGCCTTACAACTATTTCATCAAATAATTGTGTTTTACAAACTTTGGTACGCAGGTCGGCCACACACGAGATAGTAAAAACAACTTTGCTTTGGCCTTCAAGGGCTGACACACAACCATGGGATTTAGCCCGCTATTTCTCGCTCTGCTCTCCAGCTGCGCCTATGATGAAGCATAATTTAGCTTAGTTTATTAGGGAAAAAATATGTATATTCTCGTTTAAATCTTTTGCTTTTCGTATTTTTAGGTTCTTGTCAGTTTCTTTTCTCAATTATTATTCTAACTTATTTAATTTTCAGTTTTTTAGTTTTTTTGGGTTCTCTCCGGTTACACACCCTCGGATCATGCCCTACCGGGGTGTGTACCTAGGACGTGTTACCCAGATGGAATGAAGCTATCCGTCTGAAGTCAGGTTCCAGTAAATTTCAGCTTACACGCCATCGGTCACGCCCTTATACCACCGTCACAGGCATGTTGCTGAGGCATGTACCGCCAAGTCCCGAAAAATCACTGCAGCGCGACTTTTCCACTATCCACCATCACGCAGAATCTTACACGCCCCCGGTACACGGGCGTGTCATCTGGGCATGCAACCAAACTGCTGCGCCAGTCACTTCTAGACTTTAATTTCAGCCAGAAAAGTCATGCTGAATCTTACACGCCCCTGGTACATGCCCAACCAGGGCGTGTACTTCCCGAAAAATTCCTATAAGTAGCCCTAAGCTCCAAGTGTTCAGGGAGGAGGTTGAAGTCTTGTAAAGAGCTATTGAGAGTTTATTTCAGAGTATTTTAGCTTAATGTTTTTATTTTTTAACGTTCTTGCAATCGTTTTTTATCACACTTGTGGGTTGTTTGGAAACTCTTTTTGTAATGTCCCTATGTCCTCTTTATGATTGTTGCGCAATAATAACTAAAATAGTTCGATATTCCCTTTCTCTCTCTCTCTTTCTTATTATGCATATTCTTGACATAGTTTTTGTTCACTACTTCCTCATAAGTAACTAAATCCTCATTAGTACTCGATTGCGATGATCTGAGAATGAGTTGATCAGTTATATTGTTTTAGCTTTCTTTCTCTTTTTTAAAAGTATAGGCCTTAGATTTACTCTTGGTTTGTAATTAGTGGGGCTATATTATCGATATATAAACTCCACTTAGGTTTTCATTCTTAGTTAGCCGAGAGGCTCGTAGACTGAATCAATCACCCAAGTGTAAAGAGAGTTGCACACACATCTCGAGAGAGAATGACGTAAATCTCCCAGATTGGAGTAAAATCCAATAGCGGGGTTCACCACTTAAAGCGAGCTTTAGGCATTCGAATACATAACGAGAGTTCATTCGTATCTTCCTAAACTCAGTTGGGCACTTCTCCGAGAGGAGCGTAATATAGATTTTCCTTTATTAAGTTATTTATTTATTCAATAATCTTCTTAATGCAGGTATTACAAGCCCTTGGAACTAATATACTTTGAGCAAGCAGAGGTGTTCACGGATCCAACATGACTGATGGCAAAGGTCATGGATTGGGCACCACACGGGTAGGGACACGCCCATGTCACTACCCGTGTCCATATCAGGAAGAATCAGACCTAAATCCATGAAGAACACACAGCCGTGTTACCAGCCTTGTCAAATAACACAGCTCACGACCAGGAGCGCCTTCTCATACCAAACCGCCAAGACACACCATTTCATACCCTAGATGGCCTGTAACATGGCCGTGTTGGAACCCGTGTTCGACATCTGTTTTCAAGAAGTCTATAAAAACCTACACTCAAAAATAGAATGAGACATTTTTGGATACAAAGACTTGGAGAACCTGTGGAGGACGAAAGTGGAGCACTCAAGAGAAGGGGAAATCGAAGGAGATAATCTGTAGGGTTTTATTCTGCATGTATCTCTTTTAATTTCCCCCTTCACTTAGTGGATCTAAACTTTATTTTACATTTCGCATGAGACTTGTTTTTCTGAACCGATTCAGTAATCATGTTTGTTGGTTTTCATTTCGAATTTTTGGTATTTTATTCGTATGCGTGGTTTCAAACAAAGAGATTAATCATAGATTTGAAGTTAGTATTTGTTTTATATGAATCCCAAACTTCTAGATTGATAAATTGGAAGGTTGTGATGATGGTTTATAATTTCATTCTCTGGTGTTCTTTCTCTTTGTATTTCAAATTTCATGATCGAGAGATATGTTGTTTGGATAATGACAATACGGATAATTAGATTCATGGTATCTTAGAGATAGTATTTTATGAATTTATGTATTAGAAAGGGTTACTTTATATTAATGCAAATTTGAGTGTTGTGAATTGTTTGAGAGAAAATTTACTCAACTTAAGTTTAGGTATTGAATTGCTCGAGAGAGAATTCGATAAAGATTGAACCCTTACAATACAACGAATTTGATAATATTGTTAATACGTGGTTACATAGAATTGAATTAATGAGTGAATATTCTCATGTTATTACTCTTAGACTATCTGCTTTTTACCATCCTTAACCTCCAATGTCACTTTATCCAATTAGTCCTAGTAATATTAATTTAGAGTAACAACCAACTTTAAATATATGTACGATAATAGAGTGAGAGTGAGTACGAGTACTTGAGAAGACCCCGAGGAATACGACACGAGATGTAGATTTCTCATATACTATGATTGATAGGTGCACTTGCCTGAGATTAGAATCAATTTAGCTTATACCTATCTACATGGTTCATACTAGAGTAGAAATAAATCTGTATCAAGTTTTTGGCGCCGTTGCCGGGGAACTCGTTTTCAATATTTTGAAAGCTTAAACTCTATTAATCTACTAATTTTTGATTACTGACATATAATTGTAAATTAGTTTATTGCATAATTATATCACTTAATATCTATTTTGTAGTTTGTTAGTCTATGACCATGGGGAGAAATTCTGCATTAACACCATTTCATCTTGACTCGGAACGGATTATTCGCAACACCTCACAAAGGGACTTGAGAACTGATAACATATATAATTCAAACTGTCTTTCAGAAGAGGGAACAGTAAACTCAGGAGATCATCATCCAGATAACGTAGAAAATCAGAACGCGCAAACCATGTTTGACTTTGCTAGACCTAATCTACAAGGTACTGGGTCAAGCATTGTTAGACCATCAATTGTTGCCAACAATTTCGAATTGATGCCGAGCATTATTCAGATGGTTCAACAATATGTCCAATATGATGGCCTGCAAGATGAAGATCCCAACACACACTTAGCCGGATTCTTGGAGATATGTGATACATTCAAGATCAATGGTGTTACCAATGATGGCATTCGATTAAGGTTGTTTCCGTTCTCACTAAGGCACAAGGCAAAGCAGTGGTTAAAATCATTACCTAGAGGGTCGATCACTACATGGGATATGATGGTTGAGAAGTTCTTGATGAAGTATTTTCCACCGGTGAAGACTGCAAAGCTAAGGAATGACATTTCTACATATGCTCAATTAGAATCTGAATCGTTGTATGACACATGAGAATGATTCAAGGAACTATTAAGGAAGTGTCCCCATCATGCATTACCTTCCTGGCTTCAGATTCTGACCTTCTACAATGGTCTCAATCCAGCCACTAAACAGGTGATCAATGCAGCTAGTGGAGGCACCTTGAATAATAAGACACTAGAAGCGGCTCAATAGTTGATAGAAGACATGTAAATGAATAGCTATCAATGGAATAACGTAAGACAAAAGCCTAATAAGCCTGGAGAAATATATGAGGTGGATGCAGTCACTACCTTAGTTTTTCAAGTGGAGAAGCTTCATCAGAAGATGGATAACCTATCATTAACGTCACCCTCCATGGTACCTCAACAATGGGACCCTTCATTTAGTGGAATGTCTGGTTGTGAACCTCAAGTCCATGAACATGTTGACTATATGAGCAACAATACAAGACCTCCCTTCAACCAAGCAAACAAACCATATAGTTCTACATATAATCCGGGATGGAGGAACCACCCCAATTTCTCTTGGGGAGGACAAGGAAATCAAGGCAAGCAACCTGTGTTTGGACAACCACCGCAACCGGAGCAAAGGAAGCCATAATTAGAAGATGTACTCACAAAGTTCATGCAAACAACTGATGTAGCTTTCCAGAATCAAGAGGGATCTATTCGGAATTTGGAGAATCAGATAGGTCAGCTAGTAAGGATGGTATCTGAAAGACAACAAGAAACACTTCCGGGTAATACCAAAACAAACCCGAAGGAGCATGCAAAAGCAATCCAATTGAGGAGTGGAAAGGAATTACAAGATCAAAGGCTTACAAAGGAAGCACCCCAAGAGGAGTCTAGTGGCGAAGGACAAAACGAGATGAATTAAAAATCGAAGGAGTATCAGCCAACATTACCATATCCAGCGAAGCTGAACAAGGAGCACATGGATGCGCAATATGGTAAGATCATATCTATGTTTAAACAATTACATGTTAATTTACCTTTTTCTGAAGTCATTCAAATGCCGAAGTATGCTAAATTTCTAAAAGACTTGATTTCAAATAAAAAGAAAATAGAAGTATTATCTTTAGTAACACTTAGGAAGAATGTTCCGCTATTTTACAAAACAAATTACCACAAAACTTAGGGATCCCGGTTCATTTTCAATTCCATGTTTAATCGGTGATTTACAAGTGAATAAAGCTTCAGCGGACTTAGTGAAAATGTTTATGTTGTCTACCTAAATCACCTAGAGGGGGGTGAATAGGTGAGTTCTGCGTCTTTTTGCGGAATAAAAATTTGAGCGAGCGATGCACAGAAAATAAACAAGCACACATAGACGACACCAAGAATTATAGTGGTTCCCAGCCCTTGGGTAAATCCACTTTCCACCTCACCGATCTAGCAACGCACTAGACTCGGCTACTCCACTATCTCGGATTGAAAACAATCCTACAACTCGGAGCAATGCCCCTAACAACTCGGAGTCAAAACACTCCTACAACTCGGAGTAAAAACTCCTATAACTTGGAAAAGAATCTCCTACAACTCGATCCTTGAAATAGGATCTACACTTGAAATAAAAACTTCTTACAAAACTCGGAGACAAAATTTCCTACAAGAATTGAAATAGATTTGCAAAAACTTGAAAGTTGAAACTCTGTTATAAAATGAGGAAGAAGCGAAATTCTGGATCTGAAACTTTAGATCAACACAATCAAGAAAGAAATCTGTGAGTTGACCCCTTGACTGTTTTTAGTCTTGTTCTGACTTCTTGAATCGGAGAAGAGCAGCGACGAGAATGATTGAGGAGCGGCCTTCGATTTGGAATGAAAGACAATTGAAACTTATTTTTCGTGGTTGTCAAATTTAGACCATTTATAACCTTTCTAGTCTAATTGCAATAAGAATGATCCAAGATCAAACACTATGTCTGAATTTGAAATCCGGTCTCTGTTTTATCTGAGTCTGCAACGAGAAGATGATTATTTCTGAGAAATAAGAATAAATCTAAATCCTGACGAAAACAATCTTCAAGATCATCAAACTCTGCTCGAAGTTTGGACTCAATCGACGAAATTGATCTATTAATTTATTTCTGATCGAGAATTCTTGACTAAATCTGGCGGACCGATCCTTCCCGATCTGACAAAATCTTCGACTATTGCAGATTCGTTCGACGAAATCCCGATCAACGTTCTGAACTTCGACTAAATTGTTCAAATTCTACTCCAATCAGAGAAGAGAATTCTCAGCTTCGACGAGACTGGACTTCTC
This sequence comes from Platanthera guangdongensis, assembly GCA_039583875.1. Lineage (NCBI taxonomy): Eukaryota > Viridiplantae > Streptophyta > Magnoliopsida > Asparagales > Orchidaceae > Platanthera > Platanthera guangdongensis. The sequence goes on along the minus strand of CM077162.1, from coordinate 132,439,770 downwards.
GAGAGATGATGGCGTTGTCAAGTCTCGCTCTCAACGCTATTAGCAGCTTACTCGGAACTATATAACTTCTACTCGAGTACAACACACCTCACCAAGAACGACTTTGCTTTGGAAGACTTCTCGAGTAATTAACGCTGCTTCTCGAGTACTAGACTTAGCTTCTCGAGACTAAATTTCTTCTTACTCGAGTACTGGTCCTTTGACTTCTCAAGACAGGGCTTGGCCTTCTCGAGTGCTAGCTTCTGTTAATCGAGTACAATACTTAAAACATTTCTGAAATGAATTATTGAGTAAACTCGAGACATAGATAAATAGTACTCGAGTAATCCATGGCTTACTCGAGTATTGGACTAAGCCTTCTCGTGAATGATTTCTATTACTCGAGAACTGTACTTAGTATACTCAAGAATTCATTCCAGCACTACTCGAGTATAATATATACTACTCGAGAAATGGACTTAGAAAAAATTTTACTTTCTGAAAATTATTTTCTTCAATGTATATACCAAATATTCTTTCTTTCATTGCTTTAATACTTGAGAATGAAGTGTGTCCCAATAGAGAGGCAACACATGAATCAACACCATGGATCACACAATGAGGGATTTCATTGTATGATCTTGTGTTTGGTGACTCATTGCAGACTGACATTGTTCTACACTTGGCAGTTATAACATGCAAGCACATCTAAACAAAACTGTCAAATACAACTACAATTCACATTAGTTTTATGGGGACTTCTTCAAATAAAGGTTATTGTGTTAACAAAACCCAGCAATCTCCCCCTATTTGAAGAAGACCAAACCCCATATACTAAGTTGAATTGCATGTGAAAAAATGTAAAGAGAAAAGAAAAAAATGCATTGCCTTACTTTTCTAAAGGGGATACCGATGCATTTCTCCCCCTTTCTGACAGCTTAATTCAGCCTTGCATTTTTCTCCTCCATTTCTTTTCATCTCTCTCTCTCCCCCTTTCTGATATCTATAATAGGGGACATGGCAGAGGAATCAATCATTGCCTCTTCTTCACCGAGAGCTCAATCACCTTTGAGGTCCTTTTGGAGAGAGTTTTCAGCTAGAAGCTCCCCCTCAACCAATTTAGGAGAAACTCTTCTTCAGTTTCTTTATTGTCAAACTTTCAACAGCATAGATTAAATATTCTAATTCCAAGAGGTTTCCTGGAACTTCTTCTTATCCATTTTCCAGATAGGAGTTTTAGTTGGCCTTTGGACATACCTACATCCACAAGTTTATAATCCTTTAGGAACCCAAACGAGTTTGAGTCCTAGGTCTCTGGTTAGTATACTCCCCCTACATGTATTAACATTATGAGTGGTCTTTCTCACATTATTAACTTGAGGAGTTACATAATTTCTGGGGTTAGACCAGCAATCAATAGCAAAGCGACCAACTTTGCCACAACACCAACAGTCAAACCTGTTGTATCTTTGCCTAAATCTCTCCTGCTTGATCTTTTGAGAGTGTGGTCTAGCAGGGGCAGTAGTCTTGAAGGTAGAAGATTCGTGGTGATGGCACTCACATGACTTCTTCTCCATAATAGGCTTTTCCATAACGGGTTTGGCTTTTGGAGCTTTCTTGATATTGTTACCATGATTGTAAGGGCCATAGCTCTGAAGATTGATCTTCTCATAAGGCGCCTTAAAGACACTCTCACCAAAGTTTCGGGACGGGTCCATCCTTGGTACCGAGACTTGGGCTCTACCTAAGTAGGCCTAGCAAAGTGACTGTAGGACGAGTCAAGATCAAGCTTATTTGTTGGAAAGATAACCTTTTTAAACGGAGTTTGTTCTTGAGGAGCTTTCCCCTTTCTCCTTGGACTAGAGCATTCTTTGCAGCCATATTTCTCCTTTGGGCTTTATTTCTCCTAGAAGATTTACTAGGAGCAGCGAAATGGCCTAATCCAACACTTATACTCTGAAGCAGAGAATTCAACTACTAGTGGAAGGACTGTCTTGGCCTTGGAGAAACTTCAACACATTTCTTTTCAGCAGCAAGTTGTTCTTCCAACTTTTAAATGATCTCTCCTTCAGGTTCAGGTGATCGAGAGCTTTATTGTATTCTTCCATTGCATCATGGAATTGCTTTCTGAGTGAGTCCATCATTATGAATTACTCCTTCAGATTGCTCTACACAGCCATGAGAGATTTAATCTCCTTAGCCTGAGTTCTCGCGACTCTTTGACATTTGTCGTAAGCCTTGATCAACTCTTTGTACTGAATCATGAGTTCGGATTCATCATCAGACAAACAATCCTCATCATCATGGTCACAAGCATCTGATTCAGAGAGAGGGGTATGAGAGTTTACCTTCCCAGTGAACTGGGGCTCTTCTTCTTCACCTGTGTGTGCCATGAGCCCAAAGTAGGCTTCCTCATCATCACTAGACTCAGATGAGTTTGTGTCACTGAGGGTCTTGCCCTTCTTGGCCACTAGGCTTCTTTCAGTCTTCTTCTTATCATAAGAAGTTTTCTTCTCCTCTCTTCTTTCGCCCTCCTTCTTCTTGTGAGGACAGTCAGTACTTATATGCCGTAACTTATTACAACAGTAGCAAACAACGTTAGATGAAACATGATTGTTTCGGTTTAGATTTATACTTGTTAGATGTGTGACTTTTCTTTTGATAGTCACCGCCGTGACGTGATCTTCTGAATGAGGAATCATTTCCTCTCATTTGTTTCTTCTTGCTGAGAAACTTCTTGAATTTTCGGGAGAGTAGGAAGAACTCTCCATCAGATAGCTCTGAGCCTGTGGTTCTTGGCTCCGAGTCTTCTTCTTCATAGTCATCTTGAGTGGAAACAGAAGATGCAGCTTTGGCCTATCTTGAGCTGTCTGCCTTCAGTGCAATAGACTTATCTTTTGACGAAGATCCGTTGCCCTCTTCTTCAGATTTTCTTGTATTGATTGGAAGCTCATATAACATAATCTTCCCGAAGAGGTTCCGAGGGTCGATTTTTGCTAATCTCCCAAACTCCCTGATGGCACATATTTTATTGTTCCATTACTTTGTCAAGGATCTCAGGAACATGTCATTTAGTTCACTATCTGTGAACACCCGACCGTAGTCTCTTAGGCTATTGACGATTTTGAAAAAGTTTTCATATGTGTCGTCAGTTGATTCCTTGGGTCCTTACTTGAAGGCCTCATACTTCTGATTCAGAAGGGATCTTCTGTCATCCCTTACTTCTTTTATGCCTTCCATCAAGATGATTAGAGACTACCACATCTCCTTGGCAGAATTGTAGTGAATGAGGTTTTGCAACATAGAGTCATCGACTGCACTTGTAATGATTTTTTTGGCTTTCTTGTCAAGAGAGACAAGTGCAATCTCGTCTTTGTTGAGGTCCATCAATTTCTTTGGCACCTTCTTAGTAGGATCAATAGTGGAAGCGATCATAGGAACATGAGGGCCTTCTTCCACTATCATGAAGATGTGGGGGTAAACAACTTCCATGAAGAACTTTACTTTTTCTTTCCATATGGGAAAGTTTGACTTATTGCATACTGGAAGCTTAGTCGAGTCCTTGGATCTGTCCATGCTTGAAACACTCAAAAGATAACTTGGGGCAGATCTGTTCAAGGTGTTAACCTTTCGATGAACAAACTTGCTTTGATACCAATTGAAAATGTTTAAGTTGTCTACCTAAATCACCTAGAGGGGGTGAATAGGTGAGTTCTGCGTCTTTTTGCAGAATAAAATTTTTAGCGAGCGATGCACAAAAAATAAAAAAGCATACACAAACGACACCAAGAATTTTAATGGTTCCCCAACCTTGGGTACATTCACTTTCCACCTCACCGATCTAGCAACGCACTAGACTCGGCTACTCCACTATCTCAGATTGAAAAAAAAATCCTACAACTCGGAGCAACGCCCCGACAACTTTGAGTCAAAACACTCCTACAACTCGGAGTAAAAACTCATACAACTCGGAGAAGAATCTCCTACAACTCGATCCTTGAAATGAGATCTACACTCAGAAGAAAAACTTCCGACAAAACTCGGAGACAAAGTCTCCTATAAGAATTGAAATAGATTTGCAATAACAATAAAATAAACTTCACTTCAGATCTGATTTCACATTTCGTCCTTCTTGAAAATTGAAACTCTGTCAGAAATAGATCGAGAGTACTATGCCGAAATCTCTGGATCTGAAACTCTTAAGATCAACACGATCAAGAAAGAGATCTATTGAAGTTGAACCCCTTGATCTGTTGATCGATTCTTGTTCAGAACTTCTTGAATCAAAGATGTGCAGCGGCGAGAACGACGATGAGGAGCGGCGACTTTCCCGATTTAGAATGAATGTACGATTCAAAAAACTTATTTTTGTGTGTTAGGGTTAGTCGATATTGATAAGACCTTTTATAAACCTTTCTCAATGGTCTAATTAGCAATAAGGAATGATCCACTATGATCAAACTTTCTAAACTTGATACTAAATTTGAAATCCTGTCTTTCTGTTTTGATATTCAGAGTCTGCAACTGCGTTTCTCCAGAAGATGATTATTTCCCGAGAAATAGACTTCAAATAAATCTAAATCCCGATCAAAAATCAAATCTTCAAAATTTGATCATCGAACTCTGCTCGACGAGTTTGGAACTCAGATCGGCGAAAATCATATCTACTAATTTGGACTTTCGATCGACGAATTCTGATCGACTAAATCTAGCAGACTGCGATCGACGAATTCCCGATTAACATTCGACAAAATCTGATCGACTAAATCTGGCTGACTGCGTTCGACGAAATCCCGATCAACGTTCAACAAAATCTGATCGACTAAATCTATAGTTCAAATTCTACTCCAGCATTTCTCGAGAAGAAGAATTACTTCTCGAGAACTGCTTTGGTTACTCAAGAACAGACTAGACTTCTTGAGAGAAAATTGCTAGATGTCTTTGTGTTAAGTCTCGCTCTTCACGCTATTATACATAGGCTTACTCGAGAACTAGACAACTTCTACTCGAGTACAACACACCTCACTCGAGAACTAGACTTATCTTCTCAGCGCTTTCAATACCTTAAGACTTAGCCTTCTCGAGTAATGAACGCTGCTTCTCAAGTACTAGACTTAGATTCTCGAGAATAAATTTCTTCTTACTCGAGTACTGGTCCTCTGACTTCTCGATTACTAGCTTCTGTTACTCGAGTACAACACTTAGAACATTTCTGAAATCAATTATTGAGTAAACTCGAGACATAGATAAGTAGTACTCGAGTACCCCATGGTTTACTCGAGTATTGGACTAAGCCTTCTCGAGAATGATTTCTATTACTTGAGAACTGTATTTTGAATACTCGAGAATTCATTCCAGCACTACTCGAGTACAATATATACTACTCGAGAAATGGACTTAGAAAAAATTTTATTTTCTGAAAATTATTTTCTTCAAGGTATACAACAACTATTCTTTCTTCCATTGCTTTAGTACTTGAGAATGAAGTGTGTCCCAATAGAGAGGCTATATATGAATCAACACCATGGATCACACAATAAGAGAATACATTGTATGATCCCGTATTTGGTGACTCATTGTAGACTAACATTGGTCTACACTTGGCAATTATAACCTACAAGCACATCTAAACAAACACGATCAAATACAAATACAATTCACCTTAGTTTTAGGGGGACTTATTCAAATCAAGGTTATTATGGTAACAAAACCCAACACTTAGGAGCTAGTATAAACTTAATGCCTTGTAAACTATATTTGAAACGAGGTCTAGGAGAACTTAGCCCAACTAGAGTGAGTATTCAATTAGCAGATCGTTCGGTATAGTATCCTAGAGGAATGGTAGAGGATGTATTGGCTAAGGTAGATAAGTTTATATTCTCCGCCAATTTTGTTATTCTAGATATGGACGGAAATGTAAAAGTGCCACTCATACTAGGTCGTCCATTCTTAGCCACATTTAGAGCTCTTATCGACGTTTTTGATGGTAAATTAGTTTTCAAATCAACAATACAATAAAGCAACCTTTGGATAATGATGATTGTTGCTATTTTTGTCATGGTGTTGATAATATTATGACTTATATGAATTCTGAATTATATTATAGAGATACTTTAGAGATTTGCATCACTAACAGTTATCTAGAAGAAGACAAAAATCAAGATATTATTGAACATTTATATTATCTAGATAACTCTATTTCGATGAATAGGAAGATTGAGTATAGTTTGATTACACAAGGAGATATTAAAGTTCTTAAGAATAATACTAAGGATCCACCGATAGTAGAACTTAAAAGAATACCAGATCATCTTGAGTATGTATTCTTAGGATGTAATTCTATTTACCAGTTATTATTTCTTCTAATCTTTCTGAAACTGAAAAACAAATGTTAATAATTGTGCTAAAGAAGTATAATGGTGCTATAACATGACAAATAATTGATATAAAAGGTATCAACCCTCGTTTTTGCACCCACAAGATCCTTTTTGAAGAAAACTATAAGCCTTCTATTTAACCACAACGTAGGGTAAATCCAAATATGAAAGAGGTAGTGAAAGCTGAAATTTTTAAGTTGTAAGATGCTGGAATGATATGCCATATTTCAGATAGTTCATGGGTTAGTCTTGTACAAGTCGTTCCTAAGAAGGGTGGTTTAACAGTAGTAGAAAATGATAAGAAATTGATTCCAACGTGAATAGTCACAGGTTGCCGTGTCTGTATTGATTATTGGAAGCTAAATGATGCTACTAAGAAAGAACATTTCCCTCTACCTTTCATTGATCAAATATTAGAATGATTATCAGGCCATTCTTATTATTGTTTTCTAGATGGATTCTCTGGATATTTCCAAATCCCTATAGCCCAAGAAGAACATGAGAAACCAACATTCACTTGCCCATTTGCTATCTTTGCCTATAGACGTATGCCATTTGGTTTATGTAATGCACCCGCCACTTTCAAAAGGTGCATGTTAGCTATATTTAATGAGTATGTTGAATATATTATGAAAGTCTTTTTGGATGATTTTTCTGTGTTTGGTGATTCTTTTGATTTGTGTTTGAGAAATTTAGAAAAAGTTCTGAGGAGATGTGAGGAAACAAATCTAGTACTTAGTTGGGAGAAGTGCCATTTTATGGTGCAAGAAGGGTTGGTACTTGGCCATAAGATCTCAAGCCAAGGAATTCAAGTGGATAAAGCAAAGATTGAAACCATAGAAACGTTGCCACCACCAACCTTCGTTAAGGCAGTGCGAAGCTTTTTAGGTCATGCCGGACTCTATTGCCGGTTCATTAAAGACTTCTCTAAAATAACTAAACCACTTTCTAGGCTTTTAGAGAAATACACACCTTTTATTTTTGATCAAGAGTGTCTGCAAGCATTTGAGTTTTTGAAAGAAAGATTATTAATTCTCCTATTATGATCACACCTGATTTTGCTCAACCTTTCGAGAACATGTGTGACGCTAGCAGTTTTGCGATAGGGGCTGTTTTAGCACAATGCCGAAACAAACACTTTTACCCTATATATTATGCTAGCAAAACAGTAAATAACGCACAAGAAAATTATACAACTATGGAAAAAGAACTCTAAGCTGTGGTTTTTGCCTTTGATAAATTTAGATCATATTTAACATTATCTAAGGTGGTAGTATACACAGATCACTCTGCCCTAAGATATTTACTTGCCAAAGTGGAAACAAAACCTCGTATAATCCGTTGGGTTCTTTTATTGCAAGAATTTGATTTTGAAATTAAGGATAAATGAGGCGCAGAAAACTTAGCGGCAGATCATCTCTCACGTTTAGAAAATCCACTACGAACAATGTTAGATGAGTCTGAGATTACAGATACATTTCCGAAGGAATCGCTGTTTGCATTATCTACAAATATAAATACTGATTATCAGTGGTTTGCCGACTATGCAAACTATATTGTGGCTAAGGTCCTTCTAAAAAAGTTTTCATATTAACAAAAAAAGAAATTTTTCTCTGACTTGACATATTACTTTTGGGAGGACCCCTATCTTTTTCGGATATGTGCAGATTCCATTATACATAGATGTATATCAGCAAAGGAGGGCTGGAAAATCTTAGGGCACTGTCATTCAGGACAAACTTATGGTCACTTTGTAACAAATTGCTTAGCTAGAAAGGTTCATGATTCTGGTTTTTATTGGCCCCTTCTATTCAGGGATGCCCAAAGGTGTAACATCCATCAAACAACTAGACCCCTAGGAGTGGTTTTGTCATGACCAGGTGATGACAAAACCCTAGGAAGCCCAAGAAGGCCAAGTAAACCTAGGAATGTGGGTGAGACCACTATGGTCTACACATAGTAGATTTTTGAACCGTTATTTAAGATGATCATGGGGCTTCACCAAGACTACAAGACCCCACCATGGTCTCACCAATCCATTGTAAAGTTCATTATAGCACAAAGGGTCCATTGGAGTCAACCTAGGGTGGCCCAGTTGACCTAGAACCACCATATGCCTAAAATGGGCAAGGTGCCCTAACTAAGGGAAGTGTGCCCTAGTAAAGCCCAATTAACCCTACCAGGGCCTTTATAGACCTAAAGTGGGATCAATGGGTCACTAAGGACCCATGGAGTGCAGTCTAGAGGGTTAAGTTGACCAAAGTCAACTCTAACTCTAAATGGGTCAAACCTGACCTACATAGGGTCAACTGACCATCCCCTAGCCAAGTGTGTTGGATCCCTAGTTTGGATTTGGGCTAGGTTCACTGAGTTAGGATGTCTTTGACCCACCTTGTATAGTCTGGGTCATTGGTTGTGTCTTAGAGTCTAGGGTTTGTGCTTAGAACATCATCTTGTGGACCAGCCATCCTCCAGACTACCAGAGAAACTCAAGACTTAGAGATATTTTCAGCCCATGTAAAAGTGTTCGACGTTTGTCGATCTTAGCTCAACTAACCAGCGACGTTCATCGATCTCAACTCAACGAACCATATTCTTTGGTCGACGATTTCTGGTCTACGATTTGAATTCTTCTCAGTCAGAGACTTCTCAGATTCTAAGTCCACAATCATTCTCAGCTCGACGAACGATAATTGTCAGTTCGATGAAGGTTGAAGCAGAATTGACAAGTTTCCCTTGAAGACTAATTGTTATTGTCTGGTCGACGAACTCATCAAGCTCAGCCGACGAACTCATCAAGCTCAGCTCTACGAACTCATCAAGCTCAGCTCGACGAACAGTGAACTCAGCTCGACGATTTGTGTTCTTCGTTCGGCGATTCTTGTCTAGGTCTTCTCCAGTTTTCCGTCCCTTTTCTTGGCGATGATTCCTGAGTAATTAATGCCCAATCCTCTCGGAATGTTACCGTTAGAACGAGCATTGATCATGGATTATTACATGCCATTTTTCCATGGGACAGTTAGGGAATTCATTGATTGTCGCTTCCTTCCCAGGCCGACTACATTTATTGCTCAAAGATTCAAATTCCGAGTACTCTTCAGTCAGTCTGAGAAGAAGAAAAAAAAAGAGAAGATCAATCAGTCCTGCTGATACAGAAATCACTTTCAAGAAAACTTACAGAAATCAAAGAGTTTCAGACTGCAATCTGCCTAAGCTAGAGAACATCATTTTCAACCCTACAGGACAACTTCAGAAGGACAACAATAATTCTATCTGTCAAAGAAGTTCCTGAAGCATCTCTGGTCAAGGCAATCAAGTTGTTTTTGAAGACCTGTCACCCTGAAGAAGTGCTCCAGATTTCCTGATCCATTCAAGATCTCAGGGGGAGTAATCTGCTGAAATCAATCCACTTGTCTTCTCAGTTGTTATTGAGAAAGAGAAGACACCATCGCCCCTTTTACATCGTCTATACAGGGTTTTAAGTCCCTTCAAAATTATTCATGGTTACAAGTCTCCTTCCAAAAGACTTGAGGTTTTGGTTTTTGAGCACCCGAACAAAAGCTCATTGGTGTTAGGCACCTGATAAAAAACCTGAGTGGATTCCTACCAGGGTGGTAGAAGAGTGGATGTACCCAGGTTGGGGAACCACTATAATTTCTTGTGTCGTCTGGTTGCCCTTTTCTTTTGTTTGTGGCTGTGTTCTGTGAATTGATAGGTTGTTGTTTTTATTACTTTATTTACTAATCTGTTCACTTAGGAGTACAACAAAAGCTGTAAAGTTTTTTTAAGAGACCACAATACTCTATTCACCCCCCTCTAGAGTATCTCAGATCTAACCTTCACTTTCAATTGGTATCAAAGCCAGGTTTGGTTAAACTACCACACCTTAAGAGGTTAATTGGTTGTACAGGCTAACACCTGAACCATAAAGATCCCTCTTGTTAGATTGATTGTTTTGTGTCCTTTATTAGATTTATTTCTTCACAGAAATAGCTCAAAACAAAGATTATGCAAGCATCAGACCTCCAGTATGCAACTCTTAACAGATTTGCCATCTGGAAGGCAAGAATCAAACTGTACATGAATTCTATTGATGAAGATATTTTCTCTTCCATCTTGACAGGAGTACATCTAGCACCTGCAGCTTCTACAAGCACCTCTACAAACATGACTGCAGTACCTCCTCCAGATAATAATGAGGCTTACAGGAAAGCCAAGATGGCTGATGCAAAAGCCATGAACATCTTGGCTCAGACTATGTCAGATGACATATTTCAGAAGGTGGCTGAGTGCACCTCAGCCAAGGCCATTTGGCACTCCCTCAACCAAATGGTAGCTAGATCAGCTGATGAAAGGAAAGACAGGAGATCAAATCTCATATCCCTGTATGAGAATTTTAAGAAGGATGAGGCTGAATCAGTTGCTGAAATGTACAATAGGTTGAGCTCAATCATCAATGAGCTTAAAAACTTGGATAAAGATATCACCCTTACAGAGGTGAATGACAAAATCTTGATGTGCTTCCCTAGCTCTTGGGACTCAAGAATCTGGCCTATCAAAGAAGCCAGAAGTTTAAATGAGATATCAACTGAATCACTGCTAGGAAAACTAAAATCTTATGAGTAGTTGATTAAATTAAGAGAAGCAGTTGAATAGAAATCAACAACTCCAGTGAGAAAATATCACAGCATAGCTTTCAAGGCATCAGAGGAAAGTGAGACCTCAACATCCAATGAAGAACTAATGAGCCTCTTTGTAAAAAGATTTTATAAGATGGCTAGAAAGGACTTCAGAAGAAAATCATCCAGGCAGGATGATAAGCCAAAATATGACAAGACACCAACCAAGGAGGTTGTGTGATTTGGATGTAGAAAGCCTGGACATTACATCTCTGAATGTCCAGAAAACCAAAAGAAGGAGAAAAGCAGAGAAAACGACTCCAGGAGAAAACACAACAGCATACCCTCCTCCAGCAAATACAAAAAGAGAGGCAAAGGCTTTGTTGCTGAAACATGGAGTGATACTGAAGAAGAATCATCCTCTTCTAGCTCAAGTGAAGAAGAGGAAGAAGCCAGATCCAAGGAGGTTTGCCTTATGACAATTGATGCCTCTAGGAGCAGTTCAGGATCAGAAGGAGAATCTGAAGATGAGGCAGCCTCAGAGTCAGAGGCAGATCAGGTTCTTTCAAGTTTTAATTTTAATTCTGATTCATTTAAAATTGAATTCAAAACTATGTGTTTAGATTTAATTAACTCAGAAAAAGAAATAAAAACTCTTAGAGAAAAAATAGGAAACCTGGAATCTGTTAACTTAGAAAATCTCAAAGTAAAAGATCAACTTACTTCAGCAAATGAACAGATAATCAAATTAAAATCTGATTTATGTGAGGCTAAACAACTTGAGCAATCTCTCAATGAGAGAAGTCTCAAGCTGATGGACATAACAAGCACAGTAAATGCCAGATTAAATGGCAAGCTGGGCTTGGGTGCATCATTAGGTTTGCCCCCCATAATTAAGAAAAATATCCTTACAACACCCATTAAATTTGTTTCTGCCAAGAGAAAAGAGAAGATAATAGACAAACCAATGTCTGAAAACAATCCAAACCCATAGATAAGAGAAATAAAAGTCAGAAAACAACTAATAAAAACAAGGTTCAGCAGCATTCGTCGAACCCAGATCGACAAAATGTGGCCCGTTCGTCGAACCTAGATCGACGAACGCTGAACGCAAACTTCAGTAATAACAATTCGTCTAAATGCGATCGACGAACTTTATATGGTTCGTCGAGCAGAGGTCGACGAACATGGGGAGCAGAAAATGACTACTGTCATCCTCTGAGCAGAGATCGACGATCTCAGCCCTATTCGTCGAACTCTGGTAGACGAACTTACAGAAATTCGTCGAACCCTAGAAGGACCAAACATAAAGCATTTATCTTACAGAAATCCTAAGCCAGCTACTAAACCATTCAAACCAGTAGCTGATTGGGTTATTCCACCTAGGAGATATCACCCCTTAGGTTATAAATCTCAACCTACTTTGTCAGTTATATCTAGCTTTTCATTTCAACCAAATAAATGACCCAAGGTAACCTGAGTCAAGAACAATTAACTTTTGTTTTTCATTTCAAGAGAAGAGCTGTCCAAGGGTGAGTCAAACACGGTACTTGGACAGTGGTTGCTCCAAGCATATGACAGGCAGTAAGGACAATCTATCCAATTACAAGTCCAAGCTAGGACCAAAGGTGATTTTTGGTGAATCAAATAGTGGCCAGTCTAAAGGATTTGGAGCAGTACAGATTGGAACAGTTACCTTCAAGAGAGTAACATATGTAAGAGGACTCAAACATAACCTAATATCCATAAGTCAACTATGTGATGAAGGTTATTCAGGTACACTTTAACTCTACCTCCTGTTCGATTATTAATAATGAAAACAAAACTGTTTTAATTGGAATTAGACAAGGTAACATATATCTAGTAGATTTTATTTCTGCCAAAACTGATGTTTGTTTGCTCAATATCACTAGTAACCAAAATGAGTTGTGGCATAAAAGATTAGGTCATGTAAACCTTAAAAATATAGCTAGGCTATCTAAAGACAACCTTGTTAGAGGCTTGCCTTTTGGTCCTTACAAGAAGGAAAACCTATGCAGGGCTTGTCAATTAGGAACGCAAACTAAAACTAGTTTCAAATCCATTAATAAGAGTGATTCACCTAGGATTTTGTATTTGCTTTATGTGGACCTATTTGGACCCATTGCAGTACAAAGCCTAGGAGGGAAGTCTTATACTTTAGTAATTGTTGATGACTTCTCCATATTCAGTTGGGTGGCCTTTCTTAGAACTAAGTCAGATACATTCAAGGTTCTTACAGATTTTCTCAGGACCATACAGATTGAGTTCTCTACTCATATTGCATTGATCAAAAGTGATCATGACACAGAGTTTGAGTCTCTTCTTTTGCATGAGTTCTGTGAGAAGGAAGGTATCAGGCAGTGCTTCTCAGCTCCTAGAACTCCCCAACAAAATGGCATAGCTGAAAGGAAAAATAAGACACTCATTGAAGCTGCAGGTACATTGTTGGCAGATGCTTACATGCCTCTATCCTTTTGGGCAGAAGCTGTAAACACTGCTAACTATGTCCTGAATAGAAGCCTTATACATAAGCTGAAAAATAAGACCCCCTATGAATTGCTTAAAGGAAAGAAACCTAAATCACATATTTTAAAGTTTTTGGTTGTATATGTTATATTCACACAAACAACAAAAGATACATTATAAAGTTTGAGGCTAAGGCTGAAGAAGGGATTTTTCTAGGATACTCCCAAGTAAGCAAGACCTATAGGGTATTTAATTAATCCACTCTTAAAATTGAAGAGTCAGTCCATGTATCTTTTGATGAAGCTAACATGTCTTATAAGGAGAAAGAGATTTCTACCGATAGCTCTTTGCAGGTTCCACAACTGTGTGAGTCTATGGATGGACTAAACCTTACCCAAGAGCTGTCAACCCATCCTTCTCCACAGGTTGCTGAAGACAGTGAAGAAGAAAATCAAGTGGAAGTGGCTGAACTTCCCTCAACAACTAATAACATTCCTCAAGAGGAATTAATTATAGAAGCTGTTACTGAACAAACTCCACCAACTGATCTTTTCACACTTAGAGATCACCCCAGATCTCAAGTGATTGGAGACATTTCAATAGGTGTACAGATAAGGTATCAACTCAACCAAGACTTGATGCATGCCTGTTTTCTCTCTTAGATTGAACCCCTCACCATACATGAAGCTGAGCAAGATCCCCACTAGATCATTGAAATGCAAGAGGAACTAAATCAGTATGAGAGATATAGAGTTTGAGATTTGGTTCTAAGACCTCATAACTACCCAGTTATTGGAACCAAATGGGTCTACAGAAAAAGCTAGATGCTCAAGGAAACATAGTGAGAAACAAGGCTAGGCTGGTTGCTCAGGGCTACATGCAAGAGGAAGGAATTGACTATGACCAAACCTTTGCCCCTGTTGCAAGTGTTGGGTACATTGCATTAAATGTACCTGATTTGAAGAAGCCTCACCCTACTCAATGATATACATCAAAAAGTATTTGATGTGTTTTGAGTTTAGTTGTGCAGGTTAAGTATTTGCAGGGAAAGCTGAAAAGTTTCTAAGTCCATGTGTCAACACCTAGAAGAAACGTGTCGACACTTAAGAAGGCTTGTGTCGACAGCCAGACAAGCAGTGTCGACACTTGGAGTCATTGTGTCGACACCAGGGATGCAGAGTCGACACCAGAAGAAAAGTGTCGACACATATAGGATGTGTCGACACTCAATGAAGAAATATCCAGTAAAGCAGTGTCGACACTTAAAAGCTGTGTCGACACCCAGAGGAACTTTGTCGACAATAGAAAGTGTCGACACTTGGAGGCTGTGTCGACACTCAGCAAAAGTTCAACAAATTCTAAGTACAAGTGTCGACACAAAGGAGATGTATCGACAATCAGCCTAAGTCTCAACACATGAAGACTATGTCGACAAAAAGGATCAGTGTCAACACACAGCAGAAGTCTCAACACAAGAAGAATGTGTCGACATAATGAAGAATGTGTCGACACACAGCAGAAGTCTCAACACATGAAGAAAGTTTCGACACAAGGAGCTGTGTCGACACTCAGCAAATTTCTATGAAGACTAAGTACAAGTGTCGACACTAAGCAGATGTGTCGACACTCAACAAAAGTATCAACACTGAAGGCATGTGTCGACACCAAGAAGATGTGTCGACACTTAACAAGTTCAACACAAGAAGATGTGTCGACACAAAGGAGTTGTGTCGACACTTACAAGAAATCAACAAAGTACTGAAGAACAAGGAGTTGTGTCGACACACATTATCAGTGTCGACACATGATAAAGAAGCAGTGTCGAGAAGTAAATTCTACAACACAAGGAGTTGTGTCGACACCTTGAAGGCTAGTGTCGACACTAAGTCTACTTGTGTCGACACTTAGTCTATAAGTGTCGACACTTAAAGACAGACTATCTCGACACTTTCAGACAGTTACAGATATTTCAAGAAGTGACTGGATGACATGACAGCTGCCATTCCAGCCAGTCTACTGCAACTGTCAGAGTTGTCAGAAAACTGTTAGGAACCGGATCAGCCGGTCACCATGAAGAAGGCCTATATAAAGGCTTATTCTGTCAACAGAAGAAGTGAATTCAACACAGATTAACACAAATCAGTTGAAGTGATCAGAAGATCTAAGTAGTTGGAGAGAGAGAGCTCCTTCCAAGAAGTCAGCCGTTGGAACCAGGCTGTGAAGAAGGTTTCAGATTAAGATCTGAAACTTAAGTTGCAGTGATTGAAGATCAGCTGCAGAGAGTATCAACCCTATTGTGTTCTACATTCAAGAAGCTTTGAAGAAAGCCAAGTGTGGTTGATCTCAGCAGAGTTCTTCCAGGAACTCATCAAGAACTGTCAACTCTTCTCTCTATTCAGAGTTGTAGGTTTACACTTTGTATTCTTAATATCTTGTAGGATCCTTAGGGATCTGAGTTGTAAGCCTGTAATTATAAAGGCTGAGTGGTAGGGCTTGTGTGCCTGAGTGTAGGAGATCTATTTCTCTGAGTGTAGGCCTGTTGTGGCTGAGTGTAGGCCTTGTTGAAGGCTGAGTGTAGGTTTTTTTGAAGACTGAGTTGTAGGGCCTTGGGCTTGAGCTGTAGGAACCATTTGGGGTTCTGAGTGTAAGATCTGAGGATCTGAGGAATAGTGGAGGAGTTTGGCCGAATCTAGTACACTACTAGATAGGCGAAGGGGGAAAGTGGATGTACCCAATCCTTTGGGAACCACTATAAATCTGTGTGTTCACTGTGTGCATGTTTATTCTGTGATTGCTGATTGATTGCTGTGAAGAAGTAGTTATAAATCTGTGATATAATCTGCCTAAAAGTTTAAAAAGATTTAGTCACCTATTCACCCCCTCTAGGTGATTAGGTACAATTTCTTTCAAGTGGTATCAGAGGGAGGTTACTCAAAAAGGGACATAACTGTCTGAGTAGATCCTGTTGGCAGATTCAGTATAAGTAAAGTGCAGAATCAAGAAAATCAAGAAAATGGGTTCAACAGAGAATCATAAGGAACTTGGATCCATGAAGTTGCCCATTTGCAGAAAAGAGATTTTTGGCATCTGGAAAGAAAGGGTGAGACTGTTTATTGAAGCTTCAGACCCTAGAATATATATCACTGTTCAAGAAGGGCCATATGTGCCTATGAAGGTTTCAGTCCTAGATGCAAATCAGAGAACACCTAAAGACTTTTCTGAAATGACAAAAGATGAGATTATTCTGGCCACCATGGATAAGAGGGCTCAGAATATCATTTTAAGTGTCATAGATGATGCTACATTTCAGAACTTGATACACTGTAAGACATCTAAGGAGATGTGTGATACTCTGATTGTGTATATGGAGGGTTCAGAAGAAGTTAGGCAGGACAGAAAGTCTTTGTTAAACCAAGAATATGAGAGCTTCAGACAAGGCAGGTCTGATAGCATAACATAATGCTATAAGAAATTCTATAGGATAGTTAATGAGTTAATGTCCTATGGAAGAGATTTCAGCAATTATGAGCTGAATGATAAGTTCTTGAGGTCTCTAACAAAGGAATGGGACAACAAGATCTGTGCCATAAGGGAAATGGCCAAGTTAGCAGATATCCCTCCTCCAACATTATTTGGAAAACTGCTATCCTATGAGATGCAGTTGATGGTGAGGAAAGAAGAGGAGAAGACTACAAGAAGTGAGCATAAAGAAAGGATAGTGGCATTTAAGACAGAAGCCACTAGGAAATACAAAAGTAAGTCTCCATCTCCACCTCCAAAAGTGGCTGAAACTGAGTCAGATGAGACAGATTGCAAGGATTCTGAAAGCAGTGGGAGTGATGAGGATTTTGCAGCTTTCACAAGACACTTTCAGAAGTTTCTAAAAAAGAATAGTGGAGGTCAAAGCCATCCACATCACAGGGAAAAGATGACTATTATCAGAACAAGAAGTCATCAAAGAAAGACAGGAGAAAGCCCAAGTCAAGCAAAGCAACTTTATCAAAAATTGTATGCTATTGCTGTAATAGACAAGGACATGTTGTTGCTGACTGTCTAGAGAAAAGGAAAGAGTCTAATGATAAGAAGAAGACTCAAATTAAGGGCAAAAAGGAAAGGTCCTTTGTTGCCAAGAAGGACAAAAGCCTGTCAGACATATCTTCTTCAGAAACTGAGTCAGAAGCTGAAGCATACATAGGACTGTTTGCTGAGGAAGAGGAAGAGGAGTTCATCCAGATAATGAACTCTATATATGAGCAAGAGGACATTCAGTGCAAAGGACTGATGGCCTTAACAGAAGGTGAGAAAATCCAGGATCAGCCTGGACCTAGTCAGGTACAAAATTGTTCTTTAAGTTCAATTTCTAGTGCTAGTTCAGATTCAGTTTCATCTTCATCAAGTGATGAGAGTGCATCTGAATCTGAAGAAGATATTCATCAGTTGATTGATGAATATAGAGTACTGTTGCATGCTTTTAAGAAAAGCAAATCCTTGGCCAAAAGTCAGGCTAAGGAGATTGCTAATCTTAAAGATGCTGAAACAGATTTTGAGAAGTTGTTTGATCAAAAATTAAATGAAATAGTAAGACTGAAAAACATAACTGTTATTCAGATGGGGACTATAACATTTAAGAATGATCAAATCAGAAATCTGGAGATTAATCTTCAGAAGGAGAGAGATATAGCAGCTAGGTTCTCTAAACCAAAATCAGTTCTACCTTTAATAGATGAGTTTATACCTCACAAGGGTAAAACTGGATTAGGGTTTATACAACCTGCTAGGACTGTAAAGTCCAAGTCTAAGGCCAAAGCCCCAGTACTCAACAAACCTGCTGTAGATAGAACAACTAGGGTTGTACCTAAGCAAAGGTACAATAGATTTGAGTGCTGGTGCTGTGGCAAGGTATGCCACTTTGCCATGGAACTGTTGGCACAATTCAAGTGCCAAAGTGAGTAGCAAACTGTCTGTTGGAAGATCTGCAGGTAGCTTTGTTAAGAGGCCAACTAACCAGCACCAAGGACCCAAGAATTCTTTGGGTTCTAAGGTCAACTAATCTGTTTTGCAGGTGAGTCCAAGTGGCCATGCCCCAATATGGTACTTGGACAGTGGATGTTCCAGGCACATGACTGGAACTAGAGGATTGCTAAAGGACTTCACACCAATCAAGGATGGTACTAAAGTCACCTTTGGTTGTTCTAAAAAAGGAATCATCAAAGGTTTTGGTAACATTTCTATCAACCTTATAATTATTATTCAAGTGGCTTATGTTAAAGGTTTGAAACATAACCTTATTAGTATAAGTCAACTGAGTGATTTAGGATATGACATCTCATTTGTCAAAGATGGTTGTCATATCAGGAGGTCAAATGATCAAGAGATCATTTTGACAGGTTATAGAAAGAGGAATGTCTATTGCCTAGACATTATGTGTGAGAATAATGTTTCTCCAGTGTGTCTTGTAGCTGATGAGAAAGTCTCTCATTGTGTCAAATGGTACAAGAGGCTAGCTCATCTTAACTACAAGACAATTGGCCAACTCTATAGAAAAGAGTTAGTGAGGAATGGTCCTCAAGTTAAGTGTATTAAAGATGGAATATGCTCAGCTTGTCAAAAGGGCAAGCAGACTAGAACCACCTTTAATTGCATTGAAAACAAAGATGCTGTGAGGTGTTTATACCTCTTGCATATGGATCTCTTTGGTCCTATGCCAGTTCACAGCCTAGGTAGGAAGGTCTACACATTTGTGGTTGTAGATGACTACTCAAGGTTTTCCTGGGTGTTCTTTCTTATACAGAAATCTGAAACACCTAGTATCTTCTATAGTTTTGTCAAAAAGTTCAGAATGAGTTAGACAGTACAAGTGGTCAAAATAAGAAGTGACCATGGTACTGAATTCCAGTCTGATAGTATGACAAAGCTATGTGAAGAATTTGGGATATTTCAGGAATTTTCTTCACCAAGAACACCTCAGCAAAATGGCATTGCTGAGAGGAAAAATAGAACCTTGATAGAGGCTGGTAGAACCCTATTAAGTGAGGCAACTCTCCCAGAATATTTCTGGGCTGAGGCAGTTAATACTGCGTTCCATGTAATTAATAGGGCTACCATTACTAAGAGCCACAATAAGACCCCCTATGAGATTGTGAAAGGCAGAAAACCAAACCTATCCTATTTCAGGATCTTTGGTTGTAAATGCTATATACTTAACAATGGTAAGTCTTACTTAACCAAGTTTGCTGCCAAATCCCAAGAGGGGATATTTGTTGGGTACAGCAACAATAGTAAGGCTTATAGGGTCTACAACTTGACTACTCAAGTTGTAGAGGAGTCAGTACATGTAGTATTTGATGACGCTAGACTTATTAACAATGAGTTGTCTAGAAGTATTTGCAGCTCCTCAGGTGTGACTAAGAAGATGGACAAGCTCACTATTGAAGAAGGATCTACTGCAAGTCAGCATGTAGATGATAGTGGCTGTTGTCCAGGGGGAGTACTACATGCACCTGATGCAAAAGAAGACCAAGGAGTGCAGCAAGTTGAAGAAGCTGAAGGAGTTCAACATGAAGCCAGGCTGCCTCCAGCTACTAGGCATCTAAGAGATCATCCAGCAGATCAAATTATTGGTGATCTAAGACAAGGGGTACAAACAAGGAGCAGAAATCTTAGTTCACTCTACTCCAGTTTTCTATCCCAAGTTGAGCCAAAGAAATTTGAAGAAGACATCCTAGACCCTCATTGGATTGAGGTAATGCAAGAGGAGCTGAATCAGTTCAAGAGATGCAAAGTCTGGGAGCTTGTTCCTAAACCAAAAGACCACAACATAATTGGAACTAAGTGGATCTTCAGGAACAAGATGGATGAACATGGAGTGATTATAAAGAACAAAGCAAGACTGGTTGCTAAGGGATATAGGCAGGAAGAAGGTATTGACTTTGATCAAACCTTTGCTCCAGTAGCCAGACTGGAAGCCATAAGGATGTTCCTGGCCTATGCAACCTATCAAGGATTTAAAGTATACCAAATGGATGTTAAGTCAGCCTTTCTGAATGGTAATCTAAAGGAAGAGGTCTATGTGGAACAACCATCAGGTTTTGTTGATTCAACTCAACCTAATTATGTCTATAGACTTAGGAAGGCTTTGTATGGGTTAAAACAAGCCCCTAGGGCTTGGTATGAAACCCTGTCTAGTTTCCTCATTGAGAATAAATTCACAAGGGGGAAAATAAACAAGACTCTATTCCTTAGGGAATCCAGAGGCAAGATCATACTAGTCCAAATATATGTAGATGACATCATATTTGGGTCTACTGAAAGTAGTCTTTGCAAAAAGTTTGCAAAACTTATGCAAGGACAATTTGAGATGAGCAGTATGGGGGAACTTAAGTTCTTCTTGGGTCTTCAAGTTAGACAGACTGAGAATGGTTTATCCATATGCCAGTCTAAGTTCACCCTAGAACTGATAAGGAAGTATGGTATGGAATCATCCAGTATCATGAAGACTCCTATGGGGTCAAGTATGTCTCTTAGCAAAGATGATGCAGGGAAACCTGTAGATGAGACTTTGTATAGAGGGATAGTTGGCTCCCTATTGTATTTGACTGCAAGTAGACTAGATATCATGTATGCTACATGTGTCTGTGCTAGGTACCAAGCATGCCCTAAAGAGTCTCATTTGACAGCAGTAAAAAGAATTCTAAGATATCTTAAGGGCACTCCTTATCTAGGCCTTTGGTACCCTAGGAATGGAGACTTTGAACTGACAGGTTATTCCGATGCAGATTTTGCAGGCTGCAAAGAAGATAGGAAAAGTACAACTGGTACCTGTCAATTCCTAGGTGGAAGACTGATATCATGGAGTAGCAAGAAACAAATAAGTGTGGCTATCTCCACAGCAGAATCAGAGTATGTGGTTGTAGGAAGTTGCTGTGCTCAACTTCTATGGACAAAACATCAGCTTGAGGACTATGGTATTCAAGTAAGTAGAATACCACTATTTTGTGATTCTACTAGTGCTATATCTATTGCAAACAATCCTGTTTCTCATAGTAGAACTAAACACATTGAAATAAAATATCATTTTCTAAGGGAACATGCAGAAAAAGAAGATATTTCACTGGAGTATGTTAATACAGATAATCAACTAGCTGACATGTATACTAAGCCTTTAGAAGAAACCAAATTCAATAGGTTTAAAATTGAATTAGGTATGATAAACTTAGAATAAGTTTAAAGAAATGGCTAAGTAAGATAGTGTCGACACACAGAGTTGTCTGTGTCGAGACAGAGAATTGGTGTCGACACTTCAGAGGAAAGGTGTCGACACATCTAGGAAGTTGGTGTCGACACTTGAGAAAATTAGTGTCGACACATACAGGGTAGGTGTCGACACATCCAATGTGATGTCGACACTTAGTCTTTATGCAGAATTAGTGAAGTAAAGTCTCAACCAAGTGTCGAGCTAAGCGGTGTCAACACATAAACAAGTGTCGACACATATATTCTGTCGACTATACTTGTGTCGACACATAGATGTCGAGACATTATAAGTCTGTGTTGACACTTTTCAACAGTGTCGACACAATTTAAGTTTGTTGACGCGCCCTTTCATCTTCAACTCTAGAAAGGTATAAATAGGATTTCGCCATTGTCTGTCGATACGTTCACCAAAGTTTCGAGACCAAACTTGTGTGTCGACACCTCTCTTCTCTCAATTCAAATTATTCAAACCCTAATGGCGCCCAAGATCGAAGGGAACGTGCATGAAGGATATGAACTGGTGCGGCATGCGTTTGATGACGCAGAACCAGAGATCAAGGATGTGGTAACCCTAGTTGCAAACTCAGGGTTAGATTTTCTTATTTCAGAGCCGACCAAGATATGGAAGAAAGAAGTTCTGGAATTTCTGAATGGAGCATCCCTAGATGAATCAGGACTAAAGATTAAGTCAAGGGTTCATGGAGAAAAGGTGAAGGTCACACCTAATAGTTTGAGAAAGGTACTAAACCTACCAAAAACTAAGGAAGAAGATGAAGTTTCTGCTTCTAAGACTAGAGAAGCACTGATATGGTGTGGACTGGATTCCAAGATGAAAATTGGATCAGTATTCAACAGAAAGGGAATGAACAGCCAAGGAAAATTCTTGTCTGAAATAGTTGGAAAAGTGATCCTGTGCAAGTTTGGAGGACATGACAGGATTTCAGCATATATATTCAGTCTAATGACAAGGTTAATCTTCCAACTAAATACTAATTGGTCTGCAGTATTGTTTGATAAGATAAAGGAGAGCCTGAAGAAACCCAATTTGGGTAGGATTCTAAGTCTTTACTTGGCTGGTAGTATACCAGAAGTAATGAGCCAAGCTGCAGGATCAAAGATCAATCACATGAGGAAGATGGACATGAGAATCTTCTCTAGATGGGATAGGGTCTTGACCAAGGAATTGCCAACTCCTGAGAAAGTAACACCCCTAAAGAAGAAGAAGAAGACAGCCCCAGTGGCTCAAGAATCATCTAGCAGCTCTGAGGAGCAAGTTGTCTTTACTCCTGATGAGGAAGCAGTTGGAAATGCTGGACAATCTCCAGAAAGACAAGAAGAAGCACCAAGGCAGGGGGAGCTACCACAGGCTAGCCCACTTCACCAGGATTCCATCCAGGGGGAGCCCCTACTGGTTGAAGAGCCAACTCCTCTAGAAAGTGAAAGAGCTACTCAAACTATTCTTGAGGTAATAACTGAAATCAACCAATTAGATTTCCTTATTGAGAGTGAAGTTATAATTGACAAATTATCTGATGTTAATCAGCAACCTCAGATTCATAGTCAACCCCAAGATGTTGTCATGGAGGACACATCTGTTGCTGTTCAAGTAGTATCTGATCAAGTAGTTGATGAGATCAGGAATTCTCCACCCCAACCTCCACAAGAGTTTACATTAGAAGAACTGTTCCCTGACCTTCTACAAGCAGACTTTGAAAGAGAAAGTGCTGCTGCTGAGGGGGAGAATGCTCATGTTGAGGGGGAGCCAGTAGATCTTGTTGAGGAAATTGCAAGAAAAGAGACTGAGGTGCCACAAGTTGCTGAGCAGGTACAAAGGACTAAGAAGGAGTTACCTTCAAGCCCAAAGGACAGAGTGACTATTGATAGCACATCAGCTTCTGAAGATGAAGAGGCTGCAAGAGCCAAGAAGAGGAAATTTCAAGTATTTAAAAGAAGGAGCCAAAATTATAAGAAAGCTTTGCAAACTATAGCACCACAGCCTACACCACAGCCAGCACCATCAACAGATTTTAGTTCTCTAAAGGTTGCATTACAGATAAAGCTTGATGAGCAAAGACAAGCTCTGGAAAAGTATGTAGATGAAGGGAAAAAATCTCTACAGTTTGATCTTGCACAGGATATTAAGTCCATCAGATTTGAGATGAATCTGAATAAGAAAGAGATGACTGACTGCTTCCATTAAGGAGGGAATGTAGTGGTCTACTTGGCTACACATCAAGAGAAGATCAAAGCTCAAGTAGATGATATTGTAGTGAAGCAAGGTTATGTTCTGGAGAACCAGCTAAGGATGAATGATAATTTAACTGCTTCACACAATGCAATTGTCACAGAAATGAAGAATATAGCCACTGGTCAGACTACAGCTACTGCTACAGCTAAAGCAGAATTTGATAAAGCATTACAAGAGGGAATAACTGCTGTTACAACTGCTATAGTAGACTCTCAAAAGGCTATAACTGACAGACTCCAAAGGTTGAAACCTTTCTTTAAGGATGGAGTAAACTATTTGGATGCACAAATAAGATTTCAGAAAGATGATCTGAGGGATCATGTTGAAAGAGATGTCATAAAGGGGGAGAGGGTGTTAGTCAAAGCAGGCTCTGATCATGCAAAATGGATTTCAAATTCCATCAGAGCCACCCTTGGATATCCTCCATTATGTGATGATGATAATGTGGCAGAGTCTGGGATTACTCCTGCTTATCTTGGAGGGGAGAAAGCTGAAGTAGCTCAAGTTATATTTCCTCCACCAGACTTTGATATGACACATGCAGATATACAAATAATGTATAACCACCTGAGGGAAAGAAAAATGTCATCATAGAAAATGTGGTTCAGCCAGTGCTTGAGGCTATACAAGAAGCTTTGCAGAAAGAACAAGGGACTCTATTGTCTAAGAAAAGGTTCAGAGAGGAAGCTGAACAAAGGCCTGATTTTGAACAGTGGAGCCCCACTTCAAGGAATATCATTCTGACTGCATGGAAGGCTGCCAAAGACAATATTGTGGACAGAGGCAAATGGTATTCTGATGTGGAGTGGAGGAAGCATGAGAATATGCAAGAAGCAATTGTGCAATATAGAAGAAAGGCAAAGATGGGAAAGCTACCTCCTACTGCCCAAGAGCCTAGCAAGTACTTTCCCAAGCCTTATCATTACTTTGAAAGGCAGAAAATCAAAGCTGAAGAATTAAAGAAGAAGGATCTTAAAGGCAAGAAGCCTGCTGCTGCTGAAGATGCTGAAGCCCCAGTACAAGCAAAGATACAATCTGGAAAGGGCATAGTTATCAAGGAGGCTGAGCAGAAATAGAATAGAATTTATCTTTAGTTTACAGTTGTAATCTTTTGATTTTAAACACTCTGTAAACTTTTGTATAATGAATTTGGCAAAGTTGTTAGAACAATATGATGTGTGATAAATCTATTACATAATTTTTCTGAGATATCTGTGTATACATGTTTTGTTCATTACATGTTTATGTACTTACCCTGTTACATAATCCTGCTTTACATCATACTGTGATTTTATTATGTATGGTGTATATCATTGACTAAGGGTTATGACTTCTCCAAATAGGGGGAGATTGTTGGGTACATTGGATTAAATGTACCTGATTTGAAGAAGCCTCACCCTACTCAATGATATACATCAAAATGTATTTGATGTGTTTTGAGTTTAGTTGTGCATGTTAAGTATTTGCAGGAAAAGCTGAAAAGTGTCTAAGTCCATGTGTCGACACCGAGAAGAAAAATGTCGACACTTAAGAATACTTGTGTCGATAGCCAGACAAGCAGTGTCGACACTTGGAGTCATTGTGTGGACACCAGGGATGCAGAGTCGACACCAGAAAGAAAGTGTCGACACATACAGGATGTGTCGACACTCAATGAAGAAATGTCCAGTAAAGCAGTGTCGACACTTAGAAGCTGTGTCGACACCTAGAGGAACTTTGTCGACAACAGAAAGTGTCGACACTTGGAGGCTGTGTCGACACTCAGCAAAAGTTCAACAAATTCTAAGTATAAGTGTCGACACAAAGGAGATGTGTCGACACTCAGCCAAAGTCTCAACACATGAAGACTGTGTCGACACAAAGAATCAGTGTCAACACACAGCAGAAGTCTCAACACAAGAAGAATGTGTCGACATAATGAAGAATGTGTCGACACACAGCAGAAGTCTCAACACATGAAGAAAGTGTCGACACAAGGAGCTGTGTCGACACTCAGCAAATTTCTATGAAGACTAAGTACAAGTGTCGACACTAAGCAGATGTGTCGACACTCAGCAAAAGTATCAACACTGAAGGCATGTGTCGACACCAAGAAGATGTGTCGACACTTAACAAGTTCAACACAAGAAGATGTGTCGACACAAAGGAGTTGTGTCGACACTTACAAGAAATCAACAAAGTACTGAAGAACAAGGAGTTGTGTCGACACACATTATCAGTGTCGACACATGATAAAGAAGCAGTGTCGAGAAGTAAATTCTACAACACAAGGAGTTGTGTCGACACCTTGAAGGCTAGTGTCGACACTTAGTCTACTTGTGTCGACACTTAGTCTATAAGTGTCGACACTTAAAGACAGACTGTCTCGACACTTTCAGACAGTTACAGATATTTCAAGAAGTGACTGAATGACATGACAGCTGCCATTCCAGCCAGTCTACTACAACTGTCAGAGTTGTCAGAAAACTGTTAGGAACCGGATCAGCCGGTCACCATGAAGAAGGCCTATATAAAGGCTTATTCTGTCAACAGAAGAAGTGAATTCAACACAGATTAACAAAAATCAGTTGAAGTGATCAGAAGATCTAAGTAGTTGGAGAGAGAGATCTCCTTCCAAGAAGTCAGCCGTTGGAACCAGGCTGTGAAGAAGGTTTCAGATTAAGATCTGAAACTTAAGTTGCAGTGATTTAAGATCAGCTGCAGAGAGTATCAACCCTATTGTGTTCTACATTCAAGAAGCTTTAAAGAAAGCCAAGTGTGATTGATCTCAGCAGAGTTCTTCCAAGAACTCATCAAGAACCTGTCAACTCTTCTCTCTATTCAGAGTTGTAGGTTTACACTTTGTATTCTTAATATCTTGTAGGATCCTTAGGGATCTGAGTTGTAAGCCTGTAATTATAAAGGCTGAGTGGTAGGGCTTGTGTGCCTGAGTGTAGGAGATCTATTTCTCTGAGTGTAGACCTGTTGTGGTTGAGTGTAAGCCTTGTTGAAGGCTGAGTGTAGGTCTTTTTGAAGACTGAGTTGTAGGGCCTTGGGCCTGAGCTGTAGGAATCATTTGGGGTTCTGAGTGTAAGATCTGAGGATCTGAGGAATAGTGGAGGAGTTTGGCCGAATCTAGTACACTACTAGATAGGCGAAGGGGGAAAGTGGATGTACCCAAACCTTGGGGAACCACTATAAATCTGTGTGTTCACTGTGTGCATGTTTATTCTGTGATTGCTGATTGATTGCTGTGAAGAAGTAGTTATAAATCTGTGATATAATCTGCCTAAAAGTTTAAAAAGATTTAGTCACCTATTCACCCCCCCTCTAGGTGATTAGGTATAATTTCTTTCAGCAAGGTTAGAGGCCATACGAATATTCCTTGTATATGCAGCTCACAAGAGATTCAAAGTTTTCCAAATAAATGTCAAGAGTGCATTTTTGAATGGAGTGCTTCAAGAAGAGATTTATGTGGAACAACCTCCAGGTTTTATCTCTCTAACTCAACCCTCTTTGGTGTTTAAATTGCATAAAGCTCTCTATGGTCTAATGAAAGCTCCAAGAGCTTGGTATGAGACCTTAGCAAGCTTTCTTTTAGAGCATAAATTTACAAGAGGAACCATAGATAAAACTCTTTTCACTAGACGTCATAAGGACCAAAGTTTATTAGTACAAATATATGTGGATGACATCATCTTTGGGTCTACAGATCCCAAATGATGCAAGAGGTTTGCTGACCTCAAGCATTCCAAATTTGAGATGAGTAGCATGGGTGAGCTTTCCTACTTCCTTGGTCTCCAAGTGAAGCAGCTCCCTGATGGTATCTTCCTCTCCCAAGCTAAGTGTGCTAAAGAGCTTATTAAGAAGTTTGGGATGGGTGATGCTTCAGGAATGAAAACATCTATGGCTACCAATACTATTGTGGATTCTAATGCAGCAGGGAAACCTGTAAATCAGAAACATTATAGGGCAATCGTTGGATCCCCATTATACCTAACAGCTAGCAGGCCTGATATCATGTTTGCCACATGCCTTTGTGCTAGGTTCCAAGTGAACCGCAAATAATCTCACCTTATTTTCTTAAAAAGAATTTTGAGATATACAAAGAGTTGTCCTAATCTAGGACTCTGGTATCCTGTAGAGTCAGAATTTGAGTTAACTGGATACTCAGATGCTGACTATGCTGGATGTAGAGTTGATAGGAAAAGTACCTCTGGAACTTGCCAGTTCCTGGGTATGAGACTTTTCTCTTGGTTTTGTAAAAAGCAAACATCTGTGTCTACATCAACTGCAAAAGCAGAATATATGGCTGCTGGCAGTTGCTGTTCACAAATGTTATGGATACAAAACCAACTCCTAGACTATGGTGTCAACTTAAATAATTCAACATTATTTTGTGATAATACTAGTGCTATTGCTATATCACAGAATCCAGTTCACCATAGTAGGACTAAACATATTGATATAAGGCATCATTTCATTAGAGATAGTGTAGACAAAAAGAAAATTAACCTAATCCATATTCCTACTGATTTATAGAGAGCAGACATTTTCACCAAACCTTTGGATGAGAAAAATCATCTGTCCTTTATAAATCAACTGGGAATGATCAATGGAGAAGAGTTAAATTAGTTTCTGTCTGCATTCGATGAATTTTCCAGAGTTCGTCGAACGGAGTTCGATGAATTAGGGAAAGTTTGAGAGATGCTCGCGAACGAAGATCGACGAATTCTCTGTGTGGAAACAACTTTCGTCGACCGGAGATCGACGAACCTTGCTTTAGAAGATATTTCGTCGAACGAAGTTCGACGAACTGTTTTCGTTTCTTCTGGATGAGATCGACGAATTATTTGTCAATAATATATTTCGTCGACCTCAGTTCGAAGAATTTTTTTTATTTCGTGGAACGGAGATTGTCGATTCATATTCTGGAAAACCTTATATCTAGGTTTTCTTCGACCTCCATCCCGCGCTTTTTGTTCCCTTGCTCTTGATCGCCATTTTCTCTGTCTATCTTGCAGGTGATCTCAACAGCGATTCCAGCTGGGGCTCTAGCCGCAATGAAGTTTTACACTGGCTTTGATGTCGACTTCGACTCATTCTAGCACTCAGATCCAATCTTCCTCTATATTCTGTAACTTCTGGAAGAACAGAATCTGAAGAACCTGATGACCACTAGGATAAAGTTGGCCGGAACAGAAATCAGGGAATGAGTCTATACTTCAACCACTTCTGAAGACAATACCATGACAGTATCAATCGTCGGTAACTCTGTCTCCTTAACCCCTGCGGTGTTAACTGAAATATTTAGTTTGATAACTGGAGAGGAGGAATTAGAGATTGATTCTGCAGAGTTTACTATGATGCTAAATTTGATGGGTTATGCTGGTGACAACCCTAACAAACTGTTGAAGAAACATCTGTCTACGCCATATAAATTCTTAGCAGAGTTGGTTGGTAAAGTGCTACTCGGAAAACACACAGCACACAACTACATTACCAAACAACAGTTTTTGGTCATGTGTGCCATTGTCAACAAGAAGCAAATAGACTGGGAACAACTACTGTTTGACTTGATAAAGAAGAAGAATACCAAGAAGGAAGTATGTTTTGGAAGGCTCCTAGGGATCTTCCTCAAGGAAAAGGCTGTTGAATCCCTGGTCTCCCAGACCATATTCATTAATGCCAGTAAAAGGCTCACATGTGCCTTATTTGGCAGGTGGGAGAGGACAATCACCAAGCCCACTAAGGCTTCTACCTCTTCCACCCAAGCTTTTGAAGGCACTGGGGCTGTTAAAGCCACTCCCACACCTCCTGAGGAGATTCATCCCACTCCACCATCTCTTCCAGCACCCCTTCTAGCAAAACAACTCACTTCCTCTCCGATTCTCTCTTCAACACCTCAATCACAACAACATACTCCTGTGCCTACTCCACCTCCATCTCCACCACTTGACATCACTGACATTCCAACTTCCTCTCTTCAAGCAAATCAACAACCAACTCCTCCTGCTTCCCCTCATGACACATATATTCCTACACCACCATAGTCTCCACTTCCCCCATATTTATCCTCCATCCCATCTTACATCTTACCCTCAGACACTGTAACACCAGATGCCACCCTTCCATCCTCATCACCATCCAATCCTCACATACATGTTGTTCCACCCTCCATTCCATCACTATTTGCTCCCCTCTCCACACCAAATGCAACATCCTCTCCCACTTCCTCATTTGATCCCACTACCATATCCTCTATCCTCGCTATCATCACCCCCCTTCTAAAATCCCTTATAGCAGAGGCCATTACACCTCTTGCTACCTCCATTCACTCTTTATCTGCCCAAATCTCTGCTCTTACTGCTGCCCCCTCCTCAGTCAAGGGCTTGGCCTCAGTTCCTACTGAAACCAGGCAGGGGGAGATGCATGATGATGAAGCAGTAGTACTAGCTTCAGATACTTCAGCTCCAGCAGATATTGCAGATACTCCAGTCCCCACAGAAGTATATACAGATTGTACAGATACAGATTTACTTGATTTTATTGATACTGATATGGACATTGATGAAACTGTTGGTCATTTTATCCTCAATCCCACAGTTAATTTACAAGCATTGCTGAAAAGTTTTGACACTGTACATATGCAGTATCTTCCAGGAGAACTTACTAAGTCACAGTTGGCTATTGTACCTTATACTTCTCCTGTTAGTCCAGCAGTTGCTAAGCAACTCTGTGATAGTTTTGAAATTCCAGTTTTTGCTCCAACCTCTGCAGCTATTCCATCCTCTCCATAAGCTGTCTCAGCACCAATTTTTGTGATGGATGACTCACCTATGCCAGATATAGATGAGCTGATCTTGGTTGATATTTAAGAAGAAAATAAGGCAGCAGCTGCAAGCTCTGTCCCAAGTACTTCTGATGCCTGTACAGTCTCTTCTTCAACTACTGCTGAAACTTCAGTTTTTGAAACTTCTGCTTCTGCTACAGAAAAGGCTGTCATTGATGATAAAGCATTGAAAGCATTGGATGCTCTATATGATAACCCTCAGGGTTTTGGCAGTGAAGATGATGAAGATGATGATGAAGATGATTCAGATGAAGAAGCTGCCAAGAAGAAGAAACAATTGTTGTCAAAGAAAAGGAAGGCTCCTCCACCTCCTGCTCCTAAGCCTAATCCAATAGCTGACACTTCCTACTACGTATTGCATAATGTTACTCCTTATAAGGGAATGCCTGCTTGGATGTGGTTGTCTAAGAATCAACAAAAGGAAAGGAAAAAAAGTAGGAGATACTCTCCTCCACCAGTTCATAGATACAGAAAAGATCCACCTCCTCCACCTCCTCCAGCAGCTGGTGCCATTGGCTATAGCTCTCAGGGATCTACCCCTATGCAAACCTATCAGAGATATCAAGGGAGATCCTCTGGAATCAGTCAGCAAAGATATAAATCTTCAGGTAGTCACCGACACCAACAGCAACAACAAAATGTATTTGTAGAACAGAAAGCTGACAGTCCCAAAGGACCTTATTCTCCTCCTATTCCTTTTGAGGATCCTGAAACAGCCTATACTACTAAGATGGCCAGATTCTAGGAGCTGATTGGCCTCTCACTAATTAACAAAGCAAAAGCTGAAGGAAAGGATATATCTGGATACTCAACCATGTCAGAGTATAGAAAAGAAGAACTTAAAAGGTTTGACAAAGGCAACAAGCTCTTCAATGTTGATGACTATATGAAGCTCCATCCAGAGGCTGTTGTTCCCAGAGCTTCAAGTCAGAAAATGCTTGGTATAGCTGATAATGAAGATGACTGCAGCTCAGACAGCTAATCCAAATAGAGAAATCAAATTCTCAAATCCAGGAGCTAGCAGCAGCAGCAACAAAGAGAAGGAAAAAGACAAATCCAAGAAAAGCAAGATATGATCTAAGCCTTTATTTTTTTTACTGTTCTTTTGTTTTTACAACTCTTTGGAGATGTTTCTGAACAAAGCTTTTATATATATCTGCTACAAGTGTTATAAATTCTCTGTCAGATATATGCTTTTTCTGCTTTGTTTTTTTTCAGTCTGTGTCTTTACTTAGTGACCTCACCCAAATAGGGGGAGATTGTTGGATCGCTAGTTTGGATTTTGGCTAGGTTCACTGAGTTAGGATGTCTTTGACCCACCTTGTATAGTCAGGGTCATTGGTTGTGTCCTAAAGTCTAGGGTTTGTGCTTAGAACATCATCTTGTGGACCAACCATCCTCCAGACTGCCAGAGAAACTCAAGACTTAGAGATATTTTCAGCCCAAGGAAAAGTGTTTGACGTTCGTCGATCTTAGCTCAACGAACCATCGACGTTCATCGATCTCAGCTCAACGAACCATATTCTTTGGTCGACGATTTTTGGTCTACGATTTGAATTCTTCTCAGTCAGAGACTTCTCAGATTCTAAGTCCACAATCATTCTCAGCTCGACGAATTTGGATCTTTGCTCGACGAATGATAATTGTCAGTTCGACGAAGGTTGAAGCAGAATTGACAAGTTTCCCTTGAAGACTAATTGCTATTGTCTGGTCGACGAACTCATCAAGCTCAGCTCGACGAACTCATCAAGCTCAGCTCGACGAACTCATCAAGCTCAGCTCGACGAACTGTGAACTCAGCTCGACGATTTGTTTTCTTCGTTCGACGATTCCAGACTAGGTCTTCTCCAGTTTTCTGTACCTTTTCTTGGCAATGATTCCTGAGTAATTAATGGCCAATCCTCTCAAAATGTTACCGTTAGAATGAGCATTGATCATGGATTATTACATGCTATTTTTCCATGGGACAGTTAGGGAATTCATTGATTGTCGCTTCCTTTCCAGGCCGACTGCATTTACTGCTCAAAGATTCAAATTCTGAGTATTCTTCAGTCAGTCTGAGAAGAAGAAAAAAAAAGAGAAGATCAAGCAGTCCTGCTGATACAGAAATCACTTTCAAGAAAACTTACCAAAATCAAAGAGTTTCAGACTGCAATCTGCCTAAGCCAGAGAACATCATTTTCAACCCTACAGGACAACTTCAGAAGGACAACAATAATTCTATCTGTCAAAGAAGTTCCTGAAGCATCTATGGTCAAGGCAATCAAGTTGTTTTTGAAGACCTGTCACCCTGAAGAAGTGCTCCAGATTTCCTGATCCATTCAAGATCTCAGGGGGAGCAATCTGCTGAAATCAATCCACTTGTCTTCTCAGTTGTTATTGAGAAAGAGAAGACACCATCACCCCTTTTCCATCCTCTGTACAGGGTTTTAAGTCCCTTCAAAATTAGTCCTGGTTGCAAGTCTCCTTCCAAAAGACTCGAAGTTTTGGTTTTTGAGCACCTGAACAAAAGCTCATTGGTGTCAGGAACCTGATCAAAAACCTGAGTGGATTCCTACCAGGGTGGTAGAAGAGTGGATGTACCCAGGTTGGGGAACCACTATAATTTCTTGTGTCGTCTGGTTGCCCTTTTATTTTGTTTGTGGATGTGTTCTGTGAATTGATAGGTTGCTGTTTTTATTACTTTATTTACTAATCTGTTCACTTAGGAGTAAAGCAAAAGCTGTAAAGTTTTTTTTAAGAGACCACAATACTCTATTCACCCCCCTCTAGAGTATCTCAGATCTAACCTTCACTTTCAAAGTGGACCCCACCCAAGCTCACCTAACCCTAGAGTGAGGTAAATGGGTCACCTAGGACCCATTGGGGTCCACCCAAGGGGCTAGGTTGACTATAGTCAACTCTAACCCAAAATGGGTCAAACTAGCCTACTTAGGGTCAATTGAAATTTCCTTAGCCAAGTGGACCCCACACATGCCTTCCTAACTCTAGTGAGAGGCCAATGACTCACCAAAGACCCATTAGGGGCAACCTCAATGACCAAATTGACCAAGGTCAAACCTAGTCAAGGTTTAGGTCAAGCTAGCCCAAATGGGCTAACTCAAGCTCAAGCCCAATTCACTTGGGCTAACCTTGCTTTGATGGATGAAATGAACATGTGGGATGCCATTGGGTTAGGTAGGAGTCAAATTTCAGCTTGGTGAGTAGGAGAGAGAAAAATCTCCAAAGGAAAGAGAGAGAAAGAGAAGAGAGTAATGGGGGAAAGACCTTGGGCTCATCATTCCCCTTCCCCAACCTCCCATTCATTTCACTAGGACAAGGGGAGTTTAACCAGCTGGTTTTGACTGGTTTGAGCCATGCCTCATCCGCCACCTACTGTGGCCACCAAATTTGACTAAGGACCAAGAATGGCAATGCATCCTACAGCCACCTAACACCACATTTCTTCTTCTTAAAAGCTTCACTGGACTCCAAGGAGTCAATTCCACCCTTTACCTGAAGGAGCCAAGGAGTTTCACTGTGTTGTTGCAGAAATCTGACCACCACCACGACCACCATGACAATCCGGCGATTGGCAAGGCTACAACCACCCACACAGGTCCTCCTCCACTCCTTCCATGGGTAGTTCAAAGCAATCGTTAGGGCCAAGGTTCGGGCTCAATTGAGCCTGATCCAATGTGAAATTTTCCTGGTTTTCCCGCTAAAATGCAACTGTTGGGTTCGCCAGAATAGGGCTCTCATGGCTGTATCGCCTCCTGGCGACCGCCACCACCTCAACGGGGGTGGTAGTTGCGGTGGCCGGCCGGGGAGGAGGCCGGATCGCCGGTGGCAGCAGCTGGAAGGAGATACAAGCGGGATAAATCCAGGCCGTCGGCTGGAGGTGGAAGACGACGGGATGCCATCCAAGGCGCTCCAAGATTCGTGCCGATTTGATTCTAAACTATAGGTTTATATATGCATTTTAATGATTTCTGTCACACTTTATGTAATTAATGTTTTTAATTTTTAAAAATACTTAGAGGCAATTTCACAGAATGTGGTCAACATGAAAATTGTAGCCTTGGGAGTACAGTGTACAGAAAAAGTGATTTGAACCAATTTGGGTGCCTGGTTTGACCAGGGCACTCATTTTGGTGGGGTCTACAACTAGGGATAGGCAGAAATTGAAATTGGTGCCGACACTTCATCTTTGGTCCTGCCCAAAAATGAGAATTTTTGGGGACAATTTTTCTATAGTTTTGGAAATTATTTAATTTCTCTATGGTAAATTAATTTAATGACCAAATGACCTCCAAACTCACCCAAATTTTGGTGAGTGGTGCTTGGGGTCATTATGAAGCTATGGTTAAAATTTCATCACATTTGGAAGTGATTTGAAATGAAATCATGCAAACCCTAGCCATGCCCTAAAAAGGGTATTTTTGTCAAAAGTGCACATTGGATTATGAGTGACCAAATCACCTCAACAGAGGTTGGAATTGGGGCCACTGGCTTGGCATGGCTTTTTGCACCTTCCCATGAAAGATTGGGTAGATTGGAATTGATTTGCCCAAGATTTTAGTAATTCATTATATCTGTGGACACTCCCATCGTAGAGTTTATTTACTATTTATGTGATTTTTGTGGACTTGCCTTTATTATTTTGCTACAGGTGTGATCGATTTGGCCTGCAGGATCGCCTTTTTGTAGTGATGATCTTCCCGGGTGTGAAGGTGTCACCACAAAGCGGTGGTTCTGGGACTAAGACCCTGGTGTTATTAAGGAAAAAATGGGTGTCTTACAAGTGGTATCAAAGCAAACCTCGATCGAAAAGTAGCAGTCCACAACCCCTTGGTCATCCCCGCGTGATTTTAGTTTTGGGACAAACTAAGCAGCGGAAGCAGTGGTGTGCCCATAAGGGGGATCACCTATAAATTGTCCACTTTAATTAAGTTTGAGTCCATTACTTACTAATGGATTTGGTTACACAGCCCCTAGCACAACCTACACCACAGGGTGGGGTCCAGCAGACCACGGATGTTGCACCACCTCTCCCAATTCCCACACCGTTCCTACAGTCAGAGATGGGGCAGACTCTGACAGCTATCCTGGAGGCTTTTAGGGCACAATAGATTCCGGCTTCGCAGCCAAACCCGGCGGCCAACTGGGTGAGTATTTTCCGAGGACTTTCTCCCCCATCCTACTGGGGGACAGAGTCGGCCATTCGGATGGAGGAGTGGCTGGATATTATGTATGAGATGCTGACTGGGATCCGGTGCCCATGGGAGGAGAGAGTGCCCTTAGTTGTCTCTTGCATGGAGTCATATGCCAATAGATGGTGGAAGACTTCGTTGAACATGACATTTGCTGACAGAGAGGTTGCTGAGATAGCTTGGGGGGAATTCAGGGCCGCACTATTGGAGAATTTTGTTCCGCAGTCGGCTAGAGATGAGTTGGAGGATAGATTTCTACAATTGAGACAGGGCAACAAGACAGTGGTGGAGTATCATCGGGAGTTCAACCATCTGGCCTGGTTTGCGGATTCTTACCAATTGGATGAGGCAGTCTACACTAAGAGGTTCTATAAGGGCCTACAAGAGGATCTGAGGGAGGCCCTTCTGTTCATGTCCGATGGGCCTATTCCTCGGATATTGGAGATGGCGAAAAGGATCGAGGCAGATTGGCATACTACCCGAGGCCGGAAGCGACCAACTGAGGATCAGGGCCGGGGAATCAGGAATGATCAGCGGCGGGGCCGTGTCATAGAGGGGAGAAGAGCAGAAGACCAACCTCGGCAGGAGGTGAGAAAGGAGCAGAGGGAACCAGTAGTGGTGGCCCCTCAGCCACCCCAGATGCGGGAGGTATAGAGACCCGGGGGTATGGTATATCCCCCCAGAATGCTTCAACTGTCATCAGGTGGGGCATATCCAGAGGAACTGCCCCATGAGGGTGGAACCACCACCAGCACCACCGGCTGCCCTACCAGCTCAATAGTTTGGAGGCCGAGGATGTGGCCGAGGTCGTGGATACCAGGGCAGAGGCCACATGCAAGAGAGGGAGCAAGTGTATGTATTGGATCTTACTCAATAACGGAATCTGGAGCAAGTGATCACAGGTACTCCAATTAATTTTAAGTTTTCTCTTTCCTAGATAGTAAAAGTTATGGGTATAGAACTGATAAATAATAAAAAAAACCACAATTAGATTTCTAAGACTTTAAACTACCCCAGGCATAGTCTTCATCAGCGGCAAAGCCGCCTATACTCTATTCGATACGGGTGCTTCATACTCGTTCGTGTCTGAAGCCTTCGTGGAAGGGCTGGAAGGCGTAGAGCAGTTCACTGGCTTGATGATGAGGATACGGCTACCAGACGGATCGGAGTTATTCACTACCGCCCACTGCAACATGGAGGCGGAGATCGGTGGAAAGATATTTGAAGCACCAGCGACGATCATGAAGATGGACAGTCTTTGATTTGATCTTGGGAATATCATGGTTGCATTGGAACCATGCTCAGATTGACTGCATGTCCAAGAGGATTACTGTGAGGCATGGGGATTCCTACATCATCTTCGAAGGTATTAGATCTATTCCCCCTCTCTTGCTGTCATCCGTGCAGGCTATCAAGGCCCACTTGCAGCGGGAGGGAGTCTATGAGGTGCTGTTTGAAATGGCTGAGTCCAAGGGTTCCATCTCGGATATCCCGGTGGTGCGAGATTTTGCCGACATATTCCCAGAGAAGCTAGCAGGGCTACCCCTCGCACCGGGAGTAGGATTTCCTGGATACAGCTAGTGTCGGGGTCTAAGCCGGCAGTTAGAACCCCTTACTGGATGGCCCCAAAGGAGCTGACAGAGTTTCGAAGCCAGCTCCAGGAAACTAGTGGAGGCCGGATTTGTCCGGCAAAGCTCTTCACCATAGGGAGCCCCAGTGTTGTTCGTCAAGAAGAAGGACGGGACACTTAGGTTATGCATTCGACTACTGGGCACTGAACCGACTGACAGTCCGGAATACCTATCCATTGCCAAGGATAGATGAGCTGTTTGATCAGCTGGAGGGCACACATTTCTTTTCAAAATTGGATTTGAGGTCGGGCTACTATCAGCTGCGGTATCCAAGAGGAGGACATTCTGAAGACTGCCTTCAGTAGCAGATATAGGTTGTTCGAGTTCACCGTGATGCCTTTCGGGCTCATGAATGCACCGTCAGCGTTCATGAGCCTCATGAATCGGGTACTCGAGGCATATTTGGATGTGTTCGTCATCATGTTTATTGATGACATCCTCATTTACTCGAGGACAGAGGAGGAGCACACACGACATCTGACGCTGACCCTGGAGAGACTGCGGGAGCACCAACTTTATGCGATGATCAGCAAATGTCTGTTCTGGTTGAGAGAGGTGGCTTTTCTAGGCCATATCATCAGTGGCACTGGGTTGGCAGAAGACCCGACCAAGATTCAGACAATTCGGGATTGGTCGCAGATGAAGTCGGCCACATATGTGCAGATTTTTCTCATATTTCCCTTCCACTCACATCCCTGACGAGGAAGGACGTGCCCTTTAACTGGACAACACGTAGTGCGAGTTGGCTTTCCAGGAGCTGAAGGGTCGACTCACCTCAGCTCCTATACTTGCCCTTCCTTCATGGAAAGAAGGATTTCAGGTCTACACCGACACTTCCTACCAGGGCATGGGTATAGTGCTGATGCAGAATGGTCATGTGATAGCATACGCATCTCGGCAGCTGAAGAAGCATGAGCAGAACTACCAAGTTCATGACTTAGAGATTGGAGTGGTCATATTCGCTCTGAAAATCTAGCGACACTATCTGTATGGCGTCCGCTGTGACATTTATTTCGATCACAAGAACTTGAGGTATGTGGACATGCAGAACGAGCTGAACATCAGGTAGAGACGATGGGTGGAGTTTCTAGCAGATTACCAGTACGAGATACACTACTACCCAGGAAAGGCGAATGTGGTGGCAGATGCGCTGAGCCGAAAGGCCACAAATCATGGAGCCATAACATAGTTAATGGCCTTAGAGTTGGTCCAGATGTTAGAAAAGATACAGATATCCTTTGTATCCGAGGATCACCTTGAGCTGTACCGGGAGTACCTAGCATCGTTGATTGCCCCAGATGACATTTGAGACCGAGTCAGAGATGGGCAGAGGCAGGACGCCTAGCTAGATTCGATATTACGGGCCTTAGAAGCAGGCACTGCTGGGGATTACTCGCTGAGGCATGGTCTAGTGTGTTTCAGAGGACGTATCTACATACCAGAGGGAGGCCAGGTCCGGGAAGATATCATGATGGAGGCTCATTGCAGTCGGTATTCAGTACACCCGGGAGTTACGAAGATTGACTGCGGACCTGAAGAAGGCCATGTATTGGCCGGGCATGAATAGGGATATCACCTACTTCGTGACCCATTGCAAGGCATGTCAGTTGGTGAAATCAGAGTGCAGAAACCCCGCAGGATTATTACAGCCACTCCTAGTGCCGAAGTGGAAGTTCGATGATATAGCGATGGACTTTATATATGGGCTTCCCCGATCGTGGACGAGAAATGATTCGATCTGGGTGATCATCGACTGGCTGATGAAGGTAGCCAGATTTATTCCGATCAGGAAGGAGGACTCGGTTGGTGTGTTAGTTCGGAAGTTTCGTGGATCAGTTTGTCTGTTATCATTGCATACCCAAGTCGATTGTATCAGACCGGGATGGATGATTTACGTCTAGGGAGTGGAGATCAGTGCAGGCTTACTTGGGCACTCGGCTAACATTCAATACAACATTTCTTCCCCAGACCGATGGTAGACGGAACGCACCAATAGGACTCTAGAAGATCTACTGCGACTTTGCATATTGGATCGCGGTGAGCCTTGGGAGAAGTTGTTGTCACTGATCGAGTTCTCATATAATAACAACAACCAGTCCAGCATAAGGATGGCTACTTATGAGGCCATATAAGGATGGAGGTGTAGGAATCCACTGTAATGGATATAGGACGAGGATCCGAAGGCTTTGGGTTCAAAGTTTGTCGAGGAACACCGAGGCTCAGGTAAGATTGATACGGGACAGGATGCTAGAGGCACAGAGCCGACAGGCTAAGTATTATGACGCTCAGCATTGTCAGGTGGAGTTCCAGGTGGGGGACCAGGTGTTCTTGAAGATCCGACCAATGCATGGGGTTTCACGGGTACGTGGTCGGAAGAAGAAGCTCAGCCCAAGATATATGGGGCCTTATAGGATCCGGGAGCGGATCGGTCCCTTGGCATACAAGATGGAGCTGCCACCGGAGCTAGCGAGTCTAGACGACGTGTTCCATGTATCCTCTCTTAGGAGGGCTATACTACGCCCAGAGCAGCAGATTATGGCCACGGATGGGATGGTAGCATGTGATCGGTCAGTTCACCTGGAACCGGTCTGGATTTACGACAAGGGAATAACGAGTCTTGCGCCGCAAGAAGGTACCATTGGTCAAGGTCCTATGGAGGAATCATGGTCG
This sequence comes from Platanthera guangdongensis, assembly GCA_039583875.1. Lineage (NCBI taxonomy): Eukaryota > Viridiplantae > Streptophyta > Magnoliopsida > Asparagales > Orchidaceae > Platanthera > Platanthera guangdongensis. Next base: position 132,399,482 of record CM077162.1, on the reverse strand, counting down.
AGAGGAGCAGACATGGGAGCCTTAGGCACTTGATGCGACAGAGGTACCCGAAGCTTTTCGATCATGTATTACTCACAACCTCTCAGGATGTTACAATTTACTTTCCATATTTGAAACCCCGTAGGCCTAACTAGAATTTCGAGGATGAAATTTTTTTGTTTATATATTGGGATTTGTAACATCCCTCAAACAACTAGACCCCTAGGGGTGGTTTTGTCATGACCAGGGCATGACAAAACCCTGGGAAGCCCAAGAAGGCCAAGTAAACCTAGGAATGTGGGTGAGACCAATATGGTCTACACATAGTAGATTTCTGAACCCTTGTTTAAGATCATCATGGGGCTTCACCAAGACTCGAAGACCCCACCATGGTGTCACCAATCCAGTCTAAAGTTCATTAGAGCCCAAAGGGTCCATTGGAGTCAACCTAGGGTGGCCTAGTTGACCTAGAACCACCATATGCCTAAAATGGGCAAGGTGCCCTAACTAAGGGCAGTGTGCCCTAGTAAAGCCAAATTAACCCTACTAGGGCATTTCAAGACCTAAAGTGTGATCAATGGGTCACTAAGGACCCATGGAGGGCAGTCCAGAGGGTTAAGTTGACCAAAGTCAACTCTAACCCTAAATGGGTCAAACCTGACCTACATAGGGTCAACTGACCATCCCCTAGCCAAGTGGACAACACCCAAGCCCAACTAACCCTAGAGTGAGGTCAATGGGTCACCTAGGACCCATTGGGGTCCACCAAATGGGCTAGGTTGACCAAAGTCAACTCTAACCCAAAATGGGTCAAACTAGCCTACTTAGGGTCAATTGAAGTTTCCCTAGCCAAGTGGACCCCACACATACCTTCCTAACTCCAGTGAGAGGCCAATGGGTCACCAAGGACCCATTATGGGCAACCTCAAAGACCAAAATTAACCAAGGTCAACCCTAATCAAGGTTTAGGTCAAGCTAGCCCAAATGGGCTAACTCAAGCTCAAGCCCAATTAACTTGGGCTAACCTTGCTTTGATGGATGAAATGAACATGTGGGCTGCCATTGGGTTAGGTAGGAGTCAAATTTCAGCTTGGTGAGTTGGATAGAGAAAAATCTCTAAAGGAAAGAGAGAGAAAGAGAAGAGGGTAATGGGGAAGACCTTGGGCTCATCCTTCGCCTTCCCTAACCTCCCATTCATTTCACCAGGACAAGGGGAGTTTAACCAAGCTGGTTTTGACTGGTTTGAGCCATGCCTCATCCCCCACCTACCATGACCACCAACGTTGACTAAGGACCAATAATGGCAATGCATCCTACAGCCACCTAACACCCCATTTCTTCTTCATAAAAGCTTCACTGGACTCCAAAGAGTCAGTTCCACCTTTTACCTGAAGGAGCCAAGGAGTATCACTGTGTTGTTGTAGAAATCTGACCACCACCACCATGATAATCCGGCGATCGGCAAGGCTACAACCACCCACACAGGTCCTCCTCCACTCTTCTTCCATGGGTAGTTCATAGCAATCATTAGGGCCAAGGTTCGGGCTCAATTGAGCCCGATCCAATGTGAAATTTTCCTGGTTTTTCCGCTAAAATGCAACTGTTTGGTTCGCCGGAATATGGCTCTCTAGAGGCTGTGTCGCCGCCTGGCGACAACCACCACCTCAACAGAGGTGGTGGTGTCGGTGGCCGGCCGGGGAGGTGGCCGGATCGCCGGTGGCAGCAACTGGAAGGAGCTCCAGGCAGGATAAATCCAGGCCGTCAGCTGGAGTTGGAAGATGACGGGATTCCATCCAAGGCGCGCCGAGATTCGTGCAGATTTGATTTTAAACTATAGGTTTATATATGCATTTTAATGATTTCTGTCACACTTTATGTAATTAATGTTTTTAATTTTAAAAAATACTTAGAGGCTATTTCTTAAAATTTGGTCAACATGCAAATTGTAGCCTGGAGAGTCCAGTGTACAGCAAAATTGATTTGAACCAATTTGGGTGCCTTGTTTGACCAGGGTACTCAATTTGGTGGGGTCTATACCTAGGGCTAGGCAGAAATTAAAATGAGTGCCCACACTTCATCTTTGGTCCAATTGATTTGAAATTTTTGCAGGGAGTCACCCTAGCCATATTTAGGTTCTGCCCAAAAATGAGAATTTTGGGGACAATTTTTCTATAGTTTTGGAAATTATTTAATTTCTCTAGGGTAAATTACTTTAAGGGCCAAATGACCTCCAAACTCACCCAAATTTTGGTGAGTGGTGCTTGGGGTCATTATAAAACTTTGGTTAAAATTTCATCACATTTGGAAGTGATTTGAACTGAAATCATGCAAACCCTAGCCTTGCCCTAAAAAGGGTATTTTGGTCAAAAGTGCACTTTGGGTTTTGAGTGACCAAATCACCTCAACAGAGGTTAGAATTGGGGCCACTAGCTTGGCATGACGTTTTGCACCTTCCCATGAAAGATGGGGTAGATTGGAATTGATTTGCCCAAGATTTTAGTAATTCATTATATCTATGGACACTCCCATCGTGGAGTTTTTTTTACTATTTATGTGATTTATGTGGACTTGCCTTTATTATTTTGCTAAAGTTGTGATCGATTTGGCCGGCAGGATCGGCGTTTTGTAATGATGACCTTCCCATGTGCGAAGGTGTCACCGCAAAGCGACGGTTTTGGGCCTAAGACCCCGGTGTTTTAAAAGAAAAAAAAGGGGTCTTACAAAAGGTATGTACTTTCATGTGATTTCTGTCAAAAATCAGGTAATATCTCTAAATTACATGAAAATCCACAAAAAATTATTTTTGAATGTGAAGTGTTTGATGTGTGGAGGATGGACTTTATGGGACCATTTCCAATTTCTTATGGGAATAAATATATTTTGGTTGCAGTAATTATGTATCGAAGTGGGTAGAGGCGCAAGCTTTCTCTACTAATGATAGTAGAGTAGTAATTCAATTTCTAAAATCCTTATTTGCACGATTTGACACACCACATGTGCTTATTTGCAATAGTGGTACACATTTTTGTAATCTATAGTTAGATAAAGTGTCACAAAAATACGGGGTCACACATAGGATAACCATTCCTTATCATCCCCAAAATGGTGGTCAGGTTGAAGTTTCAAATAGAGAACTTAAGAGAATCATAAAAAATCTATAGAAGGGAATAGGAAACAATGGTCTAAGAAACTAAACGATTATTTGTGGGAATATAGGACCGCCTATAAAACACCTATAGGGGCAACTCCCTTTAGACTAGTCTATGGTAAATCATGTCACCTTCCTATAGAATTAAAACTTAAATCGTATTGGGCAATACACTCTTTGAATTTTGACACCAATTCTATAGGGGAGAAACAAAAACTTCAACTAATGAATTAGATGAGTGGAGAACCATGGTTTATTAAAATTCTCCGGTATATAAGGAGAAGACTAAATAGTTCCATGACCGTCACCTTCGATAACCGAAGACATTTCAAAAAGGTTACCAAGTCCTCCTTTACAATTCCCATCTTAGATTATTCCTAGGGAAGTTAAGGTCTAAGTGGTCCGGACCTTTCCAAGTCAAAGAGGTTTTTCCCCATGACACCATTGAACTAACCCACCCTGAGAAGGGAGAGTTTAAAGTCAACGGGCACCGATTAAAACTTTATTATGGAGAGTTTCCTCAAGATTTCACTCGCCAAGAATCATGCCTACTACTAGACATTGATTAAGTGTAATTTAGTAACGTTTCTAAGTTTTTATTATCTTTCGTAAAATTTTAGTTAAATTTTAGTATAAAAACATTATAAAATCACTTAGAAAGTAATTCCATTTCATAGGAGCACACTGAATGGAACTGGCACTGTGCCAAGCCGCGTTCGTGAAAAAATTTTAACCCAGTCGTGTCAATTCAAAACACTGAGTAGGAATTATTTTTCCCCGAGCACCACATAGGTGGACACCCACCCGTGTGCTATGCCATGTCACATTAGATCCATCTTCTCTCGTACTCATCCCGAGCACCACACGGGTGGACACACACCTATGTGTGCAACCATGACAAATGTTCCTAAGCAGGACACATGTAGCTACCCAGCCGTGTGCGCACCCATGTGTTCGGTAATGAGTTCGAAGGATTAATGTTCCCAAGTAGGACACAGGTAGATACCCAGCAGTGTGCGCAACCGTGTGTTGGATAATGAGTTCGAACGAATTAATGTTCCCGAGCAGGACATAGGTAACTACCCAGCCGTGTGCGCAACCGTGTGTTGGGTAATGAGTTCGACGAATTCCCGAGCAGGACACGGGTCCACACACGTGTGTGTTGTTGAACGTGTTGGCACGACGCGCAGTTTACCCATTAGTTTGACCACATGGGTCCACACATATGCGTGTTGTTGACCTTGTTGACCTGGCGTGCTGCTTTCCCATCAGTTTGACCACACATCATTTCAAGACCCGTGTACTGTGTGGTTATTGATTGGTTAACACGGGTCCACACACGCCCGTGTCATAACCCGTATTCGAATAATATATAAGGCCGTGTACAACTAGTCTTCTTCCTCCTCTCCAATACCTGGTTAAAACCCTAGTTTCTAGCACCCCTTCATGCCACGAACTCAGTTGGGAAATTTTTGCCTCCAAACTTCGCGGATCCGTCTCCTCTAATCTCGATCTACACTCCTAGGTAAAATTTCTATCATTTTCTTATTTTTCAATTCCTATTTTTCTTCATTCTTTTCTCATTATTCTTCATTCTCTTCTCATTCTTCTAAATTTTATTTCTCTTCTCATTCTTCCTAATCGTTCAACTTATCGTCATATCATGTCGACCGGACAATCGAAAGTGGGACGCCGTCGTCATTCGAATCTCACAGCATTATCTATAGAAAGGTGCGACATTGCTACGCACATGGAGTTTACGGATCCGACACATATTAATCATTTTAATCGACTCCAATCCATGAAATTTCAGGATATTTGTACTATTTATTGGAGCATTTTAGAGGAGATCCATTTGGTTGATGAAGTACGAGTGTTAGTTTTTGTAGAGGGGTGGGCATAATTTTTAATATTGATGAGTTGGGGTTTAAGGAACTTACATTAGAGTTTGTCATCTTTCTACCTCAATCTCAGGTCGACCATCACCAAGACGACCAAAATGCAGGAAGGGATTATTTCGTTCCGAGTCGCGGGCACCACCTATACTCTTTCTCTTATCCAGTTCACCCAGTATTTAGGGGTGTATGAGGGCTCTTTCCTCTGTAGTGCTACATATTCCGACCTTCACCTTGATCTCCCCTCTCGTGACCATGCCGCCAATATCTGGTCTCGGCTTGCTTTCGATCTTCCCCCATATGAGGCCAAGAGGTCTAAGGCCTCTAAGTTGCATTCTCCCGCTCTTCATTACATCCATCATCTATTGAGTCATACTTTGAGTGGCCAGGGCAAAAGCTCTGGTGTAGTGAGTAGACAGGATATTCTTTACCTTTAAAGCATGTATTCACGATACCACATTCACTTAGGATATATGTTAGCACATTTCATTCTTCATCAAACCGACAATTACCATATTGGGTCTATTTGTGTAGCAACCTACATCACTCGCTTGGCGATGAACATGAATATCTTTGATTCCCTTCCCTCGATGATAGTGGTAGCGTGGATAGTTCCTATCACTATGGCAGGTCTTTGATCACTCCGCCTCGTCACTACACGTCAGGGTTAGGGTGTACCTGTTTATTCTATTGCGAGGCACGCACCTTATCTTGCTTCTAATTCTGATGATGACGACCATGACCTAGACGAGCCTCTTATTCCTCCATCCCAGTCTACTCATCATCATGGAGAGTCTTCTGCCCCTCCTCCTCGATCGCGCTCTCAGTATTCACGTGATTTCCATCACCTTTATGCGACTGTGATCTCACAACGTTAACAAAGTATAAAGGAATCACAACAGCGGACAGAGGCCATCATAGCTCAGATCAGGGATTACTTGAAGATCTCTCCTCCACGACCGATAGCTCCCTGCCCCCTCACCTCCTTGACGATCCTTCAGATACTACCGATCCAACAGTTTATTTTTGATTTGTCTGTAGTATTTTATATTTGGATAAGTATATCATCAGGTATTATATGCTATCACTTTTACCCCTGTTGTACTGCTTATGCTCTTCTATTTCATTGATGTTCAGTTTTTTACATATTGTTTTATTTACTTTATCAGTTCTTTACGTTTCATTGAGGACACTGCAAATTTTAAGTCTCGAGGTGGATATTCTTAAAATCTAATATTTAACTACCGCACGTGATTACAATTTGTTAAGAAACAAGTGAAAGTAAAACAAAACCTAAACTCATTAAGCCCCCCTAATAAATTGTTTTTGCTTCTTTTTAAGCCTTCATTAATTAACTCACTTGAGATTATAACTAGTTAATTTACTTTGACAAGCTGATTAAAATGAATTAAAGTAGACTCATTCAGTGTACACATTTGTTGTTAGTAATTATGTATAGAAATTCATTAGCTTAATTTTCTCTATATAACTTATTTTTAAGATTAGTCCACTATATTATTAACTAACAATCACTCTATTCTAGAAAAATATTATTTTCTATAATAAAACGAGTCGAAGAGTGTAACATTTTGATAATTTTATATTATGGAATCAAAATGAAGAATACTCTTTATTGATGTCTAGAACTTGCCCCCTAGCGATCCTCAAAACATGCGCATAAGTTAATTAGTTAGGGCGGAAATGACTTAGGCCTCCCATTGGATACCTTGAGCCTTGCATGCCCAAAACCCTAAACATTATACCCTTTCACACCCAATTTAGACCTATTCCTATATCTTTCGGTACCCCACTACTAAAATTCACCAAAGCTAAAAATCCTTACCTATTAGCACATCTATCATTGAGTTTACACCTTTTGCTATGCGAATTACAAAATTTAAATAGATGGTGTAAAGCACTTTGATAAGCCTTTTATTTGGGAAGAAAAAAAAGAGAAAAAAATATGAATATGCATCAAAAGATTGAAGAAAGAAAAAAATAATACAAAAAAGGGGAAGTATAATAATTGTGAAGTCTGGGGGTGCTTTTATAATGTTGATGTATGTTGGGGTAATTACATAGCAAGAGGCTTAATCATGATCTAGGTGTGATAAGAACCATCGAGTTTATCCTTGATTACCCCACCTATAATCTTTTATCCTAAGCCAAAAAATTACATCCTAATACAAGTCCGAAGGATCCAACCCTGTTAATCCTAACTAGTGCCACAGAGAGGGTGTGAAAAAGCAAGCTTATGGCTATCAATATTGATACTTATAAGTTTTGAAACACTAATTCCTACCTTATTAAGATTGTTATTTTCTCCTCACATTTGTTATGGATGATTGTAATGTTTTTTTCTAGGAAAGAGTGAAAGATAGTTAAGAGATATATGAGAGGAATTTTAAGATAAAGTATATTTAGAAAATTCTGCTATACTATTTACTATGCAATTACAACATCAAATTTCCCTTTGAATTCATAGCAACCAGCTTGCAGAATAAAAATTAATTATTGGTAACCCAAATATTTGAATTAGTTTACTTAGAGACAAGCAAACACTTAAGTCTGGGGGTATTTGATGAGTACAATTATATAAGTCCTTTTTACTATCATATTTGTAATCATGTCAACTATTATCTACTTCCATTCGTTATAATTGCAAAAAAATAGTTAAGAATTTGAATTATGATGAATAGAAGAGAACAATATAGATTTTCCTTTATTTTATTTATTTATTGATTAATCTTCTTAATGTAGGTATTACAAGCCCTTGGAACTAAAAGTCATTGAGCAAAAAGAGGTGTTCACGGATCCAACATGACTGATGGTAAAGGTCTTGGATTAGGCACCACATGGGTAGGCACACGCCCATGTCACTACCCGTGTCCTTATTGGGAAGAATTAGACCTGGAGCCATGAAGAACACATGGCTGTGTTACCAGCCGCGTCAAATGACACACCTCATGACCAGGCATGCCTTCTCATACCAAACTTCCTAGATGCACCGTTTCATACACTACACGGCCTGTGACACGGCCGTGTTGGAACCCGTGTTCAACATCTGTTTGCAAGAAGGCTATAAAAACTGCACTCAAAAAAAGAAAGGGACTTTTTTGGATTCAAAGAATTGGAGAACTTCTGGAGGAAGAAAGTAGAGCACTCAAGTGAAGGGGAATTCGAAGGAGATAATCCATATGATTTTAATCTTCATGTATCTCTTTTAATTTCCCACTTCTCTTAGTGGATCTAAACTTTATTTTATATTTCGCATGAGACTTGTTTTTTTGAACCGATTCAGTAATCATGTATGTTGGTTTTCATTTCAGATTTGCGGTATTTTATTTGCATGTGTGGTTTCAAACAAAGAGATTGATCATAGATTTGAAGTTATTATTTGTTTTATATGAATCCAAAACTTCTAGATTGAGAAATTGAAATGTTGTGATGATGGTTTATAATTTCATTCTCTGGTGTTCTTTCTCTTTATATTTCAAATTTCATGATCGAGAGATATGTTGTTGTGATAATAACAATACAGATAATTAGATTCATGATATCTTAGAGATATGATTTCATGAATTTATGTATTAGGCAGGGTTACTTTATATTAATGCAAATTTGAGTGTTGTGAATTGTTCGAGAAAACATTTACTCAACTTAAGTTTATGTATTGAATTGCTAGAGAGAGAATTCGATAAATATTGAACCCTTATAATACAACGAATTCGATAATATTGTTAATACGTGGTTACATAAAATTGGATTAATGATTGAATATTCTCATGTGATTACTCTTAGACTATCTGCTTTTTACCATCCTTAATCCTCCAATATCACTTTATCCAATTAGTCCTAGTAATGCTAGTTTAGAGTAACAACCAACTTTAAATATAGTTACGATAATATAGTGAGAGTGAATATGAGTACTTGAAAAGACTCTGAGGAATACGACACGAGATGTAGATTTCTCGTATACTATGATTGATAGGTGTACTTGTCTCAGATTAAAATCAATTTAGCTTATACTTATCTACATGGTTCATACTAGAGTAGAAATAAAGCTGCATCAATGTTCAAACTTCGGGAACCCCCACGATCAAGAACATCTTACTTTACTAAGATTAAAGTTGTTATTTCGTTTTGATTTTCTTATTTCAAAGCGATTTGCAATCGAGTACTAATCCCTTTATCGTTAGTTGTTGCTCTTTATTTGCAAGTAAATTAGTTCTCATTTTAGATAAGTAAAACAAACCCCAAGAAATTCGTTGATAAGATTATAGTAACCTCCTTGAAGTAGACGTATTCAAATACCCCTAGGAAATATGACCTTAATATTAAACCCTTAATATCCTATCCTGTAAATGATAAGGTACACTTGCCTTTATCGGAAATAGAATCAGAGAATATAATTAACCTCATCTCCACACATTATCTTCTCTTTCACCCCCTTCTCTGCACTTAATTTTTATATCAAGTTTTGGCGCCGTTGCCGGAGACCTTAGTTTTGATATTTTGAAAAGAGGATAACTATTAATTTTATCGTTTCTTTTTTTTTCCCGCTCTCTTTATAGTTTTGCTCTTTATCTATCCACTTCTCTTTCTTTCTAAGTGTCTGACCCAAGGAAGCTCGTCGAATATTCCTTTTGATATTGAGATAGAGCACATCGCTTTGCATTGCCTCCATTCTCGTGATCAGGAATCACATTTAGGCATCGAAGATTCAATCGAGGACACTGCCATAGAAACTATGAATCTAAATCCGCCTAACCCAGATGAGGCCTAGCAAAGGACTATGTCCTATTATGCACGAACATATCTGGAGTGTACATAATCAAGTATTGTCCACCCCGCGGTGACGATCAATAACTTTGAGATCAAGTCCAACATCATACAAATGGTGCAACAGTCGGTAACCTTCGATGGTCTCCTGGACAAGGATCCAAATGGACACATTTCAAATTTTCTCGAGATTTGTGATACTTTCAAAATCAATGAAGTCATGGATGACACCATTCGATTACGTCTTCTCCGATTTTCTTTGTGGTCAAAGGCTAAGTAGTGGCTGGTTTCTCTCCCTAGAGGGTCCATCACTACATGGGCCGAGATGGCGGGGAAATTTCTTACAAAGTGCTTCCCTCCTGCAAAAAATGCAAAACTACGAACTGATATCTCATCATATATACAAATAGACTCGGAGACTCTACGACACGTGGGAGCGCTTCAAGGAACTATTGCGTAGATGCCCACACTACGCACTTCCCACTTGGCAACAATATCAAATCTTCTACATTGGCTTGAATTTCCAAACAAGACAAATGATCGATGCAGCCACTGGGGGGACGTTGAATAACAAAACCCCGGAGGCCGCGTAAGATCTTGTTGAGGAAATGGCCATGAATGCATATCAATGGAATGCACCCCGAGCACGACCAGTTAAGCCAGCAAAAGTTTTTGAAATTGATGCTGCTACAAATCTAGCCCTCGAAGTTGAGTATCTAACTAAGCAAGTAAAAAAGATGACTGCTTCCTCCTCTACTCCTCCTTGGGAAAATAATAATAATAATGTTATTTTAGAAGAACAGGTTGACTTTATGGGAAATGCACCTCGGCCTTCCTATAACCCAAATAACACACCGTACAATAACACCTATAATACGGGTTATAGGAACCATACAAACTTCTCATGGAGCAACCAAGGGAATGCTCAGCGCCCACCAAATCTAAATCCTGCTTATAATCTAGCTCCCCCCTTAATTTAAATCCACCCGGTTTTCCAACGCAATAACCGAATCCCTCTTCGCTTGAAGAGATCTTCGCCAAGTATGTTTCCTCAAATGAATCTAATCTCAGGAAAATTATCGGGTCGATTAAAAGGTTGGAAAATCAGGTGGGCCAGCTAGCAAAGATGTTCTCCGAGCAATAATAAGGAAATCTGCTAGGAAACACTGAATAAAACCCAAGGGAAAGCGCGAATTCAATCTCCCTCTGCAGCGGAAAGGAGTTAGCTTTAAAAATGACGAACCCATGGTAACTTATTATACTCCTCCTCCTCCTCCTCCTCCTATTTTAGCTTCAAATTTACTTGCAACGTTTAAGCCGCACGCCTCTAGTTCGAATATTCCTTATCCTGCTAAGTTAAAAAATGAACGCGACGAGGAGAGTTATAGATTTGTTTTAGAAATTTTAAAACAGATTCATATTAATGTTCCTTTCTGCGAGGGTACCGCTCAAATGCCGAAATATGCGAAATATCTCAAGGAGCTGCTCTCTAATAAGAAAAAGCTTGAGAATATTTTGCATATTTCCCTTAACGCAGAATGCTCCGAGGTTGTACTTAAAAAATTACTGCAGAAAGTAAATTACCCGGGAAGGTTTTCCATCCCGTCCCTTTTCGGTAATTTGTTAGTAAAACACTCCCTAGCTGATCTATGAGCAAGCATAAGCCTCATGCCATTTTCTCTATTTAAAAAACTAGGTATAGGACCTCCAAACCCCACCAAAATGAGTATCCAGTTAGCTGATAGATCCATTAAATATCTGGTAGGGGTAGTAGAGGATATGCTCGCTAAAGTAGACAAATTCATCTCCCGGTGGATTTTGTTATCCTAGACATCGAAAAGGATGCCAAAGTACCCCTTATACTCGACTGCCCATTCCTTGCCACCTCCCACGATATTATCAAGGTTAGTGATGGAAAGCTCCTCCTTCGAGTTGGAGACGACGAATTAACTTTTAGTATAAATCCCTTGATGCATAATACCTTAGCTAATGACGATTCCTACTTCTACCTAGAGGAATGTTTCGAAAAATAATCTTTTGTACTACCCGAGTCAATATCTTCATCGTACAATGAACCCATTATCACTGTGCTCTTATGCCTAGAAGAAGTCTCTCACCCCACACCACCTGAACCACTACACGTCGAATCACTAAAAATCAAAACCTCCTACGAGGAACCACCCACCTTAGAGTTGAAGCAACTCCCCCCTCATCTCAAATAACTCTTCTTAGAAAGTAACTCTAAGCTTCCCGTTATCATGTCTTCCGATTTGAGCGACTCAGAAATTTTTGAGTTGGATCTAGTTTTAAGAAATCATCGCCACGCAATTAAGTGGCAGTTATCTGATATAAAAGGGGATTAACCCCTCCTTCCGTACCCATAAGATCTTCTTGGAAGATAATTCCCGCAATACTATCCAGCACCAATGACGACTAAATCCTAATATGAAGGAAGTCGTGAAGGCTGAGGTGATCAAACTCTTAGATGCGAGGATCATCTATCCCATCTCCGACAGTACCTGGATTAGCCCAGTACAAGTTGTGCCGTAGAAAGGCGGCGTAATGGTGGTCGCGAATGAAAATAATGAATTAATTCCAACCTGTACTGTTACGGGTTGCAGGATGTGCATCGACTATCAAAAACATAATGATGCCACCCAAAAAGACCATTTTTCGTTACCTTTTATCGACCAAATCTTAGAATGCCTGTCCGGTCATTCTTTCTACTGTCTTCTCGATGGTCTCGCAGGATACTTCCAAATCCCAATTTCACTTGAGGACCAAGAGAAGACCACTTTCAATTGTCCCTTTAGCACCTTCGCGTATAGAAGGATGCCATTTGGGTTATGCAATGCGCCGACTACATTTCAAAGATGTATGCCAGCAATTTTTGACGAGTTAGTAGAAAAGGTGATGGAAGTCTTCATGGCTGACTTCTCGGTCTGTGGCAGTTCGTTTAAGGATTGTTTAAAAAATCTTGAGCGTGTGCTTGTTCAATGTGAGAAGACTAATCTAGCCCTCAATTGGAAAAAAATTCCACTTTATTGTCCGAGTGGGATTGGTCCTCGACCATAAGATTTCAAGAAAAGGGATCGAGGTCGACAGGGCTAAGATCGAGATTACCAAAAAACTTCCACCTCTAATGAACATTAAAGTGATTCGTAGTTTCTTAGGCCACGCAGGGTTTTATCGGCGCTTCATTAAAAATATTTCCGAAATCACAAAGCCGTTAATCCATCTTCTTGAAAAAGACTCTACTTTCCTCTTTGACGACGAATGTCTCATAGCATTTAATTTAATTAAAGAAAAAATAGTAAAATTTCCGATCCTTGTCGTGCCTGATTGGTCGCTCCCATTTGGGATCATGTGTGACACATGTGATATTGTCATCGGCACTGTTTTAGGAAAACAGGTGAATAGGTTCTTTCACCCGATTTATTATGCGAGCAAGACACCCATGTCTGCACAAGCCAACTACACCACCACCAAGAAGGAGCTTCTAGCGATCGTTTTTTACTTTCGATAAGTTTAGGTCTTACATCACTATCTCAAAAGTTGTAGTCTTCACAGATTATTCCACACTTAGGTATTTATTAAGTTAAACGGACGCCAAGCCCCGCCTTTTCCGATGGATCCTCCTTTTGCAGGAGTTTGACTTAGAGATCCTGGACAAAAGGGGTGCCAAAAATTTGGCAGTCGATCATTTATCAGGATTATAGAATCCTACTAGTGAAGCATTAGTAGAGTCTGATATTAATGATAAATTCCATGAAGTGTGCCTCCTTGCTCTAGAAAATCTAAAGAATTGTTCTGCACCCTTGTTCGCTGATCTGGCTAACTCTTTAGTAGCCCGCGTCTTGCCAAAAGAATTTTTGGGTCAGTAAAAGAAGAAATTCTTTTCTGACACAAAGAATTATTTTTGGGAAGACCCCTTTTTATTTCGTGTTTGCGCTGAACAAGTTGTGCGAAGTTGCATTTCGAGTGCGGAAGGAATGCAGATTTTACGGCATTGCCACAAGGTACCAACAGTGGTCATTTTAAGGCAAACCGTACTACGAGAAAAGTGCTGGAGGCGGGATTTTATTGGTCGACGCTCTTTAAATATGATCACAACCTTGTAAGTACTTGCGATTGCTACAAGCGGTAAGGCAATATCTCCCGCTGGGATGAGATGCCTCAAAATCTTTTCTTAGAGTGCGAAATTTTTGATCTTTAGGGTGTTGATTTCATTGGACTTCTCCCCCCATCTTTTAAAAATAAGTATATCCTCGTAGATGTCGACTACATATCGAGGTGGGAGAAAGCGCAAGCTCTTCCCACCAATGATGCACCGGTTATAGTTAATTTTCTTAAAATGTTATTTTCTCGATTTGGCACGCCTCGAGCTATCGTAAGTGATAGGGGCTCCCACTTTTGTAATAGCCAATTCGCCAAAATATTGGCAAAGTATGGTGTCATGCATAAACTCTCCACCGCCTATCACCACAAGGCGAGCGGTCAAGTTGAGGTTGTCAATCGAGAATTGAAACCTATTTTAGAGAAATCTGTTTCTATAAATAGGAAGGATTGGGTGCTAAAGCTCGATGATCTGCTATGGGCCTATTGAACGACATATAAGACAGCCATCGGCTGCACGCCGTATAGATTGGTTTATGGCAAGGCCTGCCACCTTCCGGTCGAGTTAGAGCATCGTGCATTTTGGGCTCTTAAATTTTTGAATTTATATTTTACCTTAGCTGCCGATCAACGTAAATTCCAACTGAACGAGCTCGACGAATGGCGCACGAACGGGTATGAGAGTAATAAGCTTTATAAAGAGCGAACAATGTTTATCACGACAAAAATATTAAATTTCCTAAACCTTTTTCCCCGGGCGATCTCGTCCTTATTTATAACTCTCGTCTTCGCCTCTTTCTGGGTAAATTAAAATCACAATGGTTCAGCATCTTTATTGTTAAGGTGGCTTGGCCATATGGGACGGTTCTCATTTCACACTCGGATAAGGGTGAATTCAAAGTAAACGGTCACTGATTAAAACTCTATTTGCCAAATGATTTAATTCTCACTATGACGGAACAATTAGTGTTATCAAACTCTTGAACTATTTTTTTATTTGGACTATAATAATAATTTAAGACTTCTTATAGTTGGACATTCTTTTTGGTCGAGCTCAAAAGACATTTTTAAACAAAGGGTGCTCTTGGGAGGCAACCCAAGTTTTTTTTGTTTTCTTTATTTTTCACCTTTTGCCACCTGGGGGGGGGGGGGGTCCGATATGCTAAGGTTCTGCGATGGCCGGCTCCAACGTTGCTGATTCCACCAGAAGTTTAGGACGATATTTCAAGAAGTTCAAAAGCATAAGCATGGGGGAGCGGCATCACCCAACCATTCGGGACTTAAAAATCTAGGGACACTACAAGAAAAACCTTGGTTAGCAATGAGCAAAATTCCTTTCTAATTAGCAAAATTCCTTGCTAATTTTAATTAGCTAGGAATTTAGGAACAAAAAAATCCCTAGCTATACGCTCCTACCTAATTTTAGCTACAAATTTATTTCTTTCTATTTTGCAAGAAATTTTTAGCTAGCTATTTTATCCTTCCAAAATTTATTTCTTGCTAATATTTTGTATTTTATTTATTTATTTAATCAAATAAAATTAATATTTATTTGTAGAAAAAATGACCTTTAATGATGTTTTGGTGAGAATCAAACCCTCAACCTTTTGCACATTATGAATTATACTTAACCAACTTACCGAACTAACTAATTTGTTCTAAGGGAGCGATAATTTATATATAAACACATGCCCACAGAAATATATATTTATATAATTATAAAGTTTATATAATTTATAAAATTATATATATGAGTATATATATATATATATATATATATATATATATATATATATATATATATATATATATATATAATATATATATATATATATATGTGTGTGTGTGTGTGCGTATAGTATCTATATAATACTAAAATATATTTATATTTAGATATACTTATATTATGTATTTACATAATGATGTTTCGTTGGTAATGTCGGACGTCGGTGTTTGCGTCGTTTGCTCCCACAACGAAGCGGAAAAAGCCGCAGGCCGCTACATCTCCATTCCCCGCCCCTAACTTCGGTCACAACCCTGTGTTACTAGCCGCCACCGCCCTAAATGAATCCCAAGAGATATATTTTTTTGAAGAAAATATTTTTTCACGTCCCTAAATATCTTGAAAAAAATTTGTTGTTAATTTGCAAAAAATAGTTGTCACAAATAAATTATTGATATTTCAGCAACAAAAAATTTTGTTGCTATTTTTGCAACAAGAAAATTCGTTGCTATTTTTGTAGCTAAAATGAAAAAGTTTTTTCCTTGCTAAATTTGAAGCTAATTAGGAAGGATCATCAAGCCTTCCTAATTTTCCTTGCGAAATCCATTTTTTTTGTAGGGGGAAGTACCGGTTTCAATTTTTTTAATTTCAGTTTTCCTTATTAGCTTCTCTCTCTACTCCTTCTCCATTGAGGACAATGTTTAACTTTAATTAAGGGGGAGTGTTTCCTCAATTAATTTACTTTAAAATAATAATAATAATAAAAATATATAAACTTTTGAAAAATCGCAAATTAAATTGAGTTAATTTTTGCCAAATCAATTAGTACCCCACCACTTTATATTTTATTATTTTTAAGCTCATGTCTACTTGCGTAGTTAGAATAAATTTGATTAATTTTTTGTTTAAATATGTTTTGCGAGTAGTAAGTTGAATCATGCAGTGTTCCTATTTAGGGTAGTATGTTGTTTTTGAAAATTTATTTGAATTTTTTTAATTTTTTTGTAGCCTTTCTTTTTATTTCTTTTACTTTTATAAACCTATCATCCCTTATTTTTCCATATTAAAATCTTTTTAAACGTTAATCAGTACTTAGTGTAGTAGATAAAAACCAGTCTAGACGCTTATTATCATTATTTTCATGAAAGAAATTTCTCTATTTTCTATTTTAGTGCTTATTTTTTCGAAATTTCAAAGCTTTACTTTGAGTAGATTTAGGAAGCATGAAGATGATCTAGGCATTTCTATTGGAAACGTTTGGGCTTTTGCACCCCGCATAACAATAATCATCGTTAGCCAGTTTGTGCATTTTCCTTTCCTTTTTGTAGCCCCACTTTTTATTTCACCACGGCCAAATAGCTTACCTATATGCACACTTTAAATTTATTTTTGAGCTCTAATTGCTAATGTGCATCTCTTTGAAAAAAACTTGCGGAAAATCCTTGTATTATTTTTCTACAAAAGTGGAAATGTTCAAGTATGAAAAAATGAAAAATATTTGATGAAAAAAATTAAAGGAAAGAAAAAAAAGACAAAAAGTGACAAGTATTTATTTTGGCTAGCATTATTTTAGCAAAGCTCACTTCTTTTTGTTTTAAGTGTGCAAATATCCCTCGTGTTTATCTTTTGAATGTTACACCCTTAAAAAAACTAAGCCTAATTGTACGCCTAGTTAATGTCCTAGTGATTCATGTTTGCTACATTTACTTTTTAGTATAGTAGTGAGAAACTAGATTGAGTAATTGTTTTTTTAGAAATATTTATCTTTTTCTTGACTGACTATGGTTTTAATTTGTCTCTTAGACTTTAGTAGTGACTCAATGCAATTTTTACTCGTTACTTTATTAAGCTTTAATTCTGTAAAAATTTGGGATGATCTGTTTTATATTTAGTAAAAATTATAAAATTCTGTGCTAAGTTAAAGTAGAAATTTTCAGTTCTTTTTCAAAAACTCCTCTGCCTCTAAATTCATGTCTTACTCGTTTATAACATTTCTAAACTTTTCAATTAATCCTGTTTATTTTAGCTAACTCGTACTCTTTGCTTGAGGACAAGCAAAATAATAGGTATGGGGGAATTTGATGAAACATAATTTAGCTTATTTTATAAGGGCAAAAATATGTATATTCTCATTTAAATATTTTGCCTTTCGTATTTTTAGGTTATTTTTGTTTCTTTTCTCAAATATTGTTGTAACTTATTTAATTTTCTATTTTTCAGTTTTTTGGGGGTTCTCTCCTATTACATGCCCCCGGGTCACGCCCTACCAGGGCATGTACTTTGGGAGTGTAACCCAGACGGAATGAAGATATATGTTCGAAGTCAGGTTCTAGAAAATTTCAGCTTACACGCCCTCGGTCATGCCCTTGTACCATCGTCATGGGCGTATCGCTGAGGCGTGTACTGCCAAGTACCAAAAAATCACTGCAGCGTGACTTTTCCAGGATCCACCATCACACAGAATCTTACATGCCCCCGGTACACGGGCGTGTCATCTTAGCGTGCAACACAACCGCCGCGCCTGTCACTTCCAGAATTTTATTTCAGCCAGAAAAGTCACGCCAAGTCTTACATGCCCTAGGTACACGTACGACCAGGGCATGTAGGGGGGCGTGTACTCCCGAAAAATTCCTATAAATAGCCGTAAGCTCCAAGTGTTCGGGGAGCAGGTTGAAGTCTTGTAAAGAGCTATTGAGAGTTTATTTCAGAGTATTTTAGCTTAATGTTTTCTTTTTTTAACGTTCTTGCAATCGTTTTTATCACACTTGTGATTTGTTTGGAAACTCTTTTTTTTATGTCCCTATGTCCTCTTTGTTACTGTTGTGCAATAAGAAATAAAATAGTTATATATTCCCTTTCTCTCTCTCTTTCTTATTATGCATATTTTTAACATAGTTTTTATTCACTACTTCCTAATGAGTAACTAAGTCTTCATTAGTACTCGATCACGATAATCTGAGAATGAGTTGATCAGTTATGATGTTTTAGCTTTCTTTCTTTTTTAAAAAGTATAGGCCTTAGATTTACTCATGGTTTGTAATTAGTGGGGCTATATTATCGATATATAATCTCCACTTAGGTTTTCATTCTTAGTTAGCTGAGATGCTCGTAGACTGAATCGATCACCCAAGTGTAAAGAGAGTTCCACACACATCTCGAGAGAGAATGACGTAAATCTCCCAGATTGGAGTCAAATCCAATAGAGGGGTTCACCACTTAAAGAGAGCTTTAGGCATTCGAATAAAGAACGAGAGTTTGTTCGGATCTTCCTAAACTCAGTTGGGCACTTCTCCGAGAGGAGCGTCTTCATTCTTCGGGAACCCCCACGGTCAAGAACCTCTTACTTTACTAAGATCAAGGTTGTTATTTCGTTTTGATTTTCTTATTTCAAGTTGATTCATGATCGAGTACTAATCCCTTTATCATTAGTTGTTGCCCTTTATTTGCAAGTAAATTAGTTCTATTTTTAGCTAAGTAAAACAAACACCAAGAAATTCGTTGATAAGATAATAGTAACCTCCTCGAAATAGAAGTATTCAAATAGCCCTGGGAAATATGACCTTGATATTGAACCCTTAATATCCTATAATATAAACAATAAGGTACACTTGCCTTTTTCAGAAATAGAATTAGAGAATATAATTAACCTCATCTCCACACATTATCTTCTCTTTCACTCCCTTCTCCACACTTAATTTTTAAATCAGCCTGCACAAATGCAATCTAACCCGGAGGTGGCAAACAAATCAACGGTCAACATTAGCTGACCAAATTATAATGACCCCACCCTTCACTTGGGGAGATGGTGCTCCTTCTATGCAGGAATTTAGCATAGATATATAGAGACAATCAAAACATGCAACTGAAGCACAAATCACCACAGAAGTAGGCGCTGCTTGCCATATGTCTCATGCACTCAGCGCACATAATCGGTGTGCTGAAATTCAAGCCCCACCACCATTCACCAAGATGGTTCACACTTGAGCATTAGTCTTTCCGGCCCAAAGCCTAAGGCTCTCCCCATGCTTCGACAAAGTCATGCTGAAATTCAAGCCACTGACTCACTCCAAGCCAAACGCCATAGGGTGGGTACAGGTCAATCATAGCTCGTTGCTCAAATCGCCATGTCAACAACGATGGATGCAACCATCATGGAGAATGACAAGATGCGGGTCAGCCTCCTCTTTCCCGTTCACGATACATAACCGCGTTGTATTCCAAGGCTGACATGCATAGCCAACTAAGCTGGGACCCTCGTACTTGCAGCTCAACACAAAGGCCCCTAAGTCTCCGATAGACAAGCCTCAAAAAAAGGCCACCAGGTCTCCGAGAGACAGGCCTTAAATACAATGGACACCAGTTCTCCGAGAGACAGGCATTAAATACAATGGCCACCAGGTCTCCGAGAGACAGGACTTAAAGCTCACAGGGAGCTACCACCAGTGGTAGCGCTACCGCCATACGGTAGGGGATAGACTATCATTTCTTCCTCGCCAAATGGGTGTTTTCCTGGAGTCCTTCACAAGTACTCTCTCTGCAATGAACTGCACACCCCGTAACTCCAAAAATCGCACGATTAACACTGATTCTTATCTGACATGCAAACAATCATCACCAATCCCGACAAACCTATCTTGATGGGCTTCATACAGCATGCCTAACACGTACTTCGATTCCGGATTCTAAATGTGAAGACAATTGGGATACAATAGATCTACACTTTGGGAGAACTACTTCCACATGATCGTGGAGTGTCTACCATCACATGCCAAAATAAAGGACTTCACATGTCCAAGGAAGAGGATCATTACCCTTGATACTCGTTTTGGCGCCATGGAGAGAATCTAGCTGGATGAGAATGATCGCAGCAGCCTTGCCTCTGCAGAACCAAAATCAGCTCGTGACCCGAAGCTCCGAAACTCCAATGGAGACCAGATCTCCTTCCCCTCTCTTTGCTTTGTTCTCCACTCAATCTGCTTCTTGGAAGAAGGAATCCAGGAGAGAATGAAATGAAACTCTCATTTCCTTGTTATAAGTCGAGCTACAGCTGCACGGTAACTAACTACCGACGCAGGGTACTCAGACGTCCAATCCACAATCACACGGCCCAAAACCTTCAATCTTGGGCTAATGCGTGCCTACATCGATGCTACCTCCATGCGGTACCAGATACCACTTCACACTAGGTGACGCATCATATTAAACCGCCGCACAATGAAAAGTCACTAGCACCTTGCGATAACACTAACACAATGCGGTACCTTCCCAAGAGGTTTGCCAATTAAATAAGCTACACTATAACCGACGTTAAGCCTGCCACAGAGCGGTAGCTTACAATGCTACCATGACATGTTACCAACGTACTGTCGGGCGGTAGACTAAGTGTTGAGTGGACTTAACGCTCTCGTCGCCTGACATTACCGCCATGCGGTACCGCTACCGCCGCACGGTAACACCGCACTCGATGCCGCGACGCTCTCGATGCCAGACACTATCGCAACATGGTACCTGTACCGCCTCGCGGTAGCCAACCCGAGAGCTCTGCCAAATAAAATAGCCAAGCTACCGCCATCGATAACTCTATCGCTGGGTGGTAACTCAAAGTAATCATGACCTGCTTCAAGAAACTTGGCGCATTACAAATTTCCCCCACTTAATTAATTTAATCGCAAAATTAGATATGGTAGTAAAATAAAGGAGTATCGATACTACAAAAGTATACCTCAAATGAATAACTCGGGGAACTCCTCTCTCATGGTTTTATCCCGCCCCCAAGATAGCTCCTCACAGCCACAATTGTCCCAACAGACCTTGACCATCCTGATTGATTTATTTCGAAATTGTTTGACTTTCGAGTCTTCGATACAAATGGGCTTGACCTTCGTTGTCAACCCACCATCAATCGGCACCTAATCCATCGCAACCACCTGCATAGTATCCAGCACTGCCTTCCGGAATACCGATACGTAGAATACGTCATACAGACCACTTAGTTCTGTCGAAAGCTTCAATCGATAGGCCGCTTCACCAATGCGCTCCAAAAACTCAAATGACCCAAGGTATCTCAGACTTAGCATTTTCAAGCGTTGGATCCTTGATATGCTATTAAACAGTTTGATCTTCAGGTAAACCAAATCAACCATAACGAACTCGACGTTTCTGTGCTTGGTATTATAATACTTAGCCTGCCTATCCAGAGCGATCAGCAATCACTCACGGATTGTATGAATGATCTAAGTTGCATCCTCGACTTCCTTCCGCTTGAACAACTTTGTTTCGCCGGTATCCAACCATGCCAAAGGAGTACGACACTTTCTACCATAGCAGGCCTCGAAGGGCGTCATCTGAATACTTGCTTGGTAAATATTATTGTAAGCGAACTCAATCATATATAAGTGATCCTCCCACTTTTTCCCGAAATCTAGAGCATACATAAGAAGCAAGTCCTCCATCATCCTATTTACCCTTTCGTTCTGACCATATGTTTGTGGAGGAAAGACCATACTGAATTTTAGTTTGGTACCCAACAGTTGATGGATAAGCCTCCAATCATTAGATGTGAAGCGCCCATCTCGATCACTAACGATGCTACAGGGCACACAGTGCAATCGTACAATATTATCAACAAAAAGCTTCGCTAGCTTTTCCACTGAATCATCCTTCCTATTCGGAATGAAGTGCGACACCTTCGTTAAATGATCAACGATCACCCAGATGGTGTCATTCCCCTTCTGCAATCTCGACAAGCCATGCACGAAATCCATTGATATGTCATCAAACTTGCATTCCAGTATAGGTAAAGACTTCAGAAAACTACCGGGCATCTGACATTCGGCATTCACTAAGGCACATGTCTGATACTTCGCCATATATAAAGCTCCATCATCTTCAATCTTGGCCACCAGAACAACCTTTTCATGTCCTTGAACATCTTTGTGTTCCACAGGTGTAACGACCTGTTTGCAGGAGGGACTTATCAAGGTTGTGGGTTCGAAACCCTGTGGAAACAATGCACCGTGCTGAGAAACAGGCCGGAGATGCTTTGGGGTGTACAGTCTACAGTCCATGTAGATTCCGGCTATACCACTCGTGGTTCCATGGTCCTCCTAGGCTGCGTGGTGGGCCGGGCGGCGCTAGGGGTCCTCCCTAGGTTGTTACACCGGGTGGATTGAGTACTTTGTGAAATACCCCTCAGACATCATCTCCTCCCGTAACTTGCCCACATTAGCGATGCACAATCGATTGTCCTTCCATAAATGTCCATCATTGAGAGTAAATTGGGCATTTAACCCATCCAAAGAGTCTGCCAAGTAGCGCTTCATGCTGACATCAAACTCCAGCGCTTGCCGAACTCGATCGGTGAGGTCATACTGCACCTCCGTCGAGTTCAAATATGCTTCAGCACTATACCTCCTTTTCGCACAAGAGATCTCGAAGGCCCCCAAATCTTGAATAAGACGCTCGTCATGCATCTGTATCCAGTTGGCCTGTGTCGGAACCCTACGACTTAGCATATCTGCAACAACATTTCCATTGCCAGGAACACAATGAATCTTGAAGGTGTAGTCCCCAAGGAACTCAATCCACCTTCGCTGGCACATATTCAAGTCCTTCTGATCTAACAAATATTTTAGGTTCTTATGGTCTGTAAAGACATCGATCTTTATGCCATACAAGTAGTTTCTCCAAAGCTTTAGAGCGAATATCACGACTGCTAACTCCAAATCGTGGATCAGATAATTCTTCTCATGCACTTTCAGTTGACGCAAGCCATAAGCTAACACCTTCCCGTGTTAGAGCAAAACACAGCCTAAGTCACTCCCCGAGGCATCATTGTAAACCTCATAGACTTCCGTTCCACATGGAGAGCATAATATAAGTGTCGTGGTCAAATGACGTTTCAACTCTTCAAAAGCTTGCGCGCACGCTGGAGACCAAATGAACTTTTGATCCTTTCTTATCAAAGTAGTGAGGGGTAAGGCTATCTGCGAGAAGTTCTCCACGAAGCGCCTGTAGTAACCGGTAAGCCCCAGAAAACTCCGAACTTCAGCCATAGAAGACAACACAGGCAACTTCTAAATCACAACAATCTTCGCCAAATCCACCGCAATTCCCTCTCCACTAACAATATGACCAAGGAATGCTACCGAAGGCAGCAAAAACACGCTTTTAGAGAACTTGGAGTCAAGCTGACTACTCCTTGGGGTCTCCAACACTCGTAAATGATCTGTATGATCGTCCTCAGACTAGGAGTATACCAGGACATCGTTAATAAAGACTATCATAAACTGGTCCAAATACTCCCTGAACGTTCGATTCATAAAGTCCATAAACACAGATGTGACATTCGTCAGCTCAAACGACATGATAGTGAACTCATAATGCCCATATCAAGTACTGAATGCAGTTTTGGGAATGTCACTTTCCCTAATACTCAACTGATAATACCCAAATTTCAGATCTAGATTTGAGTACACAGTCGACCCCACTAGCTGGTCGAACAAATTATTGATCATCAGAATCAGACTTGTTCTTCTCGGTCAACTTATTTAGTTTCTGATAATTGATGCACAACCGTAGACTTCCGTCTTTCTTTTTCACAAATAGGACTCGCGTGCTCCAAGGTGACAAACTTGGACGCACATAATCTTGCTCCAGCAGCTCTTGAAGCTGCACATTCGATTCTGCCATCTCTCTTGGCACTATATGGTACGGGGAGCGTGACACAAGCTTAATACTTAGTAATAGCTCAATTATAAAATCGATCTCTCTCTAAGGTGGAGCTCCAGTGAGCTCTTTGGGGAAAATGTCGGCAAACTCCGATAGCACAGAAACACTGGTCAAACCAGGCTTGGGCCTCTTAGCCTCCAATAGGGCGAAGAATAACTCCGCACCCTCATGAACAACTTTGACTACTTGAGGAGAAGACATCAGCGTCTTGCTCGGTCCCTTCATAACAGAGAAGGTAGTTTAACAACCCGTATTCAACCCCAGTTTGACCTTCTTGAGGCTGTAATCGATGTACGCACGTTGCTTCGAGAGCTAATCCATGCCAAAGATCACATCGAACTCCACTATTGGTAGTAGCGACGCTTCCTTGTCAAACTCTTGACTTCTAATCTGTACCTTAACGTGACAAGCCTTGTCCACATGCATGGAACATTTGTTAGGAAGCAACAAAACCAGCCTTTCCTTAGCCATAGAAGAAGGCACTCTGATACGTGACACGAAGTCCTTGGATAGGAAGGAATATGAAGCTCCTAAATCAAACAGTGCTCTCTCCAGATGGTCCAAGATTAAGATAAAGCCTAACACGAACAAATTATACACAAGCAACGCACAAGGTATTAAGTATAGAAATCAGCAAAGACTGTATCTTAAATCATACCTGTTACGACTCACTTTGCTTTATAGCCTCATGTGGCCAAGATTATATACTCGGGGATGCACTTAGGGTGCAGTTGATTCCACCACTACCTTTCCCTATTCCGCATGTCGCACATGTCTTTTTCTCCATCCTCGGAAGGCCACTATGACATTCTTAACCATATGATCCGGCTTGCCACAAGTATAATAATAGATTGGGCCTCGATGACCAGACATTGCCCTAGAAGGAGTAGATGAAGAAGCCGGTCCTGAAGATCTGGGCTTCTTGTTCCAATTTTGGTGCACGAACTTCGATGAATTCAGTATCTTAAACTCTGTCCTTTATAGAGCAGAGCTATTTTTATTCAGCACGCGCTTCATGACTTGCTCCATGGATCGAGTTGTGTTGACCAACGTCAGAAAACCCCACTTCATTGGACCCGAGAGTAACAACCTTAGATCGCCACACAGTCCTTCATAGAACCGATTGGTCTCTCGTTCTTCATCAGCAAAGGTATGGCCCGCATAACGACCCAACCTTGTGAATTCATGTAAGTAGTCGTCCACACTACTGTCACCCTGAGTCATCCTTTGAAATTGATTTTCCATTACAATCCTTTGAGCAGATGGGAGATACCTAGCTTGAAAGACCCTCGAGAACTCCATCGAGATCTCGAACAGTTGTCTTCTAGTAAACTGATGAAGCTCCAGTTCATCCCGCTAGAGTCTCGCCTTACCTTCCAAGAGGAAAGTGGCCACAGACACCTTTTGTCTCTCCTCCATCTTCGTCGCCGTCAAGATTCTCTTTATCCTTGAGAGCCAATCTTCGTGTTGGGTGGGGGATCCAGTTCCCTTAATCCTCGGAGGATGGAATCTCATGACGTGCTACAATTATTTCTCCGTTGCTCGCCTCTTTGCCAAAGGCTCGTACGGTACTTGATGCCTAGCCACAGGCTCAACTATGTTAACCTGCATCAGAGCAACCTTAGGGGTAGGAGGTTGTACTTGCCCTCCTAGTTGCACGTTGATCATCATGAACACGGCTTCAACAACTAAACGAATAGTCTCAGCTGAAGGAGGAGGTGTAGGCATATCACCCGGTGCACTAATCTCAGCAGAGAGCTGGGGTTGAGACTGCCCCAGACCACTTCTAGTCACCTATAAGTGTGCAACACACAATTTAGCGACTAGACAAACTGCAAAATAGCAATCACAGGAACGCACAAGTTCCACAAACACGTGTATTTTCATTCCTAAGTGGACATTCATGGGTTCTCTTATGTTACAACGGTGATGTACAGACACGTGCTCACCACACCTTAAAAATAATTCGTCCACGAATTCGAATAAGGATGACAAACACAAGAGTCTGATACCAAATTATAACACCCCTATCCATCTTACAGCATATAACAAAAGGTCCTTATGGGGCCCGACACCATATACTACAAACAGTCAATGGAGTTACGTATGAAACCATAAACCATAAGCGCATCTTAACTCAGATTTCATTCTAGCGGAAGAAAATTAATTGCTTAGAACCCAACCATATGAATGTCCACTAAGATAAACAGGAATGATAATAAAAATACACAAAGTTATTGCCTTAAGGCCTTACAACTGTTTCCTCAAATAATAGTGTTTTACAAACTTCGGCACACATGCCGACCACACATGAAATAGTAAAAACAACTTAACTATGGCTTTCGATGGCCGACATCACAACCATGGTCTTTAGCCTACCATTTCACACTCTGCTCTCCAGCTGCACCTGCACAAATGCAATCCACCCCAGTGGTGGCAAACAAAGCAACGGTCAGCATTAGTTGACCAAATTATAACAACCCCACCCCTCACTTAGGGTGGCGGTGCTCCTTCCATGTAGATATTTAGCATAGATATATAGCGGCAATCAAAACATACAACTAAAGCACTAATCATCACAGACGTAGGCACTGTCGGACACACATCTCGTGAACTCAGGGCATATTATCAGTGTGCTGAAATTCAAGACCCACCATTGTTCACCATGATGGTTCACACTTTAGCATTAGTCTTTCCGACCCGCAGCCTAAGACTCTCCCCATGCTTTGACAAAGTGATGCTGAAATTCAAGCCACTGAGTCACTCCAAGCCGAACACCATATGGTGGGTATAGGTTAGCCATAGCCCATTGCTCAAATCGCCATGTCAACGCCAATGGACGCAGCCATCATGGAGAACGACAAGACGCGGGTCAGCCTCCACATGACCTTTCACGATACATAACCACGTTATGTTCAAAGGATGGCACGCACGGCCACCTAAGCTGGGCCCCTCAGACTCATAGCTCATCACAAAGGCCCCCAAGTCCCCAAGAGACAGGCCACAAATAAATGCCACTAGGTGTCCGAGAGATAGGCCTTAAATACAATGGACACCAGGTATCCGAGAGATAGGCCTTAAATAAAATGGCCACCAGGTCTCCGAAAGACAGGACTCAAAGCTCACAGGGAGCTACCGTCGGCTGTAGCACAATCTCTCTACAGCAGCTTGCACACCCGCGACTCCAAAAACTACATGATTAACATGGTGTCTTCTCCGGTATACAAACAATGATCATCAATCCAGACCAAACTGTCCGGATGGGCTTCACACAGCATGCCTAACCCATACTTCGATTCCGGATTTTAAATGTGTTGAAATTTGTGAAGTGGAAGTGGTTGACAGGACAGGCCGGGCGGCCTGGGCGGCCTGGGCGGACAGCGTTGGCGGACTAGGCGGATTGGGCGGACTGTTGTGTGCAGCCTGGTGGAAAGTCTAGTGGAAGACGGCCGTTCTTCTGAGTGGGTTATATGCAAGTAGTCTACGGACTGTGCGGCTGGTATCTGCGGATAGGGCGTTGGCTGATTGGTTTAGCCAAGGAGCGGCCTGAGCGGATAGAGGCTTGCGGACTGGTGCATTGCTCAGTGGCCGTGGTGCAAGTTTGTGCTGATTGGCGGTTTGGCTCATGTCCGCGGGAAGCTTGCGGACTAGTGTATCCGTGGTATGGGCTGTTGCAAACTGGGCTTAGAGCTTGGCTAAGGCCTTGTCGAGCTCTGGTGTTACAGCAGGTGCTTTGCTGTGGAGGTCGTTGGCGGACTGGTGTGTGGAGTCCGGGAGATGGCTGCTGCGTTGGGCAGGTGTGCGAGTAGCCTGCGGACTGCTGGCAGTCTGTGCTAGGGTGTTTGGCGGACGAGAGTTCATGTCCGCCATGCTCGCATTGGCCTTTGATGGCTTTGGACTTGGTCACACTCTGTGCCAAGACCATGGTGTCCGCCGTATCCGCCAAGTCCCCTATTGACCGGGCGGACTTGCTTTCTGCCTTTGGTCGTGGACTTGTGGGGGATTGAGGCTTGAGTCTTGCGGACTGCCTCGGGCTTGTGCGGACAGCCATTGAAGGGGGTTGCTGTCCTGCAGTGGTCGGAGTCTTTGCGGGCTAGTGCCTTGTCCGCATAGCTTGGTGATGCGTGTAATTCGGCAAGTGCACCGGTCGCACAAGTAATAAAGTTTTGGGAAAAAATCCCCATGTGTCGGTCTCTTGAGGAATGCAATTAGCGTAGAACGGCAACAATACCGAGAATCTCGTTATGAGAGTTAAAAATAGAACAAAAAGGAAATAGCGGACTAGGGAGATTGTGGATGTTTGATCTACTGAACTAGTAAAAGCTATGCGGGTCGAAGGCACAGCTTCGCAAGGTGAAGTGGGTTTGTCGGCCGCGATGCCGAACTTCAGTTGGGCGAGTGGAAGGGAAGCTAATGGATTGCAGCATTCTTGTGTGGATTGCAATCGGACAAGGCACAGGAATGAAGTGGATATGGGGTGAGCGAGGCGCATTCACAGACAGGACTCACAAGCATAAGAAGAGACTAACATTCCATTATCTATAAAATAAACTTGATGTTCAGAGATGGAAATGTTCATTACACTGCTCAAAACATTCATAACAAAGAGAAAGGGGAAGAGGAGTAAACCAAAAGAGAATGAAGATCCACCGTGGGTCGTGGCCGGAGTAGCGAGTTATCAATCTGCTTCCGGGCTCTGTCCAAGGTGTCTTCCGGTACCAACGATCTGTCACCTCGAAGGCCTTTAAGTCCGTTCTCTTGGTTATCTACTTCACCAACTCTGCAGGAAAGCTTGGAGTTGAAGTCATCAATGGACGAGGGCTTCGTCAGAGTGTTGAAAAGCTTCGGAGTAGTTGGAAATGGCTTCCCGACGAAGGTGGAAGTGATGGAGCAGCTGGAGAAGTGAAACGACGATTCCTGCGCACTCTCCGATCGCAGCAAATGACAGGCGTTAACCTAAAACGCGGTGCAGGGCCTTATATACGGAGGCAGCAGAAGCAGTACGCATGATTAGTGGCGCACGACCAGTGGTCATGCGCACTGTAGGTCGATGATCGTGTGGCTTTTCCAAATAAACCTGCAACCTGGACAAGAAGCATCAGCATATATGCGCACGAACAGTGGCGCACGACCAGTGGTCGTGCGCACTATGGCCAGTGCTCGTGCGATTACCGAGACAGGGTTATGAAAAAGGGGGTGTAATGCGCACGAACAGTGGCACATGACCAGTGGTCGTGCGCAGTAAGTCCAGTGGTCGTGCGCATTATTCCTGCATCGTCGGAGTCTCCCGAGCAGTTCCGGAGCACGCACACGACCACTGTACCAGCAGAAGGGGCAGAAAGGCCACCAGAACGTGCACACCACATCCCCAAGATAGAGCTAAAGAATAAGAACAAAAATATAAACACAGAAAGCACACAGAAGCGTGCCTACAGTGCACTTAATCGTGAAATAGGTACATAAGCACAAATAAGCAATAAAGTCTCTCAAGTGTAGTGCTAAGACGATAAAACTAGCCCAGATGAGTCCAAAAATCAGTGTAAAATGTGGAATCATCACTTGGGCGGATTGATGATGGTTCGCCAATGTTGCCTTGCTCCTGGCGATTTTCCTTGGTATCCAGCTAAGTCCTTGCGGACTCGGCGGACGGTGTTTTGCTATCGCGCGGGCTAGGGCGGTGTCACTATCTCTAGGGCAGTGACCACACTCCTCACCTCGCCTATAAATAGGACCCACCTGGCAGGTCTATAGTAACTTGAGTGAACAGTAAGCTGGGTTGGGCAAGGAGCTGCGGTCTCAGTTTGTCTGTCCGCGCGGATTGATTCAGGGCCGACGGTTTGCTGTGTGCAGGTCGCGCGGGTAGCTTCAAGGAGCCATGAGTTTGGCTTTGACTTTGGTCAAGTACATGGAAGTTGTGCGGTCTCTGCGGATTCAGTAGGAGGTCGCTCTGCGGCTTGTCAACTCTGTTTCAACTTTGCCAGCTTCAATAACCTGTCCGCCGGCTTCAGGCGGGTAGGGAGTGTTCCTCAGTTCAGCTTCAGCAGGAGACGAATAACGGTGTGTCAGTGCGGCCTCGCGGCTTCGGCGGACTCCATGGCTATTCGCCGGATTGCAGCTTAAGTTTGAGCGATCTCAGCGGATTCGGCGACCTCGGCAACCTCGGCGGTCTCGGCGGACTCCGGTGACGTCCGCCCGGCTTGGCTTTTGGTGCTTTCTGTTTACAACTGTTTATACTAGCGAAATCATGTCTCGCTATGTATGCCTCGTGTTGTAAAGAAGTGAATGAATAAAAGATCTCCTTGTGCTTCCATTTTTTGTTAGGATTAGCCTTGTTCCTTGGTTTTCCGCTGGTTCAATGTGAGAACTGGGTAGTGCCGAAGATATTAATTTGGCGTTTGGGCTACCTTACTGACCACGTTGAGAAAATTTAACATGGTATTAGAGCCAGGTTCAGTTGCGTGAGCGGTAGTCAACCAGTGTTGTTACTCAGGACTTGAGTGGTGTTCAACCTGTGTTGTTGCTCGGAGCTTCTGAAAGGTTGCCAACAGGTGTTGCAATGGAAGGGAGCTTTGCAAGGGGTCTTGGCATTGAACTCTTAACTCCGACTAACTTCAAGAAGTGGAAGTCATGGATGATGAGTTATCTTCTTGGAGAGGAGCTGTGGGAAGTCGTCGGTGGTGACGACAGGCAGGAAGTCACGGCTGCATTCGGTACTGCTGAGCAGGTTAAGCTCTGGAGAAGAACAAATGCTAAGACGGAGTTCATTCTGAAGAGGGCCATGTCTCCGGAACTGTTTGATCACATCGTTTGATGTGAGTCGGCTGCTGATATTTGGACAACCATTGATGAGTTGTTCAATAGGAAGAATGTGGCGCGACTTCAGTTTTTTGAGAATGAGTTGGCCAGGGTAACTCAGGGAGACCTTTCCATCTCGAAGTACTTCTTAAAGATGAAGATCTTGTGTGCTGAGCTGTCGGCACTGGATCCTGATGAGCCTATCTCTGAGGCTAAGATGAAAAGGCGCATTATCCGCGGCTTGCGGAAGGAGTATGTGGCATTTGTGACATCTGTTCAAGGGTGGGCTACTCAGCCGTCTTTGCTGGAGCTGGAGAATCTGCTTGCATCGCAGGAGAGCTTGGCAAGGCAGATGGCTGGAGTTAATCTTAATCAGGAAGGCAGCGAAGCTCTCTTCTCAGGCAAGAAGAAAGGATGGGAAGGGAAGAAGAAGAAGAAGGTGCAGGTCGCCGGTGAGAAGGAGACTTCAACTTCATATCAGCCGGAGAGGAGCAATGCTCCTAAGGACTGGAAGAAGAATTTGAAGTGCTACCGGTGTCATCAGCGAGGGAACGTCAAGCGGGACTGCAAGGTCAAACTGCAGCCTGGGCATGTTGCGGGAAAGGAGGAAGTTTGCTCGAGAAGTGAAGAAGTAGAATGGGGCGGAGCTTTTATGACGGGCACTAGTGTCCGTGCCTTGTCTGCTGAGGACTTCAACGGCGAGTGGATCATGGACTCCGGTTGTGGTCATCACCTCACCGGAGACAAGTCGAAGTTCACCTCCATGCAGGCTTACTCAGGTAATGAAGCTATTATCACTGCTGATAATACTGCTTATGCAGTAGAGAAAGAGGGGGTCGTGTCTTTGGGTAGTGATCAGGGGCCACTCATGTTACGGAGTGTGTATCACGTGCCGGGCATGAAGAAGAACCTCTTCTCGATGACCAATGCGGTGGAAGCTGGTTATCACATTCTATTTGGGCCAACAGATGTGAGGTTCCTTCGCAATGTATCAGCAGTGAAGGCTGATGTTGCTCATGTTGGAAGGAGGGTGCGGAACTTGTTTGTTCTTGCCACCAATTCTTATGTTGATCGTATGAGGTCCAATGATAGCGCTGCTATCTGGCATGAGAGGCTGGGGCATGTTGGCATGGACAAGCTGAAGGCAATGGCTAGTAGAAGTTTGGTGAAGGGGTTTCCTAAGTTATCTTCCTTTGGTGACGGGCATGTTTGTGCGGGCTGTCAATACGGTAAGGCACATCGCCTTCTATTTGATAAATCACAAACAAGGAGCAAGAAACCATTGGAGTGCATTCATGGTGACCTGATGGGACCGATGGTTACTGCCAGCCTTGGTGGAAGCAGATACATGCTTGTCTTGGTTGATGACTACTCAAGGTATACTTGGGTGTACTTCTTAAAGGAGAAGTCGGAATCCTTCCGGTTGTTTGTGGAGTTTAAGGAGTTGGTAGAAGGCCGGCTTGGCTTACGGATTAAGAAGCTTAGAACTGATAACGGGGGTGAGTTTGTTTCCTCCGAGTTTTCTAACTTCTACAGGAAGCACGAGATCCAACGGGAGCTTACTTGTGATCACACTCCATAATAAAATGGGGTAGCGGAGAGGAAGACTTGTCATCTGACGGAGACCTGCAAATGCTGGCTTCATGCGAAAGATATCCCAAGGTCTTTTTGGGCGGAGGGGATGTCTTGTGCTGCTTATGTCATCAACCGGATGCCTCTCAGCCCTATCAACATGAAGACTACTATTGAGATGTTGCTGAAGGAGAAGCCGAGTGTGGGACACCTTAGGGTGTTCGGTTCAACTTGCTACGTGCATGTCCCGGATGCTTTACGGACTAAGATGGATGCGAAGGCAAGAAAGCTTGTCTTTGTTGGCTACGATGAGCGGAAAAAGGGATGAAAATGCATGGACCCTGTGACAAAGAAGTTCATGGTGTCAA
Source organism: Platanthera guangdongensis (assembly GCA_039583875.1). Taxonomy (NCBI): domain Eukaryota; kingdom Viridiplantae; phylum Streptophyta; class Magnoliopsida; order Asparagales; family Orchidaceae; genus Platanthera; species Platanthera guangdongensis. Next base: position 132,366,374 of record CM077162.1, on the reverse strand, counting down.
GAGACGTTGTATTTGACGAGCTGATGTCCTATGGAGGTGGCTCAGTTGAGCTAACCGGAAGTAGCAAGGTTGATGAAGCACCGGTGATGGCTGCTGAAGGCTTGGAAGAGGAGCTTGCTGTTTCATCAGCAGCTCCTGTTGCTTCTAACTCCGAGGCCGAGCCTTCTGGCTCAGGAAGCAGGGGGAGCACTGCTCAATGCTTGCCCCAAGTAGGAGTTGAGCCCGAAGAAGCAACGGAAGCAGTAAGTAAGGAGCCGACCCTTCAAAGATCGAAGAGGGTTGTTTAGCCACTGGCTCGGCACTGTGATGGGAATGCAGTGAGCTTTGTCTCCTGCTTCTTTGCAGGTCCTCTGGATGAGCGAGAGCCTACAAACTTCAACGAGGCCACTGGAGTTAAGGAGTGGGAAGGTGCCATGAAGGAAGAGATTGATGCTCTGAAGAAGAATGGAACCTGGGACCTTGTGCCCAAGGTTGATGGCATTACTCCGGTTACTTGCAAGTGGGTGTATAAGTTGAACAAGAAGGCTAATGGGAGCATTGATAGGTTCAAGGCTTGCCTGGTCGCTAGAGGATTCTCACAGCAGTATGGAGAAGACTATGAGGAGACATTCAGTCCAGTTGCGAAGATGACTTCAGTAAGAGTGGTGATCGCCTTGGCTGCTGGCAAGGGATGGAGGTTGTGGCAACTCGATGTGAAGAATGCCTTTCTTTACGGAGAGATTGACAAGGACATCTTCATGGATCAGCCGCTTGGTTTTGTCTCTGAAAAGCATCCGGACTATGTCTGCAAACTCAGGAAGGCTCTCTATGGGTTGAAGAAAGCTCCTAGAGCGTGGTATAGGAAGATTGCAGAGTACTTACAATTCTGTGGATACCTTGCTTCCAACTCGGATTCAAGCTTGTTCGTCAAGAAGAAGGGGGAGCTACAAGTCTTGGTCCTGCTGTATGTGGATGGCATGATCATCACAGGGAATTCGGAGGGGGAAGTAGCAAGGCTCAGGGCAGAGCTTGCTATATGCTTCGAGATGAAAGACTTGGGAGAGTTGCATCACTTTCTCTGTCTTGAAGTGGAGAGGAAGGAGTGCGGGGTTCTCATTTGCTAGAAAGGGTATGCTGATCGCATTGTGAAGCGGTTCGGCATGGGCGAAGGGAAGAAGTGCTCTACTCCACTGGAACCTGGGCTGAAACTTCGACGAGATGAGGGAAGGGTTCTTCATGATCCCTTGGTGTTCAGGGCTCTTGTTGGGAGCCTGATTTACCTGACGATTACAAGGCCGGACATTGCTTATGCTGTTTGCCGAGTAAGTCGGTATATGGCTGAATCAAGACAATCTCATCTAGTGGCGGCGAAGGGTATTCTAAAGTATGTCAAGTCGACTTCTGACATGGGACTCCTCTATGGAAGGGACTCGGAGTTTCCGTTGCTTGGGTACACGGATGCTGACTATGGCGGTGATTCAGATGATCGGAGGTCTACTTCAGGTTATGTGTTCACTTGCGGTTCAGCTAGAATCTCATGGTGTAGCAAGAAGCAGGACTCGGTGTCAGTCTCAACTACAGAGGCAGAGTATAAGGCTTCGGCCTTTGCTGCTCAGGAAGCCATCTGGTTGAGGAGGCTTATAGAGGATGTTCATGAAGAAGTGCAAGGGCCAAATTTACTCCGGGGTGACAATGAGAGTGCTCTCAAACTGGTTAACAATCCAATGTGTCACGCCAGTACCAAGCATATAGAGAATGATCACCACTTCATCAGGGAGAAGGTGTTGGAGGGGTCTCTGCTGGTCGGGCATGTTCAGAGTGAAGATAATCTTGCTGACATCTTCACGAAGCCACTGTCGAAGGGGACCTTTGAGCGCTTGAGCAGCTTGCTGGGCTTGGTCACCACTTCCCACTTCAAGGGGGAGTGTTGAAATTTGTGAAGTGTAAGTGGTTGACGGGACAGGCCAGGCGACCTGGGAGGACAGCGTTGGCGGACTGGGCGGACTGTTGTGTGCGGCCTGGTGGAAAGTCTAGTGGAAGCCGACTGTTCTTCTGAGCGGGTTATATGCAAGTAGTCTGCGGACTGTGTGGCTGGTATCTGCGGATAGGGCGTTGGCTGATTGGTTTAGCCAAGGAGCGGCCTAAGCGGATAGAGGCTTGCGGACTGGTGCATTGCTCAGTGGCCGTGGTGCAAGTTTGTGCTGATTGGCGGTTTGGCTCATGTCCGTCGGAAGCTTGCGGACTAGTGTGTCCGTGGTATGGGCTGTTGCGGACTGGGCTTAGAGCTTGGCTGAGGCCTCTTCGATCTTTGGTGTTACAGCAGGTGCTTTGCTGTGGAGGTCGTTGGAGGACTGGTGTGTGGAGTCCGGGAGATGGCTGCTGCGTTGGGCAGGTGTGCGAGTAGCCTGCGGACTGCTGGCGGTCTGTGCTAGGGTGTTTGGCGGACGGGAGTTCATGTCCGCCATGCTCACATTGGCCTTTGATGGCTTGGGACTTGGTCACACTCTATGCCAAGACCACGGTGTCCGTCGTATCTGCCAAGTCCGATGTTGACCGGGCGGACTTGCTTTCTACCTTTGGTCATGGACTTGTGGCAGATTGAGGCTTGAGTCTTGCGGACTGCCTCGGGATTGTGCGGACAGCCATTGAAGGGGGTTGCTGTCCTGCAGTGGTCGGAGGCTTTGCGTGCTGGTGCCTTGTCCGCATAGCTTGGGCCGACTGATGAGGGTTCGCCAATGTTGCCTTGCTCCTGGCGGTTTTCCTTGGTATCCGGCTAAGTCCTTGCGGACTTGGCGGACGGTGTTTTGCTATCGTGCGGGCTAGGGCGGTGTCGCTATCTCTAGGGCGGTGACCACACTCCTCACCTCGCCTATAAATATGACCCCCCTGGCAGGTCTACAGTAACTTGAGTGAACAGTAAGTTTGGTTGGGCAAGGAGCTGGGGTCTAAGTTTGTCTGTCCGCGCGGATTGATTCAGGGCTGACGGTTTACTGTGTGCAGGTCACGCGGGTAGCTTCAAGGAACCAGGAGTTTGGCTTTGACTTTGGTGAAGTACTTGGAAGTTGTGCGGTCTCTGCGGATTCAGCAGGAGGTCGCTCTGCGGCTTGTCAACTTTGTTTCAACTATGCCAGCTTCAATAACCTGTCCGCCGGCTTCAGGCGGGTAGGGGGTGTTCCTCAGCTTCAGCTTCAGTAGGAGACGAATAACGGTGTGTCCGCGTGGCCTCGTGGCTTCGGCGGACTCCGTGGCTATTCGGCGGATTGCAGCTTAAGTTTGAGCGATCTCAGCGGACTCGGCGACCTCGGCGACCTCGGCGGTCTCGGCGGACTCCGGTGCTGTCCGCCCGACTTGGTTTTTGGTGCTTTCTGTTTACAGCTGTTTATACTAGCGAAATCATGTCTCGCTATGTATGCCTCGTGTTGTAAAGAAGTGAATGAATAAAAGATCTGCTTGTGCTTCCATTGTTTGTTGGGATTAGCCTTGTTCCTTGGTTTTCCGCTTGTTCAACGTGAGAACTGGGTAGTGCCGAAGATATTAATTTGGCGTTTGGGCTACCTTGCTGACCACGCTGAGAAAATTTAACAAAACGCAAAGACAACACGGATACAACAGATCTACTCGTCGGGAGAACTACTTCCACGTGATCATGGAGGGTCTACCCTCACACGCCAAAACAAAGGACTTGACATGTCCAAGGAAGAGGATCATTACCCTTGATGTTTGTTTCGGCACCATGGAGAGAATCTAGCCTGATGAGAATGACCACAACGGTCTTGCGGCCTCCATAGATCCGAACCTGGCTCGCGACCAGGAGCTCCGAAACTCCAACAGCCACCAGATCTCCTTCCTCTCTTTGCTTCGCTCTGCACTCAGGCTGCTGCTCGGAAGAAGGAAGCGAGGAGAGAATGAAATGAAACTATCATTTTCTTGCTATTAGCCGAGTTACCGCCGTGCGGTAACTAGTTACTGCCGCGTGGTACAAAGACACAATCACACCGCCCAAAACCTTCAATCCTGGGCTGACGCATGGCCACACCGATGCTACTGCCACGCGATACCAATTACTACTACATGCTAGGTGATGTGTCACATCAAACCACCGCACGACGAAAAGTCACTAGCGCCTTGCGGTAACACTAAAGCAACGCGGTACCTTCCCGAGAAGTTTGCAAATTAAATCAGCTATGCTACCGCCGATGTTATGACTGCTTCCGGACGGTAGCTCATAATGCTACCCCAACCCGTTACCAACCTACCTCCACATGGTATACTAAGTATTGAGTCAACTCAATGCTGTCGACGCGTGACTTTACCGCCCCATGGTACCGCTACCGTTGTATGTTAACGTCGCTCTCGACGCTCTCAACATCATGACGCTCTCGACGCCAGACACCACCTCGACGTGGTACCTATTCTTCCTCGCGGTAGCCAACTCGAGAGCTCAGACAAATAAATTTTCCAAACTATTGCCAACGATAACTCTATCGCTAGGCGGTAACTCAAAGTAATCATGACCTGCTTCAAGAAACTTGGGGCATTACAAAGGAGCTAGTGGAGGGCCTACTTAGCGTATGGATAAAGAAGGTTTGAATGGAAAACTGAGTTGAGTTCGTTTCAAATGAGTTCTTGAAATTCTGTATGAAGCACAAAATCCGTAGAAAGCTCACTTATTCTCATACTCCACAACAAAATGGAGTAGTAGAGTGGAAGATCCATCATCTGATGTTGACCTGCAAGTGTTGGCTTCATGCCAATGGAATTCCTTGGTCCTTCTGGGTAGAAGGGATGGCTTGCACGACATATGTCATCAATCAGATGCCTCTGAGTCCGATCAATATAAAGTCTTCTTATGAGTTGATGTTTAAGGAGAAGCCCAACATTGAACACCTTTGGGTATTTGGGTCGAGCTGCTACGTACATGTCCTAAATATTCTCAGGACTAAGCTGTATGTGAAGAAGAGGAAGTTTGTCATTGTGGACTATGATGAGAGGAAGATGGTATGGAAGTGTATGGACCGTGCCACAAAGAAGTTAGTCATTTCCAAAGAGATTGACTTTGACTAATTGAAGTTGTATGGAGGTAGCTCATCTGTGGAGCTACAGGAAAGCAGGTCAGAAGACAGGAAAGAGCAAGCTGCGAAGGATATTTTGGTGGAGCTGCCTGTGTCATTATGATCTCCAGGTGTTTCTAGCTCTATGGTAGAGGGTTCTGGTTCAAGAAGTAAGGGGAGCGATGCTCCGAGTATGCCCGAGATTGGAGATGGTTCAAAAAAAGCAGCAGAGATGGTTAGCCTTGGTCAGGTCCTTCAGAGGTCTAAGAGGACCATCAAACCACCTGCTCGGTACAACGAAGGGAAGATGATGAGCTTTGTATCTTGTTTATTCGCAGGCTCTCTTGATGAGAGAGAGAGACTTCTAGTTTTGAAGACAACACTAGAGTCAAGGATTGGGATGGTGCCATGAATGAGGAGATGGCTGACCTTAGAAAGAACCAGACTTGGGATCTTATGCCCAAGGTCGATGACATTACTCCTATGATGTGCAAGTGGGTATACAAGCTGAAGAAGAAAGCGGGTGGAAGCATCGAGAAATACAAGGCTCGTCTTATAGATTGAGGGTTCTTTCAATAGTATGGAGAAGACTATGAGGAAATGTTTAGTCCTGTAGCAAAAATGACTTCAGTGCGGGTGGTGATTGCCTTAACGACTTGCCAAGGATGGAAGATGTGCCAGCTTGACGTAAAGAACACTTTTCTTTATGGAGAAATTGATAAATACATCTTCATGGTTCAGGCACCCGGTTACATGTTAGAAGATCATCTAGGATACGTCTGCAAGCCCCGAAAGGCTCTTTATGGCTTAAAGCAGGCACCACGGGCATGGTATGTAAAGATCGTTGAATATCTCCATTTTTGCTTTTTTTTTGCCTCTAACTCAAATTCAATCATGTTCCTAAAGAAGAAGGGGGAGCTTCATGTCTAGGTTGTGTTGTACGTTGACGACATGATCGTCACAGGGAACTCTATGGAAGAAGTAGGTAGGCTCAGGCAGATCTAGATATTCGTTTTGAGATGAAGGATTTGGGTGAGCTCCATGATAACTCTAATTTTGTCCATGTTTTTATATTATTTTTATTCAATAATTAATTAGTTTATAATTATTTTTTGTAATTTGATTATTGAATTTTTCTAATTTCTTATTTTAGGGTAATCTGGGCTGCAAATTTCAATTTGGAGTCTATAGGGTTGACCCGGAGACAAAACTGGACAAAAGAAGGGAAATTTCAAATGTACATGCCAAAGTCACGGGCGTGACTGATGGTCCCGCGAACAGACTCTTACTGTGGTTGGTTCGGTGAGTCGATCGCCGCGGGCTCGCTCGGGTAGGCAAGTGCACCTATCGCAAGTAGTACTCGATATTCGTGGGAATACTGAGGTCGTATTGTTCTCGGGGTCGCGTTGACTATTCTTACTCCTCCGGGAGAGCTATTATTTTACTGAAAGTAAGGTGGATTTTTTTACTTAATAAAAGGAGGAAAAGCAAAGGAGCGAAAAAAACGATTTAGAAAATATTCGATGAAGGGTTAACGCTCGGCATCGAATCGGATTAAGACTAAAACAATTTTTAATAATAAAATGACTTAGTTTTCAAATTAATAATAAGGCAACTTGGCCGTGGAGGTTCCACAAATGTGAGCTCACCTAGCTATAGGGATATCGCTCACCTAAACATTAAGACTATTCGACCGAACGTTAGTCCGACGAAGGATTCCTCTTAACGCCCGCTTTACGCTAAGAACCCCGCTATTGGGTGGGGAACCCAATCCGGTAGAATTACGCTTGTCCTCTCTCGAGGGTATGCACGCAACTCTATTTACCCAGGAGTGATCGGTCCATATGCACGGCCTCTCGGCTAGCTAGCATATGGACTACGGAAATAGGGCCCACACATCGATATGTGGTCCTACGCGTCGTAAACCCAAGGTAAACCCTAAGTGCTTAAATTAAAATGAAAATAAAGAGCTTCAATTATTATAAATCATTTTAAATGTCCCAATGCTCTTCGATGCCGAGGCTAATAGCGATTAGCCACACATCGGTATGGGGACGACTTATAATTTAGTGAGGCGCGAGTTCGAAATTAAACACTAAGCGTTTATAAGAAAGGGACACAAGAAAAATAACAACATTTAGAAAGCTAAAAAGTTAGCTAAAACGAGAACTCACGCACACTCCAAATTATAAATTAAACAGAAACTAAGTTACACATAAAAGAAAATTGCATATTTATAATTTGCGAGTCCCACTCAAACGAGTGGGGGCGGTAAATAAAGGCTGAAAATTGCAAGTCCTACTCAAACGAGTAGGACTGAAATGAAAGCGAGTCCTACTCAAATGAGTAGGAGAAAATAAATGCGATTACAGGGCTATAAAGTCCGGCCATTTAACTCAAGTGAGTAGGCGGAAAAATAAAGAAAGAAAAATTGCAAGTCCTACTCAAACGAGTAGGACTGAAATAAGGTCCGGCCATTTGACTCAAGTGAGTAGGCGGAAAAATAAAGAAAGAAAATAACGAGTCCCACTCAAATGAGTAGGACTGAAATGAAAGCGATGCGCCATTTAACTCTTAATGAGTAGGCGGAAATAAATACACACAGACACACACACTCCATAAGAGAATTTAAGAAAGCAATAAAGCTAACACCTACACTCACAAACTCTACATAATTTGAACAAAGCATTAAAGGAAAGCAATTAAAAGAAAGCATTAAAATTTAACACCTATACTCACACACTCTACATGAAAAATCAAAGTTACCTAAAAATTAAAACTTTTACTTTTTCAAGCATAGGTTTTGCCAAAAACAAATAAAAAGAAGAAATTACAATTTTAGAAGACAAAAGTTTATCAAAACAAATTAAAAACCAAAGTTTTTGGAAAATAAAAATTTCAACATTTCCATTCCTAGGATTTCATAAAAGAGCTAAAAAAGTTGAAATAAAAGAGAAAGAAGAAAAAAGGTTTTCATCCTAAAATAAAGCTAAGTAAAAAAAACAAAAGAAACTTTAGTAACTCTTTTACACACTCATAAGAGTGAAGATGTTGAAGAAATTAAAAGAAGACATGAAAAAAAAGGAAAAACCTAATTCATCATTTCATGAATTTTTAACAAAACCTAACTTGAGAAAAATTAAAGGCATGTAAAGAGGAAAACCTATCATCCCTAAGCATGAAAACAAGTAAAAACAACATGTAAAGTAAGCATGTTACACTCATACACACACACACACTTTTCATAAAAGAAGAACTAAATGAAGAACAAAGATAAAACCAAGGATAAAAATGAGAAGGAAAGTGGGCACAAGTGTTCATTCCAAAGCTAAATATGAAAAGAAAAACTAACATTTTATTGATTTTTAGGAACTATTACAAGCTATTACAAGGGCTAAAGCTAAGACAAAACAAGAAATGAAATAAAAAAGGGAGAAATCTCCTTACATAGCTTTGAAAATCACGGATGCAGCCCACAAAAAGACACTAACTTGGCCCAAAATTCTGAACCCTTGGACCTTACAGAACTGGGCTATTTATAGGAAAAAATTTCTAAGTACACGCCCTCGGTCACGGGCGTGTAGGGGGGGCGTGACAGTACTATTCATGAAGGCGGCCGGCGATTGGACATGAAAGTTGACTTCGGGCTGAGTTCGCGGCAGTCACGCCCCAGGTCACGGGCGTGACTCTGGGCGTGTCGGGGAGGTAGAACCGGGCGCGGGTTGCGTCGAAAGTCTTTGTCAGCATCTTGTCGGGCCAGCTGGAAAGGTCACGCCCCAGGTCACGGGCGTGACGCTGGGCGTGTCAGTTGGTGTCGACACTCGACGAATGTCGAGCGGAAAGTGTCGAGTCGAAATCGTCGAGCGGAAATTGAGTCACGCCCCAGGTCACGAGCGTGACACTGGGCGTGACTGTTGGTGTCGATACTCGACGATCGTCGAGTTGAATTCGTCGAGAGGAGAGGACACGGGCTTGGGTCACGCCCCGTGTCGGGTGACACGGGCGTGTCGCCAGGCGTGTCGAGCATTTTACTTCAGAAATCTGCCAGTTCACGGAATTTGAGCGTCACGCCTTGGTCACGGGCGTGACAAATATGTCACGGGCGTGTACTGCCCAATTTTGGCAGATTTTGAACTTTTTCTGAAAAATAAAATAAAACAAGTTAGAAGCAAATTTACAAGAATAGGAACATTTTATTGAACAAAAATAAGAAAAAAACGACGAAAATAAATGAAAATGACTAAATTAATGTGCACAAAAATACGTATATTTACAGTTCATCAAATACCCCCATACTTAGGCTTTTGCTATTCCAGAGCAAAAGTTTGAGGTGAATCTATAAGGAATAAAAAAAAACTCTAAGTTTTGGCTATAGCTTAATCAATTATAAGAGAGATCGAAATAAATATACGGGGTGTAAGAGTTAAGTCCTAAAATTATGTAGATGATTTAAATAGCGCAAAAGTTTTGGCCAAAAGACTTCTTGATGTAATCAAATAGAAGGCAACATTTGAATGGTTAGATTAACGAAAATAGTTTGGAATTATAAGAACTCTAGCTTATACGAGTGCTACCGAAATAATACAATTTACTAATTATGCTCTCAAAAAGATTTTTGAATTAATTCTAGAATCGTGTAATTGGCTAAGGGGGTAGTGGGTTTATGAAGAGGGTTTTGATATTTGAGGTGAGGTAATTTTTTCTCGAACCTCCATGTTTTTTTTTCTTTTGGATTATTAGGAAAATGAAATCTTATTTTCCTAATATGATTTTTGTTTTTCAACTTCATAAGAAAAATTAACCCAATGTATATTTGTAGGAGTAATGAATTTTATCCTCTTACTCCCTATATAATCTTTTAAAATTATTGGGTGCCTATGTTTACGGAACGAAATCTTGTTCCCATTGACATAAGATCTTTTAAGGATAAAATTTTTCATGCCAAGTAGGTCATGAAAAGTAAGGGGAGAAAGGAAAACTAGATTGTAATCCTAAAAATTTTTGAGAGCAACCTTAATAATTTGTACGTCCCAATTTTTTTTCAGAAAGCTAAAAGTAAGTATAATTGAATTCTATAGTCGTTATTTCCTAACATAATATACGTGCTCCTATTAATGAAAAATTAGAAGTAGTGCCTAAAACGAGTTCGCTAGTTTTAACAAAGCATAAAGAATTCTTTAAAACTTAACCCCGGCTATTTAAATTTTTCAGTCAATAATTAATAAACGGGTAGCAAACAGAGAATTAATAGTATTCACATATAAATAAACTCAAAACTGAATTTTTGGATAGCAGAAAAGTTAAGTATGGAATATTTAATTTATTTATTTCAAAACATTTTTTTTTTGATTTTTATAGTTTTTGTTATCATTTTTTTTTGTTTGTTTTTCATTTATTATCTTTTTTTTTGTATTTTTTTTTCTCAATTTTTTTGATATATTTTTTTTTGAACTATTATCTCTTTTTTTTATAGTTTTCATTTATGTACAAAAATAAGGGAATAAAAAGGTTTGTACAAGAATGAGGAAGGGGGAGAGAGAAAAGAGTATGTACGAAAAAAATATGTACAAAATGAAACTAAATAAAATTTTTTTTTTTGTTGTTTTTGAGTTGTTTTTTTTTTTGGAAAAAAAAAGAAAGAAAGAGAACAAAACAAAAAATTTTTTTTTGGATTTTTTCATTTAAAATTTTTTTTGTTTCATTTTAAGATGTTTTTTTTAATTTTTTTGTTTTTGTTTTGTTGTTATATGTATTTTTTTTTGTATTTTTTTGAAATGCAGAAAAAAAAAGAAGTGCAGAAAGTAAAACACGAAAACACCTCCATACTTAAGTCCAACATTGTCCCCAATGTTGTATCGTAAGTATGCGGAACAGAAAGGAAAGACAATATGTACAAAGAAAAGAAAGGGAAGGGGGGTAGAAGGTTCCCTGAAACGCGTAGGGGGAGGCCGATCAGAAACCCTGCGTTTATTAGAAAAAAACAGCAAAGGTAATAAGGAAAGAGCGAAAAAGATAAGCGAGGGGTGCCTCCCAGGAGCGCTTTGTTTATAGTCGTGTAGCTTGACTATTTTGGCGGTTTTATAATGTGGAGGAAAGTTATGGTTTCGCTAAAACCGATCACTGGGTCGCCCGCGATGTAAGACTTTAACCGATGACCGTTTACTTTAAAAGAGCCTTTGTCCGGGTGGGAGACGAGTACGGTTCCATAAGGAAAAACTTATTCAACTAGGAAGGGACCGGACCATCTAGATTTTAATTTACCTGGAAAAAGCTTAAGACGTGAATTGTAAAGAAGGACAAGATCGCCCGGAGAAAATAATTTTTGGGACTTGATTTTTCGATCATGATATAACTTAGAGCGCTCCTTATAGAATTTATTGCTCTCGTAAGCGTTCGCACGCCATTCATCGAGCTCGTTTAGTTGCAGTTTTCTATTGTGAGCGGCTAAGTTGGAGTCGAGGTTTAAGAGTTTTAAAGCCCAAAGTGCGCGATGTTCTAATTCTACGGGTAAATGGCACGCTTTGCCGTAGACTAACCGGAACGGCGTACATCCAATAGCGGTTTTGTATGCCGTCCGATACGCCCACAACGCATCGTCGAGTTTAACGGACCAATCTTTCCTATTTAGTGAAACGGTTTTTTCTAAAATTCGCTTAATCTCTCGATTTACTACCTCGACTTGGCCACTTGTTTGCGGGTGGTAGGGGGTGGCAAGCTTGTGTGTGACTCCGTATTTAGCTAACGTCTTAGCCATAAGAGCGTTACAGAAATGCGTTCCCCTATCACTAACAATTGCGCGAGGCGTGCCGAAGCGAGAAAATAATTTTTTAAGAAATGTAACGACGACTCGCGCATCGTTGGTGGGGAGAGCTTGCGCTTCCGCCCACCTCGATACGTAGTCGACCGCCACTAAAATATACATATTTTTGAAAGATGGAGGTAGGGGGCCAACAAAATCTATGCCCCATAAATCGAAGACTTCGCACTCTAAAAATATGTTTTGGGGCATCTCGTCGCGACGAGAGATGTTACACGACCGCTGACAGCTATCGCATGCGCGCACAAAATTATGCGCGTCTTTGAAGAGAGTGGGCCAAAAGTAGCCCGCCTCTAGCGCCTTCCGAGCGGTCCGGTTGGCTTGATAATGCCCACCGGCTGGACCCTCGTGGCAGTGCTTAAGAATTTGTAAGCACTCCACACCCGCAACGCATCTTCGGACCGCTTGGTCCGCGCAGATACGAAAAAGAAATGGGTCCTCCCAAAAGAAATTTTTCAAGTCAGAAAAGAATTTCTTCTTTTGATGACTGGAAAATTCTTTTGGTAGGACCCGCGCTACTAAGAAATTTGCAAAATCTGCGAACCAAGGCGAAGATGACGAAGATTTATTAATTGCAAGAAGGCGTTCCTCGGGGAATCTGTCATTTATTTCAGATTCGACGAGCGCTTCCGCACCCGGATTTTCTAAACGGGAGAGGTGGTCTGCCGCTAGATTTTTCGCTCCCCGCTTATCTCGGATCTCCAAATCGAACTCTTGTAGGAGGAGAATCCATCGAAGAAGGCGGGGCTTCGCATCATTTTTAGCTAATAAATATTTAAGCGCGGAGTGATCGGTAAAAACGATAAACTTTAGATAGCGTTATATACGAGCAAAACTTATCGAAAGCGAAAACGACGGCTAATAGTTCCTTTTCCGTTGTCGTGTAATTTACTTGTGCGGAAGTGAGCGTCTTGCTAGCATAATAAATAGGGTGAAAATGTTTTTCGACGCGTTGGCCAAGAACGACACCTAAGGCAATATCACTAGCGTCGCACATTATTTCGAACGGAAGGGACCAATTAGGGGTCACTAATATTAGTGAAGTGATAAGTTTTTGTTTTATCAAATTAAAGGCGGACTCGCATTCGCTACTAAAGATGAAACGTGATTCCTTTTCCAAGAGGTGGGTTAGCGGCTTTGTTATTTTGAAAAATCTTGAATGAAGCGTCGATAAAAGCCCGCATGGCCTAAGAAACTTCTAATAGATTTTACGTTTGTTGGATGCGGAAGTTTTTCTATTATTTCTATCTTGGCCTTATCCACCTCTATCCCCTTAGACGAAATCATATGGCCGAGGACCAAACCTCCTCGAACCATAAAGATGCATTTTTCCCAATTTAAAACAAGGCTTGTGTCCTCGCACCGTTGAAGGACAGGATCTAAATTATGAAGGCAATCGGGAAAAGAGCGTCCGAAAACAGAAAAGTCATCCATAAAGACTTCCATAATGTCTTCTACTAGCTCGCCAAAGATCGCTAGCATACATCTTTGGAATGTATCTGGCGCGTTGCAGAGTCCAAATGGCATTCTTCGATATGCGAAGGTGCCGAACGGGCAAGTAAAAGTTGTTTTCTCTTGATCATCGGGGGAAATGGGGATTTGGAAAAACCCCGATAAACCATCAAGAAAACAATAATACGGATGACCGGATAAACGCTTTAAAATCTGGTCTAGAAATGGCAGAGGGAAATGGTCCTTGCGGGTGGCGTCATTAAGTTTCCTATAGTCGATGCACACTCGCCAACCCGTAATAGTACGAGTTGGGACAAGCTCGTTATGCTCATTCGCCACTACGGTAAGACCGCCCTTCTTGGGTACGACATGCACGGGACTGACCCATGCACTGTCCAAAATAGGGTAGATAATTCCCGCATCTAATAACTTAATGATTTCGGCTTTAACGACATCTTTCATGTTTGGGTTAAGACGACGTTGCGGCTGTATCGTTTTGCGGCAATTATCGTTAAGGAAAATCTTATGGGTGCAAAAGGAGGGGCTATTCCCCTTTAGGTCAGAGATTTGCCACACAATTGCGTGGCGATGTTTAAATAAAACTTCCAATAGATCGGAAGTCTCCGAATCACTCAAGTTCGAAGAAATGATAACGGGGAGCGTATCACCTTTTCCCAAAAAAGCGTACTTGAGCGAGGCGGGTAAGGGTTTGAGGTCTAGGATGGGCGGTTCTTCTAGGGAGGTTTTAATTCCTATGTCTTTCTTACCAATTGGTTCGAAAGGCAAGTCTATAGACATATCCTCATCGCAGTTAAAATTTTCGAGCGCATAAACATCGTCGTTTAAAAATACGGACTCGAAAACGGGAGAAGAACGATCTCCAAAAAAGGTATCTAAAGAATAGCAGAAATCGTCGCTCGATGACAAAATTGTCCATCGAGGGATTAATAGAGAAAGTAACTTGGTCATCGCCTACTCGGAGTAGAAGGCTACCATTACTAACATCTATTAGTGCGCGGGAGGTGGCGAGAAAAGGGCGACCGAGTATTATTGGTACCTCGGCGTCCTCCTCGATATCTAAGATGACGAAGTCTACCGGAAGGTAAACTTGTCGACTCGGACAAGGACGTCCTCCACTACCCCGATAGGGAACTTAACTGAGCGATCCGCTAATTGGATGCGCATATTCGTAGGACTAGGAGTACCCAAACCTAAACGCGAAAAGAGCGAGAACGGCATCAGATTAATGCTAGCCCCTAAATCAGCTAAGGCGTACTTTACTAATATATCGCCAAAAAGGCACGGGATGGAAAACCGTCCCGGGTCGTTTTGTTTTGCGGGCAATTTATTAGTAAGGGCCGCCGAGCAGAAAGCGTTGAGAGATACATGCGAAATATCCTCTAATTTGCGTTTATTAGAAAGTAGTTCTTTTAAAAATTACGCATATTTGGGCATTTGCGAGATAGCCTCGCAAAAAGGAACATTAATGTGAATTTGTTTTAGTAATAAAATAAATTTTTCATATTGCGCGTCCTTACGCTCGTTTTCTAACTTATGCGGATACGGAAGAGTCTTATTTAAAATAATTTTTTCTTTTATAATAGGTAAAGGCGGAGTAAGCGAAGAAAGGGGAAGAGGGGTCGGAGGTGAAATATGTACCTGAGGGTCGGTCCGTTTTGGATCGACCACCTCCTTTCTGCTACGGAGGGTTATAGCGTTGGCGTTCTCCCGCGGATTGGGCTCCGTGTTTCCCGGCAGTGCCCCGAGCGCGCGCTCGGACATCATCCTCGCCAGCTGTCCAACCTGTTGTTCGAGTGTTTTTAGCGATCCGGTGATGTTCCGGATATTTGACTCGTTGGACGCAATATACTTCGAAAAATTTTCCTCCATCGGGGAGAGTTTCGGAAGAGGAGGGGGAGGAAGAAATCCGGGCGCATAAGAAATAGGGGGACGCTGAGCATTATTCGGGTTGCTCCACGAGAAGTTGGGGTGATTCCTCCAACCCGGATTATAGTTATTACTATAAGGGTTGTTGTTGGGGTTGAAAGGAGGACGACCCGAATTTCCCATGAAGTCCACGAACTCTTCAGCTACGCAGACGTTAGGGGGAATAAAACAAGGCGGAGTGGAGGAGGCAGCAGACATCTCTGCCACCTACTTTGTTAACCTTTCAACTTGAAGGGTCAAGAGAGCAGTGGCATCCACTTCAAAAAGACCAGCCGCCGGCTTTGGCCGTCCCCGCGGGACGTTCCATTGATAAGCGTTCATAGCCATCTCTTCGAATAAAGCCTGGGCGGCCTCGGGGGTTTTATTGTTAAGCGTACCCCCGGCAGCCGCGTCAATCATTTGACGCGTCTGAAAATTCATCCCATTATAAAAAATTTGAACTTGCAACCACGTTGGCAGCGCGTGGTGCGGGCAACGGCGGAGGAATTCCTTAAACCGTTCCCAAGTCTCGTATAGAGACTCAGGATCGTTCTGCACAAACGAAGAAATGGTCCGCCCGCAACTTTGCAGTTTTGGCGGGCGGAAAGTACTTCGTTAGGAACCGTTCCGTCAACTCATCCACGTGGTGATACATCCTCGCGGGAGGGCATTCAACCACGCCTTGGCTTTGGACTTAAGGGAAAAAGGAAATAAGCGCAAACGAATGGCGTCATCAGTGACGCCATTGATCTTGAAGGTGTCGCATATCTCCAAGAAATTGGACAAGTGGACATTCGGGTCCTCATCCGACAGTCCATCGAACTGCACGGCGTTTTGGACCATTTGAATGACACTTGACTTAATTTCAAAATTATTATTGGCCACCGCAGGGCGAACAATACTCGACCCAGAATCATCCAGGTTAGGCCGGGCGTAATAAGACATAGTACGCTCGGCCGCCGGGGGAAGGTTAGGTGCGGCCATAACTACAACAGTAGGTTCTACAGTAGGTTCTCCGATAGATTCCTCGGGATCTAAAGAAGGATTTCGGCGTTGAGATCGGATACGCGCAAGAGAGCGTTCGATCTCAGAGTCGAAGTCCAAATCTTCAGACTCTGAGGGTTGTCCTCGGGTCATACACCCAAACAAAATAAAACAAAAATAAACTCTTTTTTTTGTTTTAAAATAAAGTTTTTAGTTTTTTTTTATAGAAAATAAGTAAAATTAATAGACCCCGGAATTCGAAATAGCAACTCGAAAAGAAATTCCCCGGCAACGGCGCCAAAAACTTGATGGTCCCGCGAACAGACTCTTACTGTGGTTGGTTCGGTGAGTCGATCGCCGCGGGCTCGCTCGGGTAGGCAAGTGCACCTATCGCAAGTAGTACTCGATATTCGGGGGAATACCGAGGTCGTATTGTTCTCGGGGTCGCGTTGACTATTCTTACTCCTCCGGGAGAGCTATTATTTTACTGAAAGTAAGGTGGATTTTTTTACTTAATAAAAGGAGGAAAAGCAAAGGAGCGAAAAAAACGATTTAGAAAATATTCGATGAAGGGTTAACGCTCGACATCGAATCAGATTAAGACTAAAACAATTTTTAATAATAAAAAGACTTATTTTTCAAATTAATAATAAGGCAACTTGGCCGTGGAGGTTCCACAAATGTGAGCTCACCTAGCTATAGGGATATCGCTCACCTAAACGTTAAGACTATTCGACCGAACGTCAGTCCGACGAAGGATTCCTCTTAACGCCCGCTTTACGCTAAGAACCCCGCTATTGGGTGGGGAACCCAATCCGGTAGAATTACGCTTGTCCTCTCTCGAGGGTATGCACGCAACTCTATTTACCCAGGGGTGATCGGTCCATATGCACGGCCTCTCGGCTAGCTAGCATATGGACTACGGAAATAGGGCCCACACATCGATATGTGGTCCTACGCGTCGTAAACCCAAGGTAAACCCTAAGTGCTTAAATTAAAATGAAAATAAAGAGCTTCAATTATTATAAATCATTTTAAATGTCCCAATGCTCTTCGATGCCGAGGCTAATAGCGATTAGCCACACATCGGTATGGGGACGGCTTATAATTTAGTGAGACGCGAGTTCGAAATTAAACACTAAGCGTTTATAAGAAAGGGACACAAGAAAAATAACAACATTTAGAAAGCTAAAAAGTTAGCTAAAACGAGAACTCACGCACACTCCAAATTATAAATTAAACAGAAACTAAGTTACACATAAAAGAAAATTGCATATTTATAATTTGCGAGTCCCACTCAAACGAGTGGGGGCGGTAAATAAAGGCTGAAAATTGCAAGTCCTACTCAAACGAGTAGGACTGAAATGAAAGCGAGTCCTACTCAAATGAGTAGGAGAAAATAAATGCGATTACAGGGCTATAAAGTCCGGCCATTTAACTCAAGTGAGTAGGCGGAAAAATAAAGAAAGAAAAATTGCAAGTCCTACTCAAACGAGTAGGACTGAAATAAAGGTCCGGCCATTTGACTCAAGTGAGTAGGCGGAAAAATAAGAAAGAAAATAACGAGTCCTACTCAAATGAGTAGGACTGAAATGAAAGCGATGCGCCATTTAACTCTTAATGAGTAGGCGGAAATAAATACACACAGACACACACACTCCATAAGAGAATTCAAGAAAGCAATAAAATTTAACACCTACACTCACACACTCTACATAATTTGAATCAAAGCATAAAAGGAAAGCATTAAAAGAAAGCATTAAAATTTAACACCTACACTCACACACTCTACATGAAAAATCAAAGTTACCTAAAAATTAAAACTTTTACTTTTTCAAGCATAGGTTTTGCCAAAAACAAATAAAAAGAAGAAATTACAATTTTAGAAGACAAAAGTTTTTCAAAACAAATTAAAAACAAAGTTTTTGGAAAATAAAAATTTCAACATTTCCATTCCTAGGATTTCATAAAGAGCTAAAAAAGTTGAAATAAAAGAGAAAGAAGAAAAAAGGTTTCATCCTAAAATAAAGCTAAGTAAAAAAAACAAAAGAAACTTTAGTAACTCTTTTACACACTCATAAGAGTGAAGATGTTGAAGAAATTAAAAGAAGACATGAAAAAAAGGAAAAACCTAATTCATCATTTCATGAATTTCTAACAAAACCTAACTTGAGAAAAATTAAAGGCATGTAAAGAGGAAAACCTATCATCCCTAAGCATGAAAACAAGTAAAACAAACATGTAAAGTAAGCATGTTACACTCATACACACACACACACTTTCATAAAAGAAGAACTAAATGAAGAACAAAGATAAAACCAAGGATAAAAATGAGAAGGAAAGTGGGCACAAGTGTTCATTCCAAAGCTAAATATGAAGAGAAAAACTAACATTTTATTGATTTTTAGGAACTATTACAAGCTATTACAAGGGCTAAAGCTAAGACAAAACAAGAAATGAAATAAAAAAGGGAGAAATCTCCTTACATAGCTTTGAAAATCACGGATGCAGCCCACAAAAAGACACTAACTTGGCCCAAAAATCTGAACCCTTGGACCTTACAGAACTGGGCTATTTATAGGAAAAAATTTCTAAGTACACGCCCTCGGTCACGGGCGTGTAGGGGGGGCGTGACAGTACTATTCATGAAGGCGGCCGGCGATTGGACAGGAAAGTTGACTTCGGGCTGAGTTCGCGGCAGTCACGCCCCAGGTCACGGGCGTGACTCTGGGCGTGTTGGGGAGGTAGAACCGGGCGCGGGTTGCGTCGAAAGTCTTTGTCAGCATCTTGTCGGACCAGCTGGAAAGGTCACGCCCCAGGTCACGGGCGTGACGCTGGGCGTGTCAGTTGGTGTCGACACTCGACGAATGTCGAGCGGAAAGTGTCGAGTCGAAATCGTCGAGCGGAAATTGAGTCACGCCCCAGGTCACGGGCGTGACACTGGGCGTGACTGTTGGTGTCGATACTCGACGATCGTCGAGTTGAATTCGTCGAGAGGAGAGGACACGGGCTTGGGTCACGCCCCGTGTCGGGTGACACGGGCGTGTCGCCAGGCGTGTCGAGCATTTTACTTCAGAAATCTGCCAGTTCACGGAATTTGAGCGTCACGCCTTGGTCACGGGCGTGACAAATATGTCACGGGCGTGTACTGCCCAATTTTGGCAGATTTCACGGGCGTGACAAATATGTCAGGCGTGACTAAATTAATGTGCACAAAAATACGTATATTTACAGTTCATCAGTGACCGACCTGGTCACGGGCGTGACATCCTGGCGAGAACCCGGCTCGTGGAAGGAGCTATCTGCCACGTCAATTAAAATTACACGCCCTAAGGTCACGGGCGTGACCATCTTCACACGGGCGTGTACTCCAGGCGTGACATCTAGTGCTTTGCCCTGACTTCCAGTTAACAGCAGTTTCAATTTGCAACAAGTCACGGGCGTGACACATTTGGCACGGGCGTGACATACCCCGTGACAGCCCGGCATGCCGACTTAATGCTGCAGTTTCAGTCGCTGGGAGTTTTCTCAAGACACGCCTAAGGTCACGAGCGTGACCAGGGGCGTGACCCTTCCAACAACGGCCGGAGTTATTCCCGCTGTTTCTGCTTCCCGCCGTTTTTCTACAACCGTCAAGACACGCCCTAGGTAACGGGCGTGACCTAGGGGCGTGACTCGCCAATTAACGACTTTTGGCGGTTTCGCGCCAACGTTCAGAGGACTTGACGATGATGGTTCCGAGACCGACACGCCCTAGGTCACGGGCGTGACCTAGGGGCGTGACCGCCCAGCTACTTTTTCTATAAATTCCAGACAGCTTCAGATGCTCAAGGGAGATTTTTGGGAGCTTAGTGTTGTTTTATTTACTGTTTTTCCTGCATTCTAATTTTCATTTTGTACCTTTACTTTCAAGTCTTTTCTTTGATCATGTCTTTCTTTATGCTTTCATGTAATTCTCCCATCATGATGAGCAGCTAATTTCCCAATTAGCACTTGATCATGATGAACTTTGGAATGGAATAAAATTCTTATTTTTATCTCAATTTAGCAAGCATTCTATTTTCTAAACTTTGATTTATCTTTGATTTAAATATTCTTCGAATTCATATGTTGCAAATTATGTTTATTCGAGCTTAGATTCGTATCCTAGATTTACGAGAGGTTGTGGATACGAGTAGATCACTCAAGGATAAAGAGAATTTCTTGCACCCCTCGAGAGAGGAACGCAAAATTCTTCTGCCTTGGAGTCAACTCCATTAGTGAGGTTCACCGCCTAAAGCAAGCTTAGGTCTTTCGACTGGCCGAGAGGTCTTAATCGATCTACCTAAGGTTAGTCGAGTGCGTATTTTCGAGAGAGGCGCTTCGTAACTTTGGAACCTCCGTGGTCGAAGTTAATAATTTAGATGCTTGTGCTCTTTAATTTCGTGGATTTTATTCTAGCCCAAAGGGATTCCAGATCAAGTGCTAGCCTTTTATTCATCGAATTTCTCCTCTTAATTTAACGTTTGTTTTCGTTTTCGCAAAAACCAATTTTCCGATCGATAAAATAATAGTTCGTCCTTGTGAGTACAAATACTCAACGGTCCCCGAGTTTAAATACGATATTTCCTATACTAAATTTCAATAGGTGCACTTGCCTAGTTGAGAGTTTAGTTTGGATATTTTTCAAAACTTATAAAGCCCACATCAAGTTTTTGGCGCCGTTGCCGGGGACATTTTTTTTTGTTGATATTTTGAAAGCGAGGCTCTATTAATTTTATCATTTTCTTTTTTTAGAAATATCAAAATAAAAAAAAATATTATTTTGTTTTATTTTGGTGTATGACCCGAGGGAATCCGTCGCCTCTTTTTGATTTGGATCCGGAAATCGAGCGAACCCTTCGGCACGCTTACGATTTCAAGTTCCGAATTTTCAAGATACGGAATCCTTAGGAGACACTCCTAATCCTTCATTAATCCTCTCTCCGTCACCGCCTTCTTCTTCTCCTTCTTCATTTAGTTCTTCTTCCCATTCTCCTAGATCTCCATCTTCTGCTTCTTCCAATATGGGTGAGCCAAATGCGGTTGAACAAAGGACTATGTCCTATTATGCCCGTCCAAACTTGGACGAGACTCAATCTAGTATTATTCGCCCCGCTATTGCCCCCAATAATTTTGAGTTGAAGCCAAGCATCATCCAAATGGTACAACAATATGTACAATTTGATGGGCTTCAAGATGAAGATCCAAACGCGCATATTTCAAATTTCTTAGAAATATGCGATACTTTTAAAATTAATGGTGTATCCGATGATGCCATCCGACTAAGGTTATTTCCATTTACATTGCGCACTAAAGCCAAACAGTGGTTGGGTTCTCTACCGAGAGGATCCATCACAACATGGGCTCAAATGACGGAAAGATTTCTTACGAAATACTTTCCGCCGGCTAAAACGGCTAAATTGCGCAATGATATCACTTATTTCTCCCAAATTGATTCGAAAACGTTATATGATACTTGGGAGTGTTTCAAGGAATTGCTTCGTCGATGTCCTCATCATGTAATTCCGGATTGGTTACAAATCCAAACCTTCTATAACGGCCTAAATTCTCAAACTAGGCAACATATTGATGCCGCCGCCGGTGGAACGCTTAGTAACAAAACACCGGCGGCCGCACAAGAGCTTATAGAAGGTATGGCTTTGAATACCTATCAATGGAGTACACCTCGGTCTAAACCACCTAAACCGGCCGGGATGTATGAAATCGATACGGTTTCAAGTTTGTCTCTCCAGGTTGAGCAACTGCAAAAACAGATGAACGAGATGTCTGCTTCCTCGTCCAAATCTACCTGTGAGCCCCAATATTGGGAGCCTTCTACTATTGCCGAGCATGTGGATTACATGGGTAATCCGAATCGGCCACCTTATAATCCGGGTAACAATTTTGGCAATACCTATCACCCGGGTATAAGGAATCACCCCAACTTCTCTTGGAGTAATCCGGGGAATGCGGCGCGCCCGCCGAACACGATTCCACCCGGCTATTTTCCACCGCAAGCTCCCAAAGCTCCCAATCTCGAGGAATTGTTCACTAAATATACGACTACAAATGACGCCAACATCCGGAATCTCACCGGATCTCTTTGAAGTTTGGAGACACAAATCGGGCAAATCGCTAAAATGCTCTCCGATCGTCAACAAGGAGCGCTACCGGGCAATACAGAACCCAACCCCAAGGAGCATGCAAAAGCCATCACCCTACGGAGCGGGAAGGAGGTAACCACTTCTCCAAATCCGGTTGATACTTCTCCAATTCCGGTTGATACGGAGTAATAATTTCTCCATCTTCTCCTCCGTCTAAACCTTCTACTTCTAATAAAACCAAAAGCTTATCAACCACCTCTTCCCTATCCATCTAGAATGCAAAAAGACCGGGTGGATGAACATCACGGTAAATTTTTGGACATGTTTAAACAAATCCAAATTAATCTACCGTTTTGTGAAATAATCGCACAAATGCCGAAATACGCCAAGTACCTCAAGGATCTTTTATCCAATAAAAAGAAACTTGAGGATATCTCCACGGTTCAATTGAATGCGGAGTGTTCGACAGTTTTACTTAATAAATTACCTAAGAAATTACCCGATCCGGGTAGTTTCTCCATTCCCTGTTTGTTTGGTGATTTATTAGTAAAACGTGCGTTAGCCGATCTAGGCGCCTCAATCAATTTAATGCCTTATTCTTTAGTTAAGAAGTTTGGATTAGGAGAACCTAAACCCACAAGAATGTGCATTCAATTGGCGGATCGGTCTGTCAAGCTCCCTATGGGGATCATAGAGGATGTGCTTGTCAAAGTTGACAAATTTATCTTTCCGGTAGATTTCGTCATCTTTGACATCGAAGAGGACACCGAGGTCCCACTCATTCTCGGTCGCCCTTTTATTGCCACCTCGTGCGCGATTATAGACGTTAGTAATGGGAAACTTCTCCTTAGAGTCGGAGATGAAGAAGTTACCTTTACTATTGACACGTCTATGAAAAACTCGCTCTCAAATGACGACTCATGTTATTATTTGGAGGCTTCTCTTGAAGAAAACTCTTTTCTTTTTTCTGAAAAATCTTTATCTTCTATTGATCATGATGCCGATTTAGAACATTTAGATTTAATTGCTCATGAAAATAATGATAATCTCTCGATCACGCACGCACCTATTTTTGAACTTTTAGACATTGGTAGTGATCGTTTGAAAACTTCTTATGATGAACCTCCCGCGTTAGAACTAAAACAATTGCCTGATCATTTAGAGTATTTATTTTTAGCGGAGAATTCAAAACTTCCGATTATTGTGTCGGCCTACTTGACCGATGAAGAAAAAATTAAATTATCTCATATTTTAAAACTTCATCGCCGAGCAATTGCGTGGAAGATCACGGATTTGAGAGGGATTAATCCCTCCTTTTGCACCCATAAAAGTTTTTTAGAAGAACACGCTCACAAAACTATTCAACCTCAACACCGGCTAAATCCTAACATGAAGGAGGTAGTCAAGGCCGAGGTCATAAAATTATTAGATGCGGGTATCATCTATCTAATTTCGGATAGCTCTTGGGTGAGCCCAGTCCAAGTGGTGCCCAAGAAAGGAGGGTTAACGGTAGTGCCTAATGATAAAAATGAGTTTGTTCCCACTCGAACCGTTACCGGATGGCGGGTGTGCATCGATTACCGTAAATTAAATGATGCAACCCGTAAGGATAATTTTCCTTTGCCGTTTATTGACCAAATACTTGAACGGCTATCCGGACACTCATTTTATTGTTTTCTTGATGGTCTCTCGGGATATTTTCAAATCCCAATCGCGCCCGAGGACCAAGAGAAAACAACCTTCACTTGTCTGTTTGGCACCTTCGCTTATCGAAGGATGCCTTTTGGTTTGTGCAACGCGCCGGCAACCTTCCAAAGGTGTATGCTAGCAATCTTTGACGAATTAGTGGAGGATATCATGGAGGTTTTCATGGACGATTTCTCCGTTTTTGGAGATTCGTTTGATTTATGTTTGGCAAACCTTTCCCGTGTACTCCAAAGATGTGAGGACACGAATCTAGTTTTAAACTGGGAGAAGTGTCATTTTATGGTACGGGAGGGTTTGGTCTTAGGCCATAAAATTTCTAGTAAGGGCATAGAGGTAGATAAAGCAAAAATTGAAACTATAGAAAAGCTACCTCCCCCTTCAAATGTTAAGGCCGTTCGTAGTTTTTTGGGGCATGCCGGTTTCTATCGCCGGTTTATTAAATTTTTTCTAAAATATCTAAGCCCTAACCCACTTGTTAGAAAAAGACGCGCCGTTCATTTTTGACGAAAATTGTTTGCGTGCTTTTTCTCTTATTAAAGAAAAATTGATTAACGCTCCTATCATGATCGCTCCCAATTGGGAGCTTCCTTTGAGATAATGTGCGACGCTAGTAGTTTTGCCGTTGGTGCGGTGTTAGGACAACGCATAAATAAAAACTTTCATCCTATCTATTATGCAAGCAAAACATTAACCGCCGCACAGGAAAATTACACGACCACCGAAAAAGAATTATTAGCCGTAATTTTCGCATTTGATAAATTCCGCTCATATCTCACTTTGTCTAAAATTATTGTTTTTACTGATCATTCGGCTTTGAGATATTTACTAGCAAAAACAGATGCAAAGCCGCGATTGATTAGGTGGATCTTACTACTCCAAGAATTTGATTTGGAGATTCGCGACAAGAGAGGAGCGGAGAACTTGGCGGCTGACCATCTTTCGCGGTTGGAGAACCCAAATATGGGGGAGCTCATGGAGGAGGACATTGACGACACTTTCCCCGAGGAGCGCCTTCTCGCCATTCATAAGGTAATCACCCTCCCCACTCCTTGGTTCGCCGATTTCGCAAATTATCTTGTTGCGAGATTCCTCCCGAATGGTTTTTCTTATCAAGAAAAGAAGAAATTCTTTTCTGATTTGAAAAATTATTTTTGGGAGGATCCCTTCCTTTTTCGTGTTTGTGCGGACCAAGTAGTGCGGAGGTGTGTTTCTCATGAGGAAGGCGCACAAATTTTAAAGCATTGTCATGAGGGACCCGCCGGTGGGCACTATAAAGCTACTCGGACGGCTCGGAAGATACTTGAAGCGGGCTTCTATTGGCCAAGCATCTTCAAGGATGCTCACGCCCATGTAAGTCGTTGTGAACATTGCCAACGCTCAGGTAATATTTCCCGCCGCGATGAAATGCCATTAAATACATTTTTAGAAATAGAAGTTTTTGATTTATGGGGGATCGACTTTGTTGGACCGCTACCAACATCGCATGGAAATAAATATATTTTGGTAGCGGTCGACTATGTGTCACGGTGGGTGGAAGCGCAAGCCCTTCCCACTAATGACGCCCGAGTCGTGACCCAATTTCTCAAAAAACTATTTTCACGATTTGGAGCACCGCGGGCAATAGTTAGTGATAGGGGCACCCACTTTTGTAACGCACAATTCGCCAAAGTTTTGTCTAAATACGGCGTTACACATAGGTTAGCCACCCCTATCACCCTCAAACAAGTGGTCAGGTAGAAGTAGTTAACCGTGAAATCAAACGAATTTTGGAGAAAACGGTTTCTACTAATAGAAAGGATTGGTCGGTCAAGCTTGATGATGCTCTTTGGGCTTATCGGACCGCGTACAAGACCGCTATCGGTTGTACGCCGTACCGATTGGTCTATGGGAAAGCATGTCACTTACCGGTTGAGCTTGAGCACCGCGCCTTTTGGGCGCTTAAATTTTTAAATCTAGATGAAACTTTGTCCTCCGAGCTTCGGAAATTCCAAATTAACGAGCTCGATGAGTGGCGCTCCTTAGCCTATGAAAGTAATAAACTTTATAAGGACCGCACAGAATTTTATCATGATAAAAAAATTAAGCACCCTAAAGATTTCAAGCCGGGAGAACAAGTTCTTCTCTATAATTCGCGCCTCCGACTTTTTCCGGGCAAACTCAAGTCCCGATGGTCCGGCCCTTTTATTGTAAAAGAGGTATGGCCATATGGGACAGTGCTTATCTCATACACAGAACAAGGAGAATTTAAAGTGAATGGGCACCGGTTGAAGATATTCCTCGCCGGCGATACTACTAATGAGTACCGGGAGGAAATTAACCTCCCGAACCCATAAACGAGTGCCCCGCTTTGGTCGAGCTCAACGACAATAAACAAAGCGCTTGTGGGAGGCACCCCATGCTTATCGTTTTTTTTCTTCTTTAATTTTATTTAAATTTTTGCAGGTTTGAAGGACATCTTTTTCGGCGTGAAGATCGACGGAGTTGAGCGTCAAGTCTACGCATTTCTTCAACTCGGTAACTTTTGTTTTATTATCGTTTAGTTGAATCTTAAATATATATATATATATATATATATATATATATATATATATATATATATATAAACAAAAATCAAAAGAAAAAAAAGAAAATTTTTTTTTCTGCTCGTACACGCCTCTGTCACGGCGTGACCTACAGGTCGCGGGCGTGACCGAGCCGTGTTGAGTTCGTCGGGCGAAACCCGAGAGTGGTTTCGTCGAGCGCAGCATTCCGTTCGTCTTTCGGTCCTATCACGGGCGTGACCATCATGGTCACGGGCGTGGCTAGCTCGATATTTCGTTCGACGAAGTGAAGCTGGAAAACTTCTCTTCCTGCCCAGTCATGCCCGTGACAGTTAGTGTCATGCCCGTGACACTAACTAGGCACGGTCGTGACTAGCCCGAACAAAAAAAAAACGAAAAAAAAAATTAAAAAATTTTAATTCTCGTTTCAGATACACGCCCCAGGGTCACAGGCGTGACCCTGGGCCGTGTCATCGAATCCGAGCCGTGACCCCGGGTCAACGGCTCGGATTCCTTTTAGTTAATTGTTTTTTTTTATGAGACACGCCCTTGGTCACGGGCGTGACCAGGGGCGTGGCCTTGGAATCCAATGCCAGCGCATTGGATTCCTGCGCCGAGCACGCCTTACACGCCCAGATTCACGGGCGTGACTCTGGGGCGTGACCAGCGAATCCGAGGCTGACAGCCTCGGATTCCTTTTCGTTTTTGTCCCGTGCTTGTCACGCCCCTGTCACGGGCGTGACAGGGGGGCGTGACCAACCCGAAAAACCCTATAAATAGGGTTTTCCCCCTCTTCTTCCTCCACACCATCCAACCCTTCTCTTCTCCCTTTGCTAACCCGATTCCTTCCTTCTTCTCCCCTCTGCCAAAATGCCTCGCCACCACCCTCGCTCCACCGCTTCCTCCTCCGAGCACCTCGCGGATCCCGCCGCAGCGGAAGCCATGCTCCTTTTTCAAAACCAAACCCAGCAAGAGCGCAGCGAGCGCCTACGCGCCAAACCCCTTGGCGTGTTCCGCATTTTAGATTGGGCGATCCTCGCCACATTTGGAGCTGCGGATTTGGTACGGGGATTTCTGTCCACCCCTGGATGGAGTTCCCTCTTCTCTATTTCCGAGCATGCCTTTCTTGAACTCACCATTGAGTTCTTGGCTTCATTCGAGTTCCGCTGGGCGGCCAATGACGACTTCATCATCTTTCGCCTAGGTGGGATGGTGCATCAGCTCACCATCCGCCAGCTCAATGTCGTCATGGGCTTCTGCTCAGAGGCTTTTTCCCAATCTCCCGCCTATCTCGATTTACTTACTGATTTCCCGACCGATTTCAACCTTCTCGCCTTTTTGGCGGAAATCAGTAGTGACACCGCCCCCTACACCCCAAAGAAATCCAAAGGCAGCCAACTCATTTCTCCCGCCTTACGTATTCTCCACAACCTCCTTACCTTCACTATTTCTGGTCGCGGCGATAGCCACGGGGTGGTGACTCGGGCAGACTTACTATATTTATATAGTATGTTTTACCGGGTCCCCCTCAACCTTGGTTATCTGCTCGCAATTTTCTTTCGGCACGAGGCCAAAAATGCGAGGTTGGGAGCAGTGCACGGCGGGAACTTCATCACTTTCCTCGCGAAGCAGCTCGGCATTTGGGATGCTCTTCCACGCCTCAGCTGCGTTCAGACGCCACAAGTCATCCAGTTCCAGACCCTTCAGGCCCTCGGCCTAGCGCGGCGACGTGATGGAGAGTTTTAGGCTATTCCCCCCGCAGTCGGTGGTGGAGATCTTGGCCTTGATTACGGTGCTGGTCCCAGCGGCACTATTCACTCTCCCCAGATTCCTCCACCACCGCAGGACCCTTCTTCCGAGCCCGGCCCTCAGAGCTATTGGGATCGTCAGTTTGCGTCTCTTCATACACGCTTAGATACGATGCAGGCCGATTTTGATGCTCGATTTGTGAGTTTTGACAGTCGATTTATCACGCTAGTGACAAATCAAGCCTCCTCCATGGCACATATTGAGCGTGAGTTTTCCGACCTCCGGACGCACTATCAGGAGCCGCGGCAGCATAGCGATGAGGATTAGCCGGCTTTCTTTTTTCTTTGGGATTGTAGACCACCCTATTGTATCTTTTCTTTTTATCATTTTCTTTTCCTTTGTCATGTATCTTTTCTTTTTCGTAAAATAAAAAAATATGTTTTGCTTCAGCTTTCTCTTCCAGGTACTTTTTGGTGCTGCATGACCCGCTTCAGGGAAGTCTCCTATCTTTTCTCTTTATTTATTTATTTTTCATTGGGGACAATGTCTTGTTTAAGTATGGGGGGATATTTCTCAAGCAAAACATACAAAAATTATTTTTGTCTCAAAAAAAAAACAAAAAAAATAAAAAAAAACAAAAAAAACAATAAAAAAATAAATAAAAGGATTTTATTTCTTTTGTGCAATTTTGTTTTTGCTCATTTTACAAAAATACAAAAAAAAAATTAATTAAAAAAAAAATATAAAAATAAAACATAGGATTACTTTCAAAATTAGGGAGATCTTTATTTCTCTATTTACTCACATGCGAAATTCTAGGTATTCAACTTTTACATAAGTTTAGAAACTTTTTGATGCTTTAATTGAATTTTGAATTTTGTAGTAGAACTGTTGGCCATGATGTGTTTATAGTTAAGTGCACATGTTAGTACAATTTGAGTAGATTTAAATATTCAGCATACAATCAGTTTTTTCTTTTTCTGAATGCGTAGAAATAGTTTATTTTACTTCTACTTGGAA
Source organism: Platanthera guangdongensis (assembly GCA_039583875.1). Taxonomy (NCBI): domain Eukaryota; kingdom Viridiplantae; phylum Streptophyta; class Magnoliopsida; order Asparagales; family Orchidaceae; genus Platanthera; species Platanthera guangdongensis. Next base: position 132,337,024 of record CM077162.1, on the reverse strand, counting down.
ACCGGTAAAATCAAAAAATAGTTTAGGAGAGTGTGTAGAAGTTTTCTAGAGAGATATTTCGCGGATCAAGAAAGAGGTATTCTTTCTCGATGTCTAGAACTTGCCCTCTAGCTATTCTCAAGACTTTGCATAGGTTAAACTCATTAGCATGAAAAGGATTTAGGCATTTCTTTTAGGCTAGTTTGAGCCTTTGCACCCGTACCTAACATTTTACCCTTGCTAAACCAATTTGAGCTTATACCCTTCCTTTTGTTATTGCTCCACCAACACTTTACCAAAGCCTAAAAAACATCCTAATTACACACCTAAAACCGAGCTTGAAATTATACATAAAACCAGTTTATATGTGATTAGGAGCCATTTTATTTTGGTGGCTTTTGAAAATATACAATAGTTGTTCTATTTTTCACTTCTCCTTTAAAAAAAACAAAAAAAAGGAAAAAAAACAAAAAAAAAACATAAAAACAAAAAAACAAAAAAAAAAGGAGGAAGTTGAAAAAATATTCAACATATTGAAAAAAAACAAAGGAATTGGCGGAGTTTTTCAATTTATTTCTTTTGTGCAAGCTCCCTTTAGGTTTTGGTGTGTATACCCATCGCATTTATCTTTATTTTTCCAAACCAAAAACCTAAGCCTATATTCCAACCTACTTAAGTCCTACTGATTTGTGCTTATAAGTTAACCTAGTGCCGTGGCGAGAGTGTGAAAGGGCAAGCCTATGGCCATCGACATTGATGGATTTCTTTGGAGGGTATCCCGATCTTCGATTTGTGCAATGTTATCTTAGTAAACACGCTACTTTCTCCCTAAACATGATTCGAAGATTTATCGTGTTTCCATCTTTGAAGTAAAAATAATAAGTGAAAACACATTTTAAAAAATTAAAAAACTAATTTGTATGCTGAGTAGGTTCTTCTACAATAATTACTACAAGCATAGGCATAAGACTTCGTATTCTACTCCTTATATTCAATTTTTGTTTTTAGCGTTAAAATTTTTCTACTCTCCATGTGAAGTTGTTTGCTCGGGACGAGCAAACGAGTAAGTATGAGGGTATTTGATAACTCTAATTTTGTCCATGTTTTTATATTATTTTTATTCAATAATTAATTAGTTTATAATTATTTTTTGTAATTTGATTATTGAATTTTTCTAATTTCTTATTTCAGGGTAATCTGGGCTGCAAATTTCAATTTGGAGTCTATAGGGTTGACCAGGAGACAAAACTGGACAAAAGAAGGGAAATTTCAAATGTACACGCCAAAGTCACGGGCGTGACCGACCTGGTCACGGGCGTGACATCCTGGCGAGAACCCGGCTCGTGGAAGGAGCTATCTGCCACGACAATTAAAATTACACGCCCTAAGGTCACGGGCGTGACCATCTTCACACGGGCGTGTACTCCAGGCGTGACATCCAGTGCTTTGCCCTGACTTTCAGTTAACGGCAGTTTCAATTTGCAACAAGTCACGGGCGTGACACATTTGGCACGGGCGTGACATACCCCGTGACAGCCCGGCGTGCCGACTTAATGCTGCAGTTTCAGTCGCTGGGAGTTTTCTCAAGACACGCCTAAGGTCACGGGCATGACCAGGGGCGTGACCCTTCCAACAACGACCGGAGTTATTCCCGCCATTTCTGCTTCCCGCCGTTTTTCTACAACCGTCAAGACACGCCCTAGGCAACGGGCGTGACCTAGGGGCGTGACTCGCCAATTAACGACTTTTGGCGGTTTCGCGCCAACGTTCAGAGGACTTGAAGATGACGGTTCCGAGACCGAGACGCCCTAGGTCACGGGCGTGACCTAGGGGCGTGACCGCCCAGCTACTTTTTCTATAAATTCCAGACAGCTTCAGATGCTCAAGGGAGATTTTTGGGAGCTTAGTGCTGTTTTATTTACTGTTTTTCCTGCATTCTAATTTCATTTTGTACCTTTACTTTCAAGTCTTTTCTTTGATCATGTCTTTCTTTATGCTTTCATGTAATTCTCCCATCATGATGAGCAGCTAATTTCCCAATTAGCACTTGATCATGATGAACTTTGGAATGGAATAAAATTCTTATTTTTGTCTCAATTTAGCAAGCATTCTATTTTCTAAACTTTGATTTATCTTTGATTTAAATTTTCTTCGAATTCATAAGTTGCAAATTATGTTTATTCGAGCTTAGATTCGTATCCTAGATTTACCGAGAGGTTGTGGATACGAGTAGATCACTCAAGGATAAAGAGAATTTCTTGCACCCCTCGAGAGAGGAACGCAAAATTCTTCCGCCTTGGAGTCAACTCCATTAGTGAGGTTCACCGCCTAAAGCAAGCTTAGGTCTTTCGACTGGCCGAGAGGTCTTAATCGATCTACCTAAGGTTAGTCGAGTGCGTATTCTCGAGAGAGGCGCTTCGTAACTTTGGAACCTCCGTGGTCGAAGTTAATAATTTAGATGCCTGTGCTCTTTAATTTCGTGGATTTTATTCTAGCCCAAAGGGATTCCAGATCAAGTGCTAGCCTTTTATTCATCGAATTTCTCCTCTTAATTTAATGTTTGTTTTCGTTTTCGCAAAAACCAATTTTTCGATCGATAAAATAATTGTTCGTCCTTGTGAGTACAAATACTCAACGGTCCCCGAGTTTAAATACGATATTTCCTATACTAAATTTCGATAGGTGCACTTGCCTAGTTGAGAGTTTAGTCTGGATATTTTTCAAAACTTATAAAGCCCACATCACTCCACCACTTACTTGGACTTGAGGTAGAGAGGAGAAAGAGCGGAATACTTGTTTCCCAAAGAGGCCATGAATAATAGATCATTCAACGGTTCGACATACGAGAGGGAAAGAGTTGCTCTACTCCACTGTATGTTAGTATCAAACTTCAACGTGATGAGGGGAGGGTTCTTCCAGATCCCTTGGTGTTCCGGGCTCTGGTTGGGAGCTTCATATACTTGACAACTACGAGGCCAGACATTGCTTATTTTGTAGGCCGAGTAAGTAGATATATGGCGGAGCCTCGAAAACCGCATCTAGTGGAGGCCATGAATATCTTGAAGTACGTGACGACCACTTCTGATATGGGTCTCCTTTATGGGAGTGACACAGGCTTCGACCTATACAGTTACACAAATGCCCATTCCGGGGGAGACTCTGATGACTGGAAGTTGACGTTGGTTTATGTTTTCAAATGTCGATCAGGAGGTATCTCGTGGTGCAGCAAAAAGCAAGATTTTGTGTCAGTCTCTACTACGGAAGTGGAGTATAAGGATTTGGCCTTAGCAGCTCAGAAATCCATCTGGCTCAAGCGGCTAGTAGAGGAAGTCTATGAAGAAGTGCAGGGTCCAAGTCTACTATGCGGTGACAATGAAAGTGCTCTTAAGCTTGTTAACAATCTAGTTTGTCACGTGTGGACCAAGAATATTGAGATTTGTAACGCCCCGAAAATTATATTTGAGTCAGTCGCGTAAAAAGGGATTTTTTGTGCCTGTATAGGGGTACACGACCTAGGATACGGGCGTGTCCCAGGCTGTGTTTGGCTGGTGTTTTGGCCGTTTTCATCCCGAGATGGACACGACCAGGAACACGGCTGCATGACACGGGCGTCTCTTTTGACACAGGCTTGTTCCTACCCATGTCAGTACCCGTGTTCAGTTGGGTCGTGTTGGTTGGCGTGGTGGTTATACGTAGCATGCCCCCAGTCACGGGCGTGTCGAGAGACCCGACACGGGCGTGTCAGGTGGGACACGGGCTTGTCTGAGCCCGTGTGAGTCTCTGTATGTTGGGTACATTGGAAAATGTGTACCAGATTTGAAGAAGCCTCACCCTGCTCAATGATATGCATCAAGGTGTATTTGATGTGTTTTGCGTTTATATGTGTAGGTTAAATAAATGTAGGAATGCAGAAAAATTTCTAAGTCCATGTATCGACACCTAGGGAAGCTGTGTCTACACTTATGAAGGCTTGTGTCGACACTGGAGAAAAGTTGTGTCGATACTTGGAGTTAATTGTGTCGATACTTGGAATGGCTGTTTCGACATCCGAAGAAACTATGTCGACATGCAGAGGCAGTGTCGACACCCAGTGAAGTATTGTCGACATCAACTATATCGACACTAAAAGGCAGTTTCGACACACAGGAATACTTAGTCGACATCAATTGTGTCGACACCAAAAGGTAGTGTCGACACACTGAAGACTTTGTCAACATACTGCAGAATTTCAATAAAGTTAAAGAAAAGAAGTAACTATGTCGACACACAGAGGCACTGTCGACACACAGAAGACCTTGTCGACATCAACTATGTCGACACACAGGACTTGTGTCGACACACAACAAAGTTTCAACAAAGTTCAAGAAAAGAAGGCTTATGTCGACACACAGAATCAGTGTCGAGAAGCTGTTACAACAACAAAGGAGTTGTGTCGACACCACCAAGACTTGTGTCGACACTTAGTCCAGTTGTGTCGACACTTAGTCTACTTGTGTCGACACATGATGAAGATCAGTCTCAACACTTCCAGACAGAGACAGTATTTCAAGAAGTGACTGGATGACTTGACAGCTGCCATTTCAACTGGTCTACCGCAACTTTCAGAGCTGTCAGAAGTTTGTTAGAAACTGGATCATCGGTTACCATGAAGAATGTCTATATAAAGGAATACTCCTTTAACAGAGAAGAAGACTGATAAGAAGTGAAGACACAACACAAACTTATATAGAATTAAAAAGAAAGAGAAAAAGAAGAAGTTGGAGAGAGAGAGCTCCATCTACTAAAGTGCAGTTGCTGAACAAGGCTGCCAAGAAAGATTCAGATTGAGATCTGAATCTCAAGTCAGAAGCTGATTGTAGATCAACTTCACAGGGGATTCAACCCTACTGAGTTCAGATTCAAGAAGCTTTGAAGAAAGCTAAGAGAGGTTGTTCTCTGCCATCAAGTTCTTCGAAGAACTGATCAAGAAGCCATCCATCCCTTCTCTCTCTATCTGGGTGGTGGTTAATTACTTTGTTAAATAAAAATTTTGTAGGATCTTTATAGATCTGAGATTGTAAGCCTGTGATTATAAAGGCTGAGTGTAGGAGAATATTTTCTCTGAGTTGTAGGCCTTGTTGAAGGCTAAGGTAGGGCTGTGAGCCTGAGTTGTAGGAGATTGTGATCTCTGAGTGTAGGCCTTGTTGAAGGCTGAGGTAGGGCAAATTGCCTGAGCTGTAGGAACCTTGTTGGTTTCTGAGTTGTAAGATTTGAGGATCTGAGGTGAAGCGCAGAAGTTAGGCCGAATCTAGTACACTACTAGATAGGCGAATGGGGAAAGTGGATGTACCCAGACCTTGGGGAACCACTATAAAAATCTGTGTGCAATCTGTGTTGTGGTAATTCTGTGAATCTGCGCTGTGTTAGCTATAATATTATCTGTTGTTAAGTAAATAACTGAATAGATTTGGTGCCTTAAAAAGAAAAAGGAATTACACCTATTCACCCCCCCCTCTAGGTGGTTAGGGACTAATTCTTTCACTGTGTTCTACGATCGTGCCTGGATCGAGGCACACGGCCGGGGACACGACCGTGTGTTAAGCCGTGTTCGTCCTAGGTTTGGAGATTTTTGAGCGGATCTGAGCCGTTCGTTTTCTTTAAATAAGATCCAACGGCCCAGATGGTTTCTGAAAGAGCAACTAGATCTGATATACTCTAGAGGGGGGTGAATAGAGTATATGGTGCTTTAAAACTTTTACAAGCTTTTACAACAATTGTTGTAGTAAGTGTAAGCAGGGAAGCAATAAAGACTCTAACCACAATACTAAGGTAAACAAAAACTAATCACAGACAAATCAAGGCCAGAAACAAAAAGTAAACAAGCAGAACCAGAAGACACAAGGGAATATAGTGGTTCCCCAAACTTGGGTACATCCACTCTTCTACCACCCTAGGTAGGAATCCACTGCAGGATGAGTTGATCAGGTGTCCTGGGCACCAATGAGCTTTTGATAAGGTGCTCAAAAACCAAAGCAGATTTTTTGATCAGGTGTCTTGCCACCAATGAGCTTTTGACAAGGTGCTCAAAAACCAGATTCAAACTTTTGAAGGGAGTTTGAAAAACTTTTTACAGAGTGGGGGTGAGAGAGTGATGGCAGTCTTCTCTTTCTCAACCAACTGAGAAGACTATGTGGATTGATGTCAAAGCTCCCCCTGAATCCTTGAGATCTTCAGGAAGAAGAGCTTTGCTGAGGGTGATAGGCCTTCAAGGATTGAACTCCAGCAATAGATGATTTCAGCAAGCTGAAATGTTGAGTGTCTGGAGTCTTGAAATGATGTTGGCCTTGAACACTTTGAGAGCTGAAGAGATCTGAAGATTTTTGAAAGCTTGATCTCTTGATGAGTGTTCTTCAGAATTCTTTTTGACAGAAAACTTTTTTGTATCTTTCTGTATTCTGTATATAGTGTGTCTTCTTTCTTCTGGTTGATGTAGATTCAAAAAACATCCTGTCTTTTATTCTCTGTTCCAGAATAGAATGTCATTCTCTGTCAAGGATAGCCGTTGGTCTGCATTGATTGCATCCTTAATTGCAAAAACTCTTCTGGAGGAAAGTCCATAGAATTATTCCTTGAAAAGTCCCTTGAAACTTGGTCCAGAAGTAAATGAAAACGGCTAGCAAATCTCTGAATTAATTGCAGAATAACTCCTGACTGATTTGAATTTAAATTCTGGAAGTTATCTGAAATCGTCGAACTGAGCTCTGCTATCGTCGAGCTGAGCTCAGCGAACTGGAAAACTCAAGCAGCAAAATAATCGTCGATCTGAGCTCAAAGATCGTCGAATGCAGTTCGACGATATTATGAAGTTGAGCTCAGCGATCGTCGAGTGGAGCTCGACGATCCGTCAGAGTTGAGCTAGACGATCGTCGATCGGAGTTCGACGAATCGTCGTGCTGAGCTCGACGATCAGACTTAGTCTCCAGACAGAAAAACTTGGTCTCCAGGGCAGCTTCCAATCCTAGACTTCTAACCCTTAGACTCAATTCTAATTGACCTATTAAGCTATACATAAGGTCAAGTAAAGGTTCCTAGAGACATAGTGATCCTGACCCAAATTAGTAATAGGGTGTTCCAACAATCTCCCCCTATTTGGGTTAGGATGACTATTTACAGAGTTTGGAAAAATTCAAATAACAACATACAATCAGAGAAGCATAAAAACAGCAGCTAGACATTGCAGAAACATCACAGAGATATATATATATGTATATATATCATTCAGATAGCAGTCAGAATTCACAGAAATTATCACCTTACACTGTCACTTCTTCTCTTTGCCTTTGACAAGTTTGATTTCTCTGTTTGGATTTAGAGCTTCCTTGTTGGACCTGGTGTCATCTGCTGCACCCAAATAAGTTTGCTTTGAAGATCTGGGGACCACAGCAGCAGGATGCAACTCCATATATCTCTCAGCATCAAAGAATTTGCTGGAAGCATATTTGTCTAGTTCCTTTTGTCTTTGCTCTGACATTGTAGAAATATTTGAAGTGTCTAAACCTTGCTCTCTGGCCTTCTTGATCTGATCTAGTGCAGCCAGTTCCTTCATCCTAGCAGTCCAAGTAGATGGATTATTCTCAGGGTCCTCAAAAGGTACAGGTGGTTCATACCTGTTGGAAGGATTATCTTGAGGAGGCCTGGCAGACACAGTTTCTTTGAGCTTGTAGGGGAAAGGACCTGATGATGTATCAGAAGAACCATGTCCTCCCCTGGAGTATGGGTGCTGCCTGGAATACCCTTTGGAATAAACTTGAAAATCTCTTTGATTACCCCTGTATCCTCCTCTCCTAGAATAAGAACCCCTAGACTGGCTTTCCCTTTGGTAGGATCTAGCATGGGGTTGATAGGGAGCCCGGCTTCTAGCTGGGGCTTGACTTGCAGAGCTGCCACCTGCACCTGCATCAGGAGGAGGTGGTGGAGGAGGATGAGGGTGCTGGAACTGGGAGGAGCCCTTTTCATACTTTCTCTTCTTCTTCATGGCCTTGAGCTGATTTTTAGAATATTGCATCCAATGTTCTATGATGGGGCAGTTATGCAGAATGTAATAAGGAATATCATTATCATCCTTGACTTTTGCAGGAGGGACCCTTTTCATAGCCTTGCTCCTAGCTTTCCTTTTCCTTGCAATAGTGGCAGAAGAGTCATCAGAGTCTGTCTTGAACTCATCAGATTCAGAACTCTGGGCATCATATAGAGCATCAATTCTCTTCATCAAATCTTTCTTCAGTTGAATAGCAGCAGATGAGGCAGAAGCAGAAGTAGCAGCAGCAGGGACAGCAGCAGATGGAGCAACAGATGCAGAGGGTGCAACAGGAGCAAATACAGCAGATGCAACAGATACTGGAGTAGTGACAGTAGAAGTAACAGCAGTAACATCATCAGAATCTGCAGCAGGCTCAAAAACAGTGGCCTCTGTCATCAGAAGATCCTTAAAAATTGGCTCATCAGAAGCAATTAAGATTTCAGCAGCAGTGTGAGCAATCTCAGCAGTATCAACAATTTTAGAAGCAAAGTCAGTGTTTTCTTTAACAGCAGCAGCAGCAGCAACAACATCTTTAGAAGCAGCAATCACTGAATGTACAAATGCAGAGATAATGCTAGGGTCACAGCAAGAGACAGGCACCAGTGCCTTGGACAAATCTTCTGGGGGCTGGACAGCATAAACCTCTGGGAGATAGCTGAAGAAGGCAGGATCAAAGGCAGAAAGCAAAGACCTTAGGTCTATTGCAAGAACTGCAGTAGGAGCCTGACATTCTGGAGGTACAGCAACAGTAGCAGAAGGGGCAGCAGGCACAGAAACATCAGCAGCAGCAGCAGCATGAAGGCTTGCTTCATATGGCATCTCCCCCTGCCTAGATGCAGATACATCTGTATCAAGGCAAACTGCTGGTGGTGCTGCCTGAGGAAGGAGGGAGGAAAGCCTGGCAGAGAGGGCTGCCACTGACAAGTGTAGAGAAGCCAATGAGGTCTCCAAGAGTAGGGAGAGCCTGGGGGCAATTAGCTTATACAACTTGTCAGCTAGGGCTGAGAGGTCTACTTGCTCAAGAATAGGAGCAGAGGTAGATGGAATGGGGATAGCTGAGGATGCTGGAAGTGGAGGGCTGGAGAGTGGAATGGATGGCTCAGGTGTTGGGATAGTGGAAATGGAGGACAAGGGGATGAATATGGATGAGGTGAAAGTGGTTTGGTCAATGATATGGTGGAGGAGATCTTGGAATGAAGTTGAGGAGGTGGGTAATTCTGGAGGAGAGGATGGGGAATCATCCATATAGGAGTCATCCAGGAGGGTGAAGGATGGAATAGATGGAGAAGAGGTGACATCTGGTGGAGGGTATGAGAACAGAGGGTGGAAGTGGTCTACTGGTGGAGGCAGAATGGGTTCTGGAGATGGAATTGTTGTTGGAGATGGGCTAGAGATGGTAATGGTGGATGGAGCTGGAATGGTGGATGGTAGAGGAAGGGTTGGAAGTGGAGGAGGAGAGGAGGCAGCAACAGCAACAGCCAGGTCAGCTGCAGGAGCAGAGACCTGTGGGGGAGTGACTCTATGAGTCCTGGTGCCTGAAGGAGCACTTGAGGAGGGCCTGCCAGGCTTGCTGATTTGCCTGTCCCACTTGCCAAAGAGGGCACAGGTGAGTCTCTTGGAGGCATTTATGTGCACTCCATAGGAGACCAGCAAGGCAGGGCACCTGTTTTGCAGGAAGACTCCAAGAATCCTTCCAAAGTTAACAAAGCTTTTGTTTATTTTCTTCTTGATTAGGTCAAAGAAGACCTCTCCCTAGTTCAAACTTCTCTTATCCACCAGAGCTCCCATGAGGCAGAGCTGGTATCTGGATATGGTATCATGTGCAGAGTGCTTTGCCAGCAGCACTTTCCCTACCACATCTGCTAGGAACCTGTATTCAACAGACAGGTTCCTCTTGAATAACTTGCTAGGGTTTCCCTCTGGATGACCCATCCTGGCAAGCATGTTAGAAAACTCCTCTCCAGATAACTCAGCAGTATCATCTCCATTTCTTAGTCCAAAAACCTCTGTTAAAATGGTGGGGGTCAGAGGTACCTGAGTTCCAGCAATGGACCCAACTATTGTGGAGTTGTCTTGATTATGAGCAGTATATACCCACTCCTTTATCTCATCTGAAGCAAGCTTGATTCTAGTGGTCATGAGGGCAGATAGATTCTGATCCTTGAATAAATCCAGTATATCTTGGAAGATTTGATCAGTGGTGTTGAAAGATTCCATATCAATGTCGAATCCAGCATCGAACTTCATTGTGGCTAGAACTGCAACGGACACAGCCATTGTACCTGCAAAAATTCAACAAACAAAACGACCAAGCGTAGAACTGTTTGGAGGGAAAGAAAATCCTTGCAGAGAAATCGAAAGCGCAAGAGAGAACGACGGCGAAAAATGAGTTTTATATTAGGGTTCGACGCAGAATTGGAAAGATCGTTGAACTTAGTTCGACGATCGAGGCTTCTAAAGGAATCTGAAAAGTTTTCAACATTGTCGATCTCCGTTCGACGATATTGGAGAGCGTCGAGCTCCGTTCGACGATCGTGCAGAGAACAAGATCGTCGAGCGCCGTTCGACGATCGTTGACCGGAAGAGATAGTTCATATTATTTGAGAGGCGCTGAACTCAGTTCGACGATTTTTGGAAATCGTCGATTTCCGTTCGACGATCTTAGGGGAAATCGTCGAGCGCAGTTCAGAGATCAGAAAGATTCTAGACACCAAGGAAAATCAGAATGTTTGCCTAGTCTTGGTCAATTTTTAAGCTTTCAAAATCTTGGATATTATTTAAGGCTTCCTCCATCTAACATTCCTAACTGATTTAGGAAGAAGGTGTGTTTCTTTTCATCCAAAGGCTTGGTGAAAATATCTCCCCTTTGTAAATCAGTTGGGATATATTGTAATTCAATTTTGTGTTTTTCAACATTATCCCTTAAGAAATGATGCCTAATCTCTATGTGTTTTGTCCTACTATGGAGGACTGGATTTTGAGCTATGGAAATAGCACTTGTGTTATCACAAAAGATTTTAGACTTCTCTAAGTTGTATCCATAGTCTAGGAGTTGGTTTTGGATCCACAAAATTTGTGAACAACAACTGCCTGCAGCCATATATTCAGCTTCAGCAGTTGAGGTTGACACAGATGTTTGTTTCTTACAAAACCAAGAGACAAGTCTATCACCAAGGAACTGACAAGTTCCACTGGTGCTTTTCCTGTCAATTCTGCATCCAGCATAATCAGCATCAGAGAATCCAGTTAACTCAAATGCTGAATCTTTTGGATACCAGAGGCCTAGATTTGGACAACTTTTAACATACCTGAGAATCCTCTTTACTAATGTTAGGTGTGACTCTCTAGGGCTTACTTGGAACCTAGCACATATACATGTAGCAAACATTATATCTGGTCTACTAGCTGTAAGATACAGTAAAGAGCCAATCATTGCTCTATATGTTGTCTGATCAACAGGTTTCCCATGTTCATCAGCATCCAATACAGCATTGGTAGGCATGAGTGTTTTCATACAAGATGCCTCAAACATACCAAATTTCTTAACCAGTTCATTAGCATATTTGGTTTGAGAAATAAAGATGCCTTCAGCATGTTGTTTGACTTGCAATCCTAGGAAGAAGGACAACTCACCCATGCTACTCATCTCAAATTTAGAATGCATCAGGTTAGAAAACCTTCTGCACAATTTTGAGTCAGTAGAACCAAAAATGATATCGTCTACATAAATTTGTACTAGTAGGGTATGAGACTTATGGGTTCTAATAAAAAGAGTTTGGTCTACTCTACCCCTTATAAAACCATTTTCCAAGAGAAAGCATGCTAGGGTCTCATACCATGCTCTAGGAGCTTGCTTGAGACCATATAATGCTTTGTTCAGTCTAAAAACATAATCAGGAAGAGTTGGAGAGATAAAACCTGGAGGTTGTCTGACATAGACTTCCTCTTTGATGTCTCCATTTAAGAAAGCACTTTTGACATCCATCTGATAAACCTTGAAGCCTTTATGAGCTGCATAAGCTAGAAATATCCTGATGGCTTCCAATCTTGCAACAGGTGCAAAAGTCTGGTCGTAGTCAATTCCTTCTTCTTGAGAATATCTCTGAGCAACTAGCCTTGCCTTGTTTCTTATAATTACTCCTTGATCATCCAGTTTGTTTCTGAATACCCATTTTGTTCCAACAATGGAATGATCCTTAGGCTTTGGCACTAGTTCTCATACTTTGTTCCTCTCAAATTGATGCAATTCCTCTTGCATTGCAATGATCCAATGTGGATCTTGCTCTGCATCTTGAATGGACTGAGGTTCAATTTGAGATAGGAAGCAGGTGTGCAACAGGTTTTGGTTGACCTGATTTCTGGTTTGCACACCAGCTGAGATTTCTCCAATTATTTGGGAAATTGGATGGTCTCTTGATGTTACTAAATCAACAGGGGGTGTTGATTGTTCACCAACCTGTGTTGTTGTTTCCTCTTGTGGTACAACAACTGGCTCTTCAGATTGTGCTTCAATATGTGAGGCATTCCCTTCATCTTCACTGCTTTCTTCTTCTTGAGCAACCTGTAACTTGTTCATATCTTCAACTAGAGAGAGTTCCTGCAAAGGTTCTATGGTAGAAGAAATCTTCTCCTTGAAAGACATGTTAGTTTCATCAAAAGAAATATGAACAGATTCCTCAATTTTCAAGGATGATTTATTATACACCCTATAGGCCTTGCTGATCATGGAGTATCCCAGAAACACTCCTTCATCAGCTTTGGCCTGAAATTTTGCTAGATATTTCTTGTCATTATTGTGAATGTAGCAAATACAACCAAAAATTTTGAAATAGTCAACTTTAGGTTTCTTCCCTTTGAGTAATTCATAGGGAGTCTTTCCCTTTAGTTTATTTATCAGACTCCTGTTCAGCACATAGTTGGAGATGTTCACTGCCTCTGCCCAAAAGGATAGAGGTAGATGAGCATCTGACAACAATGTAGTGGCAGATTCAATAAGGGTTCTATTTTTCCTTTCAGCTACCCCATTTTGTTGAGGAGTTCTAGGAGCTGAGAAAGTATGCCTGATCCCTTCACTCTGACAGAACTCTTGCATAAGAAGAGAATCAAACTCTGTCCCATGATCACTTCTGATCAGGGCAATGTGAGTATTGAACTCAATCTGTATACATTTGAGAAACTCTGTCAGACACTTAAAGTTATCAGACTTCTTCCTTAGAAAGAACATCCAAGTGAATCTAGAGAAGTCATCTACAACTACTAAAGTGTAGGATTTCCCTCCTAGGCTTTGTACTGTGATGGGTCCAAATAGATTCATGTGTAACAGATACAATATCCTAGGTGAATCACTCTTATTAAGTGACTTAAAACTGTTTTTAGTTTACTTGCCTAATTGACAAGCCCTGCAGAGTCCTTCCTTCTTGAAGGGGCCAGAAGGTAGTCCTCTAACAAGGTTGTCCTTGGAGAGCCTAGTAATAGTTCTAAGGTTTAGGTGTCCTAGTCTCTTATGCCATAAAACATTTGGTCTACAGACAGAGTTAAACAGGCAAATATCTATATTAGTTGAAAGAAAATCTACTAGATAGATGTTACCTTTCCTTTTACCTGTCAACACAGTTGTGTTGTCCTCTGACTTGATTCTGCATAAGGTTTTGCTGAAGGTCACCTGGTAGCCTTCATCACATAGTTGACTGATGCTGATTAGGTTGTGCTTCAGTCCTTCCACATAGGCTACCTTCTTGAAGGTTACTGAACCAATCTGGACTGCACCATATCCTTTAGTTTGTCCAAAGTTGGAATCACCAAAGATAACTTTGGGTCCAAGCTTGGCTCTAAAGGAAGTGAGGTTGTCCTTGTTCCCTATCATGTGCTTAGAGCACCCACTATCCAAATACCATTGCTGGTAAGATGTTGGATAGGTCTTTACCTGCACATAAAACAATTCATTTGTTTTTGACCCAGTTTACCTTGGGCCTAGGTTGATAACCTCTGAATTCTGAAATGAAAGACATCCCAGGTTGACTCTTATATCCTTCAGGATGATATCTCCTTGGAGGTATAATCCATTCAGTATAAGGGTTAAAGGTTTGGGATGAAGAACCCTTAGGATTCAATTTTGATTTGCCTTTGACAAAGTTTCCAGAGTTCTGACCTCTGTTCGACGATCTTGGAGCTGAGTTCGACGATCTTGGGTCAGATCGTCGAGCTCCGTTCGACGGTCGACTATGGGTGAGGTCAGGTATATGTGATCGTCGACCTGCGTTCGACGACTCTGGCTGAGATCGTCGATCAGCGTTCGATGATTTTTCCTGAGATCGTCGAGCTGCGTTCGGTGATCGTCGATCTTCATTCGGCGATCGTCGATCTCCGTTCGATGATTTTTGCTGGGACTTAGTTTTCTGAGGCAGATCAGAATTTTTCCTGGCAACCTCTACAACTCCCTTTCCCTTGTTAGAAATAAACTTGATGGGAGTTGTTAGGACTATAGGTTGGCTGGATGAAGCACCCAAGCCCAGTGTACTGTTGAATCTAGAGTTCACTGTGCTTGTGATGTCCATCAGCTTGATGCTTCTCCCATTAAGGGATTCTTCAAGCTTCTTGGCCTCAGAGAGCTCACTTTTCAGTGAAGCTATTTGTTCCCTACAGTTCTCCAACTCCTAAGAGAGTTTGAGGTTTTCTGACTTTAAAACATTGTGTTCAGATAATTGATTTCTGAGAGAGATAATCTCTTTCTCAGACTTTAGTAGGTCTAAACACAGTGCTTTAAATTCAGATTTAAAATCTTCGGAAGTAAAATCAAAAGAACCAATTACCTGATCTTCTTCAGGTTGAGTCTCTGAGTCTGACTCTGACTCCTCTTCCTCTGAATTGTTCTGTGAGGCATTGATTGCCATCATGCAGAACTCCTTTTCCTCTGCATCATCCTCATCATCACTTGAGCTGGAAGAGGCTTCTGACTCCTCTTCAGTCTCACTCCAGGATTCAGCAACAAATCCTTTCCTTGTATGCTTATTTTTGCTTGAAGAAGGTTTGCCACTTCCATTCCTTTTGGAGTCTTTCTCCTTTCTTCTTTCTTTTCTGTCCCTTTTGTCCTTGATCTTGTTCTCTGGACAGTCAGGAACTATGTGCCCTGGTTTCCTGCAACCAAAGCAGATAATATCTTTATTGTTGCTAATGGACTTGTCATACCTTGGCTTGTCCTGCTCCTTGTATGATCTTCTTCTGAAGTCCTTTCTGGCCATCTTGTAGAATCTTTTGGCCAACAAGCTGAGTAGTTCATCATTGCCTGTGCTCTTATCTTCAGGCAGATCCTCAGTTGCCTTAAAAGCTATGGTCTTCTCTTTCCTTGTGGCTGGTGAAGCAGCCTTCTGTTCTTCCTCTCTATTCTTGATAAGTAGCTCATAAGATTTGAGCTTACCCAACAAGGCTTCAGTGGTGATCTCATTCAGACTTCTGGCATCTTTAATTGGCCAGATTCTTGAATCCCAAGTGCTGGGGAAGCACATTAGGATCTTATCATTAAGTTCTGTTAGAGAGATCTCTTTCTCTAATGTCCTCAGTTCACTGACAATTAGACTCAGTCTATTGTACATGTCTCCCACTGACTCAGTCTCTCCCTTCTTGAAGTTCTCATATTGAGTGATGAGATGGGATCTTCTGTCCTTTCTCTCATCAGCTGAGCCTGAGACTATTTCTGAGAGTCTATCCAAATTTCCTTGGCTGAATTACATTCAGCTACCTTTTGAAAAATGTCATCTGACATTGTCTGAGCTAGAATGTTCATAGCCTTGACATCAGCTACTTTCCATTTTTTGATGTCAGCATCTGTTCCTGATGGAGGTGGAACAGCATTTGTACTTGTGCTCTCTGGGGGTCTTGGACACACTGTCAAAATAGAATTAAATATATCTTCATCAATAGAATTCATGTAGATTCTAATCCTTGCTTTCCAAAGTGCAAACTTTGACAGATTGCACACTGGAGGTCTGGTGCTAGCATAATCTTTATTTTGGGCCATGATTTGTGCAAACAGAGACTAATAATAAAATACAAAAAGGATCTAGTTTGGGATCTTGGGGTTCAGGTGTTAGCCTGTACAACCAATCAGATATGGTATGTTTAACCAACCTCGCTTTGATACCAATTGAAAGAGCAACTAGATCTGATATACTCTAGAGGGGGGTGAATAGAGTATATGGTGCTTTAAAACTTTTACAAGCTTTTACAACAATTGTTGTAGTAAGTGTAAGCAGGGAAGCAATAAAGACTCTAACCACAATACTAAGGTAAACAAAAACTAATCACAGACAAATCAAGGCCAGAAACAAAAAGTAAACAAGCAGAACCAGAAGACACAAGGGAATATAGTGGTTCCCCAAACTTGGGTACATCCACTCTTCTACCACCCTAGGTAGGAATCCACTGCAGGATGAGTTGATCAGGTGTCCTGGGCACCAATGAGCTTTTGATAAGGTGCTCAAAAACCAAAACAGATTTTTTGATCAGGTGCCTTGCCACCAATGAGCTTTTGACAAGGTGCTCAAAAACCAGATTCAAACTTTTGAAGGGAGTTTGAAAAACCCTTTACAGAGTGGGGGTGAGATAGTGATGGCAGTCTTCTCTTTCTCAACCAACTGAGAAGACTATGTGGATTGATGTCAAGGCTCCCCCTGAATCCTTGAGATCTTCAGGAAGAAGAGCTTTGCTGAGGGTGATAGGCCTTCAAGGATAGAACTCCAGCAATAGATGATTTCAGCAAGCTGAAATGTTGAGTGTCTGGAGTCTTGAAATGATGTTGGCCTTGAACACTTTGAGAGCTGAAGAGATCTGAAGATTTTTGAAAGCTTGATCTCTTGATGAGTGTTCTTCAGAATTCTTTTTGACAGAAAACTTTTTTGTATCTTTTTGTATTCTGTATATAGTGTGTCTTCTTTCTTTTGGTTGATGTAGATTCAAAAAACATCCTGTCTTTTATTCTCTGTTCTAGAATAGAATGTCATTCTCTGTCAAGGATAGCCGTTGGTCTGCATTGATTGCATCCTTAATTGCAAAAACTCTTCTGGAGGAAAGTCCACAGAATTATTCCTTGAAAAGTCCCTTGAAACTTGGTCCAGAAGTAAATGAAAACGGCTAGCAAATCTCTGAATTAATTGCAGAATATCTCCTGACTGATTTGAATTTGAATTCTGGAAGTTATCTGAAATCGTCGAACTGAGCTCTGCTATCGTCGAGCTGAGCTCAGCGAACTGGAAAACTCAAGCAGCAAAATAATCGTCGATCTGAGCTCAAAGATCGTCGAATGGAGTTCGACGATATTATGAAGTTGAGCTCAGCGATCGTCGAGTGGAGCTCGACGATCCGTCGGAGTTGAGCTAGACGATCGTCGATCGGAGTTCGACGAATCGTCGTGCTGAGCTCGACGATCGGACTTAGTCTCCAGACAGAAAAACTTGGTCTCCAGGGCAGCTTCCAATCCTAGACTTCTAACCCTTAGACTCAATTCTAATTGACCTATTAAGCTATACAGAAGGTCAAGTAAAGGTTCCTAGAGACATAGTGATCCTGACCCAAATTAGTAATAGGGTGTTCCAACAGTTTCCTGCTCTGTTAAGGCCGGGAATAGGGGAGTTAATCCATCATTTCTCTCCAAGGCTTTCTCTTTCAAGGTGTTAGAGAGAGGAGGAAGAAGAAGGAGGATTCCGGCCGCCTGCGGAGCATCGGAGCACCGTTTTGAGATCTGAGAGCGGATCCGTGGAGGAAAGTTCGTTACGAAGAGTTCTGTCCGTGTAATTTTTCCATGGCGCCAAAGAGGACTACAACGGTAACGATTCTGTACTTGAGCATGCAAAACTCTTTCTTTCTGCATAGGGAATCTGAAAGTCCACCTAGTGTCAACTAGCTTCACCTATGGGGGGGGGGAATAGGTTACGTGCAGCGTTTTTGCGGAATTTAAGATTGTACCTGCACAATAAAAATAAACAGCACAACACACAGAATACACAGGCAATTTATAGTGGTTCCCCGACTTGGGTACATCCACTTTCCCCCTTCGACCTATCTCCCAACAAGGGACGACTCGGTCACTTCTCCAACAGGATTGAAATCCAATCCTTGCACTATCGGAAGGAACCCTTCCACACGTAGGAGTCAACACTCCCATAAACCGGGTTGCACCCAACCCTTACAACACGGAACAAACGTTCCTTTACAACAAAAGTAAAACTAGAATGTACACGAGATACAAACTTCGTTTGGAGACTAAGGTGTACCTCTTTGTTGACGACGTGTTCTTGAAGTTCACAAAGAGTCCACAACCCTTGATCTCTCTTGGAGAGGATCTCCACGGAACCGGCGGCGGCAAGATGGACGGCGGCAAGGTTCACGGGATCGGCGGCGACGACGATGTGCGGCTGCTGTACTTTAGAGATCCAAACTTCGTAGCGAAGCTAGCTAGGTCTGCCAACGGTCACAATAGGATCAATCGTCTCGATAGATTCGGATGGGGAAGGTTTTCCCGATCTACAAATCGAGAGACAAGGGATCTCCGGTTAGACACGTGAGACGCTGAGCTTAGCTAGGCTTCTGTCGCAGGAGGATCTAGGCGAAACCAGGATCTACCGGCAAACAACTTGGCGCGAGCGGCGGTGGCAGCGGCGGAGCGGAAACGACGATCTAGGTCACGTCGCGGCTCGCGTATTTCGGTTTTTTCTTCGCTCTCGCTACTGTTCAAAAATACCCATGTATTTATACATTGTAGACACTTACAATATGACCGTTGTGGGTCCCACACGTAGAAACCCGAAAACCGGTTCAAAATAGTCCAACGGTAGAATCCGGTCCAGCAGCTTCCAGAGAAAATGCCAAGTAAAAATCGGCGAGAATCGCAGGTGATTCTCAACGAATCGGCGAGAATCAGTTAGTGATTCTCGACGATTCGTCGAGAATCACTAGTGATTCTCGCCGAATCACTTAGTGATTCTCAACGAATATTACTTGGTATTCATGATCTGCTCAACGATGGGTTCGGCGAGAATCATTAGTGATTCTCGCCGAATCTTACTTGGTACCGTTTTGAGGTAGCCGGAAAGAGTCGGCGAGAATCACTAGTGATTCTCGACGATTCGGCGAGAATCACTAGTGATTCTCGCCGAATCGGGGAGAATCACTTGGTGATTCTCGTCGAATTATACTTAGACGAATTTTCGTCTTTCCACCCAAGAGCTGCTCCTTGACCCATCCTTGCTCCTTGTCTTCTCTTGCATAAACACGGCCCTGTACTTGAAAGTAAGTGCACTCCAATAGAGAGTGTACACGTAGGCCAACACACTGATCTGCTCAACGAGGGATTACGTCGTGCAGACCCGTGTATATTGACCTACTGCACCCTGACATTGGTGTGCACTTAGCGTGGAAGAACTGCAAGCACAACTTAAGAGGTTTCATCAAATACATTGTGAATTCATCTTAGCTTGACAGGTGGCTTCCTCAAATCCAGGTAATTGTGGATACAATACCCAACAATCTCCCCCTATTTGACGAAGCCAAAACCCTACTAGCTAAGATGAATAACACCAACCAGATAATATAAGCAACATTCAGAATTTAAATATTCAGCACAAAAGAATATAAGTAATCAGATCAAGACTTGAGTCATTCACAAATTCAAATACATATACAAATATATATATATATATGTATATATAATCTCAGAATTGTTCATATAATAACAATAACCAATAATTGTTCTTAAGAGAGAATGACAAGCTATCAATTTTTGACTATTTTTCTTTGGCTAATTCATCCTTGAGTTTCTGAGCCAAATACTTCTTTCGTTGCCTCTCCATGTACTCTTTGGGCTTCGGATAATATCTGGGAGGAGGAACTTTATCTGCTGCCGTGTTGTTCCTGAAGAGGATGTTTCATTTCGTTTCATATGTCTTGTGCATTTCCCACTCATACTGGCTGTATACTTCGTTTTGATTGAGTTCTCCTTTTTCTTGTAGCCAAAAGGTGTCCAAGATGATATTCTTTGAAACTGACTCCACTTTTCATTTCGTACTTCCTCCTCACTCAGTCTGATTCTCTTCTCAGCTAGTGTCTCCTTGGAGGTCCCTTCTTGAGCTTTTCTCTTGCCCCTGGCTTTTGCTAGGGCCTCTTGGTCAAACATGCTCCTCAGTTTAGCTTTGGAAACAGCCCTAGCATCAGCTTCACTCATGGGAACATCTGCAGCACTTACTCCCTCAGCAGCACTTACTCCCTCAGCGGCCGTAGAAGTCTCAGGAGAATGAATATCCGCAGGATTTTCAGGCAACACGACGCCTAACGCCTGTTGAAGCATCCACCAGCAGCTGTCATAGACGTATTTGTTTGACTGTTCGAATTTGTTGATCATGACTTCTCGGAGCTCAGCCATCTTAGCAATGTATTCCTTCTCCACCTTTTTGGCTTCGACTGCTATGGAGTTTGCATAGGAGTGCAGTGAGTCATCAATATGCTTGGTAGTTCTGGAGAATTCAGTGACCAAGGCCTGCTGATTGGCGTTGAGAGTGACCATATTACCGTCGAACTTTTGAATGTTGTTTGCTACAACATGAGCATTTTGATTCACTACGGCAAGAGTATCAGTGTTCTTTTTCAATCCTGCCATAAGAAGAGTGACCGCTTGGCCTGCCGCTATATACTTTTCTTCAAATTTCTTGTCCATCATGTCAAGTTTATGGTTGATCTCCACCATGTTCTTGAGCATGAGATTTTCAGACTTCTTAATCCTTTTCAGCATTTTATTTTGAGCTTTTTCAAAAGAGCCTTTAAGCTCATCCACTATACCTTGAATGACACTCACGGTGTGAGTGGCTAGCGCATCTCGTAATGGAAGATCCGGAGGCACTGCTTGGCCTTGCACTTCATCAGATGCACCTATAGAGCTGGACAGGAGCACAGCCTCTAAGGGAGGAATACTGGCAGCATCTGTAGATTTCTCGGACTCCCCCTCCACTCGTGCACCAATGTTTTCAGGAATGATTTCAGGTGCGTGCTTGTCAGATGGAGGTTCAATGAGAACCTGAGTCTCCAATGCTTCATGTCCCTCATTGCCGTCTTCCTCTCCTTCATCATCCATGAAATCATCTTCATCAGCATCCTCTTCCAACTCTTTGTCAGCAGTCTCCTGTATAGCAGCTTTGGCTCCTTGATCGTTCCGGTTCAGGGCCTCCTCATGCTCCAGCACAGTTTCACTTTCTTCTTGTATTTCTGCCACAACATCCCGGGCCATCTGGGAGATGTCAGATACTATATCAGCATGAGTGGGTAGAGTCTCCCCCTCAATTCCTGCAGTCAAAGCGTCAGGAATTTCACTGGGGATTACTGCTGGAGATACTTCCTGTTGGTCTTCCATGGCAGCCTGCCCAATTCGCCTCTGCCATCTGTCAAAAACACTTGCGTCCATTTTCTTCAGGTAGTGTAGAGGAACACCTGTACTCATGTCAAACTTGTCTCCATTCAGCTGATTGAGATACAGACTTATGATTCGGCCAAAGCTCGGAGATCTCAGGGTGTCCTTTATTTTCTCAAACAGCAATGACCCCCAGTTGAATCTTCTTCGGCAGACAATAGCCACCAGGATCTTGAACATATCCGCAGAGATATGGTCATGAGATCCTGGCTTGCAGATGAGTACCTTTCCAATTATGTCAGACAGAAGCTTCCCTTCTTCATTCATATCCTTGTGCTTGATCGACCGAGTTCCTCGTGGGAGACCGCAGAATAAGAGAGTCCTGGTCTTGTCTTCGTCCTCCAGATAGTCCTCGTGCTCCGAGCTAGAGAGCTGCAGGAAGCGGGTAAGCTTGCTGGCAGACATCCTGACCTTTGACCCAGCCACCTTGCTTTTGATTAGAGAGTCGCCATTCCGGAGTTTTGCGGTAGCGAAGAACTCCAGCACCTCTTTGTCCAAGATTTTGCACGGGTGTTCCAGAACGAATGAGAGCCCAGCCTCTTCCAGCATCAGAATGATGTTTCTGAATTCGTCAGAGGCATGAGACAACCCAGTTCGAACTAGCTCGCAACCAGTGACCAACCCAGCGGTTGTCCTTGGAGCCATTGCAGATCTAGGGAGAGAAGCCCTACTATACGCTTAATCAAAAATCAAAAAGGAAGTGACACTAGTGATCAAGTCCAAGTAAGGGTGAGGGGGGGTTACCTAAAGGTGTAGACGGTGAGTTAGTGCGATGAAGACGAGGGACACCCGATGAATGCACGCGGAGAAATTCCTGGAAGCAAGAATCGAAACCGGAAGAGCGCCCAAGAGCAAGGTGAGCGTCCTGCGGGAAACTTGCGGTGAGAAGCGATGAAAGGGGAAGATGATTTGGGGAGATTCCAGCGGGATTCGGCGGGAGACCTTCGATGGAGACCGGTTCGGCGAGAGTCTTGCGGGAGTCGGCGAGTTTCCGGCGGAGGAGTCGATTCGGCGAGCTTCCCTTCCGGTGAGTTTCCCCTGCGGAGAGAGTTGGCGAGTTTTCCTGCGGGCTTCGGCGAGTCGGCGGGAATGGGAAGAGTCGGCAGAAAAAATCTTGCGGGATTCCTGCAGAATGTGAAGAGTCGGCGGGAATGGGATTCTTCTTCAGCGTTTCAGCGAGTATTCTGCGGTAAGTTTCCCGTGGAAATGAAAAGTCGGCGGGATTTCTTTGCGTTAACGACGTGTTTTAACAAGGGTTTAACAAGTTATAACGGAATCCCTTTGCTAAAAATCGGTGGGAATTTGTCTAAGTTGAAATCGAAGGGTTTCTTTAATAGGAATCTTCAGGTTAAGAGGCATGCAGCATTTTCGAATTCTTTGGATGTCAAGTCAATTTAGAAATTATAAATATATATATATCTTAAAGCCAATCTATTTGGGTTTGAACGGGGCTTTTCCAAACACTTCTTGACGTCAATTGTGAGTTGTCGAGATTTACAATTACATACCTTCGTTAAATCTTTATTGATGTATGAAAGGTTTATATGTATCGTGTTAACCTATCCTTAGGTGTGCACTCATATATGTGTATATATGTATATATAAATATATATGTATGTATATGTCAATACAACATGACTCAAGTATATGAGCTGAACAAACATACCTGGGATTGTGTGAGTTATCATTTAGTTCCTCAGGTAAAACATTTTAGGAACTCAATGTGAGTATGCTCAAGTAGATATCACATCTGTTATTCCAGACGCTTGTTCCAATTTAGTCTTGAGCCACCTACTGTCTAGTTTCCATCATATTTAAGGGAACCTAGACTACCCTGCAAGAAGGAATTACTTTACCTTAGGAACCCAAATCATATTGGGTCCTAGGTTCCTGTTAGCATAAGCACTCGACTGCCTTCCTTCAGAAAACCTGTCAGGAAGGCTACCTCTGCTCAGAAAATGTGGATAGGCCCTTGCCCTTGACACAGAGGGGTTATGCCAACAGTCGATGGCAAAGTGTCCCACTTTACCACAGCACCAACACGGGTGAATGTTGTATCGCCGTTTCTGACCTGATCTAGTGACTGAGGTGGTCACGGTCCCAGGTCTCAACGGGATAGGGCATGATCTTCTAACAAAAGTTTCTCTTCCACCGTGACACGTGGAAGGGTGGAAGAAATGCATATTGCGAGCGTCATGAGGCCGGGGAGGTGGTGCCTTCCTTTCAGGCAGCCCCCTTCCTGAGGCCCCATGAAAACTTACGCCATGACTTCTAACTTCCTTATCCTGTGTCCTCGGGTGGTGAGAAGTGTTCTGTGAGCTGGTACATGCATATTCACACCGAGTCGAGGCAGTGGCAGTGAATACAAAGGGCTCAGAATGAGCCTTAGGTATTCTCTCATAGGTGGCCACGACGGCCCTTGCACTACGGGTGTCTCCACATGAGGACAGATCACCCTTGCAGTGACCACGATTGTTCCTGTGGTCATACCTGAAGGCATGATGAGTTGCCTTTCTGGTTGGAGTGGGGGGTCGGAATACCGTTTCCCCATTTCTCCACGAATTGATAATCCGGGAGATCCACCCGTTTTCTTGCTTTCTTTTTATAGCATCAACCTTGGAAAAGTTTGATACTATTCTTTTCTCATTCTCTAGACTACTCTCTAGAGCTGAGATCTTAGAGTCCTTGACCTTGTTGGATGCCAATTGGAGAACCAACAAGATCTTCAGTCGAGCAATCTTTTGAGCTTGCTCCTCAGCAAGTAGGTTGCTTTTCTGAAGGGCTCTCTTCAGGGAATCAGAATCTTCTGAAGGAAAGCAGTTCCTGTCTTCAGAAACTTCAAGAGATACGGGGCAGGATGAAGAAGTTACCTGCTCTTCTGTGTTATTGTCATTAGAGCTAGTGACCATTGTCTCATCCTCATCAGAGCTGCTTTCCTCACTGGCCTCTTCAGTCTCTGACACGGACACTGGAGCTCTGATGTTGTCCGAGAGATCCATGCCTTCATCTTCAGAGGTGAGGACCCCCACATAGGCTTCATCCTCTGGTTGACAGCAGATCCCAGCTTTCTCTGACCCCCTATCAACTCTGAGATCATCACCCACATAGATTTAGCCGTCCTACATTTTTCCAATCTAGAGCGAGAAGCTCCAGACCAGATATCCAAGATAATTTGACGAATCCTCTTGTCCAAGTTAAATAGTGACAGTTCTGTCTCTGACATCTCTGCAATGCACTTGGGCACTTCGATATTCTTTCCAGAGCAGGAGGTCTTCATAGGAATAAAAGGACCCTCTTCCAGGATGAAAGATGCTCGAGGATCGATGGCCTCCAAGTGATATGACACCCTCATCCTCCAGACGGGATAATACTCCTTTGTACATGCGGGGAGTCTTAGTGGTGATATCTCATAATCCAGCTCCATGCTTCTGACACTGGTGGTATGATACTACTCAAGGTGTAAACCTTTTTGATGAGTAACCTGGCTTTGATACCACTTGAAAGTCCACCTAGTGTCAACTAGCTTCACCTATGGGGGGGGGGAATAGGTGACGTGCAGCGTTTTTGCGGAATTTAAGATTGTACCTGCACAATAAAAATAAACAGCACAGCACACAGAATACACAGGCAATTTATAGTGGTTCCCCGACTTGGGTACATCCACTTTCCCCCTTCGACCTATCTCCCAACAAGGGACGACTCGGTCACTTCTCCAACAGGATTGAAATCCAATCCTTGCAGTATCGGAAGGAACCCTTCCACACGTAGGAGTCAACACTCCCACAAACTGGGTTGCACCCAACCCTTACAACACGGAAAAAACGTTCCTTTACAACAAAAGTAAAACTAGAATGTACACGAGATACAAACTTCGTTTGGAGACTAAGGTGTCCCTCTTTGTTGACGACGCGTTCTTGAAGTCCACAAAGAGTCCACAACCCTTGATCTCTCTTGGAGAGGATCTCCCCGGAACCGGCGGCGGCAAGATGGACGGCGGCAAGGTTCACGGGATCGGCGGCGACGACGATGTGCGGCTGCTGTACTTTAGAGATCCAAACTTCGTAGCGAAGCTAGCTAGGTCTACAATCAGTCACACTAGGATCAATCGTCTCGATCGATTCGGATGGGGAAGGTTTTCCCGATCTACAAATCGAGAGACAAGGGATCTCCGGTTAGACACGTGAGACGCTGAGCTTAGCTAGGCTTCTGTCGCAGGAGGATCTAGGCGAAACCACGATCTACCGGCGAACAACTTGGCGCGAGCGGCGGTGGCGGCGGCGGAGCGGAAACGACGATCTAGGTTACGTCGCGGCTCGCGTATTTCGGTTTTTTCTTCGCTCTCGCTACTGTTCAAAAATACCCATGTATTTATACACTGTAGACACTTACAATATGACCGTTGTGGGTCCCACACGTAGAAACCCGAAAACCGGTTCAAAATAGTCCAGCTGCAGAATCCGGTCCAGCAGCTTCCAGAGAAAACGCCAAGTAAAAATCGGCGAGAATCGCAGGTGATTCTCAACGAATCGGCGAGAATCAGTTAGTGATTCTCGACGATTCGTCGAGAATCACTAGTGATTCGCGCCGAATCACTTAGTGATTCTCAATGAATATTACTTGGTATTCATGATCTGCTCAGCGATGGTTTTGGCGAGAATCATTAGTGATTCTCGCCGAATCTTACTTGATACCGTTTTGAGGTAGCCAGAAAGAGTCGGCGAGAATCACTAATGATTCTCGACGAATCGGCGAGAATCACTTGGTGATTCTCGTCGTATTATACTTAGACGAATTTTCATCTTTCCACCCAAGAGCTGCTCCTTGACCCATCCTTGCTCCTTGTCTTCTCTTGCATAAACATGGCCCTGTACTTGAAAGTAAGTGCACTCCAATAGAGAGAGTACACGTAGGCCAACACACTGATCTGCTCAACGAGGGATTACGTCGTGCAGACCCGTGTATATTGACCTACTGCACCCTGACATTGGTGTGCACTTAGCGTGGAAGAACTGCAAGCACAACTTAAGAGGTTTCATCAAATACATTGTGAATTCATCTTAGCTTGACAGGTGGCTTCCTCAAATCCAGGTAATTGTGGATACAATACCCAACAATCTCTCCCTATTTGACGAAGCCAAAACCCTACTAGCTAAGATGAATAACACCAACCAGATAATATAAGCAACATTCAGAATTTAAATATTCAGCACAAAAAAATATAAGTAATCAGATCAAGACTTGAGTCATTCACAAATTCAAATACAAATATATATATATATGTATATATAATCTCAGAATTGTTCATATAATAACAATAACCAATAATTGTTCTTAAGAGAGAATGACAAGCTATCAATTTTTGACTATTTTTCTTTGGCTAATTCATCCTTGAGTTTCTGAGCCAAATACTTCTTTCGTTGCCTCTCCATGTACTCTTTGGGCTTCGGATAATATCTGGGAGGAGGAACTTTATCTGCTGCCGTGTTGTTCCTGAAGAATATGTTTCGTTTCGCTTCATACGTCTTGTGCATTTCCCACTCATACTGGCTGTATAATTCATTTCGATTGAGTTCTCCTTTTTCTTGTAGCCAAAAGGTGTCCAAGATGATATTCTTTGAAACTGGACTCCACTTTTCGTTTCGTACTTCCTCCTCACTCAGTCTGATTCTCTTCTCAGCTAGTGTCTCTTTGGAGGTCCCTTCTTGAGCTTTTCTCTTGCCCCTGGCTTTTGCTAGGGCCTCTTGGTCAAACATGCTCCTCAGTTTAGCTTTGGAAACAGCCCTAGCATCATCTTCACTCATGGGAACATCTGCAGCATTTACTCCCTCAGCAGCACTTACTCCCTCAGCGGCCGTAGAAGTCTCAGGAGCATGAATATCCGCAGGATTTTCAGGCAACACGACGCCTAACTCCCGTTGAAGCATCCACCAGCAGCTGTCATAGACGTATTTGTTTGATTGTTCGAAGTTGTTGATCATAACTTCTCGGAGCTCAGCCATCTTAGCTATGTATTCCTTCTCCCCCTTTTTGGCTTCGACTGCTATGGAGTTTGCATAGGAGTGCAGTGAGTCATCAATATGCTTGGTAGTTCTGGAGAATTCAGTGACCAAGGCCTGCTGATTGGCGTTGAGAGTGACCATATTACCGTCGAACTTTTGAATGTTGTTTGCTACAACATGAGCATTCTGATTCACTACGACAAGAGTATCAGTGTTCTTTTTCAATCCGGCCATAAGAAGAGTGACCGCTTCGCCGGCCGCTATATACTTTTCTTCAAATTTCTTGTCCATCATGTCAAGTTTATGGTTGATCTCCACCATGTTCTTGAGCATGAGATTTTCAGACTTCTTAATCCATTTTCAGCATTTTATTTTGAGCTTTTTCAAAAGAGCCTTTAAGCTCATCCACTATACCTTGAATGACACTCACGGTGTGAGTGGCTAGCGCATCTCGTAATGGAAGATCCGGAGGCACTGCTTGGCCTTGCACTTCATCATATGCGCCTGTAAAGCTGGATAGGAGCACAACCTCTAAGGGAGGAATACTGGTAGCATCTGTAGATTTCTCGGACTCCCCCTCCACTCGTGCACCAATGTTTTTAGGAATGATTTCAGGTGCGTGCTTGTCAGATGGAGGTTCAATGAGAACCTGAGTCTCCAATGCTTCATGTCCCTCATTGCCGTCTTCCTCTCCTTCATCATCCATGAAATCATCTTCATCAGCATCCTCTTCCAACTCTTTGTCAGCAGTCTCCTGTATAGCAGCTTCGGCTCCTTGATCGTTCCGGTTCAGGGCCTCCTCATGCTCCAGCACAGTTTCACTTTCTTCTTGTATTTCTGCCACAGCATCTCGGGCCATCTGGGAGATGTCAGATACTATATCAGCATGAGTGGGTAGAGTCTCCCCCTCAATTCCTGCAGTCAAAGCGTCAGGAATTTCACTGGGGATTACTGCTGGAGATACTTCCTGTTGGTCTTCCATGGCAGCCTGCCCAATTCGCCTCTCCCATCTGTCAAAAACACTTGCGTCCATTTTCTTCAGGTAGTGTAGAGGAACACCTGTACTCATGTCAAACTTGTCTCCATTCAGCTGATTGAGATACAGACTAATGATTCGGCCAAAGCTCGGAGATCTCAGGGTGTCCTTTATTTTCTTAAACAGCAATGACCCCCAGTTGAATCTTCTTCGGCAGACAATAGCCACCAGGATCTTGAACATATCCGCAGAGATATGGTCATGAGATCCTGGCTTGCAGATGAGTACCTTTCCAATTATGTCAGATAGAAGCTTCCCTTCTTCATTCATATCCTTGCGCTTGATCGACCGAGTTCCTCGTGGGAGACCGCAGAATAAGAGAGTCCTGGTCTTGTCTTCGTCCTCCAGATAGTCCTCGTGCTCCGAGCTAGAGAGCTGCAGGAAGCGGGTCAGCTTGCTGGCAGACATCCTGACCTTTGACCCAGCCACCGTGCTTTTGATTAGAGCGTCGCCATTCCGGAGTTTTGCGGTAGTGAAGAACTCCAGCACCTCTTTGTCCAAGATTTTGCACGGGTGTTCCAGGACGAATGAGAGCCCAGCCTCTTCCAGCATCAGAATGATGTTTCTGAATTCGTCAAAGGCATGAGAGGACCCAGTTCGAACTAGCTCGCAACCAGTGAACAACCCAGCGGTTGTCCTTGGAGCCATTGCAGATCTAGGGAGAGAAGCCCTACTCTACGCTTAATCAAAAATCAAAAAGGAAGCGACACTAGTGATCAAGTCCAAGTAAGGGTGAGGGGGGGTTACCTAAAGGTGTAGACGATGAGTTAGTGCGATGAAGACGAGGGACACCCGATGAGTGCACGCGGAGAAATTCCTGGAAGCAAGAATCGAAACCGGAAGAGCATCTAAGAGCAAGGTGAGCGTCCTGCGGGAAACTTGCGGTGAGAAGCGATGAAAGGGGAAGACGATTAGGGGAGATTCCAGCAGGATTCGGCGGGAGACCTTCGATGGAGACCGGTTCGGCAAGAGTCTTGTGGGAGTCGGCGAGTTTCCGGCGGAGGAGTCGATTTGGCAAGCTTCCCTTCCGGTGAGTTTCCCCTGCGGAGAGAGTTGGCGAGTTTTCCTGCGGGCTTCGGCGAGTCGGCGGGAATGGGAAGAGTCGGCCGAAAAAATCTTGCAGGATTCCTGCAGAATGTGAAGAGTCGGCGGGAATTGGATTCTTCTTCAGCATTTCGACGAGTATTCTGCGGTAAGTTTCCCGTGGAAATGAAAAGTCGGCGGGATTTCTTTGCGTTAACGACGTGTTTTAACAAGGGTTTAACAAGTTATAACGGAATCCCTTTGCTAAAAATCGGTGGGAATTTGTCTAAGTTGAAATCGAAGGGTTTCGTTAATAGGAATCTTCAGGTTAAGAGGCATGCAGCATTTTCGAATTCTTCGGATGTCAAGTCAATTTAGAAATTATAAATATATATATATCTTAAAGCCAATCTATTTGGGTTTGAACGGGGCTTTTCCAAACACTTCTTGACGTCAATTGTGAGTTGTCGATATTTACAATGACATACCTTCGTTAAATCTTTATTGATGTATAAAAGGTTTATATGTATCGTGTTAACCTATCCTTAGGTGTACACTCATATATGTGTATATATGTATATATAAATATATATGTATGTATATGTCAATACAACATGACTCAAGTATATGAGCTGAACAGACATACCTGGGATTGTGTGAGTTATCATTTAGTTCCTCAGGTAAAACATTTTAGGAACTCAATGTGAGTATGCTCAAGTAAATATCACATCTGTTATTCCAGACGCTTGTTCCAATTTAGTCTTGAGCCACCTACTGTCTAGTTTCCATCATATTTAAGGGAACCTAGACTACCCTGCAAGAAGGAATTACTTTACCTTAGGAACCCAAATCATATTGGGTCCTAGGTTCCTGTTAGCATAAGCACTCGACTGCCTTCCTTCAGAAAACCTGTCAGGAAGGCTACCTCTGCTCAGAAAATGTGGATAGGCCCTTGCCCTTGACACAGAGGGGTTGTGCCAACAGTCGATGGCAAAGTGTCCCACTTTACCACAGCACCAACACGGGTGAATGTTGTATCGCCGTTTCTGACCTGATCTAGTGACTGAGGTGGTCACGGTCCCAGGTCTCAACGGGATAGGTCATGATCTTCTAACAAAATTTTCTCTTCCACCGTGACACGTGGAAGGGTGGAAGGAATGCATGTTGCGAGCGTCATGAGGCCGGGGAGGTGGTGCCTTCCTTTCAGGCATCCCCCTTCCTGAGGCCCCATGAAAACTTACGCCATGACTTCTAACTTCCCTATCCTGTGTCCTCGGGTGGTGAGAAGTGTTCTGTGAGCTGGTACATGCAGATTCACACCGAGTTGAGGCAGTGGCAGTGAATACAAAGGGCTCAGAATGAGCCTTAGGTATTCTCTCATGGGTGGCCACGACGGCCCTTGCACTACGGGTGTCTCCACATGAGGACAGATCACCCTTGCAGTGACCACGATTGTTCCTGTGGTCATACCTGAAGGCATGATGAGTTGCCTTCCTGGTTGGAGTGGGGGGTCGGAATACCGTTTCCCCATTTCTCCACGAATTGATAATCCGGGAGATCCACCCATTTTCTTGCTTTCTCTTTATAGCATCAACCTTGGAAAAGTTTGATACTATTCTTTTCTCATTCTCTAGACTACTCTCTAGAGCTGAGATCTTAGAGTCCTTGACCTTGTTGGACGCCAATTGGAGAACCAACAAGATCTTCAGTCGAGCAATCTCTTGAGCTTGCTCCTCAGCAAGTAGGTTGCTTTTCTGAAGGGCTCTCTTCAGGGAATCAGAATCTTCTGAAGGAAAGCAGTTCCTGTCTTCAGAAACTTCAAGAGATACGGGGCAGGATGAAGAAGTTACCTGCTCTTCTGTGTTATTGTCATTAGAGCCAGTGACCATTGTCTCATCCTCATCAGAGCTGCTTTCCTCACTGGCCTCTTCAGTCTCTGACACAGACACTGGAGCTCTGATGTTGTCCGAGAGATCCATGCCTTCATCTTCAGAGGTGAGGACCCCCACATAGGCTTCATCCTCTGGTTGACAGCAGATCCCAGCTTTCTCTGACCCCCCCATCAACTCTGAGATCATCACCCACATAGATTTAGCCGTCCTACATTTTTCCAATCTAGAGCGAGAAGCTCCAGACCAGATATCCAAGATAATTTGACGAATCCTCTTGTCCAAGTTAAATAGTGACAGTTCCGTCTCTGACATCTCTGCAATGCACTTGGGCACTTCGATATTCTTTCCAGAGCAGGAGGTCTTCATAGGAATAAAAGGACCCTCTTCCAGGATGAAAGATGCTCGAGGATCGATGGCCTCCAAGTGATATGACACCCTCATCCTCCAGACGGGATAATACTCCTTTGTACATGCGGGGAGTCTTAGTGGCGATATCTCATAATCCAGCTCCATGCTTCTGACACTGGTGGCAGGATACTACTCAAGGTGTAAACCTTTTTGATGAGTAACCTGGCTTTGATACCACTTGAAAGTCCACCTAGTGTCAACTAGCTTCACCTATGGGGGGGGGGGAATAGGTGACGTGCAGCGTTTTTGCGGAATTTAAGATTGTACCTGCACAATAAAAATAAACAGCACAGCACACAGAATACACAGGCAATTTATAGTGGTTCCCCGACTTGGGTACATCCACTTTCCCCCTTCGACCTATCTCCCAACAAGGGACGACTCGGTCACTTCTCCAACAGGATTGAAATCCAATCCTTGCACTATCGGAAGGAACCCTTCCACACGTAGGAGTCAACACTCCCACAAACCGGGTTGCACCCAACCCTTACAACACGGAACAAACGTTCCTTTACAACAAAAGTAAAACTAGAATGTACACGAGATACAAACTTCGTTTGGAGACTAAGGTGTCCCTCTTTGTTGACGACGTGTTCTTGAAGTCCACAAAGAGTCCACAACCCTTGATCTCTCTTGGAGAGGATCTCCCC
Organism: Platanthera guangdongensis; assembly: GCA_039583875.1. Lineage (NCBI taxonomy): Eukaryota > Viridiplantae > Streptophyta > Magnoliopsida > Asparagales > Orchidaceae > Platanthera > Platanthera guangdongensis. The sequence goes on along the minus strand of CM077162.1, from coordinate 132,304,531 downwards.
GGAACCGGCGGCGGCAAGATGGACGGCGGCAAGGTTCACGGGATCGGCGGCGACGATGATGTGCGGCTGCTGTACTTTAGAGATCCAAACTTCGTAGCGAAGCTAGCTAGGTCTACCAACGGTCACACTAGGATCAATCGTCTCGATCGATTCGGATGGGGAAGGTTTTCCCGATCTACAAATCGAGAGACAAGGGATCTCCGGTTAGACACGTGAGACGCTGAGCTTAGCTAGGCTTCTGTCGCAGGAGGATCTAGGCGAAACCACGATCTACCGGCGAACAACTTGGCGCGAGCGGCGGTGGCGGCGGCGGAGCGGAAACGACGATCTAGGTCACGTCGCGGCTCGCGTATTTCGGTTTTTTCTTCGCTCTCGCTACTGTTCAAAAATACCCATGTATTTATACACTGTAGACACTTACAATATTACCGTTGTGGGTCCCACACGTAGAAACCCGAAAACCGGTTCAAAATAGTCCAGCGGCAGAATCCGGTCCAGCAGCTTCCAGAGAAAACGCCAAGTAAAAATCGGCGAGAATCGCAGGTGATTCTCAACGAATCGGCGAGAATCAGTTAGTGATTCTCGACGATTCGTCGAGAATCACTAGTGATTCTCGCCGAATCACTTAGTGATTCTCAACGAATATTACTTGGTATTCATGATCTGCTCAGCGATGGGTTCGGCGAGAATCATTAGTGATTCTCGCCGAATCTTACTTGGTACCGTTTTGAGGTAGCCGGAAAGGGTTGGCGAGAATCACTAATGATTCTCGACGATTCGGCGAGAATCACTAGTGATTCTCGCCGAATCGGCGAGAATCACTTGGTGATTCTCGTCGAATTATACTTAGACGAATTTTCGTCTTTCCACCCAAGAGATGCTCCTTGACCCATCCTTGCTCCTTGTCTTCTCTTGCATAAACACGGCCCTGTACTTGAAAGTAAGTGCACTCCAATAGAGAGAGTACACATAGGCCAACACACTAATTTGCTCAACGAGGGATTACGTCGTGCAGACCCGTGTATATTGACCTACTGTACCCTGACATTGGTGTGCACTTAGCGTGAAAGAACTGCAAGCACAACTTAAGAGGTTTCATCAAATACATTGTGAATTCATCTTAGCTTGACAGGTGGCTTCCTCAAATCCAGGTAATTGTGGATACAATACCCAACAATCTCCCCCTATTTGACAAAGCCAAAACCCTACTAGCTAAGATGAATAACACCAACCAGATAATATAAGCAACATTCAGAATTTAAATATTCAGCACAAAAGAATATATGTAATCAGATCAAGACTTGAGTCATTCACAAATTCAAATACAGATACAAATATATATATATATGTATATATAATCTCAGAATTGTTCATATAATAACAATAACCAATAATTGTTCTTAAGAGAGAATGACAAGCTATCAATTTTTGACTATTTTTCTTTGGCTAATTCATCCTTGAGTTTCTGAGCCAAATACTTCTTTCGTTGCCTCTCCATGTACTCTTTGGGCTTCGGATAATATCTGGGAGGAGGAACTTTATCTGCTGTCGTGTTGTTCCTGAAGAAGATGTTTCGTTTCGCTTCATACGTCTTGTGCATTTCCCACTCATACTGGCTGTATACTTCGTTTCGATTGAGTTCTCCTTTTTCTTGTTGCCAACAGGTGTCCAAGATGATATTCTTTGAAACTGGACTCCACTTTTCGTTTCGTACTTCCTCCTCACTCAGTCTGATTCTCTTCTCAGCTAGTGTCTCCTTGGAGGTCCCTTCTTGAGCTTTTCTCTTGCCCCTGGCTTTTGCTAGGGCCTCTTGGTCAAACATGCTCCTCAGTTTAGCTTTGGAAACAGCCCTAGCATCAGCTTCACTCATGGGAACATCTGCAGCACTTACTCCCTCAGCAGCACTTACTCCCTCAGCGGCCGTAGAAGTCTCAAGAGAATGAATATCCGCAGGATTTTTAGGCAATACGACGCCTAACGCCTGTTGAAGCATCCACCAGCAGCTGTCATAGACGTATTTGTTTGACTGTTCGAAGTTGTTGATCATGACTTCTCGGAGCTCAGCCATCTTAGCTATGTATTCCTTCTCCCCCTTTTTGGCTTCGACTGCTATGGAGTTTGCATAGGAGTGCAGTGAGTCATCAATATGCTTGGTAGTTCTGGAGAATTCAGTGACCAAGGCCTGCTGATTGGCGTTGAGAGTGACCATATTACCGTCAAACTTTTGAATGTTGTTTAATACAACATGAGCATTCTGTTTCACTACGGCAAGAGTATCGGTGTTATTTTTCAATCCGGCCATAAGAAGAGTGACCGCTTGGCTGGCCGCTATATACTTTTCTTCAAATTTCTTGTCCATCATGTCAAGTTTATGGTTGATCTCCACCATGTTCTTGAGCATGAGATTTTCAGACTTCTTAATCCTTTTCAGCATTTTATTTTGAGCTTTTTCAAAAGAGCCTTTAAGCTCATCCATTATACCTTGAATGACACTCACGGTGTGAGTGGCTATCGCATCTCGTAATGGAAGATCTGGAGGCACTGCTTGGCCTTGCACTTCATCAGATGCACCTGTAGAGCTGGACAGGAGCACAGCCTCTAAGGGAGGAATACTGGCAGCATCTGTAGATTTCTCGGACTCCCCCTCCACTCGTGCACCATTATTTTCAGGAATGATTTCAGGTGCGTGCTTGTCAGATGGAGGTTCAATGAGAACCTGAGTCTCCAATGCTTCATGTCCCTCATTGCCGTCTTCCTCTCCTTCATCATCCATGAAATCATCTTCATCAGCATCCTCTTCCAACTCTTTGTCAGCAGTCTCCTGTATAGCAGCTTCGGCTCCTTGATCGTTCCTGTTCAGGGCCTCCTCATGCTCCAGCACAGTTTCACTTTCTTCTTGTATTTCTGCCACAGCATCTCGGGCCATCTGGGAGATGTCAGATACTATATCAGCATGAGTGGGTAGAGTCTCCCCCTCAATTCCTGCAGTCAAAGCGTCAGGAATTTCACTGGGGATTACTGCTGGAGATACTTCCTATTGGTCTTCCATGACAGCCTGCCCAATTCGCCTCTCCCATCTGTCAAAAACACTTGCGTCCATTTTCTTCAGGTAGTGTAGAGGAACACCTGTACTCATGTCAAACTTGTCTCCATTCAGCTGATTGAGATACAGACTTATGATTCGGCCAAAGCTCGGAGATCTCAGGGTGTCCTTTATTTTCTCAAACAGCAATGACCCCCAGTTGAATCTTCTTCGGCAGACAATAGCCACCAGGATCTTGAACATATCTGCAGAGATATGGTCATGAGATCCTGGCTTGCAGATGAGTACCTTTCCAATTATGTCAGACAGAAGCTTCCCTTCTTCATTCATATCCTTGCGCTTGATCGACCGAGTTCCTCGTGGGAGACCGCAGAATAAGAGAGTCCTGGTCTTGTCTTCGTCCTCCAGATAGTCCTCGTGCTCCGAGCTAGAGAGCTGCAGGAAGCGGGTCAGCTTGCTGGCAGACATCCTGACCTTTGACCCAGCCACCTTGCTTTTGATTAGAGAGTCGCCATTCCGGAGTTTTGCGGTAGCGAAGAACTCCAGCACCTCTTTGTCCAAGATTTTGCACGCGTGTTCCAGGACGAATGAGAGCCCAGCCTCTTCCAGCATCAGAATGATGTTTCTGAATTCGTCAGAGGCATGAGACAACCCAGTTCGAACTAGCTCGCAACCAGTGACCAACCCAGCGGTTGTCCTTGGAGCCATTGCAGATCTAGGGAGAGAAGCCCTACTCTACGCTTAATCAAAAATCAAAAAGGAAGCGACACTAGTGATCAAGTCCAAGTAAGGGTGAGGGGGGGTTACCTAAAGGTGTAGACGGTGAGTTAGTGCGATGAAGACGAGGGACACCCGATGAGTGCACGCAGAGAAATTCCTGGAAGCAAGAATCGAAACCGGAAGAGCGTCCAAGAGCAAGGTGAGCGTCCTGCGGGAAACTTGCGGTGAGAACCGATGAAAGGGGAAGACGATTAGGGGAGATTCCAGCGGTATTCGGCGGGAGACCTTCGATGGAGACCGGTTCGGCGAGAGTCTTGCGGGAGTCGGCGAGTTTCCGGCGGAGGAGTCGATTCGGCGAGCTTCCCTTCCGGTGAGTTTCCCCTGTGGAGAGAGTTGGCGAGTTTTCCTGCGGGCTTCGACGAGTCGGCGGGAATGGGAAGAGTCTGCCAAAACAATCTTGTGGGATTCTTGCAGAATGTGAAGAGTCGGCGGGAATGGGATTCTTCTTCAGCGTTTCGGCGAGTATTCTGCAGTAAGTTTCCCGTGGAAATGAAAAGTCGGCGGGATTTCTTTGCGTTAACGACGTGTTTTAACAAGGGTTTAACAAGTTATAACGGAATCCCTTTGCTAAAAATCGGTGGGAATTTGTCTAAGTTGAAATCGAAGGGTTTCTTTAATAGAAATCTTCAGGTTAAGAGGCATGCAGCATTTTCGAATTCTTCGGATGTCAAGTCAATTTAGAAATTATAAATATATATATATCTTAAAGCCAATCTATTTGGGTTTGAACGGGGCTTTTCCAAACACTTCTTGACGTCAATTGTGAGTTGTCGAGATTTACAATGACATACCTTCGTTAAATCTTTTTTGATGTATAAAAGCTTTATATGTATCGTGTTAACCTATCCTTGGGTGTGCACACATATATGTGTATATATGTATATATAAATATATATGTATGTATATGTCAATACAACATGACTCAAGTATATGAGCTGAACAGACATACCTGGGATTGTGTGAGTTATCATTTAGTTCCTCAGGTAAAACATTTTAGGAACTCAATGTGAGTATGCTCAAGTAAATATCACATCTGTTATTCCAGATGCTTGTTCCAATTTAGTCTTGAGCCACCTACTGTCTAGTTTCCATCATATTTAAGGGAACCTAGACTACCCTGCAAGAAGGAATTACTTTACCTTAGGAACCCAAATCATATTGGGTCCTAGGTTCCTGTTAGCATAAGCACTCGACTGCCTTCCTTCAGAAAACCTGTCAGGAAGGCTACCTCTGCTCAAAAAATGTGGATAGGCCCTTGCCCTTGACACAGAGGGGTTGTGCCAACAGTCGATGGCAAAGTGTCCCACTTTACCACAAGCACCAACACGGGTGAATGTTGTATCGCCGTTTCTGACCTGATCTAGTGACTGAGGTGGTCACGGTCCCAGGTCTCAACGGGATAGGGCATGATCTTCTAACAAAATTTTCTCTTCCACCGTGACACGTGGAAGGGTGGAAGGAATGCATGTTGCGAGCGTCATGAGGCCGGGAGGTGGTGCCTTCCTTTCAGGCATCCCCCTTCCTGAGGCCCCATGAAAACTTACGCCATGACTTCTAACTTCCCTATCCTGTGTCCTCGGGTGGTGAGAAGTGTTCTGTGAGCTGGTACATGCAGATTCACACCGAGTTGAGGCAGTGGCAGTGAATACAAAGGGCTCAGAATGAGCCTTAGGTATTCTCTCATGGGTGGCCACGACGGCCCTTGCACTACGGGTGTCTCCACATGAGGACAGATCACCCTTGCAAGTGACCACGATTGTTCCTGTGGTCATACCTGAAGGCATGATGAGTTGCCTTCCTGGTTGGAGTGGGGGGTCGGAATACCGTTTCCCCATTTCTCCACGAATTGATAATCCGGGAGATCCACCCATTTTCTTGCTTTCTCTTTATAGCATCAACCTTGGAAAAGTTTGATACTATTCTTTTCTCATTCTCGAGACTACTCTCTAGAGCTGAGATCTTAGAGTCCTTGACCTTGTTGGACGCCAATTGGAGAACCAACAAGATCTTCAGTCGAGCAATCTCTTGAGCTTGCTCCTCAGCAAGTAGGTTGCTTTTCTGAAGGGCTCTCTTCAGGGAATCAGAATCTTCTGAAGGAAAGCAGTTCCTGTCTTCAGAAACTTCAAGAGATACGGGGCAGGATGAAGAAGTTACCTGCTCTTCTGTGTTATTGTCATTAGAGCCAGTGACCATTGTCTTCATCCATCATCAGAGCTGCTTTCCTCACTGGCCTCTTCAGTCTCTGACACGGACACTGGAGCTCTGATGTTGTCCGAGAGATCCATGCCTTCATCTTCAAAGGTGAGGACCCCCACATAGGCTTCATCCTCTGGTTGACAGCAGATCCCAGCTTTCTCTGACCCCCCCCCATCAACTCTGAGATCATCACCCACATAGATTTAGCCGTCCTACATTTTTCCAATCTAGAGCGAGAAGCTCCAGACCAGATATCCAAGATAATTTGACGAATCCTCTTGTCCAAGTTAAATAGTGACAGTTCCGTCTCTGACATCTCTGCAATGCACTTGGGCACTTCGATATTCTTTCCAGAGCAGGAGGTCTTCATAGGAATAAAAGGACCCTCTTCCAGGATGAAAGATGCTTGAGGATCGATGGCCTCCAAGTGATATGACACCCTCATCCTCCAGACGGGATAATACTCCTTTGTACATGCGGGGAGTCTTAGTGGCGATATCTCATAATCCAGCTCCATGCTTCTGACACTGGTGGCAGGATACTACTCAAGGTGTAAACCTTTTTGATGAGTAACCTGGCTTTGATACCACTTGAAAGTCCACCTAGTGTCAACTAGCTTCACCTATGGGGGGGGGGATAGGTGACGTGCATCGTTTTTGCGGAATTTAAGATTGTACCTGCACAATAAAAGTAAACAACACAACACACAGAATACACATGCAATTTATAGTGGTTCCCCGACTTGGGTACATCCACTTTTCCCCTTCGACCTATCTCCCAACAAGGGACGACTCGGTCACTTCTCCAACAGGATTGAAATCCAATCCTTGCACTATCGGAAAGAACCCTTCCACACGTAGGAGTCAACACTCCCACAAACCGGGTTGCACCCAACCCTTACAACACGGAACAAACGTTCCTTTACAACAAAAGTAAAACTAGAATGTACACAAGATACAAACTTCGTTTGGAGACTAAGGTGTCCCTCTTTGTTGACGACGTGTTCTTGAAGTCCACAAAGAGTCCACAACCATTGATCTCTCTTGGAGAGGATCTCCCCGGAACAGGCGGCGGTAAGATGGACGGCGGTAAGGTTCACGGGATCGGTGGCGACGACGATGTGCGGCTGCTGTACTTTAGAGATCCAAACTTCGTAGCGAAGCTAGCTAGGTCTACCAACGGTCACACTAGTATCAATCGTCTCGATCGATTCGGATGGGGAAGGTTTTCCCGATCTACAAATCGAGAGACAAGGGATCTCCGGTTAGACACGTGAGACGCTAAGCTTAGCTAGGCTTCTGTCGCAGGAGGATCTAGGCGAAACCACGATCTACTGGCGAACAACTTGGCGCGAGCGGCGGTGGCGGCGGCGGAGCGAAAACGGCGATCTAGGTCACGTCGCGGCTCGCATATTTCGGTTTTTTCTTCGCTCTCGCTACTGTTCAAAAATACCCATGTATTTATACACTGTAGACACTTACAATATGACCGTTGTGGGACCCACACGTAGAAACCCGAAAACCGGTTCAAAATAGTCCAGCGGACAGAATCCGGTCCAGCAGCTTCCAGAGAAAACGCCAAGTAAAAATCGGCGAGAATCGCAGGTGATTCTCAACGAATCGGCGAGAATCAGTTAGTGATTCTCGACGATTTGTCGAGAATCACTAGTGATTCTCGCCAAATCACTTAGTGATTCTCAACGAATATTACTTGGTATTCATGATCTGCTCAGCGATGGGTTCGGCGAGAATCATTAGTGATTCTCGCCGAATCTTACTTGGTACCGTTTTGAGGTAGCCGGAAAGAGTCGGCGAGAATCACTAATGATTCTCTCGGCGACGATCGCCGAATCGGCGAGAATCACTTGGTGATTCTCGTCGAATTATACTTAGACGAATTTTCGTCTTTCCACCCAAGAGCTGCTCCTTGACCCATCCTTGCTCCTTGTCTTCTCTTGCATAAACACGGCCCTTTACTTGAAAGTAAGTGCACTCCAATAGAGAGAGTACACGTAGGCCAACACACTGATCTGCTCAACGAGGGATTACGTCGTGCAGACCCGTGTATATTGACCTACTGCACCCTGACATTGGTGTGCACTTAGCGTGGAAGAACTGCAAGCACAACGTAAGAGGTTTCATCAAATACATTGTGAATTCATCTTAGCTTGATAGGTGGCTTCCTCAAATCCAGGTAATTGTGGATACAATACCCAACAGAATCCCGCTCCCGCGGTGTGCGGTGAGTGCGTGGTGTTCCTTGGGGTTGATATGAATAGTCCCCCTTATGTTGCATATAGAGTCCGGAATCTAAGTACGGACATAGGCATTGTGTGTGAAGCCTACTCGGACATGGTGGTCTGGATCGGTGACGTTGAATTTGATATGTTTTGGCGGAGAAGACTCCATGCTTTGGGTTTTCGGGTTTCTACGTGGTAGATCACAGCAGGGATCCTTGGCGGTTAGCTTAAAGGCGCACCCGGAAAACAGGGAGGAATCATCGTTCTGTTAACTTGGCGGTCTGGGAACCGGCCTTGAACATAATTGGGTTATGTGATGTTTGGAAATGTTAGGATCCGAGAGAATCTTGGCCCGCGCGTAGGACTTAAACTGAATAGGCGGTATGAGCAACGGGCAAGTGGAATCGACCTAGGATATGTGGTTCGGTGCGAGAGACCCATATATGGGGACTGGCCGTTGGCATAGTCGGGAGCCTTAGACAGTGGTCAGAAAGGCTGAATACTCATGTTGTTGCCATCGCGGGGATGGTGGTGAAGCCATGGAATTGACCGGATTCACCGTTAATGTGTCCTGAGTGCACGAGGTGTTTGGTCGTGTGAGCCTAAACCTGTGGCGAAATATATAATTGCACTTTATTGTTTAGCTGGGCTAATGAAATGAAGGGAAGGAGCACCGCCGTCCCGACCTAGGGGCAGGGTCGTTATAATTTGGTCGGCTTTTGGCCGACCGTTGCTTTGTTTTGCCACCGTGCGGTGGAATGTGCTTGCAGGTGCTGCGGAGCCGAGTACCAAATAGCGGGCTGGAGCCCATGTTGCTGTGCTAGACATAGAAGGCCAAAGCGAATAGTTGTACTTTACTCTTGTCATGTGTGGCTGTCCTGCGAGCTCATGTTTGGAAAACACTATTTATTAAGTGAACTATTTTAAGGCCAAAAGGCCATGTACCCCATTTCAGTGTACTTGGGTTTCATCCCAGTAGTGTGGGTGTGGACATTCATGGTTTATGGATTTAACTTTTGGGTTCTTTCAACTTTTAAAAGCTTCCGCTAGAATGCTCTGTGTAGGACGAGTAGTCTTAATTGGATAGTTTGAATATTCTTATATAACCCTTCCGACTGTCTGTGGTATATGGCTTCGGGTTCCAGCTGGACCTTCTGTTATATGTCATGTGACAGATGTGGGTGTTACAATTTGGTATCAGACTTCTGGTTACGGTCAGGCTTAAATGAATTCATGGCCGAATTCTTTTAAGGGGTGGTGGGCACATGTGTGTGTCATCATTATAACATCAAAAAGAACCCATGAATGTCCCCTTAGGAATGAGAAATACACTTGTTTTGTGGAATCTGAGTGTTCCAATGATTGCTTTTAGCAATTTGTTTATCATCTAATCGTGTGTCTTTGCTACTATAGGCAGCTAGGAGCGGTGCTGGTCAGTCAGAGCGTCCTCAATCAGCAGAAAGTAGTGCACCAAGGGACGTGCCTACAACACCTCCTTCAGCGGAAACCATCAGGTTGGTGGCTGAGGCTGTATTTGCAATGATAAATTCCCAACCTGTAGGGCAAATGCATCGCGCACCTCCTGTGAATGAGTAAGAACTGGTTATGGTGGCAGAGCCGAGAGTGGTGGAGCGTGCAACAGTTGATCTGGTAGAGCCGAGGAGAGCTACGTATAATCAGCTCAAGCATGTAGTGGGCTTTCATCCCCCAGTGTTTGACGGGACTGGAACGCCAGCTCAAGATGAGGACTGGCTCTCTTTGATAAAAAGGGTCTTGATAGCCACGTTAACTGAGGAGTGGCAGAAGACCACCATAACGACCTTTCTTTTGGCAGGGGAAGTGAGGATGTGGTGTGATGAGTTGGAGTTTCATCTTCTAGTGGGAAGGCAACTTGCTGATGAGCCGATGGAGGAATTCTTGAGTCTATTCTTGTCCAGATACGTACCCTCTACTCCAAAGTTGGAGATGGAGAATCAGTATCTTGGGCTGACTCAGGGAGCCAAAAGCGTGGACGAGTACCTCCACGCGTTTACATGGTTGGGTCGGTATGCTGGGGCTATGTTTACGGAAGAGGAGAGGAAGACCAACCGATTTTGTGAGGGTCTTTGTGGTGACCTACAGTTACTCCATGCTGGGCCTAAGGCGCAAGGCTTCCTCGCCTTGGTCAACTCGGCCCAGTCTTTGGAAAAGGTTGCGAAGAAAGTTCAAGAGAAGAAGGACTCAGGCGAAAAAAAGGCATAGTTCAAAGTCAGGATTCCGCAGATGGAACAAGAAGCGAAGGACTTCGAACTCAACCCCTTTGGGTGATGCATCGGGGGCAACTACAAGTCGAGTCCCAGGAGATTGCTACAACTACGGGAAGATGGGTCATTTTGCTCGTGAGTGTTGGAGAGGACGTTCAAAGTCTGAGAGGAAGTCTAGAGCGACTTATGAGGAGAAAGGGAAGGCGGTGGAGTCAACCGCGTCCCATAAATCTCCAGCCCGGCCTAGAGTCTACAACCTTGGTATGCAAGAGGCCATAAAACAAGCGGACGTGGTGACAGGTATGAGTTAAATTACAGTGGTTTAACTTTTATAGTTGTTACCTTCGTATTTGTTAGCTTATTTTTGTTGGTGCTAGGATTTGTGTTGATCTTTGAGTTTCCGGTGAGAGCCCTGTTTGATACGGGAACATCACATTCCTTCTTGTCCGAAAAATTCATATCGCGCATCGGAGTTCTGTCCTCGATGTCAAAAGACAAATTGGATGTGTTGTTGCCCAATGGGTGCTCAATGTGCGTGGATAGGATCTGCATAGTGAAGATTCAGATTGGAGACCAGGAGTTTGATTTGAGAGCATTGATTCTACCGTTAGTAGAGTTCGACGTAATCTTCGGTATGGATTGGCTCTCGGAGCAGGGTGCATGCATTGATTGCAACCATAAGGAAGTTAGGTTGGGTCTGAACACTGATCGGGAAACTACTTTTGCGGGCATGGAGGGGTCGAGTAAGATTTTGATGTCAGCTCTTCAGGTGATTAAGGCAGTTCGGTCTGGGGCAGAGTTGCTTGTCACATTAGTGCAAACTTCGACGCCTAAGCCAACTCTTGACAGTATTCCAGTCATGTCCGAGTATCCTGATGTGTTCCCAGAAGATCTCCCTGGAGCCCCTCCTCAGCGGGAGATTGATTTTACCATTGAGCTGGTAACGGGCCAAACCGGTGTCACGCTCTCCGTATCGGATAGCACCAAGAGAGATGGCAGAATTGAAAGTGCAACTGCAGGAGTTGTTGGAGCAAGGTTATGTGAGTCCTAGTTCGTCGCCTTGGAGCGCACCAGTTCTCTTTGTTAAGAAGAAAGATGGGAGCTTGCAGCTTTGTATCGACTACCAGGAATTGAACAAGCTTACGAAAAAGAATAAGTATCCGATTCCGAGGATTGACGATCTATTTGATCAGTTGGTTGAGTAAACGGTATATTCAAAGTTAGATCTGAAGTTCGGTTACTACCAGTTGAGGATAAGGGAGAGCGACATCCCAAAGACACCATTCAGTACGCGGTTTGGGCATTACGAGTTCACGGTCATGCCATTTGGATTGACGAATGCGCCATCCGTATTTATGGATCTGATGAACAGGACATTCAGAGATTACTTATATCGCTTCGTGATAGTATTTGTCGACGATATCTTGGTATACTCGCGGTGTGAGGAGGACCATTACAATCATCTACACATGGTGTTGGAGACATTGAGGAGGAATCAGTTGTATGCTAAGTTCTCCAAGTGTGAATTCTGGTTAACCTCGATAGCGTTCCTTGGTCATGTTGTTAGTGGAGAGGGGATAGCTGTGGATCCGACAAAGATAGTGGATGTAACAACCCGAAACTCAAAAGAGCGACGAGGGACGTTTTGGGCCAGTTTTGGGTTTTGGCTGCAGGCACACGGCCTGGGACACGGGCGTGTCCCAGGGCGTGTCAAGTTTGTGTCGACACTCAGCTGAGAAGTCGACATTTTGCTGTCGACATTGTGTCGAGACTGGGCACACGGCCTGCGACACGGGCGTGTCGCAGTGCATGTCGACCCGTGTCGACACTCAGCCCGCGAAGTCGACACTCCGCGCTCGACGAAGTGTCGAGACATGGCACCCGGCCTGCGACACGGGCGTGTCGCAGGTCGAGACAAGGCACACAGCCTAGGACACGGGCGTGTCCAAGGCCGTGTCGTCAGGTCAACGATCTTCGCTCGACGAAGTGTCGAGTGTCGAGACCGTGTACATGGCCTGGAGCCCAGGTGTGTTGAGGTAGACACGGGCAAGGACACGGGCGTGTCCTAGAACCCGTGCAGTGCTCGGGTTATTTTCGGGGAAAATCGATGGGGGTACACGGCCGGCCACACGGCCGTGTCAGGTGGAACACGGGCGTGTCAGGTCGAACACGGGCGTGTTCGATACCCGTGTGTTGTTCCAGGCGCATCGATTTTGACGGCGAATGAGGCACACGGCCCTGGACACGGGCGTGTGTCAGGCCGTGTGCGATCCAGATTGGGCATTTTAGTCCCGAATTAAAGCCGTTCATTTCTTTAATTGATGATCCAACGGCTGGGAGTTGTTCCTGATGGGATATACCCGTGATTGGGCCTTAGCAACCCTCACTTTTAATGATTTCTTATCTTTCTAAAGCTTAGAGAAAGAGGAGAGCCAAGGAAGGGAGAAGAAGCTAGATCCGGCCATTGGAGGAGCTTCGAAACTCCAAATCACGAGCCGACTCCGGATCCACGGAGGCGAAGAGAGTGCGGTGCTTTTCATCCGCTTACTTTTCCATGGCGCCAAAGAATAACGCAAGGGTAACGATTCTCTTCTTGAGCATGAGTAGCTCTCCTTCTTTGCATAGGAAGCCCGCTCTCGCGAGTTTGCGGTGAGTTGGAGGCGTTCCTTCGAGTAGATATGTGAAGTTCCCGTTGTTTAGAGTCCGTAAGCGAGAACGAACATAGGAATGATATGTGAAGCCTACCCGGACATGTTGGTTTGGATCAGTGATGTTGCATTGCATAAATGCCGGAGAAGACTCCGTGCTATTGGTTGTTTTTCGCGTTTTCTACATGGTAGATTGCAACAGGGAGCCTTGGGGATTAACCCTAAGGTGTACCCGGAAAACTGGGCTGATGCGTGATCTTGCCAACATGGAGGCCTGAGAGCCAACTTGAACATAACCGAGTTATGTGAAACTGTGTGACGAAAATGGGACTCGGGAGAAGTTTGACTTGCGCATATGGCTTAAATTGTTGTTGCGACGTGAGCACCGGTTAGATGGAACCGTACCCATATCTATGTCGTTCGGGTTAAAGAGACCTAAGGTTACGTGGCACTTACTGTTGGCATAGATGAGAGTTTTCGGCGGTCTATGACTTAAATTGTCGTGACCCATGCCGGGAAGACAAATTGCTCATATGTTTGGCCGTCAAAGTGGCGGTGGTGGTTCCGGAATGTCGATGGCTTTAACTGACGTGACATCGACCGATTCGCCGAGAATGTGCCCTGAGTGCACGGGGTGTGTGTGGCCGTTTGAGCCTACTCCTGTGATGAAATGAATAATATTATATTGCTCGCTTGTGCTAATAAAATTGCAGGGAAGGAGCATCGCCGCCCCGAGTCGGGGGCGGGATCGTTATAATTTGGTCAGCATTGCTGACCGTTGCCTTTTTGTTTGCCACCGTGCGGTGGTTATGTTGCTTGCAGGTGTGCTGGACCAAGCGGTCAATAACGGGCTAAAGCCCAAATTGCGAAGCCGGCCCTTGAAGGCCTATTTGGAGTGTTTACTGCTTTATTTATGTATGACCGGCCTGCGTGCCGTGGTTTGAAAATCATGTAACATTAAGTAAACCATTTTGTAAGGCCTTAAGACCAGTACTGGTGTATGTACTTCATTCCTGGTTGGCTATTCTAGTGGACATTCATGCTTTAGTGCTGGGTTCTTTATTGTAACTTTTATAAACTGCTTCCGCTAGAATGCTCTGTGTAGGACGTTGATTGGTTGGATGGTTTCCATGAGTAACCACCCGGTCTGTCTGTGGCATACGGCGTCGGGCCCCGACCGGACCTACTGCTATATGCTATGCGACGGATAGGGGGGCGTTACAATTTGGTATCATACTACTGGTTTTGGTCGGGCTTAAAATGAATTCGTGGACGAATTCTTTTTATGGGGTGGTGAGCACATTGTGTGCGTCATCGTTATAACAGTAAAAGAACCCATGAATGTCCACTTAGGAATGAAAATACACGTGTTTGAGGAACCTGCGTGTTCCTATAATTGCTATTTGCAATTTTATTTGGTCGCTTAACGGTATTTTGTACCACTATAGATGACCAGAAGCGGTGCTGGACCGCCAGAATGTCCGGTTTCTGTGGAGTATAGTGCGCCCGTTGAGGTGTTTGAGACTCCTCCTTCATATGAAACCGTTAGAAGGATCGTTGAAGCGGTGTTCGCTGTGACGGGTGCACAGCTTGGAGGAAATGTACAACCCTTGCGCCCCTGTTGTGGCTTCAACGCCGGTTGGCGTGATGGAGCAGATGACCTTTGGTAGACCACCGGGGCAGTAGCTGAATATGCATTTAATGCAGGGAGCGCACACAGTTGAGGAATACTTGCAAGCATTTCTTATGATATGCCCCTACCCATGCTTCGAGTTGGATAATGAGCAAGCTACAGTCGATAGGTTTTATAATGGCATGCACGCCGAGTTACAAGTTCTACTGCTAGGACCAAAGTTATTGGGATTCCGAGCCTTGGTGGAATCAGCTAGATCTTTAGAGGCAGATTTGAGGAAGACCCTCACGATGTCAGCGACCATGGTATCGAACTATACAGACCCCATAAGAGCTGCACCCGGTAGAATCCTAGAGAATGGGGCTATGAAATCGGCTAGCAAAGCTACTTACACTTGTCATACTTGTCGAAAGAAAGGGCACTTTGCCCGAGACTGTTGGAATGGTGCTCGGAAGGGTAAGAAAGCTATGTCAGGAGCAGTCAAGGACGTTAGTGCAAAGGAAATGGCATTCAAAGTGCCGAACACCTCAAAGTCAGTATATCGAAAGTGGTACAAGAAGGCGAGGACTTTGGGTCTAGTCCCTCTTTTCAGTGCTTCGGGGGCAACTACAAGCCAAACCCCGGGAGCATGTTACAACTGTGGGGAGCCGGGGCATTATGCCCGTGAGTGCCTAAGACCCTGGAGGAAGCACGCCGTCGTGACAACATGTATGGTTTAAAGATAGTTTTGCCTTAAACACTTGTCGCCCTTGTGCATGTTAGCTTAGAACTACTGGTGCTAAGCCTTGTTATGACTTTACTTTATCTGCAAGAGCACCATTCGTTTAGGGAGATTCGCATTCCTTTATTAGGAATTATATTGTACGTCGGAGTACCTCCTTCGATGGTAAGAGGCAAATTGGATGCTTTATAGTCCAATGGTGATCATTGTGCGCGGGTAGAATTTGTTGTGCTTAGTTTTGGATTGGGAATCAGGAGTACGATCTGCAAGCGTCGCTACTTCCATTGGTAGACGTTATAGTTGGCATGTACTGACTCTCGGAGCAGCAAGCCTATATAGATTGCGGTAGCAAGGAAGTCAAGCTGGGAGCAAGTCGTGAGACGACCATTACGAGCTCGAAGAGGTCGAGCAAGACGTAGGTGTCTGTTCTTCAGGTGGTGAAGGCGGCTCGTGCTGGTGTAGAGCTGTCCTGTATACTAGTGGAGGTTGCAAAGCCGAAGCCCGTGTCAGTTAATGTTTCAGTGGTATCGGAGTACCCTGATGTGTTCCCTAGAGATCTTCCTGGAACCCCGCCTCAACGTGAGATAGATTTCATGATTGAGCTGGTACCAGGTGCAAAGCCTGTGTCACGCTCTTCATATCGGCTAGCGCCTAAGGAAATGGCGGAGCTGAAGGTGCAACTTCTAAAAGTTGTTGGAGCAAGGGTATGTGCATCCAAGTCCTTCGCCTTGGAGCGCACCGACCCTCTTTATTTAGAAGAAGGACGGAAGCTTGAGGCTATGTATTGATTATCGGGAGCTCAACAAGCTAACGGGAAAGAACAGTACTGAATCCCAAGGATCGATGATCTTTGTGATCAGTTGGTCGGGTCAACGGCGTACTCTAAATTAGATAAGGGAGAGTGATATCCCTAAGATAACGTTCAGAACAGGATACGGGCGTTACGAGTTTACGGTCATGCCGTTTGGGCTGACTAATGCGCCGTCAGTGTTCATGGATTTGATGAATAGTACCTTCTGGGAGTACTTGTACCATTATGTGATCATCTTTATCGGCGATATTTTGGTGTACTCGCAGAGTAAGGAAGATCACTTCAAGCATCTTCTTTTGGTTTTGGAGATGCTAAGGAGGAGTTCTCGTAGTGCGAGTTTTGGTCACCCTCAGTGGCATCCTCGGTCTTATAGTGAGTAAGGAAGGTATTGCAGTGGATCCGGCGAAGATTGTTGCGATGCGGGAGTGGCCTGAGCTTTCTACGGTGGCGGGAGTTCGGAGCTTTCTGGGGCTTGCCGGCTATTACAGGCGCTTCGTAGAGAACTTCTCACGGATACCGTTACCCCTCACTACTTTGACGAGGAAGGAGCAGAAGTTCTTTGGACGCCGGAGTGCACGCGAGATTTTGAGGAGTTGAAAAGTCGGTTGACCACGGCGCCTGTGCTGACTTTGCCGAGTGGGACCGAAGGCTATGAGATTTAATAGCGATGCTTCGGGCAGCGGTTTGGGTTGTGTGCTACTGCAACACGGAAGTGTAATAGCTGATGGCGCGAGACAGCCAAAAGTGCACGAGAGGAACTATCCGGTCCATGACTTGTTGTTAGTGGCCGTGAGTTTTGCCTTGAAGATGTAGAGGCATAATTTTGTACGGTGTGAAGATGGATCTCTACGCCGGTCACAAGAGCGTGAAGTATTTGATTGATCAGAAGGATCTGAAAATGCGGCAACATAGATTGATGGAGTTCTTGGGAGACTATACATTCAAGATCCACTACGTGCCTGGTAAAGGCAATACGGTTGCGGACGCGTTGAGTCGCCGAGCCCCAGCTCAAGCCAATTGTCTATCGATGCATGATGAGCGGTTGGTACGGGAGTTGGAGGCGTTGGAGATTGTTTGTGTGGATAGGCAATCAAGTGTTGAAGCAGTACTGAATTGGACTTAAGTCCAATATGACCTGGCTGATCGGATTCGGCATGCTTTGGATATGGATGTCCATATGAAGCAGTTCATGGTAGAAGCTCTGGATGGGTCAAATTCCCAATTCGTTGTGGATGACGGATTGCTTTGGAAAGACGGTCGTCTGTGCGTCCCAAGTGTGGGCAATTTGAGGGTGGAATTGTTGTACTCGATTCACCCGGGGAGCACGAAGATGTACCGCGATGCAAAGAAACTGTTTTGGTGGCCGGGTTTGAAGAAAGATGTGGCGCTATGCGTA
This sequence comes from Platanthera guangdongensis, assembly GCA_039583875.1. Classification (NCBI taxonomy): domain Eukaryota; kingdom Viridiplantae; phylum Streptophyta; class Magnoliopsida; order Asparagales; family Orchidaceae; genus Platanthera; species Platanthera guangdongensis. The sequence continues at coordinate 132,286,821 of CM077162.1, read as the reverse complement.
GCGAAGTGCCAAACTTGCGCCTTGGTGAAGGCGGAATGCCAAAAGCCGGGAGGTTTTCTTAAGTTCTTGCCTATTCCGGAGTGGAAATTCGACGACATCTCTATGGACTTTGTGCACGGTTTGCTAAGGTTGAAAAAGGGGAAAACGACGCTATTCGGGTGGTCGTAGATTAGTTAACGAAGGTGTCGCATTTCATTCCGCAGAGGAAGGATGATCCGGCGGAGACGTTGGAAAAAAAAACTATATGTGGATAATATAGTACGGCTTCACGATGTGCCCTGCAGCATCGTGAGTGACCGAGAAGGGCGGTTCACGTCCAATGGTAGGAGGCTTGTGCAGCAAATGTTGGGGACAAAGTTAAAATTCAGCACAGCCTTTCATCCGCAAACGGATAGACAGACAGAGATGGTCAATGGAACCATGGAAAGCATGCTCCGCATGTGTGTCTTGGACTTTGGAAAGCAATGGGAAGACCATCTTTATATGGTAGAATATGTCGCACGCCGTTGTCCTGGCTGGAAACGGGTCAGTCAAGTTGTGTAAGCGATTCGAAGTGGAGGATGTTACTTTGTTGGTGCGAAGCATTCGGGAGAGGTTGCTTATCGCTAAGGACCGGCAAGCGAAGTACTATAATGCCAAGCACAGGAACATGGAGTTCGCCGTGGGCGACTATGTGTACTTAAAGATCAAGTAGTCCAAGGGTGTCTCGCGGGTGCGTTGATTGAAAAAGCTAAGCCCGAGGTACCTTAGGCCATTTGAGGTTCTGGAGCGTGTTGGTGAAGCAGCCTATCAATTGAAGCTTTCAGTGGAGCTTAGTGGTCTACATGATGTATCTCATATTTCGGTGCTATAGAAGGCGGTGCCAGAGCCTACGCGAGTGATCGCGGTCGATCAAGCACCGGTTGATAGTGGGTTGACGACAGAAGTAAAGCCCGTACGGATTGAGGACTCGGAGGTCAAGCGGCTACGCAATAACAAGATCAGGATGGTCAAGGTCCGGTGGGTCAATTGCGGTCGTGAGGAGCTCTCTTGGGAGCGAGAGCAGATTATGCTTGACGAGTATCCGGAGTTGTTCCGCTCAGGTACAAATTTTGGTTTTGAACATGTCTTTACTTTATGTATAATTTCGTGGACGAAATTCTTTTAAGAGGGGGAGAGTTGTAACACCCCGAAACTCAAAAGAGTGATGTGGGACGTTTTGGGCCAGTTTTGGGTTCTAGCTGCAGGCACACGGCCTGGGACACGGGCATGTCCCAGGGCATGTCAAGTTTGTGTCGACACTCAGCCGGGAAGTCGACATTTTGCTGTCGACATTGTGTCGAGACTGGGCACACGGCCTGCGACACGGGCGTGTCGCAGGGCGTGTCGACCCGTGTCGACACTCAGCCCGCGAAGTCGACACTCCGCGCTCGACAAAGTGTCGAGACATGGCACACAACCTGTGACACGGGCATGTCGCAGGTCGAGACAAGGCACACGGCCTAGGACACGGGCGTGTCCAAGGCCGTGTCATCCGGTCAACGATCTTCGCTCGACGAGGTGTCGAGTGTCGAGACCGTGTACACGGCCTGGAGCCCAGGCGTGTTGAGGTAGACACAGGCAAGGATACAGGCGTGTCCTAGAACCCGTGCAGTGCTCGGGTAGTTTTCAGGGAAAATCGATGGGGGTACACGGCCGGCCACATGGCCGTGTCAGGTGGAACACGGGCGTGTCAGGTCGAACACGGGCGTGTTCGATACCTGTGTGTTGTTCCAAGGCGCGTCGATTTTTACGGCGAATGAGGCACACGGCCCTGGACACGGGCGTGTTCCAGGCCGTGTGCGATCCAGATTGGGCATTTTAGTCCCGAATCAAAGCCGTTCATTTCTTTAATTGATGATCCAACGGCTGGGGGTTGTTCCTGATGGGATATACCCGGGATTGGGCCTTAGAAACCCTCACTTTTCATGAGTTCTTATCTTTCTAAAGCTTAGAGAGAGAGGAGAGCCAAGGAAGAGAGAAGAAGCTAGATCCGGCCATTGGAGGAGCTTCGAAGCTCCAAATCGCGAGCCGACTCCGGATCCACGGAGGCGAAGAGAGTGCGGTGCTTTTCATCCGCTTACTTTTCCATGGCGCCAAAGAATAACGCAAGGGTAACGATTCTCTTCTTGAGCATGAGTAGCTCTCCTTCTTTGCATAGGAAGCCCGCTCTCGTGAGTTTGCGGTGAGTTGGAGGCATTCCTTCGGGTAGATATGTGAAGTCCCCGTTGTTTAGAGTCCGTAAGCGAGAACAGACATAGACATGATGTGTGAAGCCTACCCGGACATGTTGGTCTGGATCGGTGATGTTGCATTGCATAAATGCCGGAGAAGACTCCGTGCTATTGGTTGTTTTTCGGGTTTTCTACACGGTAGATTGCAACAGGGAGCCTTGGGGATTAACCCTAAGGTGCACTCGAAAAACTGGGCTGATGCGTGATCCTGCCAACATGGAGGCCTGAGAGCCAACTTGAACATAACCGAGTTATGTGAAACTGTGTGACGAAAATGGGACTCGGGAGAAGTTTGACCTGCACATATGGCTTAAATTGTCGTTGCGACGTGAGCACGGGTTAGATGGAACCGTACCCGTATCTATGTCGTTCGGGTTAAAGAGACCTAAGGTTACGTGGCACTTGCCGTTGGCATAGATGAGAGTCTTCGGCGGTCTATGGCTTAAATTGTCGTGACCCATGCCGGGAAGACAAATTGCTCATATGTTTGGCCGTCAAAGTGGCGGTGGTGGTTCAGGAATGTCTATGGCTTTAACTGACGTGACAACGACCAGTTCACCGAGAATGTGCCCTGAGTGAACGGGGTGTGTGTGGCCGTTTGAGCCTACGCCTGTGATGAAAAGAATAATATTATATTGCTCGCTTGTGCTAATAAAATTGCAGGGAAGGAGCATCGCCGCCCCGAGTCGGGGGAGGGATCGTTATAATTTGGTCAGCATTGCTGACCGTTGCCTTTTTGTTTGCCACCGTGCGGTGGTTATGTTGCTTGCAGGTGCTGCTGGAGCAAGCGATCAATAGCGGGCTAAAACCCAAATTGCGAAGCCGGCCCTTAAAGGCCTATTTGGAGTGTTTACTGCTTTATTTATGTATGACCGGCCTGAGTGCCGTGGTTTGAAAATCATGTAACATTAAGTAAACCATTTTGTAAGGCCTTAAGGCCAGTTGTTATAAAGTAGAGAAAAGAAGCGAAAAGTAGAGAACAAGCGAATAAACTTTTGAATAATTGAAATTTTATTATCCAAAAAAGGTATCTATTACAAAGGTATGCCCTCCTTTATATAGAATGGAGGAGAGATGAGAGAATACAAATAAGAGATGTGAGACTATAATTTACAGGACAAGTGGACTATACAAAACAAACCGCACAAGCCGCGCGGTTAGACAGCAGGGCTAACCGCACGGCTACCACCAGAGAGGAAGAGAGACTGCCAGGGAAGACCGCCAGACCGCCCGGTCTCCAAGTCGACTGAGACAAACCGCCAGACCGCGCGGTCTTCAACCCGCCAAGACAAACCGCCAGACCACCCGGTCACCAACTTCAACACTCCCCCTCAAGCTGGAGCATATATATCGATCATGCCCAGCTTGTCACAGATGTGGAAAAAGGAAGCGGACACTGGCTTGGTGAAGACGTCTGCCAACTCGTTGCCGGACGTGACAAATGGAGTGCAAATCTGTTTCTTCAATATTTCTTCTCGAATAAAATGACAGTTGACTTCTATGTGTTTTGTTCTCTCATGAAAGACCGGATTTTTGGAAATGTGTATCGCGGCCTTATTGTCACAGAACATAGGAAGAGGATAGTTGTAAACCTCTCCTAAGTCAAGCATGAGAGCCCGCAACCACTTCAACTCACATGTAGTCGATGCCATGCTACGATATTCAGCCTCTGCACTAGACCTGGAAACGACAGACTGTTTCTTGCTCTTCCAACTCACAAGATTGCCTCCAACAAATGTGCAGAAACCTGAAGTCGATTTGCGGTCCCCTTTGTCATCTGCATAGCTTGAATTAGAGTAAGCTTCAACCCTTAGGTGACCATTCTTCTGAAATAGGAGTCCTTTCCCTGGAGCAGCTTTAATATACTCTAATATCCTCAGAGTAGATTGTAGATGACACTCCCTCGGAGCTTGCATGAACTGGCTCACCTTGCCAACAGCATAGGAGATGTCGGGTCTGGTTACCGTGAGATATATGAGCTTGCCCACCAGACGCCGGTATCTCGTAAGATCGGAGAGAAGAGGTGAGTCATCTGTCCAAGTTTTGTCTTCTCCAGCAGCCATAGGACAACGTGCAGGTTTAGCACCAGTGAGTCCTGCATCCTTTAAAAGATCAAGAGCATACTTCCGTTGTGAAAGGACCATGGAGTTGGGCTTTCTAGAGATTTCAATCCCCAGAAAGTATTTCGGGGAGCCCATATCCTTTGTAACCAGATGTTGACGAAGGTGTTTCTTGGTCATCAGTATCCCATCCTGGTCATCGCCAATAAGAAGAATGTCATCAACATAAACCGCAAGAACAACAAGACCAGAGGCGGTTTTCCGAACAAACAAGGAGTGATCTGCTGAGCTTCGTGTAAAACCAATGGCCGCAACAATGCCACTGAACTTGTCAAACCAGGCACGAGGACTCTGCTTGAGGCCATAGATAGCCTTCTTTAGCCGGCATACCCGTGTCTCCCCCTGAGCAACATACCCAGGATGTTGCTCCATGTAAACAGCTTCCTGCAGATCTCCATAGAGGAAGGCATTCTTAACATCTAGCTGCGAGATAGGCCAATCCCTGTTGACAGCTACAGAGAGAAGAACCCGAATAGTGCTGAGGCGAGCCACGGGCGAGAAAGTGTCAAAGTAATCAACCCATAAGTTTGGGTAAAACCCTTGGCAACCAGGCGAGCCTTATAACGATCCACACTGCCATCCGGGAGAAACTTCACCACGAAGACCCAGCGACAACCAACAACATCGGTGCCAAAAGGAGGCGGAACAAGGGTCCAGGTACCCCGTTCAGTGAGAGTAGCAATCTCCTCATCCATGGCAACTTTCCAGTGAGGAATAGTAAGGGCCTCCTGGTAGGAACGGGGGGTGGTAGTTGCCGAGATAGCCAGGGCAAAGGCTCGGCGAGCAGGGGTAAGGCGATCGTAGGAAACAACCGCAGCAAGAGGATGGTGGGTACAAGCCCGAACCCCTTTGCGAAGAGCAATCGGGAGATCCAGGTCAGCAGGTGCCTCAGTATCCGGAGTATCCGTGGTGGAGAGAGCTGGCCCGGGAGTAGAGAGAGATGGCAGCGGAGTGGAGGGAGAAAGCAGAGTAGAGGGTGGAGATGAGGAGGATGGGGAAGGCGGTGGAGTGGGTGGAGAGGACGGAACCTCAGTGGGAGCAGAGGGAAGGGATGGGTTGGTATGAGAAGGAGGAGCAGGAGGAGGAGAAGAGGAAGCGGGAGAGAAGTAAGAGGCATTGGCAAAGAAGGTGACATCCGCAGAGACAAATTGCTTGCGGGTAACAGGGTCAAAGCAACAATAGCCTTTCTGAGTGGGAGAATAGCCCAGAAAGACACATTTGGTGGCACGGGGTGAGAGTTTATCACGGGTGGCAGCGGGAGAGTGCACAAAAGCGGTGCACCCAAAGATGTGTAGAGGAAGAGGAAAGGGATCCTTGTCCGGATAAAGAATGGAGAAGGGGGTAGCACCGTGGAGAACGGTGGAGGGAAGGCGATTGATGAGATAGCAGGAGAGAAGGACAGCATAGCCCCAATAGGAGCGAGGAACATGCATTTGATTCATCATAGTGCGAGCGACATCAAGGAGGTGACGGTTTTTGCGTTCCGCCACCCCATTTTGTTGGGAAGTGTAGACACAGCTGGTTTGACGAATAACACCATGGTGAGTGCAAAAGGAGGAGAAGTCGTGGCTAAGATACTCCTGAGCATTGTCAGAACGAAGGATTTTAATAGACGTAGCGAACTGAGTTTTAACCATCGAATAAAAGGAGGTCCAAACAGAGAATAACTCGGAGCGATCTTTAAGAAGATATACCCACGTAGATCGAGAGAAATCATCAATGAAGGTGACAAAATAGGAACTGCCCCGACCGATGGTGAGGGTAGGAGTGGGAGCCCATATGTCAGAGTGAACGAGGTCGAACGGATGGGAGGAGCCCCGACGCTGCGTTGGTGGGAAGGAGGAGCGGTGATGTTTGCCAAGTTGACATGCATCACAGTTTAGAGGAGGATGATGAGGAGGGAGGTGCGGCAGGAGTTGTCGTAGAATGCGGGGAGGAGCATGACCAAGGCAAAGATGCCATTGGAGAAGATCTGTAGAGGAGGAGGAGAAGACGGATAGAGCAGAAACGTTGTCAAGGAAGTAGAGGCCACCACTCTCAGTCCCGGTAGCAATCGTCCGTTGGGAGTCCGGATCCTGAAAAGCACAAGAGGTAGGGGTGAATGTGACAGAACACTGTAGTTGCTTGCATAAAGAAGTAACCGATAATAAATTGCACGGAAACTTGGGCACATAGAGGGTATCAGCCAAGCAGAGAGACGAAGTGACTTGAACCATGCCCGTCCCATGGACCGGGGAGGGAGATCCATCAGCGACAATGACTGGGGGCAACTGAGCCTGTGTGTCAAGAAGAGAGAAAAATTGAGGGTTGCCTGTCATATGACTTGTTGCACCAGAGTCGATGAGCCATCGTCCGCGAGTCACAACATGAGCACTACCAGAATAGGTGACCACGGAGGCTGACGGGCTGGAGGAGAGGAAAGCCATGGAAGCAAGAGAGTAGCAAACCACTACGAGAAGAACAAGCCGCGAGAAGAGAATAAAGCACCAAGCCGGGCGACCAGAAAATAGGTCGGGCGGCTAGAAAGGCCGCTTCCAAGAAGCCGAGCAAAGCAGAGGGAAAGAAGTCGCACGACCTGAAAAAGTCGGGCGAACAGAGGAGAACAAGTCGCACGGCCAAAGATGAGGCCGAGGCGACTAGCAAGCAGGAGCGGGTAGAAGGCAACAAGAAGAAAGCGGCGAAAAAATAGGCAAAGGTCCAGCGGGGAAGAGGTCGCGCGGACTGAGAAGACCGAGCGAACAGAAGAGAAGAGAAGAGCAGGTGACCGCGACCAAGATGCGGGTAAGAAAGGAATAACCCGCACGGTCAGGCAGAACACAACAGCTGTGAGAAGGCGGTCAAAGGAACAGCGGGGAAGAGGTTGCGCGGACTAAAAAGGCCGAGCGAACAGAAGAGAGGAGAAGAGCTGGTGACCGCGACCAAGATGCGGGTGAGAAAGGGACAACCCGCACGGTCAGGCAGATCACAGCAGCAAGCCGCGAGTAGATAGACAACACACGCGGATAGGGACAGACCGCAACGACTAGGAAGTCGGAGCGGGAGGAAAGAGCAAGGAGCGCGGCGACAAGGAAACAGGTCGCCGAGACAAAGATCAGTAGGAGAAGAGAAGAAGAAGCAAGCCGCGCGAACAGGGCAGCGGACAGAAACAAGCCGCGCGGATAGAAACAAGCCGCGCGGACAGAGAGAAGCCAAGTCGCGAAGCAAGTCGCAGAATGCTGAAAACAAGCCGCGAACAACAGAGGGCGCACAGAATCAGGAGGAAATGACCGTGTCCTCTGATACCATGTTATAAAGTAGAGAAAAGAAGCAAAAAGTAGAGAACAAGCGAATAAACTTTTGAATAATTGAAATTTTATTATCCAAAAAAGGTATCTATTACAAAGGTATGCCCTCCTTTATATAGAATGGAGGAGAGATGAGAGAATACAAATAAGAGATGTGGGACTATAATTTACAGGACAAGCGGACTATACAAAACAAACCGCACAAGCCGCGCGGTTAGACAGCAGGGCTAACCGCACAGCTACCACCAGAGAGGAAGAGAGACTGCCAGGGAAGACCGCCAGACCGCCCGGTCTCCAAGTCGACTGAGACAAACCGCCAGACCGCGCGGTCTTCAACCCGCCAAGACAAACCGCCAGACCACCCGGTCACCAACTTCAACACCAGTACTGGTGTCTGTACTTCATTCCTGGTTGGCTATTCTAGTGGACATTCATGCTTTAGTGCTGGGTTCTTTATTGCAACTTTTATAAACTGCTTCCGCTAGAATGCTCTGTGTAGGACGTTGATTGGTTGGATGGTTTCCATGAGTAACCACTCGGTCTGTCTGTGGCATACGGTGTCGGGCCCCGACCGGACCTACTGCTATATGCTATGCGACGGATAGGGGGGGGGGGCGTTACAGTGGCAATACGGGAGTGACCTACTTTGACTACGGTGGCGGAAGTCCGGAGCTTTCTGGGGCTTGCCGGCTACTATAGGCGCTTCGTAGAGAACTTTTCACGGATAGCACTTCCACTCACGATGTTGACAAGGAAGGATCAAAAGTTTGTGTGGTCGCTGGAGTGCGAGCAGGCTTTTGAAGAGTTGAAGAGGCGGTTGACCACGACGCCTATTTTATGTTCGCCGAGTAGAACCGAAGGATTTGAAATCTATAGTGATGCTTCGGGCAGTGGTTTTGGCTGTGTTCTGCTACAGTATGGGAGAGTGATAGCCTATGGTTCACGACAATTGAAGGCTCATGAGAGAAATTATTCGGTCCACGACTTAGAGTTAGCGGCCGTAATATTTGCTCTAAAGCTTTTGAGGCACTACCTGCACGGTGTGAAGGTCGATATTTACACCGATCATAAGAGCTTGAAGTACTTGTTGGACCAAAAGGATCTGAACATGAGGCAGCGGAGGTGGATGGAGTTCTTAGGGGACTACACCTTCAAGATACATTATGTGCCTGGGAAGGGAAATGCAGTGGCGGATGCGTTGAGTCACAGGACTCCGGCGCAGGCCAACTGGTTATGGGTACATGATGAGAGATTGGTCCATGAGTTGGAGGCTTTGGAGATATCTTGCGTTGACAAGCAATCTAGTGCTGAGGCGAAACTGTTTTGGACAGAGGTGCAGTGTAACCTAGCTGATAGAGTTTGGCGGGCTTTGGTTCAGGATAACAACATGAAACAGATCTTGGATGAATCATTGGATGGGTCAAATTCCCAGTTTACTATTGACGATGGTTTGCTAAGGAAGGACGGTCGCCTATGCATTCCTAGTGCGGATAATCTTCGGGAGGAACTGATGTATGAGGCTCATCATACCAAGTACTCAATCCACCCGGGAAGTACGAAGATGTATAGAGACATGAGGAAATTATTCTAGTGACCAGGTTTGAAGAAGGATGTAGCACTTTATGTGACCAAGTGCCGTACTTGGGCATTGGTGAAGGCGAAATGCCAGAAGCCCGGAGGTTTCTTGAAATCCCTACCTATCCCAGAATGGAAATTCGACGACATATCTATGGATTTTGTGCATGGCTTGCCGAAGTAGCAGAGGGGAAACGACGCCATTTGGGTGGTCGTGGATAGGTTGACAAAGGTGTCGCACTTTATTCCGGTCAGGAAGGAAGATCCGGTGGAAACGTTAGCCAAACTCTATGTGGAGAATATTGTACGATTGCATGATGTGCCTCGCAGTATTGTTAGTGACCGAGATGGATGCTTTACGTCGAAGGATTGGAGGTTGGTGCATAGTATGTTGGGAACTAAGCTGAGTTTCAGCACAACCTTTCATCCACAGACGGATGGTCAGAACAAGAGGGTCAACAGGACTATGGAGGACATGCTTCGCATGTGCGTCCTAGATTTTGGAAAGCATTGGGAGGATCACCTGTATATGGCGGAGTTCGCGTATAACAACAACTTTCAGGCAAGTATTGGAATGGTGCCTTTCGAGGCCTTGTAGGGGAGTAAGTGTCGTACGCCGTTGTCTTGGTTGGAGGCAGGCGAATTGAAGTTGTATAAACGTCAAGCGGTGGAAGACGCCACTTCAATGGTGCGTACAATTCAGGAAAGATTGAAGGTCGCTCAGGACATGCAGACAAAGTATTACAATGCCAAGCATAGGAACGTGGAGTTCAGTGTTGGTGACATGGTGTATCTAAACATCAAGCCGTTCAAGGGTGTATCGCGGGTTCGACGCTTGAAGAAGCTGAGTCCGAGATACCTTGGACCATTTGAAATCCTGGAGCGTGTTGGCGAGGCGGCGTATAGATTGAAGCTGTCGGTGGAGTTTAGTGGGCTACATGATGTGTTCCACGTGTCGGTGTTGCGTAAGGCATTGCAAGAGCCTTCGCAGATCATTGCGAACAATCAAGTACCGGTTGATTATGAGTTGACAACAAGGGTCAAGCCAGTATGTATTGAAGATGTTGCAGTCAAACGACTTCGCAACAAGGAGGTCCGAATGGTTAAAGTCCGTTGGTATAACTGCGGACGGGAGGAGCTTTCATGGGAGCGAGAGCAAACTATGTTGGAAGAATACCCCGAGTTATTCCATTCAGGTAACATTTAGCTTTGTGTACCTTTTATTTAATTTCGGGACGAAATTCCTAAAGTGGGGGAGATTTGTAACGCCCCGAAAATTGTATTTGAGTCGGTCGCATAAAAAGGGATTTTTGGTGCCTGTATAGGGGTACACGGCCTAGGACACGGGCATGTCCAAGGCCATGTCTGGCTGGTGTTTTGGCCGTTTTCATCCCGAGAAGGACACGGCCAGGAACAGGGCTGCATGACACGGGCGTGTCATGTGACACGGGCGTGTGCCTACCCGTGTCAGTACCAGTGTTCAGTTGGGTCATGTCGGTTGACGTTGCAGTTATGCATAACACGCCCCCGGTCACGGGCGTGTCGAGAGACCCGATACGGATGTGTCAGGTAGGACACGGGCGTGTCTGAGCCCGTGTGAGTATCTGTGTTCGATGATCGTTCCTGGATCGAGGCACATGACTGGGGATACGGCCGTGTGCCAAGCCGTGTTCGGCCCAGGTTTGGAGATTTTTGAGCGGATCAAAGCCGTTCGTTTTCTTTAAATAAGATCCAACGGCCCAGATGGTTTCCTGCTCTGTTAAGGTCGGGAATAGGGGAGTTAATCCTTCATTTCTCTCCAAGGCTTTCTCTTTCCAAGGTGTTAGAGAGAGGAGGAAGAAGAAGGAGGATTCCGGCCGCCTGCGGAGCATCATAGCACCGTTTTGAGATCTGAGAGCGGATCCGTGGAGGAAGGTTCGTTACGAAGAGTTCTGTCCGTGTAGTTTTTCCATGGCGCCAAAGCGGACTACAAGGGTAACGATTCTCTACCTGAGCATGTGAAGCTCTTTCTTTCTGCAGAGGGAATCTCGCTCCCACGAGTGTGCGGTGAGTGCATGGTTTTCCTTGGGGTTGATGTGAATAGTCCCCCTTGTGTTGCATATAGAGTCCGGAATCGAACTACGGACATAGGCATTGTGTGTGAAGCCTACCCGGATATGTTGGTCTGGATCAATGATGTTGCATTTGATATGTTTTGCCGGAGAAGACTCCGTGCTTTGGGTTTTCGGGTTTCTACGCGGTAGATCGCAGCAGGGATCCTTGGAGGTTAGCTTCAAGGCGCACCTGGAAAACTGGGCGGAATCGTCGTTCTGATAACTTGGCTGTATTGGAACCGACCTTGAACATAACTGGGTTATGTGATGTTTGGAAATGTTAGGATCCGAGAGAAGCTTGGCCCGCGCATAGGACTTAAACTGACTAGGCGGTATGAGCAATAGCCAAGTGGAATCAGACCTGGGCTTTGTGGTTCAGTGCGAGAGACCCATAGATGGGGACTGGCCGTTGGCATAGTCAGGAGCCTTAGACAGTGGTCAGAAAGGCTGAATGCTCATGTTGTTGCCATCGCGGGGATGGTGGTGAAGCCACGGAATTGACCGGATTCACCGTTAATGTGCCCTGAGTGCACGGGGTGTATGGCCGTGCGAGCCTACACCTGTGGAGAAATATATAATTGCACTTTATTGTTTAGCTGGGCTAATGAAATGCAGGGAAGGAGCACCGCCGTCCCGACCTAGGGGCGGGGTCGTTATAATTTTGTCGGCTTTTAGCTGACCGTTGCTTTGTTTGCCACCGTGCGGTGGAATGTGCTTGCAGGTGCTGCAGAGCCGCGTACCAAATAGCGGGCTGGAGCCCATGTTGCTGTGCTGGCCCTAGAAGGCCAAAGCGAATAGTTGTACTTTACTCTTATCATGTGTGGCCGGCCTGCGAGCCGATGTATGGAAAACACTATTTATTAAGTGAACTATTGTAAGGCCATAAGGCCATGTACCCTCTTTCAGTGTACTTGGGTTTCATCCCAGTAGTGCGGGTGTGGACATTCATGATTTATGGATTTAAGTTTTGGGTTCTTTCAACATTTAAAAGTTTCTGCTAGAATGCTTTGTGTAGGACGAGTACTCTTAATTGGATAGTTTGAATATTCTTATGTAACCCTTCCGACTGTCTGTGGTATATGGCGTCGGGTTCCAGCTGGACCTTCTGTTATATGCCATGTGACAGATGGGGGTGTTACAAGATTGAGCATCACTTCATTTGGGAGAATGTGTTCTCTTATGGTCGAGCATGTGCTGAGTGAGGATAATATCGCAGAAATCTTCACAAATCTCCTGTCGAAGGGGCCATTTGAATGGTTACGGGTACTGCTAGGACTGGTTTCCACTTCTCACTTCAAAGGAGAGTGTTAATGTTTTTGAAGTGCAAGTGGCGGTCTGACCGGGTAGACCATATGGCTCGATGGTGGAGGTCTAATTCTCCGACTGCTTGGTCTGGAGTGATGACTAGCCAGCTTATTCCCAGGTTGTAACCGGGTGGATAGGTTTGTTATGAACGGGGAGTTGCAGACTCATATGGAGTTCTCTGAGTCCTACTTATTACGGACTCTTCTAGAGCTCGTGAGATCAAGATGGTTTGTGCCTTGTTCTTCTTTTGGTGGAGCTGTTTGCGGTGATCACAGAGTTTGCCGGTTACTGCGGACTGGTGTTTGAGTTTGCCAAATTATGTGGACTCGTTCTTGTGTCTGATGAGTTGAGTTCGCTTCATGGGCTCTTGTTTGTTTCGACTTGGTCTCAGTTTTGAGCCAAGTCTATTTACTCCTTTCTCACACTATCTTCTTATTGTCCAGCAGTCTGCATGATTGGTGCGGACTAGCTGTCTATCCAGTAGCTCGACTATGCAGGATTGTGCCTTAGTCGCGGGCTCGGGTTGTGTGGATTGGAGCAGTGTCCGTAGGGTGCTACAGACTAGTTGCGGTATCCGCAATTCACAGGTGGCAGATAGGTCTTGTTCTGGCTTATTCGGAATTCATGGTGCGACCTTGACAGAATGGCATTGTCTTCGTACTTTGTGGATAGGCCTTGTGCTAGCTGCATGTAGGGTGGTGATCCTATCAGTTTGGGTGGTGACCACACTCCTCTACGACCCTATAAATAGGACCCCCTCTCATATCATAAAGTACCAAAGAATGAACAGTAAGTGAGCTCGGGTTTTTTTGCTGTGGCCAGGTTTTTGTATCCACGTAGTTTGGGAAGTTAACCGGTTTTGTTGTTGCTGATTGTATGGATAGCGTTGAGAAGCCAGGGACTTGGTTCTGACTTGCATCAGGGATCAGTGCGGATTCTGCAAGTACAGTCGGCGGGTAGCAGTAGATCGTGGCTTGTGACCACTTGGTCTTCTCATTGGAAATCGTTCCCAGTTCAATAATGTTGACTGCTTTGTAACAACCCTATCCGTTCATGTGGTATATACTAGAAGGTCTGGCCGGGGCCCCACAGTATATATCACAAAATAGGCGATGAAGGTACGGGATGATACCAGAGTAGCACAGCGCACCTAACATATTGCATTCTAGCAGAAGCCTATACTAACACTTGAACTCCACCAGTGAATGTCCAACATATAACACAACCCCACGTTGTATATAACATATATAGGAATGTCTTACAAGAGTACAAAAGTTGGCCTTATGGCCGTACATGGCTTTCAAATAGTGGCCTCAAATAGTGGAGCGCAGGCCGGCCATAATAAAAGCACACACACAACAAGCAATATAAGCCTTCGAGGGCTAGCAGCAATAACAGCAACAGCAGCAGGGACATCAACCTTTATGCATCCCGCTTGGCTCTCCAGCACCTGTACAGGGACAATCCACCCAACGGTGGCAAACAGAGGCAATGGTCAGCATTCAGCTGACCAAATTATAACAACCCTACCCCTTCTCTCGGGGCAGCGGTAATCTTCCCTGCAGGCATATCATATCACAAGCATGGCAATATATCTCATATAATGTGCTTTCACGCACACATGCCATCATAATCATTCGCCACCTGGCCCAACGGTCCGTGCACTCAGGGCACATTCTTGGTCTTATGCCAAAGCACTTGCCCACCACTGTATCAGGGTCACAACCCAACGGTAATTCTCTTGAGCATTTACTCCATGGCGTGCAGCCGGAGTTCTAGTCTGACTACACCGGGATGACCCGTTACCCCACATTGTGTCATGGCGTGCAGGCCTCAGACTCTTGCTATGCGCTCCAACAGACCACACCTTCTGGTCCACGTCGGACGGACATAACGCAGGTCGATCCACCACCCCCGTTGCTCAAATTGCCTTGCCTTCACCGAGTACGGCGTACTCGCGGCTTAATCAAAGGCGCGGGTCGGTCTCACCAATCCTATTCTTGGCACACATCCTGGGTATTTCTTACACCCATTCTTGTCATAACAACAGCGGGTCTTTCCTGGGCACACCAATACTTCCTGTTACTCTCTTCACAGGTGGACACCGCAATATCACAAATGTAAGGGGTCTTTCCTGGCCGCACCAGTACTTCCTGTTACTCGTTCACATGTACGACCCAATAGCACAAACATAACACGGATATTTCCTGGACTACCACTCCAGTACTTCCTGCTACTACCGTTCACGGGCATAACCCGTTGACTCCTTAAACTACACGTTTATCACGGAGTCTTCTCCGAGTCGTATGGAACATCACCAATCCAGACCAACCTGTCCAGATGGGCTTCACACAACATGCCTATTCCGTACTCCATTTCCGGATCTATATTCCAACAAATGGGGATTTCATGCATCCACCAAAAGACTCCCAAAATCAGCCACCTCTTGGTGGGGGAATCACAACATATGCCAAAAGGAAGCCTTCACATGGCTAGGAAGAAAAGTCGTTACCCTTGAAGCCCTCTTTGGTGCTATGAGCTCCAAGCTGGCTTGAACGAATCACAAGAGCTTTTCCTCCACAACGTCGGCTTCAGATCTCTCATTGGTAAACCGAAGCACCACCAGTGACCAGCCCCTGCCTCCTCCTCCTTCTTCCTCTCCCTTTCTCTCACTAGAAATGAAGAAAGAGAAGACCAAATGAGAAATGAGATTTCTCTTCTCATTCACGGCCTTAAGGAAACAGGGAGGCCTCTCAGCCCTTGGATTCAGGCTGAAGGAATGAACAGCCACAAATTTGCCAGAAAACCTGATTTTTGCCTGACACGGCCTGTGACACGCCCGTGTCCATGGCCGTGTGCCTCAAGCGGTGCTCAACCGACTTATCCAAACCAGTGACACGCCCATGTGACACGCCCGTGTCATGGGCCGTGTCACCTTCAGACACGCCCGTGTCTGTGGCCGTGTTCATCAGGCGAAAAAAAAATCCCAAAATCATCCGAGAATCACACGGCCTATGACATGCCCGTGTCCCAGGCGTGTGCCCATACACGACACTAAGACACACCCTAGCGCAAAATTCGTCAGGCTGAGTTCGTCGACCCAAAGGCACACGCTCGTGTCCCAGGCCGTGTGCCGCTGCACACGACAAACATCGACCGCGTCTCGACACTCGACGATCGTCGAGCAACTTTCGTCGAACACACGACACGGCCTTGGATACGCCCGTGTCCTTGGCCGTGTGCCTTCTCTCGACACATCGTCGAGCGAAAAACTTCGACTCCCATGTCGATCGTCGACACGGGCTCGACACGCCCTGGGACACCCCCGTGTCCTAGACCGTGTCACCCGAAAATTGGCCTACTGAGAAAATTTGGGCTGTTACAACCCTCCCCTCCTACAAAAATTTCGTCCTCGAAATTAAGACACAGGAAGCCAACCAGTAACCAGCAACCAGCAACCAAACAGTTATAATATTAAAATGTTGATGTTACAACACAATTCTCTCCACGGATTACAAAAACAGCTCTGGAAACTCTTCTCGCATGGTTTGCTCTCTCTCCCATGTCAGTTCTTCACGACCGCAGTTGTCCCATCGGACTTTAACCATCCCGAACATTTTGTTCCGCAATTGTTTCTCGGCTCGATCCTTGATCTGAATGGGCTTCACTTTCGTCGTTAGCCCATACTCCACTGGCACATGGTCATCCACGATCACTTGAGCTGGATCTTTAACGGCCTTCCGAAGCACCGAGATTTGAAATACATCATGTAATCCACCCAAGTATGCCGACAGAGCGAGCCAATAAGCCGCTTCTCCGACACACTCAACCACCTCAAAAGGACCCAAATATCTTGGACTCAACTTTTTCAACCGTCGAATCCTGGAGACACCTTTGAATGGTTTAATATTCAAGTAGACCCAATCGCCAACTGCAAATTCCATGTTTCGGTGCTTGGCGTTGTAGTACTTAGCTTGTCGATCTTGAGCAATAAGTAGCTTCTCTCGAATAGTTCGTATAGTTGAGTTTGCGTCATCAACTTCATTTGGTTTATAAATTCGAGCTTCGCCCGCTTCTACCCAAGCCAAGGGAGTACGACACTTCCTTCCATATAGCGCTTCATATGGTTCCATCCCAATGCTCGCATGGTAGCTGTTATTATATGCAAACTCCACCATATAGAGATGATCTTCCCATCTCTTTCCAAAGTCAAGGGCGCACATCCTAAGCATGTCCTCCATTGTTCTGTTGGTATGCTCGGTTTGACCATCCGTTTGGGGATGAAAGGCCGTACTGAAAGTCAACTTCGTGCCCAACAGTCGGTGATCTAGCCTCCAGTCATTTGAGGTGAACCGACCATCTCGATCGCTTACGATGCTCCGAGGAACACCGTGAAGCCATACAATCTGGTCAACATATAACTTTGCCAAAATTTCGACCGAATCATCCCGCCTATTCGGGAGAAAATGTGCCACTTTAGATAGCCGGTCAACAATCACCCAAATGGAATCATTTCCTCGCTGTGATCTCGGCAACCCATGCACAAAATCCATGGAATTCCACTAGTGACCACCTTCGTTGTCGCATATTCAAGTCTTTCTGCTCCAATAGATACTTTAGGCTCTTGTGATCTGTATATATCTCCACCTTCACTCCATAAAGGTAGTACCGCCACAACTTGAGTGCAAAAATCACCGCCACTAACTCTAAGTCATAGATGGGATAATTTCGCTCGTGCAACTTCAGCTGGCGTGACCCATAAGCAATTACCTTTCTTTGTTGCAGAATAACACAGCCTAAGCCGCTCCCTGAGGCATCACTATAAATCACAAATCCATCGGTCCCACTTGGCGAAGACAACACCGGCTCCGTGGTCAACCGAAGCTTCAGCTCTTCAAAAGCTCGTGCGCACTCTGGCGTCCAAATGAACTTCTAATCATTTCGCATCAATGTGGTTAGCAGCAAAGCAATCCGCGAGAAGTTTTCCACAAATCTTCGGCAGTAGCCTGCAAGTCCAAGGAAACTCCTGACATCGGCCACATAAGACAACATTGGCCACTCTTGTATGGCCCTTATCTTTGTTGGATCCACTGCAATGCCCGCTCCACTCACCACATGGCCCCGAAAAGCCACCGACGATAGCCAAAACTCGCACTTCGAGAACTTGGCAAAGAGCTGATTTTGCCTCAATGTGTTCAACACCAACCGCCAGTGAGTCTCATGCTCAGCTTTCTAATTCGAGTACACCAGGATATCATCAATAAACACGATCACAAACAGATCCAGGTACTCTCCGAACGTGCGGTGCATCAAATCCATAAACACCGAGTGCGCATTACACAATCCAAATGACATGACTGTGAACTCATAGTTCCCGTAACGCATTCCACATGCGGTTTTGGGAATGTCACCTTCCCGAATTCTCAACTGGTAATAACCAGACTTCAGGTCCAGCTTCGAATAGACGGTCGAGCCCACCAGCTGATCGAATAACTCATCAATCCGGGGTATCAGATACTTATTCTTCTCGGTTAGCTTATTCAGTTCACGGTAATTAATACACAACCATAACCCACCGTCTTTCTTCTTATAAGAAGCACAGGCGCAATCCAAGGTGACATGCTTGGGAGTATATAACCTTGCTCCAGCAATTCTTATAGTTGGACCTTCAACTCAGCCATCTCCTTTGCCGCGACGCGATATGGCGAGCGGGCCACAGGTTTCGCACCTAGCACCAACTCGATCTTGAAGTCAATCTCCCGCTGGGGTGGTAGCCCAGGGAGATCCTTGGGAAACACATCTGTAAATTCCGACACAATCGGAACCTCACACACACTGGCCTTCGGCTCAACAGCCTGAATCAGTGCGAAGTAACACTCCGCACCCTTCCGAACAGCCTTGACTACTTAGAGTACAGACATCAACGTCCCTCCCACTCCTCGCATACCCGCGAACTTTGTCTCCTGTTCGGTATTCTGGCCCAACGTGATCTCTTTGGACTGGCAATCAATCATGGCATGCTGCTTCGCAAGCCAATCCATACCAAAAATCACGTCAAATTCCGATATCGGCAAAACAGATGCAGTCAAACGGAAATCCCGACTTAATATTTAGACCGCCACATCGCAAGCTTGATCCGCAAGCATCCAACAGCCATTCGGCAACACCACTCTGACACTTTCTGTCTTTGCACGACTAGGTATCCTAAGCCGCGCTATGAACTCGCGAGACAAAAGAATGCGATGCACCCGTATCAAACAGTGCTCGCCCCAGCGTGTCCCGAATCATCACAAAGCCTGTGACAATCATGTCACACACACAAACCGCAAACATATATGAACGAAACAAAGCATACAAGCAATAACAGAAGCAAAGCTAAACTCATACCTGTGACAACGTCACTCTGCTTGATGGCCTCCTGCAGGCCAAGATTGTAGACCCGGGGCTGCGCCTGAGAGGCAGAGGAATCCACCACCGCCTTTCCTTTTTCCGCATAAGACGCTCCTGCCTTCTTTTCACTCTTTGGCGGTACCCGACAATCTCGAGCAATATGCCCCATCCGGCCACAATTATAGCAGATACGCGTATCCGGCTTTGAGGTAGCCCCCGACGTTGCTCTCGTTGCAACGGATGAAGGAGCTTGTCCACTTGTCTTGGACTTCTTGCCCTATTTTGAGACAATAAAGGTGGTCACTGCTTCTCATTTGGTCCTCTCTTTCTTCATTTCTAGTGAGAGAAAGGGAGAGGAAGAAGGAGGAGGAGGCAGGGTGCTGGTCACTGGTGGTGCTGCGGTTTACCAACGAGAGATCCAAAGTCGACGTTGCGGAGGAAATGCTCTTGTGATTCGTTCAAGCCAGCTTGGAGCTCATGGCACCAAAGAGGGATTCAAGGGTAACGACTTTTCTTCCTAGTCATGTGAAGGCTTCATTTTGGCACATGTTGTGATTCCCCCACCAAGAAGTGGCTGAGTTTGGGAGTCTTTGGGTGGATGCATGAAATCCCCTTCTGTTGGCATATAGATCCGGAAATGGAGTACGGAATAGGCATGCTGTGTGAAGCCCATCTGGATAGGTTGGACTAGATTGGTGATGTTGCATACGACTCGGAGAATACTCCGTGATGAACATGTAGTTTAAGGAGTCAACGGGTTATGCCTGTGAACGGTAGTAGCAGGAAGTACTGGAGTGGTAGTCCAGGAAATATACGTGTTATGCTTGTGCTATTGGGTCGCACCTGTGAACGAGTAACAGGAAGTACTGATGCAGCCAGGAAAGACCCCTGACATTTGTTATATTGCGTTGTCCACCTGTAAAGAGAGTAGCAGGAAGTACTGGTGTGCCCAGGAAAGACCCGCTGTTGTTATGACAAGAATGGGTGTAAGAAATACCCAGGATGTGTGCCAAGAACAGGATTGGTGAGACCGACCCGCTCCTTTTATTAAGCTGCGAGTATGCCATACTCGGTGAAGACAAGGCGATTTGAGCAACGGGGGGTGGAGGATCCGACCTGCGTTATGTCCGTCCGACGTGGACTAGAAGGTGTGGTCTGTTGGAGCGCATAGCAAGAGTTTGAGGCCTGCGCGCCATGAAACAATGGGGGGCTACGGGCCATCCCGGTGTAGTCAGACTAGAACTCCGGCTGCATGCCATGGAGTAAATGCTCAAGAAAATTACCGTTGTGTTGTGACCCTGATACGGTGGTGGGCAAGTGCTTTGCCAGAACACCAAGATTGTGCCCTGAGTGCACGGACCGTTGGGCCGGGTTGCGAACGGTTGTGATGGCATGTGTGCGTGAAAGCACATTATATGAGATATATTGCCATGCTTGTGATATGATATGCCTGCAGGGAAGATTACCGCTGCCCCGAGAGAAGGGGTAGGGTCGTTATAATTTGGTCAGCTGAATGCTGACTGTTGCCTCTGTTTGCCACCGTTGGGTGGATTGTCCCTGTACAGGTGCTGGAGAGCCAAGCGGGACGCATAAAAATTGATGTCCCTGCTGCTGTTGCTGTTGCTGCTGCTAGCCCTAGAAGGCTTATGTTGCTTGTTGTGTGTGTTCTTTTATTGTGGCCGGCCTGCGCGCCACTATTTGAGTCCACTGTTTGAAAGCCATGTACAGCCATAAGGCCAAATTTTGTACTCTTGTAAGACATTCCTATGTATGTTATATACAACGTGGGGTTGTGTTATATGTTGGACATTCACTGGTGGAGTTCAAGTGTTAGTATAGGCTTCCGCTAGAATGCAATGTGTTAGGTGCGCTGCGCTACTCTGGTATCATCCCGTACCTTCACCGCCTGTTTTGTGATATATGTTGTGGGGCCCCGGCCGGACCTTCTAGTATATACCACATGAATGGATAGGGTTGTTACATTTTTGGTATCAGTTGTCATGGTCTTTGTCTCTCGAAGTCGTGGTCGACTTCTTTTGTGGGGTGGCGAGCACGTGTTTGTGTAAACCACATTTCTACGAATGAACTCCTGAATGTCCATGATAGGAATGCAACTTTGTGTGTTTGAGGAACCTGCGTGTTCCTATTTTGTGTTGTTAGCTTATGTAAGACGGCTAATGTGGGTGTCTTGTCCACCTTTAGGTGACACAGAGTGGAGCTGGGCAGTCAGAGCCCCAACCTTCTGATGAAAGTACGGCACCAGCCGAGGTACCTACACCAGCTCCGTATGCGGAACATGTGTGTTTAGTTGCTGAGGCTTTGTTTATCATGATCCAAGGCCGGCCACTTGGGCAGGAGCAATCGGCTGTGAGGCCAGAACAGGTGGCGGCAAGGCCTGAACCTGTAGTGGATGTGGCTACTCGAGCGGCTGAGAAGCAGGTGACGCGGTTTATGAGTTTCCATCCGCCTACGTTTTTGGGAGCGGGAACTCCTACGCAGGCTGAGGATTGGTTATCGCGCGTCAAGCGAGTCATGACGATGATTGGAATGACGGAGCATCAGAAAGTCACTTTAGCTACCTTCCTGCTTGAAGGAGAAGCTAGATTGTGGTGGGATGAGATGGAGTTGCATCACTTGGCGGGTCGTCCCTTAACCCAAGTATCGATGGAAGAATTCTCCCGTCTCTTCCTAGCGAAGCACCTTCCTGCGGCGCACCTCACTTGGAGAAGCTAGATTGCTAGGCAGAAAAGGGGATTTCTATTCTCATTCACGGCCTTAAGGAAACAGTGAGGCCTCTAAGCCCTTGGATCCAGGCTGAAAGAATGAACGGCCACAAATTTGCCAGAAAACCTGATTTTTGCCTGACACGGCCTGTGACACGCCCGTATCCATGTCCATGTGCCTCAAGCGGTGCTCAACCGACTTATCCAAACCAGTGACATGCCCATGTGACACGCCCGTGTCATGGGCCGTGTCACCTTCAGACACGCCCGTGTCTGTGGCCATGTTCATCAGGCAAAAAAATCCCAAAATTTCCTGAGACTCACACGGCCTGTGACACGCCCGTGTCCCAGGCCGTGTGCACATACACGACACTAAGACATGCCCTAGCGCAAAATTCGTCGGGCTGAGTTCGTCGACCCAAAGGGACACGCCCTAGGATACGCCCGTGTCCCAGGCCGTGTGCCGCTGCACTCGACAAATGTCGGCCGCGTCTCGACACTCGACGATCATCGAGTAACTTTCGACGAACACACGACACGGCCTTGGACACGCACGTGTCCTTGGCTGTGTGCCTTCTCTCGACACATAGTCGAGCGAAAAACGTCAACTCCAATGTCGATCATCGATAGGGGCTCGACACGCTCTGGGACACGCCCGTGTCCCAGACCGTGTCACCCGAAAATTGGCCTGCTGAGAAAATTTGGGATGTTACATGCTTCTAGCAGTCTGTCTATTCAGTTCGACAGCAGCTGTTCTCAGTTATCTGGTGGCTAGGTGACCTCGCGGTTAGGTGTCTTGCAGATTACAAACAGAGTTCTTCAACTTGGAATAATGGGTTGTCTGCGCGGTTAAGTTGATGTCTGGCGACCTAACGATTTCAACGGACTCTTTAGTTCAGTTCGGTAAAGTTGGCGGTTATTGGTTCTGTCCGCCCGTATAGTTTTTTGCCTTGTATGTTTTTGCTTCCATCGGGTATATTGGAAAATCATGTCTCTCCATTTTTGCCTCGAATTGTAAAGAAGTTTGATAGTACAAGATTTGCTTGCTCTTTTATTTGCATCTGTTTTATTTGACTTGTTTTGGTTGAGTGTTCCTGTGACATGGTTCCAGTTTTCCGCCCTTCACACATTTTTATAGAAGCAGACTCTAAAGATCCCAAAAGAAGTTCAGTAGCTAGTAAGAAGAGTATCAGGACTTAGCCGCTTCATCTCTCGCTCAGGAGACAGTTACGCCCATGTCATCCAAACCATCAGAAGAGGAAAGTTTTTTAAATGGGCTGTTGAACGCAATCAGGTGTGTTAGAGCATGCATTCCATATCTCTTGGTTGAGAATAACAAATACCATGATGTATTTGATCTAGTATTTTATGTGTTTATAGTGTGCATGTCATACATGTACAAACATAAATCAAATAAGGAGACAAGGCCTCAGTCATAAGCATGACACAAGGGTGTTTACACTTTAAAAACAACAAAAAGATGAGTGTTGATTGTTGAATTTCAAATGGCCATATCTTTCAATATAGCAAGTGTTACAGAAAATGGCAACCCATTTCAGAAAGAGAATGATGCCATTTATAATCTAGAAAGGTTTTTGATAATGATGTATATTAAGAACTAACACATGCAATAATATCAATCAAAAAGGCAATATCAACATGAATGAAAAATCATTTAGAATGAAAGGTTGGGGTAGCCATATTTAGCAAGTACTAACGCAAGCATTAACACTACCACCCAACAATAGTATATGGAAAGATTGAAATTGGAAAAAAACATGACTTCCATATCTGCCACGATCTGTATGCCGCTTACTAAATATAGCCAATGCCTGACATTAACAGTAATGCCAGTTCTATCTCCTATTACAACGATTCCTTTGCTTCCAAATCCAAAATGTTAAACCATTTTAGAGAGGCTTGTCTCAAGACCATAAAGAGTACTTCGTTGGGAAAATATGAAGATCTCAACAAGTTTTCAAGGGCAAGTGCTACCACGCATTTTCAGCACTACAGAAGAATGCACCAAGAATGCTGACATCAACATCGCCTTCATCTTCACCTTCAAAAGTCCTTGGGGAGTTTCTCTTATGTTTTATTCTCTTATATTTCTCTTTTATCTTTTTATATTTGTGGAGAAATGGTTCAAGGAGAACATTAGTATTGAGAAGGATTCTATGGGAAATTCACCGCGGTTGTTGCCGAATAAGTCATGTTGGGGAAAATTGTTCAGAGTGGACATCAGATTCCATAATTCACCGTGAGTTGTGGCGACTAGGTCCAGGTTAGATCTAGGGGTAGTTTGAGGCAGTGTCTAGGAGAGATAAGCTAGAACTAACCGGTTCTTGGGAGAAGGGGTCGGTATAGAAAACAAAAAGAGATTTTTATATTTTACCTTAGTTTATAGTGTTATTGAAATCAAACATTTGTAAGCAACTTTTACGAAATAAATCATATCATTCATTATTTCATTAAATTGATTTTATTTTCATAAATATTATTAAATAATATTTTTCCTTCAAAGCATTAACGAAAAAAATTGAAAGGCTTCTCTTGTTCATTAAGCCATTTGGATTCAATCTCTGTGACTAGCGCGAGCGATGGATTCTATCACCAATGATAGTGAAGAAGATTGAAATCCGATTTCTTTTAAAAGTAAACTTTAATAAAATATTTTTTTGAGATATCAAAATATATTCTTCTATAAAATATTCTGAAACTTCTTTAATTAACCTTGAAATATATTTAAAAATTTAAAATAAAAAATGTTGGATCCCTAGCTGATTTGGGCTAGGTTCACTAACTTAGGATGTGACCCAACATGTATAGCCAGGGTCAAAGCTGTGTCCTTAGAGTCAACATCAGATGGACCAGCTATCAACAAGTCTGCCAAAGACTCAAGATTTAGAAGATTTCAAGACTAAGTAAAAATGAGTTCGACATTCGTCGAACTCAGGTCGACGAAAGACGTTCTCAGCTCGACGATCTTGAGACATTTCTCTGAGCTGAGTTCGACGATCATCATTCTATGGTCAACGAAAACTGGGATACTTCAACAAACTAAAGTCAGGATAAACTCCAGATTATTCTAAGTCCAACTTCAGACTTTGGTCGACGAACAAGATTCTGAGCTCGACGAACTTGGACCTCCAGTACACAACTTCTCAGGTTGACGAACTCAGTACTCTACTCGATGAATTCCGGAACCAGAAGATTTGTGTCGACACTTAGGGCATATGTCGACACCAACTTATGTCGACACCAGAAAACTTATGTCGACACCAGAAGACTTGTGTCGACACCAAGACTAATAAGTCGACATCCACCTGGTTTGACACCAGATGATTCATGTCGACACACAGAATATCAGTCAACACAAAATACTTGACTAGGTCAAGAATTGTTGCTAAACTCCAGTCGACGAAGTGGCAAACTCAGCTCGACGAACTTCAGATAGAAAAGGCAAAGGCTCTGATGCATGCAACTCTGTTATCAACTCGACGATCTTGGAACTCAGCTCGATGAATAGGAAGTTGTCTGGTCGACGAATTCAATATCTCAGCTCGACGAATTGGTAATTCAGTTCGACAAATTCTGCCAACTATTTGATGATTCCAGACTTAGCCATTTCCGGCATTCTGTCCTCACTCAAATGCGAATAATTCCTGACAAATTAATGCTCTAACATTCTCTGAATGTATCCGTTAGAGGGAGCATTAATTACAGTCTTCCTCAGGAATATTACTTGCCGATTTTCCATGGGACAGTTGAGGAAATACATCAATGCCGATTATTCTCAGGTCGTCAGCATTAATTACAGAGGATTCACATTTTTGAAAAGACATAGAAGAAAAGAAGATCGAGAATCGAAAACAAGATGAATATACTCAGTCAAAAAGATAGTGACACACACAGACTGACTGGTATAATACACACTGAAGCAAAAAAGCTTTATACAGAAATCATACTGAAGCTTAAAGTGACAGGCAATGATCGTCATTCAGAAGAAGAAAAACAATCATACAATATCAAGAGTCTTCTTCTTCCACATTCTCTCCAGGACTTCCAAGGACAACAGATATCAAATCAGTCAAGAAGTCCCTGCATCACTGCTTGTCAAGAACTCTGATTGAAGACCTATCACCCTACAACAAAGCTTCCAAACCTTCCTAAACCATTCAATAATTTAGGGGGAGCTTTTGCTAAACATCAATCCACATACGTCTTCTCAGTTTATTGAGAAAGAGAAGACAGAATCACTCTCTCACCCCCTCCTGTATAAAGGGTTGTCATCTCCCTTCAAAAGTGATTCCTGGTTGCAAGTTACCTAACCAAAAGACTTGAATTGGTTTTTGGGGACCTGATCAAAACCATTGGTGTCAGGCACCTGATCAAAAACCTGAGTGGATTCCTACCAAGGGTGGTAGAAGAGTGGACTATCCAGATTTGGGGAACCACTATAAGTTTCTTGTGTCGTCTGGTTTCCTATCTTGTTCTTTTTATTCTTGATGTGTTGCTGTGATTAGGTTTATTATTTTCTGTTTTTCAGTTTATTAATTACTGCACCCATTCAGTTTACAGCAAATGCTGTAACAACACTATTATAGGGACCTAACAAATTTTAACTATACTTTATTCACCCCCCTCTAGAGTATTGTAGACCTAGCCCTCACTTTTAATTGGTATCAGAGGAAGGTTCCTTTGGTTGGACAAGTTAACTCTTGAACCAAAGATCCTTTGTTAGATGTACACATCACCTTCATTCACATTTAACTTTTAAAGTAGAAACACAGCCATGGTACATAATAAAGATTATGCAAGCACCAGACCTCCAGTTTGCAACTTGCAAAAGTTTGGAATCTGGGGGCAAGAATCAAGCTATATATGAATTCTATTGATGAAGATATCTTTGCTTCCATCTTAACAGGAGTACCTCCACCACCTGCAGCTCCTCCAAGTAACTCTACAAATATGACTGCAGTACCTCCTCCAGACTACAATGATGCTTACAGGAAAGCCAAGATGGCTGATGCAAAAGACATGAACATATTGACACAAACAATGTCTGATGACATCTTCCAAAAGGTTGCTGAGTGCACATCAGCAAAAGCCATTTGGGATTCCTTAAACCAAATGGTTGATGGATCAGCTGATGAAAGGAAGTATAGGAGATCAAATCTCATATCCTAATATGAGAATTTCAAGAAACAGGAAGCTGAGACAGTTTCAGAGATGTATAACAGATTAAGATCAATCATTAATGAGCTCAAAACTCTGGACAAGGTCATCACTCTCACGGAAGTGAATGACAAAATTCTAATGTGCTTCCCAAGCTCATGGGACACAAGAATTTGGCCCATCAAGGAGGCCAGATGCCTAAATGAGATCCTACTCAACTATAAGTCCAAGCTGGGGCCAAAAGTTATTTTTGGTGACTCAAAATTTGGACAGTCAGAAGGAGTGGGAGAAGTAAAAATAGCAGCTGTCATATTCAAAAAGGTGACATATGTAAGTGGAATGAAGCATAACCTCATCTCCATAAGTCAATTATGTGATGATGGTTATCAGGTATAATTTAACCCATCTACTTGCTCTATCATTGATAAAAATAACCAAACTATTTTAACTGGAAGTAGATAAGGAAACATTTACTTAGTAAATTTTCTTTCTGCCACAACTGATATCTGCTTACTGAATTTAACTAGTAATCAGAATGACTTATGACACAAAAGAGTAGGACATGTAAACCTGAAAAATATTGCTAGGCTATCTAAGCACAACCTTGTTAGAGGTCTACCTTCTGCCCCCTACAAGAAGGAAGGTCACTGCAGGACTTGTCAATTAGGCAAGCAAACTAAAACTAGTTTCAAATCAATTAATAAGAGTGATTCACCTATGATCTTGTACTTGCTACACTTGGATCTTTTTGGACCCATTGCTATACAAAGCCTAGGAGGGAAATCTTACACTTTAGTTATAGTGGATGACATCTCCAGGTTCAGTTGGGTATTCTTTCTGAGAATAAAGTCAGATACATTCAAGGCTCTTACAGATTTTCTCAGGACCATACAGATTAAGTTCTCTACTCATGTTGCATTGATCAGAAGTGATCATGGCATAGAGTTTGAGTCTCTTCTTATGCATGAGTTCTGTGAGAAGGAAGGTATCAGGCATTGCTTCTCAGCTCCTAGAACTCCCCAACAAAATGGGGTAGCTGAAAGGAAAAATAGGACACTCATTGAAGCTGCATGCACATTGCTTGCTGATGCATACATGCCACTAACCTTCTGGGCAGAGGCTGTAAGCACTGCAAACTATATCCCGAATAGGAGTTTAATTCACAAACTGAAGAACAAGACTCCCTATGAATTGCTCAAGGGGAAGAAACCTAAAATAAACTATTTTAAAGTTTTTGGTTGTACATGTTATATACATAATAACAACAAGAAATATATTAAAAAGTTTGAAGCTAAGGCTGAAGTGGGAGTTTTTTAGTATACTCCCAAGTAAGCAAGGCTTATAGGGTATTTAATAAATCAACATTAAAAGTAGAAGAGTCAATTCATGTTTCTTTTGATGAAACTTACATGTACTGCAAGGAGAAAAAAGTTACTACCAGTAGCAATTTGTAGGTACCCCACTTATGTGAGACATTGGATGACCTAAACCTCACCCAAGAGGTTCCCACTCATCCCTCTCCGCAAGTCATTGAAGATAGTGAAGAAGATGAAGCTGAAGAACATGAGCCTCAACTAACATCAAATATAATTCCATAAGAGGAGTTTATTCAAGATGCTATTGCACAACCAACTCCACCCACTGATTTTATCACACTTAGGGATCACCCTAGATCTCAAGTAATTGGATACATATCAGCAGGTGTACAGACAAGGCATCAACTCAACCAAGACTTAATGCATGCCTGTTTTCTCTCTCAAGTTGAACATCTAACCATTCATGATGCTGAGCAAGATCCCCACTGGATCCTTACAATGCAAGAGGAACTAAACTAATTTGAGAGATGTAAAGTTTGGGATTTGGTTCCAAGACCTTAAAACTACCCAGTTATTAGAACCAAATGGGTTTTCAGGAATAAGCTTGATGCCAAAGGAGACATTGTGAGAAACAAGGCTAGGTTTGTTGCTTAAGGATATATGCAAGAGGAAGGAATTGACTATGATCAGACCTTTACACCTATTGCAAGGTTGGGAGCTATAAGGATCTTCCTTGCCTATGCAACATTCAAAAGGTTCAAAGTCTTTCAAATGGATGTGAAAAGTGCTTTTCTTAAATGGAGTATTATCAGAAGAGGTTTATGTAGAACAACCTCCAGGTTTTGTCTCTCCAACTTATTCCTCTTATGTTTTTAAATTAAATAAGGCTTTATATGTTCTAAAGAAAGCTCCAAGAGCTTGGTATGAGACCTTAACAAGTTTCATATTAGAGTATAAATTTATAAGAGGAACTGTAGATAAAACCCATTTCACTAGACATCATAAGGACCAAATCTTGTTAGTGCAAATCTATGTAGATGACATTATATTTGGCTCTACAGATTCAAAATTGTGCAAGAGGTTTTCTGACCTCATGCATTCTAAATTTGAAATGAGTAGCATGGGAGAGCTTTAATATTTCCTTGGTATCTAATTGAAACAGCTTCTTGATGGCATCTTCATCTCTCAAGCAAAATATGCTAAAGAACTTCTAAAGAAGTTTGGGATGGCTGATGCCTCAGCTAAGAAAACTCCGATGGTCACCAATGTTGTTGTGGACTCTGATATACCAGGAAAACTTGTAGATCAGAAACTTTATAGTGGCATTGTTGGGTCCCTATTATACCTCACAGCAAGTAGCCCAGATATTATGTTTGCTACATGCCTTTGTGCTAGGTTCCAAGTGAACCCTAAAGAATCTCATCTAATTTTATTAAAAGGATTTTAAGATATATAAAGAGTTGTCCTAATCTAGGCCTATGGTATGCTGCTGAATAAGAATTTGAGTTAACTGGATACTTTGATGCTGATTTTGCTGGATGCAGGGTTGATAGAAAAAGTACTTCAGGAACCTGCCAGTTCCTGGGTATGAGACTAGTATCATGGTTTTGTAAGAAGCAAACATCAGTGTCAACTTCAACTACTGAAGCAGAATATATTGCAGCAGGCAGCTGTTGTTCACATATGCTCTGGATACAGAATCAACTTCGAGATTATTGGTTCAACTTAAATAATTCAACGCTATTCTGTGATAATACTAGTGCTATAGCCATAGCACAAAATCCAGTTCACCATAGTAGGACAAAACATATTGACATAAGACATCATTTCTGTAACGCCCCAAAACTCAAAGGAGCGAAGGGGGACGTTTTGGGCCAGTTTTGGTTTCTGGCTGAAGGCACACGGCCTGGGACACGGGCGTGTCCCAGGGCGTGTCAAGCGCGTGTCGGCACTTAGCCGCGAAGTCGTCGAGTTATACTCGACGATTCGTCGAGAGTGGGCACACGGCCTGCGACACGGGCGTGTCGCAGGGCGTGTCGACCCGTGTCGACACTTAGCCGTGAAATCGTCGAGTTATTCTCGACGATCCGTCGAGAATGGGCACACGGCCCGCGACACGGGCGTGTCGCCGGGCGTGTCGACCCGTGTCGACGATCGTCCCGTGAAAGTCGTCGAGATTCACTCGACGATCGTCGAGACAAGGCACACGGCCTAGGACACGGGCGTGTCCAAGGCCGTGTCATCCATTCGTCGTTCTCCCCTCGACGAAATGTCCCGTGTACACGGCCTGGGGTCCAGGCGTGTCAATGTGACACGGGTAAGGACACGGGCGTGTCCTAGAACCCGTGCAGTGCTCGGGTTGAAAACGGGGGAAAATCATGGGGTACACGGCCGGCTACACGACCGTGTCAGCTGGAACACGGGCGTGTCAGCTCGAACACGGGCGTGTTCGATACCCGTGTGAGGGTCCAGGAGATTCGATTTTGACGGCGAATGCGGCACACGGCCCTGGACACGGGCGTGTGCCAGGCCGTGTTCGGTCCAGATTGGGCATTTCAGCCCCGAATCAAAGCCGTTCGTTTTCTTAGGTTGAGATCCAACGGCTGGGGATGGTTCCTGAGAGGATATACCCGGGTTTGACTTAGAAAATCCATTCTTTCTTACCTTTTCATCTCTCCAAATCCTTGGAGAAAGGGGAAAAGCCATTGGAGGAAGAGGAGCTAGATCCGCCATTGGAGGAGCTTCGGAGCTCCGAATCGCAAGCCGACTCCGGATCCACGGAGGCAACGCAAGTGCGGTGATTTCTATCCGATTACTTTTCGATGGCGCCAAAGAGGAACTCAAGGGTAACGATCCTCATCTTGAGCATGAATAGCTCTCTTTCTTAGCATAGGAAGCCCGCTCTCGCGAGTTTGCGGAGAGTTGGAGGCGTTCCTTCGGGTGGATATGTAAAGTCCCCGTTGTTTAGAGTCCGTATGCGAGAACGGACATAGGCATTTTGGTTGAAGCCTACCCGGACATGTTAGTCCGGATCGGTGATGTTGCATTGCATAAGGCCGGAGAAGACTCCGTGCTATGGTTTGTTTTCGGGTTTTCTACGCGGTAGATTGCAGCAGGGAGCCTTGGGGACTAACCCAAAGGTGCACCCGGAAAACTGGGCGGATACGAGATCTTGCCAACTTGGTGGCCTGAGAGCCAACTTGAACATAACGTGGTTATGTGACTTGCGGTAGAATGGGACTCGGCGAAAGTTTGACCCGCGCAAATGGCTTAAATTGTCGTTGCGATGTGAGCACGGGTTAGATGGAACCGTACCCGCTCTATGTCGTTCGGGTTAGAGAGACCTAAGGTTACGTGGCACTCGCCGTAGGCATAGATGGGAGTCTTCGGCGGTCAATGGCTTTAATTGACGTGACCCAGGCCAGGAAGATGAATTGCTCATAGGTTTGGCCGTCTAAGTGGCGGTGGTGAGTCCGGAATGTTAATGGCTTTAATTGACGTAACATCGACCGGTTCACCGAGAATGTGCCCTGAGTGCACGGGACGTGTGGCCGTACGAGCCAACGTCTGTGATGAAATGGCTATGGTTATATGCATTGCTCGCTTGTGCTAATGAAATTCAGGGAAGGAGCATCGCCGCCCCGAGTTGGGGGCGGGATCGTTATAATTTGGTCAGCATTGCTGACTGTTGCCTTGTTTGCCACCGTGCGGTGGTTTGTTGCTTGCAGGTGCAGCTGGACCAAGCGGTCAATAGCGGGCTAAAGCCATTTTTGCGAAGCTGGCCCTCGAAGGCCAAAGTGGAAATGTTTTCTGTTTTATTCATGTATGACCGGCCTGCGTGCCGAGGTTTGTAAAACATGTAATTTTCAAGTGAAACACTTTGTAAGGCCTTAAGGCCGGTTTTGGGTATTTTGTATAACATTCCTTTTGGTATTAGTGGACATTCATGCTCCTATGCTGGGTTCTTATTTACAACTCTTATAAACTGCTTCCGCTAGAATGCTCTGTGTAGGACATTAAGATTGGTTGGATGGTTTCCATACGTAACCACCCGGTCTGTCTGTGGTATATGGCGTCGGGCCCCGGCCGGACCTACTGCTATATACTATGCGACGGATAGGGGGTGTTACAATTTGGTATCAGACTACTGGTTTTGGTCGGACTTAAACTGAATTCGTGGTCGAATTCTTTTTAAGGGGTGGTGAGCACATTGCGTGCGTCACCGTTATAATGGTAAAAGAACCCATGAATGTCCACTTAGGAATGAAAATACTCGTCTTTGAGGAACCTGCGTGTTCCTATAATTGCTGTTTGCAATACAATTTGGTCGCCTAACGGTGTTTTGTACCACTATAGGTGACCAGAAGTGGTGTTGGGCCGTCAGAACGCCGAGTTTCTGAGGCTAGTAGTGCACCGGATGTTGCTCCTGCAACACCTCTGTCGGCTGAAAATATACGATTGGTGGCTGAAGCGGTGTTGGCCGTGATTAATGCGCAGCCTGGAACGCAAGCGCAGCAGCCCGCTCCCGTGATGGAGCAAGAACCTCTGCAAGAGGCTGAGCCGAGGAGGGTGGAGCAAGTGGTTGTAGAACCGATAGTGCCAAGGAGGGCAACTGAGAGGCAGCTAAAGCATGTAATGAGCTTTAACCCTCCGTTATTCTCAGGGTTGGGAACCCCATCTCAGGCTGAAGACTGGCTCTCTAGGGTGAAGAGAGTCATGACGGCGACGGAGACGGAGGAGTGGCAAATGACCACCATCGCTACGTTCCTGCTGGACGGTGAAGCGAGGATGTGGTGGGAAGGATTGGAGCTGCATCATTTGAGAGGTAGACAACTGATAGACGTTCCGATGGAAGAGTTCTCGGGATTGTTCTTAGCAAGATACCTCCCTTCTACTCAGAGGATTTCAATGGAGAATGAGTTCCTGAAGTTGGTGCAGGGTGAGAGGAGCGTGGATGAATATCTCCACGAGTTTACGCGGTTGAGTCGTTATGCTAGCTCCACCATCATGGATGAGGAGCGCAAGACTAATCGTTTTTATGAAGGCTTGAGGGATGAGCTGAGACTTTTACTGTCGGGGCCACCGGTCCTTGGAGAAGGACATGAAGAGCGTGCAAGCGAAGAAAAGCTTGAGTGAAAAGAAATTTGAGTTCAGAGTGCCGACTACTTCAAAGTCCGGCTATCGGAGGGCTTTCAAGAAGCATAGGACTTCGGGTCCAGCTCCTTCTGGTGCTTCTGGGGCGACTACGGGTCGGACCCCGGGTGCGTGCTTTACATGCGGAAAGACGGGGCACTTTGCCCGTGATTGTTGGAGCAGACGTCCTAAGTCTGAGAGGAGGCCGGGAGCCACTTATGAAGAAAAGGGTAAGGCGGTGGAGTCGACCGCATCCCATTATGCTCCGGCCCAACCAAGGGTCTACAATCTTGGCCAACAGGAGGCCATTAAACAAGCTGACGTGGTGACAGGTACGATTTAATTTATAGCAAGTTAATTTCTTTATATGCTTGTTATGCACATGTTACCTTACCACTACTTGTTTAGGATTCGTATTGATTTGTGAAAATCCGGCACGAGCACTCTTCGATACGGGAGCTTCACACTCCTTCTTGTCCGAAGGATTTATATCACGCATCGGAGTCCCTTCTTCGATGGCGAAGGATAAGTTGGATGTGTTGTTGCCCAATCGGTGTTCGATGCGAGCGGTTAGGATCTGCGATGTTAAGATTCGTATTGGGGACCAGGAGTTCGACCTGCGGGCGTCTTTACTTCCGTTAGTGGAGTTCGACGTCATATTTGGCATGGACTGGCTCTCGGAGCAGCAGGCCCATATAGATTGCGGTAGCAAGGAAGTCAAGCTGGGAGCAAGTCGTGAGACGACTTTTACGGGCTTAAAGGGGTCGAGCAAGACGTTTATGTCTGCTCTTCAGGTGGTGAAGGCGGTTCGTGCCGGAGCAGAACTGTTCTTTACACTAGTGGAGGTTGCAAAGCCGAAGCCCGCTTTGGATTGTATTTCAGTGGTATCGGAATACCCTGATGTGTTCCCCGCAGATCTTCCTGGAGCCCCGCCTCAACGGGAGATAGATTTTACGATCGAGCTAGTGCCAGGTGCAAAGCCTATGTCACGATCTCCGTATCGGCTAGCGCCTAAGGAAATGGCGGAGCTGAAAGTTCAACTGCAAGAGTTGTTGGAGCAAGGGTATGTGCGCCCGAGTTCTTCGCCTTGGAGCGCACCGGTCCTCTTTGTTAAGAAGAAGGACGGAAGCTTGAGATTATGTATTGATTATCGGGAGCTAAACAAGCTTACGGAGAAGAACAAGTACCCGATCCCCCGGATTGATGATCTCTTCGATCAGTTAGTCGGGTCGACGGTGTACTCGAAGTTGGATCTCAAGGCTGGGTACTATCAGCTGCGGATAAGGGAGAGTGATATCCTGAAGACAGCGTTTAGTACGAGGTACGGGCATTATGAGTTTACGGTCATGCCGTTTGGGCTGACTAATGCGCCGTCAATATTCATGGATTTGATGAACAGGACGTTCAGGGAGTACTTGGACCATTTTGTGATCGTCTTCATCGACGATATTTTGGTGTACTCGCAAAGTGAGGAAGATCACTTCAAGCATCTTCATTTGGTGTTGGAGACGCTAAGGAGAAATCAGTTGTATGCCAAGTTCTCGAAGTGCGAGTTTTGGCTATCCTCAGTGGCGTTCCTCGGGCATATAGTGAGTGGAGAGGGTATTGCGATGGATCCGACGAAGATTGTTGCGATACGGGAGTGGCCTGAGCTTGCTACGGTAGCAGAAGTCCGGAGCTTTTTGGGGCTTGCCGGCTATTATAGGCGCTTCGTAGAGAACTTCTCGCGGTTAGCGTTACCTCTCACTACTTTGACGAGGAAGGAGCATAAGTTCGTTTGGACGCCGGAGTGCGCGCGAGCTTTTGAGGAACTGAAGTGTCGGTTGACCACGACGCCTGTGCTGAGTTCGCCGGTTGGGACCGAAGGCTATGAGATATATAGCGATGCTTCGGGCAGCGGTTTGGGTTGCGTGCTACTGCAGCATGGAAGCGTGATAGCTTATGGCTCGAGACAGCTAAAAGTGCACGAGAGGAATTATCCGGTCCATGACTTGGAGTTAGCGGCCGTGATTTTTGCATTGAAGCTGTGGAGACACTATTTTTACGGTGTGAAGATTGACATCTACACCGATCACAAGAGCCTAAAGTACCTGATTGATCAGAAGGATCTGAATATGCGGCAGCGTAGGTGGATGGAGTTCCTGGGGGACTATACTTTTAAGATCCACTACGTGCCTGGCAAAGGGAATGCGGTTGCGGACGCGTTGAGTCGCCGAGCCCCAGCTCATGCCAATTGGCTATCGGTGCACGATGAGCGGTTGGTGCGGGAGTTGGAGGCGCTGGAGATTATTTGTGTGGATAGACAATCAAGTGCTGAAGCGGTTCTGAATTGGACTGAAGTCCAATATGACCTGGCTGATCGGATTCGGCAGGCTTTGGATATGGATGCTCATATGAAGCAGTTCATGATAGAGGCTCTGGATGGGTCAAATTCCCAATTCGTCGTGGAGGACGGATTGCTGTGGAAAGACGGTCGTCTGTGCGTCCCAAGCGTGGGCAATTTACGGGTGGAGTTGTTGTACGAGGCACACCATACCAAGTACTCGATTCACCCGGGGAGCACGAAGATGTACCGCGATGTAAAGAAGCTATTTTGGTGGCCGGGTTTGAAAAAGGATGTGGCGCTATACGTAGCGAAGTGCCAAACCTGCACCTTGGTAAAGGCAGAGTGCCAAAAGCCGGGAGGTTTTCTTAAGTCCTTGCCTATTCCGGAGTGGAAATTTGACGACATCTCTATGGACTTTGTGCACGGTTTGCCAAGGTCGCAAAAGGGGAACGACGCCATTTGGGTGGTTGTTGATCGATTAACAAAGGTGTCACATTTTATTCCGCATAGGAAGGACGATCCGGTGGAGAAGCTGGCAAAGCTTTATGTGGATAATATAATACGGCTTCATGGTGTGCCCCGCAGCATCGTGAGTGACCGAGATGGGCGGTTCATGTCCAATGATTGGAGGCTGGTGCAGCAAATGTTGGGAACAAAGCTGAAGTTTAGCACAGCCTTCCACCCACAAACGGATGGGCAGACCAAGAGGGTCAATAGAACCATGGAAGACATGCTTCACATGTGTGTCTTGGATTTCGGAAAGCAATGGGAAGACCACCTATATTTGGTGGAGTTCGCATACAACAACAGCTACCAAGCAAGTATTCAGATGGTGCCCTTCGAGGCCCTATATGGTAGGAAATGTCGCACGCCGTGGTCTTGGTTAGAAACGGGTGAGTCAAAGTTGTATAAGCGATCGGAAGTAGAGGGTGCTACTTCTTTGGTGAGAACCATTCGGGAGAGGTTGCTCATCGCTCAGGACCGGCAAGCAAAGTACTATAATGCCAAGCACAGGAACGTGGAGTTCGCTGTGGGCGATTATGTATACTTAAAGATCAAGCCATTCAAGGGTGTCTCGCGGGTGCGGCGATTGAAAAAGCTAAGCCCGAGGTACCTTGGACCGTTCGAGGTTCTGGAGCGAGTTGGAGAAGCGGCCTATAGATTGAAGCTTTCAGTGGAGCTAAGTGGTTTACACGATGTATTCCATATTTCGGTGCTTCGAAAGGCGATGCAAGAGCCTACGCAAGTGATCGCAGTCGATCAAGTGCCGGTGGAAAGTGGGCTAACGACAAAGGTCAAGCCCGTGCGGATTGAGGACTCGGAGGTCAAGCCGCTACGCAATAAAGAGATCAGGATGGTCAAAGTCCGGTGGGACAATTGCGGTCGTGAAGAGCTCTCTTGGGAACGAGAGCAGACGATGCTTGACGAATATCCGGAGTTGTTCCGCTCAGGTACAAATTTTGTTTTTGTACATGTTTTTCCCTTTATGTAATTTCGTGGGCGAAATTCTTTTAAGAGGGGGAGAGTTGTAACGCCCCGAAACTCAAAGGAGCGAAGGGGGACGTTTTGGGCCAGTTTTGGTTTCTGGCTGAAGGCACACGGCCTGGGACACGGGCGTGTCCCAGGGCGTGTCAAGCGCGTGTCGGCACTTAGCCGCGAAGTCGTCGAGTTATACTCGACGATTCGTCGAGAGTGGGCACACGGCCTGCGACACGGGCGTGTCGCAGGGCGTGTCGACCCGTGTCGACACTTAGCCGTGAAATCGTCGAGTTATTCTCGACGATTCGTCGAGAATGGGCACACGGCCCGCGACACGGGCGTGTCGCCGGGCGTGTCGACCCGTGTCGACGATCGTCCCGTGAAAGTCATCGAGATTCACTCGACGATCGTCGAGACAAGGCACACGGCCTAGGATACGGGCGTGTCCAAGGCCGTGTCATCCATTCGTCGTTCTCCCCTCGACGAAATGTCCCCTGTACACGGCCTGGGGTCCAGGCGTGTCAATGTGACACGGGTAAGGACACGGGCGTGTCCTAGAACCCGTGCAGTGCTCGGGTTGAAAACGGGGGAAAATCATGGGGTACACGGCCGGCTACACTGCCGTGTCAGCTGGAACACGAGCGTGTCAGCTCGAACACGGGCGTGTTCGATACCCGTGTGAGGGTCCAGGAGATTCGATTTTGACGGCGAATGCGGCACACGGCCCTGGACACGGGCGTGTGCCAGGTCGTGTTCGGTCCAGATTGGGCATTTCAGCCCCGAATCAAAGTCGTTCGTTTTCTTAGGTTGAGATCCAACGGCTGGGGATGGTTCCTGAGAGGATATACCCGAGTTTGACTTAGAAAATTCATTCTTTCTTACCTTTTCATCTCTCCAAATCCTTGGAGAAAGGGGAAAAGCCATTGGAGGAAGAGGAGCTAGATCCGCCATTGGAGGAGCTTCGGAGCTCTGAATCGCAAGCCGACTCCGGATCCACGGAGGCAATGCAAGTGCGGTGATTTCTATCCGATTACTTTTCGATGGCGCCAAAGAGAAACTCAAGGGTAACGATCCTCATCTTGAGCATGAATAGCTCTCTTTCTTAGCATAGGAAGCCCGCTCTCGCGAGTTTGCGGAGAGTTGGAGGCGTTCCTTCTGGTGGATATGTAAAGTCCCCATTGTTTAGAGTCCGTATGCGAGAACGGACATAGGCATTTTGGTTGAAGCCTACCCGGACATGTTAGTCCGGATCGGTGATGTTGCATTGCATAAGGCCGGAGAAGACTCCGTGCTATGGTTTGTTTTCGGGTTTTCTACACGGTAGATTGCAGCAGGGAGCCTTGGGGACTAACCCAAAGGTGCACCTGGAAAACTGGGCGGATACGAGATCTTGCCAACTTGGTGGCCTGAGAGCCAACTTGAACATAACGTGGTTATGTGACTTGCGGTAGAATGGGACTCGGCGAAAGTTTGACCCGCGCAAATGGCTTAAATTGTCGTTGCGATGTGAGCACGGGTTAGATGGAACCGTACCCGCTCTATGTCGTTCGGGTTAGAGAGACCTAAGGTTACGTGGCACTCGCCGTTGGCATAGATGGGAGTCTTCGGCGGTCAATGGCTTTAATTGACGTGACCCAGGCCAGGAAGACGAATTGCTCATAGGTTTGGCCGTCTAAGTGGCGGTGGTGAGTCCGGAATGTTAATGGCTTTAATTGACGTAACATCGACCGGTTCACCGAGAATGTACCCTGAGTGCACGGGACGTGTGGCCGTACGAGCCAACGTCTGTGATGAAATGGCTATGGTTATATGCATTGCTCGCTTGTGCTAATGAAATGCAGGGAAGGAGCATCGCCGCCCCGAGTTGGGGGCGGGATCGTTATAATTTGGTCAGCATTGCTGACCGTTGCCTTGTTTGCCACCGTGCGGTGGTTTGTTGCTTGCAGGTGGAGCTGGACCAAGCGGTCAATAGCGAGCTAAAGCCCTTTTTGCGAAGCTGGCCCTCGAAGGCCCAAGTGGAAATGTTTTCTGTTTTATTCATGTATGACCGGCCTGCGTGCCGAGGTTTGTAAAACATGTAATTTTCAAGTGAAACACTTTATAAGGCCTTAAGGCCGGTTTTGGGTATTTTGTATAACATTCCTTTTGGTATTAGTGGACATTCATGCTCCTATGCTGGGTTCTTATTTACAACTCTTATAAACTGCTTCCGCTAGAATGCTCTGTGTAGGACGTTGAGATTGGTTGGATGGTTTCCATACGTAACCACCCGGTCTGTCTGTGGTATATGGCGTCGGGCCCCGGCCGGACCTACTGCTATATACTATGCGACGGATAGGGGGTGTTACAATTTCATTAGCGAGTGTGTAGACAAAAATAAAAATAAGCTTGTCTATATCTACACTGATTTACCAAAAGCTGATATATTCACCAAACCTCTAGATGATAAAAATCATGCTTTCTTTCTAAATCAGCTGGGAATGATCAACGGAGAAGACTTATTTTAAGTTATGTCTGCATTCGACGAATTTTCTAGAGTTCGTCGAATGGAGTTTGGCGAATAAGGGAAAGTTTGAGAGATATTCGTCGAACAGAGATCGACGAATTCTCTG
This sequence comes from Platanthera guangdongensis, assembly GCA_039583875.1. Taxonomy (NCBI): domain Eukaryota; kingdom Viridiplantae; phylum Streptophyta; class Magnoliopsida; order Asparagales; family Orchidaceae; genus Platanthera; species Platanthera guangdongensis. The sequence goes on along the minus strand of CM077162.1, from coordinate 132,247,035 downwards.
TGAGTGAAACAATGTTTTTCGACCATCGTTCGACGAACTTTGCTTTAGAAGATATTCGTCGACCTAAGTTCGACGAAACATCTTCCATTCTTTTGACGAGCTCGGCGAATTATTTAACTTTAAAATATTTCGTCAACCTCAGCTCGAAGAATCAATTTTATTTTCGTGGAACGGAGTTTGTCAATTTATATTCTGGAAAATCTTATATCTAGGTTTTTTTCGACCTCCATCCCGCGCTTTCTGTTCCCTTGCACTTGATCATCATTTCTGTGTCTTTCTTGCAGGTGATTTCAATGGCGACTCTGGCAAGCACTCTCACCGGAATGAAGTTTGATACAGGATATGACGTGGATTTCGATTCATTTCAACATTCTGATCCAATCTTTCTCTATATCTTGGAACTTCTTGAATAATAGAGACTAAAAACTCTAATGACGAGAAGGGTCATACTACACAGCATGGAAATCAGGGAATGGGTATACACACTGTCGTCAACAGAAGAGAACATCATGACGTGCACTATCGCGGGTAACTCCATCTCTTTAACCCCCGCAATCTTAACTGAGATTTTTGGATTAAGAAATGGAGCAGAAGACCTCGAAATTGAAACAGAGGAGTCTAATATGATGTTGAATCTCATGGAGTATGCTGGATACAATCCCGATAAACTATTGAAGAAACACTTGTCTGCTCCCTATAAATTTTTAGCAGACTTAGTAGGCAAAGTGCTACTTGGAAAATACACTGCACACGACTATATCACCAAACAAAAATTTTTGATTATGTGTGCAATCATCAACAAGAAGCCACTAAACTGGGCACAACTTTTGTTTGACTTGATAAAGAAGAAGAACACTAAGAAGGAAGTCTATTTTGGAAGAATTCTAGGAATCTTCCTACAGGATAAGGCTGTTGAATCCCTGGTCTCCCAGACCATATTCATAAATTCCAGTAAAAGGCTGATATGTGCCTTATTTGGCCAATGAGAGAGGACCATCACTAAGCCCTCTATGACTTCCACCTCTTCCACAAAAGCTTCTGAAGGCACAAGGGCTATTAAAGCCACTCCACACTCTACTGAATAGAACATTCCTTCCACATCTTCTCTTCCAGCCCCTCTTCCAACAACAACAAAATCCCCAGTCACTCCATCTTTACCAATCACCATCACTGACATTCCCTCTTCCACCCTTCAGGAAAATCAACTACCCACACCTCCTGAATACCCTCATGACACATACATTTCCACACCACCACAGTCTCCACTTCCCCCACATCTATCTTCCATACCATATTACATCATGCCATCAGACACCATGATGCAAGATGCCACCCTTCCATCCCTATCAACATCTACCCTTCACATACCTGATGTTCTACCGTCTATTCCATCAAAAGTTGTCACCTCTTTCACACCAACTACAACACCATCCACCACTGTCTCATTGGACCACTTTACCATCTCATTTATCATCACCATCATAACTCCTCTTCTTAAATCACTTATAGCAGAGGCCATTACACCTCTTGATACCACCATTACCTCTTTATATGCACAAATATCTGCTCTCACTGCTGCCCCATCCTCAGTCAGGGGCCTGACCTCAATTCTCACTGATACCAGGCAGGGGGAGATGCCTGATGATGAAGCAGTAGCTATAGCTTCAGAGTCTTCAGCTCCAGCACCAGCAGATACTCCAGTCTTCACAATAGAATATACATACTGTATAGATAAAGATTTGAGTGAGTTTATTGATACTGATATGGACATTGATGAGACTGTTGGTGATTTTATCCTAAATCCTACAGTTAACCTAGAAGAATGGCTGCAAACGTTTGATACTGTATATATGCTTCCTCTTCCAGCAAAATTCACTAAGCCACATTTGGCTATTGTGCCTTATACTTCTCTTGTCAGTCCACCAGTTGCTTAGCAACTATGTGACAGCTTTGTAATTCCAATATCTGCACCAACCTCTGCAGTCATTCCATCCCCTCCAAAAGCTATCTCAGCACCAATATTTTTGATGGATGACTCTCCTATGCCAGATCTAGATGAGTTGATCTTCGCTGACATTACAGAAGAAACAAAAGCAGCTGAAAGCTCAATTCAGGTTCCAACTGAAAAACCTATTGTATATGAGGACATCTTGAGAGATATAGATGCTTTATATGATAATCCTCAGGATTCAGATGATGATGATGATGAAGAAGAAGATTCAGATGAAGAAGCTGCTAAGAAAAAGAAGAAATTGTTGTCAAAGAAAAGGAAAGCCCCTCCTCCTGCTGCTGCTAAGCCAAACCGAAAGAATGACACTCCATTCTATATACTCCAAAATATTACTCCTTACAAAGGAATGCCAGCATGGATGTGGTTGTCTAAAAATCAGCAAAAGGAGAAGAACAGAAGTAGAAAATACTCTCCTCCACCAGTTCATAAGTATAGAAGAGATCCACCTCATCCACCTCCTCCATCAGCTGGTGCCACTGGCTCTAGCTCTCAGAGATCTGCCCATATTCAAACTTATCAGAGACATCAAGGGAGACCTTCTAGATGCAGTCAGCAAAGGCATCACTCTTCAGGAAGTCAACATCAACAACATTAGCAGCAACAACAAAGCATCTCTGCAGACCAGAAAGCTAACAGTCCTAAAAGACCATATTCACCTCCTATTCCTTTTGAGGATCCTGAAATAGCAAACACGACTAGAATGGCTAGATTCTAGGAAATTGTTGGTCTTTCTTTGATTAATAAAGCAAAAGTTGAAGGCAAAAATATATCAGGATATTCCACTATGTCCAAATACAAGAAGGAAGAACTCAAAAAATTTGATAAAGCAAATAAACTGTTCAATGTTGATGATTAAATGAAGCTACATTCTGAAGTAGTTGTCCCTAGAACTACATCCCTGAAGATTATTGGGGCAGTTGACATGACAATGACACAGGCACAAACTTTGGATCCAAAAAGAGAAATTATCTTTACAAAGCCAGGTGGAAAGACCAAAGAAGACAAGTCCACAGATAAGCAGAAGAAATAACCTTTACATTACTTCAATTTCTTTTCTTTGCATTAGTTTTAAAATTGATCTGTCTGTTTCAAACAAAGCTCATGTATATATATCTGCTGCATATGTTAGTAAATCTCTGCCAGATATATCTCTTTCTTACTTTGTTTATTTTTGTGCTTTTGTTTTGAGTCTATTAGTGACCTCACCCAAATATGGGGAGAGTGTTGGATCCCTAGTTGATTTGGGATAGGTTCACCTACTTAGGATGTGACCTAACATGTATAGCCAGGGTCAAAGCTGTGTCCTTAGAGTCAACATCAGATGGACCAGCTATCAACAAGTCTGCCAGAGACTCAAGATTTAGAAGATTTCAAGACTAAGTAAAAATGAGTTCGACGTTCGTCGAACTCAAGTCGACGAAAGACGTTCTCAGCTTGACGATCTTGAGACATTTCTCTGAGCTGAGCTCGACGATCTTCATTCTCTCGTCGATAAAAACTGGGATACTTCAACAAACTAAAGTCAGGAGAAACTCCAAATTATTCTAAGTCCAACTTCAGACTTTGGTCGATGAACAAGATTCTGAGCTAGATGAACTTGGACCTCCAGTACACAACTTCTCAGGTCGACGAAGTTAACTTCTCAGGTTGACGAACTCAGTACTCTACTCGACGAATTCCGGAACCAGAAGATTTGTGTCGACACTTAGGGCATGTGTCGACACCAACTTATGTCGACACCAGAAAACTTATGTCGACACCAGAAGACTTGTGTCGACACTAAGACTAATCAGTCGACATCCACCTGTGTCAACACCAGAAGATTCATGTCGACACACAGAATATCAGTCAACACAAAAATACTTGACTAAGTCCAGAATTGTTGTTGAACTCCAGTCGACGAAGTTGCAAACTCAGCTCGACGAACTTCAGACAGAAAAGGCAAAGACTCTGAAGCATGCAGCTCTGTTATCAGCTCGACGATCTTGGAACTCAGCTCGACGAATAGGAAGTTGTCTGGTCGACGAATTCAATATCTCAGCTCGACGAATTGGTAATTCAGTTTGACGAATTCTGCCAACTGTTTGACGATTCCAGACTTAGCCATTTCTGGCATTCTGTTCTCACTCAAATGCGAATAATTCCGGACAAATTAATGCTCTAACATTCTCTGAATGTATCAGTTAGAGGGAGATTTAATTATAGTCTTCCTCAGGAATATTACTTGCCAATTTTCCATGGGACAGTTGAGGAAATACATCAATGCCGATTATTCTCAGGACGTCAGCATTAATTACAGAGGATTCAAATTTTTGAAAAGACATAGAAGAAAAGCAGATCAAGAATCTAAAACAAGAAGAATATACTCAGTCAAAAAGATAGTGACACACACAGACTGACTGGAATAACACACACAGAAGCAGAAAAGCTTTACACAGAAATCATACTGAAGCTTAAAGTGACAGGCATTGATCATCATTTAGAAGAAGAAGAACAATCATACAATATTGTTGAAACCACCCGTCACCACACATCTTCCCAAAACCCCGAGGTGATAGGAAGGGGGGACGGGGGTACATAAACACCAAGGACCACCCGTTGTAGGCAATGTGGGACTAATCCAACCACAGGATGGTGGGGATATTCCTCCACACGGGGGGACCACCGGGGTCAACACCCAGACCTGGAACGTGATGGGGAAGCCCAAATATGCGGTCCCACACACACCCAATCCCGCTGGACCTTAGTTCTCAACACACCCCCACAACGGGATGGCTCTGATACCATGTTGAAACCACCCGTCACCACACATCTTCCCAAAACCCCGAGGTGATAGGAAGGGGGGACGGGGGTACATAAACACCACAGACCACCCACTGTAGGCAATGTGGGACTAATCCAACCATGGGATGGCGGGGATATTCCGCCACACGGGGGGCCCACCGGGGTCAACACCCAGACCTGGAACGCGATGGGGAAGCCCAAATATGCGGTCCCACACACACCCAATCCCGCTGGACCTTAGTTCTCAACAAATATCAAGAGTCTTCTTCTTCCACATTCTCTCCAGGACTTCCAAGGACAACAGATATCAAATCAGTCAAGAAGTCCATGCATCACTGCTTGTCAAGAACTCTGATTGAAGACCTATCACCCTACAGCAAAGCTTCCAAACCTTCCTGAACCATTCAATAATTCATGGGGAGCTTTTGCTAAACATCAATCCACATAAGTCTTCTCAGTTTATTGAGAAAGAGAAGACAAAATCACTCTCTCACACCCTCCTGTATAAAGGGTTGTCATCTCCCTTCAAAAGTGAATCCTGGTTGCAAGTATCCTAACCAAAAGACTTGAGTTGGTTTTTGGGGACTCTCTCCACCCTCCTGTATTAGTGGACATTCATGCTCCTATGCTGGGTTCTTATTTACAACTCTTATAAACTGCTTCCGCTAGAATGCTCTGTGTAGGACGTTGAGATTGGTTGGATGGTTTCCATACGTAACCACCCGGTCTTTCTGTGGTATATGGCGTCGGGCCCCGGCCGGACCTACTACTATATACTATACGACGGATAGGGGGTGTTACAATTTCATTAGCGAGTGTGTAGACAAAAATAAAAATAAGCTTGTCTATATCTACACTGATTTACCAAAAGCTGATATATTCACCAAACCTCTAGATGATAAAAATCATGCTTTCTTTCTAAATCAGCTGGGAATGATCAACGGAGAAGACTTATTTTAAGTTCTGTCTGCATTCGACGAATTTTCTAGAGTTCGTCGAATGGAGTTTGGCGAATAAGGGAAAGTTTGAGAGATATTCGTCGAACAGAGATCGACGAATTCTCTGTGAGTGAAACAATGTTTTTCGACCATCGTTCGACGAACTTTGCTTCAGAAGATATTCGTCGACCTAAGTTCGACGAAACATCTTCCATTCTTTTGACGAGCTCGGCGAATTATTTAACTTTAAAATATTTCGTCAACCTCAGCTCGAAGAATCAATTTTATTTTCGTGGAACGGAGTTTGTCAATTTATATTCTGGAAAGTCTTATATCTAGGTTTTTTTCGACCTCCATCCCGCGCTTTCTGTTCCCTTGCACTTGATCATCATTTCTGTGTCTTTCTTGCAGGTGATTTCAATGGCGACTCTGGCAAGCACTCTCACCGGAATGAAGTTTGATACAGGATATGACGTGGATTTCGATTCATTTCAACATTCTGATCCAATCTTTCTCTATATCTTGGAACTTCTTGAATAATAGAGACTAAAAACTCTAATGACGAGAAGGGTCATACTACACAGCATGGAAATCAGGGAATGGGTATACACACTGTCGTCAACAGAAGAGAACATCATGACGTGCACTATCGCGGGTAACTCCATCTCTTTAACCCCCGCAATCTTAACTGAGATTTTTGGATTAAGAAATGGAGCAGAAGACCTCGAAATTGAAACAGAGGAGTCTAATATGATGTTGAATCTCATGGAGTATGCTGGATACAATCCCGATAAACTATTGAAGAAACACTTGTCTGCTCCCTATAAATTTTTAGCAGACTTAGTAGGCAAAGTGCTACTTGGAAAATACACTGCACATGACTATATCACCAAACAAAAATTTCTGATTATGTGTGCAATCATCAACAAGAAGCCACTAAACTGGGCACAACTTTTGTTTGACTTGATAAAGAAGAAGAACACTAAGAAGGAAGTCTATTTTGGAAGAATTCTAGGAATCTTCCTACAGGATAAGGCTGTTGAATCCCTGGTCTCCCAGACCATATTCATAAATTCCAGTAAAAGGCTGATATGTGCCTTATTTGGCCAATGGGAGAGGACCATCACTAAGCCCTCTATGACTTCCACCTCTTCCACAAAAGCTTCTGAAGGCACGAGGGCTATTAAAGCCACTCCACACTCTACTGAATAGAACATTCCTTCCACATCTTCTCTTCCAGCCCCTCTTCCAACAACAACAAAATCCCCAGTCACTCCATTCTTACCAATCACCATCACTGACATTCCCTCTTCCACCCTTCAGGAAAATCAACTACCCACACCTCCTGAATACCCTCATGACACATACATTTCCACACCACCACAGTCTCCACTTCCCCCACATCTATCTTCCATACCATATTACATCATGCCATCAGACACCATGATGCAAGATGCCACCCTTCCATCCCTATCAACATCTACCCTTCACATACCTGATGTTCTACCGTCTATTCCATCAAAAGTTGCCACCTCTTTCACACCAACTACAACACCATCCACCACTGTCTCATTGGACCACTTTACCATCTCATTTATCATCACCATCATAACTCCTCTTCTTAAATCACTTATAACAGAGGCCATTACACCTCTTGCTACCACCATTACCTCTTTATCTGCACAAATATCTGCTCTCACTGCTGCCCCATCCTCAGTCAGGGGACTGACCTCAATTCTCACTGATACCAGGCAGGGGGAGATGCCTGATGATGAAGCAGTAGCTATAGCTTCAGAGTCTTCAGCTCCAGCACCAGCAGATACTCCAGTCTTCACAATAGAATATACATACTGTATAGATAAAGATTTGAGTGAGTTTATTGATATTGATATGGACATTGATGAGACTGTTGGTGATTTTATCCTAAATCCTACAGTTAACCTAGAAGAATGGCTGCAAACGTTTGATACTGTATATATGCTTCCTCTTCCAGCAAAATTCACTAAGCCACATTTTGCTATTGTGCCTTATACTTCTCTTGTCAGTCCACCAGTTGCTTAGCAACTATGTGACAGCTTTGTAATTCCAATATCTGCACCAACCTCTGCAGTCATTCCATCCCCTCCAAAAGCTATCTCAGCACCAATATTTGTGATGGATGACTCTCCTATGCCAGATCTAGATGAGTTGATCTTCGCTGACATTGCAGAAGAAACAAAAGCAGCTGAAAGCTCAATTCAGGTTCCAACTGAAAAACCTATTGTATATGAGGACATCTTGAGAGATATAGATGCTTTATATGATAATCCTCAGGATTCAGATGATGATGATGATGAAGAAGAAGATTCAGATGAAGAAGCTGCTAAGAAAAAGAAGAAATTGTTGTCAAAGAAAAGGAAAGCCCCTCCTCCTGCTGCTGCTAAGCCAAACTGAAAGAATGACACTCCATTCTATATACTCCAAAATATTACTCCTTATAAAGGAATGCCAGCATGGATGTGGTTGTCTAAAAATCAGCAAAAGGAGAAGAACAGAAGTAGAAAATACTCTCCTCCACCAGTTCATAAGTATAGAAGAGATCCACCTCATCCACCTCCTCCATCAGCTGGTGCCACTGGCTCTAGCTCTCAGAGATCTGCCCATATTCAAACTTATCAGAGACATCAAGGGAGACCTTCTAGAAGCAGTCAGCAAAGGCATCACTCTTCAGGAAGTCAACATCAACAACATTAGCAGCAACAACAAAGCATCTCTGCAGACCAGAAAGCTAACAGTCCTAAAAGACCATATTCACCTCCTATTCCTTTTGAGGATCCTGAAATAGCAAACACGACTAGAATGGCTAGATTCCAGGAAATTGTTGGTCTTTCTTTGATTAATAAAGCAAAAGCTGAAGGCAAAAATATATCAGGATATTCCACTATGTCCAAATACAAGAAGGAAGAACTCAAAAAATTTGATAAAGCAAATAAACTGTTCAATGTTGATGATTAAATGAAGCTACATTCTGAAGTAGTTGTCCCTAGAACTACATCCCTGAAGATTATTGGGGCAGTTGACATGACAATGACACAGGCACAAACTTTGGATCCAAAAAGAGAAATTATCTTTACAAAGCCAGGTGGAAAGACCAAAGAAGACAAGTCCACAGATAAGCAGAAGAAATAACCTTTACATTACTTCAATTTCTTTTCTTTGCATTAGTTTTAAAACTGATCTGTCTGTTTCAAACAAAGCTCATGTATATATATCTACTGCATATGTTAGTAAATCTCTGCCAGATATATCTCTTTCTTACTTTGTTTATTTTTGTGCTTTTGTTTTGAGTCTATTAGTGACCTCACCCAAATATGGGGAGAGTGTTGGATCCCTAGTTGATTTGGGATAGGTTCACCTACTTAGGATGTGACCTAACATGTATAGCCAGGGTCAAAGCTGTGTCCTTAGAGTCAATATCAGATGGACCAGCTATCAACAAGTCTGCCAGAGACTCAAGATTTAGAAGATTTCAAGACTAAGTAAAAATGAGTTCGACGTTCGTCGAACTCAAGTCGACGAAAGACGTTCTCAGCTTGACGATCTTGAGACATTTCTCTGAGCTGAGCTCGACGATCTTCATTCTCTCGTCGACAAAAACTGGGATACTTCAACAAACTAAAGTCAGGATAAACTCCAGATTATTCTAAGTCCAACTTCAGACTTTGGTCGATGAACAAGATTCTGAGCTAGATGAACTTGGACCTCCAGTACACAACTTCTCAGGTCGACGAAGTTAACTTCTCAGGTTGACGAACTCAGTACTCTACTCGACGAATTCCGGAACCAGAAGATTTGTGTCGACACTTAGGGCATGTGTCGACACCAACTTATGTCGACACCAGAAAACTTATGTCGACACCAGAAGACTTGTGTCGACACTAAGACTAATCAGTCGACATCCACCTGTGTCAACACCAGAAGATTCATGTCGACACACAGAATATCAGTCAACACAAAAATACTTGACTAAGTCCAGAATTGTTGTTGAACTCCAGTCGACGAAGTTGCAAACTCAGCTCGACGAACTTCAGACAGAAAAGGCAAAGAATCTGAAGCATGCAGCTCTGTTATCAGCTCGACGATCTTGGAACTCAGCTCGACGAATAGGAAGTTGTCTGGTCGACGAATTCAATATCTCAGCTCGACGAATTGGTAATTCAGTTTGACGAATTCTGCCAACTGTTTGACGATTCCAGACTTAGCCATTTCTGGCATTCTGTTCTCACTCAAATGCGAATAATTCCGGACAAATTAATGCTCTAACATTCTCTGAATGTATCAGTTAGAGGGAGATTTAATTATAGTCTTCCTCAGGAATATTACTTACCAATTTTCCATGGGACAGTTGAGGAAATACATCAATGCCGATTATTCTCAGGACGTCAGCATTAATTACAGAGGATTCAAATTTTTGAAAAGACATAGAAGAAAAGCAGATCGAGAATCTAAAACAAGAAGAATATACTCAGTCAAAAAGATAGTGACACACACAGACTGACTGGAATAACACACACAGAAGCAGAAAAGCTTTACACAGAAATCATACTGAAGCTTAAAGTGACAGGCAGTGATCATCATTCAGAAGAAGAAGAACAATCATACAATATTGTTGAAACCACCCGTCACCACACATCTTCCCAAAACCCCGAGGTGATAGGAAGGGGGGACGGGGGTACATAAACACCAAGGACCACCCGTTGTAGGCAATGTGGGACTAATCCAACCACGGGATGGTGGGGATATTCCTCCACACGGGGGGACCACCGGGGTCAACACCCAGACCAGGAACGTGATGGGGAAGCCCAAATATGCGGTCCCATACACACCCAATCCCGCTGGACCTTAGTTCTCAACACACCCCCACAACGGGATGGCTCTGATACCATGTTGAAACCACCCGTCACCACACATCTTCCCAAAACCCCGAGGTGATAGGAAGGGGGGACGGGGGTACATAAACACCACAGACCACCCACTATAGGCAATGTGGGACTAATCCAACCACGGGATGGCGGGGATATTCCGCCACACGGGGGGCCCACCGGGGTCAACACCCAGACCTGGAACGCGATGGGGAAGCCCAAATATGCGGTCCCACACACACCCAATCCCGCTGGACCTTAGTTCTCAACAAATATCAAGAGTCTTCTTCTTCCACATTCTCTCCAGGACTTCCAAGGACAACAGATATCAAATCAGTCAAGAAGTCCATGCATCACTGCTTGTCAAGAACTCTGATTGAAGACCTATCACCCTACAGCAAAGCTTCCAAACCTTCCTGAACCATTCAATAATTCATGGGGAGCTTTTGCTAAACATCAATCCACATAAGTCTTCTCAGTTTATTGAGAAAGAGAAGACAAAATCACTCTCTCACACCCTCCTGTATAAAGGGTTGTCATATCCCTTCAAAAGTGAATCCTGGTTGCAAGTATCCTAACCAAAAGACTTGAGTTGGTTTTTGGGGACCTGATCAAAACCCATTGGTGTCAGGCACTTGATCAAAAACCTGAGTGGATTCCTACCAAGGGTGGTAGAAGAGTGGACTACCCAGATTTGGGGAACCATTATAAATTTCTTGTATCGTCTGGTTGCCTATCTTGTTCTTTTTATTCTTGTTGTGTTGCTGTGATTAGGTTTATTATTTTCTGTTTTCCAGTTTATTAATTACTGCACCCATTCAGTTTACAGCAAATGCTATAACAACACTATTATAGGGACCTAATAAATTTTAAATATACTCCATTCACCCCCCCCCCTCTAGAGTATTATAGACCTAACCCTCACTTTCAAAAAATCACATATTCACCCCCCTCTAAGGGCGCCTAAAGATCAAAAAAAGTGTTATCAGAGTCACGTTATTCTAAAAATGGCTTAACAACCGAGAATAATGCTGCTTTATGATTTTGCTTTCACTACAGGGGATGGAAGTTGAAAGTATCTAGTTGTCTGCCTAAATCACCTAGAGGGGGGTAGGGGTGAATAGGTGAGATCTGTGCCTTTTGCAGAATAAAAATTTGAGAGAGTAAACATAACAAGTAATCAAGCACAAGCCAGACGACACAAGTAATTATAGTGGTTGCTCAACCTTGGGTACGTCCACTCTCCACCTCACCAATCTAGCACCACGTCTAGCCTTGGCTACTTCACTATATCTCAGATTCAAACAATCTTACACCTCGGAGCAACGCTCCTACAACTTGGAGTAAACACACTCCTACAAACTCGATCCCCCAAAATGGGATCTACACTCGAAAAAAAATCTTCTTACAAACTTGGAGACAAAGCTCCTACAAAAGTTGAAATAAATTTTACAACTAAAATAAAAATTTACTTCCAGATCTGAGATCTTCAGAGTTCTTCCCTCTTGAAACTTGAAATTATTGAAAAAGATATTGATGAAGAAATCTCGAGAAAACACGATCTGAAACTCGTAGGATTCAACACGATCAAATGATTGAATGCAGGATCTTGAAATAGTGATCTGTCGAATCTTTTCTTCTGTTGAATCAATGGATCTAGGAAGTAGCGATAGAGAAAATTTTTGATGGCGTGCGCGGCTTTTTCCCGATCTAGAACTTGCGGCGATACTGATTTCTAAATTTTCTATCTCAGTTGGTTAGCTAGGGTTAGCGAATCCATTGAAAAGACTTTATATAGGAAATCCCTAACAGTCTGAAAACATTTAAGGAATGATAATCAATCATCTTAAACAAGAATTAGTATTTGAAATCCTGTTCGACAAATGAAATCCTGTTCGACGAATGAAAGAAATCCATTCGACGAATTAAGAACTTCATTTGACGAATTTAATTAAGTTTTGTTTGACGAATTATGAACTCCATTCGACGAATTGAATGAAGTTGCATTTGACGAATTATGAACTTTGTTCGACGAATTGAATGAAGTTGTGTTCGACGAATTGGAAATCTGAATTTTGTGTAACAGCATTCTTCGAAAGACATCTTGATTTCTCGAAAAGAATTTGTTTTTATCGAGAAATGGCTTAGCCTTTTCGAAAAAGACTTCACGTAGAATTCTCTGAACTGAGGAACTGGTCTTTCGAAAAATGAACTTTGACTTTTCGAAAACTTCTTTTTCGAAGAATGAATCTAAAGTTTTTGAGAACAAATCTTCTTTTCGAAAAATGAACTTGGGTTTTTCGCGTAACCAACAGAGCATTTTTCGAAAAAGATAACTTAGAATTTTTTAGAGAGTTTTTCGAAAAGTCTTTATGTTTTTCGAGAATAGTTCTTCTTTCTCAAAAAATTTAACTGGACCTTTCGAAAAACTCTCTTTCTTTTCGAAGAATGGACATAGCAAAATTTTCTTCTTTGTTCTAGGACCGGCAACACTTCCTTTCTTTCATGCTTTAGTACTTGAAAATGAAGTGCGTTATAATAGAGAGGTTACACATGAGTCAACACCATGGTCACACAACGAGGGATTACATTGCATGGTCCTGTGTTAAGTGATTCATTATAAACAGACATTCGTCTACACTTACCAATAATAACCTACAAGCACTCAACTAAAAGATTTCATCAAATACATACTTAATTCATCTTAGTTCAAGGGTGACTTTACACAAATCAAAGTTATTATGGATACAAGACCCAACAATCTCCCCCTATTTGTAGAAGTTAGAACCCTCTACACTAAAAAAATCTGATAACAAACACAATAGTAATTGCAGTGATAAATGAGAAATAATATAACATCAAAATTCAAAATTATATATATATATGGACTATGTCCATAATGGTGTCCAGATCCACAAAATTCTATATTATGGATAAACTCTAATCATTTGAATTACTGTTGTTGCTGCCTTTCTTTCTTCTCTTGCTGTCTCTTTTGATAGCTGTAAGGCTTGGGGTAGAACTTAGCAGGTTTAGGAGGAGCTTTGGGATTGTTTCTCCCATATTCTCTATCATAGATTCTCCTCTTGGTTAGAGATTTTTGATATAGGTCCCACTCCAGGGGACTGTAATGATGATTTCAATCTTCATTATAATCTACAACCAACTTTAAAGTTTCAGGAATAAGTGACTTGGAGGTTGGGCTCAACACTTCAGCAAATTCTTGTGCGTTTCTTTTCTCAGCATCATGACTTGGAATGCATTGGCTGGCAGAGCCACCCTCACCATACCTCATTCTTTTTGGTACTTGCACATCAGGAGGAATCTCTTGAGGATGCTCATGTTGATCAGACGTCCATATATGAGAGTAGTCTTTAGGAGGAGCTTCATAATGTTTAGGTTTAGGAGAGAATGTGGGCATGCAGACAGTTGGATTAAGTTAGGAGGTGGAGCCTCATGTGGATTGACTGAAAGTCTGGAAGTATCTGATTATGCATCCATACAGCAGTGTCATATTTATGAAACTTTACACCATGAATCTATTTTTGTACATCTGTACTCATCTCTTCCAATTGTGCATCCCACTTTTCATCTCAAGAAATTTCTTGTCAAGAACTTCTTTACCTTTGTCCTCCCCCTTTCTGACTTCTAAAGTAAGGGTTGTTATGGCATATTATTTGAATGTTCCAACTTCCTCACATGTTTTGAAATTGCGTTGTTGAGATTTCTTCTCCAGTTGAATCTGATTATTGGCCAATGTAGCTGATTGATCCATGACTTGACCAATACTAGTGATAGTATGGTCTATGGACTTTACACCAATTTGTAGTAGTCGTTTGAATTCATCTGTATTATGTTGTATTTCAGCAAAGCCTCTGCTCATCTCTTATTCAAGAATAGTGACTTTTTCAGTAACTTCTTTGAGAGACTTGTCAAAGTAATCTCATTATTGTGTCAGCATTGATTCAATTTTACCCAATAGGGTATCATCGGGAATAATAGCAGTATGATGAGGTGGAGGAGGAAGAGCAGGGACTGACCATGGTGAGATTTCTTCAATTACAACTGTACTCATTGCTCTTTTGAAAGGTAGAATCTCATCCCACTCATGTCCAAGAATGGAAGGGATAAAGAAATATAAATTCCTCATGGGAGGCTCTGCAGGCTATGGAATAATTTCTTCTTCATCAATTAATATAATATTAGTCTCCCCCTCAATATATGTCTGGGGCTGAGAGTATTCAGGTATCTCTTCAAGAGGATTTTCTTCAGGGGTCTTTTCAGGGATAGCTTCAGGGGTCTTTTCAGGGATAGCTTCAGGGGATTTTACAGCGGTCTTCTCAGGAGAGATGAACATGGCGACATCTGAGTTGAGTTCTTCTATAATTTTATTTATATCCTCTGTAGTATTTAGTAGATTGTCTTGGTCAGTGGAGGAGTCAACACTCATACCTAATTCATCGTCATGTGTAGGGGTGCTCTGCTCATCATCTGACTGAGCTTGACCTTTTTATTCCATTTCCACATTATCATCAGTAACTTTCTCTTGAATTTGGGCTGCATGAACATCTAATTGAACTTCTTTTTTTGGAACTTCTGCATATTGTACATCTACAAGAACTAAAGGAACAGGCTCCTGCTTAACAGTTGTACTAGATGTGTCAGTTGTATCAGTGTGTGGAGGAGATAGGATCATGTCATCATCATCAAATATTATTATTGAAACTTCTGGAGCATCCCTTAGCTTCTAAATTCTTTTCTCCCATCTCTAGATGGAGGATATGGAGACCTTCTTGAGGTGGTGAATAGGTACACCATTGGACATGTCAAAAAATTTTGGGTGTACTTGATTTAGATATAAGGTAATGATTGTAACATCCCTCAAACACGTAGACCCGTAGCAATGGTTTTGTCATGACTAGGTCATGAAAAAACCCTAGGAAGCCCAAGAAGGCCTATTGAGCCTATGAATGTAGGTGAGATGACTATGACCTACCAATAGTAGATTCCTAAATCCAAATTTAGGATGACCTTGAGGCTTACCATGACTATAAGATCCCACCATGATCCCACCAATCCATTGGGAGGTTCATCAGAACCCTAAGGGTCCATTGGAATCAACCAAGGGTGGCCAAGTTGACCTAGAACCACCTTAGGCCTAAATTGGGCAAGGTGCCCTAACTAAGGGTAGTGTTCCCTAGTAAAGCCAAACCAACCCTACCAAGATCTTCCTAGACCTAAAGTGGGGTCAATGGGTCACTAAGGACCCATGGGGGGCAGTCAATGTGGTTAAGTTGACCTAAGTCAACTCTAACCCTAAATGGGTCAAACTAACCTACATAGGGTCAACAGACCTTCCCTTAGCTAAGTGGATCCCACTCATGTTCTCCTAACCCTAGGGTGAGGTCAATGGGTCACCTAGGACCCATTGGGATCAACTCCAGAGCCTAAGTTGACCCAAGTCAACCTTAGCCCTAAAAAGGTCAAAGTGCCCTAACTAAGGGGCAAGTGACCTTCAGAGTGCAAAGGTGACCCTACCCAAATACTTCTAGACTTTAGGAGAGGCCCATGAGTCACCAAGGACCCATTGGGGTCAGCCCTAGCGGCTAATTTGATTAAAGTCAACTCTTGGGTCAAAGTGGTCAAACTAGCCTAAATGGCTAACTCAAGCCCAATTCAAGTGGGCTAGGCCCAGGAAAGTGTGGCCCATTGGTTTAGGAGGTGGTGAGACACATTTTGGGCCCACCAAATTCAGAAATGGGTGACTAGGAGAGGGAAAGTGGGAGTTACCCAAATTTGGAGGAGAGAGAAAGAAGAGCTTAATATCCATCATGGCCTTGGAGGCCCCATTACTCCCCCTTTTGATGGGGCTTTAACTCCTTGGAGGCAGGGAAGGAGTTTTTAGGAGGTTGCCGGCCAGTGGGGAGGCTCAGCCCCTCAAATTGGGTGAAACCAAAAATCAACATTAATGGCTTTAATGGTGTCTTGAAGAATTGGGGAGTTACAAACCTCCACTCTCCAATTCCTTCATTAGAGACCTTCACCAGGGCAAGGGAAAGAGTTTCCCCCAATCACATTTCGGTTACAGAGGAGTTGGTGTGGAGGTTGTAGAGGAGTCGAAGCTTGGTGGTCGGAAATGGCGAGGAGGCACAATACACGCTCTCATGCCGCAATTCAGATCCTACTCCTCTCATTCTTCCATGGGTAGATCATATCAACACTTAGGGCCAAAGTTCAGGATCAATTGAGTCTTATTGGGAGAGCTTTTCTCCAGATTTTCCACAAAAAAACAACCTGTCGGGTTCGCCGGAGTAGGCTCCTCTGATGGCTGTGCCGCCACCTGGCGATATCCACCACCTCAACGGAGGTGGTGGTGGCGGTGGCCGGCCAGGGAGGTGGCCGAATGGCCGGTGGTGGCGGTTGGCAAATGCTCCAAGTGGGTTGAATCGGGACCGTTGGCTGGAGCTTGAAGATAGCCGACAGCCGCCCGATCTGCGACAAGATTCGCGCTGACACTGATTTTAAACTATAGGTTATGTTTTATGTTTATTTCATTTATGTCACACGTTATCTATTTAATATTTTTAATTATTAAAAATACTTAGATGCTTTGTATGAGAAAATGGTCAACATATATTTTGTAGCCATATGGGTCTACTTTATTTCAAAATTGATTTGAACCAATTAGGGTGCCTGGTTTGACCATGGCACCCATTTTGGTGGGGTCTATAACCTGGAGTTAGGCAGAGATTACAATGGGTGCCCACTCTTCATATCTTGTCCAAATAACTTAAAATTTGGACAGGGAGTCACTCTAGTCTATACCTAGACCTGCCCAAAAATGAGAATTTTTGGCAGAATTTTTTCATAGTTTTTGGAATTATTTAATTTCTCTAGGGTAAATTAATTGAGGGACCAAATGACTTCCAAGCTCACCCAAATTTTGGTGACGGGTCCTTGGGGTCATCATAAGGCTCTGGTTAAAATGTCATCTCATTTGGAGATGATTTGGATGGAATTCATGCAAACCCTAGCCTTACTATAATAAGGGTATTTAGGTCAAAAGTGCACTTTGAGTTTTGAGTGGCCAAATCAACTCAACAGAGGTATAAATTGGGGCCACTGACTTGGCATGGCTTTTAACACCCTCCCATGTAAGATGGGGTGGATTGGAATAGATTTTCCCTAGGACCTAAGACCAAACCCTAAGGATGGGCTTTGGTGTCTTGTGAAGGGCATGGGGTCAAAAGACCTTGTATGGACTTGCAATTTGGTAGGGAGGGTACTAGGATAGCTAAAGCCCTCTAGTAAAAATCTTGGAGGATTTAGAGATAGGTAGGCCCCTCAAAACCGTAACCGTAGTTTAGGGCACAAATTTTATAGTACTAGAATAGGTTATTAAAACTCATTGAACATTGAGGAAACTTGGGTAGTGTAGTCTTAGGGTTAGCATTAACCTCTGGAAATTTAATTGGGAATTTTGGAACATTAAATTTAGCACTTCCTTTATAATGCATGAGTTAGAGTTACTTAATAATTTCGATATTATGATCTCACCTTCCATTGGAAAGTCATGAAAATTAGGCAAAAGAAGTTTTTAGACCATTAGGCTCATGTATGAATTTTATTAGAATTTTTGAATACATAATTATAGCACCTACTTCACAAGCTCATTAATTTCGAAACTTGTTCAATATTTTATTTAGAGTTCATTATTTGTTGATAAATCATGAAACTTGACTTAGAGTATTTATATGTCCTTACAATCATCCTTGAATTTTCTCAGAGTTTTTGGATGTGTTCTTGTTGTACTTACCTCTTAAAAATGATTAAAATAGGTTATATTCAAAATTAGAATTATAGGCCAAAACCTTGCTGCAAACTTGGGCGACTTTGGATTCTGGGTTAAATAATCATCTTGTATTTATCATAAATTTTGTGGAGCATTTGCATATTTCAGATGGGCACTTCATGTTCAAACTTGGGGTAGAATAATTAAATAAATTATCAGATAAATTAGGAAAATTTTGAATTTCTGGGTTTAGGCTAAAAATGTCATGACAACCCTCCAATAATTATTATAGAGATACTGGATGATTATTTTAAGTACCTCTCATTTTACACATCATATATTTTAAGTTGGTCTGCATTTAGTAAACTGCAGAAATTATGTTGAAATGTGAATTTGGGCACATGAGTTGGGGTTAGTTGTTTGCTGGTTTGGATAAATAAAAATAAGTTCATCATTGAAGTTAGGATGAGTAGAGCATTGGATTGACTAGTGTTAGGTGGTTCTTGGGATCGACGAAAGATCGTCGTTTCCGTGGAGAGGAATTGTCAAATACACTAGGGTTAATCCAATACAACATCTACGGGACTAAGAATTGGGTATCAACCAATGAAAATAAGTGCCTTGCGAAAGGGAGCTTTGAGCTTCAGCCCGTCGTAGTTCCTAGTGCCCACGAGAGCCCTTCACGGGGAATACCTTGGGCAGTCCTGGGCTAACCAAAACTATAGGTAACACTAAATTGCAAGAGTAACTAGTATAACTAGGGATTCACTTACACTCACCTCGATGTCTCGGGATGATAGGTTGGGTCATTCGGGCAATAGGCTCAGTGGATTAGGTGATGGGCAGGTTGGCCCGGCGAGCTTTGGCTCGGTAGTTGTTTGAGATGGGCAGGTTGGCACGGCGAGCTTTGGCTCGATTGTTGTTTGTAATGGATGGGATGGTCTGGGGAGCATTGGCTCGGTGGTTATTCATCAAGGTTGCATGTTCATAAAGTATTAGGTGGTGGGTCTTCGGTATTGGAGAGTCGATGCACCGACGCCAATACGTTGACGCGGGAAGTGTGGTTTAGCACTTGCCCAAATAAAATTCGGTGCGCTAGCCAGCAAGAGTACGCAGGAGCTCCGCTTAGTGCACCAGCGTTGAGGAGTATAATAGGTCTGACTGGTAGTGCAATTACCGGTTTAGAGGTGGGTAAGGCCCAACCCACCGCTTCCGTTTGCCACTACGGAGGTATCTTGTGAGGTTCGACTCCAGAAAGGGGGAACTAAAGGTCTGTGTACACAGAGTCGAGTTGGTGAGTTGCACTTACATGTTCACATTATGACATAATTATATTTCATAGCATAATCATTGCATATAGCCCGACACCTATTGTATAAGTGGCATGGGATGATTTATACAATAGGCCCTGCAACACGACCCCTTGGTTTATAAGTTCGCGCGAGCGTGTTTATAAGCTAAGGTTTTTTTATTCAGTAAATGTATATGGATGCTTGTTAGAAAACTAACACCCTATTGTATATGAAAGTGATGTGTTAGATCTGAAATACTCTAGAGGGGGGGGGGGGGATGAATAGAGTATTCTTAAATCATTAAAATCTTTTACAGCTTTTGCTGTAATTGTGAAAGTGCATAAACAACTTAATAAAATATAAACACAGCAATCCTAGAAAGCACAAACACAGCAAGAACAAAAAAAGGGGCAACTAGACAACACAAGAAATTTATAGTGGTTCCCCAATCTAGGTACATCCACTCTTCTACCACCCTGGTAGGAATCCACTCAGATTTTTGATCAGGTGCCTGACACCAATGAGCTTTTGATCAAGTGCTCAAAAACCAAACCACAAGTCTTTTGGTCAGGTGACTTGCAACTAAGAATAACTTTTGAAGGGAGTTATAACCCTTTATATAGTGGGGGGGTGAGAGATGATATGGTCTTCTCTTTCTTAATATACAACTGAGAAGACTTGTGGATATGATTTTAGCAAATTGCTCCCCCTGTGATGTAGAATGGTTCAGGGAAATCTGGAGCTTTGCTTCAGGGTGATAGGTCTTCAATCTTTATGTTTAGACCAGAAAGATCTTCAGGAACTTCCTGATAGATGGAATAGTTGTTGTCCTTTGAAGTGTCCTGGAGAGTTGAAGAATGAAGACACTTGATTTTGATTGATTGTTCTTCTTATTTAGGTAGTAGATGTTCTTCTGGTCCAGGGCTTCTTGAGTTGCTGTATCAGAGTTCTAAGAAAGAGAGCAGAGAGTTTCTTGTTGCAGACTGATTGTGATTTTCTGTCTGTGTGTCTAAGTTATATTCTCTGTTCTGTGTGTATTCTGCTCTACTCTCTATAGGAAAAGAGAGAAAATCTCTTTTATATTTCCTGTCAAAATTGTCTTTCGAAATTTGAATTCCTCTGCAATCAATGCTGACGGCCTTGAGAATAACCGCATTGATTTATTTCCCCAACTGTCCCATGGAAAAATGGCAAGCAATAATACTGGAGAAGACCATAATTAATGCTTTGTCTAACGGTTATATTCAGAGAATATTGAAGCATTAATTACTTAGGAATTCTTGTATTAGGAAAGGGACAGAAGACTGGAAATGACTGAGTCTGGATTTGTCGAACATATAATAGAAATCGTCGAGCTGAGTCCATAGTTCGTCGAGCTGAGAAGTTCTATTTGTCGACCAGACAGCTTCTATTTGTCGAGCTGAGTTCCAAGATCGTCGAGCTGAAAATAGAACTGCACTCTCTAGAAACTTTGCCTATTCTATGTATGGAGTTCGTCGAGCTGATAGCTGATTTCGTCGACCTGACAACTTGTTGACAGAACTTCTAGGGAATGTGTCAACACAAGTGCTGTTGGTGTCGACACAAGTCTTGCTTCTGGTGTCGACACAAACTTCTGGTGTGAAGTTTTGAAGTACCCAGAAATCGTCGACTTGAGAATCTATTTCATCGAGATGAGAATCTTGAATTCGTGGACTGAAGATGACTCTAGACTTAGAAAAACTGAGAAACATCTGAAGTAATAAGTTGAAGTAGAGAACCCAGAATTCGTCGAGCAGAGAACTAAGTTCGTCGACCTGAGTCTAGCGAACAAAGTCTGGACTTGGAATGCTGAAGGTAGAGTCCAAAGATCGTCGACCTGAGAATCACGTTCGTCGAGCTCATCTCAGAGAATTTTCTCTGAGATTGTCGAGCTGAGCACAACTATCATCGACCTGAGTTCGACGAACATCGAACTCATTTTACTGAGTCTTTGGAAAATCTCTAAGTCTTAAGTCCCTGGCAGTCTAATGATGGCTGATCCATGTGATGTTGAAACTAAGGACTTGGCCTAGACTCTAGGACACAACTATGACCCTGAATATACAAGATGGGTCCCAAGATCCTAACTTAGTGAACCTAGCCCAAATCAAACTAGGGATCCAACAATATCTCCGCCTATTTGGGTGAGGTCACTAATTACAGACTTAGACTAAACTGAAAATAAACAAAGCAGGGAAAACATATATATGGCAGAGAAAAATGAACACATGCAGCAGATATATATATACAGATAAGCTTTGTTCAGAAATAAGAAAGCAGTTATAAATATAACAGAAATTAACCAGTTTAGAACTCATTTCTTTTGCATCTTCTCTTTTGGCTTTTCTTTCTTGCTCTTGTCTCCTGGCTTAGTAAAAACAATTTCCCTGTTGGGCTCACCAGCTTGCACTTTTGTCATGGTCATATCAGCATCCCCTATAATCTTCAAGGATGTGGCTCTGGGACTACTACTTTTGGGTGCAATTTCATATAATCATCAACATTAAAAAAATTGTTAGCTTTCTTAAACCTCTTAAGCTCTTCTTTCCTGTATTTTGACATTGTTGTGTATTCTGAGAGATCCTTTCCTTCAGCTCTAGCTTTATTGATCATAGAGAGGCCAACAAGTTCTTGGAACCTGGCCATTCTAGCAGTTGTTGCTGTTTCTGGATCTTCAAAGGGTACATGAGGAGAAGGAGGTCTGTTGGATCTTTCAGCTTGTTGATGTTGCTACTTTTGTTGAGGATGTTGCTGCTGTTGATGAGGCTGGTGCTGCTTTCTAGAAGGATATTGTCTTTGCTGCCTACTTTCTGTGGATGAGGACCTACCCTGATATCTTCGATAAGTTTGAAATTGGGTACTCCTTTGATAAGATGTGCCTGAAGCACCAGCAGCTGGAGGAGGAGCAGGAGGAGGGTCCCTTCTGTATTTCTGAGTTGGAGGAGGGGAGTATCTTCTGCTTCTCTTCCTTTCTTTCTGTTCATTTTTAGATAACCACATCCAAGATGGCATCCCTTTATATGGAGTTATATTCTGAAGGATATAGTAGGGAGTGTCATTGGTTGGATTTGGCTTAGGAGCAGGAGCAGGAGGTGCTTTCCTCTTCTTAGACACTTTCTTCTTCTTTGGATCCTCATCAGAATCCTCATCCTCATTATCATCATCATCATCATCATCAGATCCCTGAGCATTATCATATATATCATTTAAAGTCTTTAGGGCCTCAGCAGAGATAATAGGCTTCTCATATTTAGATGGAGCTAGAGGAGAAACTTCAATAGGAACTGGAGAACTAACTCTGACAGTGCTTTCAGCAGCTGCCTTATTCTCTTCTACAATATCAGCCAAGATCAAGGCATTAAGATCTAGCATTGGAGAGTCATCCATAAGAAAACTGGGGGCAGAAATAATTGTTAGAGGCGATGGGATGACTACAGGTTCTGGAATAACAAAACTTTCTCTTAGTTGCTTGGCAACCTTAGGAATGATAGGGGAAGAATATGGAACAATAGCCAAAGATGGCTTAGTATAATCTGCTTGAGGGAAACTCAAAAATGCAGTATCAAAAATGTTCAACAAATATTTTAAATATATTGTGGGATTAATGATGAAATCACCAACAATAATTATCTCTTCTGGAGCTGACTCTTCTATTTCCATGTCAGTCTCAATAAAATTAACAAAAGCAATAAGATCTGTATCTTCTGCTTTTGCTGCCTCTACATCTGCTGGAGCTGAGCTGCTAAAACTGAAACTGCTGCTACTGCTGGAGCTGCTGCAGCTTCTTCATTAAACATCTCCCCCTGGCTGGTTTCAGTAATAACTGGATCCAGGCCCCTAAATGAAGAGGGGGCAACAGAAAGGGCACAGAGAGAGGAAATGGAAGTAGGAAGAGGAGTAATGGCCTCTACTATGAGAGATTTGAGGAGGGGTGTAATGAGAGCATTGACAGATGAGATTGTGGAGGGATCCTGTGGTGGATTTGCAGTTGGTGTTACAGATGGTGGTTGGGTGGAAACATCTGGAGTGATGGTAGATGTTAGTGAGGATGGAGGAGGAGCATCTTTCATTTGTACATCCTATGGGGATTGATTTGGAGGAGAAGTGGGAGGAGATGACAGTAGATTGAAGGATGGTATGGAGGACAAGTGTGGTGGAAGAGGAGATGAAGGTGGTGTTGAAGAAGGGGAGGGTTGATAATATTCCTGAGTAGGGGATGAAGGGGTGTTAGTAAGTTCTAGGGGTGGAGAGGTGGCAGGAGAGGTAATAGGGACAGATGGTTGTGGTTGTGGTTGTTATTGTGGAGGAGAGGATATGGTGGAGGAGGGTTGTGGTAGAGTCTGATGTGGAGGTGGGAGGACTGTTGTGTGGGTTGTAGAGGGTATTTAAGTTTGGAGTGCTGGAAGGTATGGGGATGAGGGTGGAATGATCTCTTCAGCAGAGTGGGGAGTGGCTCTAATAGCCCTTGTGCTCTCAGAAGATGTGGTAAAAGAGGTTGAAGCCTTAGAGGGCTTGGAGATTGTACTCTCCCACCTGCCAAACAAGGCACATGTTAGCCTTTTGCTTGCATTTATGAATATGGTCGGGGAGACCAGTGATTCAGCAGCCTTTTCCTTTAGGCAGATCCCGAGGATCCTTCCAAAATAAACTTCCTTTTTAGTTTTCTTTTTCTTGATTAGATCAAAGATGATCTGAGCCCAAGCCACTTGCTTCTTATTAACCACAACACACATAACCAAAAACTGATGCCTGGTTATATAATCATGTGCAGTGTGCTTGCCTAGCAAGACTTTCCCAACTATATCTGCTAGAAACTTATATTCTGCAGATAAGTGCTTCTTCAACAATTTATTAGGGTTATCTCCAGCATAACCCATCATGCTTAACATCAGATCATATTCCTCATTCTCAATTTCCAGTTCATCTTCTCCATTACTCAATCCAAATATATCAGTAAAAATGGCGGAGATAGAGAAATGGCGTTACCCGAAACTGTTCCAATCATGGTATTCTCCTTTGTAGTGGAAGATGTGTAGACCCATTCTCTAATCTCAGCTACAAATATTTTAATCCTTGTTGTCATCAGATTCTTCAGTTGCTGCTCTTCCAGAAGTTCAAGAATATTCAGAAATATCGGGTCCGAATGCTGAAAAGAATCAAAGTCGACATCGAAGCTGGTGTCGAACTTCATCGCAGCTAATGTTAGCGCTGGAATCGCCATGAAATCACCTGCAAGGGAGAAAAATGGCGATCATGTGCAAGAGAACAGAAAGTGCGGGACGGAGGTCGAAGAAAACCTAGATATACGGTTTTCCAGAATATGAATCGACAAACTCCGTTCCACAAAAATTAAAACATTCTTCAATTTGGGTGTGATGAAATAATTTGGAGTTAAATGTTTTGTCGGCCTCAGTCTGAAGATTTGAAGACATTTCGTCGAGCTCCCTTCGACGAAAGTTTTCTGAAGTGGATTCGTCGATCTCCGTTCGACGAAAACAACTTCACTCACAGAGAGTTCGTCGACCTCCGTTCGATGAATATCTCCCGAACTTTCCCTAGTTCGTCGAACTTTGTTCGACGAACTCTGAAAAATTCGTCGAGTGCAGACAGAAACTAAACTAAGTATTCTCCATTAATCATTCTAAGCTGATTTATAAAGAACAAATGGTTTCTTTCATCTAGAGGTTTGGTGAAAATGTCAGCTCTTTGTAAATCAGTGTAGATATAGACACGTTTAATTTTATTTTTGTCTACACACACTCTTATGAAATGATGTCTAATATCTATATGCTTGGTCCTACTGTGATGGACTGGATTTTGTGCTATGGTTATAGCACTTGTGTTATCACAAAGTAGAGTTGAATTATTTAAGTTGAGACCATAGTCTAGTAATTGATTTTGAATCCACAGCACCTGCGAACAACAGCTGCCAGCTGCAATATATTCTGCCTCAGTAGTTGAGGTAAACACAGATGACTGTTTCTTACAAAACCAGGACACTAATCTCATACCCAGGAACTGGTAGGTTCCTGAAGTACTTTTCCTGTCCACCCTGCATCCAGCAAAATCAACATCTGAGTATCCAGTTAACTCAAATTCTGATTCAGTGGGATACCATAGGCCTAGACTAGGACAGCTCTTTATATATCTCAAAATTCTTTTTAAGAAAACTAGATGAGATTCTTTAGGGTTCACTTGGAACCTAGCATAAAGGCATGTGACAAACATGATATCATGTCTGCTAGCTGTAAGATATAATATGGACCCAACAATGCTCCTATATAATTTCTGGTCAACAGGTTTCCCATGTAGATTAGTGTCTATTACAACATTTGTAACCATGGGTGTTTTCTTTGCTGAGGCATCAGCCATCCCAAACTTTTTGATAAGCTCTTTTGCATATTTAGCTTGGGAGCTGAAAATTCCATCAGGGAGCTGCTTCACTTGGAGACCAAGGAAGTAGGAGAGCTCACCCATGCTACTCATTTCAAATTTAGAATGCATGAGGTCAGAGAACCTCTTGCAAAATTTGGAATTAGTAGACCCAAATATGATGTCATCTACATATATTTGTACTAATAGTATTTTGTCCTTATGATGTCTAGTGAAAAGTGTCTTATCTACTATGCCTCTAATGAACTTATGCTCTAACAAAAACTAGCTAAGGTCTCATACCAAGCTCTTGGAGCTTTCTTTAGACTATAGAGGGCTTTATGCAATTTAAAAACATAAGAGTGGTGAGTTGAAGAGACAAAACCTAGAGGTTGTTCAACATAAACCTCTTCTTTCAATACTCCATTCAGAAAAGCACTCATCACATCCATCTAGTAGACCTTGAATTTCTTGAAGGCTGCATAGGCAAGGAATATTATGATTGCCTCTAACCTTGCCACAGGTGCAAATTTTTGGTCATAATCTATTCCTTCCTCTTGCCTATATCCTTGAGCAACAAGCCTAGCCTTATATCTCACAATCACTCCTTGGTCATCCAACTTGTTTCCATAAACGCATTTGTTTCCAATTACTGGGTAGTTTTGGGGTCTTGGAACCAAATCACAAACTCTACATCTCGCAAATTATTTTAATTCCTCCTACATTGTAATGATCCAGTGGGGATCTTGCTCTACATCATGGATGGATAGAGGTTCAACCTAAGAGTGAAAGTAGGCATGCATCAAATCTTGGTTGAGTTGATGCCTTGTCTGTACACCTGCTGATATGTCTCCAATCACTTAAGATCTAGGGTGATCCCTTAGTGTAACAAGATCAGTGGGTGGAGTTGGTTCTACAACAACAGTAGGAACTAATTCCTCTTGTGGAATTATGTTTGCTGTTGGGGGAAATTCAATTCCTTCAGTGCCTTCATCTTCACTTTCTTCAATGACTTGTGGAGAAGGATGTGTTGGAATCTCTTGGGTGAGGTTTAGTCCATACAAATTCTCACACAAGTGAGGTACATGCAAGGTGCTATTGGTAGAAATCTCTTTCTCCTTGCAAGATATGTTAGCTTCATCAAATGTAACATGAATAGATTCTTCAATTTTCAGAGATGATTTATTAAAAACCCTATAGGCTTTGCTTACTTGGGAATATCCTAGAAAGATTCCCAATTCAGCCTTAGCCTCAAACTTTCTAATGTATCTTTTATTGTTGTTGTGACTATAACATATACATCCAAATACTTTAAAATAGTTGATTTTAGGTTGTTTCCCTTTAAGTAACTCATAGGGAGTCCTGTTCTTTAGTTTATGTATCAGGCTTCTGTTCAGGACATAATTTGCAGTGTTTACAACCTCTGACCAAAAGGATAGTGGCATGTAAGCATCTGCAAGTAATGTACCTGCAACTTCAATTAGTGTAATATTTTTCCTTTCAGCTATCCCATTTTGTTGGGGAGTTCTAGGAGCTGAGAAGCCGTGCCTAATGTCTTCCTTCTCACAGAACTCATGCATTAGAAGAGACTCAAACTCTGTGCCATGATTACTTCTGATCAATGCAACATGAGTAGAGAACTCAATCTGTATGGTCCTGAGAAAATCTGTAAGAACCTTAAAGGTATCTGACTTAGATCTCAGAAAGGACACCCAAGTGAACCTTGAGAAGTCATCCACTATAACTAAGGTGTAGGATTTCCCTCCTAAGCTTTGTACAGCAATGGGTCCAATGAGATCCATGTGTAGCAAATACAAAATCCTAGGTGAATCACTTTTACTAACATATTTAAAACTATATTTAGTTTGTTTGCCTAGTTGACAAGCCCTGCAAATGCCTTCCTTCTTGTAGGGATCAGAAGGTAAACCTCTAAAAAGGTTGCCTTTTTGATAGCCTAGCAATGTTTTTCAAGTTTACATGCCCTAGCCTTTTATGCCATAAATCATTATGACTACTAGTTATATTAAGTAAGCAGATATCAGACTTGACAGAAAGAAAATCAACTAAGTATATGTTACCTTGTCTATTCCCAATTAAAACAGTTTGTTTTTCCTTATTAGCAATAATATAAGAAGATGGGTTAAAGTGTACCTGATAACCTTCATAACAAAACTGACTTATGGAGATGAGGTTATGCTTGAGTCCTCTAACATATGTCACTTTCTTGAAAGTGACTGCTCCAATATTCACCTCTCCAAAACCTTCAGACTGGCCACATTTTGAATCACCAAAGGTAACCTTTGGTCCTAGCTTAGACTTATAGTTGGTTAAGATGTCCTTGCTGCCAGTCATATGTTTGGAGCATCCACTGTCCAGGTACCATGTTTGATTATTTACTGGACAGCTCTTCACCTGCAATGAAAAACAATTAATTGTTCTTGACCCTGGTTACCTTGGGTCCTTTGTATTGTTGATATGAAAAACTAGATATAACATAGAATTCTGGTTGAGATTTATATCCTAGAGGGTGATATCTTCTAGGTGGTATTACCCAATCAGTTACAGGGTTAAATGGTTTTCTAGGATTATTAGAGTTGTTGTTATAATTAACATTCCTGTTAAGTCTTTCTGGGTTCGACGAATTTTTGTAAGTTCGTCGACCAGAGTTCGATTAATTAGGTTGAGATCGTTGATCTCTGCCCAGAGAATGAACATATTCATTTTCTGTGCCCCACGTTCATCGACCTCTGCTTGACAAGCCATACAGAATTCATCGATCGCAGTTAGATGAATAATTATAGCTATAGTTTGCGTTCAGCATTTGTTGAGTGGGGTTCGACGAACTGGCAACATTTCGTCGATCTGAGTTCGACGAATTTTGCTGAACCTTGTTTTTACTTGTGGTTTTCTGATTTTTGTTATTTTGACCTATTGATTTTGGAGGATGTTCTTCGGTTTGTTTATAGTTTATTATTTCTTTCCTTTTTGCAGAAACAAATTTAATGGGGGTAGTTAGAATATTTTTCTTGAGGATGGGTGGCAAACTTGATGAAGCACCCAAGCCCATCTTGTCATTAAGCCTGGCATTTACAGTACTTGTGATGTCCATCAACTTGAGGCTTCTCCCATTGAGAGTTTCCTCAAGTTGTTTAGCCTCACATAACTCAGTTTTTAATAATATGATTTGTTCATTAGCTAGGGTTAATTCATCCTTTAACTTATTATTTTCAGAATTGACATTTTTTAGGTTTCCTAATTTTTCCCTAAGAGTCTTGATTTCTTTTTCTGAGTTAATTAAATCTATGCGCATGGTTTTGAATTCAAATTTAAATGAATCAGAACTGTAATCAAAAGAAGATAATCCCTGGTCAGCTTCAGAGTCTGAAACTGCTTCATTATCTGAATCTTATGCTTCTGAATGGCTCCTGGAGGCATCAATGGCCACAGGGCAGACTTCTTTGGCCCTTGCCTCTTCTTCCTCTTCACTGGAGCTGGAAGATGTTGATTCATCCTCAGTCTCACTCCAGGATTCAGCTACAAAGCCTTTCTCCTTCTTCTTGTATTTGCTGGAGGAAGGCCTACTGTTGTGCTGTCTTCTGGTATCTTTCTTTCTTCTTTTTTCCTTCTTCTAATTCTCTGGACACTCAGAGATGAAGTGTCTAGGTTTCCTACAATCAAAGCACACCACTTCTTTAGTTGGTGTTTTGTCATATCTTGGTTTGTCATCCTGCCTTGATGAATTTCTCCTGAAGTCTTTCCTTGCCATTTTGTAGAATATTTTGGCAAAAAGACTCATCAGCTCTTCATTTGTGGTTGAAGTCTCTGCATCCTCAGCAGCTTTGAATGCAATAATTTGTTCTTTTCTTGCTGGAGGAGGTGTTCTTTGCCTAGCTGCCTCTATGGATTTTATCAGCTGTTCATAGGACTTCAGCTTTCCTAAAAGAGATTCAGTGAAAATCTCATTTAGGCTTCTGGCCTCCTTGATAGGACAGATCCTTGAATCACATGAGCTTGGGAATCACATAAGGATCTTATCATTCACCTCAGTGAGGGTGATTTCCTTGTCCAAGGTTTCTAGCTCATTGATGATTGAGCTTAACCTATTATACATATCAGCCACTGACTGGGCTTCTTCTTTCTCGAAATTCTCATACAGGGATATGAGATTGGATCTCCTGTCCTTTCTTTCATCTGCTGATCCAGCCACCATTTGATTTAGGGACTGCTAAATGGCTTTGGCTGAGGTCCATTCAGCCACTTTTTGAAATATATCATCTGATATTGTTTGTGCAAGTATATTTATTTCCTTGACATCAGCAATCTTTGCCTTCTTCTGGGATTTAGTCCACCCAGGTGGTGGAACTACAGTTGTGTTTGAAGATGTTGTAGAAGTAGATGCTTGAGGGGGACCTATCAAAATGGAGTTGTAGATATCTTCATCAATAGAGTTCATGTACAAACTAATTCTTGCCTTCCAGATGACAAGCTTATTCAGATTGCATACTGGAGGTCTGGTTCTTGTATAGTCCTTGTTCTGTGCCATGCTGTGTGACTATAAATCTAATGGAGATGAAAAGGTAGATCTAACTCAGGATTTTTGGTTCAAGGGTTAGTTTGTACAACCAAGAGAATCCTGCTCTAATACCAATTGAAAGTTATGTGTTAGATCTGAAATACTCTAGAGGGGGGGGGGGTGAATAGAGTATTCTTAAATCCTTAAAATCTTTTACAACTTTTGCTGTAATTGTGAAAGTGCATAAACAACTTAATAAAATATAAACACAGCAATCCTACAAAGCACAAACACAGCAAGAACAAAAGGAAGGGGCAACCAGATAACATAAGAAATTTATAATGGTTCCCCAACCTGGGTACATCCACTCTTCTACCACCCTGGTAGGAATCCACTCAGATTTTTGATCAGGTGCCTGACACCATGAGCTTTTGATCAGGTGCTCAAAAACCAAATCTCAAGTCTTTTTGTCAGGTCACTTGCAACCAAGAATATCTTTTGAAGGGAGTTATAACCCATTATAACTCCCTTCAAACTGAGAAGACTTGTGGATATGATTATAACAAATTGATCCCCCTGTAATGTAGAATGGTTCAGGGAAATCTGGAGCTTTGCTTCAGGGTGATAGGTCCTCAATCTTTAAGTTTAGACTATAAAGATCTTCAGGAACTTCTTGACAGATGGAATAGTTGTTGTCCTTTGAAGTGTCCTGGAGAGTTGAAGAATGAAGACTCTTGATTTTGATTGAATGTTCTTCTTCTTCAGGTAGCAGATGTTCTTCTGGTCTAGGGCTTCTTGAGATGCTATATCAGAGTTCTAAGAAAGAGAGCAGAGAGTTTCTTGTTGCAGACTGATTGTGATTTTCTGTATGTGTGTCTATGTTCTATTCTCTGTTCTGTGTGTATTCTGCTCAACTGTCTATAGGAAAAGAGAGAAAATCTCTTTTATATTTCCTGTCAAAATTATCTTTCTAAATTTGAATTCCTCTGCAATCAATACTGACAGCCTTGAGAATAAACTGCATTGATTTATTTCCCCAACTGTCCCATGGAAAAACGACAAGCAATAATCCTGGAGAAGACCATAATAATGCTTTGTCTAACGGTTATATTCAGAGAATATTGAAGCATTAATTACTCAGGAATTATTGCATTAGGAAAGGGACAGAAGACTGGAAATGACTGAGTCTGGATTCGTCGAACATATAATATAAATTGTCGAGCTGAGACCACAGTTCGTCGAGCTGAGAAGTTGTGTTCGTCGACCAGACAGCTTCTATTCGTCGAGCTGAGTTCCAAGTTCATCGAGCTGAAAACAGAATTGCACTCTTTAGAAACTTTGCCTATTCTGTGTATGGAGTTCGTCGAGCTGATAGCTGATTTTGTCGACCT
This sequence comes from Platanthera guangdongensis, assembly GCA_039583875.1. Taxonomy (NCBI): domain Eukaryota; kingdom Viridiplantae; phylum Streptophyta; class Magnoliopsida; order Asparagales; family Orchidaceae; genus Platanthera; species Platanthera guangdongensis. The sequence continues at coordinate 132,215,020 of CM077162.1, read as the reverse complement.
GACAACTTGTTGATAGAACTTCTGGGGAATGTGTCGACACAAGTGCTGTTGGTGTCTAAACAAGTCTTGCTTCTAGTGTCAACACAAACTTCTAGTGTGAAGTGTTGAAGTACCCAGAAATCGTCGACCTGAGAATCTATTTCATCGAGCTGAGAATCTTGAATTCGTGGACTAAAGATGATTCTGGACATAGAAAAATTGAGAAACTTCTGAAGTAATAAGTTGAAGTAGAAAACCCAGAATTCGTCGAGCAGAGAACTAAGTTCGTCAACCTGAGTCTAGAGAATAAAGTCTGTACTTGGTATGCTGAAGGTAGATTCCAAAGATCATCGACCTGAGAATCACGTTCGTCGAGCTCAGCTCAGAGAATTTTCACTGAGATCATCGAGCTGAGCATGACTTTTGTCGACCTGAGTTTGACGAACGTCAAACTCATTTTACTGAGTCTTTGGAAAATCTCTAAGTCTTGAGTCTCTGGCAGTCTGATGATGGCTGGTCCATGTGATGTTGAAATTAAGGACTTGGCCTAAACTCTAGGACACAACTATGACCCTGGCTATACAAGATGGGTCACAAGATCCTAACTTAGTGAACCTAGCCCAAATAAAACTAGGGATCCAACAGTATCAATTGGTATGAGTCTTTTTATACGATAGGAACACTACAAAAGATCCCTTGGATTATGAGTTTTCATATAAGTTAAGGTTACTTTTCTTGTTCTGTCTTTTTACCTTCATTTTGTCTTATATACTATAGAACTGCTCGATTCATTCCGCCACAACCTGCTTACATTTGTTATTCTCCAATTTCATGTCGTCTCCTTTCCTTCTCCCCGCTCGGTGCCTAGGAGCCATGGGGAATGGGGCGGGGGATGATAGGACTTAGTCTTTTAGAGTAAGTTTTTTTGAACCACATCATTTTAGGGGATCGTGGAGCCGAGCATGGAGGAGCAGCCCCGAAGGTCGGCACGCTTGGAGGTGGGGCAGTCTAGTAACAGAGTTCAGACGGCAGGGACTGTGAGTCCTGTTCGCTATTAGTTGTTTTAGTTTTGCTTTTGCAATAAGAGATATATAGTGAGGACATTGATGTACTGGGCATGAGCCCAAGATTTTATTATTTTATTATTATTTCTATGGACACTCCCTTCGTGGAGATTATTTACTATTTATGTGATTTGTGTGGACTTGCCTTTTATTTCTTTGCTACAGTTGTGATCCATTTGGCCGGCAGGATCGACGTTTTGTAGTGATGACCTTCCCGGGCATGAAGGTGTCACCGCAAAGCGGCAGTTCTAGTCCTAAGAAATAATTCATACCCCTAAAAAAAGGGGGTATGAATAATTTGGTGTCTTTATACTTCCCTTAATCTTGTCAAATATCATTTGCCCCCATTGGAATTTTTGGCAATAGATTACTACTGTCATCATATTGAAGAAATCTGTGGAAATATATCTAATGGAGTAAGTTGTGCAGAGAAGGACCTTGCCAAGAATGTCAGCTAGGAGTAAAAAATTGACTGTACTCCTGAACAGGTTAAAAAGTGATGAATAGGATCTTGTATCACTTGTTTTGACATTCTGACTTCAGCAGACACTGGAAACAGCTCTCTATGCAGGCAGATTAAATTATCATAGCAGTAGGTGTTTGCAGCCTTGAGCTGATCTTTCATTGCAGCTTCAAGTGCATCGACCTTAGTTTGTAGTTACACCTACCCTTTATGACTTCTTTAAGTACCTCTGAAGCAGTAACATTACAGTAATAGACCACCTGCTCATCAAAATAATTCATACCTACATTTTGAGCCTCTATGACTGTTTTGACATTTGCATCAACATTTTGGAGAACAGTTAGGTAGCTCTTCAGACCAACCATAATTAGATTTATTGCTTCTCCACCTCTAACAAACCAGCTGTCCAATTATGATTCCATCTTATCAAAATGCAACTTCACTTCTAGAAGTCCATTATTCATATCTAGTTCTGTCTCTTTTATTCTCTTCAAAAATATCTTTTGAAGTTTCTTCAGAGATCTATAAAAATAAGCTTGTTGTTTTGCCATCATGGCTTCTTTAGATTTCAGAATGGAATTATCTGAACTTGCACTTGGAAGATCTACAATAGGTATCACAACCTGCATTTTCTCTACATAAAAGGGTATATCAGAGTAAGGAGAAAACACGGGTCGTGATGTCACGTCAGCAGGGATAACTGCAGACGTTATTCCGTGACCACAACTAAACATTATTTGAAAGATTTATGAGTTATTTAAGGAAAACCCAGTTTAAAGTTAAGTAGTTAGCCATGTCCCTCAGCTTAGTGGTTTAACTAGTCCACAATTAAAAATATAGTTATACGATGTGGAAAATACTTTGATTAAATTGATTTTAACATTCTACATGAGTATAAACGTCCACAAAGGACAACTCACGCTATGCAGATCTCTAGATTTTTACTAAGTATAGAAAAATGTCTTTACGCTAACTAGAAAGTAGTGTTTTAGTTTTGAAAGAGATGATGAGTATGACGTACTAATAGTAGAGTTCTGTAAGTTAAAATACATAACATACAACCTAGCATAAAACTTTCCAAGAAAGTAAGTATAAACAACCACAAAAAACAAATAACTCAGTGGTTTAGCAAAGAACTCAGCATTTCAAAAGAAAACCACCATTGGGCGCCAACAACCTGACACGAACCCACTGGCAAGCATGCATATCTATACTAAAGTAAATAACCCAAGAAAATATCTCACAAGGGTGAGGAAAACTCCTGCAACAAGCAGTCCACTAACAAGCTCCCAACCTAGCCGCTCAACCGGCTACTGCCCTAAACCTGAGGGATTCAAAGGAAGAACACCTCAACAAGAAGCAAAATACAAGTGGCAAAGGGAAAATAATCAAGTAAAAGTGCAAAGTAAGAGATGGGTTTACCAAACGAGAGTACAAGATGCTGAAGACCACAAATGGATAACCAAATAATTATAAGTACAGTAAAATCAGTAGTAAATGAGTCATTTGAACAAATGCATCATGTCCGGAACGAAGCCATGCTTCAAAAATATCTGCAAGGATTAGCATAAAAAGCATAGATTGATTCAGAAGCAAACTGAGCATAAAACAGCTCGAATAAATCGTGAATCATTAACACTTGGAAAAAACAACCAGGCGGAGTCGGTGACCAATTATCCCAAACCAGGCACCCAAGCCCAAATGTCTCAAAAACACAGAGGCCCTGCGGTGGTGGCCACTTATCCTAACCCAAACCAGCAGTTCTCAAAAACAGAGACCAAACATCTGCCAAGTGCAACGATCCACAACCGAAGTCCAGTTGGTCGTCCTTTATCCTCTGCCAACCTTCATAGTCGAAGAAACCTTAGAACCTACTCAATCCCAAGTTCAATCCTTAAGATAAACTAAAATATTCCTAAAACCAACCTAAGGACTAAACCCGCCGAAATTTGACAAAAACGGCTAAAAATTCTAAGTCCTAGCAATTCGGCGAATTTTCCTTCGCTCGACAAAACTTCCAAGGGACAACCGGCGATATTCATCGAACTCCACACGACACTCGTCTAATGGACAACAATATTCATCGAGCTCCGTTCGATGCTCGGCAAATGGACAACGATTTTTCATCTAAATCCGTTCGACGCTCAGCGATATTCCTCGAACTCTGTTCGATGAAAGGGTAACGATATTCGTCGAACTCCGCTTGAAGCTCGATGAATGAACCGCGATATTCATCTAACTCCTTATGTGTAACGCCCCCGATTTTCCAGTGATTTATTTAATTTCTTATTTGACGTATTATGACGTCAGAGCGTTATGTTAGCGCGTGTTGGTCATGTGACGTTGTTAGAGCGTGCTCTTAGCTCTTTAGGTTCCCTGCGTGACTTGGTGATGCCTGGTAGCAAGATTCCCTAGCGAGCCGGAGTCTGTTTGGTGACTCGGTGGAGCCTCTTGGGGAATGCTTGTGTTTTGGCTTCGGGAGTTTTTGCCCGAGTTTTGTTCGTCGGATTTTGTTACCGACTTTGTCGTAGCGCGTTTGCGTTCGTTAGATTTGACCGGCCAAATTTTGGGATTTGCATCGGGAGTGGAAAATTTTATATTAGGAAATTAGATCGGCTAATTTTAGACTTGCTCGTCAAGTTCCGTCGCGTTCCGAGCATTTTTGGAGCCTCGGCGCGCGATTGAAGTTTGTATGTTTTCGCGTACGCCGTTAACTTTAGAAATTTTTATCTCGAAAACGGTGCGTCGGAATTCGATTTCGACTTTGCCGTTGGATTCGTAGCGTCGTAATTCGCCTACGGTGCGAATTTCGTTCGATTCGGCGCGCGTTTGGCGCTCCGTAACGATATAAGGTTATATCATTTTTTTATATAATTATTATTTATATATATATATATATATATATATATATATATATAAAGAAATAATATAAAATAAAATTAAAAAAAAAAAAAAGAATTCGGTGAGAATGATTCTCACCGAATTCAAGTTCGGTGAGAATCATTCTCACCGAACAGTTGTGTTAGTTTTATATAAAAAAAATATATATATATAAATAAATAAATTAAGTTATATTTATATAAAAAAAAAAATAAAGGAATAATGAATCGGTGAGAATCATTCTCACCGAACCATATTTTCGGTGAGAATGAATCTCACCGATCAGCCCCTCCTCCCTTTTTTTGTTAGGTTTATTATTAATATATTATTATTTATATATTATTATTAATATTATTATTATAAGTATTTATATATAAAAAGAAGAAAAAGCCCTTCTTCTTCCTCTTACCTGCAGCCCCCCCGTGCGAAATATTTGGCGTGTGCGGAACCCTTCCGTTCGCGAATCTTCCGGCGGCCGCCACCGCCGATCCGGTGGACGGATTTTCGATCCGATCGCGGCGTTGGAAAGCTCTCGGCTAGAGCTTCGGGATCGCGGTAAGTTTTTTCCGTTTCGGTGACCGTTTCGCCTTAGATTTTTCGGCACTAACCCCGGTTGACCGTTTTTTTTCGTAGATCTCGTCTCTGCGTGCCCCCTTTTGGACGGATCTACGTGTTGGAGTATTTTGGGAGGACGTTTTCAAGATCGATTTGAGGCAAGTGCGTTTCTCCCCTCTTGCGTGCCTCCATGAGTTATTTTTTTTTTCGCTTTATTATTACTCCTTGTCGTAGATTACCGGAATAGTATAGGTGAGACTAGAAATATTTCTAGGTTAGGGCGTGTAGTCGGCCTAAACTAGGAAGTTTCGGAATTTATTTTAGATTGTATTCGGCGGGTAGGGGGAAATAATTCGGCGGGTAGGGGGAAATAATTCGGCGGGTTTTGGTTGTAGAACTTGGTAGTTTTAAGTGGTGTTGTCGGCTAGTTTTGGTGCCGAATCGTGGATCCTTAGCATGTGGTAGCTGGGTTTCTGAAGGAGTATGGTACCAGGGGAGTTTGAGCCGTGGCCACCACCATTCCCTCCTTTGGACATTTTGGGTTCCTGTAAGAGGTTGGAACTCTATGTGTGTGGACCCTGTGGCGGCCCCTTTAGTACTCTTGAGACACCTGGACCTGGTTGTTCGGTTGTGACTGTTCTTAGTCTCCGACAGAGGTTTGGGATTTGTGCCAGTGCTAACGATTTACAAGTTTAGGACTGTTAGTTCCTTTCATACTGTTCATTTGATGCATATTGGTTTCTTTTTTTGTCTCTGCAGGCTTGAGCGGAGTTTGGTACGTTTTAGTACTTGTTGCATTTCTCTCACTTTACTGACTGTTTTACTTACATTTTGTCCTTTTTTTTGGATTCTTTAGCTGAGATTTTCAGCATCTCTCTTGAAGGGTTGGTAACCCTTTTTCTTTCTGCTCTTTTCATTCGATAATTATCTGATGTTTCTTTGTCTCCTGTTTCATTATTTCTTGCTGAGGTATTCTTCTTTTGAATGCCTCAGGTTCAGGTCTGTAGCTGGCTGTGCGGCTAGTTTCAGGAGTTTCCCTGTGGACTGCGTTGTGGCAGTGTTTTCCTCACTTGTTGAGGTAGTTCTTTAGCCTTGTAGTAGTACAGACATACATGCTCGCCAGCGAGTTCGTGTCAGGTTGTTGACGCTCGTTGGTGATTTTCCTTTGTGATATTAAGTCTTTGCTTAGCTGCTAGTTTACCTGTTTTGTGGTAGTTTCACTTGCTCTCTGGGAATGTTTTATGCTAGGTTGCTAGTTACCTTGAAACCTATAAAAAATTACTATATGTATTGCATGATCAGCATGTTTTATAAAAGCTCAATCGTTATTTTCCAAATGCGTAAAAAGATTGTTTTCTTTATAAATATTATAAATTGAAATCTAGGGTCTTGCATAGTGTAAGTTGTCCTCTTAGGACGCTTATGCGCTCTTTTAGGATGTTTAGCATAAATGAAGTATTTTCCGCTACGTATAAAAATAGTTTTCAAACCTTGGACTATCTGATCCACTGAGACGAGGGATACGACCAATTAATTTAAAAATCAGTTTTCTATTCATTTTAACTTATGATTTGAAGGATTAGAGTGTCGCCTGAGCGTCAGAAGTTATCCCCTGCTTGACGTGGCATCATAGCTCGTAGTTATCTCGTGCTCTGATTTATTTTTTTATGAGAAAATGCGGGTTGTGACAGTTGGTATCAGAGGGAGGTTGCTTGACAAATTGTCGGGCAACCTGTCCCTGTAAGTGTTAGGTGTTTAGAGTCATATCATACACACACCGATATGTCATCAGCACGTCTTGGCTGAAGCACGAACACTACACTCATAGCATGACATGAAGTATATAAGGCATATTATGTAGTATGGGATGCATACTATGTGTTTGTATATGGATCCACCATAGGAGGCAACATGTGAGGGTTATGTAGTATGGGATGCATAACCTCACCACATGAATGCGGCTAGCACGTTTTCTTTTTCGTTGCATGGAAATGTTATGTAGTATGGGATGCATAACATTTTCATGTGTACGCCGCTCATAACATGCATTAGGGCCTTTTTAGAATGCATAGCACAATCATGCATAGCATAACATTGCATAAGCACAACGTGCCAAGCTAAAGATTTGCAGGATGACATGTGTACACACATAATTTTGAGTCAAAAAAAAGAATATAAATTCATGCATTCCCGATCTAGGCACAAGAGTTAGTGTGATGATAGTGAATCATCGTAGGATAAGCATATCATCATTATTGAAAATCCTAGAGCAAGTTAACAGCATGAGCAAGTACTTAAGTATGTATTGTTTGTACTATGTTGTTTGGTTCTAGTGGGTGGGCTAGGTGTCTAATTAGTGTTTTGTTGTTCCATTAGAATGTCAAGGCGTCCTTTGACAAGGTTGACCCCGCAATCGGAGGGAGAATCTTCAGGTGCGCAGAGCAGCGCAATGATAGAAGGTCTGCGACAAAGCAATGAAGCCTTGTCAAAGCAAGTAGTGGATTTGCAGTCTCAGGTCCAGTCCTTATTAGCAGTTGTGGCAGGGCAGATTCCGAGAGTTCAGGACCCTGTTGTGGGTCAAGCTGTCCCTGTTCCCCCCGCTCCTCTGGTGCCTCCGGTCGTGGTGCCACCAGAGATGACCTTTATTTCTCAGTTTCAGCGACTTAGGCCTCCGACGTATGATGGCAAGGCAGATTACATGGTCTTAGACGATTGGATGATATCAATCGAGGAGATGTTCTCATACTCCGGGATCACTGATGATCAGAAAGTGATGTTAGCCGCATATCAGCTCAAAGGGTTGGCAAAGGGCTGGTGGCTGAGGGAGAAAGAAGGTCTGAAGGACGGGTGTTCCTGGGAGTCCTTTAAGGAGCTACTTATGAGCAAGTTTCTGCCATCGGTCGAGAGGGACCGTCTGATGAATGATTTCCTGCACTTAAAGCAGAGGCAGCTCACGGTTAGTGAGTACGAAATCGAGTTTAGTAAGCTAAGCCGATTTGCCCCAGACTTGGTGAGGTCTGATGAAAATAGAAGCAAGCGATTTCTGGCTGGGCTAAGGAGTGACGTCCAGCAATTAACAAGTGCCTATGCTACATCAAGTTATGCTGGTATGGTGGAAGCTGCCTTAAAGGTAGAGGCAATTGATAACGCCAAGAATCGAGGTCAATAACTGAGAAAGGATAAAAGAAAGTCTGATGAGGGTAAGAGTACTCAGGTCCCTGACGCTGCTCCGAGGAAGAGAAACAAAGAGGTATGCAGTTTCTGTGGCCGACCGGGCCATCCATTTGAAAGGTGCTATCAAAGATTAGGAGCTCAGAAGAAAGAGCAGATTCATGCGATCCAAGGTATCCCAAAGAAAGACTTGTTTTGTTCTGTATGCAAGAAGCCGGGGCACGATGCTGCCCATTGCTGGAAGAAGGCGAGGAGTTGTTTCTTGTGCGGTCAAGAGGGTAATCTCAAGTATCAGTGCCCGCAAGCTCAGCTTACTCTACAGCCAGTTCCTCTTCAGGCCTTGCCGCCGCCGCAGCGAGTGGACAAGGGAAAAGGAAAGTTGAACGTGGTCTCTATGGAGGAAGCTCAGACGTCCACGCAAGTGATATCAGGTTAGATTCTCCCCTAGTTTTAATGTTTAGCTCATAGTTATAGTTTTGAGCATTCGCTTCCTTAGTCGCGTGTGCAATTTTATAGGACGATTTAAGGTAAAGAACCGCTGGGCGCGTGTTCTGTTCGATTCCGGCGCTACCCACTCGTTTGTGGCTAGGGCCTTCGTAAAGCGTTACCGTTTGGATCTCGATCGTGTTGGTGATGCGTTCTGTGTCAAGTTTCCTTCAGGCAAATCTGTAGTTTCGGATCAGGGTATTCAGAGTTGTCCGATTTTACTAGGCGATTTTCTCGCGATTGCTGATTTGAAGCTGTTGGATCTGGAAGACTTCGATGTGATCCTAGGCATGGACTGGTTGTCCAGATATGATGCTGTGATCCAATGCAAGGGTAAACGCTTGGACTTCAGGATGGACAACGGTCAGCCCGGGAGTGTTTACGGTTATCCGCGCCAGGATTCTCCGACTATATCGGCGGTATGTGCTCGGAAGCTTGTAGATTCCGGATGTTTTGCTTGTTTGGTTTCGGTTTTAGAAACCAAGGTTAGTTTGCCGTGTTTGGAGGAGATCCCGGTGGTTCGTGATTTTTCTGATGTCTTTCCAGCTAACCTTCCTGATCTCCCGCCTGATTGAGACGTGGAGTTTGTTATAGATTTGGAGCCGGGTACGCGTCCTATTGCCAAGGCGCCTTACCGGATGGCCCCACGCGAACTGGAGGAGTTGCGTATCCAGTTAGACGAGTTGCTTGAGAACGGATTTATAAGGCCGAGTTCTTCTCCTTGGGGTGCTCCCGTTTTGTTCGTCAAGAAAAAGGATGGATCGATGAGGTTGTGCATCGATTATAGAGAGCTAAATAAGGTAACGATCAAGAATAGGTATCCGTTGCCGAGGATAGATGATTTGTTTGATCAACTGCGAGGCAGTGCCGTGTTATCTAAGATTGACCTTCGTTCGGGCTACCACCAGTTAAGGATCCGTGAATCAGATATCCCGCGGACTGCCTTCCGTTCCAGACATGGACATTTTGAATTTTTGGTGATGTCGTTCGGTTTGACCAACGCACCTTCTGCTTTTATGGACATGATGAACAGGGTTTTCAAGGACTTTCTGGACAAGTTTGTAGTCGTATTTATAGACGATGTGTTGGTGTATTCACGCAATGTTGAGGAGCATGACCAACATTTGCGTCTAGTTTTATCTGCCTTGAGGGACCATAGGTTGTTCGCCAAGCTAAGTAAATGCGAGTTCTGGTTGCCTCAGGTTTCTTTCCTGGGTCATGTGGTTAACAAGGACGGAATCTCTGTCGACCCAGAAAAGATAGCCGTAGTTATGGAATGGACGAGGCCTGCCACACCCAAAGAAATAAGAAGCTTTCTAGGGTTGGCTGGCTACTATAGAATATTTGTAGAGGGTTTCTCTACATTATCTGCGCCATTGACCAAATTGACGCAGAAGAATGCAGCATTTGTGTGGAGCGATAAGTGCGAAGAAGCGTTCTAAGAGCTAAAGAATAGACTGTGCACTGCTCCGATATTGACATTGCCTACGGAAGGATTAGACTATGTCGTTTACGTGGACGCATCCTACGTGGGTCTTGGTTGTGTGCTGATGCAAGAAGGAAAAGTGATTGCGTATGGGTCAAGACAGCTTAAGATTCATGAAAGGAACTACCCTACGCATGACTTGGAATTCGCAGCAGTTATTTATGCATTGAAATTATGGAGACACTTATTGTATGGCGCGCAGTGCAAGATTTATACAGATCATAAGAGTTTGAAGTACGTCTTCACTCAAAAGGAGTTGAACTTGCACCAGCGCAGATGGTTAGAGTATGTGGCTGATTATGAAGTGGAGATCCTATACCATCCGGGTAAGGCTAACATGGTAGCCGACGCCTTAAGCAGGAAGACAGGGAAAATTTTCAATCTCTCCACTGAGTTGTTAGTAGAAGAGTTCCTTTTAATGGATATTTCAGTTGGTAGATGTGACTCGCCAAGTAGTTTGGATGTGTCTGAGCCTTCATGGATTTCTCTTACGAGGCTTCATCAAAAGGACGATCCTGATCTACTGCACCTTCATAATAGAACTGAGAAGGGGGAGCTGCCTGACTTTTCGATCGATGACGCGGGTACTCTAAAGTACCGCGGTAGATTTTGCGTCCCCAATTTTCGAGATATTCGAGTTAAGTTGTGCAGTGAGGCACACGGTTCAAGTGTGGCCTACCATCCAGGGTCTACAAAAATGTATAAGGACTTGAAACAGATTGCCTGGTGGATTGGGATGAAGGGTGACATTGCAAGGTTTGTGTCAGAATGTTTTACGTGCAAAAGAGTTAAGGCTGATCATGGAAGGCCTGGTGGAAAATTAGCGCCTTTAGAGATTCCAACTTGGAAGTGGGAGAGTATCTCAATGGATTTCATTACTGGTTTGCCGAGATCTCCCCGAGGGCATGACTCTGTTTGGGTGATTGTTGATAGATTAACAAAGTGTGCGCACTTCGTACCCTTTCAGATTGGTTACTCGATGAAAAAGATAGCGGAGCTATATTTGAATGAAGTTATCAGGTTACATGGAGTACCCGTAAGTATAGTATCAGATCGAAACTCCAGGTTTACGTCTCGTTTCTGGAAGAGCCTTCAAGAAGGATTGGGAACTGACTTGAGATATTCTACCGCATATCATCCACAGACCAATGGTCAAACAGAGCGTGTTAATCAGATTGTGGAAGATATGATCCGTTGTTATATATTAGACCACGGAGGAGCGTGGGATGAACGCTTGAGATTGATGGAGTTTGCATACAATAACAGTTATCAAGAGAGTCTGCAAATGGCTCCTTTCGAAGCGCTATATGGAAGACGATGTAGAACTCCTCTATTTTGGGCTGAGGTTGGTGAGAGGCCGATGTTAGGTCCAGATGCCTTAGAAGAAATGGAAGTCTCTGTAAAGCTTATTCGAGAGAAGCTTCGGATAGCTCAAGAGCGATTCGAGAAGAACGCCAATCGGCGTAGGTCCGTTTTGGAATTTTCTGTGGGGGACATGGTATTCCTTAAGGTTTCCCCGATGGTTGGAGTGAAGAGATTCGGTAAGAACCATAAGTTGGACCCGAGGTATGTGAGACCATTTGAAATTGTGGAGCGGATTGGTGTGTCAGCCTACAAGTTGAATTTGCCCGAAAATTTTCCTGGCGTGCACAATGTTTTTCACGTGAGCCAACTGCGGAGGTGCGTGTTAAGTGACAGACAAGTTCTGGATGTAGTGCCCCAGTTGGAGCCTAACCTTTCCTACGTGGAAGTTCCTATTCGTGTTCTGGATGTGCAAGATCGAGTGTTACGGAGAAAGACAATACCGATGGTAAAGATTCTGTGGAGAAACCAAGACGTGGAGAGCGCGACTTGGGAGCTGGAGTCAGCTATGAGGGAGGCGCATCCTCATTTGTTCTCCTAGCTGTGCTCGGTAAGCATTCGATAACCCTTGGTTATTTTCTTTTCCTTCTTTGGTAGAAGTGTTTTGTGCGTAAAGTTTCGGGACGAAACTTTCTTTTAGGGGGAGTGACTGTAACGCCCCCGATTTTCCAGTGATTTATTTAATTTCTTATTTGACGTATTATGACGTCAGAGCGTTATGTTAGCGCGTGTTGGTCATGTGACGTTGTTAGAGCGTGCTCTTAGCTCTTTAGGTTCCCTGCGTGGCTTGGTGATGCCTGGTAGCAAGATTCCCTAGCGAGCCGGAGTCTGTTTGGTGACTCGGTGGAGCCTCTTGGGGAATGCTTGTGTTTTGGCTTCGGGAGTTTTTGCCCGAGTTTTATTCGTCGGATTTTGTTACCGACTTTGTCGTAGCGCGTTTGCGTTCGTTAGGTTTGACCGGCCAAATTTTGGGATTTGCATCGGGAGTGGAAAATTTTATATTAGGAAATTAGATCGGCTAATTTTAGACTTGCTCGTCAAGTTCCGTCGCGTTCCGAGCATTTTTGGAGACTCGGCGCGCGATTGAAGTTTGTATGTTTTCGCGTACGCCGTTAACTTTAGAAATTTTTATCTCGAAAACGGTGCGTCGGAATTCAATTTCGACTTCGCCGTTGGATTCGTAGCGTCGTAATTCGCCTACGGTGCGAATTTCGTTCGATTCGGCGCGCGTTTGGCCCTCCGTAACGATATAAGGTTATATCATTTTTTTATATAATTATTATTTATATATATATATATATAAAGAAATAATATAAAATAAAAAAAAAAGAAAAGAAAAGAATTCGGTGAGAATGATTCTCACCGAATTCAAGTTCGGTGAGAATCATTCTCACCGAACAGTTGTGTTAGTTTTATATATAAAAAAAAAATATATAAATAAATAAATTAAGTTATATTTATATTAAAAAAATATAAAATAAAGGAATAGTGAATCGGTGAGAATCATTCTCACCGAACCATATTTTCGGTGAGAATGAATCTCACCGATCAGCCCCTCCTCCCTTTTTTGTTAGGTTTATTATTAATATATTATTATTTATATATTATTATTAATATTATTATTATAAGTATTTATATATAAAAAGAAGAAAAAGCCCTTCTTCTTCCTCCTACCTGCAGCCCCCCGTGCGAAATATTTGGCGTGTGCGGAACCCTTTCGTTCGCGAATCTTCCGGCGGCCGCCACCGCCGATCCGGTGGACGGATTTTCGATCCGATCGCGGCGTTGGAAAGTTCTCGGCGAGAGCTTCGAGATCGCGATAAGTTTTTCCCGTTTCGGTGACCGTTTCGCCTTAGATTTTTCGGCCCTAACCCCGGTTGACTGTTTTTTTTCGTAGATCTCGTCTCCGCGTGCCCCCTTTTGGACGGATCTACGTGTTGGAGTATTTTGGGAGGACGTTTTCAAGATCGATTTGAGGCAAGTGAGTTTCTCCCCTCTTGCGTGCCTCCATGAGTTGTTTTTTTTTCGTTTTATTATTACTCCTTGTCGTAGATTACCGAAATAGTATAGGTGAGACTAGAAATATTTCTAGGTTAGGGCGTGTAGTCGGCATAAACTAGGAAGTTTCGGAATTTATTTTAGATTGTATTCGGCGGGTAGGGGGAAATAATTCGGCGGGTAGGGGGAAATAATTCGGCGGGTTTTGGTTATAGAACTTGGTAGTTTTAAGTGGTGTTGTCGGCTAGTTTTGGTGCCGAATCGTGGATCCTTAGCATGTGGTAGCTGGGTTTCTGAAGGAGTATGGTACCAGGGGAGTTTGAGCCGTGGCCACCACCATTCCCTCCTTTGGACATTTTGGGTTCCTGTAAGAGGTTGGAACTCTATGTGTGTGGACCCTGTGGCGGCCCCTTTAGTACTCTTGAGACACCTGGACCTGGTTGTTCGGTTGTGACTGTTCTTAGTCTCCGACACATGTTTGGAATTTGTGCCAGTGCTAACGATTTACAAGTTTAGGACTGTTAGTTCCTTTCATACTGTTCATTTGATGCATATTGGTTTCTTTTTTTGTCTCTGCAGGCTTGAGCGGAGTTTGGTACGTTTTAGTACTTGTTGCATTTCTCTCAATTTACTGACTGTTTTACTTACATTTTGTCCTTTTTTTTTGGATTCTTTAGCTGAGATTTTCAGCATCTCTCTTGAAGGGTTGGTAACCCTTTTTCTTTCTACTCTTTTCATTCGATAATTATCTGATGTTTCTTTGCCTCCTGTTTCATTATTTCTTGCTGAGGTGTTCTTCTTTTGAATGCCTCAGGTTCAGGTCTGTAGCCGGCTGTGCGGCTAGTTTCAGGAGTTTCCCTGTGGACTGCGTTGTGGCAGTGTTTTCCTCACTTGTTGAGGTAGTTCTTTAGCCTTGTAGTAGTACAGACATACATGCTCGCCAGCGAGTTCGTGTCAGGTTGTTGACGCTCGTTGGTGATTTTCCTTTGTGATATTAAGTCTTTGCTTAGCTGCTAGTTTACCTGTTTTGTGGTAGTTTCACTTGCTCTCTGGGAATGTTTTATGCTAGGTTGCTAGTTACCTTGAAACCTATAAAAAAATTACTATATGTATTGCATGATCAACATGTTTTATAAAAGCTCAATCATTATTTTCCAAATGCGTAAAAAGATTGTTTTCTTTATAAATATTATAAATTGAAATCTAGGGTCTTGCATAGTGTAAGTTGTCCTCTTAGGACGCTTATGCGCTCTTTTAGGATGTTTAGCATAAATGAAGTATTTTTCCGCTACGTATAAAAATAGTTTTCAAACCTTGGACTATCTGATCCACTGAGCCGAGGGATACGGCCAATTAATTTAAAAATCAGTTTTTTATTCATTTTAACTTATGATTTGAAGGATTAGAGTGTCGCCTGAGCGTCAACAGTTATCCCCTGCTTGACGTGGCATCACAGCTCGTAGTTATCTCGTGCTCTGATTTATTTTTTTATGAGAAAATGCGGGTTGTGACATTATGCTAACTTATGATGCTCGCCGAAAATGATTTAACCTAAATTCGGCGATACTCGCCGAATTCCAACCCGATACCCACCAAATTTTACTTGTCCCTATTTCTTCCTAATCTCTATGGTTTGGCCAAAAGTCTAGATCTAACTTAGAGGGATATCCTCATTCTTCCTATACTACTCCTACACTCTAAGGGAGGAAAACAAATGAAGGATATCAAATAAAAACGATCAAGCAAGGGAAGAGGTCCACTTGCCTCAAAACATTGGAGAAATGCGACCTGTTTCTACCGCTTCAAGGATCGACTATAGAAAGCCCTAAGCAACGTTTCCTGAAACTTTTAGAGGATAAAGGAGGTCAAAAACTTAAACCCTAACACACAAAAATCGGGGAAATGGGAAGATCATACCATGATCGCGAAGCCCTCACCAAAAGCTTTCCAAATCTCTACTCAAACGTCGAAACCAACCACTAAATCACCCGAAATCGTCGGTCGAAAGCTCCGTCCGTCTGCACGCGTCCTTTCGCAAAACAAAAAATGTCGTAGGGGTAGGGAAGGAAGTGTACAGTAGGTCTTCGTTTTTACGTATATATATATATATATTATAATAATATTAATTAATTTATTTACAAATCAATATCACATCACCTTAAATCTTAAAACGATACAAAATCCATAACAACTCTGAATTCTATGAAATTCGCACTGTAACTAAATACCGACGCTACAAAACCAACAACGAAGTTGAAACTCAAATTTGACAAACAAAACTCGGGCAGACACCTCACGAAGCTAAAACACAAGCATTCCCAAAAGGCTCCACCGAGTCACCAAAACATACCCGGCTCGCTAGGGAATCTTGCAAACATGCTAGACCAAGCCACACAAAAAACTCAATGAGAAAAACCATGCTTTAACCATGGCACAAGAAAAACATGAGCTAACATAATGCCCTGGCGTCAAAATTACGCCACTATAGGAATAAAAATAAATACTAAAAAATCAGGGGCGTTATAGCGACCCCCCCTAAAAAGAAGTTTCCTCCCAAAACTTAACATAAATATGATCAAATCCCAATCAGAAAAATATAATGATATGTAAACAGTGGAAACACTTACCAAATATCAGGAGAACAGATGAGGATGAGCCTCCCTCATAGCTGACTCCAAATCCCAAGTTGCGCTTTCCACATCTTGGTTTTGCCACAAAACTTTAAATATCGGTATTGTATAACTTTGCAATACCCGATCTTGAGTATCCAAAACACGAAGAGGGACCTCCACATAAGAAAGGTTGGGCTCCAACTAGGGCACAAAATCAAAAACTTTCCTGTCTCTTATCACACATTTCTATAATTGGCTTACGTGAAAAAATATCATGCACACTGGGAAAACTTGAGGGTAAATCCAACCTGTAAGCTGCCACAACAATCCGTTCAATAATTTCAACAGGTCCTACATACCTTGGGTCAAACTTATGGTTCTTATCGAAACTTTTAACACCTGTCTTCAGGGAAATTTTAAGAAACACCATATCCTCTACGGTAAACAACAAATCGGTCCAACGCCGATTGACATACTTCTCATATCGCTCTTGATCTACCCGAAGCTCCTCTCGAATAAGCTTTACGAAAAATTCCATTTCCTCTAACGCTTCAGGACTCAACAACGGTCTTTCTCCAACTTCGGCCCAAAAAAAAAGGAATTCTACAATGCCTACGATACAGAGCTTCTAATGGAGCCATCTGCAGACTTTCCTGATAACTGTTATTATAAGTGAATTCCATTAGCCTCAAACTCTCATCCCACACACCTTTGTGGTCTATTACATAACATCTAATCATATCTTCAACTATATGATTAACTCTTTCCGTTTGACCATTAGTCTGCGGATGATAAGCGGTGGAATACCGCAGATCAGTACCCAATCCTTCCTGTAACCTCTTCCAAAAGCGAGACGTAAACCTGGAGTCTCGATCTGATATAATACTAACTGGCACTCCATGTAACCTGATGACTTCATCCAAGTACAATTCAGCTATCTTCTTCATGGAGTAATTGATCTTAAATGACAAGAAGTGAGCAAACTTCGTCAATCTATCCACTTTAACCCACACTGAATCGTGTCCACAGGGAGATCTCGGCAAACCAGTAATAAAATCCATTAAAATGCTCTCACATTTCCAACTTGTAATCTCAAAGGACGTCAAGTTTCTCCCAGGCATACCGTGATTGGCCTTCACTAGCTTGAAAGTAAAACATTTTAATACATTCTTAGCTATATCGCCTTTCATACCATACCACCAGGAAATCTGCTTCAAGTCTCGATACATTTTAGTAGAGCCAGGATGGTAGGCAACACTGGAATCATGTGCCTCCTTGCATAATTTAACTCGAACATCTTCAATATTGGCGATGCAAAATCTACCGCGGGACTTCAAGGTACCCATGTCATCAATCGAAAGTCAGGCAGTTCCCCTCTTGCAGTTCTATTATAAAGGTGCATCAAATCTGGATCATCCTTTTGATGTAGCCTCGTTAGTGAAATCCATGAAGGCTCTTGCACTTCCAAACTAATGGGCGAGCTACAAGTCCCCACTGTTATGTCCATCAGAAGGAATTCTTCCTCCAGTGAATCCACAAAAAGATTAAAAATCTTCGCTGACTTCCTACTCAGGGCGTCAGCTACCACGTTTGCTTTGCCCGGATGATATTGAATCTTAACATCGTAGTAAGCCACATACTCTAACCACCTCCACTATCGCAAATTCAATTCTATTTGAGTGAAGACGTACTTCACACTCTTATGATCGGTGTAAATTTTGCACAAAGTGCCATATAGAAGATGCCTCCATAACTTTAAGGCGTAAATCATAGCTGCAAATTCCAAATCATGTGTAGGGTAATTTCTTTCATAAGTCTTTAACAACCTCGACCCATACGCTATTACTTTACCTTCTTGCATTAGCACGCAACCAAGTCCAACATGCAATGCATCCACATACACCGCATACTCTACCCCTTCAGTAGGCAAGGCCAAAATCGGAGCCGTGCACAATCTTCTTTTCATCTCCAGAAAAGCTTCCTCGCACTTATCGCTTCACACAAAAGTTGTGTTCTTCTGCGTAAGCTTACTCAGTGGCACAGACAACGTAGAGAAACTCTCAACAAACCTTCTATAATCTCCTGCCAACCATAGGAATCTCCTTATCTCCTTGGGAGTGGCAAGCCTATTCCAATCCATGACAACAGCTATATTTTCTTGGTCCACATAAATTACATCCTTATTAACCACATGACCAAGAAACAAAACCGGAGGAAGCCAAAGCTCACACTTACTAAGCTTGGCATATAACTTATGCTCGCTCAAGGTAGACAAAACTAGACGAAAGTGTTGGGCATGATCATCAGCACTGCACGAGTACACCAGAACATCATCTTTGAAAACCACCACAAAACGGTCCAGGTAATCCTTAAACACCATGTTCTTCATATCCATAAAGGCATAGAGGGCATTAATTAATCCGAAAGACATTACCAAAAACTCAAAATGCCCATGCCGCGAACAAAAAGCATTCCGTGGAATATCTGCCTCACGAATCCTCAACTGGTAGTAGCCTGAATGAAGATCAATCTTTGAAAATACAGAGCTACGATGCAACTGATCAAACAGTTCATCAATCCTAGGCAGGGGATATCTATTCTTGATAGTTACTTTATTGAGCTCTCTATAATCGATGAAAAGCCTCATCAATCAATCCTTTTTATTTATAAATAGCACAGGAGCACCCCACAGAGAAGAACTCGGCCTAATAAAACCATTATGAAGCAAATCATCCAATTGGGTACGCAACTCCTCCAGCTCGTACGGGGCCATATGGTACAGCGCCTTAGCAATATGACGAGTACCCGACTTTAGATCTGTGACGAACTCCATGTCTCTCTTGGATGGAAGACGGGGAAGATTATTAGGAAACACATCCGGAAATTCACACACAACAATAATCTCCTCCACTCGTGAAAAACAACCATCGGTCGCCAACACCGAAACTAAATAAGCAAAACATCCGAAATTAACCAGCTTTCGAGCATGTACCACAAATATAATTGGAGAAACTTCGTGTGGAAAATAATAAACGATCATGGGTTGACCGTTGTCCACCTTGAAGTCCAAGCGCTTAACCTTGTACTGGATAACCTCATCATACTTGGACAACAAATCCATGCCTCATATCGAAATCTTCCAAGTCTATCATCTTCAAATTCGCAACTGCTAGAAAATCACATAATAGAATCGGACAGCTCTGAATGCCTTGGTCCGATACCACAGATTCGCTAGAGGGAAACTTGACACTAACCGCGTTGCCAACCCGATCGAGTGTCAAACGATGACGCTCTATAAAAGTCCTAGCCACGAATCAGTGGGTAGCACCAGAATCAAACATAACACGCACCTAGCGGTTCTTGACCTTAAACTTTCCTATATAAAATTGTATCCGCAACTAAGGAAACGAATGTCGAATTACTGCTACAAATAGAAAACAAGGAACGGGTTAGGATCTAACCTGTAATAAAATGTGAAGATGTCTGAGCTTACTCCAATGGCACTAAGTTCAGCTTGCTCTTCCCCTTGTCCAATAGCTGCGGTGGCGGCAAAGCCTGGAGTGGAACTGGTTGCAACGAGGGCTGAACCTGCGGTCACTTTGATTTAACATGTCCCTTCTGCCCACACTAGAAGCAAGTCCTGTCCTTATGCCAACAATGGGAAACGTCAAGCCCCCTCTGCTTGCATGTAGAACAAACCAAATCTCCTTTAGGAGCACCCTGAATAGCATGCACCTATTCTTTCTTCTGGGCTACTAATCTCTGGTAACATCTCTCAAACGGATGGCCTGGCCGGCCACAGAAACTGCATATCTCTTTGCTTCTTTCCCTCAAGCGGTACCGGATTTTTCGGAACTCTTACCCTCATCAGCCTTCCTCTTATCCTTTCTCATTTATTGTCCTTGACCCTTGGCATTGTCAATATCCTCCACCTTCAGAGCAGCCTCCACCACTTTAGCATAGCTTTTAGATCCATAAGCACTAACTAGCAACTATATGTCATTCCTAAGACCACCCAGAAATCTTTTAACTCGGTTCGGCTCTGAAGACACCATGTTCAGTGCAAATCGACTAAGTTTGCTGAACTCCACATCGTACTCAGTAATAGTAAGTTGCCTTTGCTTAATGTGTAGAAAATCATTCATCAGACGGTCTCTCTCTACCGAAGACAGAAACTTCTTCAGCAATAACTCCTTAAAAGATTCCTATGAGCAACCGTCCTTCAAATTCTCCTCCTCTCCTAGCCACCAACTTTTAACAAGTCCCTTGAGTTGATATGCAGCAACCATCACCCTCTGGTCCGCTGATATTCCCGAGTAAGCAAACATCTCTTCGATGACAATTATCCAATCATCCAAGTCTATAAAGTCTGCCCTACCATCATAAGTAGGGGGTCCAAGTCTCTGAAAGTGCGAGATAAAAGTCATATCTGGTGGCAACAACACTGGGGGAACCAGATGAGTAGGGGAAACAGGAACAACCTGACCCACAACATGGTCCTGCAGACGCGGTAATTGTCCTTGCACAACCGTTAACAACGCTTGGATCTGCGACTGTATCTCCACAATCTGTCTGGACAAAGCCTCATTACTCTATAATATACTTTCAATCACCGCTTTGCTCTACGCACCAGAAGACTCGCCCTCTGACTGGAGAGTCGACCTAATCGCAACACGCTTGTCCCATGTAAACCAATAGTGAACATCTAATCAAAACCTTACCCAACAGCTAGCACCAAACAACATAGTCCTGACAAAATATGTTTAAATACCTGCTAAAGCTGCTAACTTCCTCTGGGATTTTCAATCATGATGTCATTCCTAGACTTAGGTTGATAAGTTGTCATCCTACTAACTCACGTGCCTAAACCATGAATGCATGAATTTCTTTTTCTTTTTGACTCAAAACCATGTTTGTACAAGTGTCATCATGTAAATCTTTTGCTTGGCACGTGTGCAAATGCAATGTTATGCCATACATGTTGTCCTATGCATTCTAAAAGGGCCTTAATTCATTTATGAGTGGCGTACACATGAAATGTTATGCATCACATACTACATAACATCGCATGTAACAAAAAAGAAAACGTGCTAATGGTTACCCATGTGATGATGGTTATGTATCCCGTACTACATAACCGTCACATGTTTGCACTTATGGTGGATCCATATACAAATACATATTATGTATCCCATACTACATAATATGCCCCATATACTTCTTATAATGCTATGAGTGTAGTGTTCATGCTTCATCCAAGACGTACTGATGGCACATCAGTGTGTTTATGAATTGACACTAGACAACTAACAATAACAAGAGAACCTTGCTCGACCAATTGTTAAACAGCCTCCCTCTGATACTAACTGGCATATCCCGTATTTTCTCTACATAAAAGGGTATATCAAAGAAAGGAGAAAACTCGCGTCGTGATGCCATGTCTGTAAGGGATAACTTCAGACGTTCACGCGAGACCACAACTAAACACTATTTGAAAGATTTATGAGTTATTTAAGGAAAACCCAGTTTTAAGTTAAGCAGTTAGTAGTATCCCTTGTCTTAGTGGTTCAACTAGTCCATGATTAAAAATATAGTTATATGCTGCGAAAAATAATTTGATTAAATTGATTTTAACACCCTATATTAGTATAAACGTCCTCGATGGACAACTCACGCTATGCAGGACTCTAGATTTATAATAAGTATAGAAAAATGTCTTTACACTAACTAAAAAGTAGTGTTTTAGTTTTGAAAGAGATGACGAGTATGACGTACTAATAGTAGGGTTTTGTAAGTTAATACATAACATACAACCTAGTATATAGCTTTCCCAGAAAGTATGTATAAACAGCCACAAAAAACAGGCAACTCAGCGGCTTAGCAAAGTACTCAACATTTAAAAATAAAACCACCAGTGGGTGCCAACACCCTGACACAAACCCACTAGCGAGCATGCACGTCTGTACTAAAGTAAACAACCCAAGAAAATACCTCACAAGGGTGAGGAAATCTTCTGCAACAAGCAGTCCACTTGCAAGCTCCTAGCCTAGCCACTCAACCGGCTACTGCCTTGATCCTAAGGCATTCAAAGGAAGAACACCTCAGCAAGAAGCAAAATACAAGTGGCAAAGGAAAAATAATCAGGTAAAAGTGCAAAGTAAGAGATAAGTTTACCAAACCCGAGTACAAGATGCTGAAGACCAAGCTGGATAACCAAATAATTATAAGTACAGTAAAATTAGTAGTAAATGAGTCATTTAAACAAATACACCAAGTGCGGAACGATGCCATGCTTCAACAATATCTACAAAGATTAGCATAAAAACATAGATTGATCCAGAATCAAACTGAGCATAAAACAGCTCGAATAAAACATGAATCATTAAAACTTGGCAAAAACTACAGGTCAGAGTCAGTGACCAATTATCCCAAACCAAGCTCCCATGCCCAAATGTCTCAAAAACACAAAGGCCCTGTAGTGGTGGCCACTTGTCCAAACCCAAACTAGTACTCAAAAATAGAGACCAATCATCTGCCAAGTTCAACGATCCACAACCGACAACCAGTTGGTGGTCCTTTATCCACTTCCTACCTTTATAGTCGAAGAAACCTCAGAACCTACTCAAAACCCAAGTTTAATCCTCAAGATAAACTAAAACAGTCCTAAACCCTACCTAAGGACTAAACCCGCCAAAATTTTACAAAAACGTCAAAAAATTCTAACTCCCAGCAATTCGGCGAATTTTCCTTCACTCGATGAAACTGCGAAGGGACAACCGGCGATATTCGTCGAACTCCGCACGACTCTTGACGAATGGACAACGATTTTCGGCTGTTAAATTTTCTCAACGTGGTCAGCAAGATAGCCCAAACGGCAAATTAATATCTTCGGAACTACCCAGTTTTCACGTTGAACCAGCGGAAACCAAGGACTAGAGGTACAAAGGTTAATCCCAACAAACAATGGAAGCACAAGAAGGTCTCTTTTATACATTCACTTCTTTACAATCCGAGGCATACATAGCGAGACATGATTTCGCTAGTATAACAGCTGTAAACAGAAAGCACCGAAAAACAAGCCGGGCGGACAGCACCGGAGTCCGCCGAGACCGCGAGGTCGCCGAGACTGCCGAGACCGCTGAGCTCGCCCAAGCTATGCTGCAATCTGCCAAATACCACGGAGTCCGCCGAAGCCGCGAGGCCGCGCGGACACACCGTTATTCGCCTCCTGCTGAACCTGAACTGAGGAACTCCCCTACCCGCCTGAAACCGTCGGACAAGTTATTGAAGCTGGCAAAGTTGAAACAGAACTGACAAGCCGCAGAGCGACCTCCTGCTGAGTCCGCAGAGACCGCACACTTCCAAGCACGACCGAAGTCACAGCCAAACTCCTGGCTCCTTGAAGTTATCCGCGCGACCTGCACACAGCAAACCGTCAGCCTGAAACAATCCGCGCGGACTAGAAAACACAGACCGCAGCTCCTTGCACACCCCAACTTACTGTTCACTCAAGTTACTTAGGTTACTGTAGATGTGCCAGGGGGGTCCTATTTATAGGCAGGGTGAGGAGTGTGGTCACCGCCCAAGAGATAGCGACACTGCCCCAGCCCGCGCGAATACAAACCACCGTCCACTGAGTCCGCGAGGACTTAGCCGGTCACCAAGGAAAACCGCCAGGAGCAAGGCAACCATTGACGAACTCTCTTCAGTCCGCCTAAGCTAAGCGGACACGGCATCAGCCCGCAAAGCTCCAACCACTGCAGGACAGCACCCTCTTCAATGGCAGTCCGCACCAACCCGAGGCAGTCCGCAAGACTCACACCTCAATCTGCCACAAGTCCACGACCAAAGGCAGACAGCAACAGTCCGCCCGGTCATAGCGGACTTGGCGGATACGGCGGACACCATGAACTTGACACAAGGTGTGACCAAGTCCAAAACCATCAAGGGCCAGTGCGAGCATGGCGGACCCAAACTCTTGTCCGCCAAACACCCTAACACAGACCGCCACCAGTCCGCGAGCACCTCGCACTTGTCCAACGCAGCAGCTTCCTCCCGGACTCCAAATACCAGTCCGCCAACCGGTCTCCACAGCAAATCGCCTGCTGTGCCACCAGAACTTGACAAGGCCTCAGCCAAGCTCTGAGCTCAGTCCGCAACAGCCAATACCGCGGACACATCAGTCCGCAAGCTTCCCGCGGACAAGAGACAACCCGCTTATCAGCACAAGCTTGCACCCGCGGCCACTGAGCAACGCACCAGTCCGCAAGCCTCCATCCGCGCAGGCCGCTCCTTGGCAAAGCCAATCAGCAAGCACCCTATCCGCAGACACCAGGCCGCATAGTCCGCGGACTCAACCCATGCAAACCGCTCAGAAGAACAACCGGCTTCCCACTATACCTATCACCAGGCCGCACATCTCAGTCCGCCCAGTCCGCCCAGTCCACCAATGCTGTCCGCCCAGGCCGCCCGGCCTGTCCTGTCACCCACTTCCACTTCACAAATTTCAACACTCCCCCTTGAAGTGGGAAGTGGTGACCAAGCCCAGCAAGCTGCGCAAGCGTTCAAAGGGCCCCTTCGACAGTGGCTTTGTGAATATGTCAGCAAGATTTTCTTCACTCCGAACATGCCCGACCAGCAGAGACCCCTCCAACACCTTCTCCCAGATGAAGTGGTGATCAATCTCTATATGCTTGGTCCTGGCGTGACACACTGGATTGTTTACCAGTTTGAGAGCACTCTCATTGTCACCCCGGAGTAAAGTAGGCCCTTGCACTTCTTCATGAACATCCTCTATAAGTCTCCTCAACCAAACGGCTTCCCGAGCAGCCAAGGCCGAAGCCTTATACTCCGCCTCCGTGGTTGAAACCGACACCGAGTACTGCTTCTTGCTACACCACGAGATGCTAGCTGAACCGCAAGTGAACACATAACCTGAAGTAGACCTTCGATCATCCGAATCACCGCCATAGTCAGCATCCGTGTACCCGAGCAACGCAAACTCCGCATCCCTTCTATAGAGGAGTCCCATGTCAGAAGAAGCCTTGACATACTTCAGAATTCCCTTCGCCGCCACTAAATGAGATTGCCTTGGTTCAGCCATATACCGACTTACTCGGCCAACAGCATAAGCTATATCCGGCCTTGTAATCGTCAGATAAATCAAGCTCCCAACAAGAGCCCTGAACACCAAGGGATCATGAAGAACCCTTCCCTCATCCCGTCGAAGCTTCATCCCAGATTCCAGTGGAGTAGAGCACTTCTTCCCTTCGCCCATGCCGAACCGCTTCACAATACGATCAGCATATCCTTTCTGGCTAATGATAACCCCGCACTCCTTCCTCTCCACTTCAAGACCGAGAAAGTGATGCAACTCTCCCAAGTCTTTCATCTCGAAGCGTATAGCAAGCTCAGCCCTGAGCCTTGCTACTTCCTCCTCCGAATTCCCTGTGATGATCATGTCATCCACATACAGTAGGACCAAGACCCGTAGCTCTCCCTTCTTCTTGATGAACAAGCTTGAATCCGAGTTGGAAGCAAGGTATCCACAGAATTGCAAGTATTCTGCAATCTTCCCATACCAAGCTCTAGGAGCTTGCTTCAACCCATAGAGAGCCATCCTGAGTTTGCAGACATAGTCCGGATGCTTCTCAGAGATGAAACCAAGTGGCTGATCCATGAAGATGTCCTTGTCAATCTCTCCGTAAAGAAAGGCATTCTTCACATCGAGTTGCCACAACCTCCATCCCTTGCTAGCAGCCAAGGCGATCACCACTCTTACAGAAGTCATCTTTGCAACTGGACTAAATGTCTCCTCATAGTCTTCTCCATACTGCTGTGAGAATCCTCTAGCGACCAGGCGAGCCTTGAACCGATCAATGCTCCCATTAGCCTTCTTCTTCAACTTATACACCCACTTGCAAGTAACCGGAGTAATGCCATCAACCTTGGGCACAAGGTCCCAGGTTTCATTCTTCTTCAGAGCATCAATCTCTTCCTTCATGGCACCTTCCCACTCCTTCACTCCAGTGGCCTCGTTGAAGTTTGCAGGCTCTCGCTCATCCAGAGGACCTGCAAAGAAGCAGGAGACAAAGCTCACTGCATTCCCATCACAGTACCGAGCCGGTGGCTTAACCACCCTCTTCGATCTCCGAAGACACGGCTCCTTGCTCACGGCTTCTGTTGCTTCTTCAGGCTCCACTCCTACCTGGGGCAAGCATTGAGCAGTGCTCCCCCTGCTTCCTGAGCCAGAAGGCTCAGCCTCGGAGTTCGAAGCAATGGGAGCTGCTGGTGAAACAGTAAGCTCCTCTTCCAAGCCTTCAGCAGCCTCCACCGGTGCTTCATCAACCTTGCTACTTCCGGTTAGCTCCACCGAGCCACCTCCATATGACGTCAGCTCATCAAAGACAACGTCTCTTGACACCACGAACTTCTTTCTCACAGGGTCCATGCATTTCCATCCCTTCTTCCGCTCATCATAGCCAACAAAGACAAGTTTCCTTGCCTTCGCATCCAGCTTTGTCCGTGAAGCATCCTGGACATGCACGTAGCAAGTTGAACTGAACACCCGAAGGTGTCCCACACTCGGCTTCTCCTTCAGCAACAGCTCAATAGGAGTCTTCATGTTGATTGGGCTGTGTGGCATCCGGTTGATAACATAGGCAGCACAAGACATTCCCTCCGCCCAAAAAGACCTTGGGATATCTTTCGCATAAAGCCAGCATTTGCAGGTCTCCGTCAAATGACGGATCTTCCGCTCCGCTACCCCATTTTGTTGTGGAGTGTGAGCACAAGTAAGCTCTCGTTGGATCCCGTGCTTCCTGCAGAAGATAGAAAACTCGGAGGAGACAAACTCACCCCCGTTATCAGTTCTAAACTTCTTAATCCTCAAGCCAAGCCGGCCTTCTACCAACTCCTTGAACTCCACGAACAAACGGAAGGCTTCCGACTTCTCCTTTAAGAAGTACACCCAAGTATACCTTGAGTAGTCATCAACCAAGACAAGCATGTATCTGCTTCCACCAAGGCTGGCAGTAACAGTCGGTCCCATCAGGTCGCCATGAATACACTCCAATGGTTTCTTTCTCCTTGTTTGTGATTTATCAAACGGAAGGCGATGTGCCTTACCGTATTGACAGCCCGCACAAACATGCCCATCACCAAAGGAGGACAACTTCGGCAACCCCCTCACCAGACTTCTACTAGCCATCGCCTTCAGCTTGTCCATGCCAACATGCCCCAGCCTCTCATGCCAGATAGCCGCACTATCATTGGCCCTCATCTTATCAACATAAGCATTGGTGGAAAGAACAAACAAGTTCTTCACCCTCCTCCCATCATGAGCAACATCAGCCTTTACCGCTGATACGTTGCGAAGGAACCTCACGTCTGTTGGCCCAAACAGAACGTGATACCCAGCGTCCACCGCATTGGTCACCAAGAAGAGGTTTTTCTTCATGCCCGGCACGTGATACAGACTCCTTAACGTGAGTGGCCCCTGATCACTACCCAAAGACACGACCCCCTCCTTCTCTACTGCATAAACAGTATTATCAGCAGTGATAATAGCTTCATTACCTGAGTATGCCTGCATGGAGGTGAAATTTGATTTGTCTCCGGTGAGGCGATGACCACACCCGGAGTCCACGATCCACTCGCTGTTGAAGTCCTCAGCAGACAAGGCCCGGACACAAGTGCCCGTCATAAAAGCTCCGCCCCATCCTGCTTCTTCACTTCTCGAGCAAGCTTCCTCCTTTCCCGCAGCATGCCTAGGCTGCAGTTTGACCTTACAGTCCCGCTTGAAGTGCCCTCGCTGATGACACCGGTAGCACTTCAGATTCTTCTTCCAGTCCTTAGGAGCATTGCTCCTCTCCGGTGGATATGAAGACGAAGTCTCCTTTTCAACAGCGGCCTGCACCTTCTTTTTCTTCTTCCCTTCCCATCCCTTCTTCTTTCCTGAGAAGAGAGCCTCGCTGCCTTCCTGATTCAGGTTCACTCCAGCCATCTGCCTTGCTAAGCTCTCCTGCGAGGCAAGCAGATTCTCCAGCTCTAGCAACGACGGCTGAGTAGCCCACCCTTGAACAGATGTAACAAAGGCCACATACTCCTTCCGCAAGCCGCGGATAATGTGCCTTTTCATCTTTGCTTCAGAGATAGGCTCATCAGGATCCAGTGCCGACAGCTCAGCGCACAAGCTTTTCATCTTTAAGAAGTACTTGGAGATGTAAAGGTCTCCCTGAGTTGCCCTGGCCAACTCATTCTCCAGGAACTGAAGCCACGCCACATTCTTCCTATTGAACAACTCATCAATGGTTGTCCAAATATCAGCAGCCGACTCACACCCTACGATGTGATCAAACAGTTCCGGAGACACGACTCTCTTTAGAATGAACTCCGCCTTAGCATTTGTTCTTCTCCAGAGCCTAACCTGCTTAGCAGTACCGAAAGTAGCAGTGACTTCCTGTCTGTTGTCTCCACCGACGACTTCCCACAGCTCCTCGCCCAGAAGATAACTCTTCATGCACGACTTCCACTTCTTGAAGTTAGTCGGCGTTAAGAGTTCAATGCCCAGACCTCTTGCAAAACTCCCTTCCATTGCAACACCTGTTGGCACCCTTTAAGCAGCTCCGAGCAACAACACAGGTTGATCACCACTCAATCACTGAGTAACAACACTGGCTGACTTCCGCTCACACAGCTGAACCTCAGAAACCTCCCTCTGATACCATGTTAAATTTTCTCAATGTGGTCAGCAAGATAGCCCAAACGCCAAATTAATATCTTCGGAACTACCCAGTTCTCACGTTGAACCAGCGAAAACCAAGGACTAGAGGTACAAAGGTTAATCCCAACAAACAATGGAAGCACAAGAAGGTTCTCTTTTATACATTCACTTCTTTACAATCCGAGGCATACATAGCGAGACATGATTTCGCTAGTATAACAGCTGTAAACAGAAAGCACCGAAAAACAAGCCGGGCGGACAACACCGGAGTCCGCCGAGACCGCGAGGTCGCCGAGACCGCCGAGACCGCTGAGCTCGCCCAAGCTATGCTGCAATCTGCCGAATACCTCGGAGTCCGCCGAAGCCGCGAGGCCGCGCAGACACACCGTTATTCGCCTCCTGCTGAACCTGAACTGAGGAACTCCCCTACCCGTCTGAAACCGGCGGACAGGTTATTGAAGCTGGCAAAGTTGAAACAGAACTGACAAGCCGCAGAGCGACCTCCTGCTGAGTCCGCAGAGACCGCACACTTCCAAGCACGACCGAAGTCACAGCCAAACTCCTGGCTCCTTGAAGTTATCTGCGCGACCTGCACACAACAAACCGTCAGCCTGAAACAATCCGCGCGGACTGGAAAACACAGACCGCAGCTCCTTGCACACCCCAACTTACTGTTCACTCAAGTTACTTAGGTTACTGTAGATGTGCCAGGGGGTCCTATTTATAGGCAGGGTGAGGAGTGTGGTCACCGCCCAAGAGATAGCGACACCGCCCCAGCCCGCGCGAATACAAACCACCGTCCGCTGAGTCCGCGAGGACTTAGCCGGTCACCAAGGAAAACCGCCAGGAGCAAGGCAACCATTGACGAACTCTCTTCAGTCGCCTAAGCTAAGCGGACACGGCATCAGCCCGCAAAGCTCCAACCACTGCAGGACAGCACCCTCTTCAATGGCAGTCCGCACCAACCCGAGGCAGTTCGCAAGACTCACACCTCAATCCGCCACAAGTCCACGACCAAAGGCAGACAGCAACAGTCTGCCTGGTCACAGCGGACTTGGCGGATACGGCGGACACCATGAACTTGACACAAGGTGTGACCAAGTCCAAAAACCATCGAGGGCCAGTGCGAGCATGGCGGACCCAAACTCTTGTCCGCCAAACACCCTAACACAGACCGCCACCAGTCCGCGAGCACCTCGCACTTGTCCAACGCAGCAGCTTCCTCCCGGACTCCAAACACCAGTCCGCCAACCGGTCTCCACAGCAAATCGCCTGCTGTGCCACCAGAACTTGACAAGGCCTCAGCCAAGCTCTGAGCTCAGTCCGCAACAGCCAATACCGCGGACACATCAGTCCGCAAGCTTCCCGCGGACAAGAGCCAACCCGCCTATCAGCACAAGCTTGCACCCGCGGCCACTGAGCAACGCACCAGTCCGCAAGCCTCCATCCGCACAGGCCGCTCCTTGGCAAAGACAATCAGCAAGCACCCTATCCGCAGACACCAGGCCGCATATAGTCCGCGGACTCAACCCGTGCAAACCGCTCAGAAGAAACCACCGGCTTCCCACTAGACCTATCACCAGGCCGCACATCTCAGTCTGCCCAGTCCGCCCAGTACGCCAATGCTGTCCCCAAGGCCGCCCGGCCTGTCCCGTCACCCACTTCCACTTCACAAATTTCAACATCGGCAAGCTCTGTTCGACGCTCGGCTAATGGACAATGATTTTTCATCGAACTCTGTTCGACGCTCAGCAAAATTAGTCGAACTCCGTTCGACAAATGGGTAGCAATATTTGTCGAACTTCGCTCGAAGCTCAATGAATGAACTACGATATTCGTCTAACTCCTTACACTAACTTATGATACTCGCCGAAAATCACTTAACCTAAATTCGACGATACTCGCCGAATTCCTACCTGATACCCGCCGAATTTTACTTGTCTCGATTTCTTCCTAAACTCTATGGTTTTGCCAAAAGTCTAGATCTAACTTAGAGGGATATCCTCATGCTTCCAATACTACTCCTACACTCTAAGGGAGGAAAACAAAGGAAGGAGATCAAATAAAAATGATCAAGCAAGCGAAGAGGTCAACTTGCCTCAAAACTTTGGAGAAACATCTCCCGTTTGCGCCGTTTCAAGGATCGGCCGTAGAAAGCCCAAAGCAACGTTTCCTGAAACTTTTGGAGGAGAAAGGAGGTCAAAAGTTTCTCCGGAGGTCAAAAGTTTCTCCGTAGAAAGCCCTAAGCATAACTTTCAGATCCATAAGCACTAGCTAGCAACTAGATGTCATTCCTAAGACCACCCAAAAATCTTTTAACTCGGTTCAGCTCTGAAGACACCATGTCCGGGGCAAATCGACTAAGTTTGCTGAACTCCACCTCGTACTCAGTAATAATAAGTTGCCTTTGCTTAAGGTGTAGAAAATCATTCATCAAACGGTATCTCTCTACCGAAGACAAAAACTTCTTCAGCAACAACTCCTTAAAAGATTCCTATGAGCATCAGTCCTTCAAATTCCCTCCTCTCTTAGCCACCAACTCTTAACAAGTCCCTTGAGTTGATACGCAGCGACCATCACCCTCTGGTCCGCTGATATTCCCAAGTAAGCAAACATCTCTTCTATTGGATCCCTAGTTGATTTGGGCTAGGTTCACTAACTTAGGATGATTTGACCAACATGTATATTCAGGGTCATAGTTGTGTCCTAGAGTCTAGGTCAAGATTCAACATCACATGGATCTGCCTACAACAGCTTGTTAGATAATCAAGCAGTTGTGTCGACACACAGAAGCATGTGTCGACACCCAGAGGATTTGTGTCGACATAACAGACTATCAGTCGACACAGATAATATTAGTCGACACTAGCTCAGTAGACACAAGAGGGATTTGTGTCGACACAGTTCACAGAAGCTGCTTTAGAAGGACAAGTAAAATTCTCAGGTCGACGAATGAAGTCCTCAGCTCGACGATCTTGAGATATTTCTCTGAGCTGAGCTCGATGATCTTCATTCTCTGGTCGACGAAATCTGGGATAATTCTTCAACTATCTAAAGTAAGGATAACTCCAAATTATTCTAAGTCCAGCTTCAGACTTTGTTCGACGAACTGGATCCTGAGCTTGATGAACTTGGACCTCAACATCACAAGAACTTTCAGTTAGAAGTTCTCAGGTCGACGAACTTTGTTCATTGGTCGACGAATTCTGGATCCCTTACTTCAACAACTATATTCATGAATTATTCTAAGTCCAGAATAGTTGCTGAACTCCAGTCGACGAAGTTACAAACTCAGTTCGATGAACTTCAGACAGAAAAGGCAAAGGTTCTGAAGCATGTAGATCTGTTATCAGCTCGACGATCTTGGAACTTAGCTCAACGAACAGAAGCCGTCTGGTTGACAAATACAATACCTCAGCTCGACGAACACAATATCTGAGCTCGACGAACAAGAAGCCATTTGGTCGACGAATACAGTATCTAAGCTCGACGAACTGGTAATTCAGTTCGACGGATTCTGCCATTGTACGACGATTCCAGACTTAGCCATTTCCAGCACTCTGTCCTCGCTCAAATGCGATAATTCCTGAAAAATTAATGCTCTAACATTCTCTGAATGTATCCGTTAGAGGGAGCATTAATTACGGTCTTCATCAGGATTATTACTTGCCGATTTTCCACAAGACAGTTGGGAAATTAATCAATGCCGATTATTCTTCAGGCCGTCAGCATTAATGACTGAGGCATTCAAAATTTTGAAAGACAGAGAAGGAGAAACACACAGATAGATATACAGAAACAAAGAGACAGAACAAGATCGAATCAACAGCTTACACTGACAAGCAGATATTATTAGTTAGTAGAAGAAGAACAATCATACGATAACAAGAATCTTCTTCTTCCATATACTGTCCATGACTTCCAAGGACAACTACTATCAAATCAGTCAAGAAGTTCCTGCATCTCTGCTAGTCAAGAACTCGGCTTGAAGGCCTATCACCCTGCAGCAAAGCTCCAGACCTTCCCTGAACCATTCTACATCTCAGGAGGAGCTGTTTGCTAACATCAGTCCACATAAGTCTTCTCTTTGATTGTTGATAGAGAAGACATAATCAACTCTCTCACCCCCACCTCTGTAAAGGGTTGTCATCTCCCTTCAAAAGTGATTTTTGGTTGCAAGTCTCCTGATCAAAAGACTTGAGTTGGTTTTTGGGGACCTGATCAAAACCCATTGTGTCAGACACCTGATCAACAACCTGAGTGGATTCCTACCAGGTTGGTAAAAGAGTGGACTACCAAGATTTGGGGAACCACTATAAATTTCTTGTGTCGTCTGATTGCCTATCTTTCTTTTTGTTCTTGCTGTGCCTGTGAATTAGGTTTACTATCTGTTAGAATTCCATCATTTCCTGCACTAGGATTTCATAATTTTTTTAAGTATACTTTATTCACCCCCCTCTAGAGTATTCTAGATCTAACTCTAACTTTCAATTCGTATCAAAGCAGGTTCCTTTGGTTGGACAAGTTAACCCTTGAACCAAAGACCGTTTGGTAGATCTACACATCACTTTATTCACACCTAACTTAAAAACACAGCCATGTCACAGAACAAATATTAT
Source organism: Platanthera guangdongensis (assembly GCA_039583875.1). NCBI lineage: Eukaryota > Viridiplantae > Streptophyta > Magnoliopsida > Asparagales > Orchidaceae > Platanthera > Platanthera guangdongensis. The sequence continues at coordinate 132,181,621 of CM077162.1, read as the reverse complement.
GCAAGCACCAGACCTCCAGTTTGCAACCTTAACAGGTTTGCCATCTGGAAGGCAAGAATCAAGCTGTATATGAATTCTATTGATGAAGATATTTTTGCCTCTATCTTAACAGGAGTACCTTCACCCCCTGCTGCTCCTCCAAGCACTTCTACAAATATTATTGTAGTACCTCCTCCAGACTACAATGATGCATACAAGAAAGCAAAGATGGCTGATGTAAAGGCCATGAACATACTGGCACAAACCATGTCTGAAGATATATTCCAGAAAGTTGCTAAGTGCACCTCAGCAAAAGCTATTTGGGACTCCCTAAACCAAATGGTGGATGGATCAGCAGATGAGAGAAAGGATAGGAGATCAAATCTCATATCCCAATATGAAAACTTTAAGAAGTAGGAAGCTGAGACAGTCTCAGAGATGTATAATATGTTAAGCTCAATTATCAATGAGCTCAAGACCTTGGACAAGAACATCACTCTTACAGAAGTGAATGACAAGATTCTGATGTGCTTTCCATGCTCATGGGATACAAGAATCTGTCCCATCAAGGTAGCCAGATGCCTGAATGAGATTTCAACTGAATCTCTATTAGGCAAACTGAAGTCTTATGAACAGCTGATAAAGACCAGGGAGGCAGCTGAACAAAGAACACCTCCTGCAGCCAGAAGAGAATAGAATATAGCCTTCAAAGTCTCAGAAGAATCAGAAACTTCAACAACAAATGAAGAACTTATGAGTCTCTTTGCTAAGAGATTCTTCAAGATGGATTGAAAGGACTTCAGGAGAAAGTCAGTAAGAACAAATGACAAACCAAAGTATGATAAGACACCAACTAAAGAAGTTGTGTGCTATGGATGCAGAAAGCCTGGGCACTTCCTCTCCGAGTGTCCAGAGAACCAGAAGAAGGGCAAGAGAAAGGAAAAGGACTCTAGAAGACAGTACATCAGCAAACCCTCTTCCAGCAAACACAAGAGAAAGAAAAAGGGGTTTGTGGCTGAGACCTGAAGTGAGACAGAAGATGAGTCAACATCTTAAAGCTCCAGCGAAGATGATGAGGAAGAAGAAAGAGCAAAAGAGGTTTGCCTCATGGCAATTGATGCCTCAAGAAGTCATTCAGAAGATGAAAACTCAAACAATGAGGAAGCTTCTGAATCAGAAGCTGATCAGGTATTATCATCTTTTGATTATAACTCTGACTCTTTTAAATCAGATTTCAAAATTATGTGTTTAGACTTGATACATTCTGAAAAGGAAATTAAAACTCTTAGGGAGAAACTAGGAACTTTAGAAAATGTTCACTCTGAAAACATTAGGCTAAAAGATGAACTAAACTTTGCAAATGAAAAAATAATTTCACTAAAAACTGAGCTTTGTGAGGCCAAACAATTTGAGGAAACTCTTAATGGGAGAAGCCTCAAGCTGATGGATATGACAAGCACTGTCAATGCCAGACTTAATGGCAAGCAGGTCTTGGGTCCTCCATCAGGTTTGGTCCCCATTCTCAGGAAGAACATTTTATCAACCCAAATAAAATTTGTGTCTGGTAAAGGGAAAGAAACTATAAACAATGAACTACCAGTAGAAAGGATCCCTAAGACAGTAGGACAGAAAAAACCAAGAACCAGAAAACACCTAATAAAAACAAAGTTCAGCAATTTTCATCGAACTCAGATCGACGAAATGGGGCCAGTTGGTCGAACCCAAATCGACGAACTCTGAACGCAAACTATAGTTATATTTATTCGTCTAACTGCGATCGACGAACTTTGCATGGTTCGTCGAACAGAGGTCGACGAACGTGGGGCATTGAAAATGAACATGTTCATTCTCCGGGTAGAGATCGACGATCTCAACCCAATTCATCGAACTCTGGTCGACGAAATTACATAAATTCGTCAAACCCAGGAAGATTTCACCAAAACTATAATTCTAACAAAAACTCAAATACTTCCAAGAAACCATTTAATCCCCTAGCTGACTGGATCATACCACCTAGGAAATATCACCTCCTGGGATACAAATCTCAACCTGAATTTTCTGTTATCTCTAGTTTTTCTTATCAGCCATACAAAGGGCCCAAGGTAACCTGGGTCAAAAATCATTAACTATTTGTATTGCAGGTGAAGAATTGTCCAGGGGTAAATGGAACTTGGTACCTGGATAGTGATTGCTCCAAACATATGACTGGCAGCAAGGACATCTTATTCAACTATAAGTCCAAACTGGGGCCAAAGGTTATCTTTGGTGACTCCAAATGTGGTCAGTCAGAAGGATTTGGAGAAGTAAGAATAGGAGCTGTCACATTCAAAAAGGTGACATATGTAAGTGGACTCAAGCATAACCTCATCTCTATAAGTTAATTATGTGATGATGGTTATCAGGTATACTTTAATCCATCCACTTGTTCTATTATTGATAAAAATAAACAAACTGTTTTAACTGGAAGTAGACAAGGCAACATTTACTTAGTAAACTTTATTTCTGCCAAAACTGATATCTGTTTGCTAAATTTAACTAGTACTCAGAATGATTTATGGCACAAAAGACTAGGACATGTGAATCTGAAAAACATTACTAGGTTATCTAAGCACAACCTTGTTATAGGTCTACCTTCTGGTCCCTATAAGAAGGAAGGTCTCTGCAGGGCTTGTAAATTAGGCAAGCAAACTAAACTAGTTTTAAATCAGTTAATAAGAGTGATTCACCTAGGATTTTGTACTTGCTACACTTGGATCTCTTTGGACCCATTGCTGTACAAAGCCTATGACGGAAATCCTACACTTTAGTTAAAGTGGATGACTTCTCCAGGTTCAGTTGGGTATTCTTTCTGAGATCAAAGTCAGATACATTCAAGGTTCTTACAGATTATCTCAGGACCATACAGATTGAGTTCTCTACTCATGTTGCATTGATCAGAAGTGATCGTGGCACAGAGTTTGAGTCTCTTCTTATGCATGAGTTTTGTGAGAAGGAAGGTATCAGACATTGCTTCTCATCTTCTAGAACTCTCCAACAAAATGGGATAGCTGAAAGGAAAAATAGGACACTCATTGAAGTTGCAGGTACATTGTTTGCAGATGCTTACATGCCCCTCACCTTTTGGGCAGAGGCTGTAAGCACAAAAAATTATGTCCTGAATAGGAGCCTTATTCATAAATTAAAGAACATGACTCCCTATGTATTACTCAAGGGGAAGAAACCTAAAATAAATTATTTTAAAGTGTTTGGTTGTACTTGTTACATATATAATAACAATAAAAAATACATTAGAAAGTTTGACGCTAAGGCTGAAGAGGGAGTTTTTCTGGGATACTCCCAAGTAAGCAAGGCCTATAGGGTGTTTAATAAATCAACATTAAAAATTGAAGAATCTATTCATGTTTCCTTTGATGAGACTAATATGTATTGCAAGGAGAAAGAAACTTCTACCAATAGCACCTTGCAGGTACCCCACTTGTGTGAGACCTTGGATGGACTAAACCTCACCCAAGAGGTTCCAACTCAACCCTCTCCACAAGTCATTGAAGAAAGTGAAGAGGAAGAAGGTGATGCAAATGAATCCCTACCAACAGCAAATGCAATTCCACAAGAGGAATCAATACCAAATGTTGTTGAACAACCAACTCCACTCACTGAATTTGTCACACTTAGAGATCACCCCAGATCTCAAGTAATTGGAGACATATCAGTAGGTGTACAGACAAGGCATCAACTCAACCATGATGTGATGCATGCCTATTTTCTCTCCCAAATTGAGCCTCAATCCATAACTGATGCTGAGCAAGATCCCCATTGGATTCTTGCAATGCAAGAGGAAGTAAATCAATTTGAGAGATGTAGAGTTTGGGACTTGGTTCCAAGGACTAAAGGCTATCAAGTGATTGGAACTATGTGGGTTTTCAGGAATAAGCTTGATGCCCAAGGTGTGATTATGAGGAACAAGGCTAGGCTTATTGCTCAGGGATTTAGGCAAGAAGAAGGGATTGATTATGATCAAACCTTTGCACCTGTGGCAAGGTTGGAAGCCATAAGAATATTCCTTGCCTATGCAGCATTCAAGAGATTCAAGGTTTTCCAAATGGATGTAAAGAGTGCCTTCCTAAATGGAGTACTACAAGAAGAGGTTTATGTAGAACAACCTCCAGGATTTATTTCTCCAACTTATCCCTCTCATGTTTTTAAACTGCATAAGGCTCTTTATGGTCTAAAGCAAGCTCCAAGAGCTTGGTATAAGACCTTAGCTAGCTTTCTATTAGAGCATAAATTTACAAGAGGAACTGTAAATAAAACTTTTTTCACTAGACATCAGAAGGACCAAATCTTATTAGTGCAAATATATGTAGATGACATTATATTTGGCTCTACAGATTCAAAACTATGCAAGAGGTTTTCTGACCTCATGCATTCCAAATTTGAAATGAGTAGCATGGGAGAGCTTTCCTACTTCCTTGGACTCCAAGTGACGCAGCTCCCTGATGGCATCTTCATCTCTCAAGCAAAATATACTAAAGAACTTCTAAAGAAGTTTGGGATGACTAATGCCTCAACCAAGAAAACTCTCATGGCTACCAATGTTGTTGTGGACTCTGATGCACCAGGGAAACCTGTGGATCAGAAACTTTATAGGGGCATTGTTGGGTCCCTATTATACCTCACAGCAAGTAGGCCAGATATTATGTTTGCCACATGTATTTGTGCTAGGTTCCAGGTGAACCCTAAAGAATCTCATCTAATTTTATTAAAAAGGATTTTAAGATATATAAAGAGTTATCATAATCTAGGCCTATGGTATCCTGCTGAATTAGAATTTGAGTTAACTGGATACTCTGATGCTGATTTTGCTGGATGCAGGGTAGATAGAAAAAGTACTTCAGGAACTTGCCAGTTCTTGGGTATGAGATTAGTATCATGGTTTTGTAAAAATCAAACATCAGTGTCAACTTCAATTGCTGAAGCAGAATACATTGCAGCAGGCAGCTGTTGTTCACAGATGCTTTGGATACAAAATCAGCTTGTAGATTATGGGTTCAATTTAAATAATTCAACACTACTTTGTGATAATACAAGTACTATAGCCATAGCCCAGAATCCAGTTCATCATAGTAGGACAAAACATATTGATATAAGACATCATTTCATTAGAGAGTGTGTAGACGAAAAGAAAATCAATCTTGTCTATATTTACACTGATTTACAAAGGGCTGATATATTCACCAAACCTCTGGATGAGAGAAATCATATGTTCTTTGTAAATCAGCTTGGCATGATCAATGGAGAAGATTTTATTTGATTTCTGTCTGCACTCGACGAATTTTCCAAAGTTCGTCGAACGGAGTTCGACGAACGAGGGAAGGTTTGCGAGATATTCGTCGAATGGAGTTCGCCGAATTCTCTGTGTGAAACAATTTTCGCCGCCCGGAGATCGACAAACTTGCTTCAGAAGATATTCGTTGACCGGAGTTCGACGAATTGTCTTCAAATCTTCTGGGTGAGATCGACGAATTATTTATTACTAAATCATTTCGTCGAACTCAGTTCGAAAGAACTATTTTTGTTTTCATGGAGCGGAGTTTGTCGATTCATATTCTGGAAAACCCTATATCTAGGTTTTCTTCAACCTCCGTCCCGTGCTTTCTATTCTCTTGCACTTGATCGCCGTTTCTCTCTTTTGCAGGTGATTTCATGGCAATTCCAGCGGGAGCTTTGGCTGCGATGAAGTTCGATACTACATTTGATGTGGATTTTGACTCATTTCAACATTTAGATCCCATCTTTCTGTATATTCTGAAACTTCTTGAAGATCAACAACTTAAACCCCTGATGACTAGAAGGATCAAGCTGCACAACACCGAAATCAGGGAATGGGTCTACACTATCGCAAATAGAAGAGAATATCATGACGGGCACCATCGCGGGTAACTCCATCTCCTTAACTCCCGCCATCTTAACTGAAATCTTTGGATTAAGAAATGGAGAAGAGGACCTCAAGATTGAAGTAGAGGAATCGGATATGATGCTAAACCTCATGGAGTATACTGGAGATAATCCTAACAAGCTTTTGAAGAAACACCTGTCTGCCTCCTATAAGTTTTTAGCAGACTTAGTTGGCAAAGTATTACTTGGGAAACACACTGCCCATGATTATATCACCAAACAATAGTTTCTAGCTATGTGTGCCATTATAAACAAGAAACCAATAAATTGGGCAGAGTTTTTGTTTGATCTGATAAAGAAGAAAAACACCAAGAAGGAAGTTTGTTTTGGAAGAATACTAGGAATATTTCTACAGGAAAAGGCTGCAGAATATCTGGTCTCCCAGACCATCTTTATCAATGCCAGTAAAAGGCTCACATGTGCCTTATTTGGCAGGTGGGAGAGGACCATCACTCAGCCCTCTAAGGCTTCGACCTATTCCACCACAGCTTCAAAGGGCTGTTAAGGCCACTCCCCACCCTACTGAAGTGAGCATCCCCTCCACATCTTCTCTACCAGCCCTTCTGTCAACACTACCCCTTCATCTCAACATGCTTCATCTTTACCAGTTGACATCACTAACATCTCCTCTTCCCCTCTTCCAGAACATCACCCAACCACACCTCCTGATTCCACTCATGACACATGCATTCCCCCACCACCTCAATCCCCTCTTCCGCCACATCTTTCTTCCATACCATCTTATCATCTCTCACCAGAAAAAATCCTGGAACATGCCACCCATCCATCCCTATCATCATCCATCATCCCTTCAAGTGTTCAAATACCTGCTGCTCCACTTTCTACCCCTACCACAGTTGCCACTTCCATACCTTCTGCACCACCCTCTCACACAATATCCTTGGATCCCTCTACCATATCCTCTATCATCTCCATCATCACTCCCCTTCTTAAATCCCTTATAGCAGAGGCTATTATACCTCTTGCTACCTCCATCTCATCTTTATCTGCCCAACTATCTGCTCTCACTGCTGCCCCATCTTCAACCCGGGGCTTGGCCTCTGCTCCAACAGATACCAGGCAGGGGGAGATTCCTGATGATGAAGCAGCAACTTCAGCTTCAGAGTCTTCAGCTCCAGCTCTAGCAGATGCTCCAGCTTCACCAGCAGCATATACAGAATGTATAGATAAATATTTGAGTGATTTTGGTGATACTGATATGGATATTGATGAGATTGTTGGTGATTTCATTCTTAATCCCACATTTAACTTAGAAGATTTGCTGAAAACTTTTGATACTATACATATGCATCTTCTTCCAGCACAATTCACTAAGCCACATCTGGCTATTATTCCTTACATATCTCCTGTCAGTCCAGCAGTTGCTAAGCAACTTTGGGACCGCTTTGTACTTCCAGACTCTGTAGTCATTCCATCCCCTCCAGAAGCTATCTCAGCACCAACCTTTGTGATGGATGACTCTCCCATGTCAGATCTAGATGCATTGATCTTGGCTGACATTGCAGAAGAAAATAAGGCAGCAGCTGAAAGATCTGTCCCAGTTACTTCTGACTCTTGTAAATCTTCTTCTCCAACTCCTTGCTGAAACTCCAGCCTTTGAAACTTCTGTTCCTGCTACAGAAAAGACTACTACTTATGCTAAAGCCTTGAAAGCATTCGATGCTCTGTATGATAACCCTCAGGGTTCTGCCAGTGATGATGATGAAGATTAGGATGAAGATTCAGATGAGGAGGATATAAAGAAGAAGAGGAAACAAGTATCCAAGAAAAGAAAAGCTCCTCCTCCTCCTACTCCTAAGCCTAATCCAGCACATGACACTCCCTATTACATTCTGCAAAAGATAACACCATACAAATGGATGCCAGCTTGGTTGTGGCTGTCCAAGAATGAACAAAAGGAGAGGAAGAGAAGCAGAAGATACTCTCCTCCTCCAGTTTAGAGATATATAAAAGATCCACCACCTCCTCCTCCTATAGCTGGTGCTTCTGGCTACAGTTCTCAGAGATCTGCCCCTATTCAAACTTATCAGAGACATCAAGGGAGATCTTCTAGAAGCAGTCAGTAAAGGCATCACTCTTCAGGAAGTCAACAGTAGCAACATCAACAGCAGTAACATCAACACCAGCAACATCAGCAGCAACAACAAACTCTCTCTGCAGAACAGAAAGCTGATAGTCCCAATATGCCATACTCACCTCCTGTTCCTTTTGAAGATCCAAAAACAGATAACACAGCTAAAATGACCAGGTTCCAGAACTTGTTGGTCTCTCTATGACTAACAAAGCAAGAGCTGAAGGTAAGGATATCTCAGGATACACCACTATGTCCAAGTATAGAAAAGAAGAACTCAAGAGATATAATAAGCCAAACAAATTCTTCAATGTTGATGACTATATGAAGCTGCACCCAAAAGCAGTTGTCCCCAGGGCTACATACTTGAAGATTATATGAGGTGCTGACATGACAATGTCTAAGGTGGAAGCTTCAGATCCTAAGAGAGAGATTCTGTTTACTAAGCCAGGATAAAAGACCAAAGAAGATAAGCCCACAGATAAGAAACAGAAGAAATAATCTTTACATTTCTTCAATTTTTCTTTCTCTGCATTAGCTTTAAAACTGATTTGTCTATTTAAAACAAAGCTCGTGTACATATATATCTGATGCATGTGTTAGTAATCTCTGCCAAATATACCTTTTTCCTGCTTTGTTTATTCTTATGCTTTTTGTTTTGGGTCTATCAGTGACCTCACCCAAATAGGGGGAGGAGATTGTTGGATCCCTAGTTGATTTGGGCTAGGTTCACTAACTTAGGATGATTTGACCCAACATGTATAGTGAGGGTCATAGTTGTGTCCTAGAGTTCTAGGTCAAGATTCAACATCACATGGATCTGCCTACAACAACTTGTCAGAGAATCAAGCAGTTGTGTCGACACACAGAAAGGCTGTGTCGACACCCAGAGGATTTGTGTCGACATAACAGACTATCAGTCGACACAGATAATATTAGTCGACACTAGCTCAGTCGACACAAGAGGGATTTGTGTCGACACAGTTCACAGAAGCTACTTTAGAATGACAAGTAAAATTCTCAGGTCGACGAATGAAGTCCTCAGCTCGACGATCTTGAGATATTTCTCTGAGCTGAGCTCGACAATCTTCGTTCTCTGGTCGACGAAATCTTGGATAATTCTTCAACTATCTAAAGTCAGGATAACTCCAAATTATTCTAAGTCCATCTTCAGACTTTGTTCGATGAACTGGATCCTGAGCTCGATGGACTTGGACCTCAACATCACAAGAACTTTCAGTTAGAAGTTCTTAGGTCGACAAACTTTGTTCATTGGTCGATGAATTCTTGATGCCTTACTTTAACAACTATATTCATGAATTATTCTAAGTCCAGAATAGTTGCTGAACTCCAGTCGACGAAGTTACAAACTCAGCTCGATGAACTTCAAACAGAAAAGGCAAAGGTTCTGAAGCATGCAGATCTGTTATCAGCTCGACGATCTTGGAACTTAGCTCGACGAACAGAAGCCGTCTGGTTGACGAATACAATATCTCAGCTCGACGAACAAGAAGCCATCTGGTCGACGAATATAGTATTTCAGCTCGACAAACTGGAAATTAAGTTCGACGGATTCTGCCAACTGTACGACGATTCCAGACTTAGCCATTTCCGGCACTCTGTCCTCACTCAAATGCGATAATTCCTGAAAAATTATTGCTCTAACATTCTCTGAATGTATCCGTTAGAGGGAGCATTAATTACGGTATTCATCAGGATTATTACTTGCCGATTTTCCACAGGATAGTTGGGAAATTAATCAATGCCGATTATTTTTCAGGACGTCAGCATTAATGAATGAGGCATTCAAAATTTTGAAAGACTGAGATGGAGAAACACACGGATAGATATACAAAAACAAAGAGACAGGACAAGAACGAATCAACAGCTTACAGTGACAAGCAGGGATTATTAGTCAGTAGAAGAAGAATAATCATACGATAACAATAATCTTCTTCTTCCATATACTCTCCAGGACTTCCAAGGACAACTACTATCAAATCAGTCAAGAAGTTCCTGCATCTCTGCTAGTCAAGAACTCGTCTTGAAGGCCTATCACCCTGCAGCAAAGCTCCAGATCTTCCCTGAACCATTCTACATCTCAGGGGGAGTTATTTGCTAACATCAGTCCACATAAGTCTTCTCTCTGATTATTAACAGAGAAGACATAATCAACTCTCTCACCCCCACCTCTGCAAAGGGTTGTCATCTCCCTTCAAAAGTGATTCCTGGTTGCAAGTCTCCTGATCAAAAGACTTGAGTTGGTCTTTGGGGACCTGATCAAAACCCATTGGTGTCAGGCACCTGATCAACAACCTGAGTGGATTCCTACCAGGGTGGTAGAAGAGTGGACTACCCAGATTTGGGGAACCACTATAAATTTCTTGTGTCGTCTGGTTGCCTATCTTTCTTTTTGTTCTTGATGTGCCTGTGAATTAGGTTTACTATCTGTTAGCATTTCATCATTTCCTGCCCTAGGATTTAATAATTTTTTTAAAAGTATACTCTATTCACCCCCCTCTAGAGTATTCTAGATCTAACTCTAACTTTCATCTTCGATGGCAAGTATCCAATCATCCAAGTCTATAATGTCTGCCCTACCATCATAAGTAGGGGGTCCAAGTCTCTGAAAGTGCGAGATAAAAGTCTTATCTGGTGGCAACAACACCGAGGGAACTACAAGAGTAGGGGGAACAGGAACAATTTGGCCCACAACATGGTCCTGTAGACGCGGCAACTGTCATGGCACAACCATTAACAACGCTTGGATCTGCGACTGCTTCTCCACAATCTGTCTGGACAATGCCTCATTACTCTGCAATAGACTTTCAATCACCGCTTTGCTCTACGCACCAGAAGACTTACCCTCTGTCTGGTGATTCGACCTAATCGCAACACGCTTGTCACATCGAAACCAATAGTGAACATCTAATCAAAAACTTACCCAACAGCTAGCACCAAACAACATAGTCCTGACAAAACATATTTAAATACCTCCTAAAGATGCCAACTTCCTTTGGGATTTTCAATCATGATGTCATGCCTAGACTTAGGTTGATAAGTTGTCATTCTACTAACTCACATGCCTAAACCATGAATGCATGAATTTCTTATTCGTTTTGACTCAAAACCATGTGTGTACATGTGTCATCATGTAAATCTTTTGCTTGGCATGTGTGCAAATGCAATGTTTTGCCATACATGTTGTCATATGCATTCTAAAAGGGCCTTAATTCATGTTATGAGTGGCGTACACATCAAATGTTATGCATCCCATACTACATAACATCGCATGTAACAAAAAATAAAATGTGCTAATGGGCACCCATGTGATGATGGTTATGTATCCCATACTACATAACCGTCACATGTTTCCACCAATGGTGGATCCATATACAAACACATATTATGCATCTCATACTACATAATATGCCCCATATACTTCTTATAATGCTATGAGTGTAGTGTTCATGCTTCAGCCAAGACGTACTGATGACACATCGGTGTGTGTATGAATTGACACTAGACAATTAACAATAAAAAGAGAACGTTGCTCGACCAATTGTTAAACAGCCTCCCTCTGATACCAACTGGTACAACCCGCATTTTCTCTACATAAAAGGGTATATCAAAGAAAGGAGAAAACTCGCATCGTGATGCCATGTCGGTAGGGATAACTGCAGACGTTCAGGCGAGACCACAACTAAACACTATTTGAAAGATTTATGAGTTATTTAAGGAAAACCCAGTTTTAAGTTAAGCAGTTAGTAGTATCCCTTGGCTTAGTGGTTCAACTAGTCCATGATTAAAAGTATAGTTATATGCTGCAGAAAATACTTTGATTAAATTTATTTTAACACCCTACATGAGTATAAATGTCCTCGAAGGACATCTCACGTTATGCAGGACTCTAGATTTATAATAAGTATAGAAAAATGTCTTTACACTAACTAGAAAGTAGTGTTTTAGTTTTGAAAGAGATGATGAGTATGACGTACTAATAGTAGGGTTTTGTAAGTTAATACATAATATACAACCTAGTATATAGCTTTCCCAGAAAGTAAGTATAAACAGCCACAAAAAACAGGCAACTCAGCGGTTTAGCAAAGTACTCAACATTTCAAAATAAAACCACCAGTGGGTGCCAACTGATGCTTAAGATCACGGCAGTGAACCGGTCGCACAAGTAATATAAAGTGGGGGTTTTCCCAAGTATCGATCTCACAAGGAACATAGTAAGGTGGAGTTAATTTCGAGGAGGACTTGTGATTGAAGTCCTCAGGTCGGAGCTAACTAGGGGGGGGGGGGGGGGTTTTGATGTTTGCGGAAACAGAAAATAAAAGGCTAACAACTACTCCTATGCAACACCGCTGTGCGATGCTTCGCCAGGCGGGATGGAAGACTAGTCGGGCCGCTATGCACCGAATCACTAGGCGGATGGACGAGTAGTCTTGCGGATGAGGTGGTGAGAATGGCGGAATGAGGGTCGTGAGCACCTCTTCGCAACGCATGCCACTAGCAATTGCTAGTGCGGCAAGGGTGGATGGTGGTGGATGGAATATGACGCAACTCAAGTAAATAACGAAAACATACAATCACATAGACATAATTGTATAAAAACGTTTTACAAACTAAGCATACTTCATCAATATAAATAAAGTTAAACTCCAATATTCAACAATAAAGCAAGAACAAGTCAATAGATCGACCGAATCCGAAGCCCTACTGAGGATTCACGGTTAGAATCGTCGGGTTGTCATTCCGCATCCAAGCTCGGTCCTCAACTGCGTCCGGGATAGAGAAGGGCTGTCACCACCTTCCAATGGCCCGTATTCTTCGTCTCACGATAGCAGACGAAGTTTGCTAGCTTTCCTTTGCTTGATGTCTATGGCGTCAAACCCTACTTGAAGCTCACGGATGAAGGAGAAGGCCAAGAGGAAACTCCGGCTTGGATTTGGCGGTGAAAGCTTGCCCGGAGCACCTCCCTAAGGTGGAAGATGAAGGGGAACGGCGGATAAGGCGGAAAATGGCGGAGAAATGTCGAGCTCCGGATCCTCTCTGTAATTTGGGCGAGACCTGCACTATTTATACAAAGCAGAAATGAACAATGTGCACGATCACAGGCGCACGACCAGTAGTCGTGCGCACTATGTCCTGTGCTCATGCGCACTGGCATGGAAGATCAGGAAGAAGAACTGGGATAACGCGCACGAGTAGTGGCGCATGACCAGTAGTCGTGCGCACTAAGTCCAATGATCGTGCGATTACCCCAGACAGGACTCCAGAAAAGAGGAATCAATGCACATGATCAGTGGCACACGACCGGTGGTCATGCGCATTATGTCCAGTGGTCGTGTGCTTACCCCAGGCTGATTCTGGAAAACGTAGAGTAGTGCGCACGATCAGGGGCGCACGACCAGTGGTCGTGCGCATTAGATCCCATGATCGTGCGCAGTATTTTTGTTTCACAACCATCCCGGAACACACACACGACCCCTGTACTGAAAGGAAAAACCAATCACTGATATGTGCAGACATTCCAGGCAATCACAAAAAGGAGTACAAACAATAAAAGTAACAAAATACACAACCACGGGCATAAATGTGCACTTCCTATGGAAATAAAGATAAGATGAAATATGAACGATATAGAACTAAAAGTGAAGTGCAAACGCGTGAAAACTAGCTCAGATGAGTCCGAAAATAGGTATATAAAGTGGACTCATCACACCCCCAGACTTAACTATTTGCGCGTCTCGAGCAAACAAAATCTAAGCAGATAGGGAAAAATACTAGTTAACAAAGAAATTGTGATACGGAGTACCATGAGAAGTCGCATGCTCGCACGCGTAAAAATATAATAGAAGAAATTTCTAAGTATGCAGAATAGTTTATATTTTTCACAATGCGTATCAAAATTTATTATTACGCAAAAATGGAATCATGGTGAATCATCTGGTTACGCGAAGGGAGAAAGTAGACTAATCGCTAGGCGAGCATTGCCAAAGATCGGGGCTCGGGATAACCTCCAAAGGAATCCACCAATGTCGGTGACCATATGCTTGCCCTTTCGCATTCTCTCCACGGCACTGGTTTGGTTCACACACGAATCAGTAGGACTTTAGGTGAAGAGATGGGGCTTGGGTTTCGGTGAGGTAAACAATGATAAATAAGAATGGCTATACACCAAACCCAAATGAGCTAGTATAAAATGAATCCATCAGCTAACCAAAATACATGCGGGTACACCACACCCCCAAACATAACTTTTAACATATGGGTGTGTGCACCGCCTACTCCAAATATAATCACATTTCCAAAAAGATTTCAATTTAAACTTTTACTTTTCAATTTTTCACTTTAACATCATTTTTTTTAACTTTTCTTTTTTCTTTTTCAAATTACTTTTCTTTTAACAAATTCAGCAAATATAAGCTTTGGAGACATCCACATTTTCACATGTAATAACACCACATCACATACCAACATGAAAATATAAAACACTAAACTCGACTTGGGTGTGCGACTAGGATAGGCTATGGGGCTTTGGTGAAATCATGGTGGAGCTAAATCAAAAGGAGGGGTACGCACAACGGGGCTAGCGAGGATCAGATGTCAGGAACGGTACAAAGCTCAACCGGGCCAAAACGATGGCCTACATCACGCTCATGCATGACTAACCTATACCCATGCTTCAAGAATAGCTGGGGGCAAGTTCTTAGCCAACGAGAAAGACTATCCCTCCTCCCAACTCGAGCAATACGAACCTAACGGCCGTCTACACACATCCCTAAGCTACCGTCGGATTCACACCGGATTCACCAACTTTTGAGTAGAATAAAAAGTATTTACGTAATTAGAAAAATATAAAATGAAAAACATACAGAAAAATTAAATCTACTCCAATTTCTACACGAGACGAGAGCAGTTGACTAGGAGGACAGCAAGGTCAACATTTTACTCCGTCTCACAATCCTATGTCAGCACCATAATTTTCCCAAATCTAACAAAGAAATGAGTTTAACTCGCGACACACTAACACCTAAGCACACGCTCAAGTGGGTGCAGTGGTGTGCAGTGCAATGAACTAATCATAATAAAACTATAAAAGCTTCTAGTATGCACATGAGATGTGCACGTGCAATAGGTAACAAATAATAGCTCTCCCCCAGACTTAAGCTAAGCAATACAGTATATGATATAGAAATTAAAATCAGATAGAAACAAGGGGAGAGGTTACCCAATGCTCAGCTAGTGAGCATACCAGAAGACGCGTGGAAACTTGAAGCAAGCCCGCCATACGAAGAATCACAACCCCGCCAATGCGATTTGCCATGAATACCTGCAAGGGTGAGCTCCGCAAAAACAAAACAAAAATATACAAACTACAAAGAAATATTAAAACTAAATAGTCATGAAAAACAAAATGCAGAAAATAAAAGATAAGTACTGGAATTATTGTCATCTCAGCACGACTTATTAAATTCTATACAGTTCTAGCTAATGGGCCTATGAAAAGAAAAATGCACAGGAAACTGTTCCAATATCTGTTTCAGTAACGGGTACCGATACAGCGATAGAACAGTTACCCCTCTACCTAAA
This sequence comes from Platanthera guangdongensis, assembly GCA_039583875.1. Taxonomy (NCBI): domain Eukaryota; kingdom Viridiplantae; phylum Streptophyta; class Magnoliopsida; order Asparagales; family Orchidaceae; genus Platanthera; species Platanthera guangdongensis. The sequence continues at coordinate 132,165,993 of CM077162.1, read as the reverse complement.
TAGTAATACCTGCCCAACACAGGTAGAGGAAATAAGAAATAAGAAGGGGAGGAGCACTGATCCTCGCTCATCTTATCACAAAAGAAATCCTTGCCTAGCAAGGTATCGTCTACAGGGAGTCTGCAGGAGGAGAAAGCGATGAATGGAGCTTCCTCAACAGAGGAGGAATCAACCTCCTCGCAAAAGAGGATGCTATTATCCATGACTCGAGCTGAAAGCTCCAAGTCTTCCTGAAGCACCTGCGAAGACTCAACCCGCACAGGCTCAGATATAGAAATGGGATCAAGAAGTAAAGGAGATGAATAACTAAAAGAATCAGAAATAGGGGGAGTGGTCCCGGTCGTACTCCCAGTAGGATCCCGACATAGATCATCGACGGCATCATATGAGTCATGGCGAGGGGAATCCGCGAGCTTGAGGTCCTCAGTGGTGGTTTGGACCTCCTCATCCATCAAGGAAGTGGAAACTTCCTCAACAAAGAGGATATCCTCATCAACACACCTCGGTGCGTCCACATATTAGAAGACGTAATACTGTCCATTAATGAAAATAATATCCTCGTCAAACATGGGCACATCATCAGGCTCAGAATCACAATCCGGCCGAACATCATCAACCGACTCACTAAAAATAGGGACAGATAATTCTTGCAAAGAAGGCGGAGGAACAACAGCATCAAAGAAAATATGTGCAGGTTCCTTCGGGGGTGAATCAACAAGAGGGGAAGAGTTCATGGGGAGAGACGGTGCCATAATGTCGTCACACCGATCAGCAGAAAGTCTGATGGGTATATCCGCAGCAGTCCCCCATAAACAAGGTGGTGCTGCGAACATATCATCAGAATTAGAAGGGGCAGCCGATTGAGAGGTGGATGGAATGAATCGGATACCCGGTTCATCATCCTCCTCCAACTGGCGCTGAAATTCTACGCAATCTTTCAACACGTGGTCGGTTCTATGACAACACAAACATCGTTTTCCATTACTCCTCGGTACAGGTGGGACCGAAGAGGAATAAGAAAAAGATGAATGCGTAGAAGAGGAGTGAACATAAGACCTGGGTTGGGTGTATGAAGTACCATAAGAAGACGGTGCTCCATACACAGAACCACGAGAATTATGCTCCCAATCTTCAGTGGGGCACTCATCACTACCATGGATATAATCCCCGCACCATCGGCAACGAATATTCATATAAGAATACATGGTGCAACAAGAAAGAATTCACCACAGAAATATTCTAAGCAAAAATTAACTACACACCACAAATAAAAGAATAGGACAACCTGCTATAGAAAAATTAAAACTAGAATAGGAACATATAAAAACAAACAGAAATGCTAAAAACTAAAACAAAGAAGAAAGTGATATGAACAAGTGAAAAAGGGCTTCTATCTCCTATCTCCCTCTCCAAAAACTCACACGACTGTGTTCCCCGGCAACGGCGCCAAACACTTGATGCTTAAGATCACGATAGTGAACCGGTCGCACAAGTAATATAAAGTGGGGGTTTTCCCAAGTACCGATCTCACAAGGAACACAGTAAGGTGAAGTTAATTTCGAGGAGGACTTGAGATTAAAGTCCTCAGGTCGGAGCTAACTAAGGGGGGGTTTTGATGTTTGCGGAAACAGAAAATAAAAGGTTAACAACTACTCCTATGCAACGCCGCTATACGATGCTTCGCCAGGCGGGATGGAAGACTAGTCGGGCCGCTATGCACCGAATCACTAGGTGGATGGACGAGTAGGCTTGCGGATGAGGTGGTGAGAATGGCGGAATGAGGGTCGTGAGCACCTCTTCGCAACGCACGCCACTAGCAATTGCTAGTGCGGCAAGGGTGGATGGTGGTGGATGGAATATGGCGCAACTCAAGTAAATAACGAAAACATACAATCACATAGACATAATTGTATAAAAACGTTTTACAAACTAAGCATACTTCATCAATATAAATAAAGTTAAACACCAATATTCAACAATAAAGCAAGAACAAGTCAAGAGATCGACCGAATCCGAAGCCTTGCTGAGGATTCACGGTTGGAATCGTCGGGTTGTCATTCCGCATCCAAGCTCGGTCCTCAACTGCGTCCGGGATAGAGAAGGGCTGTCACCACCTTCCAATGGCCCGTCTTCTTCGTCTCACGATAGCGGACGAAGTTTGCTAGCATTCCTTTGCTTGATGGCTATGGCGTCAAACCCTACTTGAAGCTCACGGATGAAGGAGAAGGCCGAGAGGAAACTCCGGCTTAGATTTGGCGGTGAAAGCTTGCCCGGAGCACCTCCCTAAGGTGGAAGATGAAGGGGAACGGCGGAGAAGGCGGAAAACGGCGGAGAAATGTCGAGCTCCGGATCGTCTCCCTAATTAGGGCGAGACCTGCACTATTTATACAAAGCAGAAATGAACAATGCGCACGATCACAGGCGCACGACCAGTGGTCGTGCGCACTATGTCCTGTGCTCGTGTGCACTGGCATGGAAGATCAGGAAGAAGAACTGGGATAATGCGTACGAGTAGTGGTGCACGACCAGTGGTCGTGCGCACTAAGTCCAATGATCGTGCGATTACCCCAGACAGGACTCCAGAAAACAGGAATCAATGCACACGATCAGTGGAGCACGACCGGTGGTCATGCGCATTATGTCCAGTGGTCGTGCGCTTACCCCAGGCTGATTCTGGAAAATGTAGAGTAGTGCGCACGATCAGGGGCGCATGACCAGTGGTCGTGCGCATTAGATCCCATGATCGTACGCAGTATTCCTGTTTCACAACCATCCCGAAACACGCACACGACCCCTGTACCGAAAGGAAAAATCAATCACTGATATGTGCAGACATTCCAGGCAATCACAAAAAGGAGTACAAACAATAAAAGTAACAAAATACACAACCACAGGCATAAATGTGCACTTCCTATGAAAATAATGATAAGATGAAATATGAACGATATAGAACTAAAAGTGAAGTGCAAACGCATGAAAACTAGCCCAGATGAGTCCGAAAATAGGTATATAAAGTGGACTCATCACCAACACCCTGACACGAACCCACTAGCGAGCATGCACGTCTGTACTAAAGTATACAGCCCAAGAAAATACCTCACAAGGGTGAGGAAATCTTCTGCAACAAGCAGTCCACTTGCAAGCTCCCAACCTAGCCACTCAACTGGCTAGTGCCTTGATCCTAAGGCATTCAAAGGAAGAACACCTCAGCAAGAAGCAAAATACAAGTGGCAAACGAAAAATAATCAGGTAAAAGTGCAAAGTAAGAGATAAGTATACCAAACCCGAGTACAAGATGCTAAATACCAAGCTGGATAACCAAATAATTATAAGTACAGTAAAATTAGTAGTAAATGAGTCATTTGACACCCATTCTTAATAAAAGAAGTGTCATAACCAAGATCACTCAGTTGGCTTATGCTTATTAGGTTATGTTTCAGACCTTTCACATAAGCCACTTGGGTGATAGTGATTGAACTATTGGAAATGTTACCAAACCCTTTGATGACCTCTTTTTCAGATCCACTAAAGATCACTTTGGGTCTATTCTCTATAGGAGTGTAATCCTTCAACATCCTTCTTATTCCAGTCATGTGCCTGGAACATACACTGTCCAAGTACCATATTGGGGTATGGCCACTTGGACTTACCTGCATCAAATAAAATTACTTAACCTTAGAACCCCAATAAGTACTGGGTTCTAGGTTCAGGTTAGTTTGAAACTTGACTGATTTCCCTACAGTATTTCTAACAGGTAAGTTGACATTTATCCTGACACTGGTGTTGTGCCAACAATCTATGGCATAATGCCTAACCTTGCCACAAAACCAGCACTCATATCTATTGTATCTTCTTTTAGATACAGTCTTAACAGCCTTGCTGTCAGCTGTCCTTTTGTTTAGTGCTGGGGCTGGTGCATAAAATACCAATGATTCCTGAAGAACATGTTGTGTTTGTACATGGGCTGCCCTATTGACATTTGCACCCTTGTCATTCAGAATACCAGCCTTACAGTGACCATGTGTAATGTCATGGTCATACCTGTTAGTGGGCTGCACCACTTTTCTGAAAGAAATAGGGGGTTTGGAGATTAGTGGCTGAACTGGGTCTTCGCCTTTTCTTTTAGAATTTGCTGCCCTAGTTCTTCTCTTAAAACCTAGACCTGTCTTACCCTCTTGTGCAATGAAGTTATCAATCAAAAGTAAGACGGACTTTGGCTTTGAGAATTTAGCCACAAGTTCCTTTTCTCTTTGTAGTCTTACTTCCAGACCCTTGATCTGATCTTTTTTGAATGTAATTGTTCCCAACTGAATAATAGTTATGTTTTTCAGCTTGGCAACCTCATTCATCTTCTGATCCAGCAATTTTTCTGAATCATATGCAGCCAACTTATGAGCAACAATTTCCTTAGCCTGGTTTTTGACAAGGTTTCTGCTTCTATTAAGTGCATGCAACAGATCACCATACTCATCAATTAGTTGATATACATCCCCTTAAGATTCAGATCCATTCACATATCTTGATGTAGATGCTTCTGATTCTGATCCAATATAATAATCAGAAACTGATGAAAAGTTGTTTACCCTACTGGGAACAGGCTGATCCTGGCAATGATCTTCCTCAGTCAAAGCCATCAGCCCTCTGTAGTGATGATCTTCAGTCACATTAATAGAGTCTAGCATTTGCAAGAACTCAGATTCTACTGAATCCTCTTTAGTAGTGAATAACCCTATGTAGGCTTCAGCATCTGTCTCTTCTCCTGAATCTGATGATGAGGAATCAGTCCAGCTTTTCTGCTTCTTTGCAACCAAGGATCTCTCCTTCTTGCACTTATTTTGCTGCTTCTTTTTATCTTTAGATTCCTTTCTTTTATTAGGACAATCAGCTATGACATGCCCTGGCCTGTTGCAGCAATAACAAACAAGTTTAGAAGAAATTTGTTTACTGGGATTTGAGTCATACCTGTCATCCTTGGATGCTTTCTTCTTCTTATAATAGTCATCCTTGGAGTAGGATGAAGATGGATTTGTTCTCCATTTCTTCTTCTTCATGAACCTTTGAAACTGCCTTGTGAATGCAGCAAAATCTTCATCAGAATTATGACTGTCTTAAGTGTTGATGTCAATATTTTCTGATTCAACTTCAGTCATTCTCCTGGGAGGAGATGGTGACTTTCTCCTGCCCTTTCTTGTAGCTTCAGCATTAAAGGCAACTGACTTTTCTCTATATTCAGACTTGTTGCTTTTCTCCTCTTCCTTTCTGGCAGTGAGCTGCATCTCATAGGATAGCAGTTTTCCAAATAAGGTTTGTGGAGGTGTATCTGCAAGCCTGACCACCTCTCTGATGGAACATATTTTAGTATCACAATCATGGGTTAGGGATCTGAGAAACTTGTCATTTAATTCATAAGTGCTAAAGACTCTTCCATAGGTCATTAACTTGTTAACAATTCTGAAGAATTTCTTATAGCATTCAGCTATGCTATCTGTCTTAGCTTGTCTAAAGCTTTCATATTCTTGATTTAGCATGGACTTCCTATCCTCTCTCACTTCTTCTGTTCCCTCCATGTAGACAACCAAAGTGTCCCACATCTCCTTGGAGGTTTTGCAATGAATCAGATTTTGGAATGTAGAGTCATCTATGATACTCACAATTATGTTCTGTGCCCTCTTGTCTAAGGTTACTAGGATAATCCCTTCCTTAGACATTTCTGAATAACTTTTAGGAGACTTGAGCTTAATATCAAGAACTGATATATTCATAGGAATAAATTGTCCTTCTAGCACTGTGATATAAATTCTTGGATCAGATGCTTCCATGAATAATCTGACCCTCTTTTTTCAAATGCCAAAGTTTTCTTTCCTACAGATAGGAAGCTTCATGGATCCATGTTCCTTCTGATTCTCACCTGAACCCATTTTGTCTAACTGATGACTGCCTTATTGAACCACTCAGACTGTTAAGTCTATTCTTGAGTAACCTGGCTCTGATACCACTTGAAAGAATTGGTTTCAAATATCCTGAACACCTATAGGGGTGGGGAGTGAATAGGTTCAATTCTTTTTCTTTAAGGGAGACAATATTTTTACTGCAATCACAGATAATTCAGCAATTAACACAACACAATATAAACAAAATCATAGCCAATCACAAAGTGCACACAGATTTATAGTGGTTCCCCAAGTGATGGGTGCATCCATTTTCCCCCTTCTCCTATCTAGCAGTATACTAGATTCGACCCAACTTCCTTCTTCTTCCTCAGATCCTCATATCTTACAACTCAGAACCCAAAATAGTTCCTACAACTCAAACTTCTGCAAGTCCTACAGCTCAGATCCTCTTAGAGAATCCTACCTCAGTGTGAGTCCACACTCCTACAACTCAGGCAATCAAGCCCTACCTCAGCCTTTTCCCAGGCCTACAACTCAGACAATCAAGCCCTACCTCATCCTCTTCCACAAGGCCTACAACTCAGGCAATCAAGCCCTACCTTAGCCCCTTCCATAAGGCCTACAACTCACAGAGAAAACTCTCCTACCTCAGGCACTCAGCCCTACCTCAGCCTTTATATATTTAGGCTTACAACTCAGAGAGATAGCCCTCCTACACTCAGATCTGTAAAAGATCCTACAAAAAAATTGATAGTAAAAAGAATAATTCCTTCAGCCAAGTAGAGAGATAATGGGTAGAAGGTTTCTTGGTCAGTTCTTGATAGATCTGACAACTTTAGAATCAACCTGTCTTAGCTTCTTTAAAGCTTCTTGAATCTGAACAAAGTAAGGTTGATCCTCTTGAAGTTGGAGTTGATCCTCAATCTAGCTTCCTTCTTCTATTCAGAATTTAATCTGAATTCTTCTTGTAGAATTGTTCAGGATCTGCCCTTGTTGATTTCTGGATGAAAACTTCTCTTCTTCTTCTTAGTTCTTCATTGCCATTCTTTGATGATAGAACATGTCTTTATATAGGCTCCATTCGATGTTACCGGCTGATCCGGTTCCTAACGGTCTTTGACAGCTCTGACAGATACAACAACATTGTCAGTTATCACAGCTGTCAAGTTTCCAAAAAATTCATTATACTTTAACTCAGCAGCAAAGTGTGGAGACAATACTTCAAATGTGTCGACACAAATAGACCATGTGTTGACACAACTCTTGATGATGTCGACACAACTTTCACAATGTCGACACAGCTTCTCTTTAACTTCTTGACACAGCTTCAGTGGAATGTGTCGACACAAGTCCTGTGTGTCGACACTATAAATCCTAGTCTCGACAAAGTTGGTGTCGATAGAATTCTGGTGTGTGTCGACACAAGTCCTGTGTGTCAACACAGTTGTTGTCGATAGATTTTCTGTGTGTCGACACAATTCCTGTGTGTCGACACAATTCCTGTGTGTCGACATAATCTGGCTCCTGGTATCGACACAGTTGTTGTTGAAAGATTTTCTGTGTGTCGACACAAGTCCTTTGTGTCGACACAATCTGTCCCCTGGTGTCGACACAACCTTTCCCAAGTGTCGACACTTGTACTTAGAAACTTTTTTCTGTATTTCCTTAACCTGCACAATGAAACTCAAAACAACATCAAATATACCTTGATGAATATAATTGAGTTAGGTGAGGATTCTCCAAATCTCGTACACATTTTCTAATGTACCCAACATCTGCAATAATGTCGAGTAAGAAGAAGAAAATGCACCGCTTTGCAAAAGGACAAACCCTAAAAAATGTTCTCTTCTCTCCCGATAACATTCCATTAATTATCCGCCATCCAGCGTCGCTTTTGACCTATGGGCCCAACTTTAATTGTTGATTTACAACCTTCCTTTTACAAAATAAATCATACAGCAGGCCGCCGACACTATTAGTGGTGGACTGCAGCTTTTCCGTAATTTATTTGAATTTATTGACAATTGTTGACTTTTGCTGACGTCAGCATCTGTGGACTTCGCCAAATTCTCAGTTCCAATTCAGGCACTGAGTGCGTTGAGTGATTGGCCTTCACTCAATGCCTATGGACTTAGCTAATTCTTCTGCATTGCTTAAGCGTAGTGTGAGTTGAGTGAACTGGGTTCACTCAACTCCTCTAGACTTAGCCAATTCTTCTGCCTTACTTAGGCATTGAGTGTATTGAGTGAACTGGCTTCACTCAATGCCTCTGTGCTTGGCCAATTTATTCTTGACTGCCAGGCGTTGACTTAGTTGAGTGAATCTTCATCACTCAATGCCCCTGGACTTAGATCTAACTTTCTTAATCTGTTAGGCGTTGAGAGCTTTGAGTGAGCCTTCATCACTGAATGTTTTTGTCCTTAGCTTCTTCTCTAGTGTCCGCAGCTTGCTAAGGCGTTGAGAATATTGAGTGAGATGTCTTCACTCAATGTATCTGGATTTAGAAAGATTTTTTTGTCCATCTTTCCTAGAGATTTGACATCACATGACACTTTTTTCTCTGGTGTTGAGTGAGCTGTATTCACTCGATGCTTCTGGACTTAGCCTGATTTCTTTGACATAATCTTCAAAAGGTTTGACTGCATGAGCTTAACCGAACTCTTCCTTCTTCGGGCGTCGATTGAGCAATATTCACTCGACGCTTCTGGAATTAGTTAATTTTTTGGTCTCCTTCTTCTTAAGCTTTGACTGCACAATCTTTCCTAAATGCGTTTTATTGTATGGCGTTGAGTGAACTGACTTAACTCAATGCCTGTGGAATTAGCCACATTTCTTCACTATCAAATAAAAGGCTTTGACTGACTGGTCTTTGCTCGATACTTCCGCTCATCTGGCATTGAGTGAGATATCCTTACTCAAATCCTCTGGACTTAACCAGAATTTTACCATTATCAACAGCTCTTCTTGACATCTGGCGTTAAGTGAAATGACTTCACTCAATGCCTGTGGACTTAGTCACTTTCTTCCTTAGACATCTTGCATTGAGCGTGCTTGCTTCACTCGACGCCTGTGGACTTTGAGTCCACCTATCCAATCCATGGGACAAGGAACCACTTGCATGCATGAGCTTGAACATACATAAAATACAACTAGGTGTGTATCGTTGACTTATTTGACTTCTTACAAATCTAGGACATTGGGATAAATGGACCCAACAATCTCCTCTTATTTGAAGAAGTCAAAATCATTATTCAAAAGTCTTTGTCAATGATATACACTAATATATGCAGCAACAATATATGTCAAAAAGAGAATTATAGGTTACCACATTTTCCTTGTACCACATTTTCCTTGCCTGTTTGGTGATCATCACCTACTCCCCCTATTTTGTTGTTTTATTTCCTAGCCTTGGTAATTTCCTTAATTATTCCCTTAGTCATTTCCTTGATCATTCTCTTCTCCCCCTTTTTGACTTTGGTAGAACAGTCAGGGAGGTGCTGGCCATCTCTGATTATCTTCTCCCCCTTTTTGATTTCAGATAATCAACTAGTGCAGTTACTATCTTCTTCTCTACAGGATGCTGAATCTATTCCTGTATGGTGGACTTGCTCCCCCTCAATAGGAGCATCATTACATGTCCCCCTCAATAGGAGCATCATCTATCATTTTATTTAATAGACACTCTAGTCCATTCCAGTCTTGATATCACTTGTGTTCTTCACTCCTTGCAAGAAGTAGTAATTTCGGCAACCAAAAACAAAGTGAGGAGCAACTGAAGCCATACCAAGTTCAACATACCCAACTCAAACATAAAGGTGTTGAACTTTGCTTCATCTATTGGCTTGGCGAAGATTTCAACCACTTGCTTGTCTGTAGGGACAAACTCAAGACTGATATCTTCACATTCCACATGCTCTCTTATAAAGTGATACCTAATATCTATGTACTTAGTCCTTCTGTGTGAGACAGGACTCCTAGCTATAGATATTGCAATAGTAGAATCACAAAAAAAATAACTTCTACTTATCTGAAGGTTATAATCCTGGTGCTGATGTTGGATCCACAACAACTGTGCACATCATCTCCCAACAGCTATATATTCTGACTTTGCAGTTGAAATTGCAATAATTGTTTGCTTCTTGCTGCTATAAGATACTAGTCTTCCTCCTAAGAACTGACAGGTGCTTGAAGTGCTTTTCTTATTCTCTTTGCAGCCTGTAAAATCTACATCTGAATAGTCTGTTTGTTCAAAATCACTATTTCTAGGGTACCATAGGCCAAGATCTGGTGTGCACTAAAGATACATCAAAATCCTCTTACCAGCACAGTAATTATATTCTTTAGGGCTAGCCTGATACCAAGCAAAAACACATGTAGCATACATGATGTCTAGCCTACGCACAGTAAGATATAGAAGTGAGCCAATTATCCCTTTATATAAAGTTTCATCAAAAGGTTTCCCTGCCTCATCTTTGCCTATAGGTATACTTGACCCCATGGAAGATTTCATGGTGGAGGCATTCTCCAAACAAAACTTTTTGATCAACACCCAGGTAAACTTAGACTAGGATATGGATAATCCATCTTCAGTCTGTCTTACTTTTATTTGTGTTACAATTGTGATCTGGAAGTGATCAAGCATGTGGCATCACTGCCAACTCGGTATGAGCCTATCAGGGTCGCACATAAGATTGTGGAGAAATTGGGAGATTGGAGCTGTATGGTATAGCTCATATGATGGGTTGAAAAGGAATTAAAATATTCTAAGCCAAAAGCATCGAGTGTGTCGAGACCACTCAATGCCTTCGTAGAGTTAAGAGTTAACTCAACGAATGGCAGTGTTCAGTGAGTTGAGTATATTCAATGACTAGTTAAGTTAAGGAGTTGATTCATCGAGTATGACACTTAAGCGTTGAGTGCATTGAGTATACTCTACATTTTGTTGATTCAAGGAGTTGATTCGCCAAGACTGAGTCTCAGACGCTGAGTGTGTTGAGTCCACTCAACATCTTTGTCGGGTAAAGGGTTACTTGGCGAATGTGGCACTTAGGCATTGAGTGCATTGAGTTCACTCAACACCATTTGATGAATTTGGCCTTAGGCATTGAGTGATGAGTTCATTCAACTCCATTTGACGAATCTGTCCTTAGGCGTTAAGTGCATTGAGTGCACTCAACATGATGAATTGTAAATATACGTATTTTTGTGCACATTAATTTAGTCATTTTCATTTATTTTCGTCGTTTTTACTTATTTTTGTTCAATAAAATGCTCCTATTCTTGTAAATTTATTACTAACTTGTTTTATTTTATTTTTCAGAAAAATTCCAAAATCTGCCAAAATTGGGCAGTACACGAACGTGTCATTTGGGTCACGCCCGTGACCAGGGCGTGACAGCTCAAATTCCGTGAAGTTGCAAATTTCTGAAGTAAAAAGCTTGACACGCCTGGTGTCACGCCCGTGTCACCCGACACGGGGCGTGACCCAAGCCCGTGTCCACTCAGCTAGAAGAATTCAGTTCAACGATCATCAAACCCGCGACACGCCCAGAGTCACGCCCGTGACCTAGGGCGTGACTCAATCCCAGCTCGATGATTTCAACTCGACACTTTCCGCTCGACATTCGTCGAGTGTCGACACCAACCGACACTCCCAGAGTCACTCCCGTGACCGGGGGCGTGACTGCTTCACCTGGCCGACAAGATGCTGCCAAAGACTTTTGATGCAACCCTCGCCCGGTTCTACCGCCCCGACATGCCCAGCGTCACGCCCGTGACCTGGGGCGTGACATCCGCGAACTCAGCCCGAAGTCAACTTTCCTGTCCAATCGTCGGCCGCCATCATGAATAGTAGTGACACGCCCCCCTACACGCCCGTGACGGAGGTCATGTACTTAGAATTTTTTGCCTATAAATTGCTCATTTCTGTAAGGTCCAAGGGTTCAGATTTTTGGGCCATTTTAGTGTGTTTTTGTGGGCTGCATCCGTGATTTCCTTGCTATGTAAGGAGATTTCTTTCCCTTTTTCTTTCATGTTTGTTTTTGCTTTACCTTTGTCTTTGTAATAGCTTGTAATAGTTTCCTTTAATCAATAAAAATGTTAGATTTTCTCTTCTTATTTAGCTTTGGAATGAACTCTTGTGCCCACTTTTCTTCTCATTTTATTCGTAGTTTCACCTTTGTTTTTCTCTTTATGAAAAGTGTGTGTGTGTGTGTGTGTATGAGTGTAATATGTTTTTTAGTAATGTTTTTAATTTATCTACATGATAGGTTTTGTATTAGATTTCATTTCCAAGTTAGGTATGATAAGTTTTCCTCTTCTTCAACATGTCCTTTTCTAACCAAAATTTTTATGCTTTCATTCTTATGTATTTATAAAAGAGTTAAAAGTGATTTTGATTTTTTTTACTTAGTTTTTTTTGTAGGATTGTAAAACCCTTTTTGTTATTTTCATTTTCTTCTCACTTTTTAATAGCTTTTATGAAAACATAGGAATGAAAATGTTGAAATTTTAATTTTTGAAAAGCTTAAGTTTTTGAATTATTTTGGAAAACTTTTGTTCTCTTAAAATTTTAATTTGTTCTTTTTTTTGTTTTTGGCAAAACCCAAGCATGAAAAAGTAAATGTTTTAATTTTTAGGTAACTTTCATTTTGCTTTTTGTGTGTGTGAGTGTATGAGAATAATGTTTTGATGCTTTGTTCAAATTATGTAGAGTGTGTGAGTGTAGGTGTTAATTTTTTCATGCTTAATTTTTCATGCTTTATTTTATCATTTTCTTTAATTATGTAGAGTGCGTGTGTATAGGAGTTAGATTTATTGCTTTCCTTCAATTCATATGGAGTGTGTGTGTTTGTGTGCATTTATTTCCGCCTACTCGTTAAGAGTTAAATGGCGCATCGTTTTCATTTTCAGTCCTACTCGTTTGAGTAGGACTTGTAATTTTCTTTCTTTCTTTTTTCCGCCTACTCACTTGAGTTAAATGGACGGAATTTATTTCACGCCTACTCGTTTGAGTAGGACTTGTACCTGCATTTATTTTCACCTACTCGTTTGAGTTAAATGGCGTGTCTTTATCTCCCTGTGAATATTTGAGAAAGCCCTGTAATCGCATTTATTTTCTCCTACTCGTTCGAGTAGGACTCGCTTTCATTTTAGTCCTACTCGTTTGAGTAGGACTTGCAATTTTCAGCTTTTATTTCCCGCCCCCACTCGTTTGAGTGGGACTTGCCATTTCAATTATGCAAATTTCTTTCATGTGTAACTTAGTTTCTGTTTTATTTATAATTTGGAGTGTGCGTGAGTTCTTGTTTTAGCTAACATTTCAGCTTTCTAAATATTTGTTATTTTTCTTATGTCCTCTTCTTATAATCATTTAGCGTTTAATTTCGAACTTGCGCCTCATTAAATTATAAAGCCGTCCCCATACCGATGTGTGGCTAATCGCTATTAGCCTCGGCATCGAAGAGCATTGGGACATTTAAAATGATTTGTAATAATTGAAGCACTTTATTTTCATTTTAATTTAAGGACTTAAGGTTTACCCCGGGTTAACGACGCGTAGGACCACATATCGATGTGTGGGCCCTATTTCCGTAGTCCATATGCTAGCTAGCCGAGAGGCCGTGCATATGGACCGATTACCCCTGGGCAAATAGAGTTGCGTGCATACCCTCGAGAGAGGACAAGCGTAATTCTACCGGAATGGGTTCCCCACCCAATAGCGGGGTTCTTAGCGTAAAGCGGGCGTTAAGAGGAATCCTTCATCGGACTAACGTTCGGTCGAATAGACTTAATGTTCAGGTGAGCAATATTCCTAGAGATAAGTGCGCTCACATTTGTGGAACCTCCACGGCCAACTTGCCTTTTAATTAATTTGAAAACTATGTCCTATAATTATTAAAAATTATTTTAGTCTTAATCCGATTCGATGCCGAGCGTTAACCCTTCATCGAATATTTTCTAAATCATTTTTTCGCTCCTTTGCTTTTTCCGTCTTTAGTTAATTAAAAAATCTACCTTACTTTCGGTAAAATAATAGTCCTCCTGGAGGAGTAAGAATAGTCAACACGACCCCAAGAATAATACGACCTTGGTATTCCCCCGAATATCGAGTACTACTTGCGATAGGTTCACTTGCCTCCTATAGCTCGCCCGCGGCGATCAACTCACCGAACCAACCACAGTAAGAGTCTGTTCGCGGGCGCAACAAGCTTTTGGCGCCGTTGTCGGGGACTCTCTTTTTGAGTTGCTATTTCGAATTCCGGTGTCTATTACTATTACTTATTTTCTATTAAAAAAAACTAAAAACTTTATTATAAAACAAAAAAAAAGAAGTTTATTTTGTTTTATTTTTGTTTGGGTGTATGACCCATGGACAACCCTCCGAGTCTGAATATTTTGACTTCGACCCTGAGATCGAACTCTCTCTTGCGCGTATCCGATCTCAACGCCGAAATCCTTCTTTAGATCCCGAGGAATCTATCGGAGAACCCACTGTTGTAGTTATGGCCGCCCCTAACCGTGCCCCGGCGGCCGAGCGTACTATGTCTTATTATGCCCGGCCTAACCTGGATGATAGTGGGTCGAGTATTGTTCGCCCTGCGGTGGCGAATAATAATTTTGAAATAAAGTCGAGTGTCATTCAAATGGTCCAAAACGCCGTGCAGTTCGATGGAATGCCGGATGAGGACCCGAATGTCCACTTGTCCAATTTCTTGGAGATATGCGACACCTTCAAGATTAATGGCGTCACTGATGACGCCATTCGCTTGCGCTTATTTCCTTTTTCTCTTAAGTCCAAAGCCAAGGCGTGGTTGAATGCCCTCCCGCGAGGATGTATCACCACGTGGGCTGAGTTGACGGAACGGTTCCTAACGAAGTACTTTCCGCCCGCAAAAACTGCAAAGTTGCGGGCGGACATTTCTTCGTTTGTGCAAAATGATCCTGAGTCTCTATACGAGACTTGGGAACGGTTTAAGGAATTCCTCCGCCGGTGCCCGCACCACGCGCTGCCAACGTGGTTGCAAGTTCAAATTTTTTATAATGGGCTGAATTTTCAGACGCGTCAAATGATTGACGCGGCTGCCGGGGGTACACTAAACAACAAAACCCCCGAGGCCGCCCAGGCTTTATTCGAAGAGATGGCTATGAATGCCTATCAATGAAACGTCCCGCGGGGACGTCCAAAGCCGGCGGCTGGTCTTTTTGAAGTGGATGCCACTGCTCTCTTGACCCTTCAAGTTGAAAGGTTAACAAAGCAGATGGCGGAGATGTCTGCTGCCTCCTCCACTCCGCCTTGTTTTATCCCCCCTAATGTCTGCGTAGCTGAAGAGTTCGTGGACTTCATGGGAAATTCGGGTCGTCCTCCCTTCAACCCCAACAACAACCATTATAGTAATAACTATAATCCGGGTTGGAGGAATCACCCCAACTTCTCTTCGAGCAACCCGAATAATGCTCAGCGTCCCCCTATTTCTTATGTGCCCAGATTTCTGCCTCCTCCTCCTCTTCCGAAACCCACCCCGATGGAGGAAAATTTTTCGAAGTATATTGCGTCCAACGAGTCAAATATCCGGAACATCACCGGATCGCTAAAAACTCTCGAACAACAGGTTGGACAGCTGGCGAAGATGATGTCCGAGCACGTGCTCCGGGAACTGCCGGGAAACACGGAGCCAAATCTGCGGGAGAACGCCAACGCTATAACCCTCAGTAGCGGAAAGGAGGTGGTCGATCCAAAACGGACCGACCCTCAGGTACATATTTCACCTCCAACCACTCTTCCCCTTTCTTCGCATACGCCGCCTTTATCGATTTTAAAAGAAATAATTATTTTAAACAAGGACCCTTCCATATCCGCATAGGTTAGATAACGAGCGTAAGGATGCGCAATATGAAAAATTTATTTTATTATTAAAACAAATTCAAATTAATGTTCCTTTTTGCGAGGCTATCTCGCAAATGCCCAAATATGCGAAATTTTTAAAAGAACTACTTTCTAATTAACGTAAATTAGAGGATATTTCGCATGTATCTCTCAACGCTGTCTGCTCGGCGGCCCTTACTAATAAATTGCCCACAAAACAAAATGACCCGGGACGATTTTCCATCCCGTGCCTTTTTGGCAATATATTAGTAAAGTACGCCTTAGCTGATTTAGGGGCTAGCATTAATCTGATGCCGTTCTCGCTCTTTTCACGTTTAGGTTTGGGTACTCCTAGTCCTATGAATATGCGCATCCAATTAGCGGATCGCTCAGTTAAGTTCCCTATCGGGGTTGTGGAGGACGTCCTTGTCCGAGTAGACAAGTTTACCTTCCCGGTAGACTTCGTCATCTTAGACATCGAGGAGGACGCCGAGGTACCAATAATACTCGGTCGCCCTTTTCTCGCCACCTCCCACACACTAATAGATGTTAGTAATGGTAGTCTTCTCCTCCGAGTAGGTGATGATCAGGTTACTTTCTCTATTAATCTCTCGATGGACAATTTGTCATCGAGCGACGATTTCTGCTACTCTTTAGATACCTTTTTTGGAGATCGTTCTTCTCCCGTTTTCGAGTCCGTATTTTTAAACGATGATATTTATGAACTCGAAAATTTTAATTGCGATGAGGATACTTCTTTAGACTTGCCTTTCGAACCAATTGGTAAGAAAGACATAGGCATTAAAACCTCCCTAGAAGAGCCGCCCATCCTAGACCTCAAACCCTTACCCGCATCGCTCAAATACGCTTTTTTGGGAAAAGGCGATACGCTTCCCGTTATCATTTCTTTGGACTTGAGTGATTCGGAGACTTCCGATTTATTGGAAGTTTTATTTAAACATCGCCACTCAATTGCGTGGCAAATCTCTAACTTAAAGGGGATTAGCCCCTCCTTTTGCACCCATAAGATTTTTCTTAACGATAATTGCCGCAAAACGATTCAGCCGCAGTGACGTCTTAACCCAAACATGAAAGACGTCGTTAAAGCCGAAATTATTAAGTTATTAGATGCGGGGATTATATACCCTATTTCGGACAATGCATGGGTTAGTCCCGTGCATGTCGTGCCCAAGAAGGGCAGTCCTACCGTAGTGGCGAATGAGCATAACGAGCTCGTCCCAACTCGTACTGTTACGGGTTGGCGGGTGTGCATCGATTATAGAAAACTTAATGATGCCACCCGCAAGGACCATTTCCCTCTGCCTTTTCTGGACCAGATTTTAGAGTGTTTATCCGGTCATCCGTATTATTGTTTTCTTGATGGTTTATCGGGGTTTTTCCAAATCCCCATTTCCCCCGATGATCACGAGAAAACAACTTTTACTTGCCCGTTTGACACCTTCGCATATCGAAGAATGCCGTTTGGACTCTGCAATATGCCGGCTACATTCCAAAGATATATGCTAGCGATCTTTGGTGAGCTAGTAGAAGACATTATGGAAGTCTTTATGGATGACTTTTCTGTTTTCGGACGCTCTTTTCCCGATTGCCTTCACAATTTAGATCGTGTCCTTCAACGGTGCGAGGACACAAGCCTTGTATTAAATTGGGAAAAATGCAACTTTATGGTTCGGGGAGGTTTGGTCCTTGGCCATATGATTTCGTCTAAGGGGATAGAGGTGGATAAGGCCACGATAGAAATTATAGAAAAACTTCCCCATCCAACAAACATAAAATCTATTAGGAGTTTCTTAGGCCATGCGGGATTTTATCGACGCTTCATTCAAGATTTTTCAAAAATAACAAAGCCGCTTACTCACCTCTTGGAAAAGGAATCACGTTTCATCTTTAGTAGCGAATGCGAGTCTGCCTTTAATTTAATAAAACAAAAACTTATCACTTCACCAATTTTAGTGGCCCCTAATTGGTCCCTTCCATTTGAAATTATGTGCGACGCTAGTGATATTGCCTTAGGTGCCGTTCTTGGCCAACGCGT
Source organism: Platanthera guangdongensis (assembly GCA_039583875.1). NCBI lineage: Eukaryota > Viridiplantae > Streptophyta > Magnoliopsida > Asparagales > Orchidaceae > Platanthera > Platanthera guangdongensis. The sequence continues at coordinate 132,148,181 of CM077162.1, read as the reverse complement.
AGAAAAACATTTTCATCCTATTTAATACGCTAGCAAGACGCTCACTTCCGCACAAGTAAATTACACGGCAACGGAAAAGGAACTCTTAGCCGTCGTTTTCGCTTTTGATAAGTTTCGCTCGTATATAACGCTATCCAAAGTTATCATTTTTACCGATCACTCCGCGCTTAAATATTTATTAGCTAAAAATGATGCGAAGCCCCGCCTTCTTCGATGGATTCTCCTCGTACAAGAGTTTGATTTGGAGATCCGAGATAAGCGGGGAGCGGAAAATCTAGCGGCAGACCACCTCTCCCGTTTAGAAAATCTGGGTGCCGAAGCGCTCGTCGAATCTGAAATAAATGACAGATTCCCCGAGGAACGCCTTCTTGCCATTAATAAATCTTCGTCATCTTCGCCTTGGTTCTCAGACTTTGCAAATTACTTAGCAGCGCGGGTGCTTCCAAAAGAGTTTTCAAGTCATCAAAAGAAGAAATTCTTTTCTGACTTGAAAAATTTCTTTTGGGAGGACCCATTTCTTTTTCGTATCTGCGCGGACCAAGCGGTCCGAAGATGCGTTGCGGGTGTGGAGTGCTTGCAAATTCTTAAGCACTGCCACGAGGGTCCAGCCGGTGGGCATTATCAAGCCAACCGGACCGCTCGGAAGGCGCTAGAGGCGGGCTACTTTTGGCCCACTCTCTTCAAAGACGCGCATAATTTTGTGCACGCATGCGATAGCTGTCAGAGGTTGGGTAACATCTCTCGTCGCGACGAGATGCCCCAAAATATGTTTTTAGAGTGCGAAGTCTTCGATTTGTGGGGCATAGATTTTGTTAGCCCCCTACCTCCATCTTTCAAAAATATGTATATTTTAGTGGTGGTCGACTACGTATCGAGGTGGGCGGAAGCGCAAGCTATCCCCACCAACGATGCGCGAGTCGTCGTTACAATTCTTAAAAAACTATTTTCTCGCTTCGGCACGCCTCGCGCAATTGTTAGTGATAGGGGAACACATTTCTGTAACGCTCTTATGGCTAAGACGTTAGCTAAATACGGAGTCACGCACAAGCTTGCCACCCCCTACCACCCGCAAACAAGTGGCCAAGTTGAGGTAGTAAATCGAGAGATTAAACGAATTTTAGAAAAAACTGTTTCACTAAATAGGAAAGATTGGTCCGTTAAACTCGACGACGCGTTGTGGGCATATCAGACGGCATACAAAACCGCAATTGGTTGTACGCCGTTCCGGTTAGTCTACGACAAAGCGTGCCATTTAACCGTAGAATTAGAGCATCGCGCTCTTTGGGCTTTAAAACTCTTAAACCTCGACGCAAACTTAGCCGCTCAGAATAGAAAACTGCAACTAAACGAGGTCGATGAATGGCGTGCGAATGCTTACGAGAGCAATAAATTCTATAAGGAGCATTCTAAGTTATATCACGATCGAAATTTAAAGTCCCCAAAAATATTTTCTCCGGGCGATCTTGTCCTTCTTTATAATTCACGCCTTAAGCTTTTTCCGGGTAAACTAAAATCTAGATGGTCCGGTCCCTTCTTAGTTGAAGAAGTCTTTCCATATGGGACCATACTCGTCTCCCACCCGGAAAGAGGTTCGTTTAAAGTAAACGGTCATCGGCTTAAGTTATACATCGCGGGCGACCCAGTGATCGAGCATTACGAAACCATAACCCTCCTCGATCTATAACTCCGCCAAAATAGTCAAGCTACACGACTATAAACAAAGCGCTCCTGGGAGGCACCCCTCGCTTATCTTTTGCGCTCTTTCCTTATTATCTTTGCTGCTTTTTTTTAATAAACGCAGGGTTTCTGATCGGCCTCCCCCTACGCGTTTCAGGGAAGCTTCTACCCCCTTCTCTTTATTTTTTTTGTATATATTGTCTTCCCTCTTGTTACGCATACTTACATTACAACATTGAGGACAATGTTGGACTTAAGTATGAGGGTATTTTCGTGCTTTACTTTCTGCACTTCAATTTTTCTGCATTTCAAAAATACAAAAAAAATACATATAACAACAAAACAAAAAAAATAAAAAAAAACATCTTAAAATGAAAAACAAATTTAAAAAGAAAAATCCATAAAAAATTTTTTTTCTCTTTTTTTCTTTTTTCCAAAAACCTCAGAAAAAAATTAAAAAAAAAACAAACCAAAAAAATATATTTAGTTTCACTTTGTAAATATTTTTTGTACATACTCTTTCCTCTCTCCCCTTCCTCATTCTTGTAAAAACCTCTCTTTTGTCTCCCATATTTTTGTACATATAATGAAAATTCTCTTAAAAAAAAGATAATAGTTCAAAAAAAAAATTTTCAAAAAAAAAATTAAGTAAAACAAAACAAAAATACAAAAAAAAGATAATAAATTAAAAACAAAAAAATGATGATAAAAACTTTAAAAATAAAAAAAAATGTTTTGAAACAAATAAATCAAATATTTCATCCTTAACTTTTCTGCTATCCAAAAATTCAGTTTTGAGTTTATTTATATGTGAATTTGATTAATTCTTTGTTCACTTCCCGTTTGTTAATTATTGCTTGAAAAATTTAAATAGCCGGGGTTAAGTTTTAAAAAATTCATTATACTTTATTAAAACTAGCGAACTCATATTAGACACTACTTCTAATTTTTCATTGATAGAAGCACGTATATTATGTTAGGAAATAACGACTATAGAATTCAATTATACTTACTTTTAGTTTTCTGAAAAAACTGGAACGTACAAATTATTAAGGTTGCTCTCAAACATTTTTAGGATAAAAAATCTAGTTTTCCTTTCTCCCCTAACCTTATCTTGACCTACTTGGCATGATAAAATTTTCTATTCTTAAAAGATCCTATGTCAATGGGAATAAGATTTCGTTCCGTAAACATAGGCACCCAATAATTTAAAAAGATTATATATGGAGTAAGAGGATAAAATTCATTACTCCTACAAATATACATTGGGTTAATTTTATTCTTATGAAGTTGAAAAATAAAAATCATATTAGGAAAATAAGATTTCATTTTCCAAATAATCCAAAAGAAAAAAAAATGGAGGCTCGAGAAAAAATTACCTCACCTCAAAAATCAAAACCCTCTTCACAAACCCACTACCCCTTAGCCAATTACACGATTCTAGAATTTATTCAAAAAACTTTTTGAGAGCATAATTAGTAAATTGTATTATTTCCAGTAGCACTCGTATAAGCTAGAGTTCTTATAATTCCAAACTATTTTCGTTAATCTAACCATTACAAATGTTGTCTTCTATTTGATTGCATCAAGAAGTCTTTTGGCCAAAACTTTTGTGTTATTTAAATCATCTACATAATTTTAGGACTTAACTCTTACACCCCGTATATTTATTTTGATCTCTCTTATAATTGATTAAGTGGTAGCTAAACTTAAAGTTTTTTTATTTCTTATAGATTCACCTCAAACTTTTGCTCTGGAATAGCAAAAGCCTAAGTATGGGGGTATTTGATGAATTGTAAATATACATATTTTTGTGCACATTAATTTAGTCATTTTCATTTATTTTCGTCGTTTTTACTTATTTTTGTTCAATAAAATGCTTCTATTCTTGTAAATTTATTACTAACTTATTTTATTTTATTTTTCAGAAAAATTCCAAAATCTGCCAAAATTGGGCAGTACACGCCCGTGTCATTTGGGTCACGCCCGTGACCAGTGCGTGACAGCTCAAATTCTGTGAAGTTGAAAATTTCTGAAGTAAAAAGCTTGACACGCCTGGTGTCACGCCCGTGTCACCCGACACGGGGCGTGACCCAAGCCCGTGTCCACTCAGCTCGACGAATTCAGTTCAACGATCGTCGAACCCGCGACACGCCCAGAGTCACGCCCGTGACCTAGGGCGTGACTCAATCTCAGCTCGACGATTTCAACTCGACACTTTCCGCTCGACATTCGTCGAGTGTCGACACCAACCGACACGCCCGTGACCGGGGGCGTGACTGCTTCACCTGGCCGACAAGATGCTGCCGAAGACTTTTGACGCAACCCGCGCCCGGTTCTACCGCCCCGACACACCCAGCATCACGCCCGTGACCTGGGACGTGACATCCACGAACTCATCCAGAAGTCAACTTTCCTGTCCAATCGTCGGCCGCCATCATGAATAGTAGTGACACGCCCCACCTACACGCCCGTGACGGAGGGCGTGTACTTAGAATTTTTTGCCTATAAATTGCCCATTTCTGTAAGGTCCAAGGGTTCAGATTTTTGTGCCATTTTAGTGTGTTTTTGTGGGCTGCATCCGTGATTTCCTTGCTATGTAAGGAGATTTCTTCCCCTTTTTCTTTCATGTTTGTTTTTGCTTTAGCTTTGTCTTTGTAATAGCTTGTAATAGTTTCCTTTAATCAATAAAAATGTTAGATTTTCTCTTCTTATTTGGCTTTGGAATGAACTCTTGTGCCCACTTTTCTTCTCATTTTATTCTTAGTTTCACCTTTGTTTTTCTCTTTATGAAAAGTGTGTGTGTGTGTGTATGAGTGTAATATGTTTTATAGTAATGTTTTTAATTTATCTTCATGATAGGTTTTGTATTAGATTTCATTTCCAAGTTAGGTATGATAAGTTTTCCTCTTCTTCATCATGTCTTTTTCTAACCAAAATTTTTATGCTTTCATTCTTATGTATTTATAAAAGAGTTAAAAGTGATTTTGATTTTTTTTACTTAGTTTTTTTTTGTAGGATTGTAAAACCCTTTTTGTTATTTTCATTTTCTTTTCACTTTTTAATAGCTTTTATGAAAACATAGGAATGAAAATGTTGAAATTTTAATTTTTGAAAAGCTTAAGTTTTTGAATTATTTTGGAAAACTTTTGTTCTCTTAAAATTTTAATTTGTTCTTTTTATTTGTTTTTGGCAAAACCCAAGCATGAAAAAGTAAATGTTTTAATTTTTAGGTAACTTTCATTTTGCTTTTTGTGTGTGTGAGTGTATGAGAATAATGTTTTGATGCTTTGTTCAAATTATGTAGAGTGTGTGAGTGTAGGTGTTAATTTTTTCATGCTTAATTTTTCATGCTTTATTTTATCGTTTTCTTTAATTATGTAGAGTGCGTGTGTGTAGGAGTTAGATTTATTGCTTTCCTTCAATTCATATGGAGTGTGTGTGTTTGTGTGCATTTATTTCCGCCTACTCGTTAAGAGTTAAATGACGCATCGTTTTCATTTTCAGTCCTACTCGTTTGAGTAGGACTTGTAATTTTCTTTTTTTCTTTTTTCCGCCTACTCACTTGAGTTAAATGGACGGACTTTATTTCCCGCCTACTCGTTTGAGTAGGACTTGTACCTGCATTTATTTTCGCCTACTCGTTTGAGTTAAATGGTGTGTCTTTATCTCCCTGTGAATATTTGAGAAAGCCTTATAATCATATTTATTTTCTCCTACTCGTTCGAGTAGGACTCGCTTTCATTTTAGTCCTACTCGTTTGAGTATGACTTGCAATTTTCAGCATTTATTTCCCGCCGCCACTTGTTTGAGTGGGACTTGCAATTTCAATTATGCAAATTTCTTTTATGTGTAACTTAGTTTCTGTTTTATTTATAATTTGGAGTGTGCGTGAGTTCTTATTTTAGCTAACTTTTCAGCTTTCTAAATATTTGTTATTTTTCTTATGTCCTCTTCTTATAATCATTTAGCGTTTAATTTCGAACTCGCGCCTCATTAAATTATAAATCCGTCCCCATACCGATGTGTGGCTAATCGCTATTAGCCTAGGCATCGAAGAGCATTGGGACATTTAAAATGATTTGTAATAATTGAAGCTCTTTATTTTCATTTTAATTTAAGGACTTAAGGTTTACCCCGGGTTAACAATGCGTAGGACCACATATCGATGTGTGGGCCCTATTTCCGTAGTCCATATGCTAGCTAGCCGAGAGGCCGTGCATATGGACCGATCACCACTGGGCAAATAGAGTTGCGTGCATACCCTCGAGAGAGGACAAGCGTAATTCTACCGGATTGAGTTCCCCACCCAATAGCAGGGTTCTTAGCGTAATGCAGGCGTTAAGAGGAATCCTTCGTCGGACTAACGTTCGGTCGAATAGTCTTAACGTTCAGGTGAGCAATATTCCTAGAGATAAGTGCGCTCACATTTGTGGAACCTCCACGGCCAAGTTGCCTTTTAATTAATTTGAAAACTAAGTCCTATAATTATTAAAAATTATTTTAGTCTTAATCCGATTCGATGCCGAGCGTTAACCCTTCATCAAATATTTTCTAAATCATTTTTTCGCTCCTTTGCTTTTTCCGTCTTTAGTTAATTAAAAAATCCACCTTACTTTCGGTAAAATAATAGTCCTCCCGGAGGAGTAAGAATAGTGAACACTACCCCGAGAACAATACGACCTCGGTATTCCCCCGAATATCGAGTACTACTTGCCATAGGTGCACTTGCCTCCTGTAGCATGCCCGCGGCGATCGACTCACCGAACCAACCACAGTAAGAGTCTGTTCGCGGGCGCATCACAATGCCATGGCACAAAATACGTTGACAGCATTGAGTCCATTCACCTTCATCGAGTCAAGTGTTGATTCAGCTGAGGATGGTGTTGAGTTCGCCGTATAACCTATGGATACTCGATGATTTGTCGAGGATAAGACGATACTCGAAGATTCGTCATGTATGCTGTAGATACTCGACAATTCATCGAGTCATGCATTGACTGGCCGATTTTTTGGATTCTAAGTTTAGGTTTGCCAATAGCGGCTGGAACTTTTCTATTTATTACTTGGGTATAAATAGGAAGTGTTTTAGGGTTTGTCGATCAAATCATGGTCCATCATAGGAGTCGTTACTGTGTGAAATACCGATAACTATAGAAAGTCGGTGGAGGCATTCCCGCCGATTCCGATCCCGATACCGATCTCGATCCCGACAAGTGTCACCACCACCTCTCCTCTAACAGATTTAGCAATCTGTAGAGATGCTTAGTGTCCTCTACCAACCTAGAGCTTGTGCGACAATTTGCTGTGGGTTCTCTTGATCGTGTATGTTGTCTTTAGAGGCGCAAATACTATTCCGTGCTCAAGACTCAAGCGCCATGTAACACCCCCTATCCGTCGCATAGCATATAATAGTAGGTCCGGCCGGGGCCCGACGCCATATACCACAGACAGACCGGGTGGTTACTCATGGAAACCATCCAACTAATCCAACATCCTACACAGAGAATTCTAGCGGAAGCAATTTATAAGTTGCAATTAAGAACCCAGCACAAAGAGCACGAATGTCCACTAATATACCAAATAGTAATGTAGTACATACACAAGTTCTGGCCTTAAGGCCTTAAAAATTGTTTACTTAATAGTACATGATTTACAAACCACGGCACGCAGGTAGGTCATACATGAATAAAAGCAGTACACACTCCAATTAGGCCTTCGAGGGCCGGCTTCGCAATTTGGGCTTTAGCCCACTATTGACGGCATTGTCTGGCAGTACCTGCAAGCAACAAAACCACCGCACGGTGGCAAACAAAGGGCAACGACCAGCAATGCTAACCAAATTATAATGATCCCGCCCCCACTTCGGGGCAGCGATGCTCCTTCCCTGCATTTTATTGGCACAACCAAGCAGTATATAAATGCATTACATCACAGGCGTTGGCACGCATGGCCACACGCCCCGTGCTCTCAGGGAACATTCTCGGTGATCACAGTCTAAGCCCGTTAACTCACCACCATCTCCAGGACGGCAATCTCTCGTGAGCAATATGGTCTTTTAGGCAGATGTTACGACACTTTAATGTCATCAATAGCCTATTTCACGACACTTTAATATCATCGACAACAAGACCCAACCTCTATGCCCTCGGCATAAAGTAGGAACGGTTCCACTCAACTCGTTGCTCACTTGCCATGACACTTTAATATCATAGGCACGAGTTAAGTTTCCCCGAAGCCCGTGAATCGAACGTACAATATTACATAACCCAGTTATGTACAAGTTGGCTCCCAGGCCCACAAGATGGCAAGATCATGCATCCGCCCAGTTTTCCGGGTGCACCTTAAGGTTAATCCCCATGGCTCCATGTTGCAATCTACCACGTAGAAACCCGAAAAACAACTAATCGCACGGAGTCTTATCCGACATTTATGCCATGCAACATCACCGATCCAGACAAATATGTCCGGGTAGGCTTCACACATCATGTCTATGTCCATTCTCGAATACAGACTCTAAACAACGGGGACTTTACATATCTACCCGAAGGAACGCCTCCAACTCACCACAAACTCGCGAGAGCGGGCTTCCTATGCAAAGAAGGAGAGCTTCACATGCTCAAGAAGAGAATCGTTACCCTAGCATTCTTCCTTGGCGCCATAGAAAAGTAAGCGGATGAAAAGCACCGCGCCCTCTTTGCCTCCGTAGATCCGAAGTCGGCTTGCGATTTGGAGCTTCGAAGCTCCTCCAATGGCCAGATCTAGCTTCTTCTTCTTCCTTTGCTCTCACCTCTCTCTTGACTTAGAAAGAGAACCACTCAAGTAAGAATGAGGGTTTCAAAGGCCCAATCCCGAGTATATCCCAGTAGGAACAACCCCCAACCGTCGGATCCCAAAATAAGGAAATGAAAGGCTACGATTCATAGCTGAAAAGTAAAACCTGGGCCGAACACGGCCTGGCACACGCCCATATCCAGGGCCGTGTCCCTCATTCGCCGTCAAAATCGACGCGCCTGGAACAACACACGGGCATCTAACATGCCCGTGTTCGACCTGACACGCCTGTGTTCCAACTGACACGGCCGTGTGGTCGGCCGTGTGCCCCCATCGACACAGCCCCGAAAACAACCCGAGACTCACACGGGTATTGGACACGCCCGTGTCCTAGCCTGTGTCTACTCGAACATGCCTGGGCTCCAGGCCGTGTTCACGGTCTCGACACTTCATCGAGCGAGGTTCGTCGACTTGCTGACACGGCCTTGGACACGCCCGTGTCCTAGGCCGTGTGCCTTATCTCGACACTTCGTCGAGTGAAATTCGTCGACTACCTGACACGGCTTTGGACACGCCCGTGTCCTAGGCCGTGTGCCTTGTCTCGACACATCGTCGAGTGAAATTCGTCGACTCCCCGGGCCGATCGTCGACACGGGATCGAGACGCCCTGAGACACGCCCGTGTCTCAGGCTGTGTTCTCTGCTCGACGATCGTCGACTCCAAAATCGTCGACCTCATGACCAAATCGTCGACTCCAGCCTGACACGCCCTGCGACACGCCCGTGTCCCAGGCCGTGTGCCTCCTGCCAGATTCCAAATCTGGCCCAAAACATCACCCGTCGCTCTTTTGAGTTTCGGGGCATTACACGCCAGTGCTCGGTTAAATTTTATGGATCATCTTGGTTGAGTATAGACTCAATCCCTCAAAGGAAATTTTATTACAGCATGCTTTACTTCCTGATTCATGAATTTTGCCAGATCCGAAATTTTGGGTTTTCTTGTTCTCTATTTCTATTTCGCGCACAACTGTTGTGCCACCCTAACAAAATCCAATAGTGATATCAGATCCATGTTGCTGGCAATACTCCATGTTTCAGAAGTTGCTGAATCCATGACGTGTAGATTTGGAGATTTCAAAAGTGTTCTAAAATGCCTAAATCTATTCTTGGAATCCCACCAAGAATGCATGTGATTTCTTTGTTACTACTCCTTAACAATAACCATCACTTTTACTGGTGTGTGAAACCAAGTATGTGGTAGATTTTGGAATCTCACACATAAAGTGACGAGCTAGTCTACTTTGTAAGTGGAGTTTGTGTTGCTCATGTCCAGTGTAAGTAAATCTGTACATTTAGAAGTGTTCTAGATATACATATTTAGTCCAACTTATCAAGTGTTGATGATGATTTTCTTGTGTACATCTGGGATGCATTTGGATTATGATTGCTACTATTTTATTTTGTTCGATGTGCACACTGGTTAAGTGTTAATCATGATTAAAGAGTTAATCAAGTATCTAAAATCCATTAAGTAATATTAAGTATTCGGATGCTTTCAGATGGATGACACTCTTTCTGCATCGATCGATGAAGTGTGGGTTTTCCAAAGCAAGGTACATTAATCTATCTTTGTAAGGGTACAAGTAGATAATTGTGATATCCCACTGTCGACATCGGGTCATACTTAACTCGGTGACTTCAAAGGTTTAATGGCCAGAGGCATAGGGTTGGCATGCATCATATGATGGATGCGAATAAAGAGTTATTCACCAGCCATATAAGAATTGCATTGTGATGTAATTGACAAGCGTTGTCTACCTAAATAGCTGCATTGTGAGAGAAAAGTCAAAGCTGACACATAGCGTTAGTGAAATATGGATCTTATACACTAAGAGAGTTAATCGCATAAACTCTTTCAATTGATATTGAGGGTTATCAGTTTGATAAAAATTATGGGAGATATTTTGATAAAAATCCTTATCGAAAGAATAAATTATATTTTGAAATGTAGTACTAATTTACTTTGCTTGATCCTTGTAGAATTTCCATGGAAGTGGTTCGCATTCCACCCTGTCCCTCCGAGCGATCCTTGAGAAGGAAAAGCTAAGCGAGGCAGATTATTTGGACAGGTTCAGGTGCTTGAGAATTATTCTCTAGCAAGAGTGCATGCTCTATGTTTTGGAAGAGGAATCCCCTAATAAGCATGCCATGAATGCACCCCGTGCTGATAAGGATACTTACAAGAAATACCTTGATGACTCCTTAGACGTCGAATGTCTCACGCTAGCGACCTTGAAATCTGATCTCCAAAAGCAACATGAGAACATGGTTTGCAAGGATATTGACGAGCATCTCAAGAAAATGTTTCAAGGGCAAGCTTGTCAAGAGTGATTCGATGTCACTATGACGTTATTCCAGTGTAAGATGGGAGCTCGGGACTAAGTAGGGACTCACGTACTCATGATGATTTGGTATATTGAGAACCTTGAAAGACTAGGGTTCCCTCTTGGCCAACAGTTGGCCACAGACCTGATCCTGCAATGGATGTCGGACAGTTATGAGCAGTTTGTCTTAAACTATAACATGAATGAAATAGACAAGACACTGCCTGATCTCCTAGGTATGTTGCGAACTGTCGAGATAAAAAATGAAGAATGCCAATCCTGCTAGCACCATACTCATGGTGCATAAAGGCAAGTCCAAGGCCAAATGCTTTAAGAAGACGAAGGTGGGACCTAAGTCTACTTTAGGGCCCAAGTCTTCTACACTAAAAAAGAAAGGTTTTTGGAAAGAGGGAAAATGCCACCATTGTGGCAAGGTTGGTCATTGGAGAAGGAACTGTCCATCATACATTGAGGGCCTGCAAAGGATGAAGGGAGGTATGACTTCCAGTTCAGGTATTTTTGTTATAGAGATAAACTTTTCTCCTCCTTCATCCTGGGTATTGGATAGCAAATGTGGTTCTCACATTTGTATAAATGTGCAAGAACTGGGAAGGAGAAGAATATTGAGTAATGGAGAGGTGTACATGTGTGTCGGCAATGGAGCAAGAGTTGTTGTTGTCGTCATAGGAGTTTACCGTCTTGGTTGGCCTAGTGGGCTTGTAATTGAATTGGATAAATGTTATTTTGTTTCGTCCATTACTAGAAACATTATATCCATTTTATGTTTGGAAATGGTGAGTTTTTCTTTTAGAGTTAAGAACAATGGTTATGCAATATTTAAGAATGATGTTTGTTATGAGGTAAACCAAATGTTTAATAGTTTGTATGTTTTGAACTTACACCATCAGATTTATAACATAGAAAATACTAAAAGACTAAAAATGAATGACTCGAACCGTACATATCTTTGGCATTATCATTTGGGTCATATAAATGAGAAACATATATCCAAGCTCCATAGAGATGGACTATTGGACTCATTTGATTATGAATCATTTAAGAGATGCGAATCTGGTTTGTTAGGCAAGATGACTAAGGTCTGTTTCACTGGAAACAATGAGAGGACTGATGATCGATCTCTTGGGTATAGTACATAGTGATATATGTGGACCAAAGAGTTCTTTGGCCTAAGGTGGCTACTTTTACTTTGTTACATTTACTGATGATTTCAGTAGATATGAATATGTGTATCTTATGAAGTGCAAATCTGAAATCTTTGAAAAGTTCAAAGAGTTTAAAAATGAAGTAGAGAATAAGCTGGGTAAGAAGGTTAAAGCACTTCGATCTGATCTTGGTGGTGAATAACTAAGTCATGAGTTCTATGATCATCTGAAGGAGTGTGGTATTGTATCACAGCTCACTCCACCTAGAACACCATAACATAATAGTGTGTATGATCGGAGAAATCGTACTCTGTTAGACATGGTACCATTGATGATGAGTCATGCAGATCTGCTTGTTTCCTTTTGGGGTTTTGCACAAGAAACAACAGCTTTAACATTAAATCGTGCTCCAACGAAAGCCGTTCTAAATATACCTTATGAGATATGGACTGGGAAGCGTCTTAGTATGTCGTTCATTAAGGTTTGGGGTTGTTATTCTTACGTAAGACATCAAATGCCTGAAAAGATGGAACTCAAATCTGATAAGTGTTATCTTGTGGGGTATCCTAAGGAAACTAAAGGGTACTAGTTCTACATACCGTCTGAGGGTAAAGTGTTTGTCACGAGATTGGTGTCTTTCTTGAGAAAGAGTTCTTAAGTAAAAAGACTGCACGGGTAGAACCTGAAGAAGTTTAAGAACCACAAAATGTGAATGAACTGAAGTTGGAACCCGAGCCAGGAATAAAAGTTGATGTAGCTGGAGAAACTGCTCAGGAAGCACAATTTCCACATAGATCTGGCAGACCAAGGTTTGAGCCTAAGAGATATGGATTTCAGGTGTCTTAAATAGGTAATGTGTTGCTTATCGATCATAGTGATGAGACTACAACCTACTAAGAGTCTATGAGTGGACCGGACTCCGAGAAGTGGCTTGAGGACATGAAATCTCAGATGGACTCCATGTATGAAAAACATGTTTGGACCTTGGTGGAACCACCTGAAGGGGTAAGACCCATAGGGTGGAAGTGGGTCTTCAAGAGGAAGACCGACATGGATGGGAATGTAAAGACATTCAAAGGGCGACTTGTGGCTAAGGGTATCACGCAAATTCATGGTATTGAATATGATGAGACATTTCCCCTGTTGCCATGGTTAAGTCCATCAGAATTCTGCTTGCTATTGTTGCATATTATTTTTATAAGATATGGCAGATGGATGACAAAATGGCTTTCCTAAATGGAAACCTTCTTGTGGATGTGTATATGACACAACCCGATAGTTTTGTATCCACAGGTGAAGCCACTATAATATGAAAGCCGCAGAGATCCATTTATGGATTAAAACAGACTTCTCGATGTTGGAATCTTCATTTTGATGAAAAGAACAAAGAGTTTGGTTTTATCAAAAATGAGGACGAATCGTGTGGTTATAAATGTATTATTGGGAGCATAGTTGTCGTTCTGATATTATATGTTGATGACATGCTGCTTATAGAGAATGACAAACTGACCGAAGAACTTAGCGGACTGCTTTTCAATGAAGGACTTGGGTGAAGCGACTTATATAATTTGTATTAAGATCTATAGAGATAGATCGAAGAAGTTGCTGGGTTTGACCCAAAGTATGTACATTGACAAGGTGTGAAGCTATTCAACATGCTTGAGTCCAAGAAACGATTCTTGCCCATGTCTCATGGTGTGAGTCTCTTTATGGACTAGTGTCCTATGTCTTGTGAAGATAAGGAACACATGAAGTTGATTCCATATGCTTTGGCAATTGGGTTAATAAGGTATGCAATGATATGTATTAGACTCGATGTCTCGTATGCCTTTTGGATGACTAGCAGGTATCTGTCTGATCCCGTTAAAAGTCACTGTATAGCCGTCAAGAATATCCTGATATACTTGTGAAGGACAAAGGATACATTCTTGGTATTTGGTGGAGAGGAAGAGCTTGTTGTAAGGGGTTACGACTCAAAGTCTTAGTCAAGTTTCATATTTTGCCTTAATGGAAGTGTTGTTAGCTGAAAATTTTCCAACTAGGAGATAGTTGTTGATTCTACAACTGAGGCTGAGTATATCGTAGCTGTCAAATGCAGAGAAGGAGGCTATATGGATTGGGAAATTCATCAACGAGTTAGATGTAGTTCCTAGCATTGTTCGTCCCGTAGATCTCTACTGTGACAACAACTGTGCAATTTAACTTGCTTCAGAACCTGCATCTCATCAACGCTCCTAGCACATACTTTGGCGCTTCCATCTAATTCGAGATATTGTAGATCAAGGAGATGTGAGCATTAGCAGAGTGCCGACTGAAGAAAACATTATGGATCCACTGAAAAATCCTCTAGTGTAGAGAAAGCGTGACAATCATGTTAGATCTATGGGTATGCGATACCTTAATGATCAGCTTTAGTGTGATTCTTGTAGATTTTATGTTTGTTTGTTGTATTATTTCATTTGATGAATAAAGTATTGTGTGCATTTAATTTATATATTTTGGCAAGTTCTTTTTTGTGTTATTATTTTTATTGTGATAGAGTAGTTAACTGTATAAATGCCCATAGAATGTTTTCTTTCATAGGTTAAGTAGTGACTTGACTATGAGAACCTATGATCCCAGAAGCATCATTCTTAAAGGTACTTAATCGGTGTATCATCTTAGAAGCTAAGTATAATGATGATACCTTTAAGACTAGCATGTGATTTGACTGATGACCCGTCCTTATAGGTCATTATATTGTGATATCAAGTCATCACATGGGTACTTGTTATGAACAAGTTGTACTGGACAAACCCACCATGATAATTTAAAGTGTGCAGTTGTCTACCTAAATCAACTAAAGGGGGTGAATAGGTGAGTTGTGCATCTTTTTACGGAATAAAAATTTAGAGATCTATGCACACAATTATCAACCAAGCAATCACAGACGACAAAAGATTTATAGTGGTTCCCCAACCTTGGGTACATCCACTTTCCCTCATCGATCTAGCAAAGAACTAGACTCGGCTACTCCACTATCTCGGATTGAAAACCAATCCTACGCCTCAGAACAAAGTTCCTACAATCTCGATCCATAACACAGATCTACACTCGGAAGATAAAACTTCCTACAACTCGGAGACAAAAGAAAAGGGATCCTACACTCATAGTGAATTCTCCTACAAGAATGAAATTGAAAATATATGAAAACACAAACAGTAAAACTTTCTCAGATCTGGAAACAGTCGGCCAGAATCTTCTTCTTTGATCTTTGCGGCTCTATCAAAGAAGTTGAAGAAGAATGTCGGCAAAAGCTAGATTTGAAATTTCTTGGCTTCACAAGATCAGATAGAAGATGAAAAATTGAAAGGCAATCACGTTCTGTGAATCTTCTTGATCTGAATCTTCTGGATCGAAAACCCTAGCCAAATATGCGCGATGAAGGTCGGCGGCGGGGGCTTTCATTTTTAGAGAGAAAGAATGAGATTCAAAATTACTTAGAATAAAACTTGACAACACTTGTTAGGGTTAGTATGTTTTGACAAGACCTTATATAAGATCTTCCCCAACGGTCATAATTAACATTAATGACGTACACGTGGACCAATCACGTCAAGGCTTTTGAAATTTCTATCAAATCTGGACTTAACGATTTTTCTGAAAAAGGATGACAGAGACACTCGAGTGAAAGTTTACCTACTCGAGTACTAGAAGTACTACTCGAGAGAAAGGAAATTAAATACTCGAGAGGTAGAAGGAATACTCGAGTCAAAGACTTAGAATAATTTCTGGGAGAAGAAACCGGGTTACTCGAGTAGTGAATCTGGACTACTCGAGAGGAGATAAACTACTCGAGTATATAGATACAACTACCCGAGTAATGGACTTAGAAAATTACTGAGGGATGAAAAACTTATCACTCGAGTATTTAATCTGGACTACTCGAGTTGTAGATGGGCTACTCGAGTAAATAAACTTGACAACTCAAGTGAAGTAAAATTACACGAAATCCAGTCTTATGTAACTCGAGACAAAAGAATAAACTACTTGAGTACTTATATGACTACTCGAGTAAATCAATTAGAAAACTTTCTGTAGACAAAATTCTGTTAACTCGAGAATGAGAAAGGATCTAGTCGAGTAATTGACTTAGCTACTCGAGAGCTATAATTTGACAACTCGAGAGCTAATTCCCTTACTCGAGTACAGATAGTCTTACTCGAGTATTGCTAAGTATTTCACTCGAGTATGTAAGTATCTACTCGAGTAAAGTACTTAGCAAAAATTCGTTCAACAGAATTTTCTCTTCTTTAGTGAATTTAGCAACATGTCTTTCTCCATTAAGTCCCGGTGCTTGAATATGAAGTGTATCTCAATAGTGAGTGAGGCTACACATGAGTCAACATCATGGATCACATAATGAGAGATTACATTGTATGGTCCTGTGTCTGGTGACCTATTGTAGACTGACATTGGTCTACACTTGGCAATATGATCCTGCAAACACATAACTCAAGCAAAACATCAAATACAACTTAATTCATCTTAGTTGAAGGGTGACTTCATCAAATCTGGCTTAATGTGGATACAATACCCAACAATCTCCCCATATTTGTAGAAGTCAGGACCCTTTACACTAAGGTGAATTATATAGACATAAAAGGAACTAGATATGCAAATAAAGAAAACAGTGTAAATAGGCATAAGAATATAATCAAAGAGTATATGATCAAAATTAAGAATTATATAAATGTGATTGTCCATCATTTCTACATAGATCATTTCCACACTCTCATAATCCTTTATGCTTAAACTTGGTCGTGCTGCTTGTCTTTCTTCTCTTGCTGTCTTCTTTGGTAGCTGAAAGGCTTGGGATAATATTTTGGAGGCCTTGGAGGAGCGCATTATTGTTCGTACAAAATTCTCTGTCATAAAGTCTCCTTTTTGTCATGGATTTTTCATACAATTCCCATTCCTGGGTGCTTTAATGAATATTCATGTTTTCATTAAAGTCCATGACAAGTTTGAGAGTATCCAATATGAGAGACTTTGATATTGGAGACCAGATCTCTACAAACTCTGGAGCTTTTCTCTTTTCCGAATCAGGAACTGTGATTGACCTGCTGGATGAGGCACCATCACCATACTTTCTCTTCTTCTTGGAAGTGTTGATCTCAGGAGGATCTTGGAAGAATATATCTGCTGGGTCTGCCTCCCAAACTTGAGCATATGAATTTGGAGGAGGACCTTCATAGCCTTCAGGCCTAGGAGAGAAAGAAGGTTGTTGAGATTGAACTGGAGAAGCAGTAGCTAAGGGATTTAGATGGTGAGGAATGATGTTTGGATCAATTGGGAATTCAGGAAGAATTTGATTGTGCATCCAGACTGATGTGTTATAGGTATAAAACTTTACACTCTGAATCTGTCCTAGCACATCATCATGAATCTCTTTCATCCTGGCTTCCCATTAAGTTTGCTGGAGTGCATCTGATTTCTCAAGATATTCTTTGACTAAGCTCTCCCCCTTTCTGACTTCTACAATCATTTTATTGATGGCGTCATCTTTGAATGTCCCAACTTCTTAACAAATCTTCATCTTGGTTGCTTCAGCCCTCTTATCTAATTCAATCTGATTATTTGCAATAGTCACACCTTGCTCAATAACCTGACCAACACTAGTGATAGTGTGATCTAGAGCTTTGCCACCAATTTGGAAGAGATGTCTGAGCTGATCTGTATTATATTGAATCTCTGCAAAGCCTCTGCTCATCTCTTTCTCTAGAGCAGTAACTTTCTCAGTCACAGATTTGACTGAATCATCAAAATACTTTCTTTGTTCTTGACGTAGATGTACAAACTGACTCATCAAATCATTAGTAACAGGAGGAGCAGCTACAGATGTAGAAGGAACTGGAGGAGGAGGAGCAAACCATGGAACAATCTCTTCAACAATGACTGAGCTCTGAGCTCTAGTTTTATGGATCAGGGCATGCCCTTCATCAGTGATCATAGGGATAGAGAAGTACACGTTCCTCAATGGAGCATCAGCTGGTTCAGGAGATTGGTCTGGTTCATCATAAAGCAAAATGGTGTCAACCTGCTCTTTATCAGCAGCAGGAGACTGAATGGGAGATTCTTTATCAGCAGCAGGAGACTGAATGGGAGATGACGAAGTATGAGGTGGAGATGGTACTGGAGAGCATTTCTTGGATGCTTCAGCAGTTGGTTCTTTTTGAAGAGGGGGAAGAGGTTCATCAGCAGTCAATTCTTCAATCATTTCATTGATTGTTGCTTCAGTTGATAGAAGTGATTCTTGGATTTGAGATTCTGATGGAATGTCTGTTGGAACTTCTTTAGGTGTGGATGGTGGAGGAGAGGTAACAGCCGGAGGAGTTGGAATCCTGTCTAGAACAGAAGGAGCAGCCTCCCCCTCAATAGTTGCACCAGATGAGCTGGCAACCTGTAATGGAAAGGGAGATGGGGTCCTGTCCTCTGTAGCTGGAAGGTCTTGAGCTTTGGCAGCTTGAACTCGATTCTGTAACTTTAAGTCCCATATTTGAATGCAAGAAATAGAGACTTTCTTCATGTGATGGAGAACAGTACCTTTGGAGAAGCTGAAGAGTTCAGGATTAATCTCATGGAGGAGAAGAGAAATTATCCTGGCATAACTGGGATCCTTAATGTTGTGCTTTTTTCTTATCCAAAATTATCATCCCAAACTGAAACTTTTTCCTGCATACTATAGCTTGCATGATGTCAAATAAGTGAAGAGAGATCTCCCTTATGGAACTTATTTTGCAGAGAAGAAGTTTCCCAATGATGTCCACTAGGTGCTTTCCTTCTGGGTTCATGTCAGACCTTTTGATGTATTGTACTTCTGGTGAAACACCACAGAACATACAAGTCCTGTCAGATTCTTCATGACCTAGGTCATCCTCTTCATCAACAATAGGCAGTCGAAGAAGTTGAGAAACAGAGGTCTTAGCAAGTTTTATTTTGATTCCTCTAACTCTGGACTTGAGAACTGTTCCATGTCTCTTGACTTTGACATTCTTGAAGAACTCGACAACTTCTGGAAACAAGATTTTACATGGCTACTGTAGAACGAAGGTGAGGCCGACGGTGTCGAGGAGTATCAGAATGTTTCGAAAGCCATCTTAAATATCGGCGATTCTGGAGGCAACTAGTTCTGAACCGATTCCAATCTTGGAGGAAGAGGCCATGATCCAGAAATTGGAGAAAGTTCTGCGGCGGGGAGGAAGATGGTGCGGGCTCTGCAAATTTCGGTGGAAGATGAAACATCTGTCGGCTTACTCGAGAGAGGGAATATTGATTCGTGTAGGAAATAAATTATGGACATTTCGATTTATATAACCCTAATTTATCCTTAATTAAGAAATAAATAAAGCTTACGTACCAGGGAGAGGGCGACATAGGCATGGGGTTGCGAATAAAGAAAATTGAGTCAAAGTAGAAAGTTTGTCTGTCAAATACTCGAGAGACTTGGCAGTACTCGAGTGAAGATATAGAAGTACTCAAGTGAGTGGTACAGAGGCACTCGAGTGGTGATCTGGAAGTATTCGAGTAAAGATACTGAGGTACTCGAGTAGTGAAGCTTTGGTACTCGAGTAGTGATACATGAGTACTCGAGTGGTGCTTTAGTACTCGAGTAGGTCTTTCTACTACTCGAGTAGGTTACTCGAGTAGCTAAAGAAGTACTCGAGTAGGTCAAGCAGTTACTCGAGAAGGTCACTTCTTACTCGAGTCAAAGAGTTACAATTTTGAAAAATTTCAACTTTTGACTGATTTATTGATCTTTGAGACTTCTTATGAGTCCATCTTCTCTAATGTTCTTTATTGAGCATTCTAAGTTCTGTTTTGAAGAACGAGAACTTGGTCTCATCCAGCGGCTTCGTGAAAATATCTGCGATCTGCCTGTGTGTAGAGACATACTGTAGATCTATATCCCCATGCTCCACATGCTCCCGGATGAAGTGATACCTCAGCTCTATGTGCTTTGTCCGGCTGTATGAGTCTGGGTTGTTGGCTATTACAATTGTGCTGGAAGAGTCGCAAAAAATGGAATGTTCTGAAACTTCATGCTGTAATATTCAAATTGATTCTTTATCCATAGCAGCTATGCACAACAACTGCCTACAAAGATATACTCTAACTCAGCTGTTGAGATTGCTACACAGTTCTGCTTCTTGCTACTCCAGGAGATAAGCCTTCTTCCAAGGAATTGGCGAGTCCCGGAAATGCTTTTCCTGTCGTCTCTGCTACCTGCAAAATCTGCATCTGAAAAACCAATTAGCTCTCTAACATTACTTCTTGGGTACCATAAGCCAAGATTCGATGTACCTTTAAGTATCTCAAAATCCGCTTTGCAGTAGCGTAGTGAGATTCCTTAGAGTTCACTTGAAATCTAGTACATACACATGTTGAGAACATTATATCTGATCTACTAGCAGTAAGGTAGAACAAGGATCCAATTATGCTTCTATACTTGGTTTCATCAAAAGGTTTCCCCTTCTTATACTTGTCTAGAGACATAATTGAACCCATTGGAGTCCTCATAGAGGTTGCATTCTCCATTCCTAATTTATTAATTAGCTCTTTGGTGAACTTAGTCCGCGAGATGAAAATTCCATCTTCAGATTGTTTTACCTGAAGCCCTAAGAAATACTTCAGTTCGCCCATACTGCTCATTTCAAACATCACTTACCTAAATTTTGAAAACTTCTTGCAGAGGTTGTCGTCAGTACAGTCAAAAATAATGTCATCGACATAGATTTGTACTAGCAAAATCTTTCCTTTTATTTCCCTAATAAATAATGTCTTATTTATCTTTCACCCTGTGAACTTGTTCTCAAGAAAAAAGCTAGACAGCGTTTCATACCAATCTCGAGGAGCTTGTTTCAGACCATATAAAGCATTATGCAATAAGTAAACATAATCAGGAAAGTTAGAATCAACGAAACCTATAGGTTGTTCCACATATACCTCTTCCTTTATTTCACCATTTAGGAAGGCAGACTTCGCGTCCATTTGATAGACTGTGACGCCCTTCAGTGCAGCATATGCTAGGAATAACCGGATGGCCTCCAGCCTTGCCACTGGAGCGTACGTTTGGTCGAATTCGATTCCTTCTTCTTGACGATATCCTTTGATGATGAGTCTGGCCTTGTTCTTTATGATCGTTCTAACCTCGTCCATCTTGTTCTTATAGACCCATTTTGTCCTCAATGACATTCTTACCTTTGGGTCTTGGAACAAGTTTTCATACTTGGCAAAGCTTGAACTGATTTAGTTCTTCTTCCATCGCCATTATACAAGATGCGTCTGAGTTTGCTTCCTCAAACTTCTTTGGTTCAACCTGTGAGAGAAAACTCAAGTATAGATTCTCGTTAGTTGTACCTCGACGAGTTCTGAAACCATCCTGGGAATCTCCTTTGATCTGGTCCATGGGGTGATCCTTTATATGTCTGAGCTATAGGGTCCTTGCATTTGGATTCTCTTCAATCACCGGAGTGACCACATCAACTTGTATGATTTCATCTTGATCATCAACCTCTCCAATAAGGGTTGGAGTGGTGATCTTAATGAACTTTTCACCTTCATCTTCAGACGATTCATCTAAGCTAAGTTCTTTCAACTTTGTACCTGCATGTTCACGTGAGCATACTAGAAGAGTTGCCTTGGAGCAAACTCATCTCATCAAATACAACATGTATTGATTCTTCTACAACCAGAGTTTTTCTATTGAATATCCTGTATGCCTTACTATGGCTACTATATCCTACAAAATACCTTAAAAACTCTTTTCGCTAAAATTGGTAGTATGATACTTTCCATTGTTAAGCCCGAAGCACTTACAACTAAAAATTCTAAAATATGAGACAGTCGGTTTCCTGCCCTTTAGAAGTTCGTAAGATGTCTTATCGTGGTTTTTGTTAATGAGTGCTCGATTTTGCACGTGACATGCAGTGTTGGTGGCTTCAGCCAAGAAGTATTCTGGAAGTGAGGCATCACTCAACATGGTCCTCCAGGACTCTATGAGTGTTCTGTTTCTTCTCTCAGCTACTCCGTTCTATTGAGGAGTTCGAGGAGAGGAAAACTCATGAAAGATACCCAAGCTTTCACAGAATTCTGCCATGGCCCCAGGCTTGAATTCTGTTCCATTGTCACTTCTGATTTTGACTACGAACAGTTGTACACATTCTAAAATTGCCTGACAAAATTAGTAAGGATGTCGAAGGTATCTACTTGTGTTTCAGAAAAAACACCCATGCAAAGTGCGAGTAATCATCAACAATTACCAACATAAAATCCTTACCTCCCAAGCTTCTAACTTGTAGTGGACCGAATAGATCTATATGAAGCAGATGTAAACATCTGTTAGAATCTTTTCCAATAATGCTTTTAAAGGTAGCCCTTATTTTGTAGCCTTTTACACATGCATGACAAGGTCTATCTTTGATGTACTTGACATTTGGAGCATCACGTACTAAATTCAGTGAAAATAATTTATTAATAGTTTTGAAATTAAGTATGTGCTAATCTCTTGTGCCATTGGTCGCCAAGAGACGCACTATCTTTTACTAAAACACACACTGGTGTAGAAGAGTCTATACAGATGAAATTTAAACAAAATATGTTTCTGCTTCGAGTTCCGGATAGAATCGTTTCCATATTGTCAACGGATTTTATCAAGCACTTATCAGCATAAAATTCAACTATGTATCCTTTATCGCAGAGTTGGCTTATGCTTATCAGATTGTGTTCCAATCCTTCAACATAAGCTACATTTGAGAAGGATACACTACCATTAGTGATCATACCATAGCCTTTAGTGATTCCTCGGTCTGAATCTCCAAAGATGACCTTTGGCCCGTTCACAACTGGAGAATAGTTCTGAAGTAGGCTTCTTGTCCCGGTCATGTGCTGAGAACATCCACTATCCAAATAGTATATATGCATTTTGGTGGCCTTTGGACATACTTGCAATTATAAGTCAGTTTGCCTTAGGAACCCAAACACGTTTGGGTCCTTGATATCGTGTTAGAACACTCCCCATACGAGTGTTAGCATTATGAGTGGTCTTTCTCATACTGCCAACTTGTGGAGTTGCAACATTTCTGGGATTAAACTAGCAGTCGATGGAAAAGTGACCAATTCTACCACAGTACCAACAGTTGAACCTGTTGTGTCTTTGCCTTAGATTCTCCTGCTTGACCTTTTAAGATTGTGGTCTAGCAGGGGTAGCATTCTTGGATGAAGAAGCTTAACGGTGATGGAAATCACATGATTTCTTCTCCTTTATTGGCTTTTCCACAACGGGTTTTACCTTTCGTGCTTTCTTGAAGTTTTGACCATGATTGAAAGGGCCATAGATCTGAAGAATGACTTCTTCATAAGGTGCCTTAAAGACACTCTAACCAAAGTTTCTGGGGAGAGTCCATCCTTGGTAGTGGGACTTGGGCTCTAAATAGGTAGGCCTAGTCAAGTGACCGTAGGATGAGTCAAGATCAAACTCATTAGTTGGAAATATGACTTTCTTGAACGAAGTCTGATCTTGAGGGGCTTTCCCCTTCTCTTTGGACAAGGACTTCTTGGCGGCCTTATTCTTTCTTTGAGCCTTATTCCTCCTAAAAGATTTTCTAGGAGCTTCTATATGGCCTAGTCCAGCACCCTTGGCCTTAGCTGAGAATTCAACAATGAATGGAAGAACAGCCATAGGCTTCGAGAATCTTTCAACAAGTCTCTTTTCATCACCGAGTTGTTCTTCTAATTCTTTGATGATTTTCTCTTTTAAGTCAAGGTGCTCAAGTGCTTTGTTATATTCCTTAATTGCAACATTAAAGTTTTTTCTGAGCGAGTTGGTCTTGGCGACTTCCTCTCTTAGAGTGCTCGTCAGTTTTCAGTGACTTTATCTTTTAGCTTGAGTTTTCACGAATCGTCGACATTTGTCGTAAGCCATGATCAGCTACTCATACTGTAACGTCTCGAATTGCACTAGACCCCTCGTACGTGTTTTTGAGTCAGGAGAGCTAACTTGGGTTCAGGGGGAGTGCTGACAACAGGGCAGCACATGTGAAAAGGAGGAGAAATCAGTCAAGCATAGGACACGGGTAGAGACACGGGAGTGTCTGATGAGTCCACTTTATATACCTATTTTCAGACTCATCTGGGTTAGTTTTCACACGGTTGCACTTCACTTTTAGTTCTTTATCGTTCCTATTTCATCTAATCTTTATTTCCATAGGAAGTGCACATTTTTGCCCGTGGTTGTGTATTTTGTTATTTTTATGGTTTGTACTCCCTTTTGTGATTGTCTGGAATGTCTGCACAGATTAGTGATTTGTTTTTCCTATCGGTACAGGGGTCGTGTGCGTGTTACGGGATGGTTGTGAAACAGGAATACTGTGCACGATCATGGGATATAATGCGCACGACCATTGGTCGTGCGCCCCTGATCGTGCGCACTACTCTACGTTTTCCAGAATCAGCCTGGGGTAAGCGCACGACCACTGGACATAATGCGCACGACCATCGGTCGTGCGCCACTGATCGTGTGCATTGATTCCTCTTTTCTGGAGTCCTGTCTGGGGTAATCGCACGATCATTGGACTTAGTGCGCACGACCACTGGTCGTGCGCCACTACTCGTGCGCGTTATCCCAGTTCTTCTTCCTGTTATTCCATGCCAGTGCGCACGAGCACAGGACATAGTGCGCACGACCACTGGTCGTGCGCCTGTGATCGTGCGCATTGTTCATTTCTGCTTTTGTATAAATAGTGCAGGTCTCGCCCTAATGAAGAGAGGATCCGGAGCTCGACATTTCTCCGCCGTTTTCCACTTTCTCCATCGTTCCCCTTCATATTCCACCCTAGGGAGGTGCTCCGGGCAAGCTTTCACCGCCAAATCCAAGCCGGAGCTTCCTCTCGGCCTTCTCCTTCATCCGTGAGCTTCAAGTAGGGTTTGACGCCATAGCCATCAAGCAAAGGAAAGCTAGCAAACTTCATCCGCTATCGTGAGACGAAGAAGACGGGCCATTGGAAGGTGGTGACAGCCCTTCTCTATCCCGGACGCAGTTGAGGACCGAGCTTGGACGCGGAATGACAACCCGACGATTCCAACCGTGAATCCTCCGCAAGGCTTCGGATTAGGTCGATCTCTTGACTTGTTCTTGCTTTATTGTTGAATATTGGTGTTTAACTTTATTTATAATTGATGAAGTATGCTTAGTTTGTAAAACGTGTCTATGTGATACGTTAATTATGCCATATTCCATCCACCACCATCTTACTAGTGATTGTATGTTTCGTTATTTACTTGAGTTGCGCCATATTCCATCCACCACCATCCACCCTTGCCGCACTAGCAATTGCTAGTGGCGTGCGTTGTGAAGAGGTGCTCACGACCCTCATTCCGCTATTCTCACCACCTCATCCGCAAGCCTACTCGTCCATCCGCCTAGCGATTCGGTGCATAGCGGCCCGACTAGTCTTCCATCCCGCCTGGCGAAGCATCGCATAGCGGCGTTGCATAGGAGTAGTTGTTAGCCTTTTATTTTCTGTTTTCGCAAACATCAAAACCCCCCTTAGTTAGCTCCAACCTGAGGACTTCAATCTCAAGTCCTCCTCAAAATTAACTCCACCTTACTGTGTTCCTTGTGAGATCGATACTTGGGAAAACCCCCATTTTATATTACTTGTGCGACCGGTTCACTGCCGTGATCTTAAGCATCAAGTTTTTGGCGCCGTTGCCGGGGAACACAGTCGTGTGAGTTTTTGGAGAGGAAGATAGGAGATAGAAGCCCTTTTCCATTTGTATATTTCATATTTCTTCTTTATTTAAGTTTTTAGAATCTGTTTTTTTTAGTTTTTATTTGTTTCTCTTCTAGTTTTAATTTTGTTGTAGCAGGTTTTCCTATTCTTTTATTTGTGTTGTGTAGTTAATTGTTGCTTAGAAACTTTCTGTTGGTGAATTATTCTTTTTGCACCATGTATTCTTATATGAATATCCATTGCCGATGGTGCGGGGATTATAGGCATGGTAGTGATGAGTGCCCCACTGAAGATTGGGAGCATAATTCTCGTGGTTTTGTGTATGGAGCACTGTCTTCTTATGGTACTTTATACACCCAACCCAGGTCTTATGGTCACTCCTCTTCTACGCCTTCATCTTTTTCTTATTCCTCTCCGGTCCCACCTGTACCGAGGAGTAATGGAAAACGATGTTTGTGTTGTCGTAGCACCAACCATGTGTTGAAAGACTGCGCAGAATTTCAGCACCAGTTGGAGGAGGATAATGAACCGGGTATCCGATTCATTCCATCCACCTCTCAATCGGCTGCCCCTTCTGATTATGATGATATGTTCACAGCACCACCTTGTCTATGGGGGACTGCTGCGGATATACCCATCAGACTTTCTGCTGATCGGTGTGACGACATTGTGGCACTGTCTCTCCCCTTGCACTCTTCCCCCTTGTTGATTCACCCCCGGAGGAACCTGCACATATTTTCTCTAATGATGTTGTTCCTCCGCCTTCTTTGCAAGAATTATCTATCCCTATTTTTAGTGAGTCGGTTGATGATGTTCGGTCGGATTGTGATTCTGAGCCTGGGGATATGCCCATGTTTGACGAGGATATTATTTTCATTAATGGACAGTATTACGTCTTGGAACATGTGGACGCACCGAGGTGTGTTGATGAGGAGATCCTCTTTGTTGAGGAAGTTTCCACTTCCTTGATGGATGAGGGGGTCCAAACCACCACCGAGGACCTCGAGCTCTCGGATTCCCATCGCCATGACTCATATGACGCCGTCGATGATCTATGTCGGGATCCTGCTGGGAGTGAGACCGGGACCACTCCCCCTATTTCTGATTCTTTTAGTTATTCATCTCATTTACTTCTTGATCCCATTTCTGTATCTGAGCCTGTGCGGGTTGAGTCTTCGCAGGTGCTTGAGGAGGACTTGGAGCTTTCAGCTCGAGTCATGGATGACAGCGTCCTCTTTTGCGAGGAGGTTGATTCCTCCTCTATTGAGGAAGCTCCATTCATCGCTTTCTCCTCATGCAAACTCCCTGTAGACGATACCTTGCTAGGCAAGGATTCATTTTGTGGTGAGAAGAGTGAGGACCAGTGCTCCTTCTCTTCTTACTTCCTATTTCCTCTACCTATGTTGGGCAGGTATTACTTTTTAGGTAGAGGGGTAACTGTTCTATCACCATATCGGTACCCGTTACCGAAACGGATATTGGAATAGTTACCTGTGCACTTTTTATTTCATAGGCCCATTAGCTAGAACTGTTTAGAATTTAATAAGTCGTGTTGGGATGACAATAACCCCAGTACTTATCTTTCATTTTCTGCATTTTCTTTTTCATGTCTATTTAGTTTTAGTATTTCTTTGTAGTTTGTATATTTTTGTTTTGTTTTTGCGGAGCTCACCCCTGCAGGTATTCTTGACAACATCGCATTGGCAAGGTTGTGATTCTTCGTATGGCGGGCCTGCTTCAGGTTTCCACGCGTCTTCTTGTATGCTCACTAGCTGAGCATTGGGTAACCTCTTCCCTTAGCTCTTTATGATTTTAATTTCTCTATCATATGTTGTGTAGTTTAGTTTAAGTCTGGGGGAGAGCCAGTTTTGTTACCTTTTGCACGCGTACATTTCATGTGCATACTAGAAGCTTTTATTGATTTATTATGATTAGTTCATTGCACTGCACACCACTGCACCCACATGAGCGCGTGCTTAGCTTTTTGCGTGCTGCGAGTTAAACTCATTTCTTCGTTAGATTTTGGAAAATTATGGTGCTGACATAGGATTGTGAGACAGAGTAAAATGTTGGCCTTGTTGTGTTTCTAGTCAACTGCTCTCGTCTATTGTAGAAATTCGAGTAGATTTAATTTTTCTGTATGCTTTTAGTTTTATATTTTTCTAATTGCGTAAATACTTTTTATTCTACTCAAAAGATGGTGAATCCGGTGTGAATCTGACGGTAGCTTAGGGATGTGTGTAGACGGCCGTTAGGTTCGTATTGCTCGAGTCGGGAGGATGGATAGTCTTTCTCGTTGGCTAAGAACTTGCCCCTAGCTACACTCGAAGCATGGGTACATGGTTAGTTAAGTGTGTGCGTGATGTGGGTCGTCACTTTGTCTCGTTTGAGCCTTGTACCATTCCTGACATCTATCCGTTGTTATCCTCGTTGAGCCTGTCCCTTCCTTTGAAATCCCTTTGCCTCGCTACTATAGCCATATATCCTTTCCTACTCGCACATCTGAATGTGGTCGCTCGGTTAGTTTGTTTTGTTGTAGTTTATATCCGTTTTGTGTGGGCAATTTTGTTGGTGTTTGTGCAGCTTGTGGTGTTGCCGTGTTTTCCTATTTTGTTTTGGCTATTTGGATAAAAGAAAAAAAAAGAAAAAAAAAAGAAAACAAAAAAAAAGAAAAAAAAATATGATAGTAAATAAAAAGAAAATTCCCAATGTGGAATACAAGAAAAAAAAGGGGAAATGTATATGTACATTTATTATTGCTGAGTTGTGAAATGTTGTTGAGTGAAAGTCCACCTAGTGTCACCAAAGTTCACCTATGGGGGGGGGGGATAGGTGACGTGCAACGCTTTTGCGGAATTTACGACGGTACCTGCACAATAAAAATAAAAAGCACATCACACAGAATACACAGGCAATTTATAGTGGTTCCCCGACTTGGGTACATCCACTTTCCCCCTTCGACCTATCTCCCAACAAGGGACGACTCGGTCACTTCTCCAACAGGATTGAAATCCAATCCTTGCACTATCGGAAGGAACCCTTCCACACGTAGGAGTCAACACTCCCACAAACCGGGTTGCACTCAACCCTTACAACACGGAACAATCGTTCCTTTACAACAAAAGTAAAATAGAATGTACACGAGATACAAACTTCGTTGGGAGACTACGGTGTTCCTCTTCGTTCGACGACGTGTTCGTGAAGTCAACGAAGAATCTACAACCTTGGTCTCTCTTGGAAAGGATCTCCCCGGAACCGGCGGCGGCAAGACGAGCGGCGGCTTGCTTCGGGATCGGCGGCTATGATGATGAGCGGCTGCTGAACTTAGAGATCCAATCTTCGTAGCGAAGCTAGCTTGGTCTTCCAACGGTCACACGAGGATCGGTCGTCTCGATCGATTCGGACGGGGAAGTTATTCCGATCAACAAATCGAGAGACAAGAGATCTCTGGATAGACACGTGAGACTCAAAGCTTTGCTAAGCTTCTGTCGCCGGAGATCGAGAGGAAACGCGATCAACAGCGGCGTCCAAATAGCGCGAGCGGCGACGGCGGCGGAGGAGCGATTTCGCGATTTTAGGGTTTTCTCTTGCTCGGCTTCTTTCTGTCTGGGTATTCCGTTCAAAATACCCGTATATATATACTGTAGACGCCTTCAAAAATGACCGTTGTGGGACCCACAAGCTGAATCCCTAAGTCCCGGTCCAGAACCTTAACAGCGGCAGAATCCGGTTCAGGAAGTTCCAGAAAAACGCCCAAGTCAAAATCGGTGAGAATCGAAAGTGATTCTCGCCGAGTCGCCGAGAATCAAAGGTGATTCTCGACGATTCGGCGAGAATCAAAGATGATTCTCGTCGAATTTGCCTTGGTTGCACGCACTGCTTTAGGCCAGGTCGAGACGGTGAGAATCAACCAGTGATTCTCGACGATTCGACGAGAATCACTAGTGATTATCGCCGAATCGGCGAGAATCACTTGGTGATTCTCGTCGATTCTTACTTAGAAGCAGAGGTGCTCGCTTAGAAGAGGGTGGAACGAGTTCGGCGAGAATCAACCACTGATTCTCGACGAATCGGCGAGAATCCCTTTGTGATTCTCGCCGAATCGGCGAGAATCACTTGGTGATTCTCGTCGATTTACACTTAGACGAATTTTCGTCTTTCCACCCAAGAGCAGCTCCTCAACCCATCCGTGCTCCTTGTCTTCTGTTGCATAAACACGGCCCTGTACTTGAAAGTAAGTGCACTCCAATAGAGAGAGTACACGTAGGCCAACACACTGATCTGCTCAACGAGGGATTACGTCGTGCAGACCCGTATATATTGACCTACTGCACCCTGACATTGGTGTGCACTTAGCGTGGAAGAACTGCAAGCACAACTTAAAAGATTTTATCAAATACATTGTCTATTGACCTTAGCTTGTCCAGGGGCTTCTTCAAATCAGGTACATTGTGGATACAATACCCAACAATCTCCCCCTATTTGAAGAAGCCTAAACCCTACAAGCTAAGGTGAATAGAGCAAATGGGAATGAAAACCATAAACGTAAAAGTGAGTTGAGTGGGTTATCCATTACCAATACCAATTTCTTGGAAGCAAGCTTGGAGCCACCTTAGCCTTAGCCGAGAGGGTAATCTCCCCCTTTTCGGCTTCTGCAAATCGGGGTCGGTAGCATTTGACCCCTTGCTCCCCCTTAGATCTTGCGTCTGTGCTCACACTTGAGTTCCTTGCTCCCCCTCAGATCGTGCACGACCCTGGAGCTTCTGTAGTCTTCATTCCTCATAATTGAGCATCCCCAATTCAGTCTTGAAAAGATTGAACTTGGCCTCGTCTAAGGGCTTTGTGAATATATCAGCAATCTGCTTGTCCGTGGGGACATAACAGAGAGAGATGTCCTTGTTCTCCACGTGCTCCCGAATGAAGTGGTAGCGCACTTCAATATGCTTCGTTCTGCTGTGCGATACAGGATTGTTGGCAATTGCAATTGCACTAGAGGAGTCGCAGTACATTGGAACTTCCTTGAACTGAAGGTCGTAGTCGGCTAACTGGTTTCTGATCCATAGTAGTTGTGCGCAACAGCTTCCTGCTGAAATGTACTCAGACTATGCTGTGGAGGTAGCTACACAATTCTGTTTCTTGCTGTTCCAAGAGATAAGTCTCCTGCCGAGGAATTGACACGTCCCGGAGGTGCTTTTCCTGTCATCTCTACTTCCTGCAAAATCATCTGAAAAACCTATTAGCTCGACATCATTGTTTCTCGGGTACCACAAGCCAAGATTGGGAGTACCTTTAAGGTATCTTAGAATTCGCTTTGCAGTGACATAGTGAGATTCCTTAGTGTTCACCTGATATCTGGCACAGACACATGTGGAGAACATGATATCCGGTCTACTGGCAGTAAGGTAGAGCAGGGATCCAATGATGCTTCTGTATTTGGTTTCATCGAAAGGTTTACCTTTCTCATCCTTATCCAGAGACATGGTGGATCCCATTGGAGTCCTCATAGAGGTTACACTCTCCATACCGAATTTCTTAAGGAGTTCATTTGTGAACTTCGTCTGAGAGATGAAAATTCCATCCTCAGACTGTTTCACTTGAAGTCCTAAGAAATACTTGAGCTCTCCCATACTGCTCATTTCAAACTTTCCTTGCATAAGTTTAGAAAACTTTTTGCAAAGATTGTTGTCCGTTGAGCCGAATATTATGTCATCGACATAGATTTGCACCAGCAAAATCTTGCCTTTGACTTCCCTGAGAAACAATGTTTTATCTATTTTACCTCTAGAGAACTTGTTCTCAAGAAGAAAACTAGATAAAGTCTCATACCAAGCTCGTGGAGCTTGTTTCAACCCATATAAGGCTTTATTAAGAAAATAAACATGATTAGGATAAGTAGGATCGACAAAACCTGGGGGTTGAGCGACGTATAATTCCTCTTTCAGGTCTCCGTTCAAGAATGCTGATTTCACATCCATTTGATAGACTGTGAATCCTTTGTGTGAAGCATACGCCAGGAACAATCTGATTGCCTCGAGCCTTGCTACTGGTGCGAAGGTCTGGTCGAAGTCAATCCCCTCCTCCTGTCTGTAACCTTGAGCCACCAGCCTTGCCTTGTTCTTTATGATGACACCATGTTCATCCAGCTTGTTTCTGAAGATCCACTTGGTGCCAATCACATTCTGCTTGTATGGTCTGGGAACTAGCGTCCAAACGTTACAACGTTCGAATTGATGTAGTTCATCTTGCATGGCCAGAATCCATGCCGCATCCTTGTTCGCCTCGTCGAACTTCTTTGGCTCAACCTGTGACAGGAAGCTAAGATGCAATACTTCGTTAATAGTACCTCTTCGAGTTCTGACACCGACACGAGGATCTCCGATGATCTGATCTCTAGGATGATCCCTCACGTGCCGGAGCTCTAGAAGTCTGGCGTCTGGAGCTTCAACTACTTCTTGGGCTTCTCTTTCTTCCAAGAGATTTGTTCCATTTTGATCTTCAACATTTTCAGATGACGTGGAGGTGGAGACTTTGACGTACTTAGGAGTGTCATCTTTAGCGGTCTCATCCAGACTTAGCTGTTCCAGTCGTACACCTGCATCTTCAAGAATACCACTGGAAGAGTTGCTGTTAAGCAAACTTCCTTCATCAAATACAACATTTATTGATTCTTCTACCACTAGGGTTTTCTTATTGAAGACCCTATATGCCCGACTGTGGGAACTATAGCCCATGAATATGCCTTCGAAGCATTTTTCACCAAATTTAGTACGCGGGTACTTCCCATTATTCAGTACATAGCATCTGCAACCAAAAATCCTCAAGTAGGACATGGTTGGTTTCCTGCCTTTCAGTAGCTCGTAAGGCGTCTTACGATGATGCTTGTTGATCAATGCTCGGTTTTGTACATGACAAGCTGTATTGACAGCCTCTGCCCAGAAGTATTCCGGGAGAGAAGCGTCTTTCAACATTGTCGTGCAGGCTTCAATGAGAGTTCTATTTCTCCTCTCCGCAACTCCATTTTGCTGAGGAGTGCGCGGGGAGGAAAACTCATGAAAGATACCTTGTTCTTCACAAAACTCTGTCATAGCACCAGATTCGAATTCTGTTCCATGGTCACTTCTGATTTTGACCACAGAGCAGTTAAATTCGTTCTGAACCTGCTTGACAAAACTAGTGAAGATGTCAAACGTATCTGACTTTCGTTTCAAAAAGAACACCCAAGTAAACCGAGAATGATCATCAACTATCACTAGCGTATAGGACTTGCCTCCCAAGCTATGAACTTGCATTGGACCAAACAAGTCCATATGTAAAAGGTAAAGACATCGGGAAGAGTCTTTGTCTGCAATGCTCTTAAAGGTAGCCCGAGTCTGTTTGCCCATCTGGCATGCAGGACAGGGGCTATCTTTGATGCACTTGATACTGGGAGCATCCCTTACTAAGTTCTTAGAAAACAGCATACTAATTGTCTTGAAATTAATATGTGCCAATCTCTTGTGCCATTGTTCACACAGAGATGCACTGCCTGTTGCCACAAGGCATACGGGGGTAGAGGAATCTAAACTGAGAAAATCTAAGCAGAAGATATTTCTGCTCCTAATGCCTGATAATACCGTCTCAGAAGAGGTACGTGAAATTATCAGACATTTATCCTTGCAGAACTTAACGTCATAACCTTTATCACATAACTGACTTACACTGATCAGGTTATGGTTTAACCCTTCAACATAAGCCACGTCGGTGATAGTGATTATACCGTTGGAAATCATACCGTAACCTCTGGTGACTCCTCGATCTGACCCTCCAAAGATGACTTTGGGTCCATTCTCGACTGGAGTGTAATCACGCAGCAGGCTTCTTGTCCCAGTCATATGCCGGGAGCATCCACTGTCCAAATACCAGATCGGCGTTTTGGTGGCCTTTGGACATACCTGCAAAACAAAATTAATTTGCCTTAGGAACCCAATCGAACTTGGGTCCTAGATTCCTGGTTAGCACACTCCCCCTTGGTTGGTTAACCCTACGAGTGGTCGGCCTCGCATTGCTAACATGGGGAGTCTCGTAATGCCTTGGATTAAACCAACAATCCACGGCAAAGTGACCGACTTTGCCACAGCACCAACAGTCGAATCTGTTGTACCTCTTCCTAGGCTCCTGCCTTACCCTGGGAATGGTGGGTACAGCTGGGGCCTTGGATCTGGAGGAGGAGGCCTCATGGTGACAGCAGTCACATGACTTCGTCACCTTCTGTATAACAGGACTTGTCTTTTGGTGCCTGCTTTCCATTATGGCCGCTAGAGAACGGACCATAATTTCCCATGTGGATTTCCTCATAAGGTGCCTTGAAGGCACTCTCACCGAAGTTCCGGGGAAAGGTCCAACCGTCATATCGGCTCTTTGGCTTTGCAACCGAGGGCCGGAAATGATGGCCAAATGTTGACTCAAAGTCATGTTGGTTGCAAGGAAAGCCAGGCTTTCTGAACGCAACAGGACTAAGCGGAGCCTTTCCCTTTTCATCAGCAGAGGCCTTCTTGGCGGCCTTATTCTTCCTCTGGTTCCTGTTTCTCCTGGAGGAGGAACCAGATACCCCTACATGCCCCAAGCCAGCTCCTTTGGCCTGAGCAGAGAAGGTATCAACAACTGGAAGAACTGTTTTTGGCATAGAGAAGCTCTTGACGATCTTCCTTTCTGCCGCAAGTTGTTCTTCCAACTTGTCGACTTCCTCCTGCTTAAGATCAAGGAGCTTCAGAGACTCTGAATGCTTTGAGGTCAGGTCAAGGTGCTCCTGTCGGAGAGAGATCAAACTGGTGACCTCTTCCCTTAGGGAAACACACTCACCCTTAAGGAATTTTACTTCCTTTTTCTCAGCCTTCAATCTCTTTCGGCACTCCTCGAAAGTGTTGAGCAGAAGCTCATACTTCTCGAGGAGCTCAGCTTCACGGGCCGAAAGGCTATCCTCAGGTTCATCATCCTGAGACTCAGGATCAGAGTCGGAGTCGGAGAGAGGGGTGTGAGCTTTTACCTTCCCAGTAAACGGGGGGCATTCTCCTTCTGAGTCAGAGCGACCCACCAGCCCGAAGTAGGCTTCCTCATCATCACTGGAGTCTGAGGAATCAGACTCACTCAGTGTCTTTGGCCTTTTGGCGATGTAGCTCCGCTCCTTCTTCTTATCTCTAGAGGATTTGTGCTCCTCTTCTTTCCCTTTTTCTCTCTTGCCTTGATAGCAGTCGGCCACGACGTGTCCTGGCTTATTGCATCCAAAGCAAATAATGTCAGCGGAGCGATGTTTGTTCGGTCTAGATGCATACCTGTCAGAAGAATAATTTTTCTTCTGATGCCTGGAGGAGGAGCCGTCTCTCTTTCTTTGATTCCTCATCTTGAGGAATTTCTTGAACTCTCGAGTGATGAGGGAGAAATCCTCCTCCGACAGCTCTGAGCTGGAGGAGCATGGCTCGGAGTCCTCCTCCTCATCCTTTTTCCTAGCACGGTATGAAACCGCACCCTTGCCTTTTCTGGAGTGACTGGCTTTTAGAGCCACAGTCTTTTCTTTGGCTGCCGCCTTCTCTGCTTCTTCTTCTGCTTTTCTGGTGTTCAGCTGAAGCTCATAGGACATCAGCTTCCCAAACAGAATTTGTGGATCAGTTTCTGCTAGTCTGCCAAATTCTCTGATGGCGCAGATCTTTGTGTCCCATTCCTTAGTAAGGGACCTAAGAAATTTGTCATTGAGTTCACCATTAGTGAACACTCTTCCGTAGCCCTTGAGGGCGTTGACAATCTTTAGGAAGTTCTCGTAGGTGACTCCGATCTCTTCCTTAGGCCCTTGTCTGAAGGCCTCATATTTTTGGTTCAGGAGGGATCTCCGATCATCCCTCACTTCATCCGTGCCCTCCATTAGGATGATCAGGCACTGCCAGATCTCCTGTGCTGTCCTGCAGTTGCTGAAGTTTTGCATCATTGAGTCATCAACTGCGCTGACCAGAATGTTTCGTTCCTTCTTGTCCAGTCCCACTAGCACCATCTCGTCCTTGTCCATTTCAGAAAGTGTCTTCGGCACCGTCTTGCTGGGATCAATGGTGGAGGCCTTAGTGGGGACATAAGGTCCCTCCTCCACGATCATGAAGAGTCGAGGATCAACTGCTTCCATGTAGAACCTGATCCTTTCCTTCCAGATAGGAAAGTTGAGCCTGGTGCACACTGGGATCTTGCCGGAGAACTTGAGCCCGTCCATAGTAGATGTTTGTCTTCTTCTTGACACTAGGGGCAGGATTCAACTCAAGGTGTTAACCTTTTTGATGAGTAACCTCGCTTTGATACCACTTGAAAGTCCACCTAGTGTCACCAAAGTTCACCTATGGGGGGGGGATAGGTGACGTGCAACGCTTTTGCGGAATTTACGACGGTACCTGCACAATAAAAATAAAAAGCACAGCACACAGAATACACAGGCAATTTATAGTGGTTCCCCGACTTGGGTACATCCACTTTCCCCCTTCGACCTATCTCCCAACAAGGGACGACTCGGTCACTTCTCCAACAGGATTGAAATCCAATCCTTGCACTATCGGAAGGAACCCTTCCACACGTAGGAGTCAACACTCCCACAAACCGGGTTGCACTCAACCCTTACAACACGGAACAATCGTTCCTTTACAACAAAAGTAAAATAGAATGTACACGAGATACAAACTTCGTTGGGAGACTACGGTGTTCCTCTTCGTTCGACGACGTGTTCGTGAAGTCAACGAAGAATCTACAACCTTGGTCTCTCTTGGAAAGGATCTCCCGGAACCGGCGCGACAAGACGAGCGGCGGCTTGCTTCGGGATCGGCGGCTATGATGATGAGCGGCTGCTGAACTTAGAGATCAAATCTTTGTAGCGAAGCTAGCTTGGTCTTCCAACGGTCACACGAGGATCGGTCGTCTCGATCGATTCGGACGGGGAAGTTATTCCCGATCAACAAATCGAGAGACAAGAGATCTCTGGATAGACACGTGAGACTCAAAGCTTTGCTAAGCTTCTGTCGCCGGAGATCGAGAGGAAACGCGATCAACAGCGGCGTCGGCGGAGGAGCGATTTCGCGATTTTAGGGTTTTCTCTTGCTCGGCTTCTTTCTGTCTGGGTATTCCATTCAAAATACCCGTATATATATACTGTAGACGCCTTCAAAAATGACCGTTGTGGGACCCACAAGCTGAATCCCTAAGTCCCGGTCCAGAACCTTAACAGTGGCATAATCCGGTTCAGGAAGTTCCAGAAAAACGCCCAAGTCAAAATCGGTGAGAATCGAAAGTGATTCTCGCCGAGTCGCCTAGAATCAAAGGTGATTCTCGACGATTCGGCGAGAATCAAAGATGATTCTCGTCGAATTTGCCTTGGTTGCACGCACTGCTTTAGGCCAGGTCGAGACGGTGAGAATCAACCAGTGATTCTCGACGATTCGACGAGAATCACTAGTGATTCTCGCCGAATCCGAGAATCACTAGTGATTCTCGCCGATCGGCGAGAATCACTTGGTGATTCTCGTCGATTCTTACTTAGAAGCAGAGGTGCTCGCTTAGAAGAGGGTGGAACGAGTTCGGTGAGAATCAACCACTGATTCTCGACGAATCGGCGAGAATCCCTTTGTGATTCTCGCCGAATCGGCGAGAATCACTTGGTGATTCTCTTCGATTTACACTTAGACGAATTTTCGTCTTTCCACCCAAGAGCAGCTCCTCGACCCATCCGTGCTCCTTGTCTTCTCTTGCATAAACACGACCCTGTACTTGAAAGTAAGTGCACTCCAATAGAGAGAGTACACGTAGGCCAACACACTGATCTGCTCAACGAGGGATTACGTCGTGCAGACCCGTGTATATTGACCTACTGCACCCTGACATTGGTGTGCACTTAGCGTGGAAGAACTGCAAGCACAACTTAAAAGATTTTATCAAATACATTGTCTATTGACCTTAGCTTGTCCAGGGGCTTCTTCAAATCAGGTACATTATGGATACAATACCCAACATTGAGTAATGTTCGTTATGGGCGTGCACGCACCATCAAAAGTCCAAGTCTGGTGGTGCGTCGCACGTGTTTGTCCATTGAGTTTAGCTGTGTGAGTTTTCGGGCGATCTTATTTTAGGTGTGCGTGTCCGTCTTGTTTACCTTTATATACCCTGCCTTCAACTAAGCCTATATTATACTCCAAGTCCTATAGATTCGTGCTTGAGTCTAACTCGTGCCGTGGAGAGAGTGTGAAAGGGCAAGCATATGGTCACCGACATTGGTGGATTCCTTTGGAGGTTATCCAGAGCCCTGATCTTTGGCAATGTTAGCCTAGCGATTAGTCTACTTTCTCCCTACGCATGACCGAATGATTCACCGTGATTCCATTTTTGAGTAATAATAAAATGTTGATACGCATTGTGAAAAGTATAAACTATTTTGTATACTTAGAAATTTCTTCTATTATATTTTTACGCGCGCGAGCATGCGACTTCGCATGGTACTTCGTATCGCAATTTCTTTGTTAACTAGTATTTTTCCCTATCTGCTTAGATTTTGTTTGTTCGGGACGCGCAAATAGTTAAGTCTGGGGGTGTGATGAGTCCACTTTATATACCTATTTTCGGACTCATCTGGGTTAGTTTTCACATGGTTGCACTTCACTTTTAGTTATTTATCGTTCCTATTTCATCTAATCTTTATTTCCATAGGAAGTGCACATTTTTGCCCGTGGTTGTGTATTTTGTTATTTTTATAGTTTGTACTCCCTTTTGTGATTGTCTGGAATATCTGCACAGATTAGTGATTTGTTTTTCCTGTCGGTACAGGGGTCGTGTGCGTGTTCCGGGATGGTTGTGAAACAGGAATACTGCGCATGATCATGGGATATAATGCGCACGACCACTGGTCGTGCGCCCCTGATCGTGCGCACTACTCTACGTTTTCCAGAATCAGCCTGGGGTAAGCGCACGACCACTGGGCATAATGCGCACGACCATCGGTCGTGCGCCACTGATCGTGTGCATTGATTCCTCTTTTCTGGAGTCCTGTCTGGGGTAATCGCACGATCATTGGACTTAGTACGCACGACCACTGGTCGTGTGCCACTACTCGTGCGCGTTATCCCAGTTCTTCTTCCTGTTATTCCATGCCAGTGCGCACGAGCACAAGACATAGTGCGCACGACCACTGGTCGTGCTCTTGTGATCGTGCACATTGTTCATTTCTGCTTTTGTATAACTAGTGCAGGTCTCGCCCTAATGAAGAGAGGATCCAGAGCTTAACATTTCTCCGCCGTTTTCCGCTTTCTCCATCGTTCCCCTTCATATTCCACCCTAGGGAGGTGCTCCGGGCAAGTTTTCACCGCCAAATCCAAGCCGAAGCTTCCTCTCGGCCTTCTCCTTCATCCGTGAGCTTCAAGTAGGGTTTGACGCCATAGCCATCAAGCAAAGGAAAGCTAGCAAACTTCGTCCGCTATCGTGACATGAAGAAGACGAGCCATTGGAAGGTGGTGACAGCCCTTCTCTATCCCGGATGCAGTTGAGGACCGAGCATGGACGCGGAATGACAACCCGACGATTCCAACCGTGAATCCTCAGCAAGGCTTCGGATTCGGTCGATCTCTTGACTTGTTCTTGCTTTATTGTTGAATATTTGTGTTTAACTTTATTTATAATTGATGAAGTATGCTTAGTTTGTAAAACGTTTTTATACAATTATGTCTATGTGATTGTATGTTTTCGTTATTTACTTGAGTTGCGCCATATTCCATCCACCGCCATCCACTCTTGCTGCACTAGCAATTGCTAGTGGTGTGCGTTGCGAAGAGGTGCTCACGACCCTCATTCTGCCGTTCTCACCACCTCATCCGCAAGCCTACTCGTCCATCTGCCTAGCGATTCGGTGCATAGCGGCCCGACTAGTCTTCCATCCCGCCTGGCGAAGCATCGCATAGCGGCGTTGAATAGGAGTAGTTGTTAGCCTTTTATTTTCTGGTTCCGCAAACATCAAAACCCCCCTTAGTTAGATCCGACCTGAGGACTTCAATCTCAAGACCTCCTCAAAATTAACTCCACCTTACTGTGTTCCTTGTGAGCTCGATACTTCGGAAAACCCCCATTTTATATTACTTGTGCGACCGGTTCACTGCCGTGATCTTAAGCATCAGTGTCCCTACCTGTGTGGGAGTGGCCAGCTTTTGACTCGAGTATGTCCAAAGAAGGACACGAGTAGTGACACGGTCGTGTCACTACACGTGTGAAGGGACACGGGCAGAGACACGGGCGTGTCCCTACCCGTGTCGAGATCGACGTGTCGAGATTGACGAACTACGTGTCGAGATCGACGAACTTCGTGTCGAGATAGACAAATTATATGACACGG
Source organism: Platanthera guangdongensis (assembly GCA_039583875.1). Classification (NCBI taxonomy): domain Eukaryota; kingdom Viridiplantae; phylum Streptophyta; class Magnoliopsida; order Asparagales; family Orchidaceae; genus Platanthera; species Platanthera guangdongensis. Next base: position 132,108,041 of record CM077162.1, on the reverse strand, counting down.
GTAGAGACACGGGCGTTTCCCTACCCGTGTGTCATTGTGTCGAGTTGACCTTGACGAGGCGTGTCGAGATCGACGATGTGTGTCGACATCATACGACACAGGTGTGTCCCATCTGACATGGGCGTGTCGGTGGGCGTGTGTTCCCTCTGGTCAATGACCAGCGCTCGATGATCGTCGATTGTCATGTATGAGGTATACGGCCTGTGATACGGGCGTGTCACAGGGCGTGTACCACTCTTACTCGAGTAGCTCTCGTGTAGGTCGAAATATACTCGAGTAGGTGGAAAAGTACTCGAGTAAGAGGGGGTGACACGGGTGTGTCATCCCTGTGACACGAGTGTGTCCTATCCGGGTACTCGAGTAGTTGGTTTTCTCTCGAGTAAGTCCTCTCGAGTAGGTCTTGAGTGGGTTACACGCCTCATGTCACAGGCGTGACTGGGCCGACACGAGCGTGTCCGACCCGTGTGTCATGTTGAGTATTGAACCGACGCATAAAAACCGTCGTAACACTTCGCCTAAGCAGGACACGGGTAAGGACACGGCCGTGTCCCTACCCGTGTCAATTTTATATAAAAGGGGAAGTGATAACCCCAGTCGTTTTCACTCCTCATTCCAGCCATTTTTCTTAGAGAAACTCCTATTGAGAGAAGGAAGTCGCTAGATCTAGTTCTAGAGGAGAAGATCCGCCGCCGCCGTGGAAAAGAAGATGCCGCCGAGAAGAGTCACGAGATCCATGGCCGGAAATGATGGAAATGCCGGAAATGAGGTGAGCTTCCTACCCTATCCCTTGGTGCTAGATCTTCAGTTACTTCCTTAGGAGAGATATCGACTCAAGAGAGTTTTGATGGAGAGAAGGAGTTTTCTAGGGATGGCCATGCTAGGACATGTGTTCTAGGTTTTAGATCTCTTCAACCTCCCCTTTCTTCTATGTGATGATGGGTGGATGGTTTCTTGAAGAATCATGGCCTCATGAGAGTGAATAAGGGAGGAGGAAATTCTGGAGTGATTTTGGAAGATTGACTTGGAGAGGAAGATGAACCGATGTCGTTCATTCCTCTTTACGAAGCGTGCAGAATCTGTATTCTGCGCGCAGCGATCTTCTTGGCCATTTTCATGTAGGATGTGAAAGATCTGGTCTTTCGCCTAAACACGAAAGTTGAAGCCCTTGAAAATACCTTTCCAACGAGTGGTTGAATGTCTTCATGCTAAGTCTGTAGCCACGAGAAAGTCTGAACGAATATGACGTCCGATAAATCCTGTTGCAGAAATTGTGTTCTATACGCAGCGGACTTCAAAGCTGATTTCAAATAGGATACACTCAAAGCTGGGTTTTGGGCTGAATATGAACGTTGTAACCCATGGAAAGACCTTTCCATCGAGCAGTTACATGTCTTCATCGGACTCCTGTAGCTTCGGGAATCTCCAGTCGAATTTGCTGTCCAGATTTATTCTACACTTAAATTTTGGGGTTTATATAATATGAATTTGAATTTGGTGGAATCGATATTGCTAATTAACTCTAGATTTTGATGAACTATTTAATGCTGACCACCGTAATGCTATGAATGATAAATCTTGTTGATTAGATTTCATAAAAATGAATTGTGGAGCAAGTTTTAATGCATGATATGACTTGCTAAAATTGATAGATTATTGTAAATGTGCACCATGTTTATAATATGATAAATGAAATGACTGGATACAAATTGGTAGATTATTATTAATGCGCATCATGTTTGTAATATGTTGAAACCATTTGGAATGACAAATAGAAGGATAAACCATGGCCATGAGCATGTATGATGGTTAGAATGAAATGTAGTAGTCCAATACTTAGAGCGTAGTCTCCCTACGAGTAGTATTGTGGAGGGATGTAAGTGCGGCATTGGTCGTCACTAGTTGAGTTAATGTTTAAATGAGGTATAGATAAATGGTTGGGCTTGGTCCTTGGTGTCTACGTCCAGGGGCTCCTTCCGTGCCGAGTGTATGGTTGGGCTGTGTCCTCATGTTTACTTCCGAGGCCCCTTCCATGCCACGATGTTATGGAATTTTCATGTGGTGTGAGTCGACACGCGGTGTCGTAATACTGGGTTAAGGATAGTGTGGCAGGTCTACGGGCTCGCCGATCATCACACCCATGGGAGTTGACAGTTAGAATTTGGGCGGTTATGCTTGGTCCTCGGTGTCTATGTCCCGGGGCTCCTTTCGTGTCGGGTGAACGGTTGGGATTGGTCCTCGTGCTTACTTTCGACTCTCCTTCCGGGTCACACAAGGTCAGTTCGGGGCTTGGTCCTCGATGCACATCTACCCGAGGCTCACACTGGATCATAGTACGTATGGGCTCCGCTATTGTGTTCTTAGCGTTGAGGCGTATGGAGGCCTAAGTGAAGTAGTGTGGATACCGGCCTAGTAGTAGAGATGCCCGCTCTACTGTCACTGCCTGACCACGACGGTTGATTCCTGAGAGGTTAGCTATCTGCTTGAATAGTGGGAACTATAATCTGTGTCGACATAGCAATTACATGTGTGTGATCATGGGTGAGTCATTGCATAACATACATACCATTACATAACATTGCACAAACAAGACCCTCATCATATAAGTTCGTATGGGCACTCTTATACGATGAGTTACTTTTATGTAACCCGATCCTTAACTTATAAGCTTGTATGGGCATCCTTATAAGTTAAGTTACTTTCCTGCTGTAGTTACTTGTATTTGTTGATTTACTAATTGCTCAAGTAGAACTGCTAGTCTGTAATATTGTTATTCAAGTACAAATGCTAGTTTATAATGTTGTAATTCATGTACCATTACCACCTGCTTGTACCTACTTTACTACTTGTATTATACTTGTACCCTTGTTCCTTTCTCCGCCCGGTGCCGAGGAGTCGCCGGGGGAGCGGATGTGAAGCCACTTAGTTTTTTCGACTAACGGTTGCTACGTCTTCTTTTTTAGGAGGTCACCCCGCAGGTAGAGCAGCAGCAGATTTTGCATCAGGACAGCCAGGCCAGGATGACAGGGCCTGATGTGACAGTGCCATCGCTACCGCCGGTTACGGATGTGAGTGACATGATATTTTGATGTAGCCTGTTTAGGCAATTACTAGGTGTACCCTGATATTCGTGGAAGCATGTTTTAGCTTCTCTCTCCATTTGCTGTACTATTTGGACATTATACTTGGTGTGGATTTGACTTCTCTTTTATATTTTGGTTGGGTTGGCATATTTATATTGATATTGGTTGTAGCCAGCGGAATAGGCATCTTGTGGTACATGTTAGCTAGAGTGCTAATGCTACCGCAAGGCGGCTGTTCTGGGCATAAGACCCCCCTTTGTGCCGTGTTTTGGGATCTGGGAGGGGGGGGGGTCTTACAACTGGTATCAGTTTGCCACGATTTTCAACTAAAGTAGTCATTCAACAATGGTTTCACCCCCGCTCCATTAGTCCATTTGAGGACAAACTCACTTAGCGGAAGCAATGGTGTGCCCATATGTAATTCACACTAAGTTGTCCAACTTTGACCGCAAGATTAACCAGCCTGACCATACATTTGTGTTTTACGTGTAGGTTCCAGTGCACGCTGAGCCAGTGGGGGGCACTCCTGCCCCTTCCATACCCACTCAGTTTCAACAAATCCGAGTTGGCGCAGACGCTCACCGCCATCCTGGATGCCTTTAGGGCACAGCAGCTTCCGGTTCAAAAACATGCTCTGGGCTCTGACGGGCTGAGCACCTTTCGGGCTCTCTCCCCTCACGCCTACCTCAGGACGGAGTCGGTCATACGCACAGAAGAATGGCTTGACACTGTCCAAGGGCTATTGGTGGGGATCCGTTGCCCGACCAACATGGCTGTATTGTTGGAGGTATCCGTCTTGGATCTACATGCTAAGAGGTTGTGGAAGTCACTCATGGGCTCCACGTTCCAAGGACGAGTGTATACCGAGTTACGTTGGAGCAAGTTCTCGGGTGTCTTCTTGGAGCACTTCATTCCTACATCGGCTCGAGATGAGCTCGAGCAGAGGTTTCTACTACTATATCAGGGATCAAAATCGATTACAGAATACCAACGTGAGTTCCAGCATCTCGCAAAGTTCGCAGACTCATATGACCTGGATGATAGAGGATACGCCAAGCGTTTCTACAAAGGGATGCAAGATCCCCTAAGGCAGGCCCTTTTGTTTATAGCGGATGCTAGTTTGGCGAAGATTATCGATATGACAAAGATATGGGAGGTGGACCACTTGGGATGTGGTAAGAGACCTGTAGAGGACGTGATGGAAGCTGGTCCAAGCAATAGGAGGAGGCGGGACTTTAGAGGAGGAAGAGGACATCAAAGAGGTGGAGGACATTTCCACCGAGACTTTAGAGTGGAGCACCCGGTTCCGCAGCCGCCTGCATTGCACCGCCTCAGCCTCAGCAATTTCAGCAACATGAAGGGTGACGTGGGCTGGTGTGTTTTGAATGCAACCAACCGGGCAACATTCGACGTTTCTACCCGCAGTTGTCTGGGTATGTCCCTCCTGCTCTCCCTCTGGTAGCTCCGCGGGGGCGTAGTTATATGCGTGGTCGAGGACGAGGACGGTAAGGAGGAAACCCCGACCCTACTTGGGATTAAGTGTACGCGCTGGACATGGCGCAAAACGGAATCCCCAAGATGTGATTGCAGGTATGATTTAACTGATTATCATGTTTTCATTATCTAACTTAAAGTTGCTTGAGACATATTAGACACCTAGCAATAAGTTTTGGTTATTGGTACTTAGGCACTGTGATAGTTGGCGGGAAGACGGCCTATGCGCTGTTCGATACCGGTGACTCACACTCCTTTGTGTCTGAGGATTTCATTAAGGACATGGAGGGTGTACAATACTTTACTGGTATAGCCCGACGAGTGCGCCTACCGGACGGCTCGGAGATAATTGCAACCGCTAAGTGCGAGTTTGAGATATTTATTGAAGGAAAGGCCTTTGATACGCCTGCCATGTTCTTGAGAATGTCGGAGTTTGACATCATTTTGGGCATGGCGTGGTTGGAATGGCACTTTGCAAGTATTGATTGTGCAGAGAAACGAATCTACTTGAGACATGGAGAATCCGATGTCATCTTCCAAGGTATTAGCTCCGTACCTCGTATGTTGTTATCTTCAGTTCAGACAGTAAAATCCCATATGAAGGGGGATGAAGTCTTCATGATCTGGTTCGAGTTGAAGGAGTTAACGTTGGATATAAAAGACGTAGGGGTAGTGCGGTATTTCCCCGAGGTATTTCCTGAGAAACTGCCAGGATTACCCCCACATAGAGAGGTTGACTTCCAGATTAATCTAGTACCGGGCGCCAAGCCGGTATCCAAGGCCCCTTATCAAATGGCCCCAAAGGAACTCGCGGAGTTTAGAGTTCAACTGCAAGAACTGGTGGAGTATGGGTTCGCTCGCCCCAATTCGTCACCCTGTGGAGCCCCTGTATTGTTCATGAAGAAGAAGGATGGAACCCTGTGTTTGTGCATAGACTATCGGGAACTCAATCAGCTGACGGTGCGGAACACTTATCTGCTACCTCGAATCGACAAGTTATTCGATCAACTAGTGGGAGCGCATTGGTTTTCTAAGCTAGACTTGCGCTCAGGGTATTATCAGTTGAGAATACAAGAAGGTGACATCCAGAAAATGACCTTTAGTTCAAGATATGGGTTGTACGAGTTCACTGTAATGCCGTTTGGGCTCACAAATGCCCCTTCGGCCTTCATGAGCCTGATGAACAAGGTGTTTGAACCTTATTTGGATATCTTCGTCATTGTTTTCATCGACGACATCTTGGTCTACTCAAAGACGGAGGAGGAGCATGTTGAGCACTTGACCTTGGTATTGAAGAAATTAAAAGAGCATGCCTTGTTCGCCAAGTTCAGCAAGTCTGAATTCTGGCTTAAAGGGGTTGCTTTCTTGGGCATGTGATTAGTGGAGCAGGACTAGCGGTGGATCCGGCCAAGGTGCATGCCGTGAAGGAGTGGTCTCCTTTGAAGTCGGCGGCCGAAGTGAGGAGTTTCATTGGACTTGCCGGGTACTACCGCAAGTTCGTAAAAGGATTTTCAAAGATTGCTCTTCCTCTTACTTCATTAACGAAGAAAGGTGTGCCATTTGAGTTGACACCCCAATGTGAAGCGACGTTCTAGGAGCAGAAGGATAGACTTACCTCCACCCTCATCCTTGCACTTCCGTCTGGGAAGGAAGGTTTTCAAGTCTACACTGACGCATCATATCAAAGGATGGGAGCGGTGTTGATGCAACACAGACACGTGATTTCCTATGCTTCAAGACAGTTGAAGAAGCATGAAATCAATTACCCGGTTTATGATTTGGAATTGGGAGCAGTGGTGTTCGCCTTGAAGGTTTGGAGACATTATATATACGACGTCCACTGCGAGATCTTTTCAGATCACAAAAACTTGAAGTACGTTCATACTCAGAAGGAGTTGAACTTGAGATAACGGCGGTGGTTAGAATTTCTATGAGACTATGAGTTCACCATGAACTACCACCCCGGAAAGGCGAACTCGGTGGCCGATGCATTGAGTAGAAAGGTACCAGGTTCTAGGCCAGAGTCTCGGTTGATGAGTATGGAGTTGGATCGGATGATTGAGGAGATGGATATTACATTGACATTTAAGGCTCCTTCGGTAGAGTATACTGAGTACTTGGCAAGAATGAGCATAGTTTGTGATATCCGTGACCGAATCAGAGTGGATCAAGGAATGGATGCGACCCTGGCCCCAGCAATCAAGTCAATCGAAGATGGGACTATGGATGAGTTTACGCTAAAAGACGGCCTCGTTTATTTTCGAGGCCGGCTCTACATTCCCAAAGGCGGTAAAATCCGGGTGGATATATTGAGAGAGGCTCATTACTTTCAATATTCAGTGCACCCGGGCATTGCTAAGATGTACGCCGGCTTGCGGAAGACCATGTGTTGGCCGGGAATAAAGAAGGATGTCTGATATATTGTTACACATTGTGAAGCTTGTCAAAGAGTGAAGGCAGAATGCAAGAGCCCTGGTGTTTTGTTACAGTCATTGCTCATCCACGAATGGAAGTTCGAGGATATCTCCATGGACTTCATCCATGGGTTACCTCGCTCAAGCTCCGGGAATGATTCAGTGTGGGTGATAGTTGATCGCCTGACGAAAGTAGCCCAGTTTATCCCAATGAAGAAAGAAGCTCATGTGGATGTCTTAGTACGCCTCTTTGTGGAGCAATTCGTACGGTATCATAGCATGCCTAAGACGATCGTGTATGATCGTGATGGTCGGTTTACCTCCAATGAGTGGAAAGCGGTACAGGCGTATTTGGGCTCGCGCCTTACCTTCAGCACCGCGTTTCATCCTCAGACGGACGAGCAATATGAAAGGACCATCCGGACATTGGAAGATTTGTTGAGATTATGTGTGTTGGATAGAGGGGAGTCGTGGGAAAGTCTCTTACCATTGGTAGAATTATCCTACAATAATATCCATCAGGCTAGCATCGGCATGTCGCCTCATGAAGCTCTTTATGGAAGGAGTTGTAGAACCTCTTTGTCTTGGGTGCAAGATGAAAACCCGAAGGCTTTGGGTGTTGAATATATTGATGATACCGATGCGGTGGTTAGACTGATACGGGATCGCATGTTGGAGTCTCGAAGTCGACATACGAAGTATTGATGCAAGGCACCAGATGTTGGAGTTTCAAGTGGGTGATAAGGTGTTCCTGAAAATCCGACCGATACATGGAGTGTCACGTGTGCGTGGTGTAAAAAAGCTCAGCCCAAGGTATGTTGGGCCTTATACTATATTGGAAAGGATTGGCCCGCTGGCCTACCGGTTGGAGTTACCGCCAGAGCTAGAGAACCTCCACGACGTGTTCCATGTGTCGTCACTTCGGAAGGCGTTGTTGCGGCCCGATCAATACATCCCCACAACTGATGGTGCTGTGTCATCGGATAGGTCTGTGCGACTAGAGCCGGTGCTGATCGTAGTTAGTGAGACAAGAAAGTTACGCCGCAAAAGTTTTCCCTTGGTGAAGGTGCTATGGTCTAATCATGGGAAGGAGGAATATACATGGTAGCCAACAGATTTGATGGAAAAACACTACCCGAAGTTGTTTGCTCAGGGTAATTTTATTTAAAAGCATATTATATTTTCTGTTATGCTTTTCTCCCCATAGCCTAAGCCTGATTTCGGGGACGAAATCTTTTATTTTGTTTATAGGATTTGTAACATAGCAAATCGCACGAGGCCCCTCGTACGTGTTTTTGAGTCAGGAGAGCTGACTTGGGTTCAGGGGGAGTGCTGACAATAGGGAAACACATGTGAAAAGGAGGAGAAATCAGTCAAGCATAGGACACGGGTAGAGACACAGGCATGTCCCTACCCGTGTGGGAGTGGCCAGCTGATGACTCGAGTATGTCCAAAGAAGGACACTGGTAGTGACACGAGTGTATCACTACCCATGTGAAGGGATACGGGCAGAGACACGGGCGCATCCATACCCGTGTCGATATCGACGTGTCGAGATCGATGAACTACATGTCGAGATCGACGAACTTCGTGTCGAGATCGACGAATTGTATGACACGGGTAGAGACACGGGCGTGTCCCTACCTGTGTGTCATTATGACGAGTTGAGCTCGACGAGGCATGCCGATATCGACGAGGTGTGTCGAGATCGTATGACATGGGCGTGTCCCATCCGACACGGGCGTGTCGGAGGGCGTGTGTTCCCTCTGGTCGATGACCAGTGCTCGACGATCGTCGAGTGTCAAGTATGGGGTACACGGCCTATGACACGGGCGTATCACAGGGCGTGTCCCACTCTTCCTCGAGTAGCTCTCATGTAGGTCGAAATATACTCGAGTAGGTGGAAAAGTACTTGAGTAAGAGGGGGTGACACGGGCGTGTCATCCCTATAACACGGGCGTGTCCTATCTGGTTACTTGAGTAGTTGGTTTTCTCTCGAGTAAGTCCTCTCAAGTAGGTCTCGAGTGGGTTACACGCCCCATGTCACGGGCATGACTGGGCTGACACGGGCGTGTCCCACCCATGTGTCATGTTGAGTATTGAACCGATGCATAAAAACTGTCGTAACGCTTCGCCTAAGCAGGACACGGGTACGGACACGGGCGTGTCCCTACCCGTGTCACTTTTATATAAAAGGGAAGTGATTACCCTAGCAGTTTTCACTCCTCATTCCAGACGTTTTTTGAGAGAAACTCCTATTGAGAGAAGGAAGTCGTTGGATATAGTTCTAGAGGAGAAGATCTGTCGCCGCCGTGAAAAAGAAGATACCGCCGAGAAGAGTCACGAGATCCATGGCCGAAAATGGTGGAAATGCCGGAAATGGTGGAAATGCCGGAAATAAGGTGAGCTTCCTACCCTCTCCCTTGGTGCTAGATCTTTAGTTACTTACTTGTGAGAGATATCGAATCAAGAGAGTTTTGATGGAGAGGAGTTTTCTAGGGATGGCCATGCTAGGACATGTGTTCTAGGTTTTAGATCTCTTCAACCTCCCCTTTCTTCTATGTGATGATGGGTGGATGGTTTCGTGAAGAATCATGGACTCATGAGGGTGAATAATGGAGGAGGAAATTCTGGAGTGATTTTGGAAGATCGACTTGGAGAGGAAGATGAACCGATGTCATTCATTCCTCTTTATGAAGCGTGCAGAATTTGTTGGGTTTCTCTATGAGGATGGCACAACACTTGTGCACGCAGCGGAAGAATAAAACATCAAGAAAACCCAAAAGAGATGGGATCGAGCCATGGTAGTTGAATCAAGAAGTTAACACATAACTATGCAAAAATTACCTCGGTGGCGTTGAGTCACAACTCAACGGAGATGCTCCAAGTTTTGTATTCCTGCTGGTGGCGAGTTCTACGTGGAATAATGTCCACGTCTCTACAGAAATCCACACGAGCAGGAGAACACCGAACTTTGCGTCGCACGAAAATCGGGAAGGAGAAAGACCGTACCTTGCTTTCCCACGGACTGCTAGGTCCGCGCCAGGGATTGCAACACCAGCGACGATCGCCGGAGAGAAGGAAGTCGACGGAGCGAGCACGGCGGCGGCGGAACACTTCCGTCGGCGGCAGGATTCGGGATCGGCGGAACTAACGGAAAGGCGGAATGCTTCCGTCGCGGTATTCGGTTCGATCAGCTGCCAGAGATAATACCCAAAAACCCTAAGTGTCTATTTATACCAGAGGCATAAATAGACTTAGGAATATCGCGATCCACAGACCACCTAGAAAAATAGGGTTCCAGAATCGGCGAGTATCAGTCGGCGAGAATCATCGAGAATCGGCGAGAATCGGCAAGCAGAATCGGCGAGAATCAGTCGACGAGTATCACCTAGGATCGGCGAGAATCAGAGTACAATACTCGACGATTCTCGCCGAACGCGGGGTGGACCATACTCGTCGACTGTCGACCCGCGGTCGATGATACTCGACGATTCTCGTCGATCGTCGAGCCGCTGTCGATGACTCTCGACGATTCTCGTCGATCGTCGAGCCGCTGTCGACGACTCTCGACGATTCTTGTCGATCGTCGAGCCGCGGTTGACGACTCTCGTCGAAACGCGATCGATGACTCTTACCAATCCTTCAAGGCAACATTTGCCCAACCCGAGGATCCTTTAAGGCAATACTTTGCCCAAAACCCCATTCAGGTCGGTGATTGGTAACCTTTACCAACACAATCAATCATCCAACTTCTCCACATCTCTTATGTGCGCCCCTGCAGGCTCGTACCGTGTTGGCAGTGAGATTATATGTTTGACCACTTCTAGATCACCATGGTAAATCCAACAGACTCCCACTTGATCTTGAAAGTATCAAATCAAAAACCTCACAAACAATGAGCGGCATCTAGCAATGCATCATTGCTCCCCAAGCAATAAGAGTTTATAACTCATAAGCCTTTATGACCAATGTATCAGCGCTGTCTTTGTCCCTTTGTCCCTTGCATCCGGAAAGAACTAGAGGCATGGACCGTGTCACCCTCGTAATAGCTCAATCCAAGTTTCTTGATCCAGGATGGACTTCCAGAGAATGGTGAGTCCAATATCACATATTGACTCAACCAAGCATGGTCATGCATTTCTCAGTCCAGTTCCATCAAGGGGCCCATGGATGCAACTCCTATCATACAGGAGGACAAATCCCATATCTGCTCACACACAAACACCCAAATGATTCGTAACATGCCCAACAACCACCCTTATCATCAACCTTTCTCAAGGAAGACTTTAGATGGCATCAAAACATACTCTTCCTCACTTGATGAATGTTGTGACTTCAGGTCAAAGGACCATAACACCATTGTCAATTGAGACCTACTCGTGACACGATTGGATGACAATCCACAGAGTAGCCTCAGGTTGGGTCTGTCCAGTACAACTTGTTCACTAACAAGTACCCACGTGATGACTTGATATCACAATATCATGACCTGTGAGAACCGGTCCTCAGTCAACGCACGTGCTAGCCTTCATGTATCATCATCACCCTTAGCTTCTATGATGATACTCGACCAGGGACCTTTAAGAATGAAGCTTCAAATAAATCATAGGCTCTCACATTCAAGTCACGTACTTGATGTCCCATGAAAGCAAACATTCTAAGGGTATCTATTATGTTAACATTTAACTATCATATAGAAAAGCTCATAATAAAAGAACTTGATATTAATTGTAAAAGAAAAACTAGGTACATTGTTCATCATATGAACAAATAGCCAACAAAATACATGTTTACATGCAATCCACAAAATTCTCACTAGAGTTGATCATTTAGGTATCGTATACTCATCGATCTAGTATGACCATCATGCTTTCTCTGCACGAGAGGCTTTGTCAGTGGATCCGCAATATTCTCCTCAGTCGGCACTCTGTAAATATTCACATCTCCTCGTTCGACAATCGCACGAATAAGATGAAACTGCCGAAGTATGTGCTTGGAGCGCTGATGGGATCTAGGTTCCTTAGATTGTGCAATTGCACCATTGTTATCACAGTAGAGAACTACGGGACCAACAATGCTAGGAACTACATCAAGCTCGCCGATGAATTTCCTAATCCATACAGCCTCCTTCGCCGCATTAGCCGCGGCGATATACTCGGCCTCTGTTGTAGAATCAGCAACTGTCTCTTGCTTGGAACTCTTCCAGCTCACAGCTCCTCCATTCAGGCAAAACACAAAACCTGACAGAGACTTGGAGTCGTCTCTATCAGTTTGGAAGCTAGCATCCATGTAACCACTTACAACGAGCTCCTCCTCTCCACCATACACCAAGAACACATCCTTAGTCCTTCTCAAGTACTTCAGGACATTCTTGACTGCAATCCAGTGACACTCACCGGGGTCTGACTGATATCTGCTAGTCATGCTCAAAGCAAAGGAGACGTCGGGTCGAGTACATAGCATCGCGTACATGATTGATCCAATTGCCGAAGCATATGGAATCAACTTCATGCGGTCCTTATCTTCACAAGACTTTGGACACTGGTCTTTAGAGAGATTCACACCATGAGACATGGGCAAAAATCCTTTCTTGGACTCAAGCATGTTGAACCGCTTCAACACATTTTCGATGTACGTACTCTGGGTCAAACCCAGCAACTTCTTCGATCTATCTCTATAGATCTTAATACCGAGTATATAAGTCGCTTCACCCAAATCCTTTATTGAAAAGCAGTTCCCTAGGTTGTTTTTAACAACTTTCAGGGTAGGAATGTCATTCCCAATCAACAATATGTCATCTACATACAATATCAGGAAGACAACAATGCTCCCACTGATTCGCTTGTAAACACAAGGCTCATCTTCATTCTTGATGAAACCAAACTCTTTGATTTTCTCATCAAAACGAAGATTCTAACTTCGAGAGGCCTGTTTCAGTCCATAGATGGACTTATTCAGCTTGCATATTTTAGTGGCTTCATCTGGGGATACAAAACCCTCGGGTTGTGTCATATACACTTCCTCAAGGAGGTTTCCATTAAGGAAAGCCTTTTTGACATCCATCTGCCAGACCTCGTAGTCATAATACGCAGCAACAGCAAGCAATATCCTTATGGACTTTACCATGGCAACAGGGGAAAAGGTCTCATCATAGTCAATATCATGAATTTGCTTGAAACCCTTAGCCACCAGTCGCCCTTTAAATGTCTGTACATTCCAATCCATGTCGGTCTTCTTCTTGAAGACCCACTTGCACCCTATGGGTCGTACCCCTTCAGGTGGTTCCACTAAGTTCCAAACTTGGTTTGCATACATGGATTCCATTTCGGATTTCATAGCCTCAAGCCATTTGTCGGAGTCCGGTCCATTCATAGCCTCTTGGTAGGTTGCTGGTTCATCATCATGATCCATAAGCAACACATTACCTATTTGAGACACGAGAAATCCATATCTCTCAGGCTCATACCTCGGTCTACCAGATCTACGTAGGACTTGTGTTCCTTGAGCAGGTTCTCTAGCTACAACATCTTGTAGTCCTGTCTCAAAATCCAATTCCGGTTCATTCATTACATGTGGTTCTTGAACTTCTTCAAGCTCTACCTTTTCAGTCTTTCTTGATAAGAACTCTTTCTCCAAGAAGACACCAGTCCTTGCGACAAACACTTTGCCCTCAGACGGTAGGTAAAAGTAATACCCTTTCGTTTCCTTAGGATATCCCACCAGATAACATTTATCCGATTTGGGTTCCAGCTTGTCAGGCATTTGACGTCTCATGTATGCCTCACAGCCCCAAATTTTAATGAATGACATACTAGGACGCTTCCCAGTCCATATCTCATATGGTGTCTTCAGAACCATTTTCATTGGAGCGCGATTCAATGTCATTGCAGCAGTCTCTAAAGCAAATCCCCAAAAGGAAACATGCAAGACTGCATGACTCATCATCGAACGTACCATGTCTAACAGTGTACGATTTCTCCTCTCAGACACACCATTATGTTGTGGTGTTCTAGGTGGAGTGAGCTGTGATACAATACCACACTCTTTCAGATGATCACGGAACTCATGACTCAGGTATTCGCCACCTCGATCAGATCGGAGTGCTTTAACCCTTTTACCCAACTGGTTTTCTACTTCATTCTTGAACTCTTTGAACTTTTCAAAGGTCTCGGATTTGCACTTCATAAGATACACATATCCGTATTTACTGAAATCATCAGTAACTGTAACAAAGTAGAAATACCCACCTCTAGCCATGGAACTCATGGGTCTGCATACATCACTATGTACAACACCCAAGAGATCCTCAGCCCTCTCAATATAACCAGTGAAAGGAGCTTTAGTCATCTTGCCTAATAAACAAGATTCACATCGCTCAAATGATTCATAATCAAATGAGTCCAAAAGTCCATCTCTATGGAGCTTGGATATGCGCTTCTCGTTGATATGGCCCAAACGACAATGCTAGAGAAATGTAGGGTTCGAGTCATTTGTTCTTAGTCTTTTATTATTTTCAATATTACAGATCAGATGGTCCAAGTTCAAACATAAAGACCATTAAACAATTGGGCTACAGCATAACAAACATCATTCTTAAATATAGAATAACAGTTGTTCTTAATTATAAAAGAAAATCCAATCATGTCCAAGCATGAAATAGATATAATGTTTCTAGTTATGGCCGGAACAAAATAACAATTATCTAGTTCTATTACAAGCCCACTGGGCAAAGAAAGACGGTAAACCCCTACGGCTACAGCAGCAACTCTTGCTCCATTGCCGACGCGGAGGTCCACCTCCCCTTTACTCAGCAATCTTCTCCTTCCCAGTTCCTGCACATTTGTACAAATTTGAGAACCACATCCGGTATCCAATACCCAAGATGAAGGAGCAGAAAGGTTTATCTCTATAACGTGAACATTTGAAACAGAAGTCATACCTCCCTTCTTTTTCTGCAGACCTTCAATGTACGATGGACAGTTCCTCCTCCAATGACCAGCCTTGCCACAGTGGTGGCATTTCCCTTCCTTCACCGTGCTTTTCTTTTTCATCAGTGCAGAACACTTGGGCTCAAGATATGACTTAGGTCCCACATTCGTCTTCTTAGAGTCCTTGGCCTTGCCCTTGCCCTTATGCACCATCAGTATGGGGCTGGCAGGCTTGGCCTTCTTCATATTGATTTCAGCAGTTCTCAACATGCCTAGGAGTTCGGGCAGTGTCTTGGCTATTTCATTCATGTTGTAGTTCAAGACGAACTGCTCATAACTGTCCATCAACGATTGCAGGATCAGATCTGTGGCCAACTCTTGACCAAGAGGAAAACCCAGCCTTTCAAGGTTCTCTATATACCCAATCATCTTGAGTACGTGAGTCCCTACTGAGTCTCGAACTCCCATCTTGCACTGAAACAACGCTTTTGTGACGTCGAACCTCTCTTGACGAGCCTGCCCTTGAAACATTTTCTTGAGATGCTCGTCAATCTTCTTGCACCCCATGCTCTCATGTTACTTATGAAGCTCAGAGTTCATAGTGGCAAGCATAAGACATTCGACATCTAAAGCATCATTAGTATACTTCTTATAAGTATCCTTCTCAGCACGGGAAGAGTTCCTGGTCGACACCTCGGGGGCTTCTTCTTCCAAGACATAGAGCTTTCGCTCTTGCCTGAGAACAATTCTCAGGTTCCTATACCAGTCCATGTAATTTGTCCCACTGAGCTTATCCTTCTCAAGGATGGCTCTTAGAGACAAAGTGGAGTGTGAAACACTTGCCATGGAATTCTACAAGAATTTATGCAGAATAAAATCAGTACCAAAATTTCAAATACAATTTATTTTAATTTGGACTTCAATTAAAACACTCCCACTATTTTATTCGAAATGATAGCCCTCACTAACAATTCGGAGAGTTCATGCGAGCTACTCTCTTAGTGGACAAGATCCGTATTTCACCAACACAATGAGTCAGCTTTGGCTTTCCTCTCACGATGCGGTTATTTAGGTAGGCAACGCTTGCCAATTGCATCCTCATGCAATTCTTGTATGGTTGGTGAATAACTCCTTACTCGCATCCATCATATGGTGCATGCCAACCCTATGCCTCTAGGCACTCAACCTTTGAGGTCACCTAGTTAAGTTGGACCCGATGTCGACAGTGGGATATCATAATTATCCGCTCGCACCCTTACCAAGATAGATTAATGCACCTTGCTTTGGCAAGCCCACACTTCATCGATCGAGGCAGGAAGAGTGTCATCCATCGGAATGCATCCGAACACTTAATATTTGATGAAGGGATTTTAATTATAGGTTAACAATTAACCATGATCAACATTTGATCAATGTGCACATCCAAAGAAAGACAATTTTCTAAAACCACATGCATCCCTTATGTGCACAACCTGACACCATCAACATTTGATAGAAGGAAGGGCTAAATCTGAACATCCGGAAACTTCCAAATCCTCAGATTTAGATGCATTGGACAAAGGCAAAGACAACTCAACTTAAAGCAGTAGACAAGCTCATCTCTCTATGTTGGATTCAAAATCCAAAACAAAATCGAGGGATGGTTACTGCTAAGGAGACTACAATTTCTAACAATTAGAAATTCCCACGCAATCCCAGACGTTCTTGGAGGGGTACAAAGACTAAATCTAGACATTTAGAACACTTCTAAATCCCTAGGTTTGCACGCACTGGAATAACAAAACTTCCAATACAACAATCATGGCCGAACCTCCCTCTGATACCACTGTTTGGTTTCTCTATGAGGATGGCACAACACTTGTGCACGCAGCGGAAGAATAAAACATCAAGAAAACCCAAAAGAGATGGGATCGGGCCATGGTAGTTGAATCAAGAAGTTAACACATAACTATGCAAAAATTACCTCGGTGGCGTTGAGTCACAACTCAACGGAGATGCTCCAAGTTTTGTATTCCTGCTGGTGGCGAGTTCTACGTGGAATAATGTCCACGTCTTTGCAGAAATCCACACGAGCGGGAGAACACTGAACTTTGCGTCGCACGAAAATCGGGAAGGAGAAAGACCGCACCTTTCTTTCCCACGGACTGCTAGGTCCGCGCCAGGGATTGCAACACCAGCGACGATCGCCAGAGAGAAGGAAGTCAACGGAGCGAGCACGGTGGCGGTGGAACACTTCCGTCGGCGGCGAGATTCGGGATCGGCGGAACGAACGGAAAGGCGGAACGCTTCCGTCGCGAGATTCGGTTCGATCAGCTGCCAGAGATAATACCCGAAAACCCTAAGTGTCTATTTATACCAGAGGCATAAATAGACTTAGGAATATCACTATCCGTAAACCACCTAGAAAAATAGTGTTCCAGAATCGGCGAGTATCAGTCGGCGAGAATCATCGAGAATCGGCGAGAATTGGCAAGCAGAATCGGCGAGAATCAGTCGGCGAGTATCACCTAGGATCGGCGAGAATCAGAGTACAATACACGACGATTCTCGCCGAACGCAGGGTGGACCATACTCGTCGACCGTCGACCCGCGGTCGATGATACTCGACGATTCTCGTCGATCGTCGAGCTGCTGTCGATGACTCTCGACGATTCTCGTCGATCGTCGAGCCGCTGTCGACGACTCTCGACGATTCTCGTCGATCGTCGAGCCGCTGTCGACGACTCTCGATGATTCTCGTCGATCGTCGAGCCGCGGTCGACGACTCTCATCGATCCGCGATCGATGACTCTTACCAATCCTTCAAGGCAACATTTGCCCAACCCGAGGATCCTTTAAGGCAACACTTTGCCCAAAACCCCATTCAGGTCGGTGATTGGTAACCTTTACCAACACAGTCAATCATCCAACTTCTCCACATCTCCTATGTGCGACCCTGCAGGCTCATACCGCGTTGGCAGTGAGATTACATGTTTGCCCACTTCTAGATCACCATGGTAACTCCAACAGAATCTGTATTCTGCGCGCAACGATCTTCTTGGCCATTTTCATGTAGGATGTGGCCAGATATGGTCTTTCGACTAAACACGAAAGTTGAAGCCCTTGAAAATACCTTTCCAACGAGTGGTTGCACGTCTTCATGCGAAGTATTTAGCCATAGGAAATTCTGAACGAACATGACGTCCGATAAATCGTGCATGCAGAAATTGTGTTCTGTACGCAGCGGACTTCAAGGCTGATTTCAAATCGGATACACTCAAATCTGGGTTGTGGGCTGAATATGAAAGTTGTAACCCATGGAAAGAACTTTCCATCAAGGGGTTACATGTCTTCACCGGATACTTGTAGCTTCGGGAATCTTCGGTCGAAGTTGCTGTCCAAATTTATTCTGCACTTAAATTCTGGGGTTTATATAATATGAATTTGAATTCGGTGGAATCAATGTTGCTGATTAACTCTAGATTTTGATGGACTATTTTATGCTGACCACCGTAGTGCTATGAATGATAAATCTTGTTAATTAGATTTCATAAAACTGAATTGTGGAGCAAGCTTTAATGCATGATATGACATGCTAAAATTGTTAGATTATTATAAATATGCACCATGTTTATAATATGATGAATGAAATGACTGGATACAAATTGGTAGATTATTATTAATGCGCATCATGTTTGTAATATGTTGAAACCATTTGGAATGACAAATAGAAGGATAAACCATGGCCATGAGCATGTATGATGGTTAGAATGAAATGTAGTAGTCCAATACTTAGAGCGTAGTCTCCCTACGGGTAGTATTGTGGAGGGATGTAAGTGCGGCATTGGCCGTCACTAGTTGAGTTAATGTTGAAATGAGGTATAGATAAACGGTTTGGCTTGGTCGTCGGTGTCTACGTCCAGGGGCTCCTTCCGTGCCGAGTGTATTGTTGGTCTATGTCCTCATGATTACTTCTGAGGCCCCTCCCATGCTACGGTGTTGTGGAATTTTCATGTGGTGTGAGTCAACACGCGGTGTCATAATCCTGGGTTAAGGATAGTGTGGCAGGTCCACGGGCTCGCCAATCGTCACACCGATGGGAATTGACAGTTAGACTTTGGGCGGTTGGGCTTGGTCCTTGGTGTCTACGTCCCGGGGCTCCTTCCGTGCCAGGTGAAAGGTTGGGCTTGGTCCTCGTGCTTACTTCCGAGGATCCTTCCGGGTCACACAAGGTCAGTTCAGTGCTTGGTCCATGGTGCACATCTACCCAAGGCTCCCGCTGGACCATAGTACATATGAGCTCCGTTATTGTGTTCTTAGCGTTGAGGCGTACGGATTCCTAGGTGAAGTAGTGTGGATACCCGCCTAGTAGTACAGATGCCCGCTCTACTGTCACCGGCAGGCCATGGCGGTTGATGCCTGAGAGGTTAGCTACCTGCTTGAATAGTGGGAACTATAGTCTGTGTTGACATAGCAATTGCATGTGTGTGTGAGTCATTACATAGCATTGCACAAACAAGACCCTCATCGTATAAGTTTGTATGGGCACTCTTATACGATCAGTTACTTTTATGAAACCCGATCCTTAACTTATAAGCTTATATGGGCATCCTTATAAGTTAAGTTACTTTCCTGCTGTATTTACTTGTACTTGTTGATTTACTAATTGCTCAAGTAGAACTGCTAGTCTATAATATGGTTATTCAAGTACAAATGCTAGTTTATAATGTTGTTATTCATGTACCATTACGACCTGCTTGTACCTGGTTTACTACTTGTGTTATACTTGTACCCATGTTCCTTTCTCCGCCCGGTGCCGAGGAGTCACCGGGGGAGCGGATGTGAAGCCACTTAGTCTTTTCGACTAACGGTTGCTACGTCTTCCTTTTTAGGAGGTCACCCAGCAGGTAGAGCAGCCGCAGACTTTACAGCAGGACAACCAGGCCAGGACGACATGGCCTGATATGACGGTGCCGTCACTACTGTCGGTTACGGATGTGAGTGACGTGAGATTTTGATGTAGCCCGTTTGGGCAATTACTAGTTGTACTCTGATATTTCTGGAAGCATGTTTTAGCTTCTCTCTCCATTTGTTGTACTATTTGGACATTATACTTGGTGTGGATTTGACTTCTCTTTTATATTTTGTTTGGGTTGGCATCTTTATATTAATATTGGTTGTAGCCGGCGGATTAGGTGTCTTGTGGCACAGGTTAGCCCGAGTGCTAATGTTACTGCAATGCAGCTGTTCTAGGCATAAGACCCCCCTTCATGTCGTGTTTTTGGATCCGGGAGGTGGGGGGGGGGGGGGGGTCTTACATGTACTGGGCCATGACTTCAGATTCATCATCAGAAGAGCTGTCCTCACGATCATGCTCAGAAGCTTCTGATTCTGAAAGAGGAGTGTGAGAGTTTACCTTCCCAGTGAACTGTGGCTCCTGTTCATCATCTGTCTAAGCCATAAGCCCAAAGTACGCTTCTTCTTCTTCATTCGACTCAGATGAGTCAGAGTCACTAAGAGTTTTGCCCTTCTTGGCTATCAGGCTCTTCTCTGTCTTCTTCTTATTGTATGAGGACTTCTTTTCTTATCTTTTTCCACCCTCCTACTTCTTGTGGGGGCAGTAAGCAATGACACGACCTGGCTTATTAAAATAGTAAAAAATGATGTCAGCAGAAATACGTTTGTTCGGTTTAGAAGCATAATTGTCATGGCTACTTGAGCATTTTTTATGTCGATCACTATCATGTCGTGATCTTCTATAGGAGGCATCCTTGCCTTTCCATTGCTTAGTTTTGTTCAAGAATTTATTGAACTGTCGTGAGAGCAGAGAGAACTCTCCTTCAGATAGCTCAGAGCCTGAGCTACTTGGCTGCAAGGTTTCTTCTTACTAACTTCTTATGCTGGGGCTGGAGAGGCAGCCTTTGAATTCCTTGAGGTGTCTGCCTTTAGAGCAACAGACTTCTCCTTGGGTACAGACCTGCTCTTCTCTTCTTCAGCCTTTCTAGTGTTAAGTTGAAGCTCACATGACATAAGCTTTCCTGAAGCGATTCTGCGGGTCTGTCTCAGCTAGCTTTCCAAATTCCCTGATGGCACTAACCTTATTATCCCATTCCTTGGTTAGGGATCTCAAAAACTTATCATTTAGTTCTATGTTTGTGAAGACTCGGCCATATACCCTTAGGCCATTGACTATTTTGAAGAAGTTCTCAAAAGTGTCATCAATGGTGTCCTTGTTTCCTTGTAGGAAGGCTTCATACTTCTGGTTCAAAAGGGATCTTCTATCATCCCTAACTTCTTCTGTACCTTCCATCAACGTGGCTATAGACTACCACATCTCCTTGGCAGACTGGCAGTGGATCAAGTTCTGCAACATGGAATCATCGACTACACTTGCTATAATAATCTTGGCCTTATTATCTAAAGACACAAGTGCAATATCATCTTTATCAAGATCAATTAATTTCTTTGGAACTTTCTTTGTAGGATCTATTGTGGAGACGGTCATGGGAATGTAAGGACCTTCTTCAACTATCATGAAGATCCTTGGATCCACAACATGAGAAATCTGATTCTTTCTTTCCACATAGGAAAGTTATTCTTGGGGCACAAAGGAAGTTGACCAAAATATTTAGCCTTGTCCATGCTTGGAAAATTCTCAAAAGACAACTAGTCAGATCTGATCAAGCTGTTAACCTTTTATTGATCAACCTGACTCTGATACCAATTGAAAGTGTTCAGTTGTCTTCCTAAATCATCTAGAGGGGGTGAATAGTTGAGTTGTGCGTCTTTTTACGGAATAAAAATTTAGAGATCTATGCACATAATTATCAACCAAGCAATCACAGACGACAAAATATTTATAGTGGTTCCCCAACCTTGGGTACATCCACTCTCCCTCACTGATCTAGCAAAGAACTAGACTCGGCTACTCCACTATCTCGGATTGAAAACCAATCCTACACCTCGGAACAAAGTTCGTATAATCTCGATCCACAACACGGATCTACACTCGGAAGTTAAAACTTCCTACAACTCGGAGACAAAAGAAAAGGGCTCCTACACTCAGAGAGAATTCTCCGACAAGAATGAAATTGAAAGTATATGAAAATACAAACAGTAAAACTTTCTCAGATCTGGAAACAGTCGGCCAAAATTTCTTCTTTGATCTTTGCGGCTATATTAGAGAAGTTGAAGAAGAATGTCGGCAAAAGCTAGATCTGAAATTTCTAGGCTTCACAAGATCAGATAGATGATGAAGAATTGAAAGACAATCTCGATCTGTGAATTTTCTTGATCTGAATCTTCTGGATCGAAAACCCTGGCCGAATATGCGCGATGAAGGTCGGCGGCGGCTTTCATTTTTAGAGAGAGAGAATGAGATTCAGAATTACTTATAATAAAACTTGACAGCACTTGTTAGGATTAGTTGGTTTTGACAAAACCTTATGTAAGATCTTCCCCAACGGTCATAATTAACATTAATGATGTACACGTGGACCAATCATATCAAGGCTTTTGAAATTTCCATCAAATCTGGACTTAACGATTTTTCTGAAAAAGGATGACTGAGATACTCGAGTGAAAGTTTACCTACTCGAGTACTAGAAGTATTACTCAAGAGAAAAGAAATTAACTACTCAAGAGGTAAAAGGAATACTCGAGTCAAAGACTTAGAATAATTTCTGGGAGAAGAAACTGGGTTACTCAAGTAGTGAAACTGGACTACTCGAGAGGTTATAAACTACTCGAGTATATAGATACATCTACTCGAGTAATGGACTTAGAAAAATTCTGAGGGATGAAAAACTTATCACTCGAGTATTTAATCTGGACTACTTGAGTAGTAGATGGGCTACTCGAGTACATAAACTTGACTACTCGAGTGAAGTAAAATTACACGAAATCCAGTCTTCTGTAACTCGAGACAAAAGACTAAACTACTAGAGTACATATATGACTACTCGAGTAAATCACTTAGAAAACTTTCTGGAAAGGAAATTCTATTAACTCGAGAATGAGAAAGGATCTACTCGAGTAATTGACTTAGCTACTCAAGAGCTATAATTTGACTACTCGAGAGCTAATTCCCATATTCGAGTACAGATAGTCTTACTCGAGTATTGACTAAGTATTTCACTCGAGTATGTAAGTATCAACTCGAGTAAAGTACTTAGCAAAAATTCCTTCAACAGAATTTTCTCTTCTTTTGTGAATTTAGCAACATGTCTTTCTCTATTGAGTCCTAGTACTTGAATATGAAGTGTATCCCAATAGAGAGGCTACACATGAGTTAACACCATGGATCACATAATGAGGGATTACAATGTATGGTCCTATGTTTGGTGACCCATTTTAGACTAACATTGGTCTACACATGGCAATATGATCCTACAAACACATTACTCAAGCAAAACATGAAATACAACTTAATTCATCTTAGTTCAAGGGTGACTTCATCAAATCTGGGTTATTGTGTCTACAATACCCAACAATAATACTTTGTGGATTGTTAAATAAACATGTCATAAGTATGTCTCAAGTGGTAATGGTGTTTGTAGTCCTCTGACCTGAAGTCACAGCATTTATCGAGTGAGGAAGAGCGTTATTTGATTCCATCAAAAGTCTAGTATTGAGAAAGTTGGATGATAAAGGTGGTTATTGGGTATATTACAAATCATTTGGGTGTTTCTGTGTTAGCAGAGATGAGATTTGTCCTCCTTTATGACAGGAGTTGCGTCCATGGGCTCCTTGATGGAATGGGACTAAGAAATGCATGGCCATGCTTTGTTGAGTCAATATGTGATATTGGGCTCACCAATTTCTAGAAGTCCATTATAGATCAGGAAACTGGGTTTGAATTATTATGAGGGTGACAGGGTCTATACCTCTAGTTCTATCTGGACATAAAGGACGAAGGGACATTACAACAATATAACATTAGCCATAATGGTTTTGAGTTTAATAAAATCTTACTGTTTGGGAAGCAATGATGTATTTCTAGATGTCATTCATTATTTGTGAAGACTTTGTTTGATACATTCAAGATCAAGTGGGAGACTGTTGGAGTTACCATTATGATTTGGAAGTGATCAAGCATGTGGCCTTACTACCAACTCAGTATGAGCCTTTCAGGGTTGAACATAAGATTTTGGAGAAATTGAGAGATTCGATCTGTATGGTATAGCTTATATGATGAGTTGAAAAGGACTTAAAATATTCTAAGGCAAAAACATCGAGTGTGTCGATATGACTCAACGCCTTCGTCGAGTAAAGAGTTGACTCGTCGAATGGCGGCGTTGAGTGAGTTGAGTATATTCAATGACTCGTCGAGTCACAGAATTGATTCGTTGAGTATAGCACTTAAGAGTTGAGTGCAATGAGTATACTCAATGATTCATTTAGTCAAGGATTTTATTCACCATGTCTGACTCTCAGGCGTTAAGTGTGTTGAGTCGACTCAACGTTTTCATCGGGTAAAGAGTCACGATGCGAATCTGGCACTTAGGCATTGAGTGCATTGAGTGCACTCAACGCCATTGGACAAATTTGGCCTTAGGATTTGAGTGTTGAGTTAATTCAATGCCATTCAATTAATTTGGCCTTAGTCATTGAGTGCGTTGAGTGCACTCAACTCCATGGCGTAGAAAGTATTGACAGTATTGAGTCCATTCAACTCCTTTATCGAGTCATGTGATTATTCGGCTGTGGATGGTGTTGAGTTATACCTGTATCCTATGGATACTAGACCATTCGTCGAGTATAAGATGATACTCGATGATTCGTCATGTATGCTATAGATGCTAGACGATTTGTCGAGTCAAACATTGACTGGCCAATTTTTTGGATCCTAAGTCTGGGTCTGCCTATAACTGCTAGAACTTTTTATTTATTCCTTGGGTATAAATAGAAAGTGTTTTAGGGTTTGTCGATCAGATCTTGGTCCATCAAACGAGCGTTTACTGTGCAAAGGATCGATAACCCTAGAAAGCCGACGGAAGCGTTCCGCCGATTCCGCCAACGATCCCGATCCTGATACCGGCAAGTGTCGCTGTCGCCTCTCCTCTAATAGATCTAGAAATCTGTGGAGACCCTGAGTGTCCTGTCCCGACCTAGAGCTTGTGCGACAAGTTGCTCGGCGTTCTCCCGATCGTGTGGACTGTTTGTGGAGGCGCGAATACTATTTTGCACTAGGACTCAAGCCGCGAGTGCCCGACTTTATTTTTTGGAGCATCTTGATAGAGTATAGACTCAATCCCTCAAAGGTAATTTTATTATAACATGATTTACTTCTTGATTCATGAATTTTGCCAAATCTGAACTTTTTGGTTTTCTTATTCTCTATTTCCACTGTGCGCACATCTGTTGTGCCACCCTAGCAGAATCCAACAACTTGGATGTCCAAGAAGAACTTAAGTTCACCATACTGCTCATCTAAAACTTCTCGTGCGTAATTTTGGCAAACTTCCTGTAAAGGTTATCATCAGTAGAACCAAATATTATGTCATCTACATAAATCTGGACTAGGATGATCTTGTCCTTATATTCCCTTAGGAATAGGGTCCTGTCTATCTTCCTCCTTGAGAACTTGTTATCAATGAGGAAGTAGATAATGTCTTATGCCATACTCTAGGGGATTGTTTCAACCCATATAGAGCTTTCCTAAGTATATAAATACATTCATGTATGTTAGAGTCAACAAAACCTATTGGTTATTCAACATAAACCTCTTCCTTTAAGTCACTATTTAGAAAAGCTGACTTCACATCCATCTGATAGACTTTGAATGTTAGTTACACAGCATATGCAAGGAATAGTCTAATGGCTTCCAATCTGGCTACTGGGGCAAAGGTTTGATCAAAATAAATACCTTCTTCTTGCTTTTATCCTTTAGCCACCACTCTAGCTTTGTTCTTAACTATAATGTCATTTTCATCAAATTTGATCTCATAGATGTTCTTGGTTCCAATGACATTATATCCTTGTGGTCTGGGAACATGCTTCCAGAGCATACACCTCTTAAACTGGTTCAATTCCTCTTGAATAGCTACAATCCAAAACCGATCTATGTTGGCCGCTTGAAATCTCTTAGGCTCAACCTGTGACAAAAAACTAGAATACAAAGCTGTATTCATATTTTTACTCCTTGTCACCACTCCTTGGTTAGCATCACCAATAATCTGTTGTCATGGATGATCCCTTAGATGTTTGACTGCTAGAGGCAATCTTGCTCTAGCTTCATGATCTTCATTGTCTTAATTTTGTTGATCATTATCCACAACCTGTGTGCATTGTACTTCCTCTATAATGCACACTCTATTAACTTTATATTGAACTATTGGAGCAGCTTTCTTAATAGTCAACTTGTCCATCATCAGCTCTGTACCTACATGATTAGAAGAAGAGCTTGGCAGCTCACTGTTAATCATAGTTGACTTATCAAATACTACACTAACAGACTCTTCTACAACTTGACTTGTCAAGTTATAGACTCCATAGGCCTTACTATGTTTAATGTACCCAACAAAAATCCCTTCATAGGACTTGGCAGCAAACTTAGTCACATGGGACTTCCCATTATTCAACACATAAAACTTGCTACCAAAGATCCTAAGATAACCCAGATTTGGTTTTCTGCCCTTTAAGATCTCAGATGGAGTCTTCTTGTGGCTCTTGGTGATAGATGCTCTAATAAGTACATGACATGCAATATTCACTGCCTCAGCCAAAAAATATTCTAGGAGAGAAGTGTCACTCAACAAGGTCCTTCTAGCCTCTATGCGAGTCCTATTCTTCCTCTCCACAATTCCATTTTGTTGTGGTGTCCTTGGAGAAAAATATTGATGGTTAAAACTCACGGCGCCCCGCTGGTGTTTATTTGGCAAAAGAGCGGATTATATATTTTATTTTTGAAGGACGGGTTGCGCGGATTTATTAATTATAAAAAGTTGAAACCGTGTTTTAATGAGAGGAGGCAAGTGCACCTATCGCGTGAGTACAAGATATTCTGGTGTGAAATATCGAGGTCGTATTATTCTCGGGGTCGGGTTGATTATTTTTACTCTTCCCTGGAGGGGACTATTATTTTACAGATATTTTATCTTGTCAGGATATATTTTTTTATATACAAAAAAGGCAGAAAATAAAAGCTTTAAAATGGATGGAGCCGATGAAGAGCTTAGTGCAACCGCATCAAATAAAATTTGAACTAAAATAAACTTTTAATAAAAAAAGATCCTAAGTTTCAAATTAATTAAGGCAGAGACTTGGCCGTGGAGGTTCCACTAAAATGAGCTCACCTATCTCTACGACTATCGCTCACCTGAACATTAAGACTATTCGACCAGGCTCTCGTCCGACGAAAGATTTGTCTTAATGCCCGCATTACACTACGAACCCCGCTATTGGGTGGGGAACCTAATCTGGTAGAGTTGCACGCCTATTCTCTCGAGGGTTAGTGTGGAACTCCCTTTACCCAAGGGTGATAGGCCCATACACACGACCTCTCAGCTAGCTAGAGTATGAACTACGGAAATATAGCCTACACATCGATTATGTGGTTCTACGCTTCGTAAACCCGGGGCAAACCTTAAGTTAATTTAATTAATTAAAAAAACAGGACCTTTAATTAATTAAAGCTATTTTATCTGTCTGAATGTTCTTCGATACTAAGGGCTAAGAGCGGTTAGCCACTCATCGGAATGAGGACGGCTTGCGGTGAAAGCAATAAAATGAAAGCAGAAAATAAAAGCAAGAAATAAAGCTGTAAAAGAAAGCAGGAAAATAAAATAGTAAATTATGAGTCCTACTCAAACGACTAGGCGGGAAATGAAAGCGAGTCCTACTCAAATTAGTAGGAGAAAATAAATGCACTCACGCGCGCACTCTACGGAAATGAAAACTCGCACACACACTACAAAAAATGGAAACACACTCACTCACTGTACAAAAATTAATACACACACACAACTGAAATTAAAACACACACACACAATAGAAATTAAAATGCACTCATATACTCACGCACTCTACAGGAAGGAAACACACGCACACAACAAAAATAAAAACACACTCACGCACTCTGCTTGAAATAAAAATGCACGCACTCAACATGAAATAAAAATACTCACGCATTCTACAGGAAAGAAAGAAAGCTATAAAATTTATCTCACACACAGGCGCAAACATACAAAAATACGAAAAACAAAGTGCTCTAAAAAATAAAACAACTGCATTTCTACCCCTAGAATAAGTTAGAAATGCATAAAAAGAAAAAATTAAAATTAACGAAGCAAAAAAGTTTTGCAAATAAATGCAAAATGAAAGTCCTCGAAAAATTTAAACGAATACATTTCTACCGCTAGAATGCGGTAGAAATGCATAAAAAGAGGGAATAAAAATTAAACGAGCAAAATGATTTTTGAAATAAAAGCAAAATAAAGGTGCTTGAAAAATTAAAATAACAGCTTATTCATTCTTATAGCTTTATAAAAACGCTTAAAAAGTGGAAGAAAGGGTAAAAGAAGGAAATGTTTTACGAACCTAAAAAGACTAAGTAAAATGAAAAAAAGAAAAACCACTTTAGATTCATTTTTATAACTTTATACAGATGAAAATAAAGAGTACGGAAAAATCCTAACACTAAACGAATCTAAGTAAACGAATCTAAAACTTAAAAAGATAAATCTATACTCATACACGCACACACCAATACAAAATAAATAGAGAAAAACAAAAGTAAAATAAGATTGCATAAGGGGAGTTGCTTAGATTCATTCCAAAGCCATATAAAGAGAAGAAAAAAACACATTTTATTAAGTTAAAAAAATAAGTTACAAAGGAACGAAAACAAAAATTAAGGAGAGGTGGAGAAAATCCCTTACATAGCATTGGAATTCATCTAAGTAGCATAACATCTTAGCAAAATGGTTGAAGAAAAGGGAACATGAAGACATGCAACAAGCTTTTATTTATAGGAGAAAAATTTCAAGGTACACGCCCTCTGATACGGGCGTGTTGGGGGCGTGTCAGCACTATACATGAGTTGATCCGACGATTTGATGGCTACTTTGACTTCGGTGCGGTCCACGTGGAAGTCACGCCCGTGTCTCTGCCGACATGGACGTGTCGGAGGACATGTCGGGAAGGTTAATCCGGGATGGGTTGGGTCGAAAAGTCGCTGCGTTGTCTTGTCGGGCCAGGTGGAGAAGTCACGCCCGTGTCGCATCTTGACACGGGCGTATCAGGACGGTTGACGATCTTCGAGCGCGATTTCATCGAGCTGGAGTGACACGGGCTTATGTCACGGAGCGTGTCATTTGACACGGGCGTGCCGTAGGGCGTATCATATTTTCTCTTCATATTCTTCTGATTTCACGGGAATTGAAGTCTCACGCCTAGGTCACGGGCATGACCCAAAGTACACATGCGCGTACTATGCACTTTTTGGCAATTTTCTTGAAAGTTTCAGGAAACAAAAAAAATCTAAGTTAGCATAATATTTACAAAATAGGAGCAATTTATTAATGAAAAATAACTTACAAAGACAAAAAAAAGAAAAACGACTTATTTATTGTACGTTAAAATACATATATTTACAACTCATCAAATACCCCTATACTTAAGTTTTTGCTATTCTAGAGCAAAAGTTGGAGATGAAATTATAATGAATTAAAAAAATTCTAAGTTTAGCTACCGCTTGAATTAATTAAAAGAAAGATTAAAATAGTTATCCGGGGTATAAGAGTTAAATCCGAAATTGTGATAAAAATTTAAATACAGAAAGAGTTTCAGCTAAAAACTTCTTGATCAAATATAATAGGTAGCAAAAAATTTTATTTGTTAGGCTAACAAAGATAAATTGGTTTTATGAAAACTTTAGCTTGTAAGATTTATAGGAAATAATTCAATTTACAAATTATGCTCTCAAAAATATTTTAAATTAAAGCTAGAATCATTTGAAATTGGTGGAGTGGGATGTTGGTTTATGAAGTGGGCTTTGATATTTAGAGGCGAGGGTATATTTTTTCGCTCAAACCTCTAATGAAATTTTTTGGTTCGAATATGGATGTTAGGAAAATGAAATCTTATTTTCCATAACATGTAATATTTTTAACAACTTCATAATAATCCAATGTATATGTATAAGAGTAATGAATTTTATCCTCTTACTCCGTAACATAAAATTGTTGGGTACATTGGTCAAATGTACCTGATTTGAAGAAGCCTCACCTAACTCAATGATATGCATCATAATGTATTTGATGTTTGTTTGAGTTACTTGTGTAGGTTAGGTATTCACTAGACTGAAGCTAAAAGTTTCTAAGTCCATGTGTCGACACCCAGAGGGAAAGTGTCGACACTTGAGAAAGCTTGTGTCGACACCCAGACAAGCAGTGTCGACACTTGGAGTCATTGTGTCGACACCTGGGATGAAGAGTCGACACCAGACAGAAAGTGTCGACACTTGGAGCTGTGTCGACACTCAGTGAAGAAGTATGCAGAAAAGCTGTGTCGACACTTAGCAGAAGTGTCGACACCTAGAAGAGCTAAGTCTACACCAGAAAGTGTCGACACTTGGAGCTGTGTCGACACTCAGCAAAAGTCTGCAGAGTCTAAGTAAAAGTGTCGACACTCAACACAATGTGTCGACACTATGCTGAAGAGTCAGTATTTGAAGTAAGTGTCGACACTCAACACAATGTGTCGACACTATTCTGAAGAGTCAGTATTTGAAGTAAGTGTCGACACTCAACACGATGTGTCGACACTATGCTGAAGAGTCAGTATTTGAAGAAAGTGTCGACACTCAGCACAATGTGTCGACACACAACCAGGAGAGTCAACACTTGAAGAAAGTGTCGACACAAGGAGCTGTGTCGACACTTAGCAAAGAACAGAAAAATTACAAAATATTCTAAGTACAAGTGTCGACACTAAAGGAATGTGTCGACACTCAGCTGAAGAAACAAAAGTGAAGACTTGTGTCGACACCAAGAAGTAGTGTCGACACTTGACAGTTTCAACACGTGAAGATGTGTCGACACAAAGGAGATGTGTCGACACTTAGAAGAATACAGTTAAAGAATGAAGTACAAGTATTTGTGTCGACACTCAATTTCAGTGTCGACACATGCAGAAGAATCTGTGTCGAGACATACAAGGAATTGTGTCAACACCTTGTAGACTTGTGTCGACACTTACACAACATGTGTCGACACTTAGTCTATAAGTGTCGACACTTAAGAACAGAAAGTCTCGACACTATCTGACAGTTAGAGAATTTCAAGAAGTGACTGGTTGACATGACAGCTGCCGATCCAGCCGGTCTACAGCAACTGTCAGAGAAATCAGAAGTTTGTTATGAACCGGACCAGCCGGTTATCATGAAGGAAGCCTATAAATAGGCATCCATAGTTTACAGAAACAGGGGTTGTAATTGAGAAACAAGAGTTACAGCTTGAGAGAATACTTAAAGTAGTTGATCAGATTAAATCAAGAAGTGATACACAGAGGATCAACACAAGAAGATCTGTCAGTCCAACTGCAGATCTAAGAAGTTGGAGAGAGAGAGCTCCAATCAAGAATTCAGTCTTTGGAACTAAGGCTGAGAAGAAGGATTCAGAAACATCTGGATCTCAAGAAGCAGAGGTCAAGGAACAACTGCAGAAGATTCAGACTAATTCAGTTCTAACTCAAGAAGCTTTGAAGGAAGCTAAGTCAGTTTGGATCTAACTGAGTTCTTCCAAGAACTCTTCAAGAAACTCTCAACTCCTCTCTTATTTTCTGAGTTGTAGAGTTAGCAATTGTATTTCTATTTTTACTTGTAGGATCCATTGGATCTGAGAGAATTGTAAGCCTATAGTATAAAGGCTGAGGGTAGGGCTTGATTGCCTGAGTGTAGGAGTTGAAGAACTCTGAGTGTAGGCCTTAATTGGCTGAGTGTAGGCCTGGGTGGCTGAGTGTAGGCCTTTGTGGCTGAGTGTAAGGCTTTGGGCCTGAGGTGTAGGAACCTAGTTGGGTTCTGAGATAGTGGAGAAGGTTGGCCGAATCTAGTACACTGCTAGATAGGCGAAGGGGGAAAGTGGATGTACCCAAAGATTGGGGAACCACTATAAATTAGTGTGTCTGCTGTGTTGTGGATTGAATGTTTGATTTCTGTAATTGCTGTTAGTTGTAGTAATCTGTGAAATAACTGTTGTGCTGCCAACAAAGTTTTAAAAAGGTTTAGGTCACCTATTCACCCCCCCCCCCTCTAGGTGTTTAGGTACCATATCTTTCAAGTGGTATCAGAGCCAGGTTCCTCAAAAAGGACTAACTATCTAAGGAGATCCAGTTTGGCAAATTTAGGATAAGTCAGAACACAGTTTCAAGAAAATCAAGAAACATGGGTTCTTCAGAGAATCACAAGGAATTGGGATCAATGAAACTGCCCATATGCAGAAAAGAGATTTTTGGAATCTGGAAAGAAAGGGTAAGGCTGTTCATGGAAGCCTCTGACCCTAGGATCTACATCACAGTCAAAGAGGGGCCCTATGTGCCCATGAAGATCTCAGTATTGGATGCAAATCAGAGGACTCCTAAGGATTTCTTTGAGATGACCAAGGATGAAATTGTCCTAGCCACTATGGACAAAAGGGCACAAAACATAATAGTAAGTTCCATTGATGATGCCACCTTCCAGAACTTAATTCACTGTAAGACAGCAAAAGAGATGTGGGACACTCTTATAGTCTATATGGAAGGTTCTGAAGAAGTAAGGCAAGATAGAAAGTCCTTGCTTAATCAAGAGTATGAGAGCTTTAGGCAAGGAAGAGGAGATAGCATCACTGAATGCTACAAAAAGTTCTATAGAATTGTTAATGAACTCATGTCCTATGGAAGAGAGTTCACTAACTATGAATTGAATGATAAGTTCTTAAGGTCCCTAACCAAAGATTGGGACACTAAGATCTGTGCCATCAGAGAAATGGCAAAGTTGGGAGAAATTCCTCCTCCCACACTATTTGGCAAGTTGTTGTCTTATGAGATGCAGCTGTCTGTGAGAAAAGAGGAGAAAAATCAACAAGGACTGAGCACAGAGAAAGGACTGTTGCCTTCAAGTCAGAAGTACCTAGAAAGGGCAGGACTAAGTCATCAACTCCTACTCCAGAGGTAGTTGAATCAGAATCAGATGAGTCTATTAGTACAAAGTCTACAAGCAGTGAAAGTGATGAAGACTTGCTGCATTCACCAGACATTTTCAGAAATTCCTGAAGAAGAAACAGTGGAGGTCCAGACCTTCATTTTACAAAGGGAAAGAAGTTCAGTATCAGGAGAAGAAGCCTTCAAAGAAGGACAAGAAAAAGACAAAGACTAGCAAGGCAACTGGGTCTAAGATAGTATGTTACTGCTGCAATAGACAGGGGCATGTTATTGCAGATTGTCCTGAGAGAAGAAAAGAATCCAGTGACAAAAAGAAGACTCACTTCAAAGGAAAGAAGGAGAAGTCCTTTGTTGCAAAGAATGAGAAGACTCTTTCCGACATTTCTTCTTCAGACACTGAGACAGATGCTGAAGCCTACATAGGGCTATTTGCTGAAGAAGAAGAAGAGTTTATGCAGATCATGGAATCAATCTATGAACAAGAAGAGTGTCAGTGCCAAGGACTGATGGCATTGACTGAAAGTACCAAAATCCTGGAGCAGCCAGGACCTAGTCAGGTGAATCCAAGTGGCCATACCCCAACATGGTACTTGGATAGTGGATGTTCCAGACATATGACTGGAACAAGGGGACTATTGAAGGACTACATTCCAATCAAAAATGGTCCTAAAGTGACCTTTGGTGGTTCTGAAAAAGGAATCATCAAAGGGTTTGGTAACATCTCTTCAAACCTTGTTACCATTACTCAAGTGGCTTATGTTAAAGGGTTGAAACACAACCTCATTAGTATAAGTCAGTTAAGTGATGTAGGGTATGACATCTCATTTGTTGAAAATGGTTATCATATCAAGAGGTCAAGTGATCAAGAGATCATTTTGACAGGATATAGAAAGAGGAATGTCTACTGTCTAGACATCATGATTGAGAACAATGGTTCTCCTGTTTGTCTTGTAGCTGATGAGACAGTCTCTCATTGTGTCAAGTGGCACAAGAGGCTAGCTCATCTTAACTATAAGACTATTTGCAAACTCTTTAGCAAAGAGTTAGTGAGGAATGGTCCTCAAGTTAAGTGTGTTAAAGAGGGCATTTGCTCAGCTTGTCAAAAGGGCAAGCAGACCAAATCCACCTTTAAAAGCATTGAGAACAAAGATGCTGTGAGGTGCTTATACCTCTTGCATATGGATCTCTTTGGTCCAATGCCAGTTCACAGCTTAGGTAGGAAGGTCTACACCTTTGTAGTTGTTGATGACTACTCAAGGTTTTCCTGGGTGTTCTTCTTAAAGCAGAAATCTGAAACACCTAGTGTCTTCTATAGTTTTGTTAAGCAAATTCAGAATGAATTGAACTGTACAGTGGTCAAAATTAGAAGTGACCATGGTACTGAGTTTCAGTCTGAAAGCATGACAAAGCTGTGTGAAGACTATGGGATATTTCAAGAATTCTCTTCACCTAGAACACCTCAGCAAAATGGCATTGCTGAAAGGAAGAATAGGACCTTGATAGAGGCTGGTAGGACCCTATTAAGTGATTCATCACTGCCAGAGTATTTCTGGGCTGAAGCAGTTAACACTGCATGTCATGTGATAAATAGGGCTACCATCACTAAAAGGTTAAACAAGACCCCCTATAAAGTTGTGAAAGGCAGGAAACCAAATCTATCCTATTTCAGGATCTTTGGTTGCAAATGCTTCATACTTAACAATGGGAAGTCTTACATAACTAAGTTTGCTGCCAAGTCCCAAGAGGGAGTGTTTGTTGGGTACAACAATAATAGTAAGGCTTATAGAGTCTACAACTTGACTACACAAGTTGTAGAGGAGTCTGTGCATGTAGTTTTTGATGAGACAAAACTTATTAAC
Source organism: Platanthera guangdongensis (assembly GCA_039583875.1). Taxonomy (NCBI): domain Eukaryota; kingdom Viridiplantae; phylum Streptophyta; class Magnoliopsida; order Asparagales; family Orchidaceae; genus Platanthera; species Platanthera guangdongensis. The sequence continues at coordinate 132,073,143 of CM077162.1, read as the reverse complement.
AATGAGTTGTCTAGTAGTGTGTGCAGCCCCACAGGTCTTACTAAGAAGATGGACAAGCTAACCATAGAAGATGTACCTGCTGCAAGACAGCAAGTAGAAGAAGTTGGCTTATGTCCAGGGGGAGAACTACATGTACCAGGAGCTGAAGAAGTACAAGGAACTCAGCATGATGAAGATGCTGTAGATATACAACCAGAAGTAAGGATGCCTCCAGCCAACAGGCATCTAAGAGATCATCCAGTAGAGCTGATTATTGGAGATCCAAGACAAGGTGTTCAGACAAGGAGCAGAAATCAGAATGATGTAGTATATTCAAGTTTTCTGTCTCAAATAGAACCAAAGAAATTTGAAGAAGCTATACAAGATTCACAATGGACTGAAGCAATGCAGGAAGAGCTTAATCAGTTCAAAAGGTGCAAGGTTTGGGACCTGGTTCCTAAACCTAAAGATCACAATGTGATAGGAACAAAGTGGATCTACAGGAATAAGTTAGATGAACAAGGAGTCATCATTAAGAATAAAGCTAGATTGGTTGCAAAAGGATATAGGCAAGAAGAAGGTATTGATTTTGATCAAACCTTTGCTCCAGTAGCCAGACTGGAAGCCATAAGGATGTTCTTGGCCTATGCAACCTATCAAGGATTCAAGGTATACCAAATGGATGTCAAGTCAGCATTCCTAAATGGTAATTTGAAAGAAGAAGTCCATTACCAAGTCCATTACCTCAACACCAAGGCACCTCCGGACTTAGCGGACACGCCAATCCAGTCCGCTAACAGCAGACCCCAGTCCGCGTATACAGCGAACTCCAGTCCGCTTCCCTGAGTCCACCTCATCACAAGGCTCAACCGGACTCAGCGGACTCCGGCTCCAGTCCGCACCCTCCTGCACGAGCAATCCTTCAGTCCGCATATCCCCAAGCTAGCAAACAAGGCAACAGCGCTTCTACTAGGCTTGGCGGACTGAGAAACCAGCCCGCGCTCCACTGCGCGATCTCCCCGGACTAAGCCATCCTAGACTTGGTTCAGTTCCCACCAAGTCCAGCCCACTGGCCGCAAGGGCCAGTCCGCACTTACAGGCGGACACTGGATCTAGCCCGCCATACCGGGCGACCTCCAGTTCCTGTCCGCGCTGACCGGCGGTCTCCACGGCTTCCACTTGCCGCTTCACTAGAGCAAGACCAAGACATCTGCCAAACCGGTCTGCCGAGCTCCAGTTCTTCAGTCCGCTTCAAGCCGGACTCCGCGGATAACATTCCTATCCGCCCGGTTACTTCCTGGGAGTAAACCGCCTGCTGAGCATACACTGGCCTGTCAGACCGCCGCTGCTGTCCGCGCAGTCCGCGCGAACAGACCGCCCAGGCCGCCACAGAGCAAACCGCCTGCAACATCCCTGCCGACCTAGCAGTCCGCCAACCCAGTCCGCGTAGTCCGCGCGGATAGGTTTCCCAAGCCTTCCATTCACCCACTTTCACTTCACAGAATTCAACACTCCCCCTTGAAGTGAGAAGTGGTGAATAACTCCAGCAGCTCACGTAACCTTGCACCTGGTCCTTCCGATAGCATCTACGAAGAGATGTCCAAGACATAGTCCTCGCCCTGCATATCATGGACCATGAGGGAGCCCTCCAGCATCTCCCAAAAGGAGCCATGCTTCCCTCTGCCTTCTTTAGCTTCAACCTCCACTCATGCATCATAGGAGTATCACCAACTTCCTTGGACCAAGAAGCCCAAGCCTCGTTGCCTCTGAGAGAAGTCACCTCATCAGACTTGGTGTCAACCACCTCCTTGATTCTAGTGGGGTCATCACAGCCAGAAGTCCCTTGCTCGATCTGAGGGCTAACAAGGCAACACGGGACCAAGTCCGCCGTGTTCCCTTCGCTATATCGAGCTGGTGGCTTACTGATCCTCTTCGATCTCCGAAGAACCTGATCATGGCTAACCACCTCCGCTGCTTTTGAACCAGCTCCGTTCCCGGGCAAACCCGGAACAATGCTCCCCTTGCTTCCTGAACAAGACGCCTCCTTACTGGAACCAGAAGCACCTGGAGCAACGCTCCCCCTGCTACCTGAACCAGAAGACTCCCCTCTTGAACATGAACAGCCTGGAACATCGCTCCCCTTGCTTCCTGAACAGGAAGCCTCCGCCTTTGAGCCAGAAGGTCCTGGAGCATCGCTCCCCCTTCTTCCCGACTCTGACGCCTTTGCCCCGGAGCTAGAACAACCTGGAGCACCTGGTGACTCAGGCAACTCCACTTCCTTAGCAGCAGCCTCCTTCAGCCCACCATCTGACCATGCTTATCTCTAGCTCCACATAAGAGCTACCCCAATACGGCGTCAACTCATCGAAAACAATGTCTCTCGACACTATGAGTTTCTTCGTCGCAGGATCCATACACCTCCATCTTCTTCTCTGCTCATCATACCCAACAAAGACTAGCTTTATTTTGAGAGCACCCGGAGAATGTATATAGCAGGTAGATCCAAACACCCGAAGGTGCTTCACTGAGGGCTTCACTCCGAACATTAGCTCATAAGGAGTCTTCACTATGATCGGGCTAAGAGGCATCCGGTTGATGACATGAGTAGCACAGGCTATTCCCTCCGCCCAAAGAGCCTTCGGAACGCCTTTTCTCCGAAGCCAACACTTGCAGGTCTCCGTTAACCAACGGATCATCCGAGCTGCAACACTACCCTGTTGTGAAGTATGTCCACAAGAAAGCTCCATCCGGATCCCTTGCTTCCTGCAAAAGCGTGAGAACTCGGTTGAGGCAAACTCACCACCGAAACTTGTCCTCAACACCTTGATCCTCCGGCCAAGCTGGCCTTCGACAAGCTTCTTGAACTCCACAAACAAGCGTACCATGCTGGACTTCGTCTTCATAAAGTATACCCAAGTATACCCAGAATAGTCATCAACCAATATCAGCATGAACCTGCTGCCTCCAAGACTGGCCGTGACGGTCGGTCCCACCAGAGCACAATGGACAACCGCCAATGGTGCTATACTCCTGGATTGTGCTTTGTCGACCATGAAGCGATAGGCTCCACTTTGCTGACATCCCGCACACCCCCGATCATCGCCATAGGATGACAATCTAGGCAAGCCTCTTACGAGTCTTCTTTCCGCCATTGCTTTCAGCTTGTCCATCCCTAAATGCCCCAGTCTTTCATGCCAGATAGCTGCACTATCACTGGCATCCAGCCGATCAGATCCAGAACTAGTTGAAGTCCCAACTACGTTCTTCTCCTTCCTCCCTACCTGAGCAACGTTCGCCGAGAGCAAGGTAACCTTGCACTCCTTCCGAAGATGACCTTGCTGCTTGCATTTATAGCACCGTGGTCCTTCCTTCCTCTTCCTATCACGCCTAGGAGAAACACTCCTTTCTTCCTGATATGAAGTAGAGGGACCATCATCAGCAGCAACCTCCTTCACCTTCATTCTGAACAACCCATCAAGGGAAGTCCAAACCTCCGCAGCTGACCGACATCCACTGATGTGGTCCAAGAGCTCCGATGAGACCACCTGCTTGAGAATAGACTCCGCTTTCGCATTTGCCTCCTTCCAAGCTCTCATCGCCTCAGCATTGCCAGCAGTATCCTCTTATCTTCCTGCTCCGCATACAACCTCCCAAAGGTCCTCGCCAAGAAGAAAGCTCTTCATACAGGACTTCCACCGTTCACAGTTCGCCTCTGTAAGAAGATCAATACCAAGACAACTTGCATCCTTCACTGCCATGGTTCTACCACTGGTTTCCTCGACAGACGAGCAACTACTTCCATTGAGCACTGCTTGACCACTCCAACAACCTGGCTCTGATACCATGTTAAAAATCAACAAACCGCAGACGCCCCCTTGGATACCCTGCTGAAAACTCAACAAACCGAAGGAGAATACGCCCACTTATATGTTGAAAGTTTTCCCGGATCGTGGAGTTAACAGTGGTTATCTCAACAAAGCAGTAACAACCAGCAACACATGCAGCACAAGCTTCTTTATTGATCAAGAGCGACTTCTTTACAAGGCGAGACATACATGGCGAGACATGCTTCACCAAAACCCAACACCGGGAGAGCAGAGACAGTTACAAAGACAAGAACAAAAACAAGCCGCGCGGACTCAAACAACAAGCCGCCGACCTACTGCTGTGGAGTCCGCTCAGTCCGCCAGGTCGCCAGACCGCAACCCAAGCCGCGCGGACTCACCCTTACTCCAATGCTTAGCTCTTCACCGCCGGTCTGCACGCCGCCAGACCGCACAAGCTGCGCCACCGAATGGAACAGTCCGCCAGAAACCGGCGACTTCCTGAACCCCGAACCAAGTCGCCAAAGAGAAGACCGCCTGGCCGCTATCCGCGACCTGCTGTTTACCGCCTGTTGCTTAACCGCAGAGTCCGCACTGTCCCTGACCGCAATCAGAGCCAAGTCCTGGCTTTCCAGCGCTATCCGCACAACCTGCACAGCACAACCGGGTCAACTCTCTATCCGCGCGGACACAAAGTCCAGGCCGCAGCAACTTACGCGAGCTCAAAAACTGTTCACTTACTTCGGTCTAGGTTCCTGTTAGTTCTCTTTTTTCCTGATGTGACATGGGTCCTATTTATAGGCACGACGATGAGTATGGTCACCGCCCTAGTCGATAGGATCACCGCCACAACCCGAAGCAAGAACTTATGTGTCCGCCAGCCCGCGGACACACATGCCAGTTCGCCGCCCTGTGCAGAAAGCCAGTCCTCCCTAGCTTCTCCAAGGCCGGACTCCAATATCCAGCCCGCCTTGCCGCCAGAGACCAAGCCAGGACCACCATAGCCGGACTCCACAACAGCCATATCCGCCATTCTGCGGACAAGGCATCAGCCCGCAAAACCCGAGCCCGCAGCCACGCCATCAAGACACCTGCCGGACTCAGCGGACACCCGGCTTTCGTCCGCATCTCCCAAGTCCATTACCTCAACACCAAGGCACCTCCGGACTTAGCGGACACGCCAATCCTGTCCGCTAACAGCAGACCCCATTCCGCGTATACAGCGAACTCCAGTCCGCTTCCCTGAGTCCACCTCATCACAAGGCTCAACCGGACTCAGCGGACTCCGGCTCCAGTCCGCACGCTCCTGCACGAGCAATCCTTCAGTCCGCATATCCCCAAGCTAGCAAACAAGGCAACAGCGCTTCTACTAGGCTTGGCGGACTGAGAAACCAGCCCGCGCTCCACTGCGCGATCTCCCCGGACTAAGCCATCCTGGACTTGGTTCAGTTCCCACCAAGTCCAGCCCACTGGCCGCAAGGGCCAGTCCGCACTTACAGGCGGACACTGGATCTAGCCCGCCATACCGGGCGACCTCCAGTTCCTGTCCGCGCTGACCGGCGGTCTCCACGGCTTCCACTTGCCGCTTCACTAGAGCAAGACCAAGGCATCTGCCAAACCGGTCTGCCAAGCTCCAGTTCTTCAGTCCGCTTCAAGCCGGACTCCGCGGATAATATTCCTATCCGCCCGGTTACTTCCTGGGAGTAAACCGCCTGCTGAGCATACACTGGCCTGTCAGACCGCCGCTGCTGTCCGCGCAGTCCGCGCGAACAGACCGCCCAGGCCGCCACAGAGCAAACCGCCTGCAACATCCCTGCCGACCTAGCAGTCCGCCAACCCAGTCCGCGTAGTCCGCGTGGATAGGTTTCCCAAGCCTTCCATTCACCCACTTTCACTTCACAGAATTCAACAGCAAAGCTTATGCAAAGTCAATTTGAGATGAGTAGTATGGGAGAACTGAAGTTTTTCTTGGGTCTCCAAGTTAAACAGACTGGAAGTGGTCTATCCATATGTCAGTCCAAGTTCACCCTAGAACTCATAAGGAAGTATGGTATGGATTCATCCAGTACCATGAAGACTCCTATGGGGTCAAGTATGTCTCTGAGCAAGGATGATGCAGGGAAACCTGTAGATGAAACCTTGTATAGAGGGATAGTTGGCTCCCTACTATACTTGACTGCAAGTAGGCCTGACATTATGTATGCTACATGTGTTTGTGCCAGGTATCAAGCCTGCCCCAAAGAATCTCACTTGACTGCAGTCAAGAGAATCTTGAGGTATCTAAAGGGCACTCCCTATCTAGGCCTCTGGTACCCTAGGAATGGAGATTTTGATCTAACAGGCTATTCAGATGCAGACTTTGCAGGATGCAAAGAAGATAGAAAGAGCACTACTGGATCCTGTCAATTCCTAGGTGGAAGAATAATTTCATGGAGCAGTAAAAAGCAGACTAGTGTGGCTATTTCCACAGCTGAGTCAAAATATGTAGCTGCAGGAAGTTGCTGTGCTCAACTTCTGTGGATTCAACATCAGTTAGAAGACTATGGATTTCAGGTAAGTAGAACTCCACTTTACTGTGATTCTACAAGTGTTATATCAATAGCTAACAATCCTGTATCACATAGTAGAACTAAACATATTGAGATTAAATATCACTTTCTTAGGGAGCATGTAGAAAGAAATGATATTGCACTTGAATATGTTAAAACTAATAATCAAATAGCAGATATGTTTACTAAGCCCTTAGAAGAAGCTAAGTTCAATAGGTTCAAAATTGAACTAGGTATGATAAACTTAGACTAAGTTTAACAGAACTAAAAATTGGCTAAGTAAAAAGGTGTCGACACATAGACAAGTCTATGTCGACACAGAATAGTAAGTGTCGACACTTCAGGAAAATGGTGTCGACACATCTAGGAAGCTGGTGTCGACACTTCAGAATGTTAGTGTCGACACATGTCGAGTAGGTGTCGACACATCCAATAAGGTGTCGACACTTAAGTTTTACTCAGAATTTTCTAAGTAAAGTCTCGACTACATGTCGAGTAGTGCGGTGTCGACACTCAACCAAGTGTCGACACTTAAAATCTGTTGACTAAACTTGTGTCGACACATGTGTGTCGAGACATTATAAGTCAGTGTCGACACTTATTGACAGTGTCGACACATCTTTAGAAATTCATCCCGCCTGTTCGTCTTCAAACAAGAAAGGTATAAATAGGGTTCTGTCTTTGTTTGTCGACACGCTTTCAAAAGTTTCGAGACCAAAACTCTTGTGTCGACATTTCTCTTTTCTAAAGACTAATTCTCCAAACCCTAATGGCTCCCAAGCTGGAAGAGAACGTTAACGAAGGCTATGAACTGGTGCGTGGCGCATTCGACGACGGTGATCAAGAAATCAAATCGGTGATAACCCTAGTCACCGATTCAGGATTGGAGTTCTTGGTTTCAGAACCAACCAAAATTTGGAAGAAGGAAGTTATTGAATTCCTCACTGGAGCGTCTGTAGATGATTCAGGCTACAGAATCAAATCCAGGGTGCATGGCACCAAGGTCGAGATTTCACCCAAGTCACTGAGAAAGGTACTTCAGCTACCTAAAGTCCAGGAAGAAGAAGAAGTGACAACATCTAAGACCAGGGAAGCACTTACCTGGTGTGGACTAGATCCTAAGCTAAAGATAGGATCAGTATTCAACAGAAGAGGGATGAATACCCAAGGAAAGTTTCTATCAGAAATTGTGGGAAACGTAATATTCAGTAAGACTGGAGGGCATGACAGGGTGTCAGCCTCCATGTTCAGTGTTATGACTAGAATCATCTTTAATCTCAAAACAGACTGGTCTATGGTTGTATATGAGAAAGTAAAGGAAAGTCTGAAGAAGCCCAATCTGGGCAGGATACTTAGTCTCTACCTGGCTGGTACAATACCAGAGGTAATGAGCTCTGCTGCAGGTAGCAAAATCAACCACATGAGAAGGATGGACATGAGGATCTTCTCCAGGTGGGAAAGGGTGCTGTCAAAGGAATTGACCACCCCTGAGAAACAAGCTTCTAAGAAAGATTCACCCCTACAGAAGAAGAGGAAGATAGCTGCTGTGACTCAGGAGTCCTCCAGCAGCTCAGGTAGTGAAGACCATGTTGTTTTCACTCCTGATAATCATGAGGATGAGGCTGCAGAGAAGTCACCTCAAGAGCCAGCTGACAGCCAGGGGGAGCCTCCAGCTGTAGAACAACCCTCTACACTGGAGAGTGAGCAAGCTACTCTCATTATCCAAGAGGTACTTTCTGACCTCAATACTTTAGATTTTTCTATAATAGATTCTGATTTGTCTGATATTCATCAGCAAACTCAGCAAGCAAACCAAGCACCAGATGTTGTTCTCCAAGACACATCTGCTGTAGTTAATGTACCCAGTACATCTCCTGCTCAGTCACCCCCAGAATATACAATGGAAGATCTATTTCTGAATTTAGATCAAGAGGATTTTGACATGGACAAGACTGCTGCTGAAGAAGAGAAGGGTGCTGCTGTTGAGGGAGAGAAAGGTGCTGCTGTTGAGGGGGAGATCTTGGAAGATCAGGAAGAGCCTATTAGGCTAGATACTGAAAAGGCACTTGATGTGCAAGCTGACAAACCCTCAAGCCCTAAGGACAGGGTGAATATTACAAGTACTTCAGAGTCTGAGGATGATGAGACTGAGCAAGCTAAGAAGAAGCAGTTCTTTGTATTCAAAAGAAGGAGTCAGAGCTATAAGAAGGCTCTACAAACTGTTGCTCAACACTCCTTAGTCCAACAAGCTCCATCAACTGATTATAGTGCTCTACTGATTGCACTGCAAATCAAGATGGATGAACAAAGGAAGGCTATAGAAACTTATGTTGATGAAGGGCACAAGACCCTACAATCTGATCTGGCTCAGGAAATCAAGTCCATAAGGTTTGAAATGAACCTTAATAAAAAGGAGATGACTGACTGTTTTACAAAGGGTGCTAATGCAGTGGTCTATCTGGCAACCCATCAAGAGAAAATAAAGTCTCAAGTAGATGATATAGCACAGAAGCAAGGCTATGTGCTGGAAAATCAAATGAGAATGAATGATAATCTGACAGCTTCTCACAATGCAATAGTCACTGAACTGAAGAGTAAGTCTGCTGCACCTTCAACATCATCTGCTGCTGCCAAAGCTGAATTTGATAAAGTATTTCAGGAAGAAATTGCTGCTGTCAAGACTGCCATTAAGGATTCACAAAAGGTCATTTCAGAACAACTTACCAAGCTTAGACCTTTCTTTAAAGAGGGAATCAGGTACTTGGACAGCCAAATCAGATTCCAAAAGGATGATGTGAGAGATCATGTAGAACAAGAAGTCATAAAGGGGGAGAGGGTGTTAGTCAAAGCTAGCTCTGACCATGCCAAATGGATTTCTAATTCCATCAGAGCTACACTGGGCTATCCTCCCCTGTGTGATGATGACAATGTAGCTGAATCTGGTATTCAAAGTGTATATCTTGGAGGAGAGCAACAGGAAGTAGCTCAGGTGATCTATCCACCTCCAGATTTTGACATGGTTCATGCTGAGATAAGCACAATGTATAGCCCAACTGTTGGCAAGCCAAATGTTATTCTGGAAAAGGTTGTTCAACCTATTACAGCAGCCATGCAAGAGGCTATGGACAAAGAAGAAGAGACAAGGCTGTCAAAGAAGAAGTTCAGGGAACTGGCTGAGCAAAAACAAGATTTTGAACAGTGGAGCCCTACTTCTAGGAATATCATTCTCACAGCCTGGAAAGCAGCCAAGGACAATGCACATGAGAGGAATAAATGGTTCTCAGAAGCAGAATGGAGGAAGCATGAAATCAGGCAGGAAGCCATTGTCCAATATAGAAGGAAGGCTAAGTTAGGAAAGCTACCTCCTACAGCTGTGGAGCCTAGCAAGTACTTTCCTAAGCCCTATCATTATTTTGAAAGGCAGAAAATCAAGGCTGAAGAACTTAAGAAGAAGGACTCCAAAGGGAAGAAGGTTACTGATACTGAGCCTGCTGCTGCTGCTGCTGTAAAAGCCAAAATACAAGCTGGGAAAGGCATAGTTATAAAAGAACCAGAGCAGAATTAGATTAAGATTAGACTGAAGAATGTTGTAATTTGTTACATCTAAATATTTTTGTAAATCATTGACAATGTATTGAACACAATGTTTGGACAGTTTTTGAATAAATATATTTCATGATTGATTCAGTAGAATGTGTCTAATTCTTGGTTGTTCTGTAATGCTGAATCAGTATACATGTGTGCTTTATTACATGTTTAAGTATACCCTGTTGATATATATCTGCTTTACATCATTCTCTAATTTTTAATTATGAGTGATGTATATCATTGACTAAGGGTTATGACTTCTCCAAATAGGGGGAGATTGTTGGGTACATTGGTCAAATGTACCTGATTTGAAGAAGCCTCACCTAACTCAATGATATGCATCATAATGTATTTGATGTTTGTTTGAGTTACTTGTGCAGGTTAGGTATTCACTAGACTGAAGCTAAAAGTTTCTAAGTCCATGTGTCGACACCCAGAGGGAAAGTGTCGACACTTGAGAAAGCTTGTGTCGACACCCAGACAAGCAGTGTCGACACTTGGAGTCATTGTGTCGACACCTGGGATGAAGAGTCGACACCAGACAGAAAGTGTCGACACTTGGAGCTGTGTCGACACTCAGTGAAGAAGTATGCAGAAAAGCTGTGTCGACACTTAGCAGAAGTGTCGACACCTAGAAGAGCTAAGTCTACACCAGAAAGTGTCGACACTTGGAGCTGTGTCGACACTCAGCAAAAGTCTGCAGAGTCTAAGTAAAAGTGTCGACACTCAACACAATGTGTCGACACTATGCTGAAGAGCCAGTATTTGAAGTAAGTGTCGACACTCAACACAATGTGTCGACACTATGCTGAAGAGTCAGTATTTGAAGTAAGTGTCGACACTCAACACGATGTGTCGACACTATGCTGAAAGAGTCAGTATTTGAAGAAAGTGTCGACACTCAGCACAATGTGTCGACACACAACCAGGAGAGTCAACACTTGAATAAAGTGTCGACACAAGGAGCTGTGTCGACACTTAGCGAAGAACAGAAAAATTACAAAATATTCTAAGTACAAGTGTCGACACTAAAGGAATGTGTCGACACTCAGCTGAAGAAACAAAAGTGAAGACTTGTGTCGACACCAAGAAGCAGTGTCGACACTTGACAGTTTCAACACGTGAAGATGTGTCGACACAAAGGAGATGTGTCGACACTTAGAAGAATACAGTTAAAGAATGAAGTACAAGTATTTGTGTCGACACTCAATTTCAGTGTCGACACATGCAGAAGAATCTGTGTCGAGACATACAAGGAATTGTGTCAACACCTTGTAGACTTGTGTCGACACTTACACAACATGTGTCGACACTTAGTCTATAAGTGTCGACACTTAAGAACAGAAAGTCTCGACACTATCTGACAGTTAGAGAATTTCAAGAAGTGACTGGTTGACATGACAGCTGCCGATCCAGCCGGTCTACAGCAACTGTCAGAGAAATCAGAAGTTTGTTATGAACCGGACCAGCCGGTTATCATGAAGGAAGCCTATAAATAGGCATCCATAGTTGTTGAAGTTGGTGACCGGGCGGTCTGGCGGTTTGTCCTGGCGGGTTGAAGACCGCGCGGTCTGGCGGTTTGTCTCAGCCGGCTTGGAGGCCGGGCGGTCTGGTGGTCTACTCTGGCGGTCTCTCTTCCTCTCTGGTGGTAGCCGTGCGGTTAGCCCTGCTATCTAACCGCGCGGCTTGTGCGGTTTGTTTTGTATAGTCCGCTTAGTCCTGTAAATTTTTAGTCCCACATCTCTTATTTGTATTCTCTCATCTCTCCTCCATTCTATATAAAGGAGGGCATACCATTGTAATAGACACCTTTTTTGGATAATAAAGTTTCAATTATTCAAAAGCTTATCCGCTTGTTCTCTACTTTTCGCTTCTTTTCGCTACTTTCTAACATGGTATCAGAGGACACGGTCATTTCCTCCTGATTCTGTGCGCTCTCTGTTGTTCGCGGCTTGTTTTCCGCGTTCTGCGACTTGTTCGCGGCTTGCCTTCTCTTCTGTCCGCGCGGCTTGTTTCTATCCGCGCGGCTTGTTTCTGTCCGCTGCTCTGTTCGCGCGGCTTGCTTCTTGTTCTCTTCTCCTGGTGCCTTTTCGCAGCGACCTGTTTCCTTGTCGCCGCGCTCCTTGCTCTTTCTTGCATCTCATAGTCTTTGCGGCTTGTGTCTACCCGCTGCGGACTTCTTCTCCCTGTCCGCTTCTGCTTTCCCCATCTCCGCTTGCCCCTATACTCGCGGTTTGCTGCTGTGATCTGCCTGACCGTGCGGGTTGTTCCTTTCTCACCCGCATCTTGGTCGCGGTCACCTGCCCTTCTCCTCTCTTCTGTTCGCTCGGCCTTTTCAGTCCGCGCGACCTCTTCCCCGCTGTGCCTTTGACCTCTTGCTAGCCGCTGCTGTTCGCGCTACTTGTTATTCCCCTCTACCCGTTCCTGCTTGCTAGTCGCGCCGGCCTCATCTTTTGCCGTGCGACCTGTTCTCCTCTGTTCGCCCGACTTTTTCAAGCCGTGCGACTTCTTTCCCGCTGCTTTGCTCTGCTTCTTGGTAGCGGCCTTCCTAGCCGCCCGACCTGTTGCTGTTCGCCCGGCTTGGTGCTCTTTTCTCTTCTTGCGGCTTGTTCTTATCATCGCGGCCTGCTCCTCTCTTGCCTCCATGGCTTTTCCCTCCTCAGGCCTGTCCGCCTCCGTGGTCACCTCTTCTGGTAGTGCTCATGTTGTTACTCACGGCAGATGGCTCATCGACTCTGGTGCAACCAATCATATGACCGGCAATCCTCAATATTTCTCTCTTCTTGACACACATGCTCAGTTGCCCCCGGTCATTATTGCTGATGGATCTCCCTCCCCGGTCCATGGGACGGGCATGGTTCAAGTCACTCCCTCTCTCTGCCTGGCTGATACCTTCTATGTGCCCAAGTTTCCGTGCAACTTATTATCGGTTACTTCTTTATGCAGGCAACTAAGGTGTTCTGTCATATTCACCCCTAGCTCTTGTACCTTTCAGGATCCGGATTCCCAACGGACGATTGCTACCGGGACTGAGAGTGGTGGCCTCTACTTCCTCAACAACGTTTCTGCTTTCTCCGCCTTCTCCTCCTCCTCTACAGATCTTCTCCAATGGCATCTTCGCCTTGGACATGCTCCTCCCCGAATTCTCCGCCAGCTCTTCCCGCACCTCCCTCCTCATCATCCTCCTCTAAACTGTGATGCATGTCAACTTGGCAAACATCACGCTCATCCTTCCCCCCAACGCAAAGTCGAGGCTCTTCCCGTCCGTTCGACCTCGTTCACTCTGACATATGGGGACCCGCTCCTAACCTCACCATCGGTCGGGGTAGTTCCTATTTTGTCACCTTCATTGATGATTTCTCTCGATGTACGTGGGTATATCTTCTCAAAGATCGCTCCGAGCTGTTCTCTGTTTGGACCTCCTTTTATTCTATGGTTAAGACTCAGTTTGATACGTCTATTAAACTCCTTCGTTCTGACAATGCTAAGGAGTTTCTTAGCCACGACTTCTCCTCCTTTTGTCTTCACCATGGTGTTATTCGTCAAACAAGTTGTGTCTACACCTCCCAACAAAATGGGGTGGCGGAACGCAAAAACCGTCACCTTCTTGATGTCGCTCGCACTATGATGACTCAAATGCATGTTCCTCGCTCCTATTGGGGATATGCTGTCCTCCTCTCCTGCTATCTCATCAATCGCCTTCCCTCCACAGTTCTCCACGGTGCTACCCCCTTCTCCATTCTTTATCCAGACAAGGATCCCTTTCCTCTTCCTCTACACATCTTTGGGTGCACCGCTTTTGTGCACTCTCCCGCTGCCACCCGTGACAAACTCTCACCACGTGCCACCAAATGTGTCTTTCTGGGCTACTCTCCCACTCAGAAAGGATATTGCTGCTTTGACCCTGTTACCCGCAAGCAATTTGTCTCTGCGGATGTCACCTTCTTTGCCAATGCCTCTTACTTCTCTCCCGCTTCCTCTTCTCCTCCTCCTACTCCTACTTCTCATACCAACCCATCCTTTCCCTCTGCTCCCACTGCTGTTCCGCCCTCTCCACCCACTCCACCGTCTTCCCCATCCTCATCATCTCCCCCCTCTACTCCGCTTTCTCCCTCCACTCCGCTGCCATCTCTCTCTACTCCCGGGCCAGCTCTCTCCACCACGGATACGCCGGATACTGAGGCACCTGCTGACCTGGCGCATCAGGCAGATCAGGGGTTCGGGCCTGAGGCACCTGCTGACCTGGATCTCCCGATTGCTCTTCGCAAAGGAGTTCGGGCCTGTACCCAACACCCGCTTGCTACAGTGGTTTCCTATGATCGTCTTACCCCTGCTCGCCGAGTTTTTGCACTGGCTATCTCGGCCACTGCCACCCCCCGTTCCTACCAGGAGGCCCTTACTATTCCTCATTGGAAAGATGCCATGGATGAGGAGATTGCTACTCTAACTGAACGGGGCACCTGGACCCTTGTTCCTCCTCCCTTTGGCACCGATGTTGTTGGCTGTCGCTGGGTCTTCGTGGTGAAGTTTCTACCGGATGGCAGTGTGGATCGTTATAAGGCTCGCCTGGTTGCCAAGGGTTTTACCCAAACTTATGGGATTGATTACTTTGACACTTTCTCTCCTGTGGCCCGTCTCAGCACTATTCGGGTTCTTCTCTCTGTGGCTGTCAACAGGGATTGGCCCATCTCGCAGCTAGATGTTAAGAATGCCTTCCTCTATGGTGATCTGCAGGAGGATGTTTACATGGAGCAACCTCCTGGGTATGTTGCTCAGGGGGAGACACGGGTATGCCGGCTAAAGAAGGCTATCTATGGCCTCAAACAGAGTCCTCGTGCCTGGTTTGACAAGTTCAGTGGCATTGTTGCGGCCATTGGTTTTACAAGAAGCTCAGCAGATCACTCCTTGTTTGTTCGGAAACCGCCTCTGGTCTTGTTGTTCTTGCGGTTTATGTTGATGACATTCTTCTTACTGGCGATGACCAGGATGGGATATTGATGACCAAGAAACACCTTCGTCAACATCTGGTCACAAAGGATATGGGCTCCCCGAAATACTTTCTGGGCATTGAAATCTCTAGAAAGCCCAACTCCATGGTCCTTTCACAACGGAAGTATGCTCTTGATCTTTTAAAGGAGGCAGGACTGACTGGTGCTAAACCTGCACGTTGTCCTATGGCTGTTGGAGAAGACAAAACTTGGACAGATGACTCACCTCTTCTCTCCGATCCTACGAGATACCGGCATCTGGTGGGCAAGCTCATATATCTCACGGTAACCAGACCCGACATCTCTTATGCTGTTGGCAAGGTGAGCCAGTTCATGCAAGCTCCGAGGGAGTGTCATCTACAATCTGCTCTGAGGATATTAGAATATATTAAAGCTGCTCCAGGGAAAGGACTCTTATTTCAGAACAATGGTCACCTTAGGGTTGAAGCGTACTCTGATTCAAGCTATGCGGATGACAAAGGGGACCGCAAATCGACTTCAGGTTTCTGCACATTTGTTGGAGGCAATCTTGTGAGTTGGAAGAGCAAGAAACAGTCTGTCGTTTCCAGGTCCAGTGCAGAGGCGGAATATCGCAGCATGGCATCGACTACATGTGAGTTGAAGTGGTTGCGGGCTCTCATGCTTGACTTAGGATAGGTTTACAACTATCCTCTTCCTATGTTCTGTGACAATAAGGCCGCGATACACATTTCCAAAAATCCGGTCTTTCATGAGAGAACAAAACACATAGAAGTCGACTGTCATTTTATTCGGGAAGAAATATTGAAGAAACAGATTTGCACTCCATTTGTTACTTCCGACAACGAGTTGGCAGATGTCTTCACCAAGCCGGTGTCCGCTTCCTTTTTCCACATCTGCGACAAGCTGGGCATGATCGATATATATGCTCCAGCTTGAGGGGGAGTGTTGAAGTTGGTGACCGGGCGGTCTGGCGGTTTGTCCTGGCGGGTTGAAGACCGCGCGGTCTGGCGGTTTGTCTCAGCCGGCTTGGAGGACGGGCGGTCTGGCGGTCTACTCTGGCGGTCTCTCTTCCTCTCTGGTGGTAGCCGTGCGGTTAGCCCTGCTATCTAACCGCGCGGCTTGTGCGGTTTGTTTTGTATAGTCCGCTTAGTCCTGTAAATTTTTAGTCCCACATCTCTTATTTGTATTCTCTCATCTCTCCTCCATTCTATATAAAGGAGGGCATACCATTGTAATAGACACCTTTTTTGGATAATAAAGTTTCAATTATTCAAAAGCTTATCCGCTTGTTCTCTACTTTTCGCTTCTTTTCGCTACTTTCTAACAATAGTTTACAGAAACAGGGGTTGTAATTGAGAAACAAGAGTTACAGCTTGAGAGAATACTTAAAGTAGTTGATCAGATTAAATCAAGAAGTGATACACAGAGGATCAACACAAGAAGATCTGTCAGTCCAACTGCAGATCTAAGAAGTTGGAGAGAGAGAGCTCCAATCAAGAATTCAGTCTTTGGAACTAAGGCTGAGAAGAAGGATTCAGAAACATCTGGATCTCAAGAAGCAGAGGTCAAGGAACAACTGCAGAAGATTCAGACTAATTCAGTTCTAACTCAAGAAGCTTTGAAGGAAGCTAAGTCAGTTTGGATCTAACTGAGTTCTTCCAAGAACTCTTCAAGAAACTCTCAACTCCTCTCTTATTTTCTGAGTTGTAGAGTTAGCAATTGTATTTTTATTTTAACTTGTAGGATCCATTGGATCTGAGAGAATTGTAAGCCTATATTATAAAGGCTGAGGGTAGGGCTTGATTGCCTGAGTGTAGGAGTTGAAGAACTCTGAGTGTAGGCCTTAATTGGCTGAGTGTAGGCCTGGGTGGCTGAGTGTAGGCCTTTGTGGCTGAGTGTAAGGCTTTGGGCCTGAGGTGTAGGAACCTAGTTGGGTTCTGAGATAGTGGAGAAGGTTGGCCGAATCTAGTACACTGCTAGATAGGCGAAGGGGGAAAGTGGATGTACCCAAAGATTGGGGAACCACTATAAATTAGTTTGTCTGCTGTGTTGTGGATTGACTGTTTGATTTCTGTAATTGCTGTTAGCTGTAGTAATCTGTGAAATAACTGTTGTGCTGCCAACAAAGTTTTAAAAAGGTTTAGGTCACCTATTCACCCCCCCTCTAGGTGTTTAGGTACCATATCTTTCAAAAATCTTTTCAAATATTGGATGTCTATGTTTACGGAACAAAATCTTATTCCCATTGACATATGATTTTTTAAGAATCAAAATCATGTCAACTAAGACATGAAAAAAAAGGTGATATGTTTTTTTCTCAGAAAGAAAAATAGGTTTAATAAAAACTTTTTGAGAGCAACCTTTATAAATTAAACGTTCATATATTTCAAAAAAAAGCTTGGAAAAACATAATATGAAATCTAAGGTTGTTATTTTCCAACAAAATAAATATACAGCTATTTAGATAAATTATAAGTAATGCTGAAAACAGGTACCTTATCTAAATAAAAAAGCGTATGAAATTCTTTAAAACTTAACCCAGATATCTAAATTTATCAATCTCCAATTAATAAACGAATAGTAAACAACGAATTAATAAAATTCGGTTATAAATTAACTCGCAACTAAATTTGTGGAGAGCGAAAAGGGTTAAGAATGAGATATTCGATTTATTGCTCACAATTTTTTGGTATTTTAGGGTTTTATTATTTTTTGGAATTTTGATTATCATTTTTTTTGAATTTTAGGGTTTTTATCATTTTTATTTTTTGATTATTATATTTTTTGATTTTTTTATGGTTTTTATCTTTTTTATTTTTTGATTTTAAGTTATTCTCTATTTTTTATGTTTATAAGTGTTTTTTTATGTTTATAAGTTTTTTTTGGATTTTTAGAGTTATTCACTTTTTAGGAGTTTTGGTTGTTCTAATTTTTTTGATGATTTTTTTTAATTTTTTGACAATTTTTATCAAGTTATTTACAAGAAAGAGATGAAAAAGAAGTGTTATTTATGAAGAAGAGGGGGGAAAGAGTAAGGTTTTTTACAAAGAAGAAGAGAGGGGGGAAAAAGAAAGATTTTGTTAACAAAAATATGTACAAAACAACAACTTTTTGAATTTTTTTGTTTATAAGTTTTTTTTATGATTTTTTGTGTTTTATGAAAATTTTTTGAATTTTTTTTTATAAAAGAACAAGGAAAAATATTTTTGAAGATTTTAATTTTTGCAATTTTTGGTTTTTTTGATGAGTTTTTTATTATTGCAGAATATAAAAGTGTAAAAATAGAAAAAATAAGAAAACACCACCATACTTAAACCCAACATTGTCCCCAATGTTGCAATCTAATATGCGGAACGATAATAGACAGAATATAATATGTACAAAAAGAAAAAGAGTGGTAGAAGCCTCCCTAAGACGAGATTGGGGAGGCCCATTTGGAACCCTGCATTATTTAGAAAAAAAGAAAGAAGCAAAAAGATAACAAAAAAATGAAAAAAAAAAAATTCGACCAAAAGGTTATGTGTGTGTGACTCGAAGCTAACATCTTATCTTTTGAGCATGTATAGAAATGCGTCCCCTAACGCGCACAATAGTGAAGTGCGCCGACGCGAGAAAAATAGATATATAAGGTTTAATAATAGAAAAATTCTATTTATTTTCAATGTTTAGTATATTTGGTAAAAACTTTTTTGGTTTTTTTAAAGAAAATAAAAGAAGTTAAAACAAAATATATACGAGAATTTTTTTTGTGGTTTTGTAGGAGAGGACTTTTTTGTTGCTACAGATATATATATGGTAAATAACAAATTAGTATATATATACATATATATATATATATATATATATATATATATATATATATATATATATATATATATATATATATATATATATATATATATATATATATATTTGTGTTTTTAACTAGTGTTTTTTGGAGTTTATTGTTTTTTCGTTGTTTTTTGGGGTTTTTAGTTGTTTTTTTAGCTTTTTATAAGTTTTATAAAATAATAGATTTTTTTGTTTTTTAGATTTTTCATAAAAATAACAAAATGTTTTAGTTTTTAGTTTTTTTAGATTTTTATAAGTTTTATAGTTTTTCAAGATTTTTTTTTATTTTATAGGTTTTTTTAAAAGTTTTTTTTATAGTTTTTTGTGAAAATTGTTTTTAAATTTTTTTGGTATTATGATAAATATATGAAATAATAACTATAAACTAAGGTTCTATTTTTTTAAGTTAAGTATTATTTTGTTTTTTTATATTATTTTTGTGATTATTATTATTAGTAGTATTGTTTTGTTGGCCATTTTTTTTAATATATATATATATATATATATATATATATATATATATATATATATATATATATATATATATATATATATATATATATATATATATATATATATATATAAAGGTAAAAGTAATAGGTCTCCAGAGTTTAAAATAACTACTCGAAATGTCCCCGGCAACGATGCCAAAAATTTGATGGTTAAAACTCGCGGCGCCCCGCGGGTGTTTATTTGGAAAAAGAGAGGATTATATATTTTATTTTGGAAGGACGGGGCGTGCGGATTTATTAATTATAAAAAGTTGAAACCGAGTTTTATTGAGAGCAGGCAAGTGCACCTATCGCGTGTAGTACAAGATATTCCAGTGTGGAATATCGAGGTCGTATTGTTCTCGGGGTCGTGTTTATTATTTCTACTCTTCCCTATAGGGGACTAATATTTTACCGATATTTTATCTTGTCAGAATATATTTTTATATATATAAAAAGGCAGAAAATAAAAGCTTTAAAAAGGATGGAGCCGATGAAGGGCTTAGCACAACCGCATCAAATAAAATTTTAACTAAAATAAACATTTAATAAAAAGAGATCCTAAGTTTCAAATTAATTAAGGTGGAGACTTGGCCGTGGCGGTTCCACTAAAATGAGCTCACCTATCTCTAGTACGATCGCTCACCTGAACATTAAGACTATTCGACCAGGCTCTCGTCCGACGAAGGATTCCTCTTAATGCCCGCATTACGCTAAGAAACCCGCTATTGGGTGAGGAACCCAATCCGCTAGAGTTGCGCACCTCCTCTCTCTTGGATTAGTGCAGAACATCCTTTGCCTAGGGGTGATCGGTCCATACGCATGGCCTCTCAGCTTGCTAGCGTATGGACTACGGAAATAGAGCCCACACATCGATTATGTGGTTCTACGCTACGTAAAGCCGGGGCAAACCTTAAGTTAATTTAATTAATTAGAAAAATAGGACCTTTAATTATTTAAAGCTATTTTATCTGTCTTAATACTCTTCGATACTGTGGGCTAAGAGCGATTAGCCACTCATCGAAATGGGGACGGCTTGCGGTGAAAGCAATAAAATGAAAGTAGAGAATGAAAGCAGGAAATAAAGTAGTAAAAGAAAGCAGGAAATTGTGAGTCCTACTCAAACGAGTAGGCGAGAAATGAAAGTGAGTCCAACTCAAACGAGTAGGAGAAAATAAATGCACCCACGCACGCACTCTACGGAAATAAACAATCACACATACACACTACAGAAAATGAAAAAACACTAACTCACTCTACAGAAATAAATACACACACACACAACTGAAATTAAAACACACACACATAACATAAATTAAAATGCACCCAAACACTCACGCACTCTACAGGAAGGAAACACATGCACACAATAGAAATAAAAACACACTCACGCAATCTGCTTGAAATAAAAATGCATGCACTCTACATGAAATAAAACTTACTAACGCATTCTACAGGAAGGAAAGAAAGCTATAAAATCAATCTCATACACACGAGCACACGTACAAAAATACGAAAAATAAAGTTCTCTAAAAAATAAAACAACTGCATTTCTACCGCAAGAATAAGGTAGAAATGCATCGAAAGAAGAAATTAAAATTAACGGAGCAAAAAGTTTTGCAAATAAACGCAAAATGAAAGTGTTCGAAAAATTAAAACGAATACATTTCTATCGCTAAAATGCGGTAGAAATGCATAAAAAGAGAGAATAAAAATTAAACGAGCAAAATGATTTTTGAAATAAAAGCAAAATGAAGCTGCTTGAAAAATTAAAATGACAGCTTATTCATTCTTTTAGCTTTATAAAAACGCTTAAAAGTGGAAGAAAGGGTAAAAGAAGGAAATGTTTTACGAACCTAAAAAGACAAAGTAATATGAAAAAAACAAAACCACTTTAGATTCATTTTCATAACTTTATAAGGATTAAAATAAAGAGTACGGACAAATCCTAACACTAAACGAATCTAAGTAAATGAAACTAAAACATAAAAAGACAAATCTATACTGATACACGCACACACCCATACGAAAATAAATAGAGAAAAACAAAAGAAAAATAAGATTGCGTAAGGGGAGTTGCTTAGATTCATTCCAAAGCCATATGAAGAGAAGAAAAAAACACATTTTATTAAGTTAAAAAAAACGAGTTACAAATGAACGAAAACAAAACCTAAGGAGAGGGGAGAAAATCCCTTACATAGCATTGGAATTCATCTAAGCAGCATAACACCTTAGCAAAATGGTTTAAGAAAAGGGAACAGGAAGACATACTGCAAGTTTCTATTTATAGGAGAAAAATTTCAAGGTACACGCCCTCTAACACGGGCGTGTCGGGGGGCATGTCAGCACTATACATGAGTTGATCTGGGGATTTGATGGCTACTTTGACTTCGGGGCGGTCCACGTGGAAGTCACTCCCGTGACTCTGCCGACACGGGCGTGTCAGAGGGCGTGTTAGGAAGGTTGATCCGGGACGGGTTGTGTTGAAAAGTCACTGTGCTGTCTTGTCGGTCCAGGTGGAGAAGTCATGCCAGTGTAGCATCTTGACACGGGCGTGTCGAGACGGTCGACGATCATCGAGTGCGATTTCGTCGAGCTGGAGTGACACGGGCTTAGGTCACGAGTCATGTCATTTGACACGGGCGTGTCGTAGGGCGTGTCACATTTTTCTCATCATATTCTTCTGATTTCACGGGAATTGAAGGACCCCGCCTAGGTCACGGGCGTGACCGAAAGTACACGGGCGTATACTATTCACTTTTTGGAAATTTTCCTGAAACTTTCGGGAAATAAAAATAAATCTAAGTTAGCATAATATTTACAAAATAGGAGCAATTTATTAAACAAAAATAACTAAAAAAGACAAAAAATAGTCTAAAACGACTTATTTATTGTACGTAAAAATACGTATATTTACAACTCATCAAATATTTTTGGTGAATCCCTTGCTCTTCACAGAACCTTATCATGCTATCCGACCGAAATACAGTCCCATGGTCACTTCTAATTTTGACAACAGTATTGTCCAATTCATTCTGAATTTGCTTGACAAATGTTTTGAAGACATCAAGGGTTTCAGGATTTTTCTTCAAAAAGAAAACACAGGCAAATTTGGAAAAGTCATCAACAACACAAGGGTGTAGACTTTCCTACCTAGACTATGAACTTGCATAGGACCAAACAAGTCCATATGCAAGTGGTATAGACACCTCACAGAGTCTTTGATCCCAATGCTCTTGAAAGAAGCTTTGGTCTATTTTCCTTTTTGGCATGTAGAGCAAATTCCTTCCTTAGTGCATTTCATTTTAGGACCATTCCTAACTAGCGCTTCACTAAAGAGCTTGCCAATTGTCTTATAGTTCAAATGATCTAGTTTCTTGTGCAATTGGACACAATAGAGATTTTATAATTTGCGACTAAGCATATAGGAGAGTATATATCTAAACACATAAAATTTAAACAGTAGACATCCCACTCCTAGTGCCTATCAAGATGACCTTTGGGTCACTCAACCTCTTAATACGACACTCATCCTTGTGGAATACTATATCATAGCCAAGATCATAGAGTTGGCTTATTCCTATCAGGTTGTGTTGCAACCCTTCCACATAAGCTACTTTTGTGAGAGTGACTATGATATTTGTGATCATACCATAACTTCTGGTGACTCCTCTATCTAATCCACCAAAGATCACTTTGGGTCCATCCTTTACTGGAGTGTACTCCCTCAAGTTACTTCTTGCTTCAATCATGTGCCTGGAACATCCACTGTCTAAGTATCATATAGTGGTATGGGCACTTGGACTAACCTGCAAGACATGATTTAGTTTACCTTAGGACCCCAATTGGTATTGGTTCCTAGGTTCTGATTAGTCTGAAAAAAGACTTGTCTACCAGCAGCTTTTCTGACTGGTGGACTAACTATTGCTCTAGGCATAATAGGATTTTGCCAGCAATCTATGACATAGTGGCCCACTTTCCCACAACACCAACACTTATGAATGTTATACCTTCTTTTTGGAGTTGGTCTACTAGCTATGCTGACAGTAGCTCTCTGTGGAGAAGGAACAAAAGCAACCTTTCTCAAGTACCTTTCAGCTAGGATTTGGCTGAATGTAAGTATTCCAGTAGACTTATTTAGCTTGCTTAGAATGCCTTCAGCAGTAGCCTTCTTTGCAAAAGAAATGCTCTTGATAGCATCAAAAATAGCCAAATCACGCTTGCTGATATACTGACCCTTAGTTAGAGTCTATGTTGGATGCCCTAAAAATTTGGCTGTAGCCCCAATCTTGAGAGTGAGGGCTGGAGAACCAAAGATAAATGATCCATGATCGGCCATTTGAATTTATTCATGGGATGCCTTGAAGGCACTCATCCCCATTCCTCTTCTCCTTCCATTGTAAGGTACACTTATATTCTTCCATGAAGAATTCCCATTCATCAAGTGACCATACATGGAGTCCTGGTCATACCTATTAGAAGGGAGTATTACCCATTCAAAGTTAATGGGTGGTTGAACTGGAGATTTTTCCTTTCCTTTGAAATGGGCTTCCCTTGTGTTTCCCATGAATCCTAAGCCCCTCTTGTTTCTCTGAGAGGAGGAGTCATGATGAGAAACATAGAATTGGGCTTATAGTAGCAAGCCATAATCCTCTTCTCCCTCTGGAGTTTCTCTTCCAGATCTCTAATGAGACTGTCCTTATATTTAATGATGTCAATCTGAATGATTGTGATGTTCTTTAGTTGTCTAACCTCCCATATTTTCTGTTCCAGTAAGTTTGCTGACTCAGACTGTAGGGAAGCAGCATGCTGAAGCAAGATAAACTCCTCAGCCTTCTTTTTGGCCAGCTTCTTTCTTTTCTTAAAAGCATTCAGAAGTTCACCATACATATCAATTAGTTGATTGATATCTTCCTCAGATTCAGAGCCACCTTCATACCTTGATGAAGATGCTTCAGAATTGGGACCAGTCTCACATTCTGACTCAGATGATGAACTAGATAGAGTGTGTACCTTAACTAGATTAAGCTGATCCTTACAGGATTACTCATCAGACCGTACCATCAGCCCATAGCTGCTGATGATATCTTCATCTCTTTCATCCTCCTCGGAGTCACTATCCTACTATGACAGAGAGTCCTTGATCCCTATCTTGACAACGGGATAGTCTTAAGATTCTTCTGCCTCAATAATAACCAGCCTTATGTAGGATTCTTCTTCTTCTTCTTCTTCATCTTCAGACTCTGATAAAGATGAGTCTATACATCTCTTCTCCTTCTTTGTAATGAAGTACTTCTCCTTCTTTCCCTTAAGTTGGTGAACCTTCTTCTCACCAGCTTCCTTTCTCTTGACTTGGTAGTGGGCTACAACATGCCCTGGCTTGCTGCAGTAATAACACACAACTTTAGAAGAAATATATTTACTAGTTTTAGTGTCATACCTGTCCTCCTTAAAAGGTATCTTCTCTGTTCTGTAGTGGTCCTTCTTGTGATGAGATGAGGAGGAAGGTTTGCTCCTCCACCCCTTCCTCTTCATCAGCTTCAGAAATTGCCTGGAGAAGACAGCAAAGTCCTCATTAGACATATTGTAGTCTAATGTGCTTGGTTCTGAGCTGTCTAACTCAACTGGCATTCTTGCAGGAGATGAAATCCTCTCCTTGCTACTCTTTGAGCTCTGTGCCTTGAAGGCCATAACCTTCTCCCTGATCATAGATCTGTTGCGTGTCTCCTCCTCTTTACTGGTAATTAGCTGCAAGACAGCATCTTCCCAAATTGAGTTGGTGGTGGAGTATCAGCCAGCTTTGCTACCTCCCTGTTGGCACATTGGTGTCCTAGTCTCTAGTTAGAGACCGTAGCAACTTGTTAAAAGTCTTTATTTCAAGGATAGCTAAATCACCTAGAATGGGGGGGGGGGGTGAATAAGTTTCTTAGTCCTTACTGACTATCTTTTATTATCTTTTAGTTTGCTGCTTTAGAGGTTGGTTAATTTCTTCTTTCAAGATGAGCTACCTACACAAAGAAAACCAACACAACAGTGCACACAAAGATTTATAGTGGATCCCCAATCTTTGGGTACATCCATTCTCCTCCCACCTTGCAAACATCTTATTGGTCAAGGATCTTCTCCAAACCAATGCTTCAAGGAGCTTACACCTCTGATCCCTCAGGATCTCTCAGTCTCCTCAAAGACTTACACCTCAGCCACAAGGGCCTACACTCAGTGATACAAGTATCACCTACCTCAGGAAATTAAGCCCTACCACTCTGGCTATGTTGGATAGCCCAACCTCAGGGCAAACTTTCTCCTACAACTCAGAGAGATACAATCTCCAACATCTTAGGAACAAGTGCCCTACCACTCAGTGATCAACTGATCACCTACCTCAGAGCAAGTTTGCACCTACCTATCAGATCCACAAAGGATCCTACAAGATGGAAATGGGTTGATGAGGTTCTTGATTAAACGCAAGAGGAACTCCTCTGTGACAATTTACCTAGGGTGAGTTAGACTCAGCCCCCAATATGACACCAGGAATGTTTTCCTGTGTCAACTTTACTAGACTAAGTGCACCTTACCCCCAAATACTTCACAACAACAAGTATATCCACTTGAGTTGGAAGTGACATGCAAAATACTTTTCTGCCTCTTTCTGAACTGACCCAAAGGTTAAGCTTACTCTTCTTCACAATAACAATGATATAGAAGCTTTGGCTTATGCTGGAAGTAACTTGTAGATCAGCTTCTTTGCTCCTTTCTGAACTAAGCCAACAACTCAGCTCTATCTTCTTCTTCACAGCTCCCCAAGAGAATGTTTTTTAGAATTTATTGGCTGAATCTATGAAGCACCTACAATAAGGGTTGGCCCTAGCTGCTATCTCTTTCTCAGAGATTAACCCTGAGCTTGCTAGCTAAAGCAGATGAAGATGGCACAAGAAATCTTGCTATTGAAGATGTTGATCTTAACAGCTAACTTGATCTGCCACTTGACTTGCTTGTCTTGGGCTCTCTGTTCTTCAGCAACACCCACAACAATGCCGATTATGAAGAACTTCTGTAACAGTTTATGTTTTCAGTAAAGAGCATTTACTTTTATTTATTGTAAGCCAACAACTCTTTTTGTACAACCCCGTACCCAGCCAAGTGGGACCCTCCCTAGATAGAGGGACCGGGATATACTATGGGCGATGATTTGGTGCAGTACGGTTCAAGCACATGCAAGCACTCGTGCACGCGTGCGGAGGTTTTGTGCTTGTAGGATTTTTACAAATATATGTTAATATTATAATATATATATATATATATATATATATATATATATATATATATATATATATATATATATATATATATATATATATATATATATATATATGTATATCGAGTTTGATAAAAGGGGGGTCATGGGGTGAGAAAGCAAAATGAAAAAAGTAATAAAGATGAAGGAGAGGAGGGTCTCGGGTACAGCAGGAAGATAGAGGAAAAAAGGAAAAAGAAAAAGAGGAGAGGGGGGCTCGGGTATAACAGGAAGAAAGAAGAAAAAAGGAAAAAAGAAAAAGAGGAGAGCAGGGGGCTCGGGTTCTGGAAAAAGAAAAATTGAACGGGTCATCTTATTCTGGTTTGGTTATTCTCCAATGCAGCCCCCACAGCCTCATGCAGTTGTTGGATGATGACGTCGGGCTTC
This sequence comes from Platanthera guangdongensis, assembly GCA_039583875.1. Lineage (NCBI taxonomy): Eukaryota > Viridiplantae > Streptophyta > Magnoliopsida > Asparagales > Orchidaceae > Platanthera > Platanthera guangdongensis. Next base: position 132,046,230 of record CM077162.1, on the reverse strand, counting down.
TCCCCCTCTGACCTCGCAGCTGTCGTCGGAGTCCACCTAGGGATCTGATGATGTCCCATATCTATCTAACGAGCGGTGCTGACAAAGTACTCCTTGAGCTCCAACGCCCTGAAGACCTCCACCCAATAGACTCTCCACCGTAGATCTCTCCAAATGGCATCCTTCTAGATCCTCAATCTCGGGCCTCTGTCATTCTTCCATTTCCGACGCCAAGGAGAGTTCTTCCTTGTGGTCCGCCGGATTCCACAATCTCCCGATCATATCCTTTCCCTATTTGATCTTCAGTTCTCACAGACAGCCGCCACACTATTTGTTTATCTAGAGGGCCATTCATCTGACACTGTTGCTAAGGCTTTAGGTATATAGAGAAGAAAGGAGGTGAAAGTGCAAGGTAGATCTGAAATACTCTAGATGGGGGGGGGGGGTGAATAGAGTATTGTGCTCTCTTTTAAAAATTCTTTACAACTTTTGTTGTATTCCTAAGTGAACAGGTCAGTTAATAAAACAATAAGCACAGCAACCTAACTAATCACATAGCACAGCCAAAACAAAAAAAAATAGGGCAACCTGACGACACAAGAAATTTTATAGTGGTTCCCCAACCTAAGTACATCCACTCTTCTACCACCCTGGTAGGAATCCACTCAGGTTTTTGATCAGGTGCCTGACACCAATGAGCTTTTGTTCAGGTGCTCAAAAACCAAAACCTCAAGTCTTTTGGAAGGAGACTTGTAACCGGGAATAATTTTGAAGGGAATTAAAAACCTGTACAGAAGTTGGAAGAGAGGTGATGGTGTCTTCTCTTTCTCAATAACAACTGAGAAGACTGTGGATTGATTTCAGCAGATTTGCTCCCCCTGAGATCAGGAACACTGGAGCACTGCTGCATGGTGACAGGTCTTTAAAACTTGAGTGCATGGACCAGATATTGCTTCAGGAACTTCTTTGACAGATAGAGTTTTGTTGGTGACAGGTCTTTAAAACTTTAGTGCCTGGACCAGAGATTGCTTTAGGAACTTCTTTGACAGATAGAGTTTTGTTGTCCTTTTGAAGTTGTCCTATAGGATTGAAGATGTTCTCTGGCCTGGGCTGATTGCGAAAAGAACTTTTGATTGCTGTAAGATTGTTTTTCTGTGCAATCTGTCTGTGTCTGTATTGTTGATTGTATCTCTTACTGATTAATCCTTTTCTTTTGTCGTCTCTTTGTTGACTGAGAAACATTCGAAATTTGAATGTTGAGCAGTAATTGCAGTCAGCCTTGGAAAAAAGCGGCAATCAATGATTTCCCTAACTGTCCCATGGAAAAATGGCATGTAATGGTCCATAGTCAATGCGCGTTATAACGGTAACATTCCGAGAAGATTGAGCATTGATAACTCAGGAATCATCGCCAAGAAATGGGACGGGAAACTGGAGAAGGCCTAATCTGGAATCGTCGAACGAAGAACAGGAATCGTCGAGCTGAGTTCACAGTTCGTCGAGCTGAGCTGATGAGTTCGTCGACCAGACAATAACAATAGTATTCAAGGGAAATCTTTGTCAATTTTGCTTTAACATTCGTCGAACTGACAATCTTCATTCGTCGAGCTGAGAATCATCATTCGTCGAACTGAGATCCAAATTCGTCAACCGAAGAATGATTGAGGACTTAGAATCTGAAAAGTCTCTAACTGAGAAGGAATCAAATCGTTGACCACAAATCGTCGAGCAGAGAATAGTTCTGGCTTAGTCAAAATATTCTGCATCTACTGATATTCAGTGTCGACATAAGTTGGTGTCGACTGATTGATCTTGGTGTCGACACAAATCTTCTGGTGTGGACATAAACTGGTGTCAACATAAACTGGTGTCGACACAAATCCTCTGAATTCAGAATTCGTCGAGTAGAGTACTGAATTAGTCAACCAAAGAAGCTGTGAACTTGGGGTCCAAGTTCGTCGAGCTCAGAGTCCTGTTCGTCGACCAAAGCCTGAAGTTGGACTTAGAAAAATCTGGAGTTGTCCTGACTTTAGCTTGTTGAAGAAACTCAGTCTTCGTCAAACAAAGAACAACGATCGTCGAGCTCAACACCAAGAAATGTCTCACGATCGTCGAGCGCAGAACACCTTTCATCGAGCTGAGTTCGACGAACGTCGAACTCACTTTACTTAGTCTTGAAATCTTCTAAGTATGGAGTCTCTGATGGTCTTGTTGATAGCTGGTCCATCTGAAGTTTACTCTAAGGACTTGTCCTATACTCTAGGACACAAACTAGACCCTGGCTATACATGATGGGTCACATCCTAAGCTAGTGAACCTAGCCCAAATCAACTATGGATCCAACAATCTCCCCCTATTTGGGTGAGGTCACTAAGAGACTCAAAACAGAAATAAACAGATAAACAAAGCAAGAAGAGAAATATATCTGGCAGTGAATTACTAACACATGCAGTAGATATATATATATACATGCTTTGTTTGAGACACATAGCATAGTTTGAAAACAAATGCAGAAAGAAAATTTGAAACAAAATAAAGATTACTTCTTCTTTTTCTGCAAGGACTTGTCTTATGTTTTCTTTTCTCCTGGCTTTTTGAAGATAATTTCTATGGTTAGATCTAGAGCCCGTTCCTTAGTCATAGTCAAGTCAACTGCCCCAATGATCTTCAGTGATGTAGCTCTAGGGATAACTGCTTCAGGATGGAGCTTCATATAATCATCAACATTGAAGAGCTTGTTTCCTTTGTCAAATCTCTTTAATTCTTCCTTCCTGTACTCAGACTTGGTTGAGAGAGCTGAAATGTCTTTACCTTTAGCTTTGGCTTTATTAATCAATGACAGACCAATAAGTTCCTGGAATCTGACCATTCTTGCAGTGTTGGCAGTTTCAAGATCTTCAAATGGAACAGGAGGAGAGTAAGGCCTTTTTGGACTGTCAGCTTTTTGATCTTCAGATGTTTGTTGCTTTTGTTGCTGATGCTGTTATTGATGTTGATTTCCTGAGGATGGTTGCCTCTGCTGGCTGCTTCTAGAGGATCTCCCTGAGTGTCTCTGATAGGTTTGTATGGGGGCAGAACTCTAAGAGCTAGAGCCAGTGGCACCAGCTGCTGGAGGAGGAGGAGGAGGTGGAACCTTTCTATATCTGTGGATTGGAGGAGGAGAATATCTCCTACTTCTTTTCCTTTTCTTCTATTGGTTCTTTGATAACGACATCCATGCAGGAATTCCCTCATAAGGAGTAACATTGTGCAGAATATAATAAGGGGTGTCAGCAGATGGATTAGGCTTAAGAGCTGGAGGAGGAGGAGCCTTCCTTTTCTTTGACAGCATTTGTTTTTTCTTCCTGGAGGCTTCTTCATCTGAATCATCATCAGCTTCATCATCTTCAGTATCAGAACCCTGAGGGTTATCATATAAAGAATCCAATGCTTTTAAAGCTTTATCATCAATAATAGTCTTTATTGTAGCAGGGGCAGAAGTAGAAGTTTCAGGAACTGGAGTTTCAGCAACAGTTGAGGAGGAGACTGTACATGAATCAGACATAGTTGGGACAGAGCTTTCAGCTGCTGCCTTATTCTTCTCTTCAATATCAGCCAAGATTAGCTCATCCAAATCTGGCATAGGAGAGTCATCCAGAACAAAAACTGGTACTGAGATATCTTCTGGAATATCTGTAGATGATGGAGCAACAACTGGAAGAGCAAAACTGTCACAGAGTTGCTTTGCAACTACTGGACTTATTGGAGAGGTATAGGGAACAATAGCCAACTTTGGCTTAGTAAAGTCTGCTGGAAGAGACTGCATATGTACAGTATCAAAAACTTGTAGTAATGCTTGTAGATCAACTGTGGGATTGAGAATGAAATCACCAACAGTTTCAGCAGTATCCATGTCAGCAATATCCATATCAGTATTAATAAAATCAATCAAATCAATTAAATCTGCATCTGTAGTATCTTGATATACTTCTGTGGGGACTGAAAAATCTACAGTATCTGCATGAGAATCTGTATCTGAAGCCTATGCTGCTGCTTCATCATCAGGCATCTCCCCCTGCCTGGGTTCAGTGGGAACTGAGGCCAGGCCCTGGACTGAGGAGGGGGCAACAGAAAGGGCAGAAAATTGAGCAGATAAAGAATTGATAGAATTCACAAGAGGTGGTAATGGCCTTTGTGATAAGGGATTTGATGAGGGGAGTGAGAATGGTAAGGATAGATGATATGGTAGTTGAATCAAAGGAGGAAGGGGAAGAGGATGGAATGGATGGTAGAACTACTGATATATGATGAGTGGAGGGGGATGAAGATGGAATGGTGGCATCTGGCATGGCAATGTCTGTGGGTAGGGTGTAGGATGGAATGGAGGACAAATGAGGGGGAAGTGGAGACTGAGGTGTGAGAATATGTGTGTCATGAGGTGAAGCAGGGGGTGCGGGTTGTTAATTAGCTTGCAGAGGTGATGATGGAGGTGGAGATGGGATGTTGGTGATGTCCAGTGTTGGATATGGAGGAGGAGTAGGAACATGAGGAGGCTGCTTTGCTGGAAGGGGTGCTGGAGGAGATGGTGGATGGGGAAGGATCTCCTCAACAGGTGTGGGAGTGGCTTTAACAGCCCTGGTGCCTTCTGAAGCAGGGATGGAAGAGGAGAAAACTTTGGATGGCTTGGAGATCGTCATCTACCATCTGCCAAACAAAGCGCAGGTGAGGCGCTTGCTGGAATTGATGAAGATGGTCGGGGAGACCATAAATTCACCAGCCTTTTCCTTGAGGAAGATCCCCAGGGTTCTTCCAAAACAAACCTCTTTCTTGCTGATCTTCTTCTTTATCAGATCAAAGAAGATCTTGCTCCAATCAACAAAACGCTTATTCACCACAGTACACATGATAAGGAATTGATGTCTTGTAAATGTGGTCGTGCGCTAAGTGCTTGCCCATCAGTATTTTTCCCACAATGTCCGCCAAGAACTAATAGGCGGCAGGGGGTTGTTTCTTTAACAACTTATTAGGGTTGCTTCCAGAAAACCCCACCAACTTCAGCATTGAACTGTATTCTTGAGAATCCATTTCCATATCATCTTATCCATTTACCAAACCAAAAATTTTAGAAAGAATTGCGGGAGATAACGGAACAGCATTACTCCTGATATTTCATGTCAATGTATCATCCTCAGAAACAGTAGACGTGTATACCCATTCTCTAATTTCAGTTCCATGCAGTTTAATCCGTCTGGTCATGAATTCCTTGAGACCAAGTTCCTCTAATAGTTCCAGAATGTAGAGAAATATTGGGTCAGAGTGTTGGAGTGAATCGAAATCCATGTCAAAGCCGGTATCAAATTTCATGGCAGCCAAAGCTCCTATTGGAATTGCCATTGATGACCTGCAAGAAAGATAGAGAAAACGGCGATCAAGAGCAACAGAACTGAAAGTGCGGGACGGAGGTCGAAGAAAACCTAGATATAAGATTTTCAGAATATGAATGGACAATCTCCATTCCACGAAAAAGAAACAATTCTTCGAACTGAGGTCTGATGAGTCCATTTTATATACCTATTTTCGGACTCATCTGGGTTAGTTTTAACGCGTTTGCACTTCACTTTTAGTTCTATATCATTCATATTTCATCTTATCTTTATTTCCATAGGAAGTGCACATTTATGCCCGTGGTTGTGTATTTTGTTATTTTTATAGTTTGTACTCCTTTGTGTGATTGCCTGGAATGTCTACATATATCAGTGATTGGTTTTTCCTTTCAGTACAGGGGTCGTGTGCGTGTTCCGGGATGGTTGTGAAACAGGAATACTACGCACGATCATGGGATCTAATGCGCACGACCACTGGTCGTGCGCCCCTGCTCGTGCGCACTACTCTACGTTTTCCAGAATCAGCCTGGGGTAAGCGCACGACCACTGGAACTAGTGCGCACGACCACCGGTCATGCGCCACTATTCGTGTGCATTGATTCCTCTTTTCTGGAGTCCTGTCTGGGGTAATCGCACAACCATTGGACTTAGTGCGCAAGACCACTGGTCTTGCGCCACTACTCGTGTGTGTTATCCCAGTTCTTCTTCCTGATCTTCCATGCCAGTGCGCACGATCACCGGACATAGTGCGCACGACCACTGGTCGTGCGCCTGTGATCGTGCGCATTGTTCATTTCTGCTTTGTATAAATAGTGCAGGTCTCGCCCTAATTAAGAGGATCCGGAGCTCGACATTTCTCCGCCGTTTTCCGCCTTCTCCGTCGTTCCCCTTCATCTTTGACCCTAGGGAGGTGCTCCGGGAAAGCATTCACCGCCAAATCCAAGCCGGAGCTTCCTCTCGGCCTCCTCCATCATCTCTTGGGTTCATTTCAAGCTTCAACGCCATAGCCATCAAGCAAAGGAAAGCTTGCAAACTTCGTCCTCTATCGTGACACGAAGAAGACGGGCCATTGGAAGGTGGTGACAACCCTTATCTATCCCGGACACAGTTGAGGGCCGAGCTTGGACGCGGAATGACAACCCGATGTTTCCAACCGTGAATCCTCAGCAAGACTTCGGATTCGGTCGATCTCTTGACTTGTTCTTCCTTTATTGTTGTTTATGTGTTGTTGTAAACCTTATTTATAGATGATGTGTGCTTATTTGTAAAATGTTTTTATACAATCATGTCTATGTGATTTTGTATTTTCGTTCTTTGCTTGAGGTGCGCCATATTCCATCCACCACGATCCACCCTTGCCGTTCTAGCAATTGCTTGAAGCGTGCGCAGCGAAGAGGTGCTCACGACCCTCATTCCATCATTCTAACCACCTCATCCGCAAGCCTACTCATCCATCTGCCTAGCGATTCAGTGCACAGTGGCCCAACTAGTTTTCCATCCCGCCTGGCGAAGCATCGCATTGTGGCGTTGCATAGGAGTAGTTGATCGAGTTTTATTTTCTATTTTCGCAAATATCAAAACCCCCCCTTAGTTAGCTCCGACCTAAGGACTTCATTCTCAAGTCCTCCTCAAAATTAACTCCACCTTACTGTGTTCCTTGAGCGATCGATACTTGGGAAAGCCCCCATTTTATATTACTTGTGCGACCGGTTCACTGCCGTGATCTTACACATCAAGTTTTTGGCGCCGTCACCGGGGAACACAGTCATGTGAGTTTTTGGAGAGGGAGATAATAGATTGAAGCCCTTTTCCATTTGTGCATATCATTTTTTTTTATTTATTTGCTTTGGTTATTAGAATTTTTATTTTGCTTATTTCCTTTTTCCCTTTTCTGATTTTTGATTTAGATAGCAGATCCGTGCTATTTTTCATTTTAGCTGTGTAGCACTTTTTCAGCAATTATTTTTGTTCGTAATGGATCCTGATGCTGAGTGCCGTCTACTTGACACTTTGCGCCGATCCATCGATGTCATTGCTGTTATGAATGCCGAGCATTGCATTCGATGTTTATTATGTCAAGGTGTGGGCCACATGTTGAAGGATTGCCCTTGTTTGTGCAATCCTTCTCCCTCTGAGGGTGTGTGTACAACAACCTCCCGTTCGCGGAAGACTATTGTGGACAAGCCTACCAAGGTGTTGCCTGGCCCATACACTGACATAACGCACTTTTCTCATTCTCTACCCGTTGAGATTACCGAAGAATCTCTAGCCGCATACAACTCTTTCATGGGTCCCTCGATCCCTTTTTACGAGCTTCCCTTGAGTGATGATGATCACTCTGGTATTAGCCAAAAAAAAGAGGAGCAGGAACTCATGGACGCTCCTATATGGGACGATGAGATTGTTACGGTCGTCGACGGGGTGGCGTCTGCGAATGAATGTGCGAGGGGGCCTGCTCATTCAGTGCTTGATTTTGAGAGCAGCCTTGCCCCTCCGCAATTTTTGGCGGATTGTGCTATTCCTCTTTCTTGTGAGTCGGTTGATGATGCCGTAATTGTGGATGATTTGGTGCCCGAGGTTGCTCCGAAGTGGGATAATGATTCCTCTATCTCCGACGGAGAAGGTGGATCTTCGGAACACTTTTACGCACCCCGGTGGGATGAGGAATATCCCATTTCCGATGAGGAGGTTTGCACCTCCTTATTGGATGAGGCCATTCCTCTAACCACCGCGGACCTCGAGTTCTCGGATTCCCCTTGGTACGACTCATATGACACCGACAGTGATATATGCTTGGATCCTGCTGAGAGTGACACCAGGATCACTCTCCCATTTTCTGATTATTTTAGTTCTTCGACTCCTTTATTTCTGGATCTCCCTTATCTATCTGAGCCTGTGCAGGCTGAGTCTCCACGCGTATGCTGGGATTATGATGATCCTGGTGTTCTTGTCGTTGCCATCACGCCCTGCACACCTGTGATTGACAATGCCTTGCTAGGGGAGGATACTTTTTGTTATAAAATGAGTGAGTACCAGGCCTCATCCTCATCCTATTCCATATTTCCTCTGCCTGCGAGGAGCAAGCATGATTATTTAGGTAGAGGGGTAACTGTTCTATCCCCGTATAGGTACCCGTTACCGAAACGAATATTGGAACAGTTACATGTGCATTTTTTGTTTCATAGGCCCATTAGCTAGAACATTTTCGTAGCTGAATAAGTCGTGCTGGGAGGATAATAACCCCAGTACTTATCTTTCATTTTCTGCATTTTGTTTTTCATGTCTATTTAGTTTTAGTATTTCTTTGTAATTTGTATATTTTTGTTTTGTTTTTGCGGAGCTCACCCCTATAGGTATTCATGGCAAATCGCATTGGCGGGGTTGTGATTCTTCGTATGGCGGGCCTGCTTCAGATTTCCACGCATCTTCTGGTATGCTCACTAGCAGAGCAGTGGGTAACCTCTTCCCTTAGCTCTTTATGATCTTAATTTCTCTATCATAGGCTGTGTAGTTTAGTTTAAGTCTGGGGGAGAGATCTGTTACCTATTGCACATGCACATCTCATGTGCATACTAGAAGCTTTTATAATTTTATTTTGATTAGTTCATTGCACTGCACACCACTGCACCCACTTGAGCGCGTGCTTAGCTGTTAGTGTGCCGCGATTTAAACTCATTTCTTCGTTATATTTGGGAAAATTATGGTGCTGGCTTAGGATTGTGAGACGAAGTAAAATTTTGACCTTGCTGTGCTCCTAGTCAACTGCTCTCGTCTCGTGTAGAAATTTGAGTAGATTTAATTTTTCTGTATGCTGTTAGTTTTATATTTTTCTAATTGCGTAAATACTTTTTATTCTACTCAAAAATTGGTGAATCCATTGTGAATCCGACGATAGCTTAGGGATGTGTGTAGATGGCCATTAGTTTTGTATTGCTCGAGTCGGGAGGATGGATAGTCTTTCTCATTGGCTAAGAACTTGCCCCAAGCTATTCTTGAAGCATGGGTATAGGTTAGTCATGCATGAGCGTGATGTAGGCCATCATTTTGGCCCGGTTGAGCTTTGTACCATTCCTAACATCATATCCTTGCTAGCCCTATTGTGCCTACCCCTCCTTTTGATTCAGCTCCACCATGATTTCACCAAAGCCTCATAGCCTATCCTAGTCGCACTGCCAAGTAGAGCTTTAGAGTTTTACATTTTTCATGCTGGGGTGTTGATGTGGTGCTGTTACATGTGAATATGTCGATGAGCTCCAAAGCTTATATTTGCTGAAATTGTTAAAAGAGAAGTAATTTGAAAAAGAAAAAAAATGAGGTTAATTGTGAAAAAGTGAAAAGAAAAAGTAAAAATTGAAAATCTTATTTGAGATGTGAGTATTTTTGGAGTAGGCGGTGCACACACCCATATGTTAAAAGTAAAGTCTGGGGGTGTGGTGTACCCGTTTATATTTTGGTTAGCTGATGGATTCATTTTATACTAGCTCATTTGGGTCTGGTGCTTAGACATTCTTATTTATCATTGTTTACCTCACCGAAACCCAAGCCCCATATCTTCACCTCAAGCCCTACTGATTCGTTTGTGAACCAAACCAGTGCCGTGGAGAGAATGCGAAAGGGAAAGCATATGGTCACCGACATTGGTGGATTCCTTTGGAGGTTATCCGGAGCCCCGATCTTTGGCAATGCTCGCCTAGCGATTAGTCTACTTTCTCCCTACGCGTGACCGGGTGATTCACCGTGATTCTATTTTTGAATAATAATAAAATGTTGATACGCATTGTGAAAAGTATAAACTATTCTGTATACTTAGAAATTTCTTCTATTATATTTTTACGTGTGCGAGCATGCGACTTCGCATGGTACTCCGTATCGCAATTTCTTTGTTAACTAGTATTTTTCCCTATCTGCTTAGATTTTGTTGCTCGGGACGTGCAAACAGTTAAGTCTGGGGTTGTGATGAGTCCATTTTATATACATATTTTCGGACTCATCCGGGTTAGTTTTAACGCATTTGCACTTCACTTTTAGTTCTATATCGTTCATATTTCATCTTATCTTTATTTCCATAGGAACTGCACATTTATGCCCGTGGTTGTGTATTTTGTTATTTTTATAGTTTGTACTCCTTTGTGTGATTGCCTGGAATGTCTGCACATATCAGTGATTGGTTTTTCCTTTCGGTACAGGGGTCGTGTGCGTGTTCCGGGATGGTTGTGAAACAGGAATACTACGCACGATCATGGGATCTAATGCGCACGACCACTGGTCGTGCGCCCCTGCTCGTGCGCACTACTCTACGTTTTCCAGAATCAACTTGAGGTAAGTGCACGACCACTGGACCTAGTGCGCACGACCACCGGTCGTGCGCCACTGTTCGTGTGCATTGATTCCTCTTTTTTAGAGTCCTGTCTGGGGTAATCGCACGACCATTGGACTTAGTGCGCACGACCACTGGTCGTGCGCCACTGCTCGTGTGTGTTATCCCAGTTCTTCTTCCTGATCTTCCATGCCAGTGGGCACGATCACCGGACATAGTGCGCACGACCACTGGTCGTGCGCATGTGATCGTGCGCATTGTTTATTTCTGCTTTGTATAAATAGTGCAAGTCTCGCCCTAATTAAGAGGATCCGAAGCTCGACATTTCTCCGCCGTTTTCCACCTTCTCCGTTGTTCCCCTTCATCTTCCACCCTAGGGAGGTGCTCCGGGCAAGCATTCATCGCCAAATACAATCCGGAGCTTCCTCTCGGCCTCCTCCATCATCTCTTGGGTTCATTTCAAGCTTCAACGCCATAGCCATCAAGCAAAGGAAAGCTTTCAAACTTCGTCCGCTATCGTGACACGAAGAAGACAGGCCATTGGAAGGTGGTGACATCCCTTCTCTACCCCGGATGTAGTTGAGGACCGAGCTTGGATGCGGAATGACAACCCGACGATTCTAACCGTGAATCCTCAACAAGAATTCGGATTCGGTCGATCTCTTGACTTGTTCTTCCTTTATTGTTGCTTATGTGTTATTGTAAACCTTATTTATAGATGATGTGTGCTTATTTGTAAAACGTTTTTATACAATCATGTCTATGTGATTTTGTATTTTCGTTCTTTGCTTGAGGTGCGCCATATTCCATCCACCACCATCCACCCTTGTCGTTCTAGCAATTGCTAGAAGCGTGCACAGCGAAGAGGTGCTCACGACACTCATTCTGTCGTTCTAAACACCTCATCTACAAGCCTACTCATCCATCCGCCTAGCGATTTGGTGCACAGCGGCCCGACTAGTTTTCCATCCCGCCTGGCGAAGCATCGCATAGCGGCGTTGCATAGGAGTAGTTGATAGAGTTTTATTTTCCGTTTCTGCAAATATCAAAACCCCCCCTTAGTTAGCTCCGACCTAAGGACTTCAATCTGAAGTCCTCCTCAAAATTAACTCCACCTAACTGTGTTCCTTGAGAGATCGATACTTGGGAAAGCCCCCATTTTATATTACTTGTGCGACCGGTTCACTACCGTGATATTACGCATCAAGCTCGACGAAATATAAATTATAGAAAATAATTCGTCGATCTCATCCAGAATAATCGAAAACAGTTCGTCGAACTTTGTTGGACGAAATATCTTTTGAAGCAAAGTTCATCGATCTCCGGTCGACGAAAATTGTTTCCACACAGAGAATTCGTAGATCTCCGTTCGACGAGAATCTCTCAAACTTTCCCTAATTCGTCGAACTCCGTTTAACGAACTCTGGAAAATTCGTCGAATGCAGACAGAAACTAATTTAACTCTTCTTCATTAATCATTCCCAGTTGATTTATAAAGAACAGATGATTTTCTCATCCAAGGGTTTGGTGAAAATGACTGCTCTCTATAAATCAGTAGGAATAAGGATTAGGTTAATTTTCTTTTTGTCTACATTATCTCTAATAAAATGATGTCTTATACCAATATGTTTAGTCCTAGAATGGAGAATTGGATTCTGTGCTATGGCAATAACACTAGTATTATCATAAAATAATGTTGAATTATTTAAGTTGACACCATAGTCTAGGAGTCGGTTCTGTATCCATAACATTTATGAATAGCAGCTGTCAGCAGCCATGTATTCTGCTTCTACAGTTGATATAAACACAGATGTTTGCTTTTTACAAAACTAGGAGACAAGTCTCATACCTAGGAACTGGCAAGTTCCAGAGGTACTCTTCCTGTCCACTCTACATCCAGCATTGTCAGCATCTGAGTATCCAGTTAACTCAAACTCTGACTCTGCAGGATACCAGAGTCCTAGATTAGGATAACTCTTTATATATCTCAAAATTCGTTTTAAGAAAATAAGGTGAGATTCTTTAGGGTTCACTTGGAACCTAGCACAAAGGCATGTGGTAAACATTATATCAGGCCTGCTAGCTGTTAGGTATAATAGGGATCCAACAATTGCCCTATAATGTTTCTGATCCACAGGTTTCCCTGATGCATCAAAATCCACAACAGCATTTGTAGCCATAGGTGTTTTCATTCCCGAAGCATCACCCGTCCCAAACTTCTTAATAAGCTCTTTAGCATACTTAGCTTGCGAGTAGAAGATACCATCAGGGAGCTGCTTCACTTGGAGACCAAGGAAGTAGGAAAGCTCACCCATGATACTCAACTAAAATTTAGAATACATGAGGTCAGCAAACCTCTTGCATAATTTGGGATTAGTAGACCCAAAAATGATGTCATCCACATATATTTGTACTAACAAAATTTGGTCCTTATGATGTCTAGTGAAAAGAGTTTTATCTATGGTTCCTCTTATAAATTTATGCTCTAAAAGAAAGCTTGCTAAGGTCTCATACCAAGCTCTTGGAGCTTGCTTTAAATCATAGAGAGCTTTATGCAATATAAATACAAAAGAGGGTTGAGTTAGAGAGATAAAACCTGGAGGTTGTTCTACATAAATCTCTTCTTAAAGCACTCCATTCAAGAATGCACTCTTGACATCCATTTGGAACACTTTGAATCTCCTGTGAGCTGCATAGGCAAGGAATATTCTTATGGCCTCTAATCTTGCAACAGGGGCAAAGGTTTGGTCATAATCAATTCCTTCCTCTTGCCTGTAGCCTTGAGTAACAAGCCTAGTCTTGTTTCTCACAATGTTCCCTTGAGCATCTAGCTTGTTCCTGTAGACCCATTTGGTTCCAATAATTGGGTAGTTATGGGGTCTTGGAACAAAATCCCAAACTCTACATCTCTCAAACTGATTTAGTTCCTCTTGCGTTGCAATGATCCAGTGGGGATCTTGCTCTGCTTCATGGATGGAGAGAGGTTCAATCTGAGAGAGAAAACAAGCATGCATCAAGTCTTGGTTGAGTTGATGCCTTGTCTGTACACCTATTGAAATGTCTCCAATCACTTGAGATCTGGGGTGATCTCTAAGTGTGACAAGATCAGTTGGTGGAGTTTGTTCAGCAACAGCTTCTGTATTTAATTCCTCTTGAGGAATTGTACTAGCTGTTGAGGGAAGTTCAGCCACTTTCACTTGAATCTCTTCTTCACTGTCTTCAGCAACCTGTGGAGAAGGATGGGTTGATACCTCTTGGGTAAGATTTAGTCCATCTATAGACTCACACAGTTGTGCAACCTGCAAAAATCTATTGGTAGAAATCTCTTTCTCCTTATAAGACATGTTAGCTTCATCAAAAGATACATGAAATAACTCTTCAATTTTAAGAGTTGATTTATTAAAAACCCTATAGGCCTTGCTTACTTGGGAGTATCCTAGAAAAATCTCTTCTTCAGCCTTATCCTCAAACATTCTAATGTATCTTTTTTTGTTAGTGTGAATATAGCATATGTAACATCCCATTTCCAACTAGACCCCTAAGAATGGTTTTAGCCATGACTAGGTCATGACAAACCCTAGGAAGCCAGAAATGGGCCAGGAGATAGGGGACAAAAAGGTGGAGACCATCATGGTCTGCAAATAGTAGAACTCTAAACAATGGCTTAGGATGACCATGGGCTACACCTTAACCCCAAGACCCTACCACAACACCCCTAATGCTTGGGAGACCCATTAGAGACAAAAGGACCCATTAGGGTCAACCCAAGAGGCCCAGTTGACCAAGGTCAACCCTAGCCCTAAATGGGTCAAACTAGCCTACTTAGGGCCAACTGACCTACTCCTATCCTAAAGGACCCATCCTATGCCCTCCTAACCCTAAAGTGAGGTCAAATGGTCACTAAGGACACATTGGGGTCAGCCCTAGAGGCCAGGTTGACCCAAGTCAACTCAAGCCCTAACCTGGTCAAAGTACCCTTACTAAGGGTATGTGACCTCCAAAGTACAGGGTAACCCTACATAACCCTACCTAGACCCTAAGGGAAGCCAATGGGTCACCCAGGACCCAATGGGGTCAACCTAGATGGTCAAATTGACCAGGTCAACCCTCATTTGGGTCAAGTCAAACTTAGCCCAAAAAGGGCTAACCCAAGCCCAAGCCACTTCTCCCTTAGGCTAAACCCATTCCCATGACCATCATAATCAAGTGGGCTGCATTTAGTTGGTGAGGCTGACTAGTCAACCAGAGGTGACTAGGAGAGAGAAAGGAGCTCCTCTCCATGATAATGGAGGAGAGAGAAAATGAGGAAGAAGAAGGGGAAGTGAGAGGCCGGCCAAGGGAGACTAACAGCCACAAATTATGGCTGCAATCAACTCCTCTAGGAGAGAGGAGTTGATTCCAGCCGTTTCTCCGGCCACCAAGGGGTGGGTTCAGCCCCCCTCCACACAACCCGAGCCACACCTTTAATGGTGTTAATGGCCATTGAAGAACCAGCCTCCCCTCTCCCCCATTTGCCATTTAAACACCTTCAGGGAGTCGAGGGGATCATTTTAGAGCGTTTACCTGGAGGAGACGTGCCATTCCACTGTGCAGTTGCAGAAGCCGAGCGCCGCCGCCGTCGTCAATTGCATCCCGCCGCTCCTCTCGCATCCAGGCCGCAAGGAAGGTCCTCCTCCTCTCCTTAACCCGCGGGTAGATCTTAGGATTAATTAGGCTTGAGTTTCGGGCTCAATTGAGCCCGATCCAATCCGGGATTTTTCCTGGTTTCGGCAAGAAAACCTCTTGCTATATCCGCCGGAAAACGCCTCTCCGGCGGCGGAGCCGCCGCCTGGCGATAGCCACCACCTCAACGGAGGTGTTGGTGGCGGTGGCCGGCCGGGGAAGGGGCTGGATCGCCGGCGGCAGGGCTTGGAAATCGCTCCAGGCGGGACGAATCTCAGCCGTCGGCTCAATGAAGATGATGACCAGATGCCGTTGATCCTTGCGCCAAGATTCGTGCTACATCAGTAATAAACTATAGGAAATTAATGTTATTTATTTCATTCTGTCACACTTTTGACATTTAATGTTTTAAATTTTTAAAAATAGTTAGAGGCTCTGTATGAGAAAATGATCAACACATGATTTGTAGCACTTGCTATCTACTTTATTTTAAAATTGGTGTGAACCCATTTAGGCTTCTGGTTTGACCAGGGCACCCATTTTGGTGGGACATACCCTTAGGGCTAGGCAGTCATTAAATTGAGTGCCCACTCTTCACCCCTAGCCCAAATTAGCTGAAATTTTGGCAGAGAGTCTATCTTAGATATACCTAGGGCCTGCCCAAAAATGGAAATTTTTGGAGAAAATATTTCTATAGTTTTTGTAAATATTTAATAATTATTAGATAAATTAAATAGGTGCCCTAAACACCTCCAAACCCTCCCAAATATTGGTGAGTGGTCCCTGGGTTCCAATTAGGTATCTGTATAAAATTTCATTCAATTTGGATGTGTTTTGAATAGGTTTTGACCCAACCCTAGCTATACCTTAAAAAGGGCATTATGGTCAAAAGTTGCACTTTTGATTTTGAGTGACCATATCACCTCAACAGAGGCTGAAATTTGGGCCACTGACTTGTTAGGGCACTCATCACCTCCCCATGGAATATGGGATAGGGAGGAATAGATTTTCCCTAAGTTCCTAGGTCAAACCCTAAGGAGGGACCTTTTGGCCTTGTGAAGGGTATGAGTCCTAAACACCTTGAATGAACTTCACCTTTTGCAAGGAGGTTCCTAGGACATATACAACCCTCTGTTAAAAATATTAGCTAACTTTGAAAATGGTAGAGCCCCCAAAACTCTAACCCTAGCTTAGGACCTAAAACTTGTAGTGTAGGTTTAGGTTAGCTAAACATCTTGAACCTTAACCAAATTTGGGTAGTGAAGGGGCTAGGGTATTTTGAGCCTCTGACAATTTACTTGAGGAATTTTGGACAATGGTTATAGCACTTCATTTGTAATCCATAGTAATGCCCTAATAATTATTTTGGCTATTGTGGTCTCACTACCCATAGAGAGGGTATGAAACATGAGCAGAGTTGGTTTTAGGTTATAATAAGCTTGTATGAATTTTGTTAGAATTTTTGGGTATATATTTAGGGCATCTACTTCACAAGTGCTTTATTTTGATTACATATTAATAATTCTTTTCAGAGGCCATTACTTACTGAAAAATCATGAAACTTCCTGCATAGTGTTTTCAGCTCAATGTTATCATATGGAAATTTTTGTGGAATTATTTGATGAATGATTAGCATACTTTGTTCATTAACCCTTAAATTAGAGAGTTCATAAGAAAATCAAATATAGCTTTATTTCGAAATGATAAATTATGAAACTTTTTCTAGGGTACCTGTAGTCCATCACAATCATCCCTGAATTTTCTCTGAATTTTTGGAGGTGTTATTACTATAGAATCTTTTAATATGACTTTTTATGGGGCATATTTGAAATTAAATTTAAAGGCCTAAACCTTGCTGAAAAATCGGGAGACTTAGGATTTAGAGTTAATTAGGCATTTTGTAATTATCATAAATTTAGTGGAATAATATCTTGTCTGATTATGGTACTTCATGTTCAAACCTGGGCCTTTTGGGACATTAGAATAAATGAAATAATTATCAGACAAATTAGGAAAATTATGAATTTCTGGATTTATGCTTCAAATGTCCTTTTAGATCTCTAATAATTATCATAAGGGTACTGGATGAGTATTTCATGTACTTCCCTTTTTACGGGTCATGTAGCTTTAGTGGTCTGCATATAACAAAACTGCAGGATTTCATTTGGATGTGAATTAGGGCAAGTATGATGAGTCCTGATGGTTTGAACAAGTGGAATGGGCTGCGTCTTTGGAAGATGAGTGAGTAAGGTGTGGTTCTGTCTAGGGTTATAGGCGTTCGGGTCCGACGAAAGATCGTCCTACCCAAGGAGAGTTGGAGTCAAATTACCCTAGGATTAGCATATCGAAATATGAGAAGTAAAGGGTAAGGGAATCAACCAATAATAAAATAAGTACCTTGCGAAAGGGAACGCTGGGCGTAATCCCAACATAGTTCCTAGTGCCCCTTGAGAGAGCCCTTCACAGGGAATACAGGGGGCAGTCCTGGGTTAACGTAAACTGTTTAACAAGCTGAAAAGAGTAACGTAGTAATTAGGGTTGCACATTCCACAACACTGATGGCACCAGAGGTTGGATAGGAGCTTCGGCTCGGATGGTTAAAAGGCGGACTTTGGGTCCGGGGAGCTTCGGCTCGATTGCTCGAGTCGGACGTGTTGGTCCGGGGAGCTTCGGCTCGATTCTTGATTACGCTAATTTGCATGTGCATAACAGGAAAGGAAATTAAGGTGGTGGGTCTTCGGTATTGGAGGGTCGATGCACCGACGCCAATACGTTGACTCGGCAAGTGTGGTTAGCACTTCGCCAACAGAAGTCCGGTGCGCCAGCCGGCAAGAGTACGCAGGAGTCCGCTTCGTGCACCAAGCGTTGAGGCGTACGATAGGTCTGACCGGTAGTGCTTTACTGGTTTAGAGGTGGGCGAGGCCCAACCCACCGCTTCCGTCTGCCACTACGGAGGTATCCTGGGAGGTTACGGCTCCAGAAAGGGGGAACTAAAGGTCTGTGTGCACAGAGTCGGGTGTGTGTGTTGCACTTGCATGTCCATCATACCCACTTGCATGTCATGGCATAATCGTTACCTTTAACCTTGACACCTAAAGTATAAGTGGAATGGGACGCTTATACCTTAGGACCTGCAAAACGACCCCTTAGTCTATAAGCTTGTGTGGGCAAGTTTATAAATTAAGGTTAATTTTGATATACTTGGTTACTGCTGTTTGACCACCGACACCCCAGCGTATAAATTGGTATGAGACTTTTTATACGATGGGAGCCTTGCAAAAGACCCCTTGGCTTATGTGTTTTTCACATAAGTGAAGGTTACATTTCATATTACAGCTTATTGTCTTTATATGCTATAGAACTTGCTATAGAATAGGACCGCTGCCATCTGCTTTGATATTCTCCACCTTCAAGTCCTCCCCTTTCTTCCTCTCCGCTCGGTGCCTAGGAGCCGTGGGGGAAGGGGTGGGGGATGATAGGACTTAGTCTTTTAGACTAACGGTTTTCGAACCGCATCATTTAGGGGATCGCGGAGACCAGCATGGAGGAGCAGCCCCAGAGACCGGTGCGCTTGGAGGTGGGGCAGTCTAGCTCCGGAGTTCACACAGCCGGGACCGTGAGTCTCGACCCTGAGCAGTTTTCTTACTTTTGTTTCTGCATGAGAGATCTTGTAGTGAGGATTTGATGTACCGGGCATAAGCCCGTTTTGCTACTCTGATGTTATTTTTTGTGGACACTCCCTTCGTGGAGTTATATTTATTATGTCATGTGATTCTCTGTGGACAGATAGTTTACATTTACTTCATTATTTTGCTACTTTTATGTGATCGAAATGGCCGGCAGAATCGGCGCTTTGTGGTGATGACTCTTCAGGGCGTGAAGGAGTCACCGCAAAACGGCGGTTCTGGGCCTAAGACCCCGGTGTCCGAAAAAAAAAAAAGGGGGGGGGGGGGGGGTCTTACAAGTGGTATCAAAGCAGACCTCGATCGAAAAGTAGCCGTCCACAACCCTGGGTCACCCCCGCGCGGGTTTAGTTTGGGGACAAACTAAGCAGCGGAAGCAGTGGTGTGCCCATATGGGGGGAATCACATGTAAATTGTCCACTTTCATTAGGCATTGAGTCGATTACCTACTAATGTAGTTCGTTTTGCAGCCCCCAGCTCAGCCCACCCCACAAGGTGGAGCTCAGCAGACTCCAGACATTGCACCACCTCCCATGGTCCCCACACCTTTCCTCCAGTCATACATGGGGCAAGACCCTTACAGCTATCCTTGAGGCCTTCCGGGCTCAGCAAGCTCCAGCCCAGCAGCCAAACCCAGGGGCCAACTGGATGAGCACCTTCCGAGGACTCTCTCCCCCATCATACTTAGGGACAGAGTTCGGCAGTACGGACAGAGGAGTGGCTGGATGTTATGTACGAGATGTTGACTGGGATACGATGCCCTTGGGAGGAGAGGGTGGCCCTAGTGGTATCTTGCTTGGAGTCACATGCTAAGCGGTGGTGGAAGACGCTGTTGGACACGACTTTTGCTGATAGGGAGATTGCAGAAATCACTTGGGAAGAATTCAGGGCCACGCTGCTGGAGCACTTTGTTCCTCAGTCGGCCAGGGACGAGTTGGAGGAGCGGTTCTTGCAGCTGAGGCAGGGCACCAGGACAGTGGTGGAGTACCACCGAGAGTTCGATCATTTGGCCCGATATGCGGGCTCCTATCAGCTGGACGAAGCAGGTTACGTCAAGAGGTTTTATAAGGGCCTAAAAGAGGAGTTGAGGGAGGCCTTGCTTTTTGTCTCTGACGGGCCCATCTCCCGGATTTTGGAGATGGCGAAGAGGATGGAGGCCGACTGGCACACCACTCGGGGCCGGAAACGGCAAGCGGAGGACCAGGGCCGGAGGGCCCGAAATGATCAGCGGCGAGGCACCATACCAGATGGAAGGAGGGCAGAGGAGCAGCCTCGTCAGGAGTTGAGGCAGGAGCCGAGAGAGCAGGTGGTTTTGGCCCCTCAACCTCTCCGGATCCAGGAGATGCAGAGACCCCGGGGTATGGCGTATCCCCCGCCGGAGTGCTTCCATTGTCACCAGGTGGGACATCTCCGGAGAGACTGCCCTATGAGGGGGGCACCACCTCCAGCACCACGGGGTGGCCCACCGGCCCAGCATTTCGGAGGCCGAGGACGCGGCCGAGGACGTGGTTACCAGGGAGGCGACCGCAGGCAGAATGGGGAGCAGATTTACGCTTTGGACTTAGCACAGCCCCGGAACCCGGACAGGGTTATTGCAGGTATGAGAGTAATCTTAATTTTGGATTCATTCATTACTCATATTAAGTGTTAATAGAACTACTAAACGACCTAGGTTAGAAAACCTTACACCAGAGTTTCTTTCAAACTGATTTAGGAATGGTGATGGTGTGCGGCAAGCCTGCCCATACCCTGTTCGACACGGGGGCATCGCACAACTTTGTGTCGGAGGATTTCGTCAAGGACCTGGATCAGATTCGTTGTTATACGGGACTACCCAGGAGGGTGCGCCTCCCCAATGGGATGGAGATCCAGTCCACAGAAAAGTGCCTCCTGGAGGTTACCATAGACGGGTTGACACTCGAGGCCCCGGCGACGATCCTGAGGATGCCGGACTTCGACCTCGTCTTGGGCATGACATGGCTTGTCTGGAACCATGCCCAGATTGATTGCCCAGCAAGGAGGGTCGTGCTGAGCCACGGCGATACTTATGCGACATTCGAAGGTACTACACCGGTCTCTCGTCGCCTGCTTTCATCTATTCAGGCCGTTAAGGCTCAATATGCAAGGGGACGAGGTATATCAAGTATTATTCGAGATGACTGAGGAGAAGGACCTGATTGCTAACATTCCGGTGGTTCGTGACTACGCCGATATTTTTCCGGATAAGCTGCCAGGACTACCTCCGCATAGGGAGAAGGACTTCCAGATTCAGTTGGTACCAGGGGCTAAGCCGGTATCCAAGGCCCCTTATCGGATGGCCCCAAAGGAGTTGGCGGAGTTTCGGACACAGTTGCAGGAGCTGGTGGAAGCAGGATTTGTTAGGCCGAGCTCCTCATCATGGGGAGCTCCTGTCCTATTCGTGAAGAAGAAGGACGGCACTTTACGCCTGTGCATCGACTATCGAGCACTAAACAGGCTGACCGTCCGAAATACCTATCCGCTCCCCAGGATAGACGAGTTGTTCGATCAGCTGGAGGGAGCCCATTATTTTTCGAAGCTGGACTTGAGGTCAGGCTACTACCAGCTGCGGATCCAGGAGGAGGATATTCCGAAGACGGCCTTTAGTAGCCGATATGGATTGTATGAGTTCATCGTGATGCCCTTCGGGCTCACGAATGCTCCGTCGGCGTTTATGAGCCTCATGAACCGGGTCTTCGAGGCTTATTTGGATGTGTTCGTCATAGTATTCATAGACGACATCCTTATCTATTCTAAGACGGAGGAGGAGCACACACGACATCTGGCACTGACCTTGGAGAGACTGCGGGAGCATCGCCTTTATGCGAAGTTCAGTAAGTGTCAGTTCTGGCTGAAGGAGGTGGCTTTCTTAGGCCACATTATCAGCGGAGCCGGGTCTGGCAGTGGACCCGGCAAAGATTCAAGCTATTTCGGAGTGGACCGCAGCTGAAAACAGCCACTGACGTACGGAGTTTTCTAGGACTTGCCGGTTACTATCGGAAGTTCGTGGAGGGATTCTCTCGAATCGCCCTCCCGCTCACATCCTTGACGAAGAAGGAGGCACCGTTCGTGTGGACCCCGCAGTGCCAGACAGCTTTCCAGGAGCTGAAGGATCGGCTGACCTCGGCTCCCATTCTTACTCTCCCCTCGGGGAGGGAGGGATTTCAGGTCTACACCGACGCATCATATCAGGGGATGGGAGCAGTACTGATGCAGAACGGACACGTCATAGCTTATGCTTCCCGCCAGCTGAAGACCCATGAGAAGAACTACCCAGTGCATGACCTGGAGATGGGAGCAGTTGTATTCGCACTAAAAATATGGCGGCACTACCTTTATGGAGTCCACTGTGACATATACTCCGATCATAAGAACCTTAAGTACGTGGACACGCAGAAGGAACTAAACATCAGGCAGAGGCGGTGGGTGGAGTTCCTTTCTGACTATCAGTATGAGATGCATTACCACCCGGGGAAGGCGAACGTGGTAGTGGATGTACTGAGTAGGAGAGCTGGCACAGCAGGAGCAGAGCGTCAGTTGATGTCTATGGAGCTGCTGCAGAGACTAGAGGACATGCACATTACTCTGGTATCATCTGATGATCCTGAGCTCTATGAGTAGTACTTGGCCGCGATAGGCATTACCGATGACATCAGAGACCGGGTCAGAGAGGGACAGAGGCAGGATGACAAGTTGGAACCCATCTTCCAAGCTCTGGAGGCAGGCACTGCAGGAGACTACACACTGAGGGACGACCTGGTGTGCTTCAGAGGACGGGTGTACATACCGGAGGGAGGCCAGATCCGGGAGGATATTATGACGGAGGCGCACTGCAGCCGGTACTCTGTACACCCGGGGATCACAAAGATGACGGCTGATTTGAAGAAGACGATGTACTGGCCAGGCATGAAGAAGGATGTCTCACACTTCGTGACCCATTGTGAGGTATGTCAGCTAGTGAAGGCGGAGTGCAGGAACCCCGCAGGATTATTGCAGCCACTCCCGGTGCCGGAGTGGAAGTTTGATGACATAGCCATGGACTTCATACATGGGTTTCCCCGGTCTCGGACAGGGAATGACTCGATCTGGGTAATCGTTGATCGGTTGACCAAGGTGGCTCGATTTATACCGATCAGGAAGGATGATTCAGTAGGAGTACTGGTGCGGAAGTTTGTGGAACAGTTCATTCGTTATCATGGCGTGCCCAGGACGATAGTGTCGGATCGGGATGGCCGGTTCACCTCCAGGGAGTGGAGATCCGTGCAAGCTTACTTAGGCACGCGATTGACTTTCAGCACTGCATTCCACCCCCAGACAGACGGGCAGACAGAACGCACCAACCGGACGCTGGAGGACCTTTTGAGGCTATGCATCTTGGACCGCGGGGAACCGTGGGAGAAACTCTTACCCCTTGTCGAGTTCTCCTATAACAACAGCCACCAGTCCAGCATCAGGATGGCGCCTTACGAAGCCTTGTACGGGAGGAGATGCCGGACCCCGCTTTCTTGGGTGCAGAACGAAGATCCGAAAGTGTTGGGGTCAGAGTTTGTTGAAGACACCGAGGCACAGGTGAGGCTGATCAGGGACAGGATGCTCGAGGCACAGAGTAGACAGGCTAAGTACTATGACGCCCGGCATCGGCAGGTGGAGTTCCAGGTGGGGGACCGGGTGTTTCTGAAGATCCGGCCCATGCATGGAGTCTCGCGGGTGCGTGGTCGGAGGAAGAAGCTCAGCCCTAGGTACATGGGCCCTTACAGGATCCTGGAGCGGATCGGACCCCTAGCCTACCTGGCTGGAGTTACCACCAGAGCTGGAAGCACTGCACGACGTCTTCCACATTTCTTCTTTGAGGAGGGCTCTACTACGCCCGGAGCAGCAGATTTTGACCGCCGAAGGGCCGGTAGCTTCAGACCGGTCGGTTCGTTTGGAGCCTGTGAGGATCGACGACCGAGGAGTGCGGGTCTTGCGACGCAAGAAGGTCCCACTAGTCAAGGTCCTGTGGAGGAACCACGGCCAGGAGGAGCATACCTGGGAGCCACAGGACCTGATGCGACAAAGATACCCCGAGCTATTCAGTCAGGTATACCTCTCAGACCCCTCAAGATGTTAATTTATTTTTCCTGCTTTAAGTATACTAAGGGCTGCTCTAGGCAGATAGAGGCTTATCTTTTGTTTATTGGGGGCTTATCCCTGTTTATTGGGATTTTGGTTTGCCGATTGGGCAAAAGGGTCTTAGATCTAAGTTTTCCCGAAAAATCTAATTTAACAAACAAGGCGTCATAATGGGATGTTACAAGACTCTTTCCTTCGGTAGTAAGACCCGTAGGCCCAACCTTGATTTCGGGGACGAAATCTTTGTTTTGTTTATTGGGATTTGTAACATCCCATTTCCAACTAGACCCCTAAGAATGGTTTTAGCCATGACTAGGTCATGACAAACCCTAGGAAGCCAGAAATGGGCCAGGAGATAGGGGACAAAAAGGTGGAGACCATCATGGTCTGCAAATAGTAGAACTCTAAACAATGGCTTAGGATGACCATGGGCTACACCTTAACCCCAAGACCCTACCACAACACCCCTAATGCTTGGGAGACCCATTAGAGCCAAAAGGACCCATTAGGGTCAACCCAAGAGGCCCAGTTGACCAAGGTCAACCCTAGCCCTAAATGGGTCAAACTAGCCTACTTAGGGCCAACTGACCTACTCCTAGCCTAAAGGACCCCTCCTATGCCCTCCTAACCCTAAAGTGAGGTCAAATGGTCACTAAGGACACATTGGGGTCAGCCCTAGAGGCCAGGTTGACCCAAGTCAACTCAAGCCCTAACCTGGTCAAAGTACCCTTACTAAGGGTATGTGACCTCCAAAGTACAGGGTAACCCTACATAACCCTACCTAGACCCTAAGGGAAGCCAATGGGTCACCCAGGACCCAATGGGGTCAACCTAGATGGTCAAATTGACCAGGTCAACCCTCATTTGGGTCAAGTCAAACTTAGCCCAAAAAGGGCTAACCCAAGCCCAAGCCACTTCTCCCTTAGGCTAAACCCATTCCCATGACCATCATAATCAAGTGGGCTGCATTTAGTTGGTGAGGCTGACTAGTCAACCAGAGGTGACTAGGAGAGAGAAAGGAGCTCCTCTCCATGATAATGGAGGAGAGAGAAAATGAGGAAGAAGAAGGGGGAAGTGAGAGGCCGGCCAAGGGAGACTAACAGCCACCAATTATGGCTGCAATCAACTCCTCTAGGAGAGAGGAGTTGATTCCAGCCATTTCCCGGCCACCAAGGGGTGGGTTCAGCCCCCCTCCACACAACTCGAGCCACACCTTTAATGGTGTTAATGGCCATTGAAGAACCAGCCTCCCCTCTCCCCCATTTGCCATTTAAACACCTTCAGGGAGCCGAGGGGATCATTTTAGAGCGTTTACCTGGAGGAGACGAGCCATTCCACTGTGCAGTTGCAGAAGCCGAGCGCCGCCGCCGTCGTCAATGGCATCCCGCCGCTCCTCTCGCATCCAGGCCGCCAGGAAGGTCCTCCTCCTCTCCTTAACCCGCGGGTAGATCTTAGGATTAATTAGGCTTGAGTTTCGGGCTCAATTGAGCCCGATCCAATCCGGAATTTTTCCTGGTTTCGGTAAGAAAACCTCTTGCTATATCCGCCGGAAAACGCCTCTCCGGCGGCGGAGCCGCCGCCTGGCGATAGCCACCACCTCAACGGAGGTGTTGGTGGCGGTGGCCGGCCGGGGAAGGGGCTGGATCGCCGGCGGCAGGGCTTGGAAATCGCTCCAGGCGGGACGAATCTCAGCCGTCGGCTCAATGAAGACGATGACCAGATGCCGTTGATCCTTGCGCCAAGATTCGTGCTGCATCAGTAATAAACTATAGGAATTAATGTTATTTATTTCATTCTGTCACACTTTTGACATTTAATGTTTTAAATTTTTAAAAATAGTTAGAAGCTCTGTATGAGAAAATGATCAACACATGATTTGTAGCCCTTCCTGTCTACTTTATTTTAAAATTGGTTTGAACCCATTTAGGCTTCTGGTTTGACCAGGGCACCCATTTTGGTGGGACATACCCTTAGGGCTAGGCAGTCATTAAATTGAGTGCCCACTCTTCACCCCTAGCCCAAATTAGCTGAAATTTTGGCAGAGAGTCTATCTTAGATATACCTAGGGCCTGCCCAAAAATGGGAATTTTTGGAGAAAATATTTCTATAGTTTTTGTAAATATTTAATAATTATTTGATAAATTAAATAGGTACCCTAAACACCTCCAAACCCTCCCAAATATTGGTGAGTGGTCCCTGGGTTCCAATTAGGTATCTGTATAAAATTTCATTCAATTTGGATGTGTTTTGAATAGGTTTTGACCCAACCCTAGCTATACCTTAAAAAGGGCATTTTGGTCAAAAGTTGCACTTTTGATTTTGAGTGACCAAATCACCTCAACAGAGGCTGAAATTTGGGCCACTGACTTGTTAGGGCACTCATCACCTCCCCATGGAATATGGGATAGGGAGTAATAGATTTGCCCTAAGTTCCTAGGTCAAACCCTAAGGAGGGACCTTTTGGCCTTATGAAGGGTATGAGTCCTAAACACCTTGAATGAACTTCAACTTTTGCAAGGAGGTTCCTAGGACTTTGAAAATGGTAGAGCCCCCAAAACTCTAACCCTAGCTTAGGACCTAAAACTTGTAGTGTAGGTTTAGGTTAGCTAAACATCTTGAACCTTAACCAAATTTGGGTAGTGAAGGGGCTAGGGTATTTTGAGCCTCTAACAATTTACTTGAGGAATTTTGGACAATGGTTATAGCACTTCATTTGTAATCCATAGTAATGCCCTAAAAATTATTTTGGCTATTGTGGTCTCACTGCCCATAGAGAGGGTATGAAACATGAGCAGAGTTGGTTTTAGGTTATAATAAGCTTGTATGAATTTTGTTAGAATTTTTGGGTATCTATTTAGGGCATCTACTTCACAAGTGCTTTATTTTGATTACATATTAATAATTCTTGTCAGAGGCCATTACTTACTGAAAAATCATGAAACTTCCTGCATAGTGTTTTTAGCTCAATGTTATCATATGGAAATTTTTGTGGAATTTTTTGATGACTGATTAGCATACTTTGTTCATTAACCCTTAAATTAGAGAGTTCATAAGAAAATCAAATATAGCTTTATTTCCAAATGATAAATTATGAAACTTTTTCTAGGGTACTTGTAGTCAATCACAATCATTCCTGAATTTTCTCTGAAGTTTTGGAGGTGTTATTACTATAGAATCTTTTAATATGACTTTTTATGGGGCATCTTTGAAATTAAATTTAAAGGCCTAAACCTTGCTGAAAAATTGGGAGACTTAGGATTTAGAGTTGATTAGATATTTTGTAATTATCATAAATTTAGTGGAATAATATCTTGTCTGATTATGGTACTTCATGTTCAAACCTGGGACTTTTGGGACATTAGAATAAATGAAATAATTATCAGACAAATTAGGAAAATTATGAATTTCTGGATTTATGCTTCAAATGTCCTTTTAGACCTCTAATAATTATCATAAGGGTACTGGATGAGTATTTCATGTACTTCCCTTTTTACGGGTCATGTAGCTTAAGTGGTCTGCATATAGCAAAACTGCAGGATTTCATTTGGATGTGAATTAGGGCAAGTACGATGAGTCCTGATGGTTTGGACAAGTGGAATGGGCTGCGTCTTTGGAAGATGAGTGAGTAAGGTGTGGTTCTGTCTAGGGTTATAGGCGTTCGGGTCCGACGAAAGATCGTCCTACCCAAGGAGAGTTGGAGTCAAATTACCCTAGGATTAGCATATCGAAATATGAGAAATAAAGGGTAAGGGAATCAACCAATAATAAAATAAGTACCTTGCGAAGGGGAACGCTGGGCGTAATCCCAACATAGTTCCTATTGCCCCTTGAGAGCCCTTCACGGGGAATACCGGGGGCAGTCCTGGGTTAACGTAAACTGTTTAACAAGCTGAAAAGAGTAACGTAGTAATTAGGGTTGCACATTCCATAACACTGATGGCACCAGAGGTTGGATAGGAGCTTTGGCTCGGATGGTTAAAAGGCGGACTTTGGGTCCAGGGAGCTTCGGCTCGATTGCTTGAGTCGGACGTGTTTGTCCGGGGAGCTTCGGCTCGATTCTTGATTACGCTAATTTGCATGTGCATAACAGGAAAGGAAATTAAGGTGGTGGGTCTTCGGTATTGGAGGGTCGATGCACCGACGCCAATACGTTGACTCGGCAAGTGTGGTTAGCACTTCGCCAACAGAAGTCCGGTGCGCCAGCCGGCAAGAGTACGCAGGAGTCCGCTTCGTGCACCAAGCGTTGAGGCGTACGATAGGACTGACCGGTAGTGCTTTACTGGTTTAGAGGTGGGCGAGGCCCAACCCACCGCTTCCGTCTGCCACTACGGAGGTATCCTGGGAGGTTACGACTCCAGAAAGGGGGAACTAAAGGTCTGTGTGCACAGAGTCGGGTGTGTGTGTTGCACTTGCATGTCCATCATACCCACTTGCATGGCATGGCATAATCGTTACCTTTAACCTTGACACCTAAAGTATAAGTGGAATGAGACGCTTATACCTTAGGACCTGCAAAACGACCCCTTAGTCTATAAGCTTGTGTGGGCAAGTTTATAAATTAAGGTTAATTTTGATATACTTGGTTACTGCTGTTTGACCACCGACACCCCAGCGTATAAATCGGTATGGGACTTTTTATACGATGGGAGCCTTGCAAAAGACCCCTTGGCTTATGTGTTTTTCACATAAGTGAAGGTTACATTTCATATTACAGCTTATTGTCTTTATATGCTATAGAACTTGCTATAATAGGACCGCTGCCATCTGCTTTGATATTCTCCACCTTCAAGTCCTCCCCTTTCTTCCTCTCCGCTCGGTGCCTAGGAGCCGTGGGGGAAGGGGTGGGGGATGCTAGGACTTAGTCTTTTAGACTAACGGTTTTCGAACCGCATCATTTAGGGGATCGCGGAGACCAGCATGGAGGAGCAGCCCCAGAGACCGGTGCGCTTGGAGGTGGGGCAGTCTAGCTCCGGAGTTCACACAGCCGGGACCGTGAGTCTCGACCCTGAGCAGTTTTCTACTTTTGTTTCTGCATGAGAGATCTTGTAGTGAGGATTTGATGTACCGGGCATAAGCCCGTTTTGCTACTCTGATGTTATTTTCTGTGGACACTCCCTTCGTGGAGTTATATTTATTATGTCATGTGATTCTCTGTGGACAGATAGTTTACATTTACTTCATTATTTTGCTACTTTTATGTGATCGAAATGGCCGGCAGAATCGGCGCTTTGTGGTGATGACTCTTCAGGGCGTGAAGGAGTCACCGCAAAACGGCGGTTCTGGGCCTAAGACCCCGGTGTCCGAAAAGAAAAAAAAAGGGGGGGTCTTACAGCATATACAACCAAAAACTTTAAAATAAGTGATTTTAGGTTTCTTCCCTTTAAGTAATTCATAGGGGGTCTTATTTTTCAGCTTATGTATGAGGCTTCTATTCAGGACATAGTTAGTAGTGTTTATAGCTTCTGCCCAAAAGGATAGAGGCATGTAGGCACCTGCTAATATTGTGCCTGCAGATTCAATGAGTGTCCTATTTTTCCTTTCTGCTACCCCATTTTGTTGGGGAGTTCTAGGAGCTGAGAAGCACTGCCTGATACCTTCCTTCTCACAGAACTCATGCATAAGAAGAGACTCAAACTCTGTGTCATGATCACTTCTGATCAGTGCAACATGAGTAGAGAACTCAATCTGTATGGTCCTGAGAAAATCTGTAAGAACCTTGAATGTATCTGACTTAGCTCTCAAAAAGGCTACCCAACTGAATCTAGAGAAGTCATCAACAATCACTAAAGTATAAGACTTCCCTCCTAGGCTTTGTACTGCAATGGGTCCAAATAGATCCACAAGAAGCAAATACAAAATCCTAGGTGAATCACTTTTATTAATGGATTTGAAACTAGTTTTAGTTTGCTTGCCTAATTGACAAGCCCTGCATAGGTTTTCTTTCTTGTAGGGGGCAGAAGGTAAACCTCTAACAAGGTTGTCTTTAGATAACCTAGCTATATTCTTAAGGTTTACATGCCCTAATCTTTTATGCCACAACTCATTTTGGTTACTAGTGATATTGAGTAAACAAACATCAGTTTTGGCAGAAACAAAATCTACCAAATATTTGTTGCCTTGTCTAATTCCAATTAAAACAGTTTGGTTTTCACTATTAATAATAGAACAAGAGGTAGAGTTAAAGTGTACCTGATAACCTTCATCACATAATTGGCTTATGGATATTAGATTATGTTTGAGTCCTGTTACATATGTTACTTTCTTGAAGGTAACTGTTCCAATCTTGACTGCTCCATATCCTTCTGACTGGCCACTCTTTGAATCACCAAAGATCACCTTTGGTCCTAGCTTGGACTTGTAATTGGATAGATTATCCTTGCTGCCTGTCATGTGTTTGGAGCAACCACTGCCCAAGTACCAGGTCTGACTCACCCTTGGACAGCTCTTCACCTGTACCTGTAATGAAAAACAAAACTCAATTGTTCTTGACCCAGGTTACCTTGGGTCCTTTATTTGGTTGAAATGAAAAGCTGTAAATAACTGATAAGGTGGGTTGAGATTTATAACCTAAGGGGTGATATCTCCTAGGTGGGATAACCCAGTCAGCTACTGGATTAAAAGGTTTATTAGTTGGCTTAGAATTTCTGTAGAAGAAATAATTTAAGTTTGGTCCTTCTGTGTTCGACAAATTCTTGTAAGTTCGTCGACCAGAGTTCGACGAATAGGGCTGAGATCGTCGATCTCCGCTCAGAGAATGACAGTAGTCATTTTCTGCGCCCTAAGTTTGTCGACCTCTGCTCGACGAACCATACAAGTTCGTCGATCGCAGTTAGACGAATTGTTATGACTAATGTTTGCGTTCAGCGTTCCTCGATCTGGATTCGACGAACTGGCCAAATTTCGTTGATCTGAGTTCGACAAATGTTGCTGAACCTTGTTTTTATTAACTGTTTTCTGATTTCTATTTCTCTTGTCTATGGGTTTTGGGTTGTTTTCTGACATTGGTTTGTTTATTGTCTTTTCTTTTCCCTTGGCAGAAACAAATTTTATAGGGGTTATAAGAATATTTTTCTTAATTATGAGGGGCAAACTTGATGATGCACCCAAGCCCAGCTTGCCATTTAATCTGTCATTAACTGTGCTTATTATGT
This sequence comes from Platanthera guangdongensis, assembly GCA_039583875.1. Lineage (NCBI taxonomy): Eukaryota > Viridiplantae > Streptophyta > Magnoliopsida > Asparagales > Orchidaceae > Platanthera > Platanthera guangdongensis. The sequence continues at coordinate 132,014,945 of CM077162.1, read as the reverse complement.
CCATCAGCTTGATACTTCTCCCATTGAGAGATTGCTCAAGTTGTTTGGCCTCACATAAATTAGATTTTAATTTGATTATCTGTTCATTTGCTAGAGTTAGTTGATCTGTTAGTTTAATATTTTCTGAATTAACAAATTCAAGATTTCCTAGTCTTTCTCTAAGGGTTTTTATCTCCTTCTCTGAATTAATCAAATCTAATTACATAGTTTTGAATTCAACTTTAAATAAATTAGATTTAAAATCAAAGCCTGAAAGAACCTGATCTGCCTCTGAGTCTGAGGCCGCTTCATCTTCAGATTCTCCTTCTGATCCAGAACAGCTCCTGGAGGCATCAATTGCCATAAGGCAATCCTCCTTGGATCTTCCTTCTTCCTCTTCTTCACTTGAGTTGGAAGAGGATGATTCTTCCTCTGTATCACTCCATGTATCAGCAACAAAGCCCTTGTCTTTCTTTTTGTACTTGCTGGAAGAGGGCCTGCTGCTGTGCTTTCTCCTGGAGTCCTTTTCTCTATTTTTCTCCTTCTTCTGATTTTCTGGACATTCTGAGATGTAGTGTCCAGGCTTTCTACATCCAAAGCACACAACCTCCTTATTTGGTGTCTTGTCAAATCTGGGCTTATCATCCTGCCTGGATGATTTTCTTCTGAAATCCTTTCTAGCCATCTTATAGAATCTTTTTACAAAGATGCTCATCAATTCTTCATTTGATGTTGAGGTCTCACTTTCCTCTAATGCTTTGAAGGCTATGTTGTGATCCTTTCTCACTGGAGTTGTTGCCTTCTATTCAGGTGCTTCTCTTGATTTTATCAACTGCTCATAAGACTTCAATTTGCCTAGTTGAGATTCAGTTGATATCTTATTTAGGCTTCTGGCTTCTTTGATAAGCCAGATTCTGGAGTCCCAAGAGCTAGGGAAGCACATCAAAATTTTATCATTCACCTCTATCAGGGTGATGTCCTTATATAAGCTTTTGAGCTCATTGATAATTGAGCTCAACCTGTTGTACATTTCTTCCACTGATTCAGTCTCATCCTTTTTAAAATTCTCATACAGGGATATGAGGTTTGATCTCCTATCTTTCCTTTCATCTGCTGAGCCAGCTACCATTTGGTTGAGTGAGTCCCAAATGGCCTTGGCTGAGGTGCACTCAACCATCTTCTGAAATATGTCATCTGACATTGTCTGAGCCAAGATATTCATTGCCTTTACATCTGCAATTTTGGCTTTCTTGTAGGCATCATTATTCTCTGCAGGAGGTACTGCAGTCATGTTGGTAGAGGTGCTCGTAGAAGCTGCAGGTGCTGGAGGTACTCCTGTCAAGATAGAAGTAAAAATATCCTCATCAATAGAGTTCATGTATAATCTGATTCTTGCCTTCCAGATGGCAAATCTGTTAAGATTGCATACTGGAGGTCTGATGCTTGCATAGTCTTCGTTTTGGGCCATTTCTATGAAGAAATAAATCTAATAACAAAACAATCAGATCTCACAAGAGGGATCTTTTTGGTTCAGGTGTTAGCCTATACAACCAATTAAGGTATGGTATTTTAACCAACCTCCCTCTGATATCAATTGAAAGTGCAAGGTAGATCTGAAATACTCTAGAGGGGGGGGGGGGTGAATAGAGTATTGTGCTCTCTTTTAAAAATTCTTTACAACTTTTGTTGTATTCCTAAGTGAACAGGCCAGTTAATAAAATAATAAGCACAACAACCTAACTAATCACAGAGCACAGCCAAAACAAAAAAATAGGGCAACCAGACGACACAAGAAATTTTATAGTGGTTCCCCAACCTGGGTACATCCACTCTTCTACCAGCCTGGTAGGAATCCACTCAGGTTTTTCATCTGGTGCCTGACACCAATGAGCTTTTGTTCAGGTGCTCAAAAACCAAAATCTCAAGTCTTTTGGAAGGAGACTTGTAACCTGGAATAATTTTGAAGGGAATTAAAACCCTGTACAGAAGTTGGAAAAGAGGTGATGGTGTCTTCTCTTTCTCAATAACAACTGAGAAGACTGTGGATTGATTTCAGCAGATTTGCTCCCCCTGAGATCAGGAACATTGGAGCACTGCTGCAGGGTGACAGATCTTCAAAACCTGAGTGCCTGGACCAGAGATTGCTTCAGGAACTTCTTTGACAGATAGAGTTTTGTTGTCCTTTTGAAGTTGTCCTGTAGGATTGAAGATGTTCTCTGGCATGGGCTGATTACAGAAAATAACTTTTGATTGCTGTAAGATTGTTCTTCTATGCAATCTGTCTGTGTCTATATTGCTGATTATATCTCTTACTGATTAATCCTTTTCTTTTGTCGTCTTTTTGCTGACTGAGGAACATTCGAAATTTGAATGTTGAGCAGTAATTGCAGTCGGTCTTGGAAAGAAGCGGCAATCGATGATTTCCCTAACTGTCCCATGGAAAAACGGCATGTAATTGTCCATAGTCAATGCGCGTTCTAACAGTAACATTCCGAGAAGATTGAGCATTGATAACTCAGGAATCATCGCCAAGAAATGGGACGGGAAACTGGAGAAGACCTAATCTGGAATCGTCGAACGAAGAACAGGAATCGTCAAGCTAAGTTCACAGTTCGTCGAGCTGAGCTGATGAGTTCGTCGACCAAACAATAACAATAGTCTTCAAGGGAAATCTTTATCAATTCTTCTTTAACATTCGTCGAACTGACAATCTTCATTCGTCGAGCTGAGAATCATCATTCGTCGAACTGAGATCCAAATTCGTCGACCGAAGATTGATTGAGGACTTAGAATCTGAAAAGTCTCTGACTGAGAAGGAATCAAATCGTTGACCAGAAATCGTCGAGCAGAGAACAGTTCTGGACTTAGTCAAAATATTCTGCATCTACTGATATTCAGTGTCGACATAAGTTGGTGTCGACTGATTGATCTTGGTGTCGACACAAATCTTCTGGTGTCGACATAAACTGGTGTCGAAATAAACTGGTGTCGACACAAATCCTCTGAATTCAGAATTCGTCGAGTAGAGTACTGAATTCGTCGACCAAAGAAGCTGTGAACTTGAGGTCCAAGTTCGTCGAGCTCAAAGTCCTGTTCGTCGACCAAAGCCTGAAGTTGGACTTAGAAAAATCTGGAGTTGTCCTGACTTTAGCTTGTTGAAGAAACTCAGTGTTCGTCGAACAGAGAACAAAGATCGTCGAGCTCAGCACCAAGAAATATCTCACGATCGTCGAGCGCAGAACACCTTTCGTCGAGCTGAGTTCGACGAACGTCGAACTCACATTACTTAGTCTTGAAATCTTCTAAGTCTGGAGTCTCTGATAGTCTTGTTGATAGCTGGTCCATCTGAAGTTGACTCTAAGGACTTGGCCTAGACTATAGGACACAAACTTGACCCTGGCTATACATGATGGGTCACATCCTAAGCTAGTGAACCTAGCCCAAATCAACTAGGGATCCAACAGGAGGAATGGGAGAGTAGGGGGCTAGGGTATAGGAAAAAGGGAAAAAGGAAAAAGGGAGGAGCAGGGGGCTTGGTACAGAAAAAAGAAAGGAGAAAAGGGAAATAGAGGACCAGGAGAGGTCAGCCGGGAGTTCCTATCCCGTTGTCGCCTAGATAGGGATGTCTTCTCGCCGCCTGTAGTGAGGTCGGTCGGGAGCTCCTCTACCATCGCCGTCTGGATCGGGATGTCTTCCCGCCGCCTGGAGCAAGTCCAAGCCCTAGCTCTCCTTCTCCATCGCAGCTTGTAGCAAGGCACAACTCGGCCGCTTGGAACAAGGCCGAGCCCAAGCTTTCCTTCCCCATCGCCGCCTGGAGAAAGGCTGGCCGGGATTTATTCTCCCGTCACCGCCTAGAGGTAGATCGGCTAGGAGCTCCTCTCCCGACACCGCCGTCAAAACATGCGTCAAGGGTAACAAAGTTTCTTCTTGGGCAGGTGAAGCACTCAATTAACATATTTGCATGGAAGCCCCTCTCCACTAATGGGTGTGGGAAGGGAGCTCTCTGACAGGTCGATGTGTACATCCCTGCAGTTACTTGAATTTAGAATCTGAAAGCATGAGTACGGATTTAGGCATGCTGTGTGAAGCCCATCCAGATGTGTATGCTGGATTGGTGATGTTCTAGGTTTCCCAGAGAAGACTCCGAGAAATTTATATATTATCTGCTTGCAGGGAATAATCACTATAACTCTAAAAAAGGGGCGAGCGAAATGTAATTGGTCTGCTTTTAATCAACCAATGTTTAACTTGTCGCCGCTTGTCGAGACATCGGCGTACAGGTGCTGCAGTACCAAGAGGGGAGTGGCAGGCTTAAGCCCAAGTTTATGCCGACCCTAGAAGGCCTAATTTGCTTATGTTGCCAGACTGCGTTTCGAAGTATGGAATTTATATTCCTGTAAATTAAAATGCATGTGCGGCTGTATGTAGGTCATTTATCTTTTTGTCTTAGGCGAGCGGTATTCTCCTGAACCACTCGCCCCGTGGGGACCTTGAGATAAAGTTACCGGGAAGCCCTCGAGGATTTGATAGACTTTCAGAGCAATGAAGTTACGTTGTTGGCGGCCCACTTGGGGCTTCATAAAGAAGAATTGCTGGGCGAGATTCCGTCATTGGTAGTGCGGGTGAGGATCATTTTGCATAGACCCAAGGAGATGCATCTGGATAGGAGAGAGTTGGTCTTGAGATCCTCCTTAGATGTTCCGTCGGCCAAGAGTGCCCTCCGAAGGTGTCTTAGCTCAGTCTTTGTCTTAGGAGGGGAAGAGTTTGCTAGTCTTCCAGGTATGCAATCAGACCTCCATGCTGTGACCTTGGGTCTGTCCCTCGTGTTCCTAGTCTTGTGCCTATATCATTCTCCTGAGCGTAATAGGTGCCCGGTCACCCCTCTTTTGGGACCCCGAACTAAACAGTGGTCAAATTTTGGCTTCAACACTTTTGGTGCGGAGAGTATGGAGAGTGTCCAACATGAAAGAACTCAGGTGAACGTCATGGCTTTAGAAGAGGAACCAAGTGACAGCCAGGGTCATGCGCTGACGCTTTGTAGGTAAGGTCCTCATACTTGGAGTCATCCCATCCTTGAATCTTAGGATTTTTGGACAGTCTATATTGTGGCTTCGAAGGTGATTTGTACATTATTAAGGTGTCATTTTTTTGAAATAAAGGGATACCCCAATAGTTTTACATAAGTTGAAAAAGAAGGAGCCTCCTGAACATTTACCATAGTCTAAAGTGATGAATGAATCCCGTAGAATCCATTTGCTAATATGGTGTCATCTTTAAAATTGTGATAATTTTCTATCTGATCTAGCCATTGATATTATGCCTACTTGATTAGATAATTTTAACACAAATAAATCCATAGATGTAATTGTATTAGAATGAGTTCTTTGAAAGTATTTCTGACTCACTTCAATTGCTGGTATTAGAGCTGTATGAACTAAGAAACAAGAATACACTTCCACTGTACAATAGTTAGATACACAAGTATAAAAAGAAGATATGGGATCTGATATTAAAACAACTAGTGTTTCTATTGCTGGAAACCCTCCGAATTCAACAGGCTGCCCTAAACTGAATCATATCCCATTTGTTCCATTGTTCAGTATGTATTATAATATTTAGAACTGTCATAATTACAGTACCACAATAAGATCCACCATTCTATAAATAACCTATAGGGAGAGACAATGCAGTTAAGTAATCATTTATATGATCATGACCATCACCAGCATCTAATTTTGATATCCTTTATTTTACAGTAGGTGTTCCTAAAGCTCCTTTATGATAGAAAATAGAATTGAATTCAGTTATATATGAAGAAATTACAGATTTTGATTCATTGCGTAATATATTCATTACAGATCCCACATTAATAATTATAGAATGTATGGTTTTACACATATCTATCCTATTTAGAACATCTTCCACAAATGTAATTAGTCTCTCAGCGTCATCCGAAGTGACATATGATCTCATTTCAAAATATGGAACTTCTTCAATTTGTTTTAACGTAGACTCTACAACATAACACATGATTCCATGTTATAAAGAAGAAGTTCTATGAAATATACCTTGACACATGCCCCATTCAAAGGATGACTCAAAGGTATCCTGAGTGATATCTGATTTATGTCTATCAGCAAAAGCCTTTATAGGTTCATATTTGTTTAAGAAATTAGATTTGATTAACATTTTTACTAGTTTTTCCTGGAATTTTTCCCTTTTGTTTTCACCATACTGAAAGATCATATTAATTGTTCTGAATAACCGCATATCTTTCTGAATAGTGCAAAATACATACCTGAATATCTATGTAATAAATGATTTGGACCCCATCTCTTTTGATCACTATTAGCTGATACGGCCATAAATACATCTTTCCTAGTTAATAACACAAGCACACTAGATTCCAAATTAAAATCTTTATCCTTATCATCAAAGACATCACATTTGACAAACGAACTAAGTTCTTTTGACATATTTTCAGCAAATAATGCACCTAGTCTGAATTTGGCATTTAATACACTTATTTCTCTAGGTCCTTTTTGGTTTTTTTGAACTATCCTGTATCTATAATATTCAGTACTATCGAATTGTCTTAAAAATTGCTGCTTAGATTGAGAAAACAAATTCATGATTGTTTAAATCTTCTAACATAGCAACAGCAACAAGAGTGTGTCTGTTTACCTCATTTGGATTCTTCCCAGTTCCTTATACAATTCCTCTAATATAACTGATGCCGCTCTTACTCCTTGTGATTCTTTAGTTGATGCACCACTAGACTTTCCACCTTGTAATGTGCATCCAGAAATTGGAGATTTTCCAAGACGCTTATACAGTGTAGAACCACTTATTGCTGAAGTATTGACATTCTTTAAAGTTGCCCCTATTACAAATAGTAATGAAAATTGAAATCTTCCTGGTCCATTCATTATTAACATTCTACAAAATTCAACATCTTCTTTTATTATATCATAAGTGGATAAGAAACTCTTATCTTTAATGCTTTAAATACTCTTTGTCTTTATACCATTGACAAACTCATTATTTTTAGATACTGCAAATTTATATATATCATGTTCTTTATCTAGCCCGTTAAGACATATTGCTTCAGATACTTCATGGAATGCTCTAAACTTATTACATAAGTTTGCATAATACATACTACATATTAGATGAGAAACTTTTTTACCTATCTTTACTGAATTAGGAAATAAAACAGCAAATTCACCTTTTTCGAGAATGTCTCCTACTCTTTTATTCTTATATATTATATTTAAGCATATGGCTAATTTTATCATTCGGAATAATTATAAGTATTCCCATATTGTTGAGGGCCTTATAAAGTCTATTTTATCACAAATAGTGTGAGGATTAGCTCCAAGACCCGTATTAGAAGTGAATAAGTATCTGATTCACTCTAAGGCTTGTGCAAACTGATCATTATTAATAGATATATGCAAAATAGAATTAGTAACCACTTCACTTAATTCTTTATGATCTATTTTTATAATGTCTATTATAATGCATTCACAGATTCATTTTTATTTTTCATATCTTAAAGCCGATGGGGAGTTTGGAAACTTTGGGGTAGCCTGGCTCGGCCCTAGGTAGACCCTCTACACAGGCTCTCATTAGCTGGCAGGTCCGAAGGCTCGCCTGTGGCGGTAAGGGAACCCGAGCGCAGCTCAGCCCCAGGTAGACCCACTGCGCAGGCTCTTATTAGCTGGCATGTCGGAAGGCTCACCTGTGGTGGAAAGGAATGGTTCTTGGAGACTTGGTTCTTGGTTCTTGGAGACTTTGCACAGCCCCGAGCATGGCTCGGCCCCAGGTAGACCCGCTGTGCATGCTCTCATTAGCTGCCAGGTTCGATGGTTCGTATGTTGGGCTAAGGGACCCCGAGTGTAGCTCGGCCCCAGGTAGACCTGCTGCGCAGGATCTCATTAGTTGGCAGGTCCGAAGGGTCGCCTGTGGGGGAAACGATTGGTTCTTGGAGACTTGGTTCTTTGTTCTTGGAGACTATTGCACTACCCCGAGCCTAGCTCGGCCCCAGGTAGACCTCTGTGTAGGCTCTCATTAGCTGGTAGGTCCAAAGGCTCGCCTGTGGGGGTAAGGGACCCCGAGAGCGGCTCGGCCCCAGGTAGAACCGCTGCGCAGGCTCTCATTAGCTGGCAGGTCCAAAGGCTCGCATGTGGGGGAAATGATTGGTTCTTGGAGACATGGTTCTTGGTTCTTGGAGACTTTTGCATTACCCTGATCCTGGCTCGGCACCTGGTAGACCCGCTGCGCAGGATTTTAATAGCAGGCAGGTCCGAAGTCTCGCTTGTGTGGGTAAGGGACCCCGAGAGCTTCTTGGCCCTAGGTAGACCCACTGCGTAGGCTCTCATTAGATGACAGGTCCGAAGGGTCGCCTGTGTGGGAAATGATTGGTTCTTGGATACATGGTTCTTGGTTCTTGGATACTTTTGCACTACCCTGAGACTGGCTCGGCCCCAGGTAGACCCGCTGCACAGGCTCTCATTAGCTGGCAGGTCCGAAGGCTCGCCTATGGGGGTAAGGGATACCGGGGGCTGCTCGGGCCCAGGTAGACCCACTGTGCAGGCTCTCATTATTTGGAAGGTCCGAACGCTCGCCTGTGGGGGGAAAGAATTGGTTCTTGGAGACATGGTTCTTGGAGACTTTTGCAATACCCCGAGCCTAGGTCAGCCACAGGTAGAGTCGATGCGCAGGCTCTCATTAACTGGCAGGTCTGAAGGCTCGCCTGTGGGGGTTAGGGACCCGAGCGTGGCTCGCCCCCAGGTAGACCCACTGCGCAGGCTCTTATTAGCTGGCAGGTCTAAAAGCTCGCCTGTGGGGGAAAGGATTGGTTCTTGGAGACATGGTTCTTGGACACTTTTGCACTAAATCGATTGCTGCTCGGCCCCGGGTAGACGCGCTGCTCATGCTCTCATTAGCTAGGCAGGGCGGTATGCACACCTGGGGGAAACGGACTTGGACTTCGAAATGGTCTTGAAAAGGGTTTGGAATAAATTTATATTTATAACATGAAAGAAATAGTGCCTAACCACCTAGAGGTGGGTGAATAGGTGAACTTTATCTTTTTAAATTTAAGGCAGAAACACTGAAAAATTAAACCTGTATTTGCAATTTCCTATAGCACTTCAGCACAGCTAGCTCAGCAATCACAGAAATAAACAAACACAGAGTGCACACAGATTTTTATAGTGGTTCCTCAAGGTCTGGGTACATCCACTTTCCCCCTTCGCCTATCTAGTAGTGTACTAGATTCGGCGTAAATTCTGCACTACTCCTCAGATCCTCAGATCCTACAGATCAGAACCCCAAACAAGTTCCTACAACTCACAGTGTCCCCACTCCTACAACTCAGGCAATAAGCCCTACCACTCAGTCTTCAACAAGGCCTACACTCAGAGAACAAAGTCTCCTACAACTCAGGCACAAGGCCCTACCTCAGTCTTCAACAAGACTTATACTCAGAGCACACAGTCTCCTACACTCAGCCTTTATAAAATAGGATTATAGCTCAGATCTATACAAGATCCTCCAGGAATTTGATTATACAAAGTAATTAACCACCACCCTGACAGAGAGAGATAAGTTGACTGGCTTCTTGATGAGTTCTTGGAAGAACTTGGCAGAGATCAACATCCCTTAGCATTCTTCAAAGCTTCTTGAATTAGAACTCAGTAAGGTTGAATCTCCTGTGAAGATGATCTTCAATCAACTTCTGTCTTGAGATTCAGATCTCAATCTGAATCTTACTTTGCAGCCTGGTTCAGCAGCTGCTCTTCTTAGAAGGAGCTCTCTCTCTCTCCAACTTCTTAGATCTTCTGTCGAAGGTCTTCTTCTTTTGTGTTGTTAGATCTCTGTCTAGATCTTCAATCTGTTATTGATCTTCAATGAATAATTTGTTGATTGTTGATTTGATTAATTGTGATCAATCCTTTTCTGTTGAAGGAGAAAGGTCTTTTTATAGTCTTCCTCCAAGGTAACCGGCTGATCCGGTTTCTAATGAACTTCGAACAGCTCTGACAGTTGCAGTTGACTGGTTGAAATGGAAGCTGTCAAGTCATCCAGTCACTTCTTAAAATCACTGTCACTGTCTGAAAGTGTCGAGACAGATAGTCATTATGTATTGACACAAATAGACTAAGTGTCGACACAAGTGGACTAAGTGTCGACACTAGCCTTGATGGTGTCGACACAACTCCTTGTGTTGTTGTAATAGCTTCTCAACACTCCTTCTACAGAATGTGTCGACACAGATTCTGTGTGTCGACACAAGCCTGCTGTTGAATGTGTCGACACTGATTCTGTGTATCGACATAAGTACTTCTTCTTTACCACTTAGTTGAATTCTGCTGTGTGTCGACACATCTCCTTTGTGTCGACACATGCCTTCTTGTGTTGAAACTTGCTGAGTGTTGACACATCTCCTTTTTGTCGACACAAGCCTTCTTGTGTTGAAACTTGCTGAGTGTCGACACATCTCCTTTGTGTCGACACAAGTGCTTTAACTTTGTTGAAGCTTGCTGAGTGTCGACACATCTCCTTTGTGTCGACACAAGTACTTTAACTTTGTTGAAGCTTGCTGAGTGTCGACAAATCTCCTTTGTGTCGACACAAGTACTTTAACTTTGTTGAAGCTTGCTGAGTGTCGACACATCTCCTTTGTGTCGACACAAGTACTTTAACTTTGTTGAAGCTTGCTGAGTGTCGACACAGCCTCCTGGTGTTGACACATTTGATGTCGACAAAGCTTCTCTGAGTGTCGACACTGCCTCTAAGTGTCGACACAGATTATGTTGACAATTCTTCACAGTGTGTCGACATTGCCTGTATGTGTCGACACTTTTCTTCTGGTGTCGACTCTGCCTTTCCTGGTGTCGACACAATTACTCCAAGTGTCGACACAGCTTCTCTAGGTGTCGACACAAGTCTTCATAAGTGTCGAAACTTCACCTCTAGGTGTCGACATATTGACTTAGAAACTTTTCTACATTTCCTGCAATTACTTAACCTGCACATATAAACTCAAAGCACATCAAATACACCTTGATGTATATCATTGAGTTGGGTGAGGATTCTTCAAATCTGGTACACATTTTCCAATGTACCCAACATAACAGATGGAGGTTTCTTATGTATTGAAATATAAATATGTATACTAGGCAAAAAACATGACTCGACCAAATGTAATTCTCGATATAATACAATATACGACTCAAACTACACGACGATAACAGATAGCTACCATAAAATGTACAGGTTAAGCCTATCAGACCAGTTTTACTTTTATTTATCTTAATAGTGCTAGCTAATGATTTTAAACGTCTTATCATATACGGGCAATTTTTGAAAAACCTACTGATTATAGCTACATCTGATGTTTCTATTCCTGTTGCTACTTGAGGGTTCTCATAAGCTCGTATATCTGGATTAGGGAATAATGTTTTAAACATCTCATTTTCTAGATTCTCAGCAGTGCTAGATTCACCTATTATTATCTTTGGTAAAGATATTGTCTATTCCTCCTCATCATCACCTATTTTCTCAACATCATCTATAAAATTATGAATGCGCAGTGACCAATCTTTTGCAGATCTTGTTTCTTTTAATGTTGATTTTGTTGATACATAAAATGTTTGGGAGGTAACAAAGTAATTGTGTTTATAAAAAGCACGCCCATCTGAAATAATATCCTCTTGCATTTCAAAACATGTACTGCCATCGACATCCACATCAATCGATAATTTGGTTTGATTTTAATGAATAGATTGGATTTTACAATATATTCATGACAGCGAGTTAATTCTGATTTAAGCCATGGTGTGGAGCTCGCTCTATCTCCAGGTGGGGGATTCTCTCAAAAAACTTTATTTGGTCGGCTCCCACTCGCCGGGTACTTAGGATTAAACATTTCTTTTCGAGCTTGTGCAAACCTAGAAAAGACCGAGGATTGTGTACAACCCCATACATGGCCAAGTGGACCCTCCCCAGATAGCGGGCCCAGGATATGCTATTGGCGATTTTTTGGTGCAGCCCCGTTCGAGCACATGCAGGCACTAGTGCACGCGTGCTGAGGTTTTGTGCGTGTAGGCTTTTTACAAATGTATGTTAATATTATAATATATATATTTATTATAATATATATATATATGTAGATAGAGTTTGACAAAAGGGGGGTCATGGGGTGAGAAAGCAAAAAGAAAAAAGCAATAAAGAGGAAGGAGAGGAGGCTCTCGAGTACAACATGAAGAAAGAGGAAAAAAGGAAAAAAGAAAAAGAGGAGAGCGAGGCTCAGGTACAGCAGGAAGAAAGAGGAAAAAATAAAATGAGGAGAGCCGGGGGCTCGAGTACTGGAAAAAGAAAAACTAAACGAGATATCTTAGTCTGCTTTGGTTATTCTCCAACGCAACCCCCACAACCTCTTGCAGTTTTTGGACGACGACGTCGGGCTTCTCCCCCTCTGACCTCACAGCTGTCATTGGAGTTCACCTAGGGCTCCGATGATGTCCCATGTCTTTCTCACAAATGGTGCTGACAGAGTGCTCCTTTAACTCCGACGCCCTGAAGACCTCCACCCGACAGACCCTCCACTATAGCTCTCTCAAAACGGCGTCCTTACAGATCCTCAGTCCCTGGCCTCTGTCGTTCTTCTATTTCTGATGCCAAGGAGAGTTCTTTCTTGTTGTCCGCCAGATTCCACAGTCTCCCGGTCATCTCCTTTCCCTATTTCATCTTCAGTTCTCACAGCCAGCCGCCACACTATTTGTTTATCTAAAGGTCCTTTCATCTGACACTGTTGCTAAGGCTTTAGGTATATAGAGAAGAAAGGAGAAATGAGAGAGCAGGGGGATTGTGTACAGGACAAAGGGAAAATGGATAAAGGGAGGAGCAGGGGGCTGGGTACATAATAATGAAAGGAGAAAAGGGAAATAGAGGACCAGGAGAGGTCGTCTGGGAGCTCCTCTCCCGTCGCCGCCTGGATCGGTGTTGGGTATTGTATCCACAATCACCTGGATTTGAGGAAGCCATCTGTCAAGCTAAGATGAATTCACAAAGTATTTGATGGAACCTCTTAAGTTGTGCTTGCAGTTCTTCCACGCTAAGTGCACACCAATGTCAGGGTGCAGTAGGTCAATATACACGGATCTGCACGACGTAATCCCTCGTTGAGCAGATCAGTGTGTTGGCCTACGTGTACTCTCTCTATTGGAGTGCACTTATTTTCAAGTACAGGGCCATGTTTATGCAAGAGAAGACAAGGAGCAAGGATGGGTCAAGGAGCAACACTTGGGTGGAAAGACGAAAATCCGTCTAAGTATAATTCGACGAGAATCACCAAGTGATTCTCGCCGATTCGGCGAGAATCACTAGTGATTCTCGCCGAATCGTCGAGAATCATTAGTGATTCTCGCCGACTCCTTCCGGCTACCCCAAAACCGTGCCAAGTAAGATTCGGCGAGAATCATTAATGATTCTCGCCGAACCCGTCGCTGAGCAGGTCATTAATACCAAGGGAAAATCGTTGAGAATCAACAAGTGATCCGTCGAGAATCACCAGTGATTCTCGACGAATCGTCGAGAATCGTTAACTGATTCTCGCCGATTCGTCGAGAATCACCAATGATTCTCGACGAATTTTACTTGGCGTTTTCTCTGGATGCTGCTGGACCGGATTCTGTCGCTGGACTAGTTTGAAACGGATTTCGGGTTTCTACTTGTGGGACCCACAACGGTCATATTGTATGGGTCTTCAATGTATAAATACACGGGTATTTTTGAACAGTAAAAAAAAACGGAAAAAGAAACGAAAAAGCAGAGCCGCGACTTGACCTAGTTCGCGAGTTTCCGCCGCCGCCTCCATCGCCGCGCGAGAGTGTGGATCGCCGGTCGAGATCGTGTTTTCTTCCTGATCTCCGGTCGATAGAAGCCTAGCTAAGCTCAGTGCCTCACGTGTCTAACCGGAGATCTCTTGTCTCTCGATTTGTAGATCGGGAAAGTCTTCCCCATTCGAATCGATCGAGATGATTGATCCTAGTGTGACCGTTGGTAGACCTAGCTAGCTTCGCTACGAAGATTGGATCTCTATTTTCAGCAGCCGCTCATCATCATAGCCGCCGATCCCGAAGCTAGCCACCGCTCGTGTTGCCGCCTCCGGTTCTGGGGAGATCCTCTCCAAGAGAGACCAAGGTTGTAGACTTTTCGTTGACTTCACGAACACGTCGTCGAACGAAGAGGAACACCGTAGTCTCCAAACGAAGTTTGTATCTCGTGTACATTCTATATTTACTTTTGTTGTAAAGAAACGTTTGTTCCGTGTTGTAAGGGTTGGGTGCAACCCGTTTTGTGGGAGTGTGGACTCTCACGTGTGGAAGGGTTCCTTCCGATAGTGCAGGAATTGGATTTCAATCCTGTTGGAGAAGAGACCGAGTCGTCCCTCGTTGGGAGATAGGTCGAAGGGGGAAAGTGGATGTACCCAAGTCGGGGAACCACTATAAATTGCTTGTGTATTCTGTGTGCTGTGCTTTTTATTTTTATTGTGCAGGTACATTCGTAAATTCCGCAAAAGCGCTACACGTCACCTATTCCCCCCCCCCCCATAGGTGCACATAGTTGACACTAGGTGGACTTTCAAGTGGTATCAGAGCGAGGTTACTCATCAAAAAGGTTAACACCTTGAGTAGAATCCTGCCACCAGTGTCAGAGGCATGGAGCTGGATTATGAGATACCGCCACTCAAACTCCCCGTATGCACAAAGGATTATTATCCCATCTGGAGGATGAGAGTGTCATTTCACCTTGATGCTATCGATCCTCGCGCATCCTTCATCCTGGAAGAGGGTCCGTTCATTCCAATGAAGACCTCCGACTCTGGGATCCAAGTGCCCATGTGCATTGCTGAGATGTCAGAGACGGAACTGTCCCTATTTAACTTGGACGAGAGGATTCGTCAAATTATCTTGGATATCTGGTCTGGAGCTTCTCGCTCTAGATTAGCAAAATGTAGGACTGCTAAATCCATGTGGGTGATGATATCAGAGTGGATGGGGGAGTCAGAGAAAGCTGGAATATGCTGTCAACCTGAGGAGGAAGCCTATGTGGGGGTCCTCACCTCTGAAGATGAAGGCAAGCATCACTCGGACAGCATCAGAGCTCCAGTGTCCGTGTCAAAGACTGACGAGGCCAGTGAGGAAAGCAGCTCTGATGAGGATGAAACAATGGTCACTGACTCTAATGACTATAAGACAGATGAGCAGGTAACATCTTCATCCTGCCCCATATCTTTTGAACTTTCTGAAGACAGAAACTGCTCTCCTCCAGAAAATTCTGATTCCCTGAAGAGAGCCCTTCAGAAAAGAAACCTACTTGTTGAGGAGAAAGCTCAAGAGATTGCTCGACTGAAGATCTTGTTTGTTCTCCAATTGGCGTCCAACAAGGTCAAGGACTCTAAGATCTCAGATCTAGAGAGTAGTCTAGAAAATGAGAAAAGAATAGTATCAAACTTTTCCAAGGTTGATGCTATAAAGAGAAAGCAAGAAAACGGGTGGATCTCCCGGATTATTAATTCGTGGAGAAATGGGGAAACGGTATTCCGACCCCCCACTCCAAGCAGGAAGGCAACTCATCATGCCTTCAGGTATGACCACAGGAATAGTCGTGGTCACTACAAGGGTGATCTGTCCCCATGTGGAGACACCCGTATTGCAAGGGCCGTCGTGGCCACCCATGAGAGAATACCTAAGGCTCCTTCTGAGCCCTTTGTATTCACTGCCACTGCCTCAACTCCGTGCGAATATGCATGTCCTAGCTCACAGAACATTTCTCACCACCCGAGGACACATGATAGGGAGGTTGGAAGTCATGGTGTAAGTTTTCATGGGGCCTCTGAAAGGGGGATGCCTGAAAGGAGGGCACCACCTTCCCGGCCTCATGACGCTCACAACATGCATTCCTTCCACCCTTACACGTGTCACGATGGAAGAGGAAATTTTGTGAGGAGATCATGCTCTATCCCGTTTAGACCTAGGACCGTGACTACCTCAGTCACTAGATCGGGTCGGAAACGGCGATACAACATTCACCCATGTTGCTGCTGTGGCAAAGTGGAACACTTTGCCATCGACTGTTGGCACAACCCCTCTGTGCCCATGGCAAGTGCTTACCCACATTCACGGGACAGAGGTAGTCTTCCTGACAGGTTTTCTGAAGGAAGGCAGTTGCGTGCTTATGCTAACAGGAACCTAGGACCCAATATGATTTGGGTTCCTAAGGTAAGGTAATTCTTTCTTGCAGGGTAGTCTAGGTTCCCATGAATATGATGGGAACTAGACAGTAGGTGGCTCAAGACTAAATTGGAACAAGCGTCTGCAATAACAGATGTGATATCTATTTGAGCATACTCACATTGAGCCTCTAATATGTTCTACCTGTGGGACTAAAACGATGACTCTCAAAATCCCAGGTACTCATGATCAGTTCCAAGACTTGAGTCGTTTTCAATTGACAATTACATATATATATATATATATATATATATATATATATATATATATATATATATATATATCTTTATATATAGATACATCTTTGTATATACGTGTATGTATGCACATCCAAGGATGGGTTTACTCGATACATGCAAACCTTTTTACATCAATAAAGAGTTATCAAAGCAATGTCATTGTGAATCTCGACAACTCACAATTGACATCAAAAAGTTTTTGGAAAAGCCTCGTTCAAACCAAAATAGATTGGCTTTAAAATATATCTGTATTTATCGTCTATTTATTGACTTGACATCAGACGAATTCGAAAATGTTGCAATACTTCTTAACGTGAAAATTCCTAGTCAAGAAATCTTTCAATTTCGACTTAGACAAATCCCGCCGACTTTTTATAGACTTGGAATCTCGCCGACCTTTCTACTTCATTACGGATCCCGCCGAAGGAGCAAGCTACACGAATCCCGCCGCACTTCGCAGGAAATATCCCGCAAGAGCTCTTCCGCCGCTTCTTCCCTTACCCACCGACTCGCTGAAACCCGCAGGAAGCTTGTCGAATCATCGTCTCGCAAGAGTTCTTCCGCCGAATCTTCCCTTATCCGCCGACTCGCCGAAACCCGCAGGAAGCTCGATCATCTTCTCGCAAGGTACTCGTCGGATCCCGCACCGTCCTCGCTGTTTCCCGCAAGGCCTACACCAAAGGTCTTCCCAAAGGACGCTCAAGGAAGATCTCTCGCAGGAAGCCCACCAACTCATTTCCGTCTAAGCCTTTAGGTAACCTCTTCCTCACCCATACTTGGACGTTATCACTTGTGACGCATTCCTTTTGATTGATCATTATAGCTTAGAGTAGGGATTCTCTCTCTAGATCTGCAATGGCCCCAAGGACAACTGCTGGGTTGGTCACTGGTTGCGAGCTTGTTCGGACTGGGTTCTCTCACGCCTCGGACGAATTCCGCAACATCATTCTGATGCTGGAAGAGGCTGGGCTAACATTCGTCCTGGAGCACCCTTGCAAAATCCTGGACAAAGAGGTGCTGGAGTTCTTCGCTACCGCAAGACTCCGAAATGGCGACTCCCTAATCAAAAGCAAGGTGGCTGGGGCAAAGGTCAAGATGTCTGCCAGCAAGCTGACCCGCTTTCTGCAGCTTTCTAGCTCAGAGCATGAAGACTATCTGGAGGACGATGACAAAGCCAGAACTCTCTCATTCTGCGGTCTCCCACGAGGAATTAGGTCCATAGAGAGAAAGGATATGAATGAAGAAGGGAAGCTCCTGTCTGACATTATTAGAAAGGTGCTCATCTGCAAGCCGGGCTCTCACGACCATATCTCAGCGGATATGTTCAAGATCCTGATAGTTGTCGTCTGCCATAAAAGGTTCAACTGGGGGAGTTGTTGTTCGAGAAGATCAAGGATACCTTGGGCTCTCCGAGTTTCGGCCGCATCATAAGTGTATATCTAAACCAGCTAAATGGAGACAGATTTGACATGAGTAAAGGTGTCCCTATCCACTACTTGAAGAAGATGGACTCAAGTGTGTTTGATCGATGGGAGAGGCGTATTGGGCAGACTGCAGTGGAAGAGCAACAGGGAGTATCTTCAGCAGTCACCCCCAATGAAGTTCCTGATACCTTGACTGCAGGAATCGAGGGGGAGACTCTACCCCCTCATACTGAGGTAGTATCTGACATCTCCCAGGTGGCCAGGGATGCTGTGGCCGAAATTCGAAAAGAAAGTGACACTCTACTGGAGACTGCTGACAAAGAATTGGAAGAGGCTGCTGATGAAGATGAGTTCATGGATGATGACGAAGAGGATGAAGGGCATGAGGGACATGAAGTATTGCAGGCTTCGGATCCTGTTGAACCTCCATCTGACAAGCCTGCACCAGTGGAGGGGGAGTCAGATAGATCTACAGAGGCCGCCAGCATTCCTCCATTAGAGACTGTGCTTGTATCCAGCTCTACAGATGCGTCTGCTGAAGGGCAAGGCCCACAAGTGCCTCCGGTTATTCCGTTACGAGATGAGCTAGCCACTCACACTGTCAATGTCAATCAGGGCATTGTGAATGAACTTAAAGCCTCCTTTGATGAAGCTCAGAATAAACTACTGAAAAGGATTAAGACATTTGAAACTCTCATGCTCAAGAATATGGTGGAAATCAACCATAAACTGGACGTGATGGAGAAGAAATTTGAAGAGACGTATACCGCGGCCGGCGAAGCTGGCACACTTCTTATGGCTGGATTGAAGAAGAACACCGACACTCTTGCCGTCGTCAATCAGAATGCACATGTTGTAGCCAACAACATTCAAAAGTTTGACGGTAATATGGTAACTCTTAACGCCAATCAGCAAGCCTTAGTCAATGAATTCTCCCGGACCACCAAGCACATTGATGACTCCTTGCACTCCTATGCAAACTGCATCGCTGTTGAAGCCAAAAAGGGGGAGGAGGACTACATAGCTAAGATGGCTGAGCTACGAGAAGTCTTGATCACAAACTTCGAACAGTCAAACAAGTACGTCTATGACAGCAACTGGTGGATGCTCCACCAGGCGTTAGGCATCCCCTTTGCTGAAAATCCTGCAGATATTCATATTCATCCTCCTGAGACTTCTACGGCCGTTGAGGGAGTAGGTGCTGCTGAAGGAATAAATGCAAGTGCTGCAGATGTTCCCACAAATGAAGCTGATGCTAGGGCTCTCTCCAAAGCTAAACTGAGGAGCATGTTTGACCAAGAGGCTTTAGCAAAAGCCAGGGGAAAGAGAAAAGCTCAAGAAGGGACCTCCAAGGAGACACAGGCTGAAAAGAGAACTCGAATGAGTGAGGAGGAAGTTCGAAACGAAAGGTGGAGTCCAGTTTCAAAGAACATCATCTTGGACACCATCTGGCTACAAGAACAGGGAGAACTCAATCGGAACGAAGTTTACAGCCAGTTTGAGTGGGAAAGGCACAAGACGTATGAAGCGAAACGAAACATCTTCTTCAGAAACAACACAGATGCAGATAAAGTTCCTCCTCCCAGATACTATCCGAAGCCTAAAGAGTACATGGAGAGACAAAGGAAGAAGTTCTTGGCGCAAAAACATAAGGATGACTTAGCTAAGGAAAGATAGTCAACAACGTGTATCTTGTCATTCTCTCCTAAAAACATTTAATGCTTATTGTTATGATATGAACAATTCTGAGATTATATATATATATATACATTGGTATTTAAATTTGTGAATGACTCAAG
Organism: Platanthera guangdongensis; assembly: GCA_039583875.1. Lineage (NCBI taxonomy): Eukaryota > Viridiplantae > Streptophyta > Magnoliopsida > Asparagales > Orchidaceae > Platanthera > Platanthera guangdongensis. The sequence goes on along the minus strand of CM077162.1, from coordinate 131,995,197 downwards.
TCCTGATCTGGTTGCATATATTCTCTTGTGCTGCATGTTTAATTTCTGAATGCTATGTTTATTATTTGATTGGTGTTATTCATCTTAGCTAGTAGGGTTTTGGCTTCGTCAAATAGGGGGAGATTGTTGGGTATTGTATCCACAATCACCTGGATTTGAGGAAGCCATCTGTCAAGCTAAGATGAATTCATAATGTATTTGATGGAACCTCTTAAGTTGTGCTTGCAGTTCTTCCACGCTAAGTGCACACCAATGTCAGGGTGCAGTAGGTCAATATACACGGATCTGCACGACGTAATCCCTCGTTGAGCAGATCAGTGTGTTGGCCTATGTGTACTCTCTCTATTGGAGTGCACTTATTTTCAAGTACAGGGCCATGTTTATGCAAGAGAAGACAAGGAGCAAGGATGGGTCAAGGAGCAGCACTTGGGTGGAAAGACGAAAATCCGTCTAAGTATAATTCGACGAGAATCACCAAGTGATTCTCGCCGATTCGGCGAGAATCACTAGTGATTCTCGCCGAATCATCGAGAATCATTAGTGATTCTCGCCGAGTCCTTCCGGCTACCCCAAAACCGTGCCAAGTAAGATTCGGCGAGAATCACTAATGATTCTCGCTGAACCCGTCGCTGAGCAGGTCATTAATACCAAGGGAAAATCGTTGAGAATCAACAAGTGATCCGTCGAGAATCACCAGTGATTCTCGACGAATCGTCGAGAATCGTTAACTGATTCTCGCCGATTCGTCGAGAATCACCAATGATTCTCGACGAATTTTACTTGGCGTTTTCTCTGGATGCTGCTGGACCGGATTCTGCCGCTGGACTAGTTTGAACCGGATTTCGGGTTTCTACTTGTGGGACCCACAACGGTCATATTGTATGGGTCTTCAATGTATAAATACACAGGTATTTTTGAACAGTAAAAAAAACGGAAAAAGAAACGAAAAAGCAGAGCCGCGACTTGACCTAGTTCGCGAGTTTCCGCCGCCGCCTCCATCGCCGCGCGAGAGTGTGGATCGCCGGTCGAGATGGTGTTTTCTTCCTGATCTCCGGTCGATAGAAGCCTAGCTAAGCTCAGCGTCTCACGTGTCTAACCGGAGATCTCTTGTCTCTCGATTTGTAGATCGGGAAAGTCTTCCCCATTCGAATCGATCGAGACGATTGATCCTAGTGTGACCGTTGGTAGACCTAGCTAGCTTCGCTACGAAGATTGGATCTCTATTTTCAGCAGCCGCTCATCATCATAGCCGCCGATCCCGAAGCTAGCCGCCGCTCGTGTTGCCGCCGCCGGTTCCGGGGAGATCCTCTCCAAGAGAGACCAAGGTTGTAGACTTTTTGTTGACTTCACGAACACGTCGTCGAACGAAGAGGAACACCGTAGTCTCCAAACGAAGTTTTGTATCTCGTGTACATTCTATATTTACTTTTGTTGTAAAGGAACGTTTGTTCCGTGTTGTAAGGGTTGGGTGCAACCCGTTTTGTGGGAGTGTTGACTCTCACGTGTGGAAGGGTTCCTTCCGATAGTGCAGGGACTGGATTTCAATCCTGTTGGAGAAGAGACCGAGTCGTCCCTCGTTGGGAGATAGGTCGAAGGGGGAAAGTGGATGTACCCAAGTCGGGGAACTACTATAAATTGTCTGTGTATTCTGTGTGCTTTGCTTTTTATTTTTATTGTGCAGGTATATTCGTAAATTCCGCAAAAGCGCTACACGTCACCTATTCCCCCCCCCCCCAATAGGTGCACATAGTTGACACTAGGTGGACTTTCAATCGGGATGTCTTCCCTCCTCCTGGAGTGAGGTCGGCCAGGAGCTCCAATCCCATCGCAGCATGGATCGGGATGCCTTACGACCACTTGGAGCAAGGCCAAGCCCTATCTCTCCTTCCCCATCGTAGCTTGCAGCAAGGCACAGCTCGGCCTCCTAGAGCAAGGCTGAGCCCAAGCTTTCCTTCCTCGTCACCTCCTGGAGCAAGGCCGGCTGGGATGTATTCTCCCGTCACCGCCTAGAGGTAGATCGGCTAGGAGCTCCTCTCCCGACACCGCCGTCAAAACATGCGTCAAGGGTAACAAAGTTTCTTCTTGGGCAGGTGAAGCCCTCAATTAACATATTTGCATGGAAGCCTCTCTCCATAAATGGGTGGGGGAAGGGAGCTCTCCGACAGGTCGATGTGTACATCCTCACAGTTACTTGCATTTAGTTTCTAAAAGAATGAGTATGGATTTAGGCATCATGCATTATATCTTGCATCAGTTGCTCCCACTCAATTGGAGCATTCCTTTACTCAGTACTTGGAATTTCCAAGACTTTATCTTGTAGTTCCTCATCTTTAGACATAACAGTCTCTTTGACTGAGACTACTTTGATCTCCTCGTCACTATAAGGCCTAGGAGCTTCATCATTATCAGACATCGACATATGCCTATCTGCATCTTCCAATCTGGAGGCATCTTCCTCCAGTATTGCAGATATTCTGTCAATAATTTCTTCTGTTATTTGCCTAGCATTCTTGGCTGAAGGCAAATCATCTCCTTCCTCTACAGTAGATCCAGCTAACATAGCACCAGTCTCATTCACTTCAGGAACAGTATCTGACTCTAGTCTTCTTACACGACTAAGAGGGGTAAGATCAGAAGAGGCTGATACCTGAATATTTATGTCCATCCTGGACTCTTCAGCAGATGATGATAGATCATGATTATGATGTTCTTCTTCCTCAGATGATCTGCTGGAGGAGCTCGGACCATCATCAATAATTCTATTTCCTTTCCTCTCCATAGCTTCTGGACCATGGTGCTGAAGGACACTGTCCCATCTCTCAAGCATCCTGATGTCCATCCTTCTCATGTGGTGTATTCTTGCACCAAGTTTTAGATTCATAATTTCTTGGAATGTTTCCCGCAGATATAGTGAAAGGATTCTCCCCAAATTTTGTTAAGCCATGTAGTCTACTGTTCTCTAAAACTCCACTCTTCCCCAATAAGTTCTCTTGGACAGTATGACGCTAGCCATTAGTTTAAACATCCTTTTTGAGATTTTGTCATGGGAGCCTATTTTGCATATCAGAGCTTTCCCAATGACATCAACTAGAAACTTACATCTCAGGTTAAGTTCTTTCCTTAGAATTGATCTGGTGGTGTGCTTGGAAAGTCCACACCATTGCATTACCGATTTTTTATTGTTGAGTAATAGCTCTTATTTGTTCTCTATTGCAGAGAGTTTTGGCAACTGCAGAGCCTTGCTGAACCTTCTGGGAGTTATCTTGATCCTCTTCCTGCAACCTATGACCTTAATTTTACCAGCCGAAGCATCTGCTTTTGCATTGGCAAACAACTCCAACACTTCCCTCTTCCACAGAAGACAGGGTTACGTCAGGATGAAGGCTAGGTCAGATTTATGTAGAAGATTAAGCACCTGCTAAACTTCTTTCGGAGCATCAACGAATCCATTTCGATCCACCTCTATACATTCAAAAAGGAAATCTTGTCTCTTGGGTGCCATTTCTCCAGAGAATTTGAGAAGGCTAGCGAAAGCGGCTTTCCGTCAATTTAGCGAATGCGGGCGGGAGAGGGTAAGGAATAGTGACTTGGCTTATTGCACAAACACTTCTATTTATAGGTATTCCTAAAAGGAAGGAGGAAAGTTACTAATACATATTTGTTGTTTAATCTTTATCAATAGACAAGATTGACATCTGAAACATATCTGCAGTCCATCGTTTCTCCAATATTTGTTGAGTAAGCTTGTTTTGCTTAACATCCATTTTATTTGGCAATTAAATTTTCAACTAGCCCCTAACTGTGTTGGCCTACCTTGCAAGGGTAATATAGACCTGTGGTACACATTCTAAAATGTGTTCTATTGGGGTGCAATTAGACATAATTTCATTATCCTTAATTTAATTTCAACTGAGAGTGTATTAGCCTCAAAACTCAATTGACTCAACCAAATTTTGATACTTATCTAACCTAGTATTCCATATGTACTATGTCTTTGGGTATGTTGAGACATGTTACTTCTTGTGGCATGGTGAACATATGAGCCACTGACATATTTATTGAGAAGAATTGTTTAGATTAATGTTTTTACATCTTCTTAGTCATTTGTTTCAATTACCCAATCTCATACATGTGTAATCAATTTTGCAATTAGATAGTAGAATTAAAGAAAGGTGATTTCTACTTATCTCTGCTCTGTAAACTTAAAGCCCATGCTGGATTCACAGTCTCTGAGCATACTAGCAACCTTGCTTCTGAACTTTAACCTTTGATGTTCATCTGGATTTCCTTTGTAAGCTCCCACTAAATAATTGCACTTGTCATTGACATCTTGTGCATGATGTTAAGTTGAATCATCTCTTGTACCCAAACTTGGGTTTGGTACATCTCTGTCCAAGGAACATAAATGGTTATGGCAACTTGGACTATCCTACAAGATAGAATTACCTTACCTTAGGAACCCATACTGACTTGGGTCCTAGGTTCTTGTTAGTTTGAAAATGCAAATGTCTACCTATAGGATCCCTATCAGGAAGACTTTCTCTTGCCCTAGGCACACTAGGGTTGTGCCAACAATCTATGGGAAAGTGGCCGACTTTGTCATAGTACCAACACTCATGAATATTATATCTTATTTTCTGAGCAGGTCTGCAAGCATGGTTGACTGCAAACTGAACAGAAGGAAGAGCAGCTTCCTTGTTCCAAAATCTCTTAGACATAGTCTGACTGGGAGTGGGTCTGTCATGAGAAGAGTTTCATTTTTTCACAAGGTCTATCAGCAGCAGTTCTCTTTGCAGAGGACATGCTGTTCGTGCCCTTCGAAGATTCCAACTCTGATTTCCTGGCATATTTACCCTTGGTCAGAGTGTGAGCAGGAAGATTTTGAGAAAAGGCCACGCACTTGCTCAAGAGTAATGGAGCTAGTGCATTAAATACAAAAGGTCTAGGATGGGCCTTTTGCACTTCTTCATGAAGAGCCTTTTGATTCCCATTCCTCTAGTGATCATCCCTAGGGTCTTGGCCATACATGTTGGAAGAGAAAATTACCTTGCGAAAGGTAGGTTGAGGCCTGAGAGGAACTTGGCCTCTTTTCTGAGATTGGATCACTTTAGAAATCCACTTAGATTCAGATCTTCTCCTGATAGAATGCATCTTAGAGAAGTTAGCCACAATTCCCCTCTCCTTACCAAGATTCTCTTCAAGATTCTTGATAATAGAGTCCTTGTATTTTGAGGACTCAACATGGATATCTACCATGATTGTCATATATGCTGCTTCCCTCTCTTTTAGACATAGAAAGGATGAAGCTTCATCTTGCTGGGAAGCAGTCTTCTGTATAGAGGCTATTTCCTCTGCTTGTTTCTCAACAAGCAGCTTGCTTTCCTTGAAATCTTTCAGAGGGGTAGTATGACATTCAATCAATTGATTGATATCATCATCTGTCAAAGGACCCTCATCATCACTTGATTAGGAGACATCAGAGTCTGTACAGGATTCATATCCAGACTTTGAGGATGAGCTAAATGGGGAATATACCTTATTTTGACTCGGCTATTCCTGGAAAGAATCTTCTTCTGGTTTAGTTATTTATCCATAGCACCTTAATTCACCTTCTTTAGCTTCTTCAACCTCTGTGTCACTCTCTAAATGTGATAGATGGGCCCAGATCCTTTCTATTGCAACTGGAAGGACTTTGTCTTCACCAAGAGCAGCCAACAACCAAATGTTGTTCTTGTTCTCTCTTCAAATTTGATGCTCCATAGAGTTCCACAACTTATGGTACATCTTTGAACACATAAGTTTAACCTTTTATCTATCCTTGGAGGTCAGCTCAAAGTGTTAGGTACTTTTCTCAGGCATCAGCCACCGTGGCCAGGCGGTGACAGTAGAGCGGGCGTCTCTACTACTAGGCGGGCCTCCACACTACTTCACCTATGCCCCCGTATGCCTCAATGCTAAGAACACAATAGCGGAGCCCATGCATACTATGGCCCAGTGGGGTCTTGGGTAGATGTGCACCAAGAACACAGCCCGAACTGGCCTTGCGTGACCCGGAAGGTGCCTCGGAAGTAAGCACGAGGAAACAGCCCAACCATTCACTTGGCACGGAAGGGGCCTCGGGACGTGAACACCGAGGACACAACCCAACCTCCTAAAGTCTAACTGTCAACTTCCATCGGTGTGACGACTGGCGAGCCCGTAGACCTGCCACACTATCCTTAACTAAGGATTACGATACCCCATGTCGACTCACACCACATTCAATTCCACAACACCGTGGCATGGAAGGGGCCTCAAAAGAAAGCACGAGGACACAACCCAACCATCCATCCATACCCTTATCTCAACACAAACCAAACTAGTGACGGTCAACACCGCACTTACATCCTTTCATAATACTACCCGTAGGGAGACGACGCTCTAAATATTGGACTACTAAACCCATTCCATTAATCAAACATACTCATGGCCATAGTTTATTCTTCTACATGATTTTACAAATGATGACAACATAATATAAACATGATGTGCATATAAAGATCTGTCAATCTTACCAAATGACAACAACATATTATAAACATGACGTGCATAAATAACAATCTACCAATTTCTATCAAGTCAATTCATTTAGGTAAGCTTGCTTCACAATTTGATTATATGAAATCCGATTAATAACTTCATCAATCATGCAACTAAAAAGATTAAACATAAAATAGTTCATCCAATCCAAGTAACTTGCAATATCAATTCCACCGAATCCAAATCCATAATATATTTAAGGACCCAGAATTTAAGTGCTGGGTAAATCTGGACAGCAAATTCAACCGGAGATTCCCAAAGCTACAGAAATCCGGTGAAGACGTATAGCCCCTCGATGGAAAAGGCTTTCCGTGGGCTACAACTTTCGTATTCAGACCTCAACCCAAATTTTGCTATTATCTTATTTGAAATTGGACTCGAAGTCCGCTGCGTACATGGCACAATTTCTGCATGAAGGATTTGTCGAATATCAAATTAGTTCAGACTTTCCCGTGGCTATATACTTTGTCTGAAGCCGTGTAGCCACTCATTGGAAAGGTATTTTCAAGATCTTCAACTTTCATGTTTAGTTGAAAGCCCGGATCTGGACATAAGCTACCTGAAAATGGCCTTGAAGTTTGCTGCATATAGAACACAAATTCTGCACGCATCTCAAGGCGGAATGAACGGCATCGATTCGTCTTCCTCCTCAAGGCGACCTTCCCAATTCACTCCAGAAATTCTCCTCCCTTATTCAACCTCAAGAGGCCAATACTCTTCACGAAACCATCCCCATCATCACATAGAGGAAGGGATTGGTTGAAGAGATCTAAAGTCTAGGGCACAATCCCTAGCATGGCCAATCCTAGAAAACTCCTCCTCTCTATCAAGACTCTCTTGAGTCGATGTTTAGCCTAGGAAAATAACTATAGATCTAGCACCAAGGGAGAGGATAGGAAGCACACCTCGGTTCCAGCGGTACCTCCATTTCCGGCCATGGATCGTGTAGTCCTTCACGGCGGCATCTTCTCTTCACGGCGATGGCGGATTTTCCCTCCCTAGAACTTGCTCCTACAGTTCTCTTTCTACAGAAGTTTTCTCAGAAAATCAGGCTGGAAAGAGAAGTGAAACTGCTAGGGTTTTCAAAGCCCTTTTAAAGTGAAACGCCATCGGTCATGCCAATGGTCACGCCCGTGACATGGGGCATGACCCCTATCAACTACCGAGAATTCATCGAACTCAACTAGAATCATCGACCGGCGAACACGCCCCGGTCACGCCCATTGTCATGCCCGTGACAGGGGGCGTGTCCCATGTTCAACTACTCGAGTACTCGACAACTACTCGAGTACTCGACAACTGACTGGATAGTCACGGGCATGGTCACGCCTGTGTCGGACCAGTCACGCTCGTGACATGGGGCGTGTCCCGTGTTCAACTACTTGAGTACTCGACAACTACTCGAGTACTCGACAACTGACTGGATAGTCACGGACATGGTCACGCCCGTGTCGGACCGGTCACGCCTGTGACATGGGCGTGAAACTCACTATGTCGAGAATTCACTACCCGTGTCCTGCTTTGGACAACTCGAGGGCTGGTTTCTCCTACATTCCCAAGTGCAGCCAAATTTCCAGCACTTCCCTGGACCCAAGTCAGCTCTCCTGACTCAAAACGCGCACAAGGGGCCTAGTGTGAATCGGGACGTTACAAATCCTATAAACAAAATAAAAGATTTCGTCCCAGAAATCAGTCTAAGGCTATGGGGGAAAAGCATAACAGAAAATTTAAATATGCTTTTAGATAAGGTTACCTTGAGCAAACAACTCCGGGTAGCGTTTTTGCATCAAATCCATTGGCTCCCATGTGTACTCCTCCTTCCCATGATTAGAACATAGCACCTTCACCAAGGGAACACTTTTGCGGCGCAATATTCTCGTCTCGTTATCTACGATCCGCACCGGCTCTAGTCGCACAGACCTATTAGACGCCACAGCACCATCAGTAGAGGGGGTATATTGATCGGGCCGCAACAATGCCTTTCGAAGCGACGACACATGGAACACGTCATGGAGGTTCTCCAGCTCGGGCGGTAATTCCAACCGATAGGCCAACGTGCCAATCCTTTCCAGTAGAGTATAAGGCCCAACATATCTTGGGCTGAGCTTTTTCACTCCACGCACCAGCGACACTCCATGCATCAGCCGAATCTTGAGGAACACTTTATCACCCACTTGAAACTCCACCATTCGGTGCTTTGCATTCTAATACATCGCCTGCCGACTTTGAGCCTCCAACATGCGATCCCGTATCAATCTGACCGCCGCATCAGTATCATCTATATATTCATTTCCCAATGCCTTCGGATCTTCATCCTGCACCCAAGACAAGGGAGTCCTGCACCTTCTTCGGTAAAGGGCTTCATGGGGCGCCATACCGATGCTCGCCTGATGGCTATTATTGTAGGAGAATTCCACTAGGGGCAAGATACTTTTCCATGACTCTCCTCTGTCCAGCACACATAACCTCAATAAATCCTCCAATGTTCTGATGGTCCGCTCAGACTGCCCATCCATTTGAGGGTGAAATGCAGTACTAAAGGTTAGGTGTGAGCCCAAATACACCTGTACCGCCTTCCACTCCTTGGAAGTAAACTGGACATCCCGATCCGAAACAATTGTCTTGGGCACGCCATGATACCGTACGAATTGCTCCACAAAGAGGCGGACCAAAATGTCCACGTGAGCTTCCTTATTCATTGGGATGAACCGGGCCACCTTTGTCAGTCGATCAACAATAAACCACACTGAATCATTCCCGGAGCGGGAGCGAGGTAGCCCATGGAAGAAGTCCATGGAGATATCCTCAAACTTCCACTCAGGGATGGGCAACGACTGCAACAAACCACCAGGACTTTTGCATTCAGCCTTCACCCTTTGACAGGCTTCGCAATGTGTGTAATGCCCCCGATTTTTCTGTGATTATTTAATTCTCGTTGGGCGTTACGTTGATGCATTTCCGGCAGGTGCCATTTGTTAAAGCGTGGTCTTAGCTCTTTAGGTTCCTTGTGTGGATTGTTGGTAGCCTTTTTGGCAAGATCCCCTAGCAAGTCGGGTGTGTTTTGGTGACCGGTGAGACCTCTCGGGGGATGCTTGTGTTTTGGCTTCGGGTAGTGATAACCCGAGTTTTGTTCGTCGAAAGTTGATTTCGACTTCCCCGTTGCGTTTGTAGCATATGCAATTAGCTACGGTGTGAATTTCGTCGGATTCCGAGGTGGTTAGGTTTTTGCGTCGTTTTGATTGTGTTAACAATAATGGATGCAATTAATTAATTAATAAAGTTTGAAGGAATCCAGTAGTTTTTAGGTGTCTGTTAAGGTTGATTAGACGTGTCATTGCATATATATAAAGCCTTAGACAAAATCGAGACTTCTCATCGTCTCTTCCCGTTAGAGTATAACCGCTGCCTGTTCGAGAGGAAGAAAAACCGCCAACCCAGCTTCCCTTCAGACGCCGATTCTGGGAGCGTTAGTGGACGAAATTCGATTCCGAAAGCGGATTTGGAGTGCTCTCACCTAGACCTTCATTCCTACGGTAAGAGATTCCATTTTCGTGGTTTTCTAGGGGTCTCGAAATTTCTAGTTTGATCCTTTTCCGCCATTAAAATTCTAAAATTTATGTTTAGGTGCTGTTACGGCTGAAGCCGAGAGAGAGAGGAAGGGCTGTGCAAGATAAATTCTGGATTTGAGGCAAGTGGTGCTCCTACCCTTGCCAAGTTTTCCTTCTCCTTTTCTTGGTCAAATTGCAGTAATAATTCAAGTTTTCCCTGAGATTGTTATTTGCTCTGTTTTTTTCGGTCAAAATCATGTGGATCTTACACCATAATGAACCTTTATGTTTCTTTTTGCATTTTCTCAAGTTCAAAAAAATCCAAGTTTCCGGCCGGGTTGCGGTAGTCTTGCTTTCCTTTTTACCAAATGGTTCTATGTTAATCTCGGTTTGGGTAGCAATTAGCCTATCAGTTCTAGAATTAGTAGCAGGGGGTTTTCTTACTTACTTTGCGAGTGATAGGATCGAATTAGGCTAAGAGGATTGGTCGGAAATGATGGTGGTTGTTCAGGATCGCGGTGTACTCAGCGCAGCCAGTTCTGCAAACATCGTCGACCTTAGTTCGACGATGATCGTCGAACTGAGATCAAAGATCTCTGGTTGCTTGAGATCGCCGAAGATCGTCGACCTGAGTTCGACGATAATCGTCGAACTAAGATCGACGATCTCTGGTTGCTTGTGTTCGCCGCGGATCGTCGAGCTGAGTTCGACGATTATCGTCGAACTCAGGTCGACGATGTTCTGTGTCCGACGTTTAACGCAAAATCGTCGAACAAAAATTGATGTTTTGTTATGTCCTGCGTTTAACGGAAAATCGTCCAACGGAATTCGATGATTTCCTATGGCCTGCGTTTAACGCGAAATCGTCGAACAGTGTTCGACGATTGATTCCGTGACCTGTGTTCAATGAACGGAAAATCGTCGAACGACGTTCGACGATTGTCCCCGTGACCTGTGATCGACGAAAGGAAAATCGTCGAACGGCGTTCGACGATTTTTCCCGTGTATGTGTTTGACGAAAGGAAAATCGTCGAACAGAGTTCGACGATTTCCTGGGGCTGGAGATTGGCGATTTCCTGTAAGCTGGAATTTTTTTTTCTTTTCATTTCTTTTCTTCCCGAGTGATTACCTCCTAGGGGGAAAGTCTTGTCGGCCTTTCGTTCTTCCTTTATTTTGAGGGCCGAATCGTGGGTTATGGCAGGTAGAGGTATTTTGAAACTCTAAAGGAGCGGGATGTTTTGTGTGCGAGCCCTGACCATCACTTTTTAGTCCCAGGTACGGGCTGGGTATTGCTGTGGCCTCCACCCTTTTTATCCCAGGTACGGGCTGGGTTTGTGTTGGATTTGTGCTGACTCGGTGAAATTTTATTTTTAGTTGGAACTGTTTTGTTTGGGGGACTATTTTTGGTCACCAACTTAGGTCCATGTTGTTTACTACTGCCATTAACTCACAAGTTAGGATTGTTAGGCGTTTCTTCCTTGTAGAATGCAGCATATTGTGGCAAGTTTTCTTGTCTTTTACCTTGTAGCGTCCGCGGGATTTGGGCAGGGCTTGTTGTAGTTACCTGGTACTTGGTGTACTTTTTGTTTACCTTGGACATTGTTTGCTTTTACTGTCGTGTTTACTTACTCTCTTGTTCCAGTTTGATTTAATGTCCTAATTCAGATTTTCTTGTTTTACTTGCTGAGGTATTCTTTTCTTTTCTGAATGCCTCAGGTTGTGATTAGTAGCCGGGTAGGCGGCTAGATTTGCTGTGGTGTTGTTGGTGATCGCTTGGGTGGTAGGGATCTTTCTCTTGCTATTGTGAGGTAGTTTTTCTGTTTTCTTATAGACATACATACTTGCTAGTGGGTTCGTGTCAGTTTGTTGGTGCCCACTGGTAGTTTTACCTTATGATACTAGATATGTTTCTTTTACTGTTACCTTTCTAGAGATAGTCTACTTGTTCTTGGGAAGATTTATGTTAGGTTGCTAGTTATTTTTAAATCTAAAAAATACTATAATAAGTAAATCTCATGATCAGCATGTTTATAAAGCTCATACACTACTTTCCAAGCAACGTAAAAAGGATCATTTTCTACTTATAATATAAAATAAATCTAGAGTCTTGCATGGTATAAGTTGACCTCGGGGGTCACTTATGCACTCTCATAGGATATCAAATATATAAAAAAAGTATTTTTCGCTGCGTATAAGTATAGTTTTTATACTGTGGACTAGATGACCCACCGAGCCGAGGGATACGGCTCTTAAAATTACATCAAATTTTCTAATCATTAAACTTATGAGATTTTCAAGGTCTAGTTAGATGGTGTTCGCCTGAGCGTCGACAGTTATCCCCCGCTCGAACTGGCATCACGACGCGTGTTTTCTCATACTCTGATACTTCTTGAACTTGGAGAAAATGCGGGTTGTGACAGTTGGTATCAGAGACAGGTTGCTTGACAATTTGTTGGGCAACCTTTCCTGATAGGTATTAGGTGTTTAGCATCATATCATACACACACCGATATGTCATCAGCACGTCTTGGCTGAAGCACGAACACTACACTCATAGCATAACATGAAGTATACAAGGCATAGCATATTATGTAGTATGCTATGCATAAAATGTGTCTGTATATGGATCCACCATAGGGGCAATATGTGAGGGTTATGTAGTATGAGATGCATAACCTCACCACATGAATACAACTAGCATGTTTCTTTTTTGTTGCATGAGAATGTTATGTAGTATGAGATTCATAACATTTTCATGCGTACGCCGCTCATGACATGCATTAGGGCCTTTTTTAGAATGCATAGCACAATCATGCATAGCATAACATTGCATAAGCACAATGTGCCAAGTTAAAGATTTGCAGGATGACATATGTACACACATGGTTTCTAAATCAGAAAAAGAATATAAATTCATGCCTTCCCGATCTAGGCACAAGAGTTAGATGATGGTGGTTAACCATCCTAGGTTAGGCATACCATCATTTTTGTTCAAATAAACTATCAGAGCAAGCTTAGCAGTTTTAAGATCATATTTATGTTTGTATTGTCTGTACTTGTAGTTAGTTCCAAGTATTGTACGAGGATTTCACTAATGTTGATATGACCATGGGATCTAATGCGCACGACCACTGGTCGTGCGCCCCTGCTCGTGCGCACTACTCTACGTTTTCCAGAATCAGCCTGGGAGATTACGTTTGAGCAACAATTCCTTGACCAGGAAGTTGGTGGAGATACACGTCCAGATCCAGTATCTGGCGGCAGTTTTGGTAGGACAGACTCAGGGAGTGCAAGAACCTGCAAGGGGGTCAGCTACCCCTCCGCCTCCTGCTCCCCTGAGACCTCCAGTGGTGGTACCAGCAGAGATGGCCTTCATTTCTCAGTTTCAGAGACTTAGCCCTCCTACATATGATGGGAAGGCAGATTTCATGGTCATAAATGATTGGCTGATCTCCATGGAGGGGATGTTGTCATACTCTGGTGTTGTAGATGATCAGATAGTGATGATAGTCGCCTATCAGCTAAAGGGTTTGGCTAAGAGCTGGTGGCTAAGAGAAAAGGAGAGCTTGGTGGCTGGTTGCTCTTGGGAATTGTTCAAGGAGATGCTATTGAGGAAGTTGTTGCCTTCGGTCGAGCGTGACCGACTAATGAACGACTTCCTTCACCTGAAGCAGAGGCAACTCACGGTCAGTGAGTACGAGATAGAGTTCAGCAAGTTGAGCCGGTTTGGTCCTGGGTTGGTGAGTGTTGAGGCTGATCGAGTAAAGCGGTTCCTTGGTGTCTTGAGGAGAGAGGTTCAGCAGTTAGCCAGTGCTTATGGATCAGTGACTTATGCAGCGGTTGTGGAGGCTGCTCTGAAAGTGTAGGCAATTGAGACCGTAAAGAATAGAGGCCAGCAAATGAGGAAGGACAAGAGGAAGTCTGTTGAAGAGAAGAACCCCCCAAGTACTCGATGCTGCTTCGGGAAAGAAGAGCAAGGTGGTGTGTAGCTTCTGTGGCCGGTCAGGCCACCTTGTTGAGAGGTGTTTCAAGAAGGCGGGAGCTCAGAAGAACTAGCAAGTTCATGCTATTCAAGGTGCTCTTAGGAAGGATGTTTCCTGTTCTGTTTGTAAGCGACCCGGGCATGATGTTGCCCAGTGCTGGTCCAAGGATAACGTCTGCTTTCAGTGTGGCCAGAAGGGCCATATCAAGACTAGGTGTCCTCAGGTCCAGCCTATTCTTCAGGCAGTTCCACTTCAGGGTTTACCTCTGCCTCAGCGTGTGGATAAGGGCAAAGGAAAGCTGAACGTGATCTCTTCCGAGGAGGCACAGAATTTGACTCAAGTCATCTCAGGTTAGTTGTTTTCCTAGCCTGAAAGCTTTATTTTCTAGAATGGTTATAGTTTTGTTTTTGGTTTTTCCTTAGTTGCTTATGTATACTCCTATAGGGAAATTTAAGGTGAAGAACCGCTGGGCGCGTGTTCTATTCGACTCCGGCGCTACCCACTCGTTTGTGGCTAGAGCTTTTGTAGAGCATTATCAGTTGGTTCTAGATCATGTTCGTGACACGTTCCGCGTCAAGTTCCCTTCTGGTGAATTTGTGTTGTTAGATTTGGGCATTTTGGATTGCCCTGTTTTGTTGGGGGACTTTCTTGCGAAGGCATAGTTGAAGATGATTGATCTAGAGGACTTCGATGTTATTCTGGGCATGGACTAGTTGTCTAAGTATGATACGGTTATTCAGTGTAAAGGGAAGCGCTTGGACTTCATCAAGGACAACGGTCAGCCTGGAAGTGTGTATGCTGATCCGTGCCAGGATTATCCTATCATTTCTGCAGTATGTGCTCAGAAGCTGTTTCATTCTGATTGTTTTGCTTGTTTAGTCTCGGTGTTTGGGACTGCTGTCAGTGTGTCGCGCCTGGAGTAGATTCCTATGGTTCGTGGTTTCTCTGATGTTTTTCCTGATGACCTTCCTGGTCTTCCCCCCGAGCGGTATGTTGAGTTTGTGATTGATTTGGAACCCGGTACGCGTCCTATTGCTAAGGCACCGTATCAGATGGCCTCTCGTGAGTTGGAGGAGTTGCGAGTCCAGTTGGACGAGTTATTGGCAAAAGGTTTTATCAGGCCGAGTTCGTCGCCTTGGGGTGCTCCTGTTCTATTTGTGAAGAAGATGGATGGGTCGATGAGGCTGTGCATCGATTATAGGGAGCTGAACAAGGTCACTATTAAGAACAGGTACCCTCTACCGAGGTTCCATGATTTATTTGATCAGTTGCGTGGTAGCACAGTGTTTTCTAAGATTGACCTTCGATCAGGAAATCATCAGCTCAGGATCCGTGAGTCGGACATTCCACAGACTGCTTTCAGGTCGAGGCATGGTCATTTCGAATTCCTGGTTATGTGATTGTCTCTGAGATATCTGCAAGGAGAAAATACCAAACTAACAATTCATCAAGGCAAGTATACCTATCGAAATGCAGCTAGGGGACACAAGTGTCGTATTGAAATCCGGGAACAGTTGAGTAAGCTTACTCACACGAAATCTATTATTTTATCGACGGCAAAATAAGGTTTAGCTAAATGGACAAAAAGAAGAGAACTACTTGCATGAAAAGATAAAGAGAGCTAAAAGAGCGATTAACTTAAGCTTAGTAACGATGAAGGGAAAATGCACTCGATCAGAAATCACCTCGGCAAGAGTGGTTAGAAAAATACGATAAATAAACCTAAGCTAATTAGGGTAAAGGTCCTTGACCGTGGAGGTTCCATGAATATTGACACGCTTCTCTCGAAGGCCGTGCCTAACTGAGTTTAGGAAGGTCCGACCGACTCTCGCCTAAATCGGAGGCCTAAAACTCGCTTTACGCGGTGAACCCCTCTATCGGATTTTACTCCAATCCGGGAGATTTGAACGTCTGCCTCTCTCGAGGGGTGCGAACAACTCCCTTTACTCTTGAGTGCTCATTTCAAACTTTCGGCCTCTCGGCTAGCCCAGAATGAAAGCAAAGGTGGAGAGTATATATCGATAATATACCTCCAACCCGTGATAAATCAAGAGTAATTCAAAGCTAAACCCTAAAAAGAAAAGGTAAGATTCAAAGCATCATAACCTAATCACTCGAACCTCGGATCAATTAGATCGAGTACATGGAGGATTAGTTAATCATGGTGAGGTGGAAGAGGGGGATGAGTAGAAGAAAAATACTGAAAACAGAGCAGGAACGAAAAAGAAAACAACACTTTTTATTAAGAGAAACAGTGATCTTACAGCTTGAAAACCAGAGATTACAAGAACATGAGAAGGAAACTACACTATTATTAGCATCATACTACAGAAAGAAGCTAGGAGGTAATACAGGGAAAGCATAAAGCTAGAGCTACGAACTGAAAATGGAAAGACATGCTTAAAAAGTTCAGAAATACAAAGGACAGAACCTCCCCTCTCAAAGCGAAAAGTTGTCCTAAAACCCCTGGAGTTGGGCTCTATTTATAGAATTTTTCGGGTCGGGTCACGCCCCACTGTCACGCCCTGGTCGGGCGTGACCCTGGGGCGTGACACATTCGGCGCGACTTTTTCGGGCAGGAATTGAATTCTGACGGAGTTGTTGCGGTACATGCCCACAGGTCACGCCCTGGTAGGGCGTGACCCTGGGGCGTGTTCTTTGCGGCGTGACTTTGGGAGCTGAAATTGAATGCTGGAGGTGACGGGCGGAATTGCTGAAGTACACGACCATATGTCACGCCCGGGTCAGGCGTGACCCTGGGGCGTGACACTTTCGGTGCGGCGGTGGAGCGGGAAAAAACGAGCGCGCTGCGGCGATTCCTCGGAACCTAGGGACACGCCTATAGTACACGCCCGTGTCGGGTGTGTCACGGGCGTGACCGCGGGCGTGTACACTAAGTTTTAACGGAATGCAGTTTCGGACCAATTGCTTCATTCCTCTGGGTTACACGCCCTAGGTACACGCCCTGGTAGGGCATGACCTTGGGGCGTGTCACAGCAAAATTCGGCTGAAAGCCGTGAAAACCTGCAAAAAGCAGAAAAAATACATTAGCGACAAAAATATATACAAAGGGGAATCAAAACAAGTACTTTACAAGACATGATTGGCTTTAAAACCCCGAAAATATCCTAATAAAATTGACTGCAAACGTATTATCATTATGTCGTTTGGTTTGACCAACACGCCATCAACATTCATGGATATGATGAAGCAGGTGTTCAAGGACTTCCTAGACAAGTTCGTGGTGGTATTCATTGATGATGTGTTGATCTACTCTCGCAGTGCTGAGGAGCATGAGCAGCATCTGCGATTGGTTCTATCTACTTTGAGAGACCATCAGTTATTCATCAAGTTGAGTAAATGTGAATTCTGGTTGTCCCAGGTTTCCTTCCTGGGTCATGTGGTGAACAAGGACGGCATCTCGGTTGACCCGAAAAAGATTTTTGCAGTGCTGGATTGGAACAGGCCGGGCACGCCCAATGAGATTAGAAGCTTCCTAGGGTTGGCCAGCTATTACAGAAGATTCATGGAGGGCTTTTCTACACCGGGAGCGCCCTTGACTAAGCTGACGCAGAAGAATGCGACGTTCATTTGGAGCGAGAAATGAGAGGAGGCTTTTCTGGAGCTGAAGAGCAGGTTGTGTTCTGCCCCTATTTTGACATTGCCTACGGAGGGCAAGGACTATGATGTATATGTCGATGCCTCGCATGTTGGGCTCGGAGTGGTGTTGATGTAAGAAGTGAAGGTGATTGCGTATGGGTCGAGGAAATTGAAGACTCATGAGAGGAACTACCCTACGCAAGATCTTGAGTTCGCATCAGTGATCTTTGCCCTGAAGCTGTGGAGATATTTACTTTATGGTGCCCAGTGCAAGATCTACACCGATCATAAAAGTCTAAAGTATGTCTTCACCCAGAAGGAGATGAATTTGCCCCAGCGGCGTTGGTTAGAGTATGTGGCCGATTATGATGTGGATATACAGTATCATCCGGGCAAAGCCAATGTGGTGGCTGATGCCCTGAGCCGGAAGACGGGGAAGATCTTTAATATCACCGCCGATCGTTTAGTGGAAGAGTTCCTCCTGATGAATATTTCCGTGGGACGCTGTGACATACAGAGCAGTTTGGCAGTGGTAGAGCCGTCTTGGATTGCACTTACCAGGTTGCAGCAAAAGGATGATCGGGAGCTTCTGCACTTATACCTCAGGACTGAGAGAGGGGAGTTGCCGGACTTTTCTATCGATGATGCAGGTACTTTGAAGTACCGCGGCAGGTTTTGCATCCCCGCTATTGGAGACATCAGGGGTATGATTTGCAGAGAGGCTCATGGATCCAGTGTTGCCTACCATCCAGGATCTACAAAGATGTATCATGAATTAAAGCAGATTGCCTGGTGGTATAGGATGAAGGGTGATATAGCCTGATTAGTTACTAAGTGCCACACTTGCAAGCATGTGAAGGCCAATCATGGAAGGCCTGGTGGCAAGTTGACTACGTTGGAGATCCCTACTTGGAAGTGGGAAAGTATTTCTATGGACATCATTACGGGCTTGCCGAGGTCTCCAAGGGGATTTGATTCTGTTTGGGTTATAGTGGATAGACTGATGAAGTGTGCTCAATTCGTGCCATACAAGATTGACTATCCGATGAAAAAGATAGCAGAGCTGTACCTAAATGAAGTCATCCGTTTACACGGTGTGCCAGTTAGCATCATTTCGGATCGAGACTCCCGTTTTACATATCGCTTCTGGAGGAGTCTGCAAGAGGGTTTGGGTACAGATTTGAGGCACTCTACAGCTTATCACCCGCAGACCAATGGTCAGACTGAGCGAGTGAACCATATAGTTGAGGATATGATCAGGTGCTACATCTTGGACCACGGAGGAGCATGGGATGAGCGTTTGCGGCTTATGGAATTCACATACAATAATAGTTATCAGGAGAGCTTGCAAATGGCTCCGTTTGTAGCCTTGTATGGGAGGCACTGCAGAAATCCCTTGTTTTGGACCGAGGTCGGTGAGAGGCCTGTGCTGGGTCCAGATGCGCACGAGGAAATGGAAGTCGCAGTGAAGCTTATTCGAGAAAAGCTTCGTATTGCTCAGGAGAGATATGAGAAGAACGCCAACCGGCGTAGGTCAGACTTGGAATTTTTTGTAGGGGACCTTGTGTTTCTTAAGGTTTCCCCAATGGTTGGTGTTAAGAGGTTCGGTAAAAACCGAAAATTGGATCCGAGGTATGTGGGCCCGTTCAAGATTGTTGAACGGATTGGCGTGTCAGCATATAGATTGGATTTGCCAGCAAAGTTCCCAGGTATTCATAATGTGTTTCATATAAGCCAATTGCGGAAGTGTGTGCGAAGCAGTGGGCAAGTATTGGATGATGTGCCCCAGTTGGAGCCTAATCTTTCATATGTTGAGGTGCCGGTCCGCATCTTGGATATTCAAGATCGGGCGCTGCGGACGAAGTCTATCCCGATGGTGAAAGTTCAATGGAGGAATAAGGATTTGGAAAGCGCGACTTGGGAGCTAGAGTCGGCTATGAGGGAGGCTCACCCTCATCTGTTCCCTTGATTTGATTGGTACGTTTCTTTCTGGTAGCTCTTATTTTGTTACCTTCCTTCTATAGTGGAAGTTGTGTATATAAAGTTTCGGGACGAAACTTTCTTTTAGGGGGAGTGACTGTAACGCCCCCGATTTTTTTGCGATTATTTAATTCTCGTTGGGTGTTACGTTGACGTGTTTCTGGCAGGTGCCGTTTGTTAGAGCGTGGTCTTAGCTCTTTAGGTTCCTTGTGTGGATTGTTGGTAGCCTTGTTCACAAGATCCCCTAGCAAGCCGGGTCTATTTTTGGTGACCGGTGAGGCCTCTCGGGGGATCCTTGTGTTTTGGCTTCGGGTAGTGATAACCCGAGTTTTGTTCGTCGAAAGTTTATTTTGACTTCGTCATTGCATTCGTAAAATAGGCAATTAGCTACAGTGTGAATTTCGTCGGATTCCGAGATGGTTCGGTTTTCGTGTCGTTTTGATTGTGTTAATAATAATGGATGCAATTAATTAATAGAGTTTGAAGGAATCCAGTGGTCTTTAGGTGTCTGTTAAGGTTGATTAGACGTGTCATTGTATATATATAAAGCCTTAGACAAAATCGAGACTTCTCATCGTCTCTTCCCGTGAGAGTATAACCGCTGCCTGTTCGAGAGGAAGAAAAACCGCCAACACTGCTTCACTTCAGACGTCGATTCTGGGTGCGTTAGTGGACGGAATTCGATTCCGAAAGCAGATTTGGAGTGCTCTCGCCTAGACCTTCATTCCTACGGTAAGAGATTCTATTTTCGTGGTCTTCTAGCGGTCTCGAAATTTCTGGTTTGATCCTTTTCCGCCATTAAAACTCTAGAATTTCTGTTTAGGTGCTGTTGCGGCTGGAGCCGAGAGAGAGAGGAAGGGCTATGCAAGATAAATTCTGGATTTGAGGCAAGTGGTGCTCCTACCCTTGGCAAGTTTGCCTTCTCCTTTTCATGGTCAAATTGTTGTAATCATTCAAGTTTTCCCTGAGATTGTTATTTGCTCTGTTTTTTTTCGGTCAAAATCATGTGGATGTTAAAACATAATGCACCTTTATGTTTCTTTTTGCATTTTCTCAAGTTAAAAAAAAAATCTAAGTTTTCGGCCGGGTTGCGATAGTCTTGCTTTCGTTTTTATCAAATGGTTCCCTATTAATCTCAGTTTGGGTAGCAATTAGCCTATCAGTTCTAGAATTAGTAGTAGGGCGTTTTCTTACTTACTTTGCGAGTGATAGGATCGAATTAGGCTAAGAGGATAGGTCGGAAATGAAGGTGGTTGTTCATGATCGCGGTGTACTCAGCCCAGCCAGTTCTGCGAAGATCATCGACCTGAGTTCGACGATGATCGTCGAACTGAGATCGACGATCTCTGGTTGCTTGAGATCGCCGAAGATCGTTGACCTGAGTTCGAAGATAATCGTCGAACTGAGATCGACGATCTCTGGTTGCCTGTGTTCGCCGAGGATCGTCGAGCAGAGTTCGATGATTATCATCGAACTCAGGTCGACGATGTTCTGTGTCCGACGTTTAACGCAAAATGGTCGAACGAAATTCGACGTTTTGTTATGGCCTGCGTTTAACGGAAAATCGTCGAACGGAATTCGACGATTTCCTGTGGCTTGCGTTTAATGCGAAATTGTCGAATGACGTTCGACGATTGATTCTGTGACCTTGTTCAACGAACGAAAAATCATCGAATGGCGTTCGACGATTATCCCTGTGACCTGTGATCGACGAAAGGAAAATCGTCGAACGGCATTCGACGATTTTTCCCATGCCTGTGTTTGACGAAAGGAAAATCGTCGCACGAAGTTCGATGATTTCCGGGGGCTGGAGATTGGCGATTTCCTGTAAGCTGGAATTTTTTTTCTTTTCAGTTCTTTTCTTCCCAAGTGATTACCTCCTAGGGGGAAAGTCTTGTCGGCCTTTCGCTCTTCCTTTGTTTTGAGGGCCGAATCGTGGGTTATGGCAGGTAGTGTATTTTGACGCTCTAAAGGAGCGGGATGTTTTGTGTGCGAGCCGTGGCCGCCACTTTTTAGTCCTAGGTACGAGCTGGGTATTGCTGTGGCCGCCACCCTTTTTATCCCAGGTACGGGCTGGGTTTGTGGTGGATTTGTGATGACTCGGTGAAATTTTATTTTTAGTTGGAACTATTTTGTTTGGGGGACTGTTTTTGGTCACCAACTCAGGTCCATGTTGTTTACTACTGTCATTAACTCACAAGTTAGGATTGTTAGGCGTTTCTTCCTTATAGAATGCAGCATATTGTGGCAAGTTTTCTTCTCTTTTGCCTTGTATCCTCCGTAAGATTTGGGAAGGGCTTGTTGTAGTTACCTGGTACTTGGTGTACTTTTTGTTTACCTTGGAAAGTGTTTGCTTTTACTGTCGTGTTTACTTACTCTCTTGTTCCATTTTGATTTAATGCCCTAATTTAGATTTTCTTGTTTTACTTGCTGAGGTATTCTTTTCTTTTCTGAATGCCTCAGGTTCTGATTAGTAGCCGGGTAGGCGGCTAGATTTGCTATGGTGTTGCTTGTGACCCATTGAGTTGTAGGGATCTTTCTCTTGCTGTTGTGAGGTAGTTCTTCTGTTTTCTTATAGACATACATACTTGTCAATGGGTTCGTGTCAGTTTGTTGGTGCCCACTGGTAGTTTTACCTTATGATACTAGATATGTTTCTTTTACTGCTACCTTACTGGAGATTGTCTACTTGCTCTTGGGAAGATTTATGTTAGGTTGCTAGTTATTTTTAAAACTAAAAATACTATAATAAGTAAATCTCATGATCAGCATGTTTATAAAGCTCATACACTAGTTTACAAGCAACGTAAAAATGATCATTTTCTACTTATAATATAAAATAAATCTAGAGTCTTGCATGGTATAAGTTGACCTCGGGGGTCGCTTATGCACTCTTATAGGATGTCAAATATAAAAAAAAGTATTTTCCGCTGCGTATAAGTATAGTTTTTATAATGTAGACTAGATGATCCACCGAGGCAAGGGATACGGCCCTTAAAATTACATCAGATTTTCTAATCATTAAACTTATGAGATTTTCATGGACTAGTTAGATGGTGTTTGCCTGAGCGTCAACAGTTATCCCCTGCTCGACGTGGCATCATGACGCGTGTTTTCTCATACTCTGATACTTCTTGAATTTGGAGAAAATGCGGGTTGTGACAGTTGGTATCAGAGCCAGGTTGCTTAACAATTTGTAGGGCAACCTTTCCTTATACGTATTAGGTGTTTAGCATCATATCATACACACACCGATATGTCATCAGCACGTCTTGGCTGAATCACGAACACTACACTCATAGCATAACATGAAGTATACGGGGCATATTATGTAGTATGAGATGCATAATATGTGTCTGCATATGGATCCACCATAGGGGCAACATGTGAGGGTTATGTAGTATGAGATGCATAACCTCACCACATGAATGCGACTAGCACGTTTCTTTTTCATTGCATGAGAATGTTATGTAGTATGGGATACATAACATTTTTATGCGTACGCCCCTCATGACATGCATTAGGGCCTTTTTTAGAATGCATAGCACAATCATGCATAACATAACATTGCGTAAGCACAACGTGCCAAGTTAAAGATTTGCAGGATGACATATGTACACACATGGTTTTTAAATCAGAAAAAGAATATAAATTCATGAATTCTCGATCTAGGAACAAGAGTTAGATGATGGTGGTTAACCATCCTAGGTTAGCATATCATCATTTTTGTTCAAATAAACTCCCAGAGCAAGTTTAGCAGTTTTAAGATCATATTTATGTATGTATTCTCTGTACTTGTAGTTAGTTCCAGCTATTGTACTAGGATTTGACTAATGTTGATATGACCATAGGATGGCAAGGCGTCCTTCGACCAGGTCAACTCCCCTGTTTGAGGGTGAGACTTCTGGAGCGCAGAGTGATACGGTGATCGAGAGCTTGCGGTTGAGCAACGATTCCTTGACCAGGCAGTTGGTGGAGATGCAGGTCCAGATCCAGTCTCTGGCGGCAGTTGTGGCAGGACAGACTCAGGGAGTACAAGACCCTGCAGGGGAGTCAGCTGCCCCTCCCCCTCCTGCTCCCATGAGACCTCCAGTGGTGGTGCCAGGAGAGATGGCCTTCAGTTCTCATTTTTAGAGACTAAGCCCTCCTACATATGATTGGAAGGCAGATTTCATGGTCATAGATGATTGGTTGATCTCGATGGAGGATATGTTCTCGTACTCTGGTGTTGCAGATGATCAAAGAGTGATGATAGCCGCATATCGGCTAAAGGGTTAGGCTAAGAGCTGGGGGCTAAGAGAAAAGGAGAGCTCGGTGGTCGGTTGCTCTTGGGAATTATTCAAGGAGATGCTGTTGGGGAAGTTCTTGCCTTCGGTCGAGCGTGACCGACTAATGAACGACTTCCTTCACTTAAAGTAGAGGCAACTCACGGTTAGTGAGTACCAGATATAGTTCAGCAAGTTGAGCCGGTTTGCTCCTGGGTTGGTGAGTGTTGAAGCTGATCGAGTCAAGCCGTTCCTTGGTGGCTTGAGGAGCGAGGTTCAGCAGTTAGCCAATGCTTATGGATTAGTGACTTATACAAGGGTTGTGGAGGCTGCTCTGAAAGTGGAGGTAATTTAGACTGCAAAGAACAGAGGCCAGCAAATGAGGAAGGACAAGAGGAAGTCTGCTGAAGAGAAGAACCCCCAGGTACTTGATGCTGCTTCGGGAAAGAAGAGCAAGGTGGTGTGTAGCTTCTGTGTCCGGTCAGGCCACCTTGTTGAGAGGTGTATCAAGAAGGCGGGAGCCTAGAAGGATCAAGTTCATGCTATTCAAGGTGCTCCTGGGTTGCATGCTTCCTGCTCTATTTGCAAGCGACCCGGGCATGATGCTGCCCAGTGCTGGTCCAAGGATAAGGTCTGCTTTCAATGTGGCCAGAAGGGCCATATCAAGACTAGGTGTCCTCGGGTCCAGCAAATTCTTCAGGCATTTCCACTTCATGAATTACCTCCACCTCAGTGTGTGGACAATGGCAAAGGAAAGCTGAACATGATCTCTTTCGAGGAGGCTCAGACTTCGACTCAGGTCATCTCAGGTTGGTTGTTTTCCTATCCTGAAAGCTTTATTTTCTAGAATTGTTATAGTTTTGTTTTTGGTAGTTCCTTAGTTGCTTATGTATACTCCTATAGGGAAATTTAAGGTGAAGAACCATTGGGCGCATGTTCTGTTCGACTCCGACGCTACCCACTCATTTGTGGCTAGAGCTTTTGTAGAGCGTTATCGGTTGGTTCTATATCAAGTTCGTGACACCTTCCACATCAAGTTCCCTTCTTGTGAATCTGTGTTGTCATATTTGGGCATTTTGGATTGCCCTGTTTTGTTGGGGGACTTTCTTGCGTTGGCACACTTGAAGATGATTAATCTAGAGGACTTCGATGTTATTCTGGGCATGGACTGTTTGTCTAAGTATGATATGGTTATTCAGTGCAAAGGGAAGTGCTTGGACTTCATCAAGGACAACGGTCAGCCTGGAAGTGTGTATGCTGATCCATGCCAGGATTCTCCTATCATTTCTATGGTATGTTCTCAGAAGCTATTTCATTCTGATTGTTTTGCTTGTTTAGTCTCGGTGGTTGGGACTGCTATCAGTGTGCCGTGCCTGTAGGAGATTCTTGTGGTTCGTGGTTTCTTTGATATTTTTCCTGATGACCTTCCTGGTCTTCCCCCCGAGCGGGATGTTGAGTTTGTGATTGATTTGGAACCGGGTACGCGTCCTATTGCTAAGGTGCTGTATCGGATGGCCCCTCGTGAGTTGGAGGAGTTGCGAGTCCAGTTGGACGAGTTATTGGCAAAAGGTTTTATCAGGCCGAGTTCGTCTCCTTGGGGTGCTCCTATTCTATTTGTGAAGAAGAAGGATGGGTCCCTCTACCGAGGATCGATGATTTATTTGATCAGTTGTGGGGTTGCACGGTGTTTTCTAAGATTGAACTTCGATCAGGCTATCATCAGCTCAGGATCTGTGAGTCGGACATTCCATGGACTGCTTTCAGGTTGAGGCATGGGCATTTCGAATTCCTGG
This sequence comes from Platanthera guangdongensis, assembly GCA_039583875.1. Lineage (NCBI taxonomy): Eukaryota > Viridiplantae > Streptophyta > Magnoliopsida > Asparagales > Orchidaceae > Platanthera > Platanthera guangdongensis. The sequence goes on along the minus strand of CM077162.1, from coordinate 131,969,449 downwards.
TTATGTCATTTGGTTTGACCAATGCGCCATCAACATTCATATATATGATGAACCGGGTGTTCAAGGACTTCCTAGACAAGTTCGTTGTGGTATTCATTGATGATGTGTTGATCTACTCTTGCAGTGCTGAGGTGCATGAGCAGCATCTGCGATTGGTTCTATCTGCTTTGAGAGACCATCAATTATTCGCCAAGCTGAGTAAATGTGAATTCTGGTTGTTCCAGGTTTCCTTCCTGGGTCAAGTGGTGAACAAGGACGGCATCTCGGTTGACCCGGAAAAGATTTCTGCAGTGATGGATTGGAGCAGACCGGGCACGCCCAAGGAGATTAGAAGCTTCCTAGGGTTGGCCGGCTATTATAGAAGATTCGTGGAGGGCTTTGCTATACCGACAGCGCCCTTGACTAAGCTGACGCAGAAGAATGCGGCGTTCATTTGGAGCGAGAAATGCAAGGAGGCTTTTCTGGAGCTGAAGAGCAGGTTGTGTTCTGCCCCTGTTTTCATATTGCCTACGGAGGGCAAGGACTATGATGTATATATGGATGCCTCGCATGTTGGGCTCGGAGGGGTGTTGATGCAAGAAGGCAAGGTGATTACATATGTGTCGAGGCAATTGAAGACTCATGAGAGGAACTACCCTATGCATGATCTTGAGATCGCAGCAGTGATCCTTGCCCTGAAGCTGTGGAGATATTTACTTTATGGTGCCCAGTGCTAGATCTACACCGATCATAAAAGTATAAAGTATGTCTTCACCCAGAAGGAGCTGAATTTGCGCCAGCGGCGTTGGTTAGAGTATGTGGCCGATTATGATGTGGATATACAGTATCATTCGGGCAAGGCCAATATGTTAGCCGATGCCCTGAGCCGGAAGACGGGGAAGATATTTAATCTCACCGCCGATCGTTTAGTGGAAGAGTTCCTCCTGAAGGATATTTCCGTGGGACGCTGTGACATACAGAGCAGTTTAGCAGTGGCAGAGCCGTCTTGGATTTCACTTACCAGGTTACACCAGAAGGATGATCCGGATCTTCTCCACTTGTACCTCGGGACTGAGAGAGGGGAGTTGCCGGATTTTTATATCGATGATGCGGGTACTTTGAAGTACCGCGGTAGGTTTTGCATCCCCACTGTTGGAGACATCAGGGGTATGATTTGTAGAGAGGCTCATGGATCCAGTGTTGTCTACCATCCAGGATCTACAAAGATGTATCATGAATTTAAGCAGATTGCCTGGTGGTATGGGATGAAGGGTGATATAGCCTGATTAGTTACTGAGTGCCACACTTGCAAGCGTGTGAAGGCCAATCATGGAAGGCCTGGTGGCAAGTTGACTGCATTGGAGATCCCTACATGGAAGTTGGAAAGTATTTCTATGGACTTCATTACGGGCTTGCCGAGATCTCCAAGGGGATTTGATTCTGTTTGGGTTATAGTGGACAGACTTACGAAGTGTGCTCACTTCGTGCCGTACAAGATTGACTATCCGATGAAAAAGATAGCAGAGCTGTACCTGAATGAAGTCATCCGTTTACACGGTGTGCCAGTTAACATCATTTCAGATCGAGACTCCCATTTTACATCTCGATTCTGGAGGAGTCTGCAAGAGGGTTTGGGTACAGATTTGAGGTACTCTACAGCTTATCACCCACACACCAATGGTCAGACTGAGCGAGTGAACCAGATAGTTGAGGATATGATCAGGTGCTACATCTTGGACCACAGAGGAGCGTGGGATGAGCATTTGCGGCTTAGGGAATTCACATACAATAATAGTTACCAGGAGAGCTTGCAAATGGCTCTGTTTGAAGCCTTGTATGGGAGGCACTGCAGAACTCCCTTGTTTTGGATCGAGGTCGGTGAGAGGCCTGTGCTAGGTACGGATGCGCTCGAGGAAATGGAAGTCGCAGTGAAGATTATTCGAGAAAAGCTTCGTATTGCTCAGGAGAGATATGAGAAGAACGCCAACCGGCGTAGGTCTGACTTGAAATTTTCTGTAGGGGACGTTGTGTTTCTTAAGGCTTCCCCGATGTTTGGTGTTAAGAGGTTCGGTAAAAACCGAAAATTGGATCCGAGGTATGTTGGCTCATTCATGATTGTTGAACGAATTTGCGTGTCAGCATATAGATTGGATTTTCCAGCAAATTTCCCAGGTATTCATAATGTATTTCATGTAAGCCAATTGCGGAAGTGTGTGCAAAGCAGTGGGCAAGTATTGGATGTTGTGCCCCAGTTGGAGCCTAATCTTTCATATGTTGAGGTGCCGGTCCGCATCTTGGATACTCAAGATCGGTTGCTGCGGACGAAGTCTATCCCAATGGTGAAAGTTCTATGGAGGAATCAGGATTTGGAAAGAGCGACTTGGGAGCTAGAGTCGGCTATGAGGGAGGCTCACCCTCATTTATTCCCTTGATTTGATTGGTACGTTTCTTTCTGGTAGCTCTTGTTTTGTTACCTTCCTTCTATAGTGGAAGTTGTGTATATAAAGTTTCGGGACAAAACTTTCTTTTAGGGGGAGTGACTGTAACGCCCCCGATTTTTTTGCGATTATTTAATTCTCGTTGGACGTTACGTTGACGCATTTCCGGCAGTTGACGTTTGTTAGAGCGTTGTCTTAGCTCTTTAGGTTCCTTGTGTGGATTGTTGGTAGCCTTTTTGGCAAGATCCCCTAGCAAGTCGGGTCTGTTTTGGTGACCGGTGAGGCCTCTCAGGGGATGCTTGTGTTTTGGCTTCGGGTAGTGATAACCCGAGTTTTGTTCATCGAAAGTTGATTTCGATTTTGTCGTTGCGTTTGTAGCATAGGCAATTAGCAACGGTGTGAATTTTGTCGGATTCCGAGGTGGTTCGGATTTTGTGTCGTTTTGATTGTGTTAATAATAATGGATTCAATTAATTAATTAATAAAGTTTGAAGGAATTCAGTGGTTTTTAGGTGTCTGTTAAGGTTGATTAGACGTGTCATTACATATATATAAATCCTTAGACAAAATCGAGACTTCTCATCGTCTCTTCCCGTGAGAGTATAACCGCTGCCTGTTCGAGAGGAAGAAAAATTGCAAACCCTGCTTCCCTTCACACGCCGATTCTGGGAGCGTTAGTGGATGGAATTCGATTCCGAAAGCGGATTTGGAGTGCTCTCGCGTAGACCTTCATTCCTACAGTAAGAGATTCAATTTTCGTGATTTTCTAGGGGTCTCGGAATTTCTAGTTTGATCCTTTTCCGCCATTAAAACTCTAGAATTCCTATTTAGGTGTTGTTGCGGCTGGAGCTGAGAGAGAGAGAGAGAGGAAGGGCTGTGCAAGATAAATTCTGGATTTGAGGCAATTGGTGCTCCTACCCTTGCCAAGTTTGCCTTCTCCTTTTCATGGTCAAATTGCTGTAATCATTCAAGTTTTCCCTGAGATTGTTATTTGCTCTGTTTTTTTTTCGGTCAAAATCATGTGGATGTTAAAACTTAATGCACCTTTATGTTTCTTTTTGCATTTTCTCAAGTTCAAAAAAAATCCAAGTTTTCGGCCGGGTTGCGATAGTCTTGCTTTCCTTTTTATCAAATGGTTCCCTGTTAACCTCAGTTTGGGTAGCAATTAGCCTATCAGTTCTAGAATTAGTAGTAGGGGGTTTTCTTACTTACTTTGCGAGTGATAGGATCGAATTAGGCTAAGAGGATAGGTCGGAAATGAAGGTGGTTGTTCATGATCGCGGTGTACTCAGCCCAGCCAGTTCTGCGAAGATCATCGACCTGAGTTCGACGATGATCGTCGAACTGAGATCGACGATCTCTGGTTGCTTGAGATCGCCGAAGATCGTCGACCTGAGTTCGACAATAATCGTCGAACTGAGATCGACAATCTCTGGTTGTCTGTGTTCGGCGAGGTTCATCGAGCTGAGTTCGACAATTAGCATTGAACTCAGGTCGACGATGTTTTGTGGCCGACGTTTAACGCAAAATCGTTGAACGAAATTTGACGTTTTGTTATTGCCTGCGTCTAACGAAAAATCGTCGAACGGAATTTGACGATTTCCTGTGGCCTGCGTTTAACGAGAAATCGTAGAACGACATTCGACAATTGATTTCGTGACCTGTGTTCAACGAACGAAAAATCGTCGAACGGCGTTCGACGATTGTCCCCGTGACCTGTGATCGACGCGAGGAAAATTGTCAAACGACGTTCGATGAATTTTCCCGTGCCTGTGTTTGATGAAAGGAAAATCGTCGAACGGAGTTCGACGATTTCCTGGGGCTAGAGATTGGCGATTTCCTGTAAGCTGGAATTTTTTTTTCAGTTCTTTTCTTCCCGAGTGATTACCTCCTAGGGGGAAAGTCTTGTCGGCCTTTCGTTCTTCCTTTGTTTTGAGGGCCGAATCGTGGGTTATGGTAGGTAGTGGTATTTTGACGCTCTAAAGGAGCGGGATGTTTTGTGTGCGATCCGTGGCCGCCACGTTTTAGTCCCAGGTACGGGCAGGGTATTGTTGTGGCCGCCACCCTTTTTATCCCAGGTACGGGCTGGGTTTGTGGTGGATTTGTGCTGACTCGGTGAAATTTAATTTTTAGTTGGAACTGTTTTGTTTGAGGGACTGTTTTTGGTCACCAACTCAGGTCCATGTTGTTTACTACTGCCATTAACTCACAAGTTAGGATTGTTAGGCGTTTCTTCCTTGTAGAATGCAGCATATTGTGGCAAGTTTTCTTGTCTTTTGCCTTGTAGCCTCCGCAGGATTTGGGCAGGGCTTATTGTAGTTACCTGGTACTTGGTGTACGTTTTGTTTACCTTGGACAGTATTTGCTTTTACGGTCATGTTTACTTACTCTCTTGTTCCATTTTGATTTAATGCCCTAATTCAGATTTTCTTATTTTACTTGCTGAGGTATTGTTTTCTTTTCTGAATGCCTCAGGTTCTGATTAGTAGCCGGGTAGGCGGCTAGATTTGCTGTGGTGTTGCTGGTGATCCCTTGAGTTGCAGGGATCTTTCTCTTGCTATTGTGAGGTAGTTTTTTTGTTTTCTTATAGACATACATAATTGCCAGTGGGTTCGTGTCAGTTTGTTGGCACCCACTGGTAGTTTTACCTTATGATACTAGATATGTTTCTTTTACTGCTACCTTTCTAGAGATAGTCTACTTGCTCTTGGGAAGATTTATGCATGGTTGCTAGTTATTTTTAAACCTAAAAATACTATAATAAGTAAATCTCATGATCAGCATGTTTATAAAGCTCATACACTACTTTCCAAGCAACGTAAAAAGGATCATTTTCTACTTATAATATAAAATAAATCTAGAGTCTTGCATGGTATAAGTTGACTTCGGGGGTCGCTTATGCACTCTCACAGGATGTCAAATATATATAAAAAAGTATATTCCGCTGCGTATAAGTATAGTTTTTATACTGTGGACTAAATGATCCACCGAACCGAGGGATACGACCCTTAAAATTACATCAGATTTTCTAATCATTAAACTTATGAGATTTTCATGGTCTAGTTAGATGGTGTTCGCCTGAGCGTTGACAGTTATCCCCTGTCTGACGTGGCATCACGACCCGTGTTTTCTCATACACTAATACTTCTTGAATATGGAGAAAATGCGGGTTGTGACAATATAAAACATAGTAACGAACATCCTTCTTCATTCCCGGACAGCACATAGTGTTGATGCGCGAAAATGGCACCGGGGAAACTAACACGGAGGGGGTGTGTTCGGTATCATAGGCTAGGAGAGGAAGAGGATGGAGGTTGCGAGGACATAGGAGAAGAGGGAAGAGGGAAGCTTCTGAGTGCTCGAGAGTGGAGCAAGCGCTTGTCAAAGGGGTTGCGGGGATAGAGGAGAGGTTGCTGAGAGTAGCCAGGAAGGCTGATGAGAGGAGCATGTTGATCAGGAGCTGTTGAGCAGACGGTTAATATGACGGTTGAGCTTGCAGGTTGCTTGCCGAGGGAGCTGAGCTGAGCTAGGAAGAATTGAAAGAGAAGGGGCCGCTAGCAGCGCCAACAACAGACTTCGCCCGCCGCGGCTTAATCGCCACTCTTGCGACGTGCATTCCTTTTATTAATATCGAGAGTTACAAGCTGCTAATATACCTTTACAACAAAGCAATAAAGGGTACAAACGGGAAGCTGGCGGTTAAGGAAGAAGAATGCCAGAGGAGGCCGCGCGGACTGGAGAGCGAAGCCGGCAGGCCGCGCGGCTAAGCAAAGGAAGCAGACCGCGCGGACTGGAGATCCAGGTCGGCAGGTCGCGCGGCTGAAGCTGCAGAGGCTGATGCGGTCTGAGAAAAGGAGTCGGCAGGAGCTGGGCTGGCTAGCTGACTTCGGGCGCGAGCACCTTGGCGACGATGAGACCTCCCACCCGGAACCCCTGGAACCCCCGGGATGGAACCTCCCCTACAAGAGGCATGGGGGGCTATTTATAGGCCCGAGGAGGTAAAGGCTTGCGGTGACGTTACCACCGGTGAGACGATAACTTGAGCGAGATGGAGACGGAGTCCGCCGAGTCCGCCATAGGCCACGCGGACTGGGCCTTGGTACTGAAGCCGGAGCTGCTATCGGCAAAATGGGAGACTTAGTGGCGGACTGCGATGCGGGTTCGCGGAGTCCGTCACTACTGAGCTGGGAATATCCGCCTACTGCTGGGGTGGCGGAAGCTGGAAGCTATGTGTCCTACTGCGAGGAGAATCCGCGGAGTCCGCCACTGCTGAATTGGGACTGTCCGCCTACTGTTGGGGTAGCGGATGCTGGAAGCTATGTGGCGGACTACGAGGAGAATCCGCGGAGTCCGCCACTGCTGAACTGGGATTGTCCGCCTACTACTTGGGTGGCGGATGCTGGAAGCGATGTGGTGGACTGCGAGGAGAATCCGCGGAGTCCGCCACTGCTGAACTAGGAATGTCCGCCTACTGCTGGGGTGGCAGATGCTGGAAGCTATATGGCGGACTACGAGGAGAATCCACGGAGTCCTCCACTGCTGAACTGGGACTGTCCGCCCACTGCTGGGGTGGCAGATGCTGAAAGCTATGTGGCGGACTGCGAGGAGAATCCGCGGAGTCTGCCACTGCTGAACTGAGCGTGCTGCAAGGGGGTGCGAGCAGGAGAGAGCCCGTGGAGTCCGACGAGTCCGCACGAGGTTATGCAGACAGGGATTGCTTTCTGGAGGATTTGATGAGTGGCGGATGGGAAGTAGTCCGCAACTACTGACTGAGTCCGCGTCAAGGCCACAGACTGAGGAAGATGTATGCTACTGCTGGCGAAGCCTGTGAAAGGCCTGCGGACTGACGAGGAGTTGACCCCGCTGCTGTCGAGAAGCTGGTGCTGGCTGTTGGGTACTTTGGAATATATGTACCTGATTTTAAGATGCCTCACCCTACTCAATGATATACATCAAGGTGTATTTGATGTGCTTTGAGTTTATTTGTGCAGGTTAAGTAACTGCAGGTTTGCAGGAAAAGTTTCTAAGTCCATGTGTCGACACCTAGAAGAAAAGTGTCGACACTTAAGAAGGGTTGTGTCGACACCCAGAGAAGCTGTGTCGACACTTGGAGTAATTGTGTCGACACCAGGAAGGCAGAGTAGACACCAGAAGGAAAGTGTCGACACATACAGGCAGTGTCGACACACAGTGAAGAATTGTCTACATAATCAGTGTCGACACTTAGAGGCAGTGTTGACACCCAGAGAAACTTTGTCGACAGCCAAAGTGTCGACACTAGGAGGCTGTGTCGACACTCAGCAAACTTCAACAAAGTTCAAGTATATGTGTCGACACTAGGAGGCTGTGTCGACACTCAGCAAACTTCAACAAAGTTTAAGTACAAGTGTCGACACAAAGGAGATGTGTCGACACATAGCAAGTCTCAACACATGAAGAATGTGTCGACACAAAGGAGATGTGTCGACACTCAGCAAAAGTTTCAACACAGAAGGCATGTGTCAACACAAAGAAGATGTGTCTACACTTAGCAAGTTTCAACGCAAGAAGATGTGTCGACACAAAGGAGTTGTGTCGACACTTAGCAGAAATCAACTAAGTTTTGAAGAAGAAGGACTTGTGTCGACACACAGGATCAGTGTCGACACATTCTGAAGAAGCAGTGTCGAGAAGCTATTACAACAACACAAGGAGTTGTGTCGACACCATGAAGGCTAGTGTCGACACTTAGTCTACTTGTGTCGACACTTGGTCTATTTGTGTCGACACATAAAGACTAGCTGTCTCGACCCTTTCAGACAGTGACAGAGATTTCAATAAGTGACTGGATGACTTGACAGCTTCCATTTCAACCGGTCAACTGCTACTGTCAGAGCCGTCAAAAAGTTGTTAGAAACCGGATCAGCCGGTCACCGTGAAGAAAGCTTATATAAAGGCTTATTCCTTCAATAGAGGAATCATTCAATCAATCAATGAAGCAATCAATGAAGTGAAAAACAACACAACAAGAAGAAGACCTTCAAGTGAAGATCTAAGAAGTTGGAGAGAGAGAGAGCTCTTTCTAAGAAGTGCAGTTGCTGAACCGGGCTGCTAAGTTAGATTCAGATTGGGATTTGAATCTCAAGACAGAAGTTGATCAAAGATCATCTTCAGGAGATTCAACCCTACTGTGTTCTAATTCAAGAAGCTTTGAAGAAAGCCAAGGGAGGTTGATCTCAGTCAAGTTTTTCCAAGAACACATCAAGAAGCCAGTCAACTCATCTCTCTCTATTAGAGTTGTGGTCATATACTTTGTATTTTCTAATTTCTGTAGGATCTTGTATAGATCTGAGTTGTAAGCCTAAATCTATAAAGGCTGATGTAGGGCCTGTGAGCCTGAGTGTAGGAGAATCATTTCTCTGAGTGTAGGCCTTGTTGAAGGCTGAGGTAGGGCTGTTGTGCCTGAGTGTAGGTCTTGTTGAAGACTGAGTGGTAGGGTTTGGTGCCTGAGTTGTAGGAGTGGGATCACTCTGAGTTGTAGGAACCTATTTGGGGTTCTGAGTTGTAAGATCTGAGGATCTGAGGAGAAGTGGATAAGTTAGGCCGAATCTAGTACACTACTAGATAGGCGAAGGGGGAAAGTGGATGTACCTAGACCTTGGGGAACCACTATAAAATCTGTGTGTACTCTGTGTGTGATTAATTCTGTGATTGTTGTGTTATCTGTGCTGAATTGCTGTAGAGAATTGCATAAACAGGTCTAATAATTCAGTGTTTCTGCCTTAAAAGTTAAAAAGATTAAGTGCACCTATTCACCCCCCCCCCCTCTAGGTGATTAGGACACTGTTTCTTTCACTAGCTAAGGAAAGGGCGGACTACATAGAGAGTCCACCAAGTCCGCGGCTGCTGCAAGGTCGAGTCCGCTTATGTTGGAGATGGAAAGCCTGGCTGTTGAGGCTGTTGGGTTCACCAATGGAGGCGGACTGGAAGTTTTGATCACACTTCGAGTCCACCCAGCTTGCGAGGGACTTGGAGTTTGCTGGTCTTGGCGGGTAGCCGGAGTTGGAGTCCGCGCCCTGCAGGCGAGCTGGAAAGTCTGCTGCCCGTGTTGCTGGGTGAAGGGATATGCGACCTGCTGTCGGCCTGTGCGGACAGGAGCCTGAATCCGGCAAAGGAGCATCTGTTGAGACAGCTGCAGTTAAGCTGAAGTGGAACGCGACCTGATGCCGGCCTGGGCGGATAGGAAGTTGAGTTCGGCAGAGAGAGACCTGCGGAGACAACATTGCGATTAAGTTGAAAAGGGGGCGGCCTGTAGAGGCGGACTGCGAAAGCAGTCCGCGGGCCCTGCCGACCAAGGAAAGGCGCGCGGACTGGGGGGTCAGACCGCTGAGACCACGCAAGCCGCGCGGCCTCAGCGGACAGAAAGTTCTGTCCGCCCAACCTAGGGAATCACGGCCTCCCGTAGGGACCTGGGGCAGGTCGTGATGAGCGAGCTGGCTCCCTTGGGAAGGATCGCCGATTTCGGGGTTAACATAATCCCCTCACTTTTTAAAGTTCCGAATAGAACTTCGAAAAAGTTGGAGACCCGTGAAAATCGTGATCCACCCCAACGGAAAGAGAAGGGGCAAGGAGAGATAGAACCTGAAGTCTCTCCCTAGGAGTTTGGTGCTGCCTGTCTATTTTCCTGCAAGAGGAAAGTTAGGGTAGGCATGTATGGGTGGTACATCAAGTGTGTACCTGAGTTTTCCTTTGCAAAACGAAGAAGGTGTATCTTCTACTAAGTTCTGCAAAATGAAAGTGAGAGGAAAACACAGAAAAATAATGACTTGCAAGTACCCGATGGAGGCTTGCAAGCACTTGTTATTCTCTGCAAAAAAAAGGAAGAATGAAGAGTATACGAGAAGGAAAAAATGAACTGCAAGTACCTGGAAGGAACTTGCAAGTCTTTGCTGGTTTCTGCAAAAGAAGAGTTAAAGGCATGCACAGTATATGAAAGTAACTTGCAAGTACCTGTGAAGAAATTTGCAAGTATCGGATGATCTCTGCAAAATGAGAGTTAGGAATAAACATGGTATATATGAGTAATTTGCAAGTACCTATGAAGAAACTTGCAAGGGTCTGCTGATCTCTGCAGAAAGAGAGTTAGGAGCAGGTATTGTCTACAAAAATATGCTGCAAGTACCTGGATATGACTTGCAGGTGTCTGCTAACCACTGCTAAGAAAAGAGTGAGCAGCAAACATAGAATAATGAATTAAACTGCAAGTACCTGGATGAGGCTTGCAGGTGTCCGTTGATCTCTACAAAGAGAAGAGTCAGAAATAGACAATATATGAAAGAAGCTTGCAAGTACCTGGGAGAAGGCTTGCAAGTGTTTGCTAATCACTGCTAAGAAAAGGGTGAGCAGTAGACATGGAATAATGAATTAAACTATAAGTACCTGGATGAGGCTTGCAGGTGTCTGTTGATCTCTACAAAGAGAAGAGTCAGAAATAGACAATATATGAAAGAAGCTTGCAAGTACTTGGGAGAAGGCTTGCAAGTGTTTGCTAATATCTGCAAAGAGAAGAGTTAGAAGCACACACATAAATGAAAGAAGCTTGCAAGTACCTGGGAGAAGGCTTGCAAGTGTTTGCTAATTTCTGCAAGAAGAAGAGTTAGAAGCAAACATATATATGAAAGAAGTTTGCAAGTACCTGAGAGAAGGCTTGCAAGTGTTTGCTAATTTCTGCAAAGAGAAGAGTTAGAAGCAAACACATAAATGAAAGAAGCTTGCAAGTACCTGGGAGAAGGCTTGAGTTAGAAGCAAACATATATATGAAAGAAGCTTGCAAGTACCTGAGAGAAGGCTTGCAAGTGTTAACTGTTGATGAGATAAGGCCGATATGATCAAATAGTAAGGAAAATGTCTGATGAACTCTTTATCATGAAGCCCAGATCAATAAATCGAGTGTTAACTGTTGATTTTGCAGATGGACATGATCAGATTAACAGAGAAGGAATTTGACGAATTCTGCTAATCTTAACCAGATTGCAATAGCATGGCTTGATGATCGAGGAGAGTGAGATTCTTTGGTCAATGTTTGATACTATTAGATTTTGATAAGAGTAATAAATAGCTCTATGAATCTTCATCTGATAGCGCTTAAGCAGGTAGTGAATAAAAGATGAAATAATAGAGCTTGTATGAGTAGAGAGCTTGTAAGTCATCATCCGATGGAGCTTTGAGCAAGTAATGTATATAAGATGAGCATAAGCAAAACGAATGCTGAAAGTCCTTTTTGTAGGTCGGATTAACCTGTTCACCTGTGAAAGAAGGCAGTTGAAAAAAAAAGGAGCACTAGCTATACTCCCTTGACAGAGCACAAAAGGGAGACATGCGCAAAAAATCCTAAGAAGGAAGCGACAGATGCACTGCTCTCTTGCCTCGGGTACAATCACTACTGATCAATGAGATAAGTTGCGCCAAGTGGCCTATTGCTTGTCTATGGATTGATCAGTGGGGTTGTGCGATCCCGCGAAAGCACGAATCAAGAGTACCATAGAGTGTTCGGCCATCACAGTCATGTGATGATCGAAGAGACAAGGCTACGCTTGATTGCCATTGCTTGCCAAGCAAAGATCATCATAACAGTAATGTATCCTTTGCGAAGCACAGCAGAGCTAACACATGGGGCTCCCCTAGCACACATTATGTGTCAGATGCTGGCTATGATCCTAAGTCTGAAGCCCAACATCGTAGATTGAACGGCTCCCACTACACATATGGGTATACTCCCGCCATATGTGGTCGAAGCGGTTGTGCCAGAGAACAAACTACGGAGGGAGCATTCCAAACTTGGTGATATCTCATTGGTGTAGTGATCTCTTTGGCAAAGAGAAAAGATAGAGGAGGAAGCATCACAAGAAGGGAACTGTGTCAGTATAAGATCCCTGATAAAAGCTCTGTTGAAAAACAGTAATGAGCACTGAGAAGTGCTTTGAAATGAAAATGTCTGAAAAGAGTAAGACCAAGAGTTGAGATAACCCATCAAAGTTGTGAGAAGCTTTGGAGGACTGTGAAGTCCGTTGCTGGCTTAGAATAGCCTTCCAAGAACACCCTCGTCGTCGGCATCGAAGCATTCGACAGCTTGGTTAACAACGAGGAGAGGAGGCTCTTCGACTAGATTCACTCCTTTGGTGGAGCAAGGAACATCTGCGACTTATTTTCCCTTTGCGGTTGATGGATCGGGGTGATCTTCTTTGGAATGCAAGTCACGCATCTTACCCTGCTGGAGCATCCTTTGCACGAGCTGGCGGAGTGCTCGGCAGTACTCGGTCAAGTGACCTGACTCTTTGTGGAATTCGCAGTAAGGTTCGGAATCCTTAGACCTTTGATCAGCTGGTCGGTAGGGCTTCTTGTAGTTTGCCCTGTCTTTCATAATTTGGACTACTTCTTGCATGGCCTCGTCGAGATCAGACTCATGCAAGTCACTGTCTTGCTGCTGATGAACTGCTGCTCATGAACTGCTGTTGTTTGCGAAGACAGAGCTAGTGGTAGCAATGAATCTTGAGCACGTTCACGGCTCGGGAAGGAGTATCGAAGGAGTTGAAACCTTCTCTCCTTCCTTGAGTGAGATGGGAAATGATTGTGAGGAGACCTTGGAGGATGCTTGTGAAAAGGATCTTTCTCTGATAAGAGCATGGAGACGAAGCCTGGGTTGCTTTTTTCGCCTCGGATGTATGAGTTGGATAAGGAAATCAACTCTTGGTAAGTTCTTGGTGCACGAACATTAGCTTCGAACTTGAGAGGCCCTTCACGAAGACCGTGGATAGGAGCTACTCTGTACATTTATTGATCAGCAATTTCGATGTCCAAAATCTCTCTTTGGAATCGATCAACAAACTGAGACCAAGTTTCATCGCTGCACTGCTTGATCTCAAAGAGGGCTTCAGGACCGCCCTTTCTCTTTGTGGAGGTAGAGAACCTGAGCAAGAACTCCCTTCGCAAATCAGCAAAGGAAGTGATGGAGTGAGGACGGAGGCCATAGAACCAGTCCCTCACTTTCCCATCAAAAGTTGTGAAGAAGAGCTTGCACTTGGTTTCATCTGAAAGGGTTTTGAGAGCAACGGCTGACTCAAAAGCTTGCAGATGCTTTACTGGATCAGTCTTTTCAGTGTAGATTGGTAACCGGGGTTCTCTGAAGTTAGCTGGAGTTGGCTCATGGTGAACATTCTCTATGAATGGTGAAGGTTCTTCTTGATCTCCTACAACATAAGAATAAAAAGGAGCATAAGCTGCAGCTGCAAAAGAAGAAGGAGGATAAAAAGGAAAAGTTGCTACAGGAGGAGCAAATGCAGGAGCTACATGGTAGGGGTGACCTCCCTGAAAATTGAGAAATCTAGCAGGACTTCCCCGGGCTGCTTCCCAGAAGAAGTTTTGCGAGCAGCAAATTCTTCATCTTGAGGTCGCACAGGAGCTGCAGGACCTTGCGGGAAGGTTGCTGTAAAAAGAGGAGGATAGACCGGCGGGCAAGCTGGAGGATAAGCTTGATGATGCTCCAATGTTGGGGTTGGGTTGATTGGAGCAGCTGAAGCAACTGGAGCTGTTGCTGATTGAGAGTCTAGTCGCTGTGTGATCATAGCGAGCATTTGGTTGATTTCTTGGAACTGCTGAGCATTCTCACGACGCGATTGCTCAAAGGCCTCCCAGAGAGGATCATCTCTAGGACTTGGAGCAAAGTTCTCGGCTGGTTGATGATCTGACATGGGAAACTGTCACTGTTCACCGTCTGTTCGGATCTGAAGGCCGCGTGTTAACTGTTGATGTGCGAAAACGACACCGGGGCAGCTAACACGAAGGGGGTGTGTTCGGTATCACAGGCTAGGAGAGGAAGAGGATGGAGGTTGCGGGGACAGAGGAGAAGAGAGAAGGGGGAAGCTTCTGAGTGCTCGAGAGTGGAGCAAGCGCTTGTCAAAGGGGTCGCGGAGATAGAGGAGAGGGCACTGAGAGCAGCCGGGAAGGCTGGTGAGAGGAGGAGATTGATCAGGAGATGTCGAGCAGACGGTTAATATGACGGTTGAGCTTGCAGGTTGCTTGCCGAGGGAGCTGAGCTAGGAAGAAGAGAAAGAGAAGGGGCCGCTAGCAGCAGCAACAACAGACTTTCGCCCGCCGCGGCTTAAACGCCACTCTTGCGACGGGCTTTCCTTTTATTAATATCAAGAGTTACAAGCTGCTAATACACCTTTACAACAAAGCAATAAAGGGTGCAAACGGGAAGCTGGCGGCTAAGGAAGAAGAATGCCAGAGGAGGCCGCACGGACTGGAGAGCAAAGCCGGCAGGCCGCGTGGCTAAGCAAAGGAAGCAGACCGCGCGGACTGGAGATCCAGGTCAGCAGGCCGCGCGGCTGAAGGTGCAGAGGCGGATGCAGTCTGAGAAATAGAGTCCGCAGGAGCTGGGCTGGCTGGCTGACTTCGGGCGCGAGCACCTTGGCGACGATGAGACCTCCCACCCGGAACCCCTGGAACCCCCTGGATGGAACCTCCCCTATGAGTGGCATGGGGGATATTTATATGCCCGAGGAGGTAATGGCTTGCGGTGACGTTACCACCGGTGAGATGGTAACTTGAGCGAGAACGAGACGGAGTCCGCCGAGTCCGCCATAGGCCGCGCAGAATGGGACTTGGTACTGAAGCCGGAGCTGCTGTCGGCAAAATGGGAGACTCAGTGGCGGACTGAGATGTGGGTTCGCGGAGTCTGTCACTGCTGAGTTGGGAGTATCCGCCTACTGATAGGGTGGCGGATGCTGGAAGCTATGTGGCGGACTGCGAGGAGAATCCGCGGAGTCCACCACTGCTGAACTGGGACTGTTCGCCTACTACTGGGGTGGCGGATGCTGGAACCTATGTGGCAGACTGTGAGGAGAATCCACGGAGTCCGCTACTGCTGAACTCGGATTGTCCGCCTACTGCTGGGGTGGCGGATGCTGGAAGCTATGTGGCGGACTGCGAGGAGAATCCGCAGAGTCCGCCACTGTTGAACTGGGACTGTCCGCCTACTACTGGGGTGGCAGATGCTGGAAGCTATGTGGCGGACTGCGAGGAGAATCCGCGGAGTCTGCCACTGCTGAACTGGGACTGTCCGCCTACTGCTGGGGTGGCGGATGCTGGAAGCTATGTGGCGGACTGCGAGGAGAATCCGCGGAGTCCGCCACTGCTGAACTGAGCATGCTGCAAGGGGGTGCGAGCAGGAGAGAGCCCGCGGAGTCCTGCGAGTCCGCACGAGGTTATGCGGACAGGGACTGGTTTCTGGAGGATTTGCTGAGTGGCGGATGGGAAGGACTCTGCAACTACTGACTGAGTCCGTGTCAAGGCCGCGGACTGAGGAAGAAGTCTGCTACTACTAGCGGAGCATGTGAAAGGCCTGCAGACTGTGGAGGAGTTGACCCCGCTGCTGTCGAGAAGCTGGTGCTGGCTAAGGAAAGGGAGGACTGCATAGAGAGACCGCCAAGTCCGCGACTGCTGCGAGGTCGAGTCCGCTTATGTTGGAGATGGAAAGCCTGGTTGTTGAGGCTGTTGGGGTTCACCAATGGAGGCGGACTAGAAGTCTTGATCACACTTCGAGTCCGCCCATCTCGCGAGGGACTTGGAGGTCGCTGGTCTTGGTGGGTAGCCGGAGTTGGAGTCCGCGCCCTGCAGGCGAGCTGGAAAGTCGGCTGCCCGTGTTGCTGGGTGAAGGGATATGCGACCTGCTGCCGACCTGTGCGGACAGGAGTCTGAATCCGGCAAAGGAGCATCTGTTGAGATAGCTGCGGTTAAGATGAAGAGGAACGCGACCTGATGGCGGCCTGGGCGGATAGGAAGTTGAGTTCGGCAGAGAGAGACCTGTGGAGACAACCTTACGATTAAGCTGAAAAGGGGGCAACTTGCAGAGGCGGACTGCGGAAGCAGTCCGCGGGCCCTGCCAACCAAGGAAGGGTGCGCGACCTGGGGGGCAGACCGGTGAGACCGCGCAAGCCGCGCGGCCTAAGCGGACAAAAACTTCTGTTCGCCCAACCTAGGGAATCACGGCCTCCCGGAGGGACCTGGGGCAGGCCGCGACGAGCGAGCTGGCTCCCTTGGGAAGGATCGCCGATTTCGGGGTTAACACATGGTCTTCTGTAAGCCGGCGTACATCTTGGCAATACCCGGTTGTACTAAATATTGAGAGCTATGTGTCTCTCTCAAGATATCTTCCCAGATTTTGCCGCCCTTGGGAATATAGAGCCGGCCACAGAAATAAACAAGGCCGTCTTTAACTGTGTAATCATCAGTAGTACCATCTTCAATTGATTTGAATGCCGGGGCCAGGGCCGCATCCATTCCTTGTTCCACCTGAATCCGGTCCCGGATATCACAAACTATGCTCATGCTTGCCAAATACTCTGTATACTCTGCCGAAGGAGCCTTGAATACCAAAGTAATATCCATCTCCACAATTATACGAGCCAACTCCATACTCATCAACCGAGACTCTGGACTAGAGCCTGGCACTTTTATACTCAATGCATCGGCTACCGAGTTCGCTTTCCCATGGTGGTAGTTCATGGTGAACTCATAGTCGCATAGAAATTCCAACCACCGCCGTTGTCTCAGGTTCAACTCCTTCTGAGTGTGGACGTACTTCAAGTTTTTATGATCTGAGGAGATCTCACAGTGGACGCCATATAGATAATGCCTCCAGACCTTCAAGGCGAACACCACTGCTCCCAACTCTAAATCATGGACCGGATAATTAATTTCATGTTTCTTTAACTGTCTTGAAACATATGCGATCACGTGCCCGTGCTGCATCAGTACCGCTCCTATACCTTGATACAATGCGTCGGTGTAAACCTGAAATCCTTCTTTCCCAGATGGAAGTGCAAGGATGTGGGCGGAGGTAATCCTATCCTTCAGCTCTTGGAACGCCGCTTCACATTGGGGAGTCCACTCAAATGGCACACCTCTCTTCGTCAAAGAAGTAAGAGGAATGGCAATCTTGGAGAATCCTTTCACGAACTTGCGGTAGTACCCAGCAAGTCCAAGAAAGCTTCGTACACCGACCGCCGACTTCAAGGGCGACCACTCCTTCATGGATCACACCTTTGCTGGATCCACTGCAAATCCTGCCCCACTAATCACATGCCCCAAGAAAGCAACCTCCTTGAGCCAGAATTCACACTTGCTAAATTTGGCGTACATGGCATGCTCCTTCAATTTCTTCAATACCATGGTCAGGTGCTCGACATGCTCCTCCTCCGTCTTTGAGTAAACCAAGATGTCATCGATGAAAACAAAGACGAAGATGTCCAAATATGGTTCAAACACATTGTTCATCAGACTCTTGAAGGCCGAAGGGGCATTTGTGAGCCCAAACGGCATTACCGTGAATTCGTACAAACAATATCTTGAACTAAAGGCCATTTTCTGGATGTCCCCTTCCTGTATCCTCAACTGATAATATCCTGAGCGCAAATCCAGTTTGGAAAACCAATGTGCTCCCACTATTTGATCAGACAACTCGTTGATCCGAGGTAGTGGATAAGTGTTCCACACCGTCAACCGATTGAGTTCCCGATAATCTATGTACAAACGCAGGGTTCCATCCTTTTTATTCACGAACAGTACAAGCGCTCCCCGGGGTGACGAAATGGGGCGAATGAACCCTGACTCCACCAGTTCTTGCAATTGAACTCTAAACTCTGTGAGTTATTTTGGGACCATTTGGTACGGGGCCTTGGATACATGCTTGGCACACGACACTAGATTAATCTCTAAGTCAACCTCTCTATATGCGGACGTAATCCTGGTAGCTTCTCAGGAAATACCTCGGGAAAATCACGCACTACCCATACATACTTTAATTCCAATGCTTATTCCTTTAACTCGAACCAGATCATGAAGACCTCGTCCCCCTTCATATGAGCTTTTACAACCTGAATGGAAGATAACATCATAAGAGGCGCGAAGCCAATACCTTGGAAGATGACGTCGGAGTCTCCATGTCTCAAATAGATCCGCTTCTCCGCGCAATCGATCCTCGCGAAGTGCCAGTCCAGCCATGCCATGCCCAAAATGATGTCAAACTCCGACATTCTCAGGACCATGGCAGGCGTATCAAAGGCCTTCCCTTCATTAAATAACTCCAACTCGCACTTGGCAGTTGCGGTCATCTCCGAGCCGTCCGGAAGGCGTACTCGTCGGGCTATGCCGGTAAAGTACTGTACACCCTCCATGTCTTTTATGAAATCCTCGGACACAAAGGAGTGAGATGCACGGGTATCGAACAACGCATAGGACGTATTCCCGCCAATTATCACGGTGCCTAAGTGCCAACAACCAAAACTTATTGATAGGTGTCTAGTAAGTCTTAATCAATTCAAGTTACACCATGAAAATATGTTAATTAATTAAATCATACCTGCAATCACATCTTGGGGGTTCCGTTCCTGCACCATGTCAAGCGCGTACACCTGATCCATAGCAGGGCCAGGGTTACCTCCTCGCGGTCCTTGTCCCCGACCACGTATGTGACCCCGCCCTCGAGGAGCTGTCGGCGGGAGAGCGGGAGGGACGTTTCCAAATAGCTGCGGGAAGAAACGTCGTATGTGGACCGGCTGGTTGGATTCGAAGCACACCAGCCCACGACGCCCTTCAGGTTGTTGAAATTGCTGAGGCTATGGTGGTGGAGGCAACGCAGGCGGCTGCGGAACCGGATGCTCCACCCTATAGTTTCGGTGGACACGCCCTCCACCTCTTTGATATCCACTTCCTCCTCTGAAGTCCCCCCTCCTTCTATTGCTTGGGCCGGCTTCCATCACGTCCTCCGCAGGCCTCTTACTACATCCCAGCTGGTCCGCCTCCAATATTTTCGCCATATCAATGATCTCCGCCAAACTACCATCCGCTATAAACAAAAAGGACTGCCTTAGGGGATCTCGCAGCCCTTTGTAGAAGCGCCTGACATAACCTCTATCATCCAACTCGTAAGAATTCGCAAACCTTGCGAGATGTTGGAATTACCACTGGTATTTCGTAACCGACTTTGATCCCTGCTTTAGTAGAAGAAACCTCTGCTCAAGCTCATCTCGGGCCGATGTAGGGATAAAGTGCTCCAAGAAAACACCCGAGAATTCACTCCAACTTATCTCTGTGTAGACCCGGCCTTGGAAGGTAGAGCCCATGAGGGACTTCCACCACCTCTTAGCATATAAGTCCAACACGGACAACGCCAATGTCACTGCCATGTTGGCCGGGCAACGGATACCAGCCAACAAATCCTCAACCATGTCTATCCATTCCTTTGTACGTACGGCTGACTCCGTCCCAAGGTAAGCGGGAGTGGAAAGAGCCCGTAAGGTGCTCAGCCAATTGGAGCTCGGGGCCTGTTGTTGCAATGGAGGCTGCTGCGCCCTAAAAGCATCGAGGATGGCAGTGAGCGTCTGCCCCAAGTCAGGATTGTTGGAACTGAGTGGGAGTGGGTATGGAGGGCGCAGGACTGCCTCCCATCTGCTCAATGAGCGCTGGAATCTACACATAAAACACAAACGTATGGTCAGGTTGGCTAATCTTAGGGTCAAAGTTGGACATACCTAGTGTGAATTACATATGGACACACCACTGCTTCTGCTAAGTCAGTTTGTCCGCAAACTGACTAATCGAACGGGGGTGGTTCCATTGTTGAATGACTTATTTAGTTGAGAATCATGGAAAACTGATACCATTTGTAAGACACCCCCCTCCCGGATCCCAAAACACGGCACGAAGGGGAGTCTTATGCTTGGAACAGCCTCCTTGCGGTAGTATTAGCACACGGTCTAACCTGTACCACAAGACGCCTATTCCGCCGGCTACAACAATATCAATATAACATGCCAACGCAACCAAAATATAAGCAAGAGAAGTCAATCCACACTAAGCATATAAGTCAAAATAGTACAATAAGAGAGAAGCTAAAACATGCTTCTACAATATATCAGAGTACAACTATCAACTTCCCAAACGGGCTACATCAGAGTCTCACAACACTCACATCAGTAACCGACGGTAGCGATGGTACCGTCCCCTCAGGCCCTGCCATCCTGGCATGGCTATCCTGCTGCATGGCCTGCGGCTACTCTACCTGCAGGGTGGCCTCCTAAAAAGGAAGATGTAGCAACCGTTAGTCGAAACGACTAAGTGGCTTCACATCCGCTACCCCGGTGACTCCTCGGCACCGGGCGGAGAAAAGGAACAACTGTAGCAAATATATAAATAAACAAGCAGGTACAAGCAGGTGGTAATAATGCTACTTGATTAACCACTATATAGACTAGCAATTGTACAAGAGCTATACAGATCAACAAGAGTAAATAATCTACAACAGGTAAGTAACTTAACTTATAAGGATGTCTATACAAGCTTATAAGTTAAGGATCGGTTTGTATAAAGTAACTCATTGTATAGGAGTGCCCATACAAACTTATATGATGAGGATCTTGTCGTGCAATGTTATGAAATGGAATGTATGTTATGCAATGACTCACTCATGCTCACACACATGCGACTGCTATGTCGACACAGACTATAGTTCCCACTTTTCGAGCAGGTAGCTAACCTCTTAGGCATCAGCTGCCGTGGCCAGGCGGTGATAGTAGAGAGGGCATCTCTACTACTAGGAGGGCCTCCACATTGCTTCACCTAGGCCCCCATACGCCTCAATGCTAAGAACACAACAGCGGGGCCCATGCGTACTATGGCCCAGCGGGGTCTTCGGTAGATGTGCACCAAGAACACAGCCCGAACTGGCCTTGCTTGACCCGAAAGGGGCCTTGAAAGTAAGCACGAGGACACAGCCCAACTGTTCACTTGGCACGGAAGGGGCCCCGGGACGTGAACACCGAGGACACAGCCCAACCGCATAAAGTCTAACTGTCAACTCCTGTTGGTGTGACGACTGGCGAGCACGTAGACATGCCACACTATCCTTAACACAGGATTACGATACCGCGTGTCGACACACACCACATGCAATTCCACAACACCGTGGCATGGAAGGGGCCTCGAAAGAAAGCACGAGGACACAGCCCAGCCATCCATCCATACCCTTATCTCAACTCAAACCAAACTAGTGATGGTCAACACCGCACTTACATCTTTTCACAATACTACCCGTACGGACACGACGCTCTAAGTATTGGACTACTAAACTCATTCCATTAATCAAACATACTCATGGCCAGAGTTTATTCTTCTACCTGACTTTCCAAATGATGACAACCTAATATAAACATGATGTGCATATAAAGATCTATCAATCTTTCCAAATGACAACAACATATTATAAACATGACGTGCATAAATAACAATCTACCAATCTCTATCAAGTCAATTCGTTTAGGTAAGCTTGCTTCACAATTTGATTATATGAAATCCGATTAATAAACTTCATCAATCATGCAACTAAAAAGATTAATCATAAAAGAGTTCATCCAAGCCAAGTAACTTGCAATATCAATTCCACCTAATCCAAATCCATAATATATTTAAGGACCCAGAATTTAAGTTCTGGGTAAATCTGGATAGCAACTTCGACCGGAGATTCCCAAAGCTACAGGAATCTGGTGAAGACGTGTAACTCCCCGATGGAAAGGTCTTTTTGTGGGTTACAACTTTTGTATTCAGACATCAACCCGGATTTGATATTATCCTATTTGAAATCGGACTCGAATTCAGCTACATACAGGGCACAATTTCTGCATGCAGGATTTGCCGAACATCAAATTCGTTTAGACTTTCCCGTTGCTACAGATTTCTTCTGAAGTCATGTAACCACTCGTTGGAAAGGTATTTCCAAGGGCTTCAACCTTCGGGTTTAGTCGAAAGCCCAGATCTGGACATAAGCTACCCGTAAATGGCCTACAAGTTCGTTGCGCGCAGAACATAGATTCTGCACGCATCTCAAGGCGGAATGAATAGCATCGGTTCGTCTTCCTCCTCAAGGCGACCTTCCCAATTCACTCCAGAAATCCTCCTCCCTTATTCAACCTCAAGAGGCCAATACTCTTCACGAAACCATCCCCATCATCACATAGAGGAAGGGATTGGTTGAAGAGATCTAAAACCTAGGGCACAAACCCTAGCAAGGCCAATCCTAGAAAACTCCTCTCCATCAAAACTCTCTTGAGTCGATGTCTCGCCTAGGAAAATAACTATAGATCTAGAACCAAGGGATAGGGAAGGAAGCACACCTCGGTTCCAGCGATACCTTCATTTCCGACAATGGATCGTGTAGTCCTTCGTGGCGGCATCTTCTTCTTCACGGCGATGCCGGATTTTCCCTCCCTAGAACTTGCTCCTACAGTTCTCTTTCTACAGAAGTTTTCTCAGAAAATCGGGTTGGAAGGAGAAGTGAAACTGCTAGTGTTTTCTAATCCCTTTTAAAGTGAAATGCCATCGGTCACGCCAATGGTCACGCCCGTGACATGGGGCGTGACCCCTATCAACTACCGAGAATTTGTTGAACTTAACTAGAATCATCGACCGGAGAACATGCCCCGGTCACGCCCATGGTCACGCTCGTGACAGGTGGCGTGTCCCGTGTTCAACTACTCAAGTACTCGACAACTACTCGAGTACTCGACAACTGACTGGATAGTCACGGGCATGGCCACGCCCGTGTCGGACCGGTCACGCCCGTGACAAGGGGTGTGTCCCGTGTTCAACTACTCGAGTACTCGACAACTACTTGAGTACTCGACAACTGACTGGATAGTCACGGGCATGGTCACGCCCGTGTCGGACCGGTCATGCCCGTGACATGGGCGTGAAACTCACTATGTCAAGAATTCACTACCCGTGTCCTGCTCTGGACAACTCGAGGGCGGGTTTCTCCTATATTCCCAAGTGCAGCCCAATTTCCAGCACTTCCCTAGACCTAAGTTGTAACATCTCATTTCTAACTAGACCCCCAAGAGTGGTTTTGGCCATGACTATGTCATGTCAAAACCCTAGGAAGGCCAAGAAGACCAAGAAAACCTAAGAAATGTGGGTGAGACCACTATGGTTTGCCCATAGTAAATTTATGAACTCTTGTTTAAGATGATCATGGGGCTTCACCAAGACTCCAAGACCCCACCATGGTCTCATCAACCCATTGTAGGGTCCAGTAGAGCCCTAAGGGTCCATTGAAGTCAACCCAGGGTGCCCAAGTTGACCTAGAACCACCATATGCCTAAATTTGGCAAGGTGCCCTAACTAAGGGCAGTGTGCCATGGTAAAGCCCAACTAACCCTACCAAGGACTTTCTAGACCTAAAGTGGGATCAATGGGTCACTAAGGACCCGTGGAAGGCAGTCCAAAGGGTTACGTTGGCCAAAGTCAACTCTTACCCTAAATGGGTCAAACTAACCTGCATAAGGGCCAATTGAAGTTCCCTTAGCCAAGAGGACCTCACACATACATTCCAAACCGTAGTGAGAGGCCAATGGGTCACCAAGAACCTATTGGGGTCAACCAAAAAGGCTAAGTTGACCAAAGTCAACTCTAGCCCTATAGTGGTCAAAGTGCCCTTGCTTAAGGGTCAAGTGACCTCCAAAGGGCCAAGACAACCCTACCTGGGCCTTAGGGGAGGCCAATGGGTCACCAAGGACCCATTAGGGCCAACCTCAAAGACCAAATTGACCAAGGTCAACCATGGTCAAAGTTTAGGTCAAGTTAGCCCAAATGGGCTAACTCAAGCTCAAGCCCAATTCACTTGGGCTAACCATGTTTTGTTGGATGAAATAAACATGTGGGCAGCCATAGGGTTAGGTAGGAGTCAATTCATCTTGGTATGAAGGAGAGAGAAAATCCACCTAAGGGAAGAGAGAGAAAGTGAAAGAGATAATGGAGGAAGACTTTGGTCGCCTCCTTCCCCTTCCCCAACCTCTCATTCATTGCTTTAACACCAGGAATGCATCCCCAATCCAACCAGCTACACCTTGACTGGCTGGAGCCAACTCCCCCCCCCCCTACCTACCATGGCCGCCATTATTGACTAAGGCCAATAATGGCAAAGCTCCCTACAGCCACCTAACACCCCATCTCTTGATCTTAAAACCTTCACTGGACTCCAAGGAGTCAGTCCCACCATTTACCTGAAGGAGCCAAGCAGTTTCATAGTGCTGTTGCAGAAATCCGACCACCACCACCACCAAAATGGTTTCCCGGCGATCGACAAGGCTACACCAGCCCAGCAAGGTCCTCCTCCACTCCTTCTTCCATGGATAGTTCGTAGGAATCGTTAGGGTCAAGGTTCGGGCTCAATTGAGCCCGATCTAAGTTCAATTTTTCCTGGTTTTTCCATGGAAATCCACTTCTCAGGATCGCCAGAAAATGGTTCTCCGGCGGCTGTGCCGCCTCCTAGTGACGGCCACCACCTCAACAGAGGTGGTGGTGGCGGTGGCCGGCCAGGGAGGTGGCCGGAGCGCCGGCGGCAGCTGCTGGAAGATGCTCCAAGAAAACCCAATCGAGACCGTTGGCTAGAGGTTGAAGATGACCCAACTCCGTCAGATCTGCGTCAAGATTCCCACTGGGAATGATTCCAAACTATAGGCTTGATGTATTTTTATTTCATTTTTATCACATGCAATGTATTTAATGTTTTTAATTTTTAAAAATACTTAGGTGATAATTCAGAGGACATGATCAACACCAAAATTGTAGACTGATGAGTATAGTTTACTACAAAATTGGTTTGAACCAATTTGGGTGCATGGTTGGACCAGTTTACCCATTTAGGTGGGACCTACACCTAGGGCTAGGCAGACATTAAACTGAGTGCCCACACTTCATCCTTGGTCCAAATTAATTGAAATTTTGGCAGTGAGTCAGGTGCTGCCCAAAAATGGGAATTTTTGGGGACACGTTTTCTATAGTTTTGGAAATTATTTAATTTATATAGGGTTAATTAATTTAAGGGCCAAATGACCTCCAAACTCACCCAAATTTTGGTGATATGTGCTTATAGTCAATATAAATCTCTGGTTAAACTTTCCATCACATTTGGAGGTGGTTTAAACAGAAATCATGCAAACCATAGCTTTGCCCTAAAAGGGGTATTTTGGTCAAAATGTGTATTTTGGGTTTTGAGTGGCCAAATCACCTCAACAGAGGTTGGGATTGGGGCCACTAGATTGGCGTGCTTCTTTCACCTTATCATGGAAGATGGGATAGATTGGAATTGGTTTGCCCTAAGATCTATTGCCTTACCCTAAGGAAGGGCTTTGTGCCTTGTGAAGGGAATGAGATCTAAACACCTTGAATGATCTTGGAATTTTGTAGGGAGGGTTCTAGGATAGATTAAACCCTCTGGTAAAAATCTTAAGGGATTTTGGAAAGGTTAGGGCCCACAAAACCCTAACCCTAGCCTAGGGCACAAATATTGTGGGGCTAGAATAGGTTAGGAAGACTCTTAAAACAATCATGCAAATTTGGAAGAGGGAATTTTAGACCATACTAATCATGTGTGAAATGTAATGGAATTTTTGGATACATAATTAGGGTACCTACTTCACAACCTCAAATATTTGGGAACTTGCTAAATAATTCTTTCAGAGCTTAATACTTGTTGAAAAATTATGAAACTTGCTAATTAGTGTTCCTAGTTCAGTATGCTCATATGAGAATTTATTTGGAATTTTTATATGGATAATTGTTATACTTTGTTCATTAGCCTCTTAACTTGGAATATTATGAGAAAATCAAATATAGACTTTATTATTTGATGATAAAATATGAAACTCGATATAGAGTACTTATATGCCCTTACAATCATTCATGAATTTTCTCTGAATTTTTGGAACTATTAATGCTGTAAATTCTCTTAAAATGAATCATCATGGGATATGATTGAAATTAAAATTAAGGGGTTAAACCTTACTGGAAAATTTTGAGGCTTTGGATTTTGAGTTATATATTCATATTGTATTTAATAAAAATCGGGTGTAATATTATCTTATTTGAAATTTGTACTTCATGTTCAAACATGAGATTTTTGGCTACTAAATTAATTATATAAATTATCAGATAAATAGGAAAATTGTGAAATTCTGGATTTAGTCCTCAAAGCTCATAATGGCCATCCAATAAGTACTATAGGAGTACTGGATGATTATTTGTTGTACCTCCCATTTTACGGGTCATATAGCTTAAGTGGTCTGCATATAGTAAAAATTGCAGAAATTATGTTGGAGTATAATTTGATGCATGTCTTGGGCTTAGTGGTATGCTGGTTTGGATGGATAAAAATAAGTTCATTATTGGTAGTAGGATGAGTAGATGGATGGATTGGCTAGAGTTAGGCGGTGCCCGGGATCGATGAAAGATCGTCTTTCCTGTAGGGAGGAAGTGTCAATTGCACTAGTGTTATTCCAATACAACATTTAAGGGTAACTAGTAAGTCTAGGGTTTCACTTTCTCACACCTCGATGACTCAGGGAGATAGGTTGGGTCACTCGGGCAGTAAGCCCAGTGGTTTGGTAAATGGGCAGGTTGGCCCGACGAGCTTTGGCTCGGTAATGGTTTGTGATGGGCGGGTTGGCCCGACGAGCTTTGGCTCGGTTGTTGTTTATGACGGGCGGGTTGGCCCGACAAGATTTGGCTCAGTTGTTGTTTATGACGGACGGGATGGTCCGGGGAGCTTTGGCTCGGTGCTGATACATAAAGTTGCATGTGCATAAAATAAAGGTGGTGGGTCTTCGGTATTGGAGTGTCGATGCACTGACGCCAATACATTGACTCGGCAAGTGTGGCTAACACTTCGCCAACAAAAGTCTGGTGCGCCAGCTGGAAAGAGTACGCAGGAGTCCGCTTTGTGCACCAGCGTTGAGGCATACGATAGGTCTGACCGGTAGTGCTTTACTGGTTTAGAGGTGGGCGAGGCCCAACCCACCACTTCCGTCTGCCACTACGGAGGTATCCTGGGAGGTGAGGCTCCAGAAAGGGGTAACTAAAGGTCTGTGTGCACAGAGTCGGGTGGGTGAGTTACACTTGCATGATCGCATCATAACCCACTTGCATGTCATAGCATAATCATAGCATAAAACCCCTGTCACCTATTATATAAGTTGTATGGAACGCTTATACAATAGGCCCTACAAAACGACCCCTTGGTCTATAAGCTTGTGTGGGCAAGTTTATAAATTAAGATTAAATTCTTTATATAATATTTTGTTATTAACCGACACCCCAACGTATAAATTGGTATGAGACTTTTTATACGATGGGAGCCCTATAAAAGATCCCTTGCCTATATGTTCCGTATAAGTTAAGGTTATTTTTCATACTTTACTTTACTGTCACATGTACTATAAAAATTGCTAGTATATGTCCTCTGTCATCTGTTTCTTGATTACTCTCCACCTTCAAGTCCTCCCCTTTCTTCCTCTCTGTTCGGTGCTAGGGGCCACGAGGGAAGGGCTGGGGGATGATATGACTTAGTCTTTTAGACTAACGGTTTTCGAACCACATAACTTTTAGGGGACCGTGGAGCCTAGCATGGAGGAGCAGCCCCGGAGGTCGGCACGCATAGAGATGGGCCCATCTAGTACCGGAGTTCAGATGACAGGGACTGTGAGTCCTGATCACTAGTAGTTATTTGCTTCTGCGTTGAGAGATTTGTAGTGAGGACATGATGTACTGGGCATGAGCCCAAGATCTTATATTTTTGTATATCTGTAGACACTCCCTTCGTGGAGATTATTTACATATATATGTGATTTCAGTGGACATGTCTTACTATTTTGCTACAGTTGTGATCGATTTGGCCGGCAGGATCGGCATTTTGTAGTGATGACCTTCCTGAGTGCAAAGGTGTCACCGCAAAGCGGCGGTTCTGGGCCTAATACCCCGGTGTTTTAAAAAGAAAAAAAGGGGGTCTTACAAGTGGTATCAAAGCAAACCTCGATCGAAAAGTAGCAGTCCACAACCCCTGGGACACCCCCGCACGAGTTTAGTTTGAGGACAAACTAAGCAGCGGAAGTAGTGGTGTGCCAATATGGGGGGATCACATGTAAATCGTCCACTTTTTAGGATTGAGTTAATTACTTATTGATGGCTTTGGAGTTGATCCAGACATTAGAAAAGATGCAGATATCCTTTGTGTCTGAGGATCACACTGAGCCATATCGGGAGTACCTAGCTTCGTTGATTGCCCCAGATGACATTAGAGACCGAGTCAGAAATGGGCAGAGGCAGGATGCCCAGCTAGAGCTGGTATTCCAGGCCTTAGAAGTAGGCACTGCTGGGGATTACACGTTAAGGGATGGTCTAGTGTGTTTTAAAGGACAAGTGTACATACCATAGGGAGGCCAGGTCCGAGAGGATATTATGATGGAGGCCAACTGTAGTCGGTATTAGTTACACCCGGGGATTACAAAGATGACTGTGGATCTGAAGAAGACTATGTACTGGCCAGGCATGAAGAAGGATATCACCCACTTCGTGACCTATTGTGAGGCATGCCAGCTAGTGAAGGCAGAGTGCAGGAACCCCGCAGGATTGTTATAGCCACTTTCGGTGCCAAAGTGGAAATTTGAGGACATCGCGATAGATTTCATTCATGGTCTTCCCCGATCACGGATGGGAAATGATTCGATCTGGGTGATCATCGACCAGCTGAAGAAGGTAGACAGATTTATCCCGGATCAGGAAGGATGACTCTGTTGGTGTATTGGTTCGGAAGTTCGTGGAGCAGTTCATCCATCATCATGGCGTACCCAGGTCAATTGTGTCGGACCGGGATGGACGGTTTACATCCAGAGAGTGGAGATCAGTGCAGACTTACTTGGGCACTCGGCTAAAATTTAGTACAATGTTTCATCCCCAGACCGATGGGAAGACGGAACGCACCAATCAGACACTAGAAGATCTGCTGCGACTATGCATATTGGATCGCGGTGAGCCTTGGGAGAAGCTGTTTCCACTGATCAAGTTCTCATATAATAACAGCTACCAATCCAGCATAAAAATGGCTCCTTATGAGGCCTTATACGGACGAAGGTGTAGGACTCCGCTGTCATGGATACAGGACGAGGATCCGAAGGAGTTGGGATCGGATTTTGTAAAAGACATTGAGCCTCAGGTGAGACTGATACGGGACATAATGCTGGAAGCGCATAGCCGACAGGCTAAGTATTACGACGCCCGGCACCGTCAGGTAGAGTTTCAGGTGGGAGACCGGGTTTTCTTGAAGATTCGACCCATACACGGAGTTTCACGAGTATATGGTTAGAAAAAGAAGCTCAGCCCTAGGTATATGGGCCCTTACAGGATCCTGGAGCGGATCGGACCCCTAGCTTACAGGCTGGAGTTACCACCGGAACTGGCAGATTTACACGACGTGTTTCATATATCTTCACTTAGGAGGGCTCTACTACGCCCGGAGCAGCAGATTTCGACCACAGATGGACCGGTAGCTTCAGACCGGTCAGTTCACTTGGAGCCGGTTCGGATCGATGACAGAGGAGTACGGATCTTGTATTGCAAGAAGGTTCCGTTAGTCAAGGTTCTGTGGATAAACCACGGCCAGGAGGAGCATACTTGGGAGCCGTAGGACCTGATGCGACAAAAGTATCCAGCGCTGTTCAGTCAGGTATACCTCACAACCCCTCAAGATGTTCAAATTACTTTCCTATTTTAAACTAGTTGGGCTGCTCTAGGAAGAGTAAAGGCTAATCTTTTGTTTATTGGGGTCTTGGCTTTTCCAATTGGGCGAATTGGTCATAGATTTAGGTTTCCCTTTAAACCCCACTTAGCAAACATGGCGTCGAGATGTAATCTTTCACTTCTTATGGGATGTTATAAGTTTCCTTTTCTTCGGTAAAAATTCCCGTAGGCTTAACCTTGATTTCGGGGACGAAATCTTTATTTTGTTTATTGGGATTTGTAACATCCCATTTCCAACTATACCCCCAAGAGTGGTTTTGGCCATGACTAGGTCATGACAAAACCCTAGGAAGCCCAAGAAGATCAAGAAAACCTAAAAAATGTGGGTGAGACCACAATGGTCTGCACATAGTAAATTTTTGAACTCTTGTTTAAGATGATCATGGGACTTCACCAAGACTCCAAGACCACACCATGGTCTCATCAAACCATTGTATTGTCCAGTAGAGACCTAAGGGTCCATTGAGGTCAACCCAGGGTGCCCAAGTTGACCTCGAACCACCATAGGCCTAAATTGGGCAAGGTGCCCTAACTAAGGGCAGTGTGCCATGGTAAAGCCCAACTAACCATACCAAGGACTTTCTAGACATAAAGTGGGATCAATGGGTCACTAAGTGTAAGACCCCCAGCCCCTCTCGGATCTGGAAACACGGCACAAAGGGGGATCTTATGCCCGGAACAGTCGCCTTGCGGTAGCATTAGCACACGGGCTAACCTGTACCACAAGACGCCTATTCCGCCGGCTACAACAATATCAATAGAAGATGCCAACCCAACCAAATATAATAAGCAAGAGAAGTCAAAATCCACACTAAGTAATAATGTCCAAATACATCAATAAAGGAGAAGGTAAAACATACTTCTACAATATATCAGAGTACGGCTAATCATTGCCCAGACGGGCTACATCAGAGTATCAAATACTAATATCAGTAATCGACGACATCGACGGCACCGTCACTTCAGGACCTGTCGTCTTGGCCTGGCTGTCCTGCTGTGTAGTCCGCTGCTGCTCTACCTGTGGCGTGACCTCCTAAAAGGAAGACGTAGCAACTGTTAGTCGAAACGACTAAGTGGCTTCACATCCGCTTCCCGGCGACTCCTCGTCACCGGGCGGAGAGAAGGAATAAGGGTAATATATGTATATATGCTAGTAAAGAAGTATAAGCAGGTGATAGTAGTGTAAGAGTAACAATAACATGATCTAGCAAATATTCAAAAGCTACAAAACCTAATAAGTATAAGTAACATCAGGAAAGTAACTTAACGTATAAGAATGCCCATACAAACTTATAAGTTAAGGATCGGGTTACATAAAAGTAACTCATCGTATAAGAGTGCCCATACAAACTTATATGATGAGGATCTTGTTGTGCAATGATATAAAATGCTATGCATGCTATGCAATGACTCACCCATGATCACACACATGCAATTGCTATGTCGACACAGACTATAGTTCCCACTTTTCGAGCAGGTAGCTAACCTCTCAGGCAT
Organism: Platanthera guangdongensis; assembly: GCA_039583875.1. Lineage (NCBI taxonomy): Eukaryota > Viridiplantae > Streptophyta > Magnoliopsida > Asparagales > Orchidaceae > Platanthera > Platanthera guangdongensis. Next base: position 131,937,872 of record CM077162.1, on the reverse strand, counting down.
CAAGCCGCCGTGTCCAGGCGGTGACAGTAGAACGGGCACTTCTACTACTAGGCGGGTATCAACACTACTTCACCTAGGTCTCTGTACGCCTCAACGCTAAGAACATAACAGCGGAGCCCATGCGTACTATGACCCAGCAGGGTCTTGGGTAGATGTGCACCAAGAACACATCCCGAACTGGCCCTGCGTGACCCGGAAGGGGCCTCAGAAGTAAGCATGAGGACACAGCCCAACCGTTCACCTGGCACGGAAGGGGCCCCGGGACGTGAACACCGAGGATACAGCCCAACGGCCCAAAGTCTAACTGTCGACTCCCATCGGTGTGATGACTGGCGAGCTTGTAGACCTGCCACACTATCCTTAACCCAAGATTTCGACACCGCGTGTCGACTCACACCACATGCAAATGCCACATCAATTTAACATGTAAGGGGCGTCGGGTGTAAGCACGAGGACACAGCCCAACCATCCATCCATACCCTATCACCACTCAACCAAACAAGTGATGGTCAACGCCGCACTTACATCTCTTTACAATAATACCCAAAGGGAGACGACGCTCTAAGTATTGTACTACTAAACTCATTTCATTAATCAAACATACTCATGGCCATGATTTATTCCTCTACATGACTTTCCAAATGATGACAACATAATATAACATGATGCGTATATAAAGATCTATCACACTTTTCAAATGTTAACGACATATTATAAACATGATGCGCATAAGTAGCAATCTATCAATTTCTATCAAGTCAATTTATTTAAATAAACTTGCTTCACAATTTGATTATATAAAATCTGATTAATAAGCTTCGTCAATCATGTAACAAATGATTAATTGTAAGAGTTCATCCAAGCCAAGTAATTTGCAATATTAATTCCACCAGATCCAAATCCATCTTATAAAAAGCCCAGAATTTAGGTGCAGATTGAAACTGGACAGCAAATTCGACCGGAGATTCCTTAAGCTACAGGAGTCCGGTGAAGGACGTGTAACCCCACGATGGAAAGGTCTTTCCTGTGGCCCACAACGTTCGTATTCAGACCTCAACCCAGATTTGAAGTTATCCTATTTGAAATCGGACTTGAAATCCGCTGCGTACAGAACACAATTCTGCTTGCAGGATTTATTGAACACTATATTCGTTTAGACTTTCCCGTGGCTACACACTTCTCCTGAAGTCGTGCAACCATTCGTTGGAAAGGTTGTTTCAAGGGCTTCAACCTTCGTGTTTAGCTGAGAGCCCAGATCTGGACATATCACACCTAAAAATGGCCATTATGTTCGCTGCGTGCAGAATACAGATTCTGCCCGCATCCTAAGGCGGAATGAACGGCATCGGTTCATCTACCTGCTCAAGGCGATCCTCTTGGATCACCTCCAGAATTTCCTCCACCGTTATTCACCCTCATGAGACCTTTGCTCTTCACGAAACCATCCTCCATCTCCACATAGATGATCGGAGAGGTTGAAGACACCACTAACCGAGAGCACAAGCCCCGGGATTGGCCTCACCCTAGAGAAAGCATCTTCTCACATGTCTAGACTCCTTTGAGTCGACGTCTCGCCTAGATATCTACAGATCTAGCACCAAGGGAGAGGGTAGGAAACTCACATCGATTCCAGCGGTTCCTCCATTTCCGGCCATGGATCTCGTAATTCTCCTTGGCGGCATCTTCTCCTTCACGGTGATGGCGGATCTCCTCCTGTAGAACTTGCTCCAGCAGCTTTCCCTCACACTAGGAGTTCTCACAGGAAATAGGGGATGAAATGAGCATGAAAATGCATAGGGTTTTCTCTTCCCCTTATATATGAAAAGTGACACGGTTAGGGACACGACCGTGTCCTTACCCGTGTTCCGCTTGAGCGAAACGGCAACGACAGTTTCCGTGTCGGTTAAATACTCGACACGGGTAAGGAAACGCCAGTGTCCCGACCCATGTCCACATGACACGGCCGTGTTCCTAGCCGTGTACTTCGTCGTGTCCTTCTCAGGATACATTTCGACGATCTCAACACTTCGTCGATCTCGATCAAAATCGTCAACTGGAGCACACGGGTAGGGACACGCCTGTCTCTCTACCCGTGTCATATCATTCGTCGATCTCGCCACGTAGTTCGTCGATCTCGACACGCCTCATCGAGTGTAACTCGACACACACGGGTAGGGACACGCCCGTGTCGCTACCCGTGTCATTCGATGTCGACACACCTCGTCGATCTCGACACGCCTCGTCGAGCGTAACTCAACACACACGGGTAGGGACACGCCCGTGTCTCTACCCTTGTCACGCCCGTGTCCTTGTCAGCACTGACTTCTCCACTCCCCCACAAGTGCAGTCCAACTCACTGCACTTTCCAGGACTCGAGCGAACCCTCCTGACTCAAAAATACACAAGAGGGGCCTAGAGCGATTCGGGACGTTATAAATCCTATAAACAAAATAAAAGATTTCGTCCCCGAAATCAGGCTTGGGCTAGGGGAGAAAAGCATAACAGGAAAATTAACATATGCTTTTAAAATAAAGTTAGCTTGTGCAAACAACTCCGGGTAGCGTTGTTGCATCAAATCCATTGGCTCCCATGTGCACTCCTCTTTCCCATGATTCGACCATAGCATGTTCACTAAGGGAACACTTTTGTAACGCCCCGAAACTCAAAGGAGCGAAGGGGGACGTTTTGGGCCAGTTTGGGTTCTGGCTGAAGGCACACGGCCTGGGGCACGGGCGTGTCCCAGGGCGTGTCAAGCGTGTGCCGACACTTAGCCGCGAAGTCGTCGAGATTTTCTCGACGATTCGCTGAGAATGGGCACACGGCCTGCGACACGGGCGTGTCGCAGGGCGTGTCGACCCGTGTCGACACTTAGCCGTGAAATCGTCGAGATATACTCGACGATTCGTCGAGAATGGGCACACGGCCTGCGACACGGGCGTGTCGCAGGGCGTGTCGACCCGTGTCGACGATCGTCCCGGGGAGTCGTCGAGATTCGCTCGACGATCGTCGAGACAAGGCACACGGCCTAGGACACGGGCGTGTCCAAGGCCGTGTCATCCAGTCGTCGATCTTCACTCGACGAAGTGTCCCGTGTACACGGCCTGGCGTCCAGGCGTGTCAAGGTGACACGGGCAAGGACACGGGCGTGTCCTAGAACCCGTGCAGTGCTCGGGTTGAAAATGGGGGAAAAATCATGGGGTACACGGCCGGCCACACGGCCGTGTCAGGTGGAATACGGGCGTGTCAGCTCGAACACGGGCGTGTTCGATACCCGTGTGAGGTTCCAGAAGATTCGATTTTGACGGCGAATGCGGCACACGGCCCTGGACACGGGCGTGTGCCAGGCCGTGTTCGGTCCAGATTGGGCATTTCAGCCCCGAATCAAAGCCGTTCGTTTCCTTAGGTTGAGATCCAACGGCTGGGGGTTGTTCCTGAGAGGATATACCCGTGAGTTGACTTAGAAATCCATCACTTTCATACCTTATCATCTCTCCAAGTCCTTGGAGAAGGAGGAGAGCCATTGGAGGAAGAAGAACTAGATCCCGCCATTGGAGGAGCTTCGGAGCTCCGAATCGCGAGCCGACTCCGGATCCACGGAGGCAACGCAAGTGCGGTGATTTCCATCCGATTACTTTTCAATGGCGCCAAAGAGGAACTCAAGGGTAACGATCCTCATCTTGAGCATGAATAGCTCTCTTTCTTAGCATAGGAAGCCCGCTCTCGCGAGTTTGCGGAGAGTTGGAGGCGTTCCTTCGGGTAGATATGTAAAGTCCCCGTTGTTTAGAGTTCGTATGCGAGAACGGACGTAGACATGATGTGTGAAGCCTACCCGGACATGTTGGTCTGGATCGGTGATGTTGCATTGCATAAGGCCGGAGAAGACTTCGTGCTATTGGTTGTTTTTCGGGTTTTCTACGCGGTAGATTGCAGCAGGGAGCCTTGGGGACTAACCCAAAGGTGCACCCGGAAAACTGGGCGGATACGAGATCTTGCCAACTTGGTGGCTTAAGAGCCAACTTGAACATAACGGGGTTATGTGACTTGTGATGGAAATGGGACTCGGTGGAAGTTTGACCCGCGCAAATGGCTTAAATTGCCGCTGCGATGTGAGCACGAGTTAGATGGAACCGTACCCGTTCTATGTCGTTCGGTTAAAGAGACCTAAAGGCACGTGACACTTACCGTTGGCATAGATTAGGGTCTTCGGCGGTCAATGGCTTAAATTGTCGTGACCCAGGCCAGGAAGACAAATTGCTCATAGGTTTGGCCGTCTAAGTGGCGGTGGTGAGTCCGGAATGTTAATGGCTTTAATTGACGTGACATCGACCGGTTCACCGAGAATGTGCCCTGAGTGCACGGGGCGTGTGGCCGTGCGAGCCAACGTCTGTGTTGAAATGGCTATGGATTTATACATTGCTCGCTTATGCTAATGAAATGCAGGGAAGGAGCATCGCCGCCCCGAGTTGGGGGCGGGATCGTTATAATTTGGTCAGCATTGCTGACCGTTGCCTTGTTTTGCCACCGTGCGGTGGTTTGTTGCTTGCAGGGGCAGCTGGACCAAGCGGTCAATAGCGGGCTAAAGCCCTTTTTGCGAAGCCGGCCCTCGAAGGCCCAAATGGAAATGTTTATTGCTTTATTCATGTATGACCGGCCTGCGTGCCGTGGTTTGTAAATCATGTAATATTCAAGTGAAACATTTTGTAAGGCCTTAAGGCTTGTTTTGAGTATTTTGTAATAACATTCCTGTTTGGTACTAGTGGACATTCGTGCTCTAATGCTGGGTTCTTTGTTTACAACTTTTATAAACTGGTTCCGCTAGAATGCTCTGTGTAGGACGTTGAGATTGGTTGGATGGTTTCCATAAGTAACCACCCAGTCTGTCTGTGGTATATGGCGTCGGGCCCCGGCCGGACCTACTGCTATATGCTATGCGACGGATAGGGGGCGTTACAATTTGGTATCAGAGCCAGGTTTCGATCCTGATACAATTTGGTATCAGACTACTGGTTTTGGTCAGGCTTAAAGTGAATTCGTGGGCGAATTCTTTTTAAGGGGTGGTGAGCACATTGTGTGCGTCATCGTAATAACAGTAAAAAGAACCCATGAATGTCCACTTAGGAATGAAAATACTCGCGTTTGAGGAACCTGCGTGTTCCTATAATTGTTGTTTGCAATTTATTTGGTCGCTTAACGGTGTTTTGTACCACTATAGGTGACCAGAAGTGGTGTTGGGCCGTCAGAACGCCGAGTTTCTGAGGCTAGTAGTGCACCGGATGTTGCTCCTGCAACACCTCTGTCGGCTGAAAATATACGATTGGTGGCTGAAGCGGTGTTGGTCGTGATTAATGCGCAGCCTGGAAGGCAAACGCAGCAGCCCGCTCCTGTGATGGAGCAAGAACCTCTGCAAGAGGCTGAGCCGAGGAGGGTGGAGCAAGTGGTTGTAGAACCGGTAGTGCCAAGGAGGGCAACTGAGAGGCAGCTAAAGCATGTAATGAGCTTTAACCCTTCGCTATTCTCGGGGTTGGGAACCCCATCTCAGGCTGAAGACTGGCTCTCCAGGGTGAAGAGAGTCATGACAGCAACGGAGACGGAGGAGTGGCAAATGACCACCATCGCTACGTTCCTTTTGGACGGTGAAGCGAGGATGTGGTGGGAAGGATTGGAGTTGCATCATTTGAGAGGTAGACAACTGATAGACGTCCCGATGGAAGAGTTCTCGGGATTGTTCTTAGCAAGATACCTCCCTTCTACTCAGAGGATTTCAATGGAGAATGAGTTCCTGAAGTTGGTGCAGGGTGAGAGGAGCGTGGATGAATATCTCCACGAGTTTACGCGTTTGAGTCGTTATGCTAGCTCCACCATCATGGATGAGGAGCGCAAGACTAATCGATTCTACGAAGGCTTGAGGGATGAGTTGAGACTGCTACTGTCGGGTCCGATGACGCAGGGTTTCTTAACCTTGGTCAATACTGCCCGGTCCTTGGAGAAGGACATGAAGAGCGTGCAAGCGAAGAAAAGCTTGGGTGAGAAGAAATCTGAGTTCAGAGTGCCGACTACTTCAAAGTCCGGCTATCGGAGGTCTTTCAAGAAGCATAGGACTTCGGGTCCAGCTCCTTCTGGCGCTTCTGGGGCGACTACGGGTCGGACCCCGGGTGCGTGCTTTACATGTGGAAAGACGGGGCATTTCGCCCGTGATTGTTGGAGCGGACGTCCTAAGTCCGAGAGGAGGCCGGGAGCTACCTATGAAGAGAAGGGAAAGGCGGTGGAGTCGACCGCATCCCATTATGCTCCGGCCCAACCAAGGGTCTACAATCTTGGCCAACAGGAGGCCATTAAACAAGCTGATGTGGTGACAGGTACGATTTAATTTATAGCAAGTCAATTTCTTTAAATACTTGTTATGCACATGTTACCTTACCACTACTTGTTTAGGATTTGTATTGATTTGTGAAAATCCGGCACGAGCACTCTTCGATACGGGAGCTTCACACTCCTTCTTGTCCGAAGGATTTATATCACGCATCGGAGTCCCTTCTTCGATGGCGAAGGATAAGTTGGATGTGTTGTTGCCCAATGGGTGTTCGATGCGAGCGGTTAGGATCTGCGATGTTAAGATTCGTATTGGAGAGCAGGAGTTCGACCTGCGGGCGTCTTTACTTCCGTTAGTGGAGTTCGACGTCATATTTGGCATGGACTGGCTCTCGGAGCAGCAGGCCCATATAGATTGCGGTAGCAAGGAAATCAAGCTGGGAGCAAGTCGTGAAACGACTTTTACGGGCTTAAAGGGGTCGAGCAAGACATTGATGTCTGCTCTTCAGGTGGTGAAGGCGGTTCGTGCTGGTGCAGAACTGTTCTTTACACTAGTGGAGGTTGCAAAGCCGAAGCCCGCATTGGATTGTATTTCAGTGGTATCGGAATACCTGATGTGTTCCCCGCAGATCTTCCTGGAGCCCCGCCTCAGCGGGAGATAGATTTTACGATCGAGCTAGTGCCAGGTGCAAAGCCTGTGTCACGATCTCCGTATCGGCTAGCGCCTAAGGAAATGGCGGAGCTGAAAGTTCAACTGCAAGAGTTGTTGGAGCAAGGGTATGTGCGCCCGAGTTCTTCGCCTTGGAGCGCACCGGTCCTCTTTGTTAAGAAGAAGGACGGAATCTTGAGGTTGTGTATTGATTATCGGGAGCTAAACAAGCTAACTGAGAAGAACAAGTACCCGATCCCCCGGATTGATGATCTCTTTGATCAGTTAGTCGGGTCGACGGTGTACTCGAAGTTGGATCTCAAGGCTGGGTACTATCAGCTGCGAATAAGGGAGAGTGATATCCCGAAGACAGCGTTTAGTACGAGATACGGGCATTATGAGTTTACGGTCATGCCGTTTGGGCTGACTAATGCGCCGTCAGTGTTCATGGATTTGATGAACAGGACGTTCAGGGAGTACTTGGACCATTTTGTGATCGTCTTCATCGACGATATTTTGGTGTACTCGCAAAGTGAGGAAGATCACTTCAAGCATCTTCATTTGGTGTTGGAGACGCTAAGGAGAAATCAATTGTATGCCAAGTTCTCGAAGTGCGAGTTTTGGCTATCCTCAGTAGTGTTCCTCGGGCATATAGTGAGTGGAGAGGGTATTGTTGTGGATCCGGCGAAGATTGTTGCGATACGGGAGTGGCCTGAGCTTGCTACGGTAGCAGAAGTCCGGAGCTTTTTGGGGCTTGCCGGCTATTATAGGCACTTCGTAGAGAACTTCTCGCGGATAGCGTTACCTCTCACTACTTTGACGAGGAAGGAGCATAAGTTCGTTTGGACGCCGGAGTACGCGCGAGCTTTTGAGGAGTTGAAGTGTCGGTTGACCACGGCGCCTGTGCTGAGTTCGCCATGTGGAACCGAAGGCTATGAAATATATAGTGATGCTTCGGGCAGCGGTTTGGGTTGCATGCTACTGCAGCACGGAAGCGTGATAGCTTATGGCTCGAGACAGCTAAAAGTGCATGAGAGGAATTATCCGGTCCATGACTTGGAGTTAGCGGCCGTGATTTTTGCCTTGAAGCTGTGGAGACACTATTTGTACGGTGTGAATTGATATCTACACCGATCACAAGAGCCTAAAGTATCTAATTGATCAGAAGGATCTGAATATGCGGCAGCGTAGGTGAATGGAGTTCCTGGGGGACTATACGTTCAAGATCCACTACATGCCTGGCAAAGGGAATGCGGTTGCGGACGCGTTGAGTCGCCGAGCCCCAGCTCAAGCCAATTGGCTATCAGTGCATGATGAGCGGTTGGTGCGGGAGATGGAGGCATTGGAGATTGTTTGTGTGGATAAGCAAGCAAGTGCTGAAGCAGTTCTGAATTGGACTGAAGTCCAATATGAACTGGCTGATCGGATTCGGCAGGCTTTGGATATGGATGCTCATATGAAGCAGTTCATGATAGAGGCTTTGGATGGGTCAAATTCCCAATTCGTCGTGGAGGACGGATTGCTGTGGAAAGATGGTCGTTTGTGCGTCCCAAGTGCGGGCAATTTACGGGTGGAGTTGTTGTACGAGGCGCACCATACCAAGTACTCGATTCACCCGGGGAGCACAAAGATGTACCGTGATGTGAAGAAACTATTTTGGTGGCCGGGTTTGAAGAAGGATGTGGCGCTATACGTAGCAAAGTGCCAAACCTGCGCCTTGGTAAAGGCGGAGTGCCAAAAGCCGGGAGGATTTCTTAAGTCCTTGCCTATTCCGGAGTGGAAATTCGACAACATCTCTATGGACTTTGTGCACGGTTTTCCAAGGTCGCAAAAGGGGAACGACGCCATTTGGGTGGTTGTTGATCGATTAACGAAGGTGTCGCATTTTATTCCGCATAGGAAGGATGATCCGGTGGAGAAGCTGGCAAAGCTATATGTGGATAATATAGTACGACTTCATGGTGTGCCCCGCAGCATTGTGAGTGACCGAGATGGGCGGTTCACGTCCAATGATTGGAGGCTGGTGCAGCAAATGTTGGGAACTAAGTTGAAGTTCAGCACAGCCTTCCATCCGCAAACGGATGGGCAGACCGAGAGAGTCAATAGAACAATGGAAGACATGCTCCGCATGTGTGTCTTGGATTTCAGAAAGCAATGGGAAGACCACCTTTATTTGGTGGAGTTCGCATACAACAATAGCTACCAAGCGAGTATTCAGATGGCGCCCTTCGAGGCCCTATATGGTAGAAGATGTCGCACGCCGTTGTCTTGGTTAGAAACGGGTGAGTCAAAGTTGTTTAAGCGATCGGAAGTGGATGATGCTACTTCTTTGGTGAGAACCATTCGGGAGAGGTTGCTTATCGCTCAGGACCGGCAAGCAAAGTACTATAATGCCAAGCACAGGAACGTGGAGTTCGCTGTGGGCGATTATATATACTTGAAGATAAAGCCATTCAAGGGTGTCTCGCGGGTGCGACGATTGAAAAAGCTAAGCCCGAGGTACCTTGGACCGTTTGAGGTTCTGGATCGAGTTGGGGAAGCAGCCTATCGGTTGAAGCTTTCAGTGGAGCTTAGTGGTTTACACGATGTATTCCACATTTCGGTACTTCGGAAGGCGGTACAAGAGCCTACGCAAGTGATCGCAGTTGATCAAGTGCCGGTGGATAGTGGGCTAACGACAAAGGTCAAGCCCGTGCGGATTGAAGACTCGGAGGTCAAGCGGCTACGCAATAAAGAGATCAGGATGGTCAAGGTCCGATGGGACAATTGCGGTCGTGAGGAGCTCTCTTGGGAGCGAGAGCAGACTATGCTTGACGAGTATCCGGAGTTGTTCCGCTCAGGTACAAATTTTAGTTTATACATGTCTTTCCTTTATGTAATTTCGTGGGCGAAATTCTATTAAGAGGGGGAGAGTTGTAACGCCCCGAAACTCAAAGGAGCGAAGGGGGACGTTTTGGGCCAGTTTGGGTTCTGGCTGAAGGCACACGGCCTGGGACACGGGCGTGTCCCAGGGCGTGTCAAGCGTGTGCCGACACTTAGCCGCGAAGTCGTCGAGATTTTCTCGACGATTCGTCGAGAATGGGCACACGGCCTGCGACACAGGCGTTTCGCAAGGCGTGTCGACCCGTGTCGACAATCGTCCCGGGGAGTCATCGAGATTTGCTCGACGATCGTCGAGACAAGACACACGGCCTAGGACACGGGCGTGTCCAAGGCCGTGTCATCCAGTCGTCGATCTTCACTCGACGAAGTGTCCCGTGTACACGGCCTGGCATCCAGGCGTGTCAAGGTGACACGGGCAAGGACACGAGCGTGTCCTAGAACCCGTGCAGTGCTCGGGTTGAAAATGGGGGAAAATCATTGGGTACACGGCCGGCCACACGGCCGTGTCAGGTGGAACACGGGCGTGTCAGCTCGAACACGGGCGTGTTCGATACCCGTGTGAGGTTCCAGGAGATTCGATTTTGACGGCGAATGCGGCACACGGCCCTGGACACGGGCATGTGCCGGGCCGTGTTCGGTCCAGATTGGGCATTTCAGCCCCGAATCAAAGCCGTTCGTTTCCTTAGGTTGAGATCCAACGGCTGGGGGTTGTTCCTGAGAGGATATACCCGTGAGTTGACTTAGAAATCCATCACTTTCATACCTTATCATCTCTCCAAGTCCTTGGAGAAAGAGGAGAGCCATTGGAGGAAGAAGAACTAGATCCCGCCATTGGAGGATCTTCGGAGCTCCGAATCACGAGCTGACTCCGGATCCACGGAGGCAACGCAAGTGCGGTGATTTCCATCCGATTACTTTTCAATGGCGCCAAAGAGGAACTCAAGGGTAACGATCCTCATCTTGAGCATGAATAGCTCTCTTTTGTTGGGTACATTGATCAAATGTACCTGATTTGAAGAAGCCTCACCTAACTCAATGATATACATCAGAATGTATTTGATGTTTGTTTGAGTTACTTGTGCAGGTCAGATATACACTGGACTGAAGCTGAAAATTTCTAAGTCCATGTGTCGACACCCAGAGGCAAAGTGTCGACACTTGAGAAAGCTTGTGTCGACACCCAGACATGCAGTGTCGACACTTGGAGTCATTGTGTCGACACCTGTGAAGAAGTGTCGACACCAGTCAGAAAGTGTCGACACTTGGAGCTGTGTCGACACTCAGTATAGAAGAATGCAGAAAAGCTGTGTCGACACTTAGCAGAAGTGTCGACACCCAGAAGAAGCTGTGTCTACACCAGAAAGTGTCGACACTTGAAGTAAGTGTCGACACTCAGCAAAAGTCTATAGATTCTAAGTACAAGTGTCGACACTCAACACAGTGTGTCGACACTATGCAGAAGACTCAGCACTGGAAGTAAGTGTCGACACTCAACACATTGTGTCGACACTTAGCTAAAGACTCAGTATTTGAAGAATGTGTCGACACTCAGCACAATGTGTCGACACACCACCAGAAGACTCACCACTTGAAGAAAGTGTCGACACAAGGAGCTGTGTCGACACTTAACAAAGAACAGAAAAGTTGTAAAATATTCTAAGTATAAGTGTCGACACTAAGGGAATGTGTCGACACTCAGCTGAAGAATCAAGAATGAAGACTTGTGTCGTCACCAAGAAGCAGTGTCGACACTTGACAGTTTCAACACATGAAGATGTGTCGACACAAAGGAGATGTGTCGACACTTAGAAGAATACAGTTAAAGGATGAAGTACAAGTACTTGTGTCGACACTCAATTTCAGTGTCGACACATGCAGAAGAAACTGTGTCGAGACATACAAGGGATTGTGTCGACACCTTGTAGACTTGTGTCGACACTCACATAACATGTGTCGACACTTGGTCTATAAGTGTCGACACTTAAGAACAGAAAGTCTCGACACTAACTGACAGTTAGAGGAATTTCAAGAAGTGACTGGTTGACATGACAGCTGCCGATCCAGCCAGTCTACATCAACTGTCAGAGAAGTCAGAAGTCTGTTATAAACCGGATCAGCCGGTTACCATAAAGGAAGCCTATAAATAGGCACCCACAGTTTACAGAACAAGTGGTTAATATATAGAAGGTTGTTCATTATCATTACATGTTGTGAGAATAACTGAAGTAGTTGATCAGACTTAATCAAGAAGTGATACACAGAAGATCAACACAAGAAGATCAGGCAGTCCAACTGCAGATCTAAGTAGTTGGAGAGAGAGAGCTCCAACTAAGGATTCAGTCTTTGGAACTAAGGCTGAGAAGAACAATTCAGAGTCATCTGGATTTCAAGAAGCAGAGATCAAGGATCAACTGCAGAAGATTCAGACTAATTCAGTTCTACTCAAGAAGCTTTGAAGAAAGCTAAGTCAGTTTGGATCAAGCTGAGTTCTTCCAAGAACTCTTCAAGAAACTCTCAACTCCTCTCATCCTTTCTGAGTTGTAGAGTTAGCATTTGTAATTTCTATTTTAAACTTGTAAGATCCATTGGATCTGAGTGATTGTAAGCCTATTTTATAAAGGCTGAGGGTAGGGCTTGGTGCCTGAGTGTAGGAGTTGAAGAACTCTGAGTGTAGGCCTTTAATTGGCTGAGTGTAGGCCTGGGTGGCTGAGTGTAGGCCTTTTGGCTGAGTGTAAGGCTTTGGGCCTGAGGTAGGAACCTTGTTGGGTTCTGAGCTAGTGGAGAAGTTTGGCCGAATCTAGTACACTGCTAGATAGGCGAAGGGGGAAAGTGGATGTACCCAAAGATTGGGGAACCACTATAAAATTAGTGTGTCTACTGTGGTGTGCTGTGTTGTGGCTTTTCTGTGTGATTTCTATAATTGCTGTTAACTGTAATAATCTGTGAAAAACTGTTGTGCTGCCAAACAAAAGGGAAAAAGGTTTAGGTCACCTATTCACCCCCCCCCCCTCTAGGTGTTTAGGTACCATATCCTTCAAGTGGTATCAAAGCGAGGTTCCTCAAAATCAGGACTAACTGTCTGAGGAGATCCAGTTTGGCAGATTCAGTTAAGTCAGGAAACAGGAAACAGTTTCAAGAAAATCAAGAACATGGGTTCTTCAGAGAATCATAAGGAGTTGGGTTCAATGAAACTACCTATATGCAGAAAAGAGATCTTTGGGATCTGGAAAGAGAGGGTTAGGCTTTTTATGGAAGCCTCTGACCCTAGGATATACATCACAGTCAAAGAAGGGCCATATGTGCCCATGAAGATTTCAGTATTGGATGCAAATCAGAGGACTCCAAAGGATTTCTCTGAAATGACCAAGGATGAGATTGTCCTAGCAACTATGGACAAAAGGGCACAGAACATCATAGTTAGTGCAATTGATGATGCCACCTTCCAGAACCTTATTCACTGTAAAACAGCAAAAGAAATGTGGGATACCCTCATTGTCTACATGGAAGGTTCTGAAGAAGTAAGGCAAGATAGGAAGTCCTTGCTCAATCAAGAATATGAGAGTTTTAGGCAAGGAAGAGGAGATAGCATCACTGAATGCTACAAGAAATTTTATAGAATTGTAAATGAACTCATGTCATATGGAAGAGAGTTCACAAACTATGAGTTGAATGACAAATTCTTAAGGTCCCTAACCAAAGACTGGGACACCAAGATTTGTGCCATCAGAGAAATGGCAAAGTTGGGAGAAATTCCTCCTCCCACACTTTTTGGCAAGTTGTTATCTTATGAGATGCAATTGTCAGTAAGAAAAGAAGAAGAAAAGTCAACAAGGACTGAATACAGGGAAAAGACTGTTGCCTTTAAGTCAGATGTACCCAGAAAGAGCAGGACCAAGTCATCAACTCCTCCTCCAGAGGTAGTTGAATCAGAATCTGAAGAGTCTGAAAGTACAAAATCTACAAGCAGTGAAAGTGATGAAGACTTTGCTGCATTCACCAGACATTTTCAGAAGTTCCTTAAGAAGAAACAGTGGAGGTCTAGACCTTCATCTTCCAAAGGGAAAGAGGTTCAGTATCAGGAAAAGAAGCCTTCAAAGAAGGACAAGAAAAGGACCAAGACTAGTAAGGGAACTGGATCCAAGATAATTTGTTACTGCTGCAATAGACAGGGCCATGTTATTGCAGACTGCCCTGAAAGAAGGAAGGAATCCAGTGACAAAAAGAAAACTCACTTCAAAGGAAAGAAGGAAAAGTCCTTTGTTGCAAAGAATGAGAAGACTCTTTCAGATATGTCTTCTTCAGACACTGAGACAGATGCTGAAGCCTATATTGGGCTATTTGCTGAGAAGAAGAAGAAGAGTTTATGCAGATCATGGAATCTATCTATGAGCAAGAAGACTGTCAAAGCCAAGGACTGATGGCTTTGACTGAAAGTACCAAAAACCTGGAGCAGCCAGGACCCAGTCAGGTACAAGGTCTAACTCAAAGTTCTGGTTCCAGTTCTAGTTCAGAGTCAGATTATTCTTCATCAAGAGATGAGAATATATCTGAGTCTGAGGGAGATATTCATCAACTCCTAGATGAATATCAAGTACTATTGCAAGCCTATAAGAAAAGCAAGACCCTAGCCAAAAATTTGGCCAAGGAAATTGCTGATCTCAAGGCAGTTGCAATAGATTATGAGAAGAATTATGATCAAAAACTGAATGAAGTGGCCAGACTGAAACACATTACTGTGATTCAGATGGGTACTATTGCATTTAAGAATGATCAAATTAAGAAACTGGAGATTAATCTTCAGAAGGAGAAAGAGCTAGCAGCTAGGTATTCAAAACCTAAATCAGTGCTACCCTTGATTGATGATTTTGTTCATCATAAAGGAAAGACTGGACTGGGTTTTGTTAATCCAGCTAGGACTGTTCAGAATCAGTCCAAGTCCAAGGGCAAAGCCCCAACATTCAACAAGACTGCTGTAGTTAAGACAGCTAAGTCAGAACCTAAGCAAAGGTACAACAAATTTGAATGTTGGTGCTGTGGCAAGGTTGGCCACTTTGCTTTGGATTGTTGGCACAATGCCAGTGCCAAGTTGAGTAGCAAGTTACCTGTTGGAAAGACAGCTGGTAGCTAAGTCAATTTGCAAACTAACAATCACCAAGGACCCAAGTTTACTTTGGGTTCTAAGGTTCATTAATTTGTTTTGCAGGAGAATCCAAGTGGCCATACCCCTACATGGTACTTGGATAGTGGATGTTCCAGACACATGACTGGAACTAGGGGACTACTGAAGGACTACATCCCAATCAAAAATGGTCCAAAGGTGACCTTTGGTGGTTCTGAAAAAGGAATCATCAAAGGGTTTGGTAACATTTCTTCTAACCTTGTTACCATTACTCAAGTGGCTTATGTTAAAGGTTTGAAACATAACCTCATTAGTATAAGTCAATTAAGTGATGTAGGGTATGACATCTCATTTATTAAAAATGGTTGTCATATCAAGAGGTCAAGTGATCAAAAGATCATTTTGACAGGTTATAGGAAAAGAAATGTCTATTGTTTAGACATTATGGTTGAGAACAATAGTTCTCCAGTTTGTCTTGTAGCTGATGAGACAGTCTCTCAATGTGTCAAGTGGCACAAGAGGCTTGCTCATCTTAATTACAAGACTATTGGCAAACTCTTTAGTAAAGAGTTAGTGAGGAATGGTCCTCAAGTTAAGTGTGTCAAAGATGGCATTTGCTCAGCTTGTCAAAAGGGCAAGCAGACTAAATCCACCTTTAGAAGCATTGACAACAAGGATGCTGTGAGGTGTTTATACCTCTTGCATATGGATCTATTTGGTCCAATGCCAGTTCACAGCTTAGGTAGGAAGGTCTACACCTTTGTAGTTGTTGATGACTACTCAAGGTTTTCCTGGGTGTTCTTCTTAAAGCAGAAATCTGAAACACCTAGTGTCTTCCACAGTTTTGTTAGGCAAATTCAGAATGAATTGAACTGTACAGTGGTCAAAATTAGAAGTGACCATGGTACAGAGTTTCAATCTGAAAGCATGACAAAATTATGTGAAGACTATGGGATATTTCAAGAATTCTCTTCACCTAGAACACCTCAGCAAAATGGCATTGCTGAAAGGAAAAATAGAACCTTGATAGAAGCTGGTAGGACTCTATTAAGTGATTCTTCACTACCAGAATATTTCTGGGCTGAAGCAGTTAACACTGCATGCCATGTGATAAATAGAGCTACCATAACTAAAAGGTTAAACAAGACCCCCTATGAAGTAGTAAAAGGCAGGAAACCAAACCTATCCTATTTCAGGATTTTTGGTTGTAAATGCTTCATACTTAACAATGGGAAGACTTACTTAACTAAGTTTGCTGCCAAATCCCAAGAGGGAGTGTTTGTTGGGTACAGCAGTAATAGTAAGTCTTATAGAGTCTACAACTTGACTACACAAGTTGTAGAGGAATCTGTGCATGTAGTTTTTGATGAGACACTTCTTATTAACAATGAGTTGTCTAGTAGTGTGTGCAGCCCCACAGGTCTTTCTAAGAAGATGGACAAGCTAACCATGGAAGATGTACCTGCTGCAAGACAGCAAGTAGAAGAAGATGGCTTATGTCCAGGGGGAGAACTACATGTACCAGGAGCTGAAGAAGTTCAAGGAACTCAGCATAATGAAGATGCTGTAGAAGTACAACCAGAAGTAAGGATGCCTCCAGCCAACAGGCATCTAAGAGATCATCCAGTAGAGCTGATAATTGGAGATCCAAGACAAGGTGTTCAGACAAGGAGCAGAAATCAGAATGCTGTAGTCTATTCAAGTTTTTTGTCTCAAATAGAACCAAAGAAATTTGAAGAAGCAATACAAGATCCACAGTGGACTGAAGCTATGCAGGAAGAACTAAACCAGTTCAAGAGGTGCAAGGTTTGGGACTTAGTTCCTAAGCTTAAAGATCACAATGTGATAGGAACAAAATGGATCTACAGAAACAAGTTAGATGAACAAGGAGTCATCATTAAGAATAAGGCAAGATTGGTTGCAAAAGGATATAGGCAAGAAGAAGGTATTGATTTTGATCAAACCTTTGCTCCAGTAGCCAGACTGGAAGCTATAAGGATGTTCTTGGCCTATGCAACCTACCAAGGATTCAAAGTATACCAAATGGATGTGAAGTCAGCATTCCTTAATGGTAATTTAAAAGAAGAAGTATATGTGGAGCAGCCCTCAGGTTTTGTTGATCCTACTTTTCCACATTATGTCTATAGACTTAGGAAAGCATTGTATGGGTTAAAGCAAGCTCCTAGAGCTTGGTATGAAACCCTATCTAGTTTCCTCATTGAGAACAAGTTCACAAGGGGGAAAATAGATAAGACTCTATTCCTTAGGGAATCTAGAGGCAAAGTAATACTTGTCCAAATATATGTAGATGACATTATATTTGGGTCTACTGAAAGTAGCCTTTGCAAAAAGTTTGCAAAGCTTATGCAGAGTCAATTTGAAATGAGTAGTATGGGAGAACTGAAATTTTTCTTGGGTCTCCAAGTTAAACAGACTGAAAGTGGTCTATCCATATGTCAGTCTAAGTTCACCCTAGAACTCATAAGGAAATATGGTATGGATTCCTCCAGTACCATGAAGACTCCTATGGGGTCAAGTATGTCTCTAAGCAAGGATGATGCAGGGAAACCTGTGGATGAAACCTTGTATAGAGGGATAGTTGGCTCCCTACTATACTTGACTGCAAGTAGGCCTGACATTATGTATGCTACATGTGTCTGTGCCAGGTATCAAGCCTGCCCCAAAGAATCTCACTTGACTGCAGTCAAGAGAATCTTGAGATATCTAAAGGGCACACCCTATCTAGGCCTCTGGTACCCTAGGAATGGAGATTTTGATCTAACAGGCTATTCAGATGCAGACTTTGCAGGATGCAAAGAAGATAGAAAAAGCACAACTGGATCATGTCAATTCCTAGGTGGAAGACTCATTTCATGGAGTAGTAAGAAGCAAACCAGTGTGGCCATCTCCACAGCTGAGTCAGAGTATATAGCTGCAGGAAGTTGCTGTGCTCAACTTCTATGGATTCAACATCAGCTAGAAGACTATGGATGTCAGGTAAGTAGAACTCCACTTTATTGTGATTCTACTAGTGCTATTTCCATAGCTAATAACCCTGTATCTCATAGTAGAACTAAACATATTGAGATAAAATATCACTTTCTTAGGGAGCATGTAGAAAGAAATGATATTGCACTTGAATATGTTAAAACAGATAATCAGATAGCTGATATGTTCACTAAGCCCTTAGAAGAAGCTAAGTTTAATAGGTTCAAAATTGAACTAGGTATGATAAACTTAGACTAAGTATACAGAACAAAAATTGGCTAAGTAAAAAGGTGTCGACACATAGACAAGTCTATGTCGACACAGAATAGTAAGTGTCGACACTTCAAGAAAATACTGTCGACACATCTAGGAAGTTAGTGTCGACACTTCAGAATGTTAGTGTCGACACATGTCGAGTAGGTGTCGACACATCCAATAAAGTGTCGACACTTAAGTTTTACTCAGAATTTTTCTAAGTAAAGTCTCGACACATGTCGAGTATAGTGGTGTCGACACTTAACCAAGTGTCGACACATAAAATCTGTTGACTAAGTTTTGTGTCGACACATGAGTGTCGAGACATTATAAGTCAGTGTCGACACTATTGACAGTGTCGACACATCATTAGAAATTCCTCCCGCCTGTTCGTCTTCAAACAAGAAAGGTATAAATAGGGTTCTGTCTTTGCTTGTCGACACGCTTTCAAAGTTTCGAGACCTAAACTCTTGTGTCGACATTTCTCTCATCTCAAGACTAAATCTTCAAACCCTAATGGCTCCCAAGCTGGAAGAGAACGTCAACGAGGGCTATGAGCTCGTGCGAGGCGCCTTTGACGACAGCGATCAGAATTCAAATCAGTGATTACCCTAGTCAGCGATTCAGGACTGGAATACTTGGTTTCAGAGCCAACCAAGATATGGAAGAAAGAAGTGATTGAATTTCTTACTGGAGCAACTGTGGACGACTCTGGATTCAGAATCAAATCCAGGGTGCATGGCACCAAAGTCAAACTATCCCCCAAGTCTTTGAGAAAGGTACTTCAGCTACCTAAGATTCAAGATGAAGAGGAAGTAACTGCTTCTAAGACCAGGGAAGCTCTTATTTGGTGTGGACTGGATCCAAAAATGAAGGTGGGATCAGTCTTCAACAGGAAGGGGATGAACAATCAAGGCAAGTTCTTGTCTGAAGTTGTAGGCAAGGTAATCCTGAGCAAACCAGGAGGGCATGACAGGGTGTCTGCCTCCATGTTTGAAATAATGACCAGAATCATCTTCACTCTGAAGACAGATTGGTCAATGGTGGTTTATGAGAAAGTAAAAGAAAGCCTGAAGAAGCCCAATCTGGGCAGGATAATAAGTCTCTACCTGGCTGGATCCATTCCAGAGGTAATGAGCTCTGCAGCAGGAACAAAGATCAATCACATGAGGAGAATGGACTCAAGGATATTCTCAAGATGGGAAAGGGTGCTGGTGTCAAAGGACTTGGCCACCCCTGAGAAACAAACTTCTAAGAGAGACTCTCCTCCCAGGAAGAAGAGGAAGATAGCTGCTGTGCCTCAAGAGACCTCTAGCAGCTCAGGCAGTGAAGAACATGTGGTCTTCACTCCTGAAACTCCAGTTGATGTGGCTGCAGAAAAGACACCTGCTCCTCAGGAGGCAGCTGACATCCAGGGGGAGCTTCCAGGTGTAGCAGAACCATCTACCCTGGAGAGTGAACAAGCCACCCTCCTCATTCAAGAGGTACTTGTTGATCTTAACACTTTGAATTTTTCTGTAACAAATTCTGATTTGTCTGATGAACCTCAGCAAAATCAGCCAGAAAACCAAGAACCAGATGTTGTTCTTCCAGACACATCTGTTGTGATACCTGATACAGTGGTTGAAGAACCAAGGACATCTCCTGCACAGTCTCCAGCAGAATATACAATGGAAGATCTGTTTTTGAACTTGGATCAAGAAGATTTTGATATGGAAAAGAATAATGCTGATACAGGAAAGGATGCTGCTGCTGAGGGGGAGTACATGGAAATTGAGGAAGAGCCTATAAGGCTAGATACTGAGAAGGCACAAGATGTGCATACTGAAAAATCATCCAGCCCTAAGGATAGGGTGGATATAGCAAGTACATCTGAATCTGAAGATGATGCAGCTGAGCAAGCTAAGAAAAAGAAGTTCTTTGTTTTTAAAAGGAGAAGCCAGAGCTACAAGAAGGCTCTCCAAACTGTTGCTCAACACTCACTGGTACAACAAGCTCCATCCACTGATTACAGTGCTCTATTGCTTGCCTTGCAAATCAAGATGGATGAACAAAGGAAGGCCTTGGAAACTTATGTTGATGAAGGACACAAAGCTCTCCAATCTGATCTGGGACAGGAAATGAAGTCAATAAGGTTTGAAATGAACCTTAATAAAAGGGAAATGACTGATTGTTTTACCAAGGGTGCTAATGCTGTGGTCTATCTAGCTAAACATCAAGAAACAATTAAAGAGCAAGTGGATGATATAGCAGTCAAGCAAGGCTATGTGCTAGATAATCAGTTGAGAATGAATGATAATCTGACTGCATCTCACAATGCAATAGTCACTGAACTCAAGCAAAAGTCAGATGATCCTTCCACTTCCTCTGCTGCTGCCAAAGCTGATTTTGATAAGATATTTCAAGCAGAGATTGCTGCTGTAAAGAATGCCATAAAAGATTCCCAGAAGGTCATATCAGAACAGCTTACAAAGCTAAGACCTTTCTTTAAAGAGGGCATAAGATATTTGGATAGCCAAATCCGATTTCAGAAAGATGATGTAAGAGATCATATGGCTCAAGAAGTCATAAAGGGGGAGAGAGTGTTAGTCAAGGCCAGTTCTGAGCATGCAAAATGGATTTCAAATTCTATAAGGGCTACACTTGGATATCCTCCCCTGTGTGATGACAATGAAGTAGGTGAATCTGGCATTCAAGGCACATATCTTGGAGGTGAGCAACAAGCAGTGGCTGATGTAATCTATCCACCTCCAGACTTTGAAATGATTCATGCAGATATTAGCACAATGTATAGTCCACCTGCTGGCAAGCCTAATATTATTCTGGAAAAGGTTGTTCAACCTATCACAGCTGCAATGCAAGAGGCTTTGGACAAAGAAGAAGAAACTAGGCTGTCAAAGAAGAAGTTTAGGGAAATTGCTGAGCAAAAGCCAGATTTTGAACAATGGAGCCCTACTTCTAGGAACATAATTCTCACAGCCTGGAAAGCAGCCAAGGACAATGCCCATGAGAGAAACAAGTGGTTCTCAGAGGCTGAATGGAGAAAGCATGAAAGTAGGCAAGAAGCCATTGTCCAACATAGAAGGAAGGCTAAGTTAGGAAAGCTACCTCCAACAGCTGTGGAGCCTAGCAAGTACTTTCCTAAGCCCTATCATTATTTTGAGAGGCAAAAGATCAAAGCAGAAGAACAGAAGAAGAAAGATCTAAAAGGGAAGAAGACTGCTGAAGCTGAGCCTGCTGCTGCTGCTGCTGTGAAAGCTCAAGTTAAAGCTGGAAAAGGGATTGTCATCAAAGAACCTGATCAGCATTAGATTAGGAATTAACTTGATGCTTATTTGTTAAATGATAAACATTGTAATACTTCATTGAAGATGTATAAGAAACATTATTGGAACAGTATATGATAAATATAGTATGAATGTTCTGAAATATGTGTGTTTCTTAATTGTTCTGCAATGTTTAAAAAGTATACATGTGTGCTTTACTACATGTTCAAGTTTACCCTGTTGTCATTTATATGTTTTACATCATTTTGTAATTGTTAATTATGAGTGGTGTATATCATTGACTAAGGGTTATGACTTCTCCAAATAGGGGGAGATTGTTGGGTACATTGATCAAATGTACCTGATTTGAAGAAGCCTCACCTAACTCAATGATATACATCAGAATGTATTTGATGTTTGTTTGAGTTACTTGTGCAGGTTCAGATATACACTGGACTGAAGCTGAAAATTTCTAAGTCCATGTGTCGACACCCAGAGGCAAAGTGTCGACACTTGAGAAAGCTTGTGTCGACACCCAGACATGCAGTGTCGACACTTGGAGTCATTGTGTCGACACCTGTGAAGAAGTGTCGACACCAGTCAGAAAGTGTCGACACTTGGAGCTGTGTCGACACTCAGTATAGAAGAATGCAGAAAAGCTGTGTCGACACTTAGCAGAAGTGTCGACACCCAGAAGAGCTGTGTCTACACCAGAAAGTGTCGACACTTGAAGTAAGTGTCGACACTCAGCAAAAGTCTATAGATTCTAAGTACAAGTGTCGACACTCAACACAGTGTGTCGACACTATGCAGAAGACTCAGCACTGGAAGTAAGTGTCGACACTCAACACATTGTGTCGACACTTAGCTAAAGACTCAGTATTTGAAGAATGTGTCGACACTCAGCACAATGTGTCGACACACCACCAGAAGACTCACCACTTGAAGAAAGTCTCGACACAAGGAGCTGTGTCGACACTTAACAAAGAACAGAAAAGTTGTAAAATATTCTAAGTATAAGTGTCGACACTAAGGGAATGTGTCGACACTCAGCTAAAGAATCAAGAATGAAGACTTGTGTCGTCACCAAGAAGCAGTGTCGACACTTGACAGTTTCAACACATGAAGATGTGTCGACACAAAGGAGATGTGTCGACACTTAGAAGAATACAGTTAAAGGATGAAGTACAAGTACTTGTGTCGACACTCAATTTCAGTGTCGACACATGCAGAAGAAACTGTGTCGAGACATACAAGGGATTGTGTCGACACCTTGTAGACTTGTGTCGACACTCACATAACATGTGTCGACACTTGGTCTATAAGTGTCGACACTTAAGAACAGAAAGTCTCGACACTAACTGACAGTTAGAGGAATTTCAAGAAGTGACTGGTTGACATGACAGCTGCCGATCCAGCCAGTCTACATCAACTGTCAGAGAAGTCAGAAGTCTGTTATAAACCGGATCAGCCGGTTACCATAAAGGAAGCCTATAAATAGGCACCCACAGTTTACAGAACAAGTGGTTAATATATAGAAGGTTGTTCATTATCATTACATGTTGTGAGAATAACTGAAGTAGTTGATCAGACTTAATCAAGAAGTGATACACAGAAGATCAACACAAGAAGATCAGGCAGTCCAACTGCAGATCTAAGTAGTTGGAGAGAGAGAGCTCCAACTAAGGATTCAGTCTTTGGAACTAAGGCTGAGAAGAACAATTCAGAGTCATCTGGATTTCAAGAAGCAGAGATCAAGGATCAACTGCAGAAGATTCAGACTAATTCAGTTCTACTCAAGAAGCTTTGAAGAAAGCTAAGTCAGTTTGGATCAAGCTGAGTTCTTCCAAGAACTCTTCAAGAAACTCTCAACTCCTCTCATCCTTTCTGAGTTGTAGAGTTAGCATTTGTAATTTCTATTTTAAACTTGTAAGATCCATTGGATCTGAGTGATTGTAAGCCTATTTTATAAAGGCTGAGGGTAGGGCTTGGTGCCTGAGTGTAGGAGTTGAAGAACTCTGAGTGTAGGCCTTTAATTGGCTGAGTGTAGGCCTGGGTGGCTGAGTGTAGGCCTTTTGGCTGAGTGTAAGGCTTTGGGCCTGAGGTAGGAACCTTGTTGGGTTCTGAGCTAGTGGAGAAGTTTGGCCGAATCTAGTACACTGCTAGATAGGCGAAGAAGGGGAAAGTGGATGTACCCAAAGATTGGGGAACCACTATAAAATTAGTGTGTCTACTGTGGTGTGCTGTGTTGTGGCTTTTCTGTGTGATTTCTGTAATTGCTGTTAACTGTAATAATCTGTGAAAAACTGTTGTGCTGCCAAACAAAAGGGAAAAAGGTTTAGGTCACCTATTCACCCCCCCCCCCTCTAGGTGTTTAGGTACCATATCCTTCATCTTTCTTAGCATAGGAAGCCCGCTCTCGCGAGTTTGCGGAGAGTTGGAGGCGTTCCTTCGGGTAGATATGTAAAGTCCCCGTTGTTTAGAGTCCGTATGCGAGAACGGACGTAGGCATGATGTGTGAAGCCTACCCGTACATGTTGGTCTGGATCGGTGATGTTGCATTGCATAAGGCCGGAGAAGACTCTGTGCTATTGGTTGTTTTTCGGGTTTTCTACGCGGTAGATTGCAGCAGGGAGCCTTGGGGACTAACCCAAAGGTGCACCCGGAAAACTGGGCGGATACGAGATCTTGCCAACTTGGTGGCTTAAGAGCCAACTTGAACATAACGGGGTTATGTGACTTGTGATGGAAATGGGACTCGGTGGAAGTTTGACCCGCGCAAATGGCTTAAATTGCCGTTGCGACGTGAGCACGGGTTAGATGGAACCGTACCCGTTCTATGTCGTTCGGTTAAAGAGACCTAAAGGCACGTGACACTTACCGTTGGCATAGATTAGGGTCTTCGGCGGTCAATGGCTTAAATTGTCGTGACCCAGGCCAGGAAGAAAAATTGCTCATAGGTTTGGCCGTCTAAGTGGCGGTGGTGAGTCCGGAATGTTAATGGCTTTAATTGACGTGACATCGACCTGTTCACCGAGAATGTGCCCTGAGTGCATGGGGAGTGTGGCCGTGCGAGCCAACGTCTGTGTTGAAATGGCTATGGATTTATACATTGCTCGCTTATGCTAATGAAATGCAGGGAAGGAGCATCGCCGCCCCGAGTTAGGGGCGGGATCGTTATAATTTGGTCAGCATTGCTGACCGTTGCCTTGTTTTGCCACCGTGCGGTGGTTTGTTGCTTGCAGGTGCAGCTGGACCAAGCGGTCAATAGCGGGCTAAAGCCCTTTTTTGCGAAGCCGGCCCTCGAAGGCCCAAATGGAAATGTTTATTGCTTTATTCATGTATGACCGGCCTACGTGCCGTGGTTTGTAAATCATGTAATATTCAAGTGAAACATTTTGTAAGGCCTTAAGGCTTGTTTTGAGTATTTTGTAATAACATTCCTGTTTGGTACTAGTGGACATTCGTGCTCTAATGCTGGGTTCTTTGTTTACAACTTTTATAAACTGCTTCCGCTAGAATGCTCTGTGTAGGACGTTGAGATTGGTTGGATGGTTTCCATAAGTAACCACCCGGTCTGTCTGTGGTATATGGCGTCGGGCCCCGGCCGGACCTACTGCTATATGCTATGCGACGGATAGGAGGCGTTACAACTTTTGCGGCGCAACATTCTTGTCTCGCTATCTACGATCCGCACCGGCTCCAGTCGCAAAGACCTATCAGATGCCACAGCACCATCAGTGGTGGGGATATATTGATCGGGCCGCAACAACGCCTTCCGAAGCGATGACACATGGAACATGTCGTGGAGGTTCTCCAACTTTGGAGGTAAATCCAACTGATAGGCCAACGGGCCAACCCTTTCCAGTATAGTATAAGGCCCAACATACCTTGGGCTGAGCTTTTTCACACAACGCACACGTGACACTCCATGCATCGGTCGGATTTTCAGGAACACCTTATCACCCACTTGGAACTCCACCATCCGGTGCGTTGCGTTATAGTACTTCGCCTGCCGACTTCGAGCCTCCAACATGCGTGGTGGATCCCTAGTTGATTTGGGCTAGGTCCACTAACTTAGGATGTGACCCATCATGTATAGTCGGGGTCATGTTTATGTCTTAGAGTGTAGGACAGTCCTCTATCTCAACTTCAGATGGACCAGCCTTCCTCAAAACCATCAGGAACTCCAGATCTATCAGTTTTTCAGACTAAGTGAAATGAGTTCGACGTTCGTCGAACTCAGATCGACAAAGGGAGTTCTGCGCTCGACGATCGTGAGACAATTCGTAGTGCTGAGCTCGACGAACTATGCTCTTTGTTCGACGAACACCGGGATTCTACTTCAAGCGTTATCAGGACTACTTCAGAATTTCTCTAAGTCCAACTTCAAGCTTTGGTCGAAGAATTACTTTCTGAGCTCGACAAACTTGGACCTCAAGTTCTCAGATTCTCAGGTCGACGACATCAGTTCTCAGCTCGACGAATTTAGTTCTCTGCTCAACGAATAAAGATTGTCTGATATTGAAGATTGTCTATTCAACGAATGAAGACTGTTAGCTCGACGAACTCAGCTCAGCTCGACGAACTCAGCTTAGCTCGACGAACTCAGGCTCAGCTCGACAAACTAAAAACTCAGTTCGACGAATTATGTTCTTCGGTCGACGATTCCAGACTAGGTCTTCTTCCGTTCCCGTCGCATTCCATGGTGCTGATTCCTGAACATTTAATGGCAGTTCTTCCTAGAATACTACCGTTAGAATGCGAAGTTAATCTTGGATTATTACATGCCATTTTCCCATGGAAACAGTTAGGGAAATAATTAATTGCTGCTTCCTTTCCAGGCCGTCTGCCATTACTGCTCTATATTCAAAAATTCGAATGTTTCTTATGAGACATTGAGATATACAGAAAGAGTCAGTAATACAGTCATATACAACAAAAAAAGACAGACAGTGGTTTAGACAACACAGAAAAAGGAATTCATTCTTGTCCTAGAGAGAAACTAATCAAGAAGAAGAAGAAGAACACTACATCAATATCAAGAGTCTTATTCATCTGCTTTTACTCAGGATAACTTCTAAGACAATACATCCATATCAGTCACAAGAAGTTCCTGGAGACTTTCTCTGGACCAGGAAATCTAGGTCTTTGAAGACCTATCACCCTGAAGCAGTGCTCCAGCATTTTTCCTGATTCATTCTACATCTCAGGGGGAGCAAAGCTGCTAAACAACAATCCACAAGTCTTCTCATTTGACTTGAGAAAGAGAAGACCTCATCACCCTCTCACTCCACCTCTGTACAGGGTTTTAATTCCCTTCAAAATTATTCTGGTTGCAAGTCA
The DNA here is from genome assembly GCA_039583875.1 of Platanthera guangdongensis. Classification (NCBI taxonomy): domain Eukaryota; kingdom Viridiplantae; phylum Streptophyta; class Magnoliopsida; order Asparagales; family Orchidaceae; genus Platanthera; species Platanthera guangdongensis. The sequence goes on along the minus strand of CM077162.1, from coordinate 131,911,057 downwards.
CCCTCCAAAAGACTTGAGGGTTTGGTTTTTGGGAACCTGATCAAAACCCCATTGGTGCCAGGACACTTGATCAACCCCTTCCTGTAGTGGATTCCTACCAGGGTGGTTGAAGAGTGGACTACCCAGATTTGGGGAACCACTATAAAATTCTTGTGTCGTCTGGTTCCTTTCTTTTCTTTTTGTTTTCTGGCCTTGCTCTGTGAATGTGCTGTGATTAGATAGTTGCTGCATCTTGATTTATTGTATTTGCTTCCCTGCACACACACCTAAAATACAACAACAGTTGTAAAAGTTTTAAAATCACCAACATACTCTATTCACCCCCCCTCTGGAGTATATCTGTTCTAACTAACACCTTCAGGTGGTATCAAGCATACCTCCTGAACTTTCAATTGGTATCAGAGCAGGTTGGTTAAATTACCAGACCTTACAGGTTGGTTAACATACCATACCTGATTGGTTGTACAGGCTAACACCTGAACCCAAAGATCCCTTAGTTAGATCTGTTTGTTTTTATTCTATTATTGGACGTATCCTTCTCACAGACATGGCCCAAAATAAGGATTATACAAGCATCAGACCTCTAGTGTGCAATCTTAATAAGTTTGCCATCTGGAAGGCAAGAATTAGATTATATATGAACTCCATTGATGAGGATATTTTTTTTGTCATTTCAACAGGTGTTCCTCCAGCTCCTGCAACTTTTGCCAGCACATCAACTAATCTGAGTGCAGTACCACCTCCAGACAATACTGAAGCCTATAAGAAAGACAAGACGGCTGATGCAAAGACTATGAATATTCTGGCCCAAACAATGTCAGATGACATATTTCAGAAGGTGGCTGAGTGCACCTCAGCCAAGGCCATTTGGGACTCTCTCAACCAAATGGTGGCAGGCTCAGCTGATGAAAGAAAGGATAGGAGATACAGTCTCATTTCTCTCTATGAGAATTTCAAAAAGGATGAGACAGAATCTGTGGCTGAGATGTACAATAGATTAAGTTCAATCATCAGTGAACTGAATACTCTTGACAAGGACATCACCTTAATTGAGGTGAATGATAAGATACTGATGTGTTTCCCCAGTTCATGCGATTCCAGAATTTGGCCAATCAAAGAAGTCAGAAGCCTCAATGAGATTTCAACAGAATCTCTGTTAGGCAAGCTGAAGTCATATGAGCAGCTTGTCAAATCAAGAGATGCAGCAGAACAGAAGGCAACTACCCCAGTTAGGAAGGAGCACAGCTTGGCCTTCAAAGCTTCTGAAGACAATGAAACATCTACATCCAATGAAGAGTTAATGAGTCTTTTTGCCAAAAGATTCTACAAAATGGCAAGAAAAGACTTTAGAAGAAAATCATCCAGGCAGGATGATAAGCCCAAATATGACAAGACACCAACTAAGGAGGTTGTGTGTTTTGGATGTAGAAAGCCTGGGCACTATATTTCAGAATGCCCAGAGAATCAGAAAAAGGGCAAGGGCAGGGACAACGATTCCAGAAGAAAACAAAGCAGCAGACCCTCCTCCAACAAATATAAAAGGAAAGACAAAGGATTTGTTGCTGAGTCCTGGAGTGACACAGAAGAGGAAGCATCCTCCTCCACCTCCAGTGAAGAAGAGGAAGAAGCCAGATCCAAGGAGGTGTGCCTAATGGCAATAGATGCCTCCAGAAGCAACTGTGGATCAGAAGAGGATTCTGAAGATGAAGGTGCCTCAGACTCAGAGGCTGATCAGGTGATTTCTAGTTTTGATTTCAATTCTGACTTATTTAAAGTAGAATTTAAAACTATGTGCATGGATCTAATAACTCAGAGAAAGAAACAAAACCTTGAGGACTAGACTAGAAAACCTTGAATCTGTCAGCACAGAAAATAGAAAACTAACTGATCAATTGACACTAGCTAATGAACAGATAATTAAGTTAAAATCTGAATTATGTGAGGCAAAACAACTTGAGCAATCTCTCAATGGGAGAAGCCTCAAGCTGATGGATATCACAAGCACAGTAAATGTCAGATTAAATGGCAGGCTGGGCTTGGGTGCTTCATCAAGTTTACCCCCCCATAATAAAGAAGAATATACTTTCTACTCCCATAAAGTTTATCACTGCTAAGGGTAAAGAGAAACTAATTGAAAAACCCATGTCAGAAAACAAGTCAAATCCCCTAGTGTTGGGTATTGTATCCACGATTACCTGGATTTGAGGAAGCCCCCTGTCAAGCTAAGATGAATTCACAATGTATTTGATAAACTTTTTCAAGTTGTACTTGCAGTTTCTCCACGCTAAGTGCACACCAATGTCAGGGTGCAGTAGGTCAATATACACAGGTCTGCACGACGTAATCCCTCGTTGAGCAGATCAGTGTGTTGGCCTATGTGTACTCTCTCTATTGGAGTGCACTTACTTTCAAGTACAGGGTCGTTCATATGCAAGAGAAGACAAGGAGCATGGAGGATCAAGGAGCAGCTCCTAGGTGGAAGACGAAAAATCGTCCAAGGCAAATTCGACGAGAATCACCAAGTGATTCTCGCCGAATCGGCGAGAATCACTAGTGATTCTCGCCGAATCGACGAGAATCATCAGTGATTCTCGCCGACTCCTTCTGGCCATCTCAAAATGGTGCCAAGTAAGATTCGGCGAGAATCACTTGTGATTCCCGCCGAACCAGTGGCCAAGCAGCCCATGAATACAAAGTCAAATTCGTTGAGAATCGACAAGAGATTCGACGAGAATCACAAAACGATTCTCGACGAATCGTCGAGAATCACTTGGTGATTCTCGCCGATTCGTCGAGAATCGTCTGCGATTCTCGCCGATTTTTACTTGGCCTTTTCTCAGAATGCTGCTGAACCGGATTCTGCTTCTGGATTAGTTTGAACCGGATTTTGGGGATTTCTTTTGTGGGTCCCACAAACGGTCATCTTTGAGAATACTACAGTATAAATACATGGGTATTTTGAACAGTAAATTACGGATAAGAGAGAAAGAAAACCGAGCCTCGACGTAACCCTAAATTCGCGAAATCGCTCCGCTCCGTCGCCGCGCTCGCGTCAAGTGGTCGCCGCTGCAGATCGCTCTTCTTCCCGATCTCCGGTGACAGAAGCTTAGCAAAGCTTGAGTCTCACGCATCTATCCGGAGATCTCTGTCTCTCGATTTGTTGACCGGGAAAAACTTCCCCGTCCGAATCGATCGAGACGACTGATCCTAGAGTGACCGTTGGTAGACCGAGTTTGCTTCGCTATGAATTTGGATCTCCAAGTTCTGCAGCCGCTCTTCATCGTAGCCGCCGATCCCGAAGCTAGCCGCCGCTTGTGTTGGCGCCGCCGGTTACGGGAGATCCTCTCCAAGAGGGAACAAGGTTGTAAACTCTTCATCGACTTCAATAATACGTTCGTCGAACAAAGAGGAACACCGTAGTCTCCGAAAGAAGTTTGTATCTCATATACATTCCATATTTACTTTTGTTGTAAAGGAACTTTTGTTCCGTGTTGTAAGGGTTGGGTGCAACCCGTTTTGTGGGAGTGTTGACTCTCACGTGTGGAAGGGCTCCTTCCGTTAGTGAAGGGATTGGATTTCAATCCGTTGGTGAAGTGACCGAGTCGTCCCTTGTTGGGGAGATAGGTCGAAGGGGGAAAGTGGATGTACCCAAGTCGGGGAACCACTATAAATTTGCTGTGTATTCTGTGTGCTGTGTTTGTTGTTTTTATTGTGCAGGTACATCTGTAAATTCCGCAAAAGAACCACACGTCACCTATTCCCCCCCCCCCCCCCCATAGGTGCACATAGCCGACACTAGGTGGACTTTCAAGTGGTATCAGAGGAGGTTCCTCTTTAAAAAGGCTAACACCTTGAGTAGAATCCTGCCACCAGTGTCAAAAGCATGGATCTGGATTATGACGTATTGCCACTCAAACTCCTGCATGCACAAAGGATTATTATCCCATCTGGAGGATGAGAGTGTTATTTCACCTGGATGCCATCGATCCACGAGCATCCTTATCCTGGAAGAGGGTCCGTTTATCCCCATGAAGACCTCCGACTCTGGGATCCAAGTGCCCATGGGCATTGCTGAGATGTCTGAGATGGAACTATCTCTATTTCTCTTGGACGAGAGGATTCGACAAATTATCATGGATGTCTGGTCTGGAGCCTCTCGCTCTAGATTGGAAAAATGTACACGGCTAAATCTCTGTGGATGATGATCTCAGAGCTGATGGGGGGTCAGAGAAAGCTGAAATATGCTGCCAATCAGAGGATGAAGCATATGTGGGGGTTCCTCACTTCTGAAGATGAATGCCAGGATCCTTCGGATTGCATCAGAGCTCCAGTATCCTTGTCAGAGACTGAGAAGATAGTGAGGAAAGCAGCTCCGACGAGGACGAAACATTGGTCACTGATTCTAATGACAATAGCCCAGATGCGCAGGTATCATCTTCATCCTGTCCCACATCTTTGACTTTTCTGAAGACAGAAACTGCTCTCCTCCAGAAAATACTGATTCCCTGAAGAGAGCCCTTCAGGAAGCAATCTACTTGCTGAGGAGCAAGCTCGAGAGATTGCTCGACTGAAGATCTTGTGGTTCTCCAATTGGCGTCCAACAAGGTCAAGGAATCTAAGATCCTCAGCTCTAGAGAATAGTCTAGATAATGAGAAACGTATAGTATCTAACTTTTTCCAAAGTTGATGCTATAAAGAGAAAACAAGAAACCGGGTGGATCTCCCGGATTATCCAGGGATAGAGAAATGGGGAAACGGTGTTCCGACCTCGCACTCCAAGCGGGAAGGCAACTCATCATGCCTTCAGGTATGACCACAGGAATAATCGTGGTCACTGCAAGGGTGAAGTGTCCCCATGTGGAAACGTCCATAGTGCAAGAGGCGTCATGGCCACCCATGAGGAAATACCTAAGGCTCATTCTGAGCCCTTTGTATCACGGCCTCTGCCATAACAAAGTGTGGATCTGCATGTCCTAGTCCACAGAAGAATTCTCTCCATTCGAGGACACGGGATAGGGAGATTAGAAGTCATGATGTCAGGCTTCGTGGAGCCTCAGCAAGGAAGATGCCTGAAAGAATGACACCACCTTCTCGGCCTCATAACGCTCACATCATGCATTCATTTCACCCTTCCTCATGCTCGATGGAAGAGGAATTTGTGCGACAAGAACATGCCCTATCCCTTTTAGACCTAGGACCGTGACTACATCCGTCACTAGATCAGGTCGAAAACGGCGATACAACATTCACTCTTGTTGGTGCTGCGGCAAAGTGGGACACTTTGCCATTGACTGTTGGCACAACCCCTCAGTGCCCACAGCAAGGGCTTATCCACATTCTAGGGACAGGGGCAGTCTTCAGACAGGTTTTCCGAAGGAAGGCAGTTGCATGCTTATGCTAATAGAACCTAGGACCCAATATGATTTGGGTTCCTAAGGTAAAGTAATTCTGTCTTGCAGGGTAGTCTAGGTCCCCGTGAATACTTTGGGAACTAGACAGTACGTGGCTCAAGGCTAACTTGGAACAAGCGTCTGCAATAACAGATGTGCTACCTGTTGAGCATACTCACTTTAAGCTACTAATATGTTCTACCTGTGGGACTAAGACGATGACTCTCCATATCCCAGGTAATTTTGATCAGTTCAAGGACTTGTGTCATGATGCATCCTCATTCAAGTAAATATATATATATTTCTATCCTTGTGTATACGTATACTTATGCTTATCACGAGGCATGCAAACCATTACACATCAATAAAAGGATAACAAAGATATGTCATTGCGAATTTTGACACATCACAATTGACATCAAGAAGTGTCTGGAGAAGTCTCGCTCAAATCCGAATAGATTGTCATTATAATAAACATGTATTTATTAATCTTGTATTAACTTGACATTCGAAGACATGTCGTTGTAAATCTCGACAACATACAATTGACATTTAGAAGACTTTGCAAAAACCTCAGTAAAATTCAATAGATTGACTTTAGAATATACTTGTATTTATCATTCTTTTTATTGACTTGACATCGAAAATCTCTAAAATGGTGCAATGCTTCCCAAAGTAGTTCAAGAAAAACATCAATATTTACTCTGAATCCCGCCGACCATTTTACATCTCGCCGAATTAGACAAACAGTATTAGAAACCAAATTAGACAAATCCCGCCGAAGAAGCTCCCGACCGCTCGGCTTCCTTAAGAATCCCGACGACGTATATAAATCCCGCCGAAAGATTATCTCCGCCTGTTCGCCTCCCGACGACTCGCGCAAGTACACTTCAGCGGATTCGCTGAAACCCGCAGCCCTCCGACGATCTCGTCGACGCCAAGAGAGCTCTCATCGAATCGCTGCTGTGTGACCATCCTCTCCCCGTGAGATTCCAGAAAGGCCGAACCCCACAAGGTTCTCGCGAAGTGTCCCTGTGACCGCAAGGTTCTAGCAAGGCCGCACCCCACGGGATACTCTTCCCTCCACCGAAGATCTTCCCGAAGCTCATCAACTCACTTGCGTGTAAGCCCTTAGGTAACCTCCTCCTCAATGGCTCCAAGGCCGAACCCCAAGTGATGCTTTCCTTTTGAATGTTCACTAATGCTTAGAGTCGGGCTTCTTTCTAGATCCTCAATGGCTCCAAGGACGACTGCAGGCTTGATTTCTGGCTGCGAGCTGGTTCGCACTGGATTTTCTCATGCCTCGGACGAGTTCCGGAATATCATTCTCATGCTGGAAGAGGCCGGGCTAACCTTCGTATTGGAGCACCCTTGCAAAGTCCTAGATAAAGAGGTGCTGGAGTTCTTCTCTTCCGCAAGACTCCGAGATAGAGACTCCATCATCAAATGCAAGGTTGCTGGGACAAAAGTAAAGATGTCTGCCAGTAAGCTAACTCGCTACCTGCAGCTTTCCAGTTCAGAGGAGGAGGACTATCTGGAGGATGAGGACAAAGCCAGAACCTCTTGTTCTGCGGTCTACCAAGAGGCACTCGATCAGTTAAGAGAAAAGAGATGAATGAAGAAGGGAAGATCCTATCTGACATCATAGGAAAAGTACTCATCTGCAAGCCAGGCTCCCATGATCATATCTCCGGAGATATGTTCAAAATTCTCATAGTTGTGGTCTGCAGAAAGAGGTTCAACTGGGGAGAGTTGCTGTTCCAAAAGATCAGGACACTCTGGGCACTCCAAGCTTCGGCCGCATCATCAGTCTATATCTCAACCAGCTCAACGGAGACAAATTCGACATGAGCAAAGGAGTCCCTCTCCATTACTTGAAAAAGATGGATGCTACTGTGTTTGATCGATGGGAGCGGCGCATCGGGCAGCCTGCTATAGAAGAGCATGAGGAAGTATCTCCCGCCGCCTCCCCCGGTGAAATTCCTGATACTGTGACTGCAGGAATCGAGGGGGAGACTCTACCCTCCATATGGATATAATATCTGACATCGCCCAGGTTGCCAGGGATGCGGTGGCCGAAAGTTCATGAAGAAAGTGAACCTGGGTTGGAGGATGAGGAGGTCCTGAACAGAAACAATCAAGAAGTGGAAGAAGCTGCTGTTATGGATGAAGTTTTGGATGAGGACGGAGAGGACGAGGTAAATGAGGGGCATGAAGTGCTTGAGTCTCCAGATACTGTTGAACCTCCTCCTGATAAGTCTGCACCAGTGGAGGGGGAGTTAAATAAATCTACAGAGGCCGCCCACACTCCTCCTGTAGAGACTGTGCTGGTATCCAGCTCCACCGATGCGTCTGCTGACGAGCAAGAGCAAGGCCAAGAAGTTCCTCCGGCTATTCCATTACGCGATGACCTAGCCATTCACACCGTACACATAATTCAGGGTATCGTGAATGAGCTTAAAACCTATTTTGATAAAGCTCAGAAAACAATGCTGCAAGAGATTAAGACTTCTGAAGATCTCATGCTGAAGAATATGGTGGAAATCAACCATAAGCTGGATGTGATGGAAAAGAAATTCGAAGAAAAGTATACTGCGGCCGGCGAAGCTGTCACATTGTTAATGGCCGGTTTGAAAAAGAATACTGATACTCTGGCTGTTGTCAATCAGAACGCTCACGTTGTAGCCAACAATATTCAGAAATTTGATAGTAATATGGTCACCTTAAATGCAAATCAGCAGGCCCTGATCACTGAATTCGGCAAGACAACTAAGCATATTGATGACTCCTTGCACTTATATGCCAATTGCATAGCTGACGAAGCCAAAAAGGGGGAGAAGGAGTATATTGCTAAGCTGGCCGAGCTCCAAGAAAGCATGGATGTAAACTTTGCGCAATCAAGCAAATACGTCTATGAGAGTTGCTGGTGGATGCTCCAACAGGCACTGGGCACGTTAGGCGTCGTCCTACCTGACCAACCTGCCGGTGTTCAGGTTCCTGAGACTTCTAAGGCTGCTGAGGAAGTACATATTGCTGAGGCTGTAAGTACAAGTGCTGCAGAAATTTTCACTGATGAAGCTGATGCTAGGGCCATCTCCAAATCCAAGCTGAGGAGTATGTTTGACCAGGAGGCTTTAGCTAAAGCCAGGGGAAAGAGGAAAGTTCAGGAAGGGACATCCAAGGAGACACAGGCTGCAAAGAGAATTCGAATGAATGAGGAGGATGTACGAAATGAAAGGTGGAGTCCAGTCTCAAGGAACATCATCTTAGACACCTTCCGGCTGTACGAAAGAGGAGAGATCAATCGAAATGAAGCATATAGCCAGTACGAATGGGAAACGCACAAAGCATTTGAAGCAAAACGCAACATTTTCTTCAGAAACAACAAGGATCCAGACAAAGTTGCTCCTCCTAGGTACTACCCGAAGCCCAAGGAATACATGGAAAGGCAAAGCAAAACGTACTTGGCTCAAACTCTGAAGGGTGACGTAGCTAAGGACAAATAGTCATTATTTTATAGCTGATCACTGTGTCTTAAGAACGTTTAATGATTATTACTGTCATATGAACAATTCTGAATTATATGTGAATATATTCCTCTTGATATATATATATATTCTTGAATGTGTGAATGACTCAAGTCCTGGTCTGATTGCATATATTCCCTTGTGTTGCACATTTAATTTTTAAATGCTATAAATTATTATTTGATAGGTGTTATTCATCTTAGCTAGTAGGGTTTTGGCTTCGTCAAATAGGGGGAGATTGTTGGGTATTGTATCCACGATTACCTGGATTTGAGGAAGCCCCCTGTCAAGCTAAGATGAATTCACAATGTATTTGATAAACTTTTTCAAGTTGTACTTGCAGTTTCTCCACGCTAAGTGCACACCAATGTCAGGGTGCAGTAGGTCAATATACACGGGTCTGCACGACGTAATCCCTCGTTGAGCAGATCAGTGTGTTGGCCTATGTGTACTCTCTCTATTGGAGTGCACTTACTTTCAAGTACAGGGTCGTTCATATGCAAGAGAAGACAAGGAGCATGGAGGATCAAGGAGCAGCTCCTAGGTGGAAGACGAAAAAATCGTCCAAGGCAAATTCGACGAGAATCACCAAGTGATTCTCGCCGAATCGGCGAGAATCACTAGTGATTCTCGCCGAATCGACGAGAATCATCAGTGATTCTCGCCGACTACTTCTGGCCATCTCAAAATGGTGCCAAGTAAGATTCGGCGAGAATCACTTGTGATTCCCGCCGAACCAGTGGCCAAGCAGCCCATGAATACAAAGTCAAATTCGTTGAGAATCGACAAGAGATTCGACGAGAATCACAAAACGATTCTCGACGAATCGTCGAGAATCACTTGGTGATTCTCGCCGATTCGTCGAGAATCGTCTGCGATTCTCGCCGATTTTTACATGGCCTTTTCTCAGAATGCTGCTGAACCGGATTCTGCTTCTGGATTAGTTTGAACCGGATTTTGGGGATTTCTTTTGTGGGTCCCACAAACGGTCATCTTTGAGAATACTACAGTATAAATACATGGGTATTTTGAACAGTAAATTACGGATAAGAGAGAAAGATAACCGAGCCTCGACGTAACCCTAAATTCGCGAAATCGCTCCGCTCCGCCGCCGCCGCTCGCGTCAAGTGGTCGCCGCTGCAGATCGCTCTTCTTCCCGATCTCCGGTGACAGAAGCTTAACAAAGCTTGAGTCTCACGCGTCTATCCGGAGATCTCTTGTCTCTCGATTTGTTGACCGGGAAAAAACTTCCCCGTCCGAATCGATCGAGACGACTGATCCTAGAGTGACCGTTGGTAGACCGAGTTTGCTTCGCTACGAAGTTTGGATCTCCAAGTTCTGCAGCCGCTCTTCATCGTAGCCGCCGATCCCGAAGCTAGCCGCCGCTTGTGTTGGCGCCGCCGGTTACGGGGAGATCCTCTCCAAGAGGGAACAAGGTTGTAAACTCTTCATCGACTTCAAGAATACGTCGTCGAACAAAGAGGAACACTGTAGTCTCCGAAAGAAGTTTGTATCTCATATACATTCCATATTTACTTTTGTTGTAAAGGAACTTTTATTCCGTGTTGTAAGGGTTGGGTGCAACCCGTTTTGTGGGAGTGTTGACTCTCACGTGTGGAAGGGCTCCTTCCGTTAGTGAAGGGATTGGATTTCAATCCCGTTGGTGAAGTGACCGAGTCGTCCCTTGTTGGGGAGATAGGTCGAAGGGGGAAAGTGGATGTACCCAAGTCGGGGAACCACTATAAATTTGCTGTGTATTCTGTGTGCTGTGTTTGTTGTTTTTATTGTGCAGGTACATCTGTAAATTCCGCAAAAGAACCACACGTCACCTATTCCCCCCCCATAGGTGCACATAGCCGACACTAGGTGGACTTTCACCTAGACAATAGAAACAAAAAACTGAAGAAAGCTGTTAAAAACCAAGTTCAGCAGAATTCGTCGAACTCAGATCGACGAAATCCTGCAAGTTCGTCGAACCCCGATCGACGAACGCTGAACGCAAACTTCAAAAATAAGTATTCATCCAACTGCGATCGACGAACTGTGTATGGTTCGTCGAGTAGAGGTCTACGAACGGGGGACGCAGAAAATGACCATGGTCATTCTCTGAGTGGAGGTCGACGATCTCATCCCCATTCGTCGAACTCTGCTCGACGAACTCACAATAATTCGTCGATCCCAGAATGACCAAATATAAATCATTTCTCCTATAGAAATTTTAAAGCAGCTAACAAGACATTTAATCTAGTAGCTGATTGGATAATCCAACCTAGGAGATATCACCCTCTAGGGTATAAGTCTAAACCTGCCTTATCAGTCATTTCTAGTTTTACTTTTCAGCCAAACCAAGGACCCAAGGTAACCTGGGTCAAGAACAATTGAGCTTTATTTTTTAATGCAGGTACAGGTGAAGAGCTATCCAAGGTTAAGTCAGACCTGGTACCTGGACAGTAGCTGCTCCAAGCACATGACTGGCAGCAAAGCAAATCTCTCCAGCTATAAGTCCAAGCTAGGACCAAAGGTGATATTTGGAGACTCAAAGAGTGGTCAGTCAGAAGGATATGGAAGAGTAAGCATTGGAGCAGTGACCTTCAAAAAGGTGACATATGTAAGAGGACTTAAACATAACCTTATATCCATAAGTCAATTATGTGATGAAGGTTATCATGTACATTTCAACTCTACCTCTTGCTCTATTATAAATGATGAAAACCAAGCTGCTTTAATTGGACTTAGACAAGGAAACATATATTTAGTAGATTTCATTTCTGCCACAACTGATATTTGTTTACTCAATATCACTATTAACCAAAATGAGTTATGGCACAAAAGGCTAGGACATGTAAACCTTAAGAACATATCTAGGTTATCTAAAGACAACCTTGTTAGAGGTTTACCTTCTGGTCCATACAAGAAGGAAAGTCTATGCAGGGCTTGTCAACTAGGCAAGCAAACTAAAACTAGTTTCAAATCCATTAATAAAAGTGATTCACCGAGGATATTGTATCTGCTTCATGTGGATCTTTTTGGACCCATTGCAGTACAAAGCCTAGGAGGGAAGTCTTACACCTTAGTCATTGTTGATGATTTCTCCAGATTCAGTTGGGTAGCCTTTCTGAGAGCTAAGTCAGATACATTCAAAGTTCTTACCGATTTTCTCAGTACCATACAGATTGAGTTCTCTACTCATGTTGCATTGATCAGAAGTGATCATGGCACAGAGTTTGAGTCTCTTCTTATGCATGATTTCTGTGAGAAGGAAGGTATCAGGCAGTGCTTCTCAGCTCCTAGAACTCCCCAACAAAATGGGGTTGCTGAAAGGAAAAATAGGACACTCATTGAAGCTGCAGGTACATTATTAGCAGATGCTTACATGCCTTTATCCTTTGGGGCAGAAGTTGTAAACACAGCTAACTATATCCTGAACAGATGTCTTATACATAAACTAAAACTTAAGACCCCCTATGAATTACTTAAAGAAAAGAAACTTAAAATCACTTTCTTTAATGTTTTTGGTTGCATATGTTACATCCACACTAATAACAAAAGATACATTAGAAAATTTGAGGCTAAGGCTGAAGAAGGGATTTTTCTAGGATATTCCCAAGTAAGCAAGGCCTATAGGGTTTTCAACAAATCATCCCTTAAAATTGAAAAATCTGTCCATGTGTCTTTTGATGAAGCTAACATGTCTTATGAGGAGAAAGACATTTCTACCAATAGTTTTTTGCAGGTTTCACCACTGTGTGAGTCTATGGATGGACTAAAGCTTACCCAAGAGGTTCCAACTCATCCCACTCCACAGGCTGCTGAAGATAGTGATGAAGAAGTCCAAGAGGAAGTAACTGAACTTCCATCAACAGCCAGTACCATTCCTCAAGAGGAATTATTTACAGAAGCTGTTGCTCAACCAACTCCACCAACTGATCTTGTCACACTTAGAGATCACCCCAGATCTCAAGTGATTGGAGACATTTCAGTTGGTGTACAGACAAGACATCAGATCAATCAACACTTGATGCATGCTTGTTTTCTCTCTCAAATTGAACCTCTCACCATCCATGAAGCTGAGCAAGATCCCCACTGGATTCTTGCAATGCAAGAGGAACTAAATCAATTTGAGAGATGTAGAGTTTGGGATTTGGTTCCAAGACCCCATAACTACCCAATTATTAGAACCAAATGTGTCTATAGGAACAAATTGGATGCACAAGGGAACATAGTAAGAAACAAGGCTATACTTGTTGCTCAAGGCTATATGCAAGACGAAGGAATAGACTATGACCAAACCTTTGCCCCTGTTGCAAGGTTGGAGGCCATTAGAATATTCCTAGCCTATGTAGTCTACAAAAAGTTCAAAGTATTCCAGATGGATGTTAAGAGTGCCTTTCTGAATGGTGTACTTCAAGAAGAGGTTTATGTAGAACAACCTCCAGGTTTTATCTCTCTAACTCAACCCTCTTATGTTTACAAATTGCATAAAGCTCTCTATGGTTTAAAGCAAGCTCCAAGAGCTTGGTATGAGACCCTAGCTAGCTTTCTCTTAGAGCATAAATTTACTAGAGGAAACATTGATAGAACCCTTTTCACTAGACATCATAAGGACCAAATCTTATTGGTACAAATATATGTGGATGACATTATTTTTGGGTCTACTGATCCCAAATTGTGCAAGAGGTTTGCTGACCTCATGCATTCCAAATTTGAGATGAGTAGCATGGGTGAGCTTTCCTACTTCCTTGGTCTCCAAGTGAAGCAGCTCCCTGATGGTATCTTCCTCTCCCAATCTAAGTATGCTAAAGAGCTTATTTAAAAGTTTGGGATGGGTGATGCTTCAGGAATGAAAACACCTATGGCTACCAATGCTGTTGTGGATTCTGATGCAGCAGGGAAACCTGTAGATCAGAAACATTATAGGGCAATTGTTGGATCCCTATTATACTTAACAGCTAGTAGGCCTGACATAATGTTTGTCACATGCCTTTGTGCTAGATTGCAAGTGAATCCTAAAGAATCTCATCTTATTTTTCTAAAAAGGATTTTGAGATATATAAAGAGTTGTCCTAGTTTAGGACTCTGGTATCCTACAGAGTCAGAATTTGAGTTCACTGGATACTCGGATGCTGACTATGCTGGATGTAGAGTGGACAGGAAAAGTACCTCTGGAACTTGCCAGTTCCTGGGTATGAGACTTATCTCTTGGTTTTGCAAAAAGCAGACATCTGTGTCTACATCAACTGCTGAGGCAGAGTATATGGCTGCTGGCAGCTGCTGTTCACAGATGCTATGGATACAAAACCAGCTCCTAGATTATGGTATCAACTTAAATAATTCAACCTTATTTTGTGATAATACAAGTACTATTGGTATAGCTCAGAATGCAGTTCATCATTCTAGGACTAAACATATTGAAATAAGACATCATTTCATTAGAGATAATGTAGACAAAAAGAAGATTAACTTGATTCATATTCCTACTGATTTACAGAGAGCAGATATTTTCACCAAACCTTTAGATGAGAAAACTCATCTTTTCTTTATAAATCAACTGGGAATGATTAATGGAGAAGAGTTAAATTAATTTTTGTCTGCATTCGACGAATTTTCCAGAGTTCGTCGAACGGAGTTCGACAAATTAGGGAAAGTTTGAGAGATTCTCGTCAAACGGAGATCGACGAATTCTCTGTGTGGAAACAATTTTCGTCGACCGGAGATCGACGAACCTTGCTTCAGAAACCATTTCGTCAAACGGAGTTCGACGAACTGTTTTCAATTCTTCTAAATGAGTTTGACGAACTATTCACCTCTAACTTATTTCGTCGACCTCAGTTCGAAGAACTGTCTCTTTTCGTGGAACGGAGCTTGTCGATTCATATTCCGAAAATCTTATATCTAGGTTTTCTTCGACCTCCGTCCCACGCTTTCAGTTCCTTTGCTCTTGATCGTCGTTTTCTCTGTGATTTTCTTTGCAGGTCATCAATGGCGATTCCTCTAGGAGCACTTACGGCGATGAAGTTTGATGCAGCATTCTCCATGGATTTTGAGTCTTTCCAACATTCAGATCCAATCTTTCTTTATATCCTGGAATTACTTGAAGAATTGCATCTCAAGGATTTCATGACTCGCAGCATCAAGCTACACTCAACTGTGATAAGAGAATGGGTGTACACTGCAACCTTTTCTGAAGACGGAGATCTGACAGGACATATTGGAAACACTGCCGTTTCCCTGTCTCCAGCAGTACTTTCTGAAATTTTTGGACTGATCAATGGTGAAGACAACTTGGAAATGGACGCTGAAGAATATTCTGATATGTTGAAGGTAATGGGTTTCTCCGGCAGCAACCCTAATAAGCTTCTGAAGAAGCAACTGTCTGCCGCCTATCAATTTTTGGCCGACATTGTAGGAAAACTTCTGATGGGCAAGCACTCGGCACATGACTATATCACTCGCCATCAATTCATGATTATGTGCGCAGTGCTCAACAAACGACAGATCGACTGGGGCATGGTCTTCTTTGACATAATCAAGAAGAAAACAAGCAAGAAGGAAGTCTGCTATGGCAGAATCCTGGGGATTTTCCTCCAGGAAAAGGCCAGTGAATGTTTGGTCTCCCAGACCACATTCATCAATGCCAGCAAGCGCCTCACCTGCGCCTTGTTTGGCAGATGGGAGAGGACAATCACCAAACCCTCCAAGGGTTCCTCCTCCTCCATCAACGCTTCTGAGAGCACAAGGACCATCAAGGTCACTCCCCACCCTGACACTGAAGAGGCCATTCCACCTACCCAATCTTTTCCCACTCCTCCTGCACCTCAATTGACTCCACCTCAACATCAATCTCCACCGCTTGATCTTGCACATATCCCTACACCTCCAGTTTCCCCCACTGAAACCCATATTACCTCACCTACTCAATCCTCTCTTCCCCCACACCTATCCACTATTCCATCCTACACCATACCCACTGAACCACAAACTATTCTCCCTCCATTATCCCCTCCACATATTCTTCCTTCCTCCTCTGCTTCTATTCCCTCCACCATTCTTTCTCCACTTCTGGACTCTTCCACCATTCCCTCCATCATATCTCTTCTGACTCCTCTCATTCAATCACTCATCACCGAGGCCATTACACCTCTGGTGAATTCCATTAATTCTTTATATGCACAAATCACAACCCTTTTTGCTGCCCGCTCTTCATTCAGGGGCCTGGATCCAGGTTCTCCTGAACCCAGGCAGGGGGAGATGCTCCATGATGAAGCTGGAGGAGCAGCTGCAGAGGTTGATACAGTTTTTGACAATACAGTTGATACAGATACAGTTGATACTGCAGATATAGTTTTTGATAATACAGATACAGTTGATACAGTGCTTGATAATGCAGTTGCAGTTACAGATACAGCTATAGATTTTGATTCTGAAATAATTGATTTTATTCAATTTATGGACACTGACATTAGCTTTGATGAGTCAGTAGATACAATAACAACTGCTGGTGATTTCCTTATAAATCCCACAGTTAATTTATCCGAGATACTTCATACCTTTGATTCTGTATATATGAAGCTTCCTTCGGCAGAGGTTGCTAAGCCATATTTGGCTATTGTCCAGTATACCTCTCCAGCTAGTCCAGCAGTTGCCAAGCAACTTTGGGACACCTTTGCTGCTCCTACTGTTGTTCCAATTCCTGTGTCTATTCTAGAAATCTGCTCTGTCCCAGATTTTGTCATGGATGATTCTCCCATGCATGATCTGGATGAGCTCATTCTGGCAGACATTGAAGAAGAGAACAAGGCAGCAGCTGAAAGCTCTGTCTCTACTGCTATTGAACCCTCACCCTATGAACCTTCTATCCCCCCTCAAGAAAAACCTCTTATCATTTCTGATGAAACTCTGAGGAAGTTGGATGCTTTGTATGACAATCCTCAGAGTTCAGGTTCTGATGATGATGATGATGAATTAGATGAGGAGGCTGCTAAAAAGAAAAAGAAGTTGCTTTCTAAGAAAAGGAAGGCTCCTCCTCCTCCTGCTCCCAAGCCTAATCCCACTGCAGACACTTCATACTATATTTTGCACAATGTTGCTCCTTACAAAGGGATGTCTGCATGGATGTGTCTATCAAAGAACCAGCAAAGAGCGAAGAAGAGGAGTAGAAGATACTCTCCTCCCCCAGTTCATAGATACAGAAAGGATCCTCCTCCTCCTCCAGCAGCAGGTGCCTCTGGCTCTAGCTCTCAGAGATCTGCCCATATTCAAACTTATCAGAGACAAACAGGGAGATCTTCTGGGGGTAGTCAGCCAAGGCCACCATCTTCAGGCAGACAACACCATCAACAACAACAGCAGCAGCACCAGGAATATAAGGAACATGAAGCTGAAAGGCCCTATTCTCCTCCTGAAGATCCAGAAACAGCCAACACAGCCAGAATGGCAAGGTTCCAAGAGCTCATTGGCTTATCTCTAATCAACAAAGCTAAAGCTGAAGGCAAGGACACAACAGGCTTAACTACTATGTCTCAGTACAGGAGAGATAAGCTAAAGAGATTTGGGAACGGAAACAAGCTACTCAATGTTGATGAGTACATGCATCTTCACCAAGAAGAAGTTGTCCCCAGAGCCACTTCACTGAACATCATAGGGGCAGCTGACATGACTATGACTATGGCTCAAGCTTCAGATCCCAATAGGGAAATCATTTTCAAAAACCCAGGAGATAAAGCACCAGGAGACAAGCTAAAACAGAAGAAGACAGAGAAGTAATTTTGTGGTTATTTCATTTCTGCTTCTATTTCAGAACTATATCTTGTACTAAAACAAAGCCTGTATGTATATATATATATCTGATGCATGTGTTGTAAATTCTCTGCCAGATATATTTCTTAATTTTGCTTTGTTCTTTGCTTGGAGTCCCTGTTAGTGACCTCACCCAAATAGGGGGAGATTGTTGGATCCCTAGTTGATTTGGGCTAGGTCCACTAACTTAGGATGTGACCCATCATGTACAGTTTGGGTCAAGTTTATGTCTTAGAGTCTAGGACAGTACTCTATCTCAACTTCAGATGGACCAGCCTTCCTCAAGACCATCAGGAACTCCAGATCTATCAGTTTTTCAGACTAAGTGAAATGAGTTCGACGTTCGTCGAACTCAGCTCGACAATGGGAGTTCTGCGCTCGACGATCGTGAGACAATTCGTAGTGCTGAGCTCGACGAACTATGCTCTTTGTTCGACGAACACCGGGATTCTACTTCAAGCATTATCAGGACTACTTCAGAATTTCTCTATGTCCAACTTCAAGCTTTGGTCGACGAATTACTTTCTGAGCTCGACGAACTTGGACCTCAAGTTCTCAGATTCTCAGGTCGACGACTTCAGTTCTCAGCTCGACGAATTTAGTTCTCTGCTCAACGAACAAAGATTGTCTGATATTGAAGATTGTCTGTTCAACGAATGAAGACTGTCAGCTCGACGAACTCAGCTCAGCTCGACGAACTCAGCTTAGCTCGACGAACTCGGGCTCAGCTCGACGAACTCAAAACTCAGTTCGACGAATTATGTTCTTCGGTCGACGATTAAAGACTAGGTCTTCTTTCGTTCCCGTCTCATTACATGGCGCTGATTCCGGAACATTTAATGGCAGTTATTCCCAGAATAATACAGTTAGAATGCGAAGTTAATCCTGGATTATTACATGCCATTTTCCCATGGAAATAGTTGCGGAAATAATTAATTGCTGCTTCCTTTCCAGGCCATCTGCCATTACTGCTCTATATTCAAAAATTCGAATGTTTCTTATGAGACATTGAGATATACAGAAAGAGTCAGTAATACAGTCATATACAATAAAAAAAGATAGACAGTGATTCAGACAACACAGAAAAAGGAAATCATTCTTGGCCCAGAGAGAAACTGATCAAGAAGAAGAAGAAGAACACTACATCAATATCAAGAGTCTTCTTCATCTGCTTTTACTCAGGATAACTTCAAAGACAATACATTCATATCAGTCACAAGAAGTTCCTGGAGACTTTCTCTGGACCAGGAAATCTAGGTCTTTGAAGACCTATCACCCTGAAGCGGTGCTCCAGCATTCTTCCTGATTCATTCTACATCTCAGGGGGAGCAAAGCTGCTAAACAACAATCCACAAGTCATCTCATTTGACTTGAGAAAGAGAATACCTTATCACCCTCTCACTCCACCTCTGTACAGGGTTTTAATTCCCTTCAAAATTATTCTGGTTGCAAGTCTCCCTCCAAAAGACTTGAGGGTTTGGTTTTTGGGAATCTGATCAAAACCCCATTGGTGCCAGGACACCTGATCAACCCCTTCCTGCAGTGGATTCCTACCAGGGTGGTAGAAGAGTGGACTACCCAGATTTGGGGAACCACTATAAAATTCTTGTGTCGTCTGGTTGCTTTCTTTTCTTTTTGTTTTCTGGCCTTGCTCTGTGAATGTGCTGTGATTAGATAGTTGCTGCATCTTGGTTTATTATATTTGCTTCCCTGCACACACACCTAAAATACAACAACAGTTGTAAAAGTTTTAAAATCACCAACATACTCTATTCACCCCCCTCTAGAGTATATCTGTTCTAACTAACACCTTCAGGTGGTATCAAGTATACCTCCTGAACTTTCAATGCGATCCCGTATCAATCTGACCGCCGCATCAGTATCATCTATATATTCATTTCCCAATGCCTTCGGATCTTCATCCTGCACCGAAGACAAGGGAGTCCTGCACCTTCTTCCGTAATGTCTTCATGGGGCGCCATGCTGATGCTCGCTTGATGGCTATTATTATAGGATAATTATACTAGTGGTAATAGCCTTTCCCATGGCTCTGCTCTGTCCAGCACACATAACCTCAATAAATCTTCCAGTGTCCTGATGGTCCGCTCAGACTGCCCGTCCGTCTGTGGGTGGAATGCGGTACTAAAGGTGAGTGTGAGGCCAAATACGCATGCACCGCCTTCCACTCCTTGCAAGTAAACCAACCATCCCGATCTGAAACAATTGTCTTGGGCACGCCATGATACTGTAAGAATTGCTCCACAAATAGGCGTACCAAAACATCCACGTGTGCTTCCTTCTTCATGGGAATGAACCGAGCAACCTTTGTTAGTCGATCAACAATAACCCACACTGAATCATTCCCGGAGCGGGAGCGAGGTAGCCCATGGACAAAGTCTTTGGAGATATCCTCGAACTTCCATTCGGGGATGGGTAACGACTGCAACAAACCACTGGGACTCCTGCATTCAGCCTCCACTCTTTGACAAGCTTCGCAATGTGTAACATAGTAACGAACATCCTTCTTCATTCCTGGCCAGCACATGGTCTTCCGTAAGCCAGCGTACATCTTGCCAATACCCGGGTGCACAGAATATTGAGAGGAATGTGCCTCTCTTAAGATATCCTCCCGGATTTTGCCGCCCTTGGGAATATAGAGCCGGCCATGAAAATAAACGAGGCTGTCTTTTAGTGTGTATTCATCGGTGGTCCCATCTTCAATTGTCTTGATTGCCGGGGCCAAGGGCGCATCCATGCCTCGCTCCACCTGAATCCGGTCCCGGATATCACAAACTATGCTCATGCTGGCCAAATACTCCGCATACTCTGCCGAAGGAGCCTTGAATACTAGAGTAATTTCCATCTCCTCGATCATTCGAGACAACTCCATACTCATCAACCGAGACTCTGGGCTAGAGCCTGGCACTTTTCTACTCAATGCATCGGCTACTGAGTTTGCTTTCCCGGGGTGGTAGTTCATGGTGAACTCATAGTCGCATAGAAATTCCAACCACCACCGTTGTCTCAGGTTCAACTCCTTCTGTGTGTGGACATACTTCAAGTTTTTGTGATTGGAAAAGATCTCGCAGTGGACGCCATAATAGATAATGCCTCTAGACCTTCAAAGCAAACACCACTACTCCCAACTCCAAATCATGAACCGGGTAATTGATTTCATGTTTCTTTAACTTCCTTGAGGCCTAAGAGATTACGTGCCTGTGCTGCATCAATACCGCTCCCATCCCTTGATAAGACGCGTCCGTGTAAACCTGAAATCCTACCTTCCCCAACGGAAGTGCAAGGATGGGGGCGGAGGTAAGCCTATCCTTCAGCTCTTGAAATGTCGCTTCACATTGAGGTGTCCACTCAAATGCCACACCCTTCTTCGTCAAGGAGGTAAGAGGAAGGACAATCTTGGAAAATCCTTTCACGAACTTGCGGTAGTAGCCATCAAATCCAAGAAAGCTTCGTATATCGGCCGCCGACTTCAAGGGCGACCACTCCTTCACGGCTCATACCTTTGCTGGATCCACTGCTAATCCTGCCCCACTGATCACATGCCCCAAGATAGTAACCTCCTTAAGCCAGAATTCACATTTGCTAAACTTGGCGTACAAGGCGTGCTCCTTCAATTTCTTCAACACCAAGGTTAGATGCTCGACATGCTCCTCCTCCATCTTTGAGTAGACCAAGATGTCGTCAATAAAAACAATGACAAAGATGTCCAAATACGGTTCGAACACCTTGTTCATCAGGCTCATGAAGGCCGAAGGGGCATTTGTGAGCCCAAACGGCATTACCGTGAACTCATACAAACCATATCTTGAATTGAAAGCCGTTTTCTGGATGTCCCCTTCTTGTATCCTCAACTGATAGTATCCAGAGTGAAAATCCAGTTTAAAAAACCAATGTGCTCCTACTAGCTGATTGAATAACTCGTCGATCCGAGGTAGCGGACAAGTGTTCCGCACCGTCAACCGATTGAGTTCCCGATAATCTATGCACAAATGCAGGGTTCCATCCTTCTTCTTCACGAATAGCACAGGGGCACCCCAGGGTGATGAACTGGGGCGAACGAAGCCTGACTCCACCAGTTCTTGCAATTGAACTCTAAACTCCGCGAGTTCTTTCGGGTCCATTCTGTACGGAGCCTTGGATATAGGCTTGGCACCTGGTGCTAGATTAATCTGAAATCAACCTCTCTATGCGGAGGTAATCCTGGTAGCTTCTCAGGAAATACCTCGGGAAAATCCCGCACTACCCGTATATCTTTAAATTCCAATGCTTCTTCCTTCAACTCGAACTAGATCATGAAGACCTTGTCCCCCTTCATATGAGCTTTTACAACCTGGAAGGAAGATAACATCATGCGAGGCGCGAAGCCAATACCTTGGAAGATGACGTCATAGTCTCCATGTCTCAAATAGATCCGCTTCTCCGCGCAGTCGATCCTCGCGAAGTGCCAGTCCAGCCATGCTATGCCCAAAATGATGTCAAACTCTGGCATTCTCAGAACCGTGGCCGGCATATCAAAGGCCTTCCCATCAATAAATAACTCCAACTCGCACTTGGCGGTTGCGATCATCTTCGAGCCGTCCGGAAGGCGCACACGTCGGGCTATGCCAGTGAAGTACTGTACACCCTCCACATATTTTATGAAATCCTCGGACACAAAAGAAGTGTGAGACACCGGTATCGAACAGCGCATAGGCCATCTTTCCGCCAATAATCACGGTGCCTAAGTACCAACAACCAAAACTTATTGCTAGGTGTCTAGTAAGTCTTAATCAATTCAAGTTAGATCACGAAAATATGTTAATCAATTAAATCATACCTGCAATCACATCATGGGGGTTCCGTTCATGCGCCATGTCAAGCGTGTACACCTGATCCCTAGCAGGGCCAGGATTACCTCCTTGTGGTCCTCGTCCTCGACCACGCACGTGACCCCGCCCTTGAGGAGCTGCCGGAGGGAGAGCGGGAGGGACGTTCCCAAATAGCTGCGGGCAGAAACATCGGATGTGGCCCGGCTGGTTGCATTCGAAGCACACCAGACCACGACGCCCTTCAGGTTGTTGAAATTGCTGAGGCTGTGGTGGTGGAGGCAACGCAGGTGGCTGCGGAACCGGATGCTCCACTCTATAGTTCCGGTGGACACGCCCTCCACTTCTTTGATATCCTCTTCCTCCTCTGAAGTCTCGCCTCCTTCTATTCCATGGGCCGGCTTATATCACGTCCTCCGCAGGACTCTTACTGCATCCTACCTGGTCCGCCTCCAATCTTTTCGCCATATCAATGATCTCTGCCAAGCTTCCATCTGCTATAAACAAAAGGGACTCCCTTAGGGGATCTTGCAGCCCTATGTAGAAGTGCTTGGCATAACCTCTGTCATCCAACTCGTAAGAATCCGCAAACCTTGCGAGATGCTGGAATTCCCGCTGGTATTCCGTAACCGACTTTGCTCCCTGCTTTAATAGAAGAAACCTCTACTCAAGCTCATCCTGGGCCGATATAGGGATAAAGTGCTCCAAGAAAACACCCGAGAATTCACTCCAACTTATCTCTGTGTAGACCCGGCCTTGGAAGGTAGAGCCTATGAGGGACTTCCACCACCTCTTAGCATGTGAGTCCAAGACGAACACCACCAATTTCACTGCCATGTTGGCAGGGCAACCGATACCAGCCAACAACTCCTGAAACGTGTCTAGCCATTCCTCTGTGCGTACGGCTGACTCTGTCCCAAGGTAGGCAGGAGGGGAGAGAGCCCGGAAGGTGCTCATCCAGTTGGAGCTCTGGTCCTGTTGTTGCACCGGGGGTTGCTTCGCCCTAAAAGCATCGAGGATGGCAGTGAGCGTCAGGCCCAACTCAGATTGTTGGAACTTAGTGGGAGTGGGTATAGAGGGTGCAGGAGTGCCTCCCACCTGCTCAACAAGCGCTGGAAACTACACATAAAACAAAAACGTATGGTCAGGTTGCCAAATCTTAAGGTCAAAGTTGGACATACTTGGCGTGAATTACATATGGGCACACCACTGCTTCTGCTAAGTCAGTTTGTCCCCCAAACTGACTAATCAAACGGGGGTGGCACCATTGTTGAATGACTTCTTTAGTTGAGGATCGTGGCAAATTGATACCATTTGTAAGACCCCCACCCCTCCCGGATCTGGAAACACGGCATGAAGGGGGATCTTATGCCCGGAACAGCTGCCTTGCGGTAGCATTAGCACACGGGCTAACCTGTACCATAAGACGCCTATTCCGCCTGCTACAACAATATCAATAGAACATGCCAACACAACCAAATATAATAAGTAAGAGAAGTCAAAATCCACACTAAGTAATAATGTAAAAATACATCAATAAATGAGAAACTAAAACATGCTTCTACAATATATCAGAGTACGGCTAATCATTGCCCAGACGGGCTACATCAGAGTATCAAATACTAACATCAGTAACCGACGGCATCGACGGCACCGTCACTTCAGGCCCTGTCGTCCTGGCCTGGCTGTCCTGCTGCGTAGTCCGCGGCTGCTCTACCTGCGGCGTGACCTCCTAAAAGGAAGACGTAGCAACCGTTAGTCGAAACGACTAAGTGGCTTCACATCCGCTTCCCCGGCGACTCCTCGGCACCGGGCGGAGAGAAGGAACACGGGTAATATATGTATATATACTAGTAAAGAAGTATAAGCAGGTGACAGTAGTGTAAGTGTAACAATAACATGATCTAGCAAATATTTAAAGCTACAACAACTAACAAGTATAAGTAACAGTAGGAAAGTAACTTAACTTATAAGAATGCTCATACAAACTTATAAGTTAAGGATCGGGTTACATAAAAATAACTCATTGTATAAGAGTGCCCATACAAACTTATACGATGAGGATCTTGTTGTGCAATGATATGAAATGCTATGCTTGCTATGCAATGACTCACCCATGATAACACACATGCAATTAGTATGTCGACACAGACTATAGTTCCCACTTTTCGAGCAGGTAGCTAACCTCTCAGGCATCAGCCGCCGTGGCCAGGCGGTGACAGTAGAACGGGCACTTCTACTACTAGGCGGGTATCCACACTACTTCACCTAGGCCTCCGTACGCCTCAATGCTAAGAACACAACAGCGGAGCCCATGTGTACTATGGCCCAGCGGGGTCTTTGGTAGATGTGCACCAAGAACACAGCCCGAACTGGCCCTGCGTGACCTGGAAGGGGCCTCGGAAGTAAGCACGAGGACACAGCCCAACTATTCACCTGGCACGGAAGGGGCCCCCAGACGTGAACACCGAGGACACAGCCCAACCGCCCAAAGTCTAACTGTCGAATCCCGTCGGTGTGACGACTGGCGAGCCCGTAGACCTACCACACTATCCTTAACTCAGGATTTCGACACCGCATGTCGACTCACACCACATGCAAATGCCACATCAACTTAACATGGAAGGGGCCTCGGGTGTAAGCACGAGGACACAGCCCAACCATCCATCCATACCCTATCATCACTCAACCAAACAAGTGACGATCAACACCACACTTACATCCCTTTACAATACTACCCGAAGGGAGACGACGCTCTAAGCATTGTACTACTAAACTCATTTCATTAATCAAACATACTCATGGCCATTATTTATTCCTCTACATGACTATCCAAATGATGACAACATAATATAACATGATGCGCATATAAATATCTATCACACTTTCCAAATGGTAACAACATATTATAAACATGATGCGCATAAGTAGCAATCTATCAATTTCTATCAAGTCAATTTATTTAAATAAACTTGCTTCACAATTTGATTATATAAAATCTGATTAATAAGCTTCGTCAATCATGCAACAAATGATTAATTGTAAGAGTTCATCCAAGCCAAGTAATTTGCAATATTAATTCCACCGGATCCAAATCCATCTTATAAAAAGCCCAGAATTTAGGTGCAGATTGAATATGGACAGTAATTTTGACCGGAGATTCCCGAAGCTACAGGAATCCGGTGAAGGCGTGTAACCCCATGATGGTAAGGTCTTTCCATCGCCCACAACTTTCATATTCAGACCTCAACCCAGATTTGAAGTTATCCTATTTGAAATCGGACTTGAAATCCGCTGCGTACAGAACACAATTCTGCTTGCAGGATTTATTGAACACTATATTCGTTTAAGACTTTCCCGTGGCTACACACTTCTCCTGAAGTCGTGCAACTATTCGTTCGAAAGGTATTTTCAAGGGTTCCAACTTTCGTGTTTATCCTAGAGCCGGATCTGGCCATAGCACACCTAAAAATGGACACGAAGTTCGCTGCGCGCAGAATACAGATTTTGCCCACATCCTAAGGCGAAATGAATGACATCGGTTCATCTACCACCTCAAGGCGATCCTCTCGGATCACCTCCAGAATTTCGTCCACCCTTATTCAACCTCATGAGGCCTTTGCTCTTCACGAAACCATCCCCCATCTCCACATAGAAGATCGGAGAGGTTGAAGACACCACTAACCGAGAGCACAAGCCCCGGGATTGGCCTCACCATAGAGAAAGCATCTTCTCACATGTCTAGACTCTTTTGAGTCGACATCTCGCCTAGATATCTACAGATCTAGCACCAAGGGAGAGGGTAGGAAACTCACATCGATTCCAGCAGTTCCTCCATTTTCAGCCATGGATCTCGTAATTTTCCTTGGCGGCATCTTCTCCTTCATGGTGATGGCGGATCTCCTCTTATAGAACTCGCTCCAGCAGCTTTCCCTCACACTAGGAGTTCTCACAGGAAATAGGGGATGAAATGAGCATGAAAACGGCTAGGGTTTTCTCTTCCCCTTATATATGAAAAGTGACACGGGTAGGGACACACTCGTGTCCTTACCTGTGTTCGGCTTGTGCGAAACGACAATGATGGTTTTCGTGTCGGTTCAATACTCGACACGGGTAGGGACACGCCCGTGTCCCGACCCGTGCCCACTTGACACGGACGTGTTCCAAGCCGTGTCCTTGGCCGTGTCCTTCTCGGGATACATTTCGACGATCTCAAAACTTCGTCGATATCAATCAAAATCGTCGACTGGAGCACACGGGTAGGGAAACGCCCGTGTCTCTACCCGTGTCATATCATTCGTCGATCTCGCCACGTAGTTCGTCGATCTCGACACGCCTCATCGAGTGTAACTCGGCACACACGGGTAGGGACACGCCCGTGTCGCTACCCGTATCATTCGATGTCAACACACCTCGTCGATCTCGATATGCCTCGTCGAGCGTAACTCAACACACACGGGTTTGGACACGCCCGTGTCTCTACCCGTGTCATGCCCGTGTCCTTATCAGCACTGACTTCTCCACTCCCCCACAAGTGCAGTCCAACTCCCTGCACTTCCCAGGACTCGAGCCAACACTCCTGACTCAAAAATACACACGAGGGGCCTAGAGCGATTCGGGACGTTACACTAAGGACCCATGAAGGGTAGTCCAAAGGGTTAAGTTGACCAAAGTCAACTCTTACACTAAATGGGTTCAAACTAGCCTGCACAAGGGGCAATTGAAGTTCCCTTAGCCAAGAGGACCTCACACATACCTTACTAACCCTAGTGAGAGGCCAATGGGTCACCAAGAACCCATTGGAGTCAACCAAAAAGGCTAAGTTGACCAAAGTCAACTCTATCCCTAAAGTGGTCAAAGTGCCCTGCTTAAGGGTCAAGTGACCTCCAAAGGGCCAAGACAACCCTACCTGGGCCTTAGGGGAGGCCAATAGGTCACCAAGGACCCATTAGGGCCAACCTTAAAGACCAAATTGACCAAGGTCAACCATGGTCAAAGTTTAGTTCAAGTTAGCCCAAATAGGCTAACTCAAACTCAAGCCCAATTCACTTGGGCTAACCATGTTATGGTGGATAAAATAAACATGTGGGCTGCCATAGGGTTAGGTAGGAGTCAATTCATCTTGGTATGAAGGAGAGAGAAAAATCCACCTAAGGGAAGAGAGAGAAAGTGAAAGAGATAATGGAGGAAGACTTTGGGCTCCTTCTTCCCCTTCCCCAACCTCTCATTCATTGCTTTAAGACCAGTAATGCATCCGCAATTCAACCAGCTACTCCTTGACTGGCTAGAGCCAGCTTTCCCCCCTACCTACCATGGCCGCCGTTGTTGACTAAGGCTAATAATGGCAAAGCTCCCTACAGCCACCTAACACCCCTTCTCTTCATCTTAAAACCTTCACTGGACTCCAAGGAGTCAGTTCCACCATTTACCTGAAGGAGCCAAGCAGTTTCATAGAGCTGTTGTAGAAATCCGACCACCACCACCACCACCAAAATGGTTTCCCGGCGATCGGCAAGGCTACAGCCGCCCAGCAAGGTCCTCCTCCACTCCTTCCATTGATAGTTCATAGGAATCATTAGGGTCAAGGTTCGGGCTCATTTGAGCCCGATCCAAGTTCATTTTTTCCTAGATTTTCCATGGAAATCCACTTCTCGGGATCGTCGGAAAACGGCTCTCCGGCGGATGTGCCGCCGCCTGACGACGGCCACCACCTCAACGGAGGTGGTGGTGGCGGTGGCCGGCCGGGGAGGTGGCCGGAGCGCCGGCTGCAACGGCTGGAAGATGCTCCAGGAAAACCCAATCGCGACCATTGGCTAGAGGTTGAAGATGACCCAGCTCCGTCAGATCTGCGTCAAGATTCCCGCTGGGAATGATTCCAAACTATAGGCTTGATGTATTTTTATTTCATTTTTGTCACATGCAATGTATTTAATGTTTTTAATTTTTAAAAATACTTAGGTGATAATTCAGAGGACATGGTCAACACCAAAATTGTAGACTGATGAGTCTAGTTTACTGTAAAATTGCTTTGAACCAATTTGGGTGCATGGTTGGACCAGGGCACCCATTTTGGTGGGACCTATACCTATGGCTAGGCAGACTTTAAACTGAGTGCCCACACTTCATCCTTGGTCCAAATTAATTGATATTTTGGCAGTGAGTCCCCCTAGACCATATCTAATGCTGCCCAAAGATGGGATGTTTTGGGGAAAATTTTCTATAGTTTTGGAAACTATTTAATTTATCTAGGGTTAATTAATTTAAGGGTCAAATTACCTCCAAACTCACCCAAATTTTGGTGAGAGGTGCTTAGAGTCAATATAAATCTCTGGTTAACATTTCATCACATGTGGAGGTGGTTTAAATAGAAATCATGCAAACCATAGCTTTGCCCTAAAAGGGGTATTTTGGTCAAAAGGTCTATTTTGGGTTTTGAGTGGCCAAATCACCTCAACAGAGATTTGGATTGGGGCCACTGGCTTGTCATGGCTTCTTTCACCTTATCATGGAAGATGGGATAGATTGGAATTGGTTTGCCCTAAGATCTAAGGCCTTACCCTAAGGAAGGGCTTTGTGCCTTATGAAGGGTATGAGATCAAAACACCTTGAATGATCTTGGAATTTTGTAGGGAGGGTTCTAGGATAGATTAAACCTCTGCTAAAAATCTTAAGGGATTTTGGAATGGTTAGGGCCCACAAAACCCTAACCCTAGCCTATGGCACAAATATTGTGGGGCTAGAATAGGTTAGCAAGACTCTAAAAACAACCATGAAAATTTGGAAGAGGGAATTGTAGACCATACTAATCATGTGTGAAATGTAATGGAATTTTTGGATACATAATTAGGGTACCTACTTCACAACCTCAAATATTTGGGAACTTGCTAAATAATTCTTACAGAGCTTAATACTTGTTGAAAAATTATGAAACTTGATAATTAGTGTTCCTAGCTCAGTATGCTCATATGAGAATTTATTTGGAATTTTTAGTTGCATAATTGCTATACTTTGTTCATTAGCCCCTTAACTTGAAATATTATGAGAAAATCAAATATAGACTTTATTATTCGACGATAAAATATGAAACTTCATACAGAGTACTTATATGCCCTTACAATCATTCATGAATTTTCTCTGAAATTTGGGAACTATTAATGCTGTAAATTCTCTTAAAATGAATTATCATGGGATATGTTTGAAATTACAATTAAGGAGTTAAGCCTTACTGGAAAATTTTGAGGCTTTGGATTTTGAGTTATATATTCATATTGTATTTAACAAAAATTGGGTGGAATATTATCTTATTTGAAATTGGTAATTCATGTTCAAACATGGGATTTTTGGCTACTAAATTAATTATATAAATTATCAGATAAATAGGAAAATTGTAAAATTCTGGATTTAGTCCTCATAGCTCATAATGGCCCTCCAATACGTATTATAGGAGTACTGGATGATTATTTGTTGTACCTCCTATTTTACGGGTCATATAGCTTAAGTGGTCTGCATATAGTAAAAATTGCAGAAATTATGTTGGAGTATAATTTGATGCATGTCTTGGGATTAGTGGTATGCTGGTTTGGATGGATAAAAATAAGTTCATTATTGGTAGTAGGATGAGTAGAGGGATGGATTGGCTGGAGTTAAGCGGTGCCCGGGATCGACAAAAGATCGTCTTTCCCGTAGGGAGGAAATGTCAATTGCACTAGGGTTATTCCAACACAACATTTAAGGGTAGCTAGTAAGTCTAGGGTTTCACTTTCTCACACCTCGATGACTCGGGGAGATAGGTTGGGTCACTCGGGCAGTAAGCCCAGTGGTTTGGTAAATGGGCAGGTTAGCCCAGCGAGCTTTGGCTCGGTAATGGTTTGTGAATGGCGGGTTGGCCCGGCGAGCTTTGGCTCGGTTGTTGTTTATGACGGGCGGGTTGGCCCGACGAGCTTTGGCTCAGTTGTTGTTTATGACGGACGGGATGGTCCGGGGAGCTTTGGCTCGGTGCTGATACATAAGGTTGCATGTGCATAAAATAAAGGTGGCGGGGCTTCGGTATTGGAATGTCGATGCACCGACGCCAATACGTTGACTGGGCAAATGTGGCTAGCACTTCGCCAACAGAAGTCCGGTGCGCCAGCTGGCAAGAGTATGCAGGAGTCCGCTTTGTGCACCAGTGTTGAGGCATATGATAGGTCTAACCGGTAGTGCTTTACTGGTTTACAGGTGGGCGAGGCCCAGCCCACCGTTTCCTTCTGCCACTACGGAGGTATCCTGGGAGGTGAGGCTCCAGAAAGGGGGAACTAAAGGTCTGTGTGCATAGAGTCGGGTGGGGGAGTTGCACTTGCATGATTGCATCATAACCCACTTGCATGTCATAGCATAATCATAGCATAAAACCCCTGTCACCTATTGTATAAGTGGTATGCGACGCTTATACAATAGGCCCTGCAAAACGATACCTTGGTCTATAAGCTTGTGTGGGCAAGTTTATAAATTAAGGTTAAATTCTTTATATATATATATTGTTGTTATTAACCGACACCCCAACGTATAAATTGGTGTGGGACTTTTTATACAATGAGAGCCCTGTAAAAGATCCCTTGCCTATATGTTCCGTATAAGTTAAGGTTATTTTTCATACTTTACTTTACTGTCACATGTACTATAAAAATTGCTAGTATATGTCCGCTGCCATCGGTTTCTTGATTACTCTCCACCTTCAAGTCCTCCCCTTTATTCCTCTCCGCTCGGTGCCTAGGGGCCATGGGGGAAGGGGTGGGGGATGATAGTACTTAGTCTTTTAGATTAATGATTTTCGAACCACATCATTTTAAGGGACCGTGGAGCCCAGCATGGAGGAGCAGCCCCGGAGGTCGGCATGCATAGAGATGGGCCAGTCTAGTACCGGAGTTCAGATGACAGAGATTGTGAGTCCTGATCATTAGTAGTTATTTGCTTCCGCATTGACAGATTTGTAGTGAGGACATGATGTACTGGGCATGAGCCCAAGATTTTATATTTTAGTGTATCTGTGGACACTCCCTTCGTGGAGATTATTTACATATATATGTGATTTTTGTGGACATGTCTTACTATTTTGCTACAGTTGTGATCGATTTGGCCAGCAGGATCGGCGTTTTGTAGTGATGACCTTCCCGAGTGTGAAGGTGTCACCGCAAAGCGGCGGTTCTGGGCCTAAGACCCCGGTGTTTTAAAAAGAAAAAAGGGGGTCTTACACAAGTCAGCTATCCGGACTCAAAAACGCGCACAAGGGGACTAATGCGAATCGGGATGTTACACTTGATCTGCCACTTGACTTGCTTGTCTTGGGCTCTTTGATCTTCAACAACACCCACTATAATGGAATTTGTGAAGAACTTCTGTAATAGTTTACTCTTTTGTAAAGAGCATTTCCATTTATTTATTATAACACAACGGTTTTTTTAGCATGTGGTCCCATACATTTAATGATGGCTGCATTTTTTGCTTTAACGCCTAACTGATGTGCAGTAGGCCTGCGGCGCCTTTTGTCATGTAATGTGGCTTTGCCGCTAACAATTTGAATATTGTTGACTTTTTGACTTGCTGACATAAGCACCTGAAGACTTAGTCAAAATTCAAACATCAGTAGTATAGGCATTGAGTGAGTGAGCTTCACTCAATGCCAAAGTAGTTAGAATAAAAAACTATTTCTAGGCGTTGACAAAATTGAGTGAGTGATGCACACTCAACGCTTTTTTCCTTAATAATTTCTGCAGCCTTTTCTACATGAGAGCGTTGAGTGAATATACTTCACACAATGCCTTGTCCCATGACCACATTCTGCTTTTTAGGTGTTGAGAGCATTGAGTGAACATCCCTCACTCAACGCTATCTGTCTTAGCCATTTCTGATTCTTCAGCAACTTAAGCGTTGAGAGCATTGAGTGAGTATGTCTCACTCAATGCTTTATGCTTTAACTCATTCTGTATAAAGCTGTTGAGAGCATTGAGTGAGCACGCCTCACTCAATGCTTTCTGCTTTATCCGTATTTTTTTTGTTTTCAGAAATCAGTTTGAGTTCGACGAACTCATAAGTCAGTTTGACGAATAAGTAAAAACTCAGTTCGACGATTTTAGAGTTCAGCTTGACAATCAAGTGAAAGCTGAGATCGACGAACTCAGGACTTAGTACAACGAACTGTGAACTCAGTTCGATGAAATTTGACTTAGCCAAATTTCTAAAACTCCGAGATTAGTTCGACGAATGATTAACTCAGCTCGACGAACTTTGAGCTCAACTATTCATATATTTTGAAGCTAAGGCGTTGAGAGAGTGAGCTACACTAAATGCCTGTGGACTTAGCCACTTTTCAATTCATTTCTCTTCAGGCTTTGATTATATTAGCCTGACTCATAGCTTTTTGTTGTATGGCATTAAGTGAGTTGATTTCACTCAAAGCCTGTGTACTTAGCCACATTCTAAGCTTGTCACTTCATGGTATTGACTGAATAGTCTCTACTCATGGCTATAAGTCATCTGGAGGTGAGTGAATGATCTTCAATCAACACCTGTAGACTTAGATAGTTTTCTATCTTTCCACCACTTAGGTAAGAACTTACCTATCTTAGCCACTTAGGCTACCTGTCCCATCATTTCTTATCAGGACAATCTGTAATCATTAATATTGAACACAAGTTAGATCACAATATTTTTATACATTATTTGTTGGTCCTTCTTCAAATTTAGGACATTGGGATTAATGGAACCAACACTTGTCATTAAGTTCAAGATTTTTAAAGACTCGGCCATAGGTCCTTACATCATTTACTATTCTGAAGAATCTTTCATAGCAGCTAGCTATGCTCTCTTTCTTGGACTGCCTGAAAGCCTCATACTCTTGGTTCAGCATGGACTTCCTATGAGCTCTAACGTCTTCTATGCCATCCATGTAGACCACTAAAGTGTCCCACATCTCCTTGGAGTTCTTGTAGTGAACCAGGTTCTGAAAGGTAGAATCATAAATAACACTGACTATGATGTTCTACGCTCTCTTGTCCAAGGTGGCAAAAATGACTTCACCCTTGGTAATCTCTGAATATGTCTTAGGTGTCTGTATATTGGAATACAGAGCTAAGAATTTCATAGGTATAAAAGGTCCTTCTTTGACAATCACAGAGATCCTTGGGCCGCATGCTTCCATGAAGAGCCTGTCCCTCTCCTTCCAAATTCCAAAGCAATTCCTTTCTGTAGATAGGAAGTTCCATTGAACCAATCTCCATATGGTTCTCTTCTGAATCCATAAGTGTACTCTGAATGCTACCCTTAGAGATCTACTCATACTGTTAGGACTTTCTTGAGCAACCTCTCTCTGATACCACTTGAAAGTATTTGATTTCTAGGGTAGCTAAACACCAAGCAGGGGGGGGGGGTGAATATGTTTTTAAGTTTTTTTACTTTGTTTAAGACTTTATCTATGTTAATGTCTATTGTGATTAGTTAGTATTACTTTCAAGATGATCACACACATCACATAGATGGTTTATAGTGGTTCCCATGAGTATGGGTACGTCCACTGCCCCTGCCTCCTTTCTAATTGTGTGTTAGACAAGGCACTTCACCAAAACCTCAGCTCCTAATAGCTTACAACATGATCCTGTAGGACCACTCAGTCTCCTCCAAGACCTACAGCTCGGGCACAAATTCCTATAAATCAGGGATCAAAAGGTTATCTATCTGAGGCCAAATAGCCCTACCACTCATATTAGGAGGATAGATGTACCTCGGATCGAAAGGATCCTACAACTCAGGCACCAGTGCCCTATAACTCAGGCCAAAGTGCTACACTTAGATCCAACCTGGAGCCTACAACTCATATTCACACTTGATTCCTACCACTCAGATTTATACAAAATCCTACACTTGGGCTTTATAAATTGGCTTACAACTCAGATCTAGAAAGATCCTATATAAAATTAGGTCTGCTGATGTTGAATAGACAATAGAGAAATGATCTATGTGTCTTCCTCCTTCTATCAAGAGAAAACTCAGTCCAGATTACTTCTTTGCAGCTCCAAAAAATATTCTTCAGGATAAGCTCTACTTGGGTTGTGAAGTAACTGCAGCTGGAGTAGGCCTTGGCTGCTTTTATCCTAGAGAATTATCTCTGACCTTGTTTTTGACGGTGTTGATCTCATCAGTTATATTACTGAACTTTTGGATCAGTCAATTTACACTTCTGCTTCGAGCTTTGTAATAATGGCGCGGAAGAAGAAGAAGTTGCGCCGCTTTGCGAAAGGGCAAACCCTAAAAATTGTTCTCTTCTCTCCCGATCTAATTCCTTTTGTTATCCCTCGTCCAACGACTCTTTTCAACTGTGGGCCTAGTTTTAATTACTGATTTACAACCTTACTTTTACAGAATAAATCATACAATAGGCCGCCAGCACCATTAGTGGTGGACTGCATCTTTTCTGCAATGAATTTGAGATCCGTTGACTATAGTTGACTTTTGCTGACATTGACATCTATGTACTTCGCCAAATTCTCAGTTCCAACTCAGAAGTTGAGGGTGTTGAGTGAATGGACTTCACTCAATACCTCTAGACTTTACCAATTCTTCTGCCTTGCTTAGGCATTGAGTGCTTTGAGTGAATTGGCTTCACTCAATGCCGCTGGACTTGGCCAATTTATTCTGCACTGTCAGACGTTGAGTGCGTTCAGTGAATCATCATTGTTGGATACATTAGAGACAATTGATCACTGAAGTATAATCCTGTATTATAAAGGCTGATGTAGGTTTCTTGAGGGACCTGAGGTAGAAGATTGGGTGAGAATGGCGTTATAGTCAGAAATAAAGCAAGACCGGTTGCAAATGGATATAGACAAGAAGGCGGTATAAAATTTGATCAAACCTTTGCACCAATGGCTAGGTGGGAAGCTACAAGACGCATCCTGGAAAATGCAGCCTACAAAGGATTCAAGATATACCAAATGGAAGTGAAGTTAGCCTTCCTTAATGGTAATCTCAAATAAAGGGTCTATATTGAGCAACTGTCACAACCCGCATTTTCTTCACAGTAAAGGGTATATCAGAGAAAGAGAAAATATGCATCATGATGCCACGTCAGCAGAGGATAACTACAGATGCTGAGGCCATACTCCAACTAAACACCTTTATAAGAGATTTATAAGTTATTTAATGAAAATGCAGTTCAAGTTAAACAGTTAGTTGTATCCCTCGGCTCAGTGGCTCAACTAGTCCACTAGAAAAATATAGTTATACACTGCAGAAATACGTTAATTAGGTTGAATTAATATCCTACATGAGTATAAACATCCCCGGAGGACAACTCTTGATAAGTAATACTTTAGATTTACTTATAATAGTAAAAGTAGCTTTTACGAGCATTTAAATATAGTGATTTAGGCCTTTAAATATGGCATGCATGAAGTATTTATTGTAGTTTTTATATTTTAAAATACCTAACAGTGGAACCTAACATAAAGCCATCCCAGAGAGCAAGTATAAAAACCCAAAAAAGGGGCAAAACTCAACAGATTAGGTGAGTACTAAATAATTCAAAAGAAAACCACCAGTGGGCATCAACAACCGGACACGAACCCACTGGAGGTATTTATGTCTATACTAACAAGGAAAATGCATAACTACCTCACTATAGTGAGGAAAACCACTACAACATAGCAGTCCACTACGAAACACCCAAAGTTAGCCGCACAACCGGCTACTACCCTGAACCTGAGGCATTCAAAGAAGAACACCATAAAAAGAAAATACAGGTGGCAAAGGAAAATAATCAAGTAATAAGTACAAAGACAAGAGAGGGTTTACTAAACCCGAGTAAAAGAAATGGTGAAAACCACAGCTGATTAGCCAAATAAATATAAGTAGAGTAAAAGTCTATAATGATGTAGTTAATTAAATAAATGCACCAAGTGCGGAACGAAGCCATGCTTCGACAAAATCTGAAAGGATTAGCATAATAGCATAAACTGATCTAAGAAGTAAACTAAGCACAAAAAAACTCGAAAACATGGATCATTAACACTTGGTAATATCAACCAGGCTGGAGTCGTTGACCAATTGTCCCACACCAGGCTCCCAGACACAAATGTCTCAAAAAAAGAAGGCCCTGCAGTGGTGACCATTTGTACAAATCCAAACCAACAGTCCTACAAAAACAGAGACGAAACATCCTCTAAGTGTAATGATCCACAAACCGACGTCCAGTTGGTGGTCCTTTATCCACCGCCAACCTTCACAGCCGAAGAAACATCAAATCCTAACCAATTCCCAAGTCTAAACCCAAAGAAAAACTTAAACAAGTCTTAAAACCACTCTAAGGAACAAATACAACGAATTGGGCCAAAAATTAGAAAAAATAATAAGTCCTGGCCAAATTTGTCGAAAATCACCAAGTCCGGCGATAATTCTGCGAGTATACTCGACATACACAATGATACTCGTAGAATCGGCGAAAAGGACTTGGCGACGAAACTTTACCCGACGATACTCGACTATCAATACTCAACAAAATTACCTACCTAAACCCACCAAATTTTACTTGGGTCATTAGCCTATACTTGATGGTTTGGCCGAAAATCTGCTCTACCCTAGGGGCTCTTCCATGGATCATTCTACACTACTCCTATTCTCTAAGAAAGGAGGAAAGAAAGGAAGGAAATGACAAGAAATAAACATGCAAGGTGGGGGGGAATCCACTTGCCTCGAAACTCTAGAGAAACGCCCTCTCGCGCCGCTTCAAGGATTCGTCGTAGAAAGGCTCTTGCAACGTTTCTTGAAACTTTTGGAGGGTAAAAGGAGTCAAAAATACTAACCCTAACATTTAAAATTAGAGGAATCGGGAAAAGTTTAACGCGATCGCGAAGCCCTCGCCGAGAGCTTTCTGAATCTCTACTCTATTAGCGAAACCAACCATCAGAGCTACCTCAACCGCGGGCCAAAAGCTCACCCTGTCCGCCGCCCGTCTTCCGCGAAAATGGCGTCGTCCGGTTTTGTAAGGAGATGAATAGTATGGGTAGTGTTTCGATTTACGCATTCTATTTATATATAAATATACTATATCATTAATTAATTATAATAATATAATAACACATTGCAGACCATATAAATTAATCCCAAAATGATCTGAAATCCAAAACAACTAAGAATTTAAGGAAATTTGCACCGGAGCTAATTACCAGTCCTATGAATCTAACAATGAATTCTAAATTCACATACGACAAACTAAATTCAGGCATGCACCTCCCGAAACCAAAACACAAGCATCCCCAAAAAGACTCCACCCAGTCAACAAAATAGAACCGGCTAGCAAGGGAATCTTGCAAACAGGCTAAACCCAGCCACACTGGAAAACCTAAAGAGCAAAACTAGCTCTAACCACCGCACATGTCAAATACGTATCAACGTGTTGGGTACATTGGAATATATGTACCTGATTTGAAGAAGCCTCACCCAACTCAATAATATACATCAAGGTGTATTTGATGGGTTTTGAGTTTATGTGTGCAGGTTAAGTAATTGCAAGGAAAGCTTAAAAGTTTCTAAGTCCATGTGTCGACACCTAGAAGAAAAGTGTCGACACTTAAGAAGGCTTGTGTCGACACCCAGAGAAGCTGTGTCGACACTTGGAGTAATTGTGTCGACACCAGGAAGCAGAGTTGACACCAGAGGAAAAGTGTCGACACATACAGGAATTGTCAACACTCAATGAAGAAATGTCTAAAGAATCAGTGTCGACACATACAGGAAGTGTAGACACTCAATGAAGAAATGTCTAAAGAATCAGTGTCGACACTTTGAAGCAGTGTCGACACCCAGAGGAACTTTGTCGACATCAAAGGTGTCGACACTAGGAGGCTGTGTCGACACTTAGCAAACATCAACAAAGTTCAAGTACAAGTGTCGACACTAGGAGGCTGTGTCGACACTCAGCAAAAGTCTCAACACATGAAGAATGTGTCGACACTGGGAGGCTGTGTCGACACTGAGCAAACTTCAACAGAGTTTAAAGTACAAGTGTCGACATAATGAATAATGTGTTAACACTCAGTAAAAGGTTCAACACAGAAGGCATGTGTCGACACAAAGAAGATGTGTCGACACTTAACAAGTTCAACACAAGAAGATGTGTCGACACAAAGGAGTTGTGTTGACACTTTGCAGAATTCAACTAAGTACTAAAGAACAAGGAGTTGTGTCGACACACAATATCAGTGTCGACACATTCTGAAGAAGAAGTGTCGAGAAGTAGTTTCTACAACACAAGGAGTTGTGTCGACACCATGAAGGCTAGTGTCGACACTTAGTCTACTTGTGTCAACACTTGGTCTATTTGTGTCGACACTTAAAGACTGACTGTCTTGACACTTTCAGACAGTTACAGAAAATTCAAGAAGTGACTGTATGACTTGACAACTGCCATTCCAACCGGTCTACTAATACTGTCAGAACTGTCAGAAGATCGTTAGAAACCGGATCAGCCGGTCACCATGAAGAAGGCTTATATAAAGGCTTATTTCTTCAACAGAAAAAAAAACATAAATCTGTAGAAGATTTGCACCTTTGACAAGCTGAGCATATTCCATCTTTAATACACTTAACTTGAGGACCATTCCTCACTAACTCTTTACTATAGAGTTGGCCAATTGTCTTGTAGTTAAGATGGGCTAGCCTCTTGTGCCATCTGTATTAAGGATGGGATATGCTCAGCTTGTCAAAATGGCAAGCAGACTAGATCCACCTTTAATAGCATTGAGAACAAAGATGCTGTGAGGTGCTTATACCTCTTGTATATGGATCTCTTTGGTCCTATGCCAGTTCACAGCCTAGGTAGGAAGGTCTACACATTTGTGGTTGTAGATGACTACTCAAGGTTTTCCTGGGTGTTCTTCCTTAGACAGAAATCTGAAACTCCAAGTATCTTATACAGCTTTGTTAAACAAATTCAGAATGAATTGGACAGTACAGTGGTCAAAATCAGAAGTGACCATGGTACTGAATTTCAGTCTGATAGTATGACAAAACTGTGTGAAGAATTTGGAATTTTTCAGGAATTTTCTTCACCTAGAACACCTCAGCAAAATGGCATTGCTGAAAGGAAAAATAGAACCTTGATAGAGGCTGGTAGA
Source organism: Platanthera guangdongensis (assembly GCA_039583875.1). Lineage (NCBI taxonomy): Eukaryota > Viridiplantae > Streptophyta > Magnoliopsida > Asparagales > Orchidaceae > Platanthera > Platanthera guangdongensis. The sequence continues at coordinate 131,871,377 of CM077162.1, read as the reverse complement.
ACCCTATTAAGTGACACATCTCTCCCTGAATATTTCTGAGCTGAGGCAGTAAACACTGCATGTCATGTAATTAATAGGGCTACTATTACCAAGAGCCACAATAAGACCCCCTATGAGATTGTGAAAGGCAGAAAACCAAATCTATCCTATTTCAGGATCTTTGGTTGTAAATGTTATATACTTAACAATGGTAAGTCTTACTTAACCAAGTTTGCTGCCAAATCCCAAGAAGGGATCTTTGTTGGGTACAACAACAACAGTAAGGCTTATAGGGTCTACAACTTGACTACTTAAGTTGTAGAAGAGTCTGTTCATGTAGTTTTTGATGAAGTCAGACTCATTAACAATGAATTGTCTAGTAGTATTTGCAGCTCTACAGGTGTGACTGAGAAGATGGATAAGCTCACTATAGAAGAAGGTCCCACTGCAAGTCAGCAAGTAGAAGAAGGTGGCTACTATCCAGGGGGAGTACTAGATACACCTGATGCAGAGGAAGACCAAGGGGTGCAGCAAGTTGAAGAGAATGAAGGTGTACAACCTGAAGACAGGTTGCCTCCAACAAATAGACATCTAAAAGATCATCCAGCCAATCAAATTATTGGTGATCTCAGACATGGGGTACAAACAAGGAGCAGGAATCTAAGTTCAGTTCTCTACTCCAGCTTTCTATCCCAAGTAGATCCAAAGAAATTTGAAGAAGCAATCCAAGACCCTCATTAGATTAAGGCAATGCAAGAGGAGCTGAACCAGTTCAAGAGATGCAAGGTCTGGGAGCTTGTTCCTAAACCCAAGGACCACAACATTATAGGAACTAAGTGGATCTTTAGGAACAAGATGGATGAACATGGAGTTATTGTGAAGAACAAAGCTAGACTGGTTGCTAAGGGATATAGGCAGGAAGAAGGTATTGACTTTGATCAAACCTTTGCTCCAGTAGCAATACTGGAGGCCATAAGGATGTTTCTTGCCTATGCAACCTATCAAGGGTTCAAGGTATACCAAATGGATGTTAAGTCAGCTTTTCTGAATGGAAATCTGAAGGAAGAAGTCTATGTGGAACAGCCATCGGGTTTTGTTGATTCTACTAAACCAAAATTATGTTTATAGACTTAGGAAGGCTTTGTATGGGTTAAAGCAAGCCCCTAGGGCTTGGTATGAAACCCTGTCTAGTTTCCTCATTGAGAATAAATTCACAAGGGGGAAAATAGACAAGACTCTATTCCTTAGGGAATCCAGAGGCAAGATCATCTTAGTCCAAATATATGTAGATGACATCATATTTGGGTCTACAGAAAGTGGTCTTTGCAGAAAGTTTGCAAAACTAATGCAAGGACAGTTTGAAATGAGCAGTATGGGGGAACTTAAGTTCTTCTTGGGTCTCGAAGTTAGACAGACTGAGGATGGTTTATCCATATACCATTCTAAGTTCACCCTAGAGTTGATAAGGAAGTATGGTATGGAATCATCCAGTACCATGAAAACTCCTCTGGGGTCAACAATGTATTTATGCAAAGATGATGCAGGGAAACCTGTAGATGAAACCTTGTATAGAGGGATAGTTGGCTCCCTACTTTATTTGACTGCAAGTAGACCAGATATCATGTACGCTACATGTGTCTGTGCTAGGTACCAAGCTTGCCCTAAAGAATCTCATTTGACAGCAGTGAAAAGAATTCTGAGATATCTTAAGGGCACTCCTTATCTAAGCCGTTGGTACCCTAGGAATAAAGATTTTGAACTGACAGGTTATTCAGATGCAGATTTTGCAGGCTATAAGAAAGATAGAAAAAGTACAACAGGTACCTGTCAATTCCTAGGTGGAAGGCTGATATCATGGAGTAGCAAGAAACAAACAAGTGTGGCTATCTCCACAGCAGAATCAGAGTATGTTGCTGCAGGAAGTTGTTGTGCTCAACTTCTATGGATTCAACACCAGCTAGAAGATTTTGGTATTCAAGTAAGTAGAACACCTCTATTTTGTTATTCTACTAGTGCTATTTCTATTGCAAACAATCCTGTCTCCCATAGTAGGACTAAGCACATAGAAATAAAATACCATTTTCTAAGAGAACATGTGGAAAAAGGATATATTTCACTAGAGTATATTAGTACAGATAATCAGCTAGCTGACATGTATACTAAGCCCTTAGATGAAATCAAATTCAATAAATTTAAAATTGAATTAGGTATGATAAACTTAGAATAGTTTACAAAAATGGCTAAGTAAAATGGTGTCGACACACAAAGTTGTCTGTGTCGACACAGAAAAGTGGTGTCGACATTTCAGAGAAATGGTGTCGACACATCTAGGAAGTCGGTGTCGACACTTCAGAGAATCAGTGTCGACACATGCAGCGTAGGTGTCAACACATCCAGAGTGGTGTCGACAATTAGGATTTACACTAAATTAGACTAGTATAGTCTAGACTAAGTGTCGAGCTAAGCGGTGTCGAAACATAAACAAGTGTCGACATATATATTCTGTCGACTATACTTGTGTCGACACATTGTTGTCGAGACATTATAAGTAAGTGTCGACACTTTTCAACAGTCTCGACACAATTTAAGTATTTTGACGCGCCCTTTCATCTTCGATTCTAGAAAGGTATAAATAGGTTCTCGCAATTGTTTGTCGACACGCTCACCAAAGTTTCGAGACCAAACTTGTGTGTCGACACCTCTCTTCTCTAAATTTGAATTTCTTCAAACCCTAATGGCACCCAAGCTAGAAGAGAACATTAGCGAAGGATATGAACTCGTGCGACACGCATTTGATGACGCGGAACCTGAGATCAAAGGCGTGATAACCCTAATAGAAGAGACTGGGTTAGAATTTCTTGTATCAGAACCGATCAAGATATGGAAGAAGGAAGTCCTCCAATTTCTGAATGGAGGAACTCTAGATGAATCAGGACTTAAGATTAAGTCCAGAGTTCATGGGGCAAAGGTGAAAGTCTCTCCTAAAAGTCTACGAAAAGTTCTTCAACTACCAAGGACAAAGGAAGAGGAAGATGTATTTGCTTCTAAGACAAGAGAAGCATTGAGATGGTGTGGACTAGATTCAAACTTGAAAATAGGATCTGTGTTCAATAGAAAGGGAATGAATATGCAAGGTAAGTTTCTATCTGAGATTGTGGGCAAGGTCATACTGAGCAAGCCTGGTGGGCATGGCAGAATTTTAGCTCACATGTTCAGTCTAATGACCAGGATTATCTTCAAACTAGAAACTGATTGGTCTGCAGTTGTGTTTGAGAAGATAAAAGAGAGTATGAAGAAGCCCAATTTGGGAAGAATTCTGAGTTTATACCTAGCTGGTAGTATACCAGAAGTGATGAATCAAGCAGCTGGATCTAAAATTAACCACGTGAGGAGAATGGATTTGAGAATCTTCTCTAGGTGGGATAGAGTACTGACCAAAGAACTGTCATCTCCAGTAAAGGACACACCTCAGAAAAATAAGAAGAAGACAGCCCCTATGGCTCAAGAATCCTCAAGCAGCTTTGAAGAGCAAGTTTTTTTTACTCCTGATGAGGAAGAAACTGGAAATGCTGGATAATCTCCAGCAAGACAAGAAGATGTAGAGAGGCAGGGGGAGCAACCCTCAGCAAGCCTAATTCACCAGGATTCAATCCAGGGGGAGCCTCTACTTGTGGAAGAGCCAACTCCACTAGAGAGTGAACAAGCTACTCAGACCATACTTGAGGTAATAACTGAAATCAACCAATTAGATTTCCTTGTTGAGAATGAAGTTATGACTGACACATTATCTGATGTTAATCAGCAACCTCAGATTCTTAGTCAACCTCAGGATGTTGTCATAGAGGACACATCTGTTGCTGATCAAGTGGTTGATGATATAAGAGATTCTCCACCCCATCCTCAATAGGAATTTACTTTAGAAGAACTGTTCCCTGACCTTCTCCAAACTGACTTTGAGAGAGAAAAAGCTGTTGCTGAGGGGGAGAAAGTAATTATTAAGGGGGAGCATGTGGAGATTGAAGAAGAAACTGCAGGCAAAGAAACTGAGAAGCCAAAGGATGCTGAGCAACCACCATGGACTGAGAAGGATTCACATCCTCGTCCTAAAGACAGAGTGGATATTGCTAGCACTTCTGCATCAGAAGATGAAGAAACTGCTAGAGCCAAGAAGAGAAAGTTCCAAGTCTTTAAGAGAAAGAGCCGGAATTATAAGAAAGCCTTACAAACAATTGCTCCACAGTCTGCCCCATCTACTGACTATAGTTCATTGATGGTGGCTTTACAGTTTAAGCTTGATGAGCAAAGGCAAGCTCTGGAAAAATATGTGGATGAAGGGAATAAATCTCTGCAGTTTGATCTTGCACAAGACATCAAATCTATCAGATTTGAAGTAAATCTTAACAAGAAGGAAATGACTGACTGCTTCCATAAGGGAGGCAATGTAGTTGTCTATCTGGCCACACATCAAGAGAAACTCAAGACAAAACTTGATGAGCTAGAAGTGAAGCAAGGCTATGTCCTGGAGAACCAGATAAGAATGAATGATAATTTGACTGCTTCACATAATGCAATAGTAACTGAAATGAAGAATATGGCTACTGCTCAGACTACAGCAAGTGCTACTGACAAGGCTGAATTTGACAAAGCATTGCAAGAGAGCCTCACTGCTGTTAAAACTACTATAGAAGACTCTCAGAAGGCAATTACTGACAAGCTCCAAAGATTAAAGCCTTTCTATAAGGATGGAGTAAACTATCTGAATGCACAGATAAGGTTCCAGAAAGATGATCTGAGGGATCACATTGAGAGAGAAGTCATAAAGGGGGAGAGGGTATTAGTCAAGGCGGGCTCTGATCATGCCAAATGGATTTCAAATTCAATCAGAGCCACCCTTGGATATCCACCCTTATGTGATGATGACAATGTTGCAGAGTCTGGTATTAATCCTGCATATCTTGGAGGAGAGCAAGCTGAAGTAGATCAGGTAATATACCCTCCAGCCGACTTTGATATGATACATCAAGAGATACAGTCCATGTATAGCCCTCCTGAGGGAAATCAGAATGTCATCATAGAGAAAGTAGTTCAGCCAGTGCCAGAGGCAATTCTGAAAGAACAAGAGGCCTTATTAAAGGAACAAGAGACTCAATTGTCTAAGAAAGGATTCAGAGAGCAAGCTGAATTGAGACCTAATTTTGAACAATAGAGCCCCACTTCCAGGAATATCATTTTGACTGCATGGAAGGCTGCTAAAGATAATATTCTGGATAGAGGCAAATGGTACTCTGAACAAGAATGGATGAAACATGAGAACAAGCAAGAGGCTATTGTTCAATATAGAAGAAAGGCTAAGATGGGAAAGCAACCTCCTACTGCACATCAGCCTAGCAAGTACTTCCCAAAGCCTTATCATTATTTTGAAAGGCAGAAGATCAAGGCTGAAGAGCAGAAAAAGAAAGATCTTAAAGGGAAGAAGCCTACTGCTGCTGAAGATACTGAAGCTCAAGTTCAAGCAAAGATTCAACCTGGAAAAGGGATTGTATTCAAGGAGCCAGAGCAGCCTTAGGATAGAAATTTTTCTTAAGTTTACTATGTGTAATCAGTTGCATTCAACTTTCTGTAAACTTTTGAATAATGGAAATGTCGAAGTTGTTAGAACAATGTGATATGTGTTAAATCTATTACATTACTGTTCTGAGATATTTGTGTATACATGTTTTGTTTATACATGTTTATGTAGTTACCCTGTCATTTAATATTGTTTTACATCATACTGTGAATTTGTTATGTATGGTGTATATCATTGACTAAGGGTTATGACTTCTCCAAATAGGGCGAGATTGTTAGGTACATTGGAATATATGTACCTGATTTGAAGAAGCCTCACCCAACTCAATGATATACATCAAGGTGTATTTGATGTGTTTTGAGTTTATGTGTCCAGGTTAAGTAATTGCAAGGAAAGCTTAAAAGTTTCTAAGTCCATGTGTCGACACCTAGAAGAAAAGTGGCGACACTTAAGAAGGCTTGTGTCGACACCCAGAGAAGCTGTGTCGACACTTGGAGTAATTGTGTCGACACCAGGAAGCAGAGTCTACATCAGAGGAAAAGTGTTGACACATACAGGAAGTGTCGACACTCAATGAAGAAATGTCTAAAGAATCAGTGTCGACACATAATGGAAGTGTCGACACTCAATGAAGAAATGTCTAAAGAATCAGTGTCGACACTTTGAAGCAGTGTCGCCACCCAGAGGAACTTTGTCGACATCAAAGGTGTCGACACTAGGAGGTTGTGTCGACACTTAGCAAACATCAACGAAGTTCAAGTACAAGTGTCGACACTAGGAGGCTATGTCGACACTTAGCAAAAGTCTCGACACATAAAGAATATGTCGACACTGGGAGGCTGTGTCGAGACTCAGCAAACTTCAATAGAGTTTAAAGTACAAGTGTCGACATAATGAAGAATGTGTTGACACTCAGCAAGAGGTTCAACACAGAAGGCATGTGTCGACACAAAGAAGATGTGTCGACACTTAACAAGTTCAACACAAGAAGATGTGTCGACACAAAGGAGTTGTGTCGACACTTAGCAGAATTCAACTAATTACTAAAGAACAAGGAGTTGTGTCGAAACACAATATCAGTGTCGACACATTCTGAAGAAGCAATGTCGAGAAGTAGTTTCTACAACACAAGGAGTTGTGTCGACACCATGAAGGCTAGTGTCGACACTTAGTCTACTTGTGTCGACACTTGGTCTATTTGTGTCGACACTTAAAGACTGACTGTCTTGACACTTTCAGACAGTTACAGAAAATTCAAGAAGTGACTGGATGACTTGACAGCTGCCATTCCAACCGGTCTACTAATACTGTCAGAACTGTCAGAAGATCGTTAGAAACCGGATCAGCCGGTCACCATGAAGAAGGCTTATATAAAGGTTTATTGCTTCAACAGAAAAAACATACATCTGTAGAAGATTTGCATCAATCAGTTGAAGTGATCAGAAGATCTAAGAAGTTGGAGAGAGAGAGCTCCTTCTAAGAAGACAGCTGTTGGACCAGGCTGTGAAGAGAGTTTCAGATTGAGATCTGATTCTTAAGTCAGCAGTGATTGAAGATCATCTTCATAGAGTTTCAACCCTACTGTGTTCTAATTAAAGAAGCTTTGAAGAAAGCCAAGGGAGGTTGATCTCAGCAAAGTTCTTCCAAGAACTCATCAAGAAACCTATCATCTCTTCTCTCTCATTCTGAGTTGTGGGCATATACTTTGTAATTTTAATTTCTTGTAGGATCCTAAGGGATATGAGTTGTAAGCCTGAAATTATAAAGGCTGAGTGGTAGGGCCTGTGTGCCTGAGTGTAGGAGATTCATTTCTCTGAGTGTAGGCCTTGTTGAGGGCTGAGTGTAGGCCTTGTTGAAGGCTGAGTGTAGGTCTTGGTGATGACTGAGTGGTAGGGCTTTTGAGCCTGAGTTGTAGGAGTGGGATCACTCTGTGCTGTAGGAACCTATTTGGGGTTCTGAGTGTAAGATCTGAGGATCTGAGGAATAGTGGAGAAGTTGGGCCGAATCTAGTACACTACTAGATAGGCGAAGGGGGAAAGTGGATGTACCCAGATCTTGGGGAACCACTATAAAATCTGTGTGTTCTCTGTGTGTGCTTTATTCTGTGATTACTGTGATGTATTGCTGTGAAGAATTGCATATAATTCTGTGTGTCTGGCTGTAAAGTTTAAAAAGATTAAGTGCACCTATTCACCCCCCCCCCCTCTAGGTGTTTAGACACTAGTTCTTTCACAACGTTAAGCCTTGATGCCAAAATTACGCCACTACTGGAATAAAATTAAGAACCAAAAAATCACATGCCAAACCCTTTAATGCTGAGAAAATGCGGGTTGTGACAGCAACCCTTTGGTTTTGTTGATTCTAATAAACCTACTCATGTTTATTTGTTATTAAGAGCTCTCTATGGATTAAAATAAGCCCCAAGAGCTTCATATGAAACTCTGCCTAAGTTCCTTCTGGAGAAAAATTCTCAAGAGGGAAAATATACAAAACACTATTCCTAAGGGAAGACAAAGGCAAGACCATCTTAGTACAAATATATGTTGATGACATTATAATTGGTTCTACTGATGAGTCACTTTGCACTAGGTTTGCTAAAATTATGTAAGGCAAGTTTGAGATGAGTAGCATGGGTGAACTCAAGTTTTTATTGGGTCTCCAAGTTAAGCAAACTATAGATGGACTGTTAATTAGTCAGTCAAAGTTCACCAAGTAGTTAATCAAGAATTATGGCATGGAAATAACCACTTCAATGAGAACTCATATGGGGTCCAATATGTCTTTAGACAAGGATGATGCTGGAAAGCCAGTTGATATCACCTTGTATAGGGGCATAGTGGGATCACTGCTCTATCTAACAGCCATTAGTCCAGACATAATATATGTTACTTGTGTCAGTGCTAGGTATCAAGCATGCCCAAAGGAATCTCACTATATAGTAGTCAAAAGAATATTGAGATATCTAAAGGGTATACCTAATCTTGGTGTATGGTATCCCAGGAATAGTGATTTTGAACTAATAGGCTATTCAGATGAAGATTATGGTGGCTATAAAGAAGACAGGAAAATCACTTCAGGTTCATGTTAATTCCCTGGGAGAAGACTAGAGTCATGGAGCAGTAAAAAGCAAACAAGTGGAGAAATATCCACGGCTGAATCTGAATATATTTCAGCTGGAAGTTGTTGTGCACAATTGCTTTGGATTCAACAACAGTTACAAGATTACAACTTATAGCTAAGTAAAATTCCATTTTTTGAGATTCTACTAGTGCTATTTCTAATACAAACAATCCTATTTCACATAATAGAACAAAACATATTAAAATTAGATATCACTTTATCAGGGAGCAAGTAGAAAATGATGATATTGGTATAGAATTTGTTCCAACAAATAAACAAATTGCTGATATTTTACTAAGCCCCTAGAAGAAGAGAAATTTAATTTCTTTAAGTTTGAACATGGAATGTTGAATCTTGAGTAATTGATGCATATATAAAAACTGATAATAATAAAATAATTAGTTTTAATTATGTTTACTCATTTAGATATTAAGGGTAGACCACATAAATGTCAAGTATCTACATTTAAGAAAACAAAATTTTGACTAAATCAAAAGTTGTGTCGAGACATCTTAGAAAGTCTCAGGATAGCAGAAAGTGTATCGACACTGCATAACTGCAAAGTGTCGAGACACTAAAACAAGTGTGGAGACATTAAGGGTGTTGAGACAATAAGGTATGTATCGAGAGACATAATCCTTATGTCCACCTGTGTCGACACATCTCGACGGACAACTTTTCCATGTGTCAACATTAGGTATTTATTGAAAAAATTAAGAATAGTCTAAATACAGCCTATCTTTTCATCTTCAGGAAAGATTAGACTATAAAAAGGGTGTGGGAGTAGGAATCGACTACGCATTCTTGATTTCTTGAGCTATTGATTCCAGAGTGTCGAGACATAAAACCCAGATCAGTTGACAGTTGCCAATCCTTTCTCTTCTCTCCAATGGCTCGTAAGATTGACGATAAAATTGTAGCATCCCGAATCTCACTAGGCCCCTTGTGCGTGTGTTTGAGCCAGGAGAGCTGACTTGGGCTCAGGGAAGTGCTGACAACTGGGAAGCATGTAATTGCCCAAATTCTGGGATTGGCAAATTTTTGGTGACACGTCTTGGGACACAGGCGTGTCCCAGGGCGTGTTCTTCTCGGGTGCGTAGCAGTCACGAGGTCGACAAAAATGGGTTCGATGAAGTGTTCGGGTGAGACACGCCCCGTATCACGGGCATGTCTGGAGTGTGACCTAGGGCGTGTCCTCATTTGTGTCGACACTCGAGACTTTGGTCGACGAAAATGGTTGACAGAGGGAACACGCCCAGTGTCACGGGCATGTCCCATCCGACACGGGCATGTCGGAGGGCCTGTGTTCCCTCTAGTCGATGACCAGCGCTCGACGATCGTTGAGTGTCATGTATGGCGTACACGACCTGTGACTCGATCATGTCACAGGGCGTGTCCCGCTCATCCTAGAGTATCTATCGTGTAGGTCGAAATATACTCGAGTAGGTGGAAAAGTACTCGAGTAAGAGGGGGTGACACGGGTGTGTCATCCCTGTGACACGGGCGTGTCCTATCCGGGTACTCGAGTAGTTGGTTTTCTCTCCAGTAAGTCCTCTCAAGTAGGTCTCGAGTGGGTTACATGCCCCGTGTCACAGGCGTGACTGGGCTGTCACAGGGCGTGTCCCGCTCATCCTCAAATAGCTCTCGAGTAGGTCAAAATGCACTCGAGTAGGTGGAAAGGTACTCGAGTAAGAGGGGGGTGACACGGGCGTGTCATCCCTATGACACGGGTGTGTCCTATCCGGGTACTCGAGTAGTTGGTTTTCTCTCTAGTAACTCCTCTCGAGTAAGTCTCGAGTGGGTTACATGCCCCATGTCATGGGAGTGACTGGGCCGACACGGGCGTGTCCCACCCGTTTGTCATGTCGAGTATTGAACCGACGCATAAAAACCGTCGTAACGCTTCGCCTAAGCAGGACACGGGTAAGGACACGGGCGTGTCCCTACCCGTGTCACTTTTATATAAAAGGGGAAGTGATAACCCTAGCCATTTTCACAACTCATTCCAGCCGTTTTTCTGAGAGAAACTCCTATTGAGAGAAGGAAGTCGCTGGATCTAGTTCTAGAGGAGAAGATCCGCCGTCGCCGTGGAAAATAAGATGCCGCCAAGAAGAGTTACACGATCTATGACCGGAAATAGTGGAAACTCCGGAAATGAGGTGAGATTCCTCCCCTCTCCCTTGGTGCTAGATTTTTAGTTATTTTCTTAGGAGAGATATCGACTCAAGAGAGTTTTGATGGAGAGAAGGAGTTTTCTATGGATGGCCATGCTAGGACATGTGTTCTATGTTTTAGATCTCTTCAACCTCCCCTTTCTCCTAGGTGATGATGGGTGGATGGTTTCATGAAGAATCATCGCCCCTTTGAGGATGAATAAGGAGGAGGATTTTCTGGAGTGATTTTGGAAGATCGACTTGAGGAGGAAGATGTACCGATGCCGTTCATTCCTCTTTAAGATGCGTGCAGAATCTGTATTCTGCGCGCAGTGATCTTCTTGGCCATTTTCATGTAGGATGTTGCCAGATATGGGCTTCCAACTAAACACGAGAGTTGCAGCCCTTGAAGATACCTTTCCAACAAGTGATTGCACGTCTTCATGCGAAGTGTGTAGCCACAGGAAAGTCTTAACGAACATGATGTCCAATAAATCCTGCATGCAAAAATTGTGTTCTGTATGCAGCGGACTACAAGGCTGATTTCAAATAGGATACGCTCAAATCTGGGTTCTAGGCTGAATATGAAAGTTGTAACCAATGGAAAGACATTTCCATCGAGGGGTTACGCATCTTAACTGGATTCCTGTAGTTTCGGGAATCTCCGGTCGAAGTTGTTGTCCATATTTATTCTGCACTTAAATTATGGGGTTTATATAATTTGAATTTGAATTCGGTGGAATCGATATTGCTAATTAACTCTAGAATTTTGATGGACTATTTTATGCTGACCACCGTAGTGCTATGAATGATAAATCTTGCTAATTAGATTTCATAAAACTGAATTGTGGAGCAAGCTTTAATGCATGATATGACTTGCTAAAATTGATAGATTATTATAAATGCGCACCATGTTTATAATATGATGAATGAAATGAATGGATACAAATTGGTAGATTATTAATAATGCGCATCATGTTTGTAATATGTTAAAACCATTTGGAATGACAAATAGAAGGATAAACCATGGCCATGAGCACGTATGATGGTTAGAATGAAATGTAGTAGTCCAATACTTAAAGTGTAGTCTCCCTACGGGTAGTATTGTGGATGGATGTAAGTGCAGTGTTGACCGTCACTAGTTGGGTTCGAGTTAAGATGAGGTATAGATGGATGGTTGGGCTGTGCCCTCGTGCTTACTTCCGAGGACCCTTCCATGCCACGGTGTCGTGGCATTTGCATGCGGTATGAGTCGACAAGCGGTGTCGTAATCCTGGGTTAAGGATAGTGTGGCAGGTCTATGGGCTCGCCGATTGTCACACCGATGGTAGTTGACAGTTAGACTTTTTGCGGTTGGGCTGTGTCCTCGGTGTTCACGTCCCGAGGCCCCTTCCATGCCAAGTGAACGGTTGGGCTGTGTCCTCATGCCTTCTTCCGAGGCCCCTTCTGGGTCACACCAGGCCAGTTCGGGCTGTGTTCTCGGTGCAGATCTACCCGAGACCCCGCTGGGCCAAAGTATGCATGGGATTTGCTGTTGTGTTCTTAGTGTTGAGGCGTACGAAGGCCTAGGTGAAGTAGTGTGGACACCCTCCTAGTAGTAGAGATGCCCACTCTATTGTCACCGCCTGGCCACGGCGGCTGATGCCTTAGAGGTTAGCTACATGCTCGAATAGTGGGAACTATAGTCTGTGTCGACATAGCAATTGCACGTGTGTGATTATGGATGAGTCAATGCATAGCATACATACCATTACATAGCATTACACAAACAAGACCCTAATCGTATAAGTTTGTATGAGCACTCTTATACGATGAGTTACTTTTAGGTAACCCGATCCTTAACTTATAAGCTTGTATGAGCATCCTTATAAGTTAAGTTACTTTCCTGCTGTAGTTTCTTGTACTTGTTGATTTACTAATTGCTCAAGTAGACTGCTAGTCTGTAATATTGTTATTCAAGTAGAACTGCTGGTTTGTAATGTTGTTATTGATGTACTATTACCACCTGCTTGTACCTACTTTACTACTTGTATTATACTTGTACCCTTGGTTCTTTCTACGCCCGGTGACGATGAGTCGCCGGGGGAGCGGATGTGAACCCACTTAGTATTTTCGACTAACGGTTGCTATGCATTCCTTTTTAGGAGGTCACCCCCCAGGTAGAGCAGCCGCAAACTTTGCAGCAGGACAGCCAGGCCAGGACGACAGGGCCTGAGGTGACGGTACCGTCTCTACCTTCGATTACAGATATGAGTGTTGTGAGATTTTGAGGATAGCCCATTTGGGCAATGTTGTAGATGTACTCTGATATTGAAGAAGCATGTTTTAACTTCTCTTATTTGATGTATTTGGACATATATGCTTAGTGTAGATTTGACTTCTTCTCTCTCTTTATATTATGGTTGGGTTGGCATGTACATATTGATATTGGTTGTAGCCGGCGGAATAAGCGTCTTGTGGTACATGTTAGCCTGTGTGCTAACGCTACCGCAAGGCGGTTGTTCTGGGCATAAGACCCCCTTCGTGCCGTGTTTTGCGATCCGGGAGGGGGTCTTACAAATGGTATTAGTTTGCCACGATCGTCAACTAAGGAAGTCATTCAACAATGGTACCACCCTCGTTCGATTAGTCAGTTTGCGGACAAACTTACTTAGCGGAAGCAGTGGTGTGCCCATATGTAATTTACACTAAGTTGTCCAACTTTGACCATAAGATTAGCCAACCTGACCTTAGGTACGATCTTTATACGTTGATCTCCTGAGGTTTGGACGACCCTAGGTATGTAAACCGATTGTATAAAGTCTTACGAGATCTCCTAGGGTAAGCACTTTTGTTTATAGCGGATATTGAATCTAGCGGAGATAATAAACATGATAGATTTCCTAGGGCAACCACTTTTGTTTAAAGCAAACTTGAGCTTGGTGGAGATAATGGATATGTTAAAGTGGTTGGAAGCGGGTCTGTTGGGTGTTCAGACAAGCGTTAAGAGACTCGCTGAAGGAGTAATTGAAGCACGATGGGGACTACGTGGAAGAAATTAAACATTCCACCTTAGTCTGCCTAAGTTTGTTCTAGGAATCTGGATTGACGCTTCACAATCTTTATACTTAGGTGTAATGGTTAGTCAGAAACTAGCCTATACTCTATTCGATACCGGTGCCACACAGTCGTTGGTGTGGCGGACTTCATTAAAAACCTATAAGGTGTACAATACTTTACTGGTGTAGCTCGACGAGTGCGTCTACCGGATGGCTCAGAGAGGATTGCAACCGCTAAGTGCGAGTTTGAGATATTCATTGAAGGAAAGGCATTTGAGACACCTGCCACAGTCATGCGAATGCCTGAGTTTGACATCATTTTTGGTATGGCGTGGTTGGACTGGCACTTTGCAAGGATTGATTGTGCAGAGAAACGAATCTACTTGAGACATGGAGACTCCGACGTCATCTTCCAAGGTATTAGCTTCACACCTCGCATATTGCTATCTTCAGTTAAGACAGTAAAAACCCATATGAAGGGGGATGAAGTCTTCATGATCTGGCTCGAGTTGAAGGAGATAACATTGGATATAAAAGACGTACGGGTAGTGCGGGACTTCCCCGAGGTATTTCCTGAGAAACTGCCAGGATTACCCCCGTATAGAGAGGTTGACTTCCAGATTAATCTAGTACCGGGAACCAAGCCGGTATCAAAGGTCCCTTACCGAATGGCCCCAAAGGAACTCGCAGCGTTTAGAGTTCAACTGCAAGAACTGGTGGAGTCAGGGTTCGTTCGACCCATTTCATCACACTGGGGAGCGATATTGATGCAGCATGGACACGTGATTGCCTATGCTTCAGGACAACTGAAGAAACATGAAATCAATTACCTGGTTCACGATTTGGAGCTTCGGAGTAGTGGTGTTTGACTTGAAGGTTTGGAGGCATTATCTATACGACGTCCATTGCGAGATCTTTTCAGATCATAAAAACTTAAAGTACGTTCATACACTGAAGGAGTTGAACTTGAGACAACGACGATGGTTAGAATTTTTATGCGACTATGAGTTCACCATAAACTACCACCCCGAAAAGGCGAACTCGGATGGCTGATGCGTTGAGTAGGAAAGTACCAGGCTCTGGCCCAGAGTCTTGGTTGATGAGTATGGAGTTGGCTCGGATGATGAGTATGGAGTTGGCTCGGATGATTGAGGAGATGGATATTACGTTGATATTTAAGGCTCCTTCGGCAGAGTATACAAAGTACTTCGCAAGCATTAGCATAGATTGTGATATCTGGGATCGAATCAGAGTGGAGCAAGGAATGGATACAGCTCTGGCCCATGCAATCAAGTCAATCGAAGATGGGACTACGGATGAGTATACACTAAAAGATGGCCTCGTTTATTTTCGTGGCCGGCTCTACATTCCCAAAGGCGGTAAAATCCGGGAGGATATCTTGAGAGAGGATCATTGCTCTCAATATTCAGTGCACCCGAGCATTGCTAAGATGTACGCCGACTTGCGGAAGACCATGTGTTGGCCGGGAATGAAGAAGGATGTCTGATATTTTGTTACACACTGTGAAGCTTGTCAAAGAGTGAAAGCAGAATGCAAGAGCCCTAGTGGTTTGTTACAATCGTTGCCCATCCCCGAGTGGAAGTTCGAGGATATCTTCATGGACTTCGTCCATGGGTTACCTCCCTCACGCTCCGGGAATGATTCAGTGTGGGTGAAAGTTGATCGCCTGACGAAAGTAGCCTGATTTATCCCAATGAAGAAAGAAGCTCATATGGATGTCTTAGTACGCCTCTTAGTGGAGCAATTCGTACGGTATCATGGCTTGCCTAAGACGATCGTGTCTGATCGTGATGCTCAGTTTACCTCCAATGAGTGGAAAGCGTTACAGGCGTATTTGGGCTCGCGCCTTACCTTCAGCACCGCGTTTCATCCTCAGAGGGATGGGAAATCTGAAAGGACCATCCGGACATTGGAAGATTTGTTGAGATTATGTGTGTTGAATAGAGGAGAGCCGTGGGAAAGGCTTTTACCATTGGTAGAATTCTCCTACAATAATATCTATCAAGCTAGCATCGGCATGGCGCCTCATGAAGCTCTTCACGGAAGGATGTGTATAACCCCTTTATCTTGGGTGCAATATGAAGACCCGAAGGCTTTGGGCATTGAATATATTGATGATACCGATGCGGCAGTTAGACTGATACGGGATCGCATGTTGGGGGCTCAAAGTCGACAGACGAAGTATTACAATGCAAGGCACCAGATGGTGTACTTTCAAGTGGGTGTTAAGGTCTTCCTGAAAATCCGACTGATGCATGGAGTGTCACGTGTGCGTGGTGTGAAAAAGCTCAGCCCAAGGTATGTTGGGTCTTATACTATATTGGAAAGGATTGGCTCATTGGCCTATCGGTTTGAGTTACCACCCAAGCTAGAGAACCTCCACGATGTGTTCCATGTGTCGTCGCTTCGAAAGGCGTTGTTGCGGCCCGATCAATACATCCCCATAACTGATGGTGCTGTGGCGTCTGATGGGTCTGTGTGACTAGAGCCGGTGCGGATCGTAGATAACGAGACAAGGATATTACACCACAAAAGTGTTCCTTTAGTGAAAGTGCTATGGTCTAATCATGGGAAGGAGGAATAGACATGGGATCCAATTGATTTGATGCAAAACCACTATCCGGTGTTGTTTGCTCAAGGTAATTTTATTTGACAACATAATATATTTTCTGTTATGCATTTCTCCCCATAGCCTTAGCCTGATTTCGGGGACGAAATCCTTTGTTTGTTTATAAGATTTGTAACGTCCCGAATCGCACTAGGCCCCTTGTGCGTGTTTTTGAGCCAGGAGAGCTGACTTGGGCTTAGGGGAGTGCTGACAACTGGGAAGCATATAATAGCCCAAAGTCTGGGATTCGCAAATTTTTGGTGACACGACCTGGGACACGGGCGTGTCCCAAGGCATGTCCTGCTCGGGTGCGTAGTAGTCGCGAGGTCGACGAAAATGGGTTCGATGAAGTGTTCGGGCGAGACATGCCCCGTGTCACGGGAGTGTCTGGGGCGTGACCTAGGGCATGTCCTCCATTGTGTCGACACTCGAGACTTTGGTCGACGAAAATGGTCAACAGAGGGAACATGCCTAGTGTCACGGGCATGTCCCATCTGACACGGGCATGTTAGAGGGCGTATGTTCCCTCTGGTCAATGACCAGCGCTCGACGATCGTCGAGTAGCTCTCGTGTAGGTCGAAATATACTCGAGTAGGTGGAAAAGTACTCGAGTAAGAGGGGGTGACACAGGCGTGTCATCCCTGTGACACGGGCGTGTCCTATCCGGGTACTCGGGTAGTTGGTTTTCTCTCGAGTAAGTCCTCTCGAGTAGGTCACAAGTGAGTTACAAGCCCCGTGTCACGGGCGTGAATGAGCTGTCACAGGGCGTGTCCCGTTCATCCTCAAGTAGCTCTCGAGTAGGTCGAAATGCACTCGAGTAGGTGGAAAGCTACTCGAGTAAGAGGGGGTGACAAAGGCATGTCATCCCTGTGACACGGGCGTGTCCTATCCGGGTACTCGAGTAGTTGGTTTTCTCTCGAGTAAGTCATCTCGAGTAAGTCTCGAGTGGGTTACATGCCCCATGTCATGGGCGTGACTGGGCCAACATGGGCATGTCCCACCCGTATGTCGGGTCGAGTTTTGAACCGACGCATAAAAACCGTCATAACGCTTCGCCTAAGCAGGACACGGGTAAGGACATGTGTGTGTCCCTACCCGTGTTACTTTTATATAAAAGGGGAAGTGATAACCCTAGCCATTTTCACTCCTCATTCCAGCCGTTGTTTTGAGAGAAACTCCTGTTGAGAGAAGGAAGTCGCTGGATCTAGTTCTAGAGGAGAAGATCCGCCGCCTCCGTGGAAAAGAAGATGCCGCCAAGAAGAGTTACACGATCTATGACCGAAAATAGTGGAAACGCCGGAAATTAGGTGAGCTTCCCCCCTCCCCCTTAGTGACTAGATCTTTAATTATTTTCTTAGGAGAGATATCAACTCAAGAGAGTTTTGATGGAGTGAAGGAGTTTTCTAGGGATGGCCATGCTAGGACATGTGTTCTAGGTTTTAGATCTCTTCAACCTCCCCTTTTTCCTATGTGATGATGGGTGGATGGTTTCGTGAAAAATCATGGACACTTTGAGGGTGAATAAGGGAGGAGGAATTTTTGGAGTGATTTTGGAAGATCGACTTGAGGAGGAAGATGAGCCGATGCCGTTCATTCCTCTTTAAGATGCGTGCAGAATCTGTATTCTGCACGCTGTGATCTTCATGGCCATTTTGATGTAGGATGTGTTCAGATCTGGGCTTTCGACTAAACACAAGAGTTGACGCCCTTGAAAATACCTTTCCAACGAGTGGTTGCACGTCTTCATACGAAGTATGTAGCCACAGAAAAGTCTGAACGAACATGACGTCCAATAAATCCTGCATGCAGAAATTGTGTTCTGTATGCAACGGGCTTCAAGGCTGATTTCAAATAAGATACACTCCAATATGGGTTGTGGGATGAATATGAAAGTTGTAACCCATAGAAAGACCTTTCCATTGAGGGGTTATACGTCTTCACCAGATTCATGTAGCTTCGGGAATCACTGGTCGAAGTTGTTGTCCAGATTTATTCTGCACTTAAATTCTGGGTTTTATATAATATGAATTTGAATTCAGTGGAATCGATGTTGCTAATTGACTCTAGAATTTTGATGGAATATTTTATGCTGACCAACATAGTGCTATGAATGATAAATATTGTTAATTAGATTTCATAAAACTGAATTGTGGAGCAAACTTTAATGCATGATATGACTTGCTAAAATTGATAGATTATTATAAATGAGCACCATGTTTATAATATGATGAATGAAATGAATGGATACAAATTGGTAGATTATTAATATTGCGCATCATGTTTGTAATATGTTGAAACCATTTGGAATGACAAATAGTAGGATAAACCATGACCATGAGCATGTATGATGGTTAGAATGAAATGTAGTAGTCCAATACTTAGAGCGTAGTCTCCCTACGGGTAGTATTGTGGATGGATGTAAGTGCGGTGTTGACCGTCACTAGTTGGGTTCGAGTTGAGATGAGGTACAGATGGATGGTTGGGTTGTGCCCTCATGCTTACTTCCGAGGCCCCTTCCATGCCACGGTGTCGTGGCATTTGCATGCGGTGTGAGTCACACCGACGGGAGTTGACGGTTAGACTTTGGGTGGTTGGGCTGTGTCCTCGGTGTTCACGTCCCGAGGCCCCTTTCGTGCCAAGCGAACGGTTGGGCTGTGTCCTCGTGCCTTTTTTCGAGGCCCCTTCTGGGTCACACCAGGCCAGTTCGGGCTATGTTCTCGGTGCACATCTACCCGAGACCCCGCTGGGCCATAGTACGTATGGGCTCCGCTGTTGTGTTCTTAGCATTGAGGCGTACGGAGGCCTAGGTGAAGTAGTGTGGACACCCGCCTAGTAGTAGAGATCCCCGCTCTACTGTCATCGCCTGGCCATGACGGTTGATGCCTGAGAGGTTAGCTACCTGCTCGAATAGTGGGAACTATCTGTGTCGACATAGCAATTGCATGTGTGTGATCATGTGTGAGTCATTGCATAGCATACATACCATTAAATAGCATTGCACAAACAAGACCCTCATCGTATAAGTTTGTATAGGCACTCTTATACGATGAGTTACTTTTATGTAACCCGATCCTTAACTTATAAGCTTGTATGGGCATCCTTATAAGTTAAGTTACTTTCCTGCTGTTGTTACTTGTACTTGTTGATTTACTAATTGCTCAAGTAGAACTGCTAGTCTGTAATATTGTTATTCAAGTAGAACTGCTAGTTTATATTGTTGTTATTCATATACTATTACCACATGCTTGTACCTGCTTTACTACTTGTATTATACTTGTACCCTTGTTCCTTTCTCCGCCCGGTGCTGAGGAGTCGCCGGGTGAGCGGATGTGAAGCCACTTAGTCTTTTCGACTAATGGTTGCTACGCCTTACATTTTAGGAGGTCACCCCACAGGTAGAGCACCCGTAGACTTTGCAGCAGGACCTCCAGGACAGGACGGCAGGGCCTGATGTGACGGTGTCGTCGCTACCGTCGGTTATGGATGTGAGTGTTGTGAGATTTTGATGTAGCCCGTTTGGGCAATGTTGTAGCTTTACTCTGATATTGAAGAAGCATGTTTTAGCTTCTCTTATTTGATGTATTTGGACATATATGCTTAGTGTGGATTTGACTTCTTCTCTCTCTTTATATTATGGTTGGGTTGGCATGTACATATTGATATTGGTTGTAGCCGACGGAACAGGAGTCTTGTTGTACATGTTAGCCTGTGTGCTAACTCTACCGCAAGGCGGCTGTTCCGGGCATAATACCCGCTTCGTGCCATGTTTTGGGATCCGGGAGGGGGGGGGGTTCTTACAAACATCTTTGAGGGATATGAGCTTGTTCGCAATGGATTCAACTCAGCAGATGAAGAAATTAAGAATGTAATAAGCCTAATCAAAGAAGCAGGTTTGGAATATCTGCTCTTTGAACCGACAAACATCTGTAAACGAGAAGTTTTAGAATTCTTCTCCATTGCTCATCTGAATTCAAACTTAGACAAGATCAAGCCTAAAGTGAATGGAGCAAAAGTTAAGATCACAACCAAGATATTGGACAAGGTTTTTCAATTACAAAGAATTGATCAGGAATATTATCTGAATACTGCCAAGACTGCAGAAGCATTGGAATGGTGTGGATTAGTCCAAACCACAAGGATTGGAAGCACACTGAACAAGAATGGAATGAATACCCAAGGCAAGTTCCTATCTGAGATAGTAGGAAAGGTGCTTCTGTGTAAAATATTAGCACATGACAGAATTTTAGGATCTATGTTTGAGAAAATAACTAGAATAATCTTCAAAGTCAGGACTAATTGGAGTAAAATAGTCTTTGACAAGATGAGAGAGTATCAAGAAGCCTAATATGGGCAGAATTATAAGTCTATACATGGTGCAAGCCATTCCTGACAGTACCAACCTAAAGATTGGCTCTAAAATAAATCATATGAGAAAAATGGATATGAGAATATTGGCAAGGTGGGATAGAGTGTAACATCTCTCAAACAACTAGACCCCTAAGATGGTTTTATCATGACTAGGTCATGACAAAACCCCATGAAGTCCAAGAAGACAAAGTGAATCTAGGAAAGATGCTGAGATAACCATGGTCTGCAAATAACACTTTCCAATTATCTAACCTAGGTTTTGACTTTAGGGACTCACCTTGACTCTTTTACCCCACCATAGCATACCTATCCCTTTGGAAGGTTCATTGGGTCACCAAGGAACCATTGGGTTCACTAAAAAGGTCAAGTTCACCAAAGTCAACCACAACCCCAAAATGGTCAAAGTGGCCTATCTAGGGCCAATGGACCTACAATTTGCCAAAATGACCACACCAAAACGTCTCTAACCCATTAAGAGGTC
Source organism: Platanthera guangdongensis (assembly GCA_039583875.1). Taxonomy (NCBI): domain Eukaryota; kingdom Viridiplantae; phylum Streptophyta; class Magnoliopsida; order Asparagales; family Orchidaceae; genus Platanthera; species Platanthera guangdongensis. The sequence continues at coordinate 131,850,040 of CM077162.1, read as the reverse complement.
CACTGGGTCACTAAGGACCCATTTGGGTCAACCCAAGTGGTCAAGTTGACCAAAGTCAACCCTATCCCTAAAGTGATAAAAGTGTCATAATTAAGGGTCAAGTGACCACCAAGGTGTCAAACCAACCTTTCTAAGTCTCCCTAGACCTTAGGGGAGGCCAAAGGGTCACAAAGGACCCATTGGGGTCAACCCAAAAGGTCAAATTGACCAAAGCCAACTCCACCTCAATTTTAGGTCAAAATGGCCTATTTTGCGCTAACTAAGCCCAAGCCATTTTGGCTATGCCCAACATGAGTGGCCCATTAACTTTAGGAGGCTGATATTTAAATAGAATGCCACTTAAATTTCGGAGGGGTTGACTAGGAGAGAGAAAATGAGAGTTTTCTCCATAATAGAGGAGAGAGAAAATGAGAGAGAGAGAGATGAGTTATGGTGGGAGACCATGAACCACCCAATTCACCTCCCCAAGCCCCCATTCTTTCCTCCTGACCCTTGGGAAGAGATTCCCATCAGTTTCGCATCAGCTACCATCAATGGAGGAGCCCAACCACCAGGGCCAATCACCCCTTCACCTCCCTTCCATTGTAAAATTATAAATCCCCATATACAACCCCCATTCCCATTTTTGACCTTCCCATCACCTTAAAAACGTCCTTGGCAGTCAAAATAATGTATTGGATCAATGGTTATGGTGGAGGATCGAGGAATCGGGAAACCTCGCCGGAGAGGAGAAACACCACGGCCAACCATTGTCACTGTCGTCGTCGAACCAAAAACAAGGTCTGCTTCTCCTCCTCTCCCCTTGTGCTAGAATCCTAGATCAATTAGGAGAGAAATCGAGTTCTATTGAGCCCGATTGGGTGAGCAAAATTTCGAAAATATCATGGTTTGTAGGAAACCCCCCCTCCGACGGCCGTGACGACCTCCGACGATAGCCACCACCTCAACGCTGGTGGTGGTGGTGGTGGCCGGATAGGGAGGAGATTGGATCGCCAGCAAAAGTCATGGAAAATACCTCCAGGTCGGGTTGATCACGTCCATTTGATGGAGGAAGAAGATGATGTGTCGACCGTCGGATTTGATATTATTAAATTATTAAATGTGTATTTTTAACCCATTACTATGCACTCTTAAAATTAAATAAATAAGGCCCTCCGGTGCTGAACCTTGAAAAGTGGCCAACATGAAAATTGTAACCCTTGAAGTCTAATTTATTTTAAAATTGATTCCAACCCACTTGGGTTAGTGGTTTGACAACAACACTCAAAATGGTGTAGTCTATACATATGGCTTGTCAGAGACTAAATTTAGTTCCCCATCAATCCAAATGACTTGAGATTTAGACTGGGGGTCATTATTACTTATACCTTAGACATACCAATAAATGAAAATTTTTGGAAAATAGTTTTCTATAGTTTTTGTATAAATTTTTTAATCCATGTACGATTTAAATTTAGGGTCTAATTATCTCATAATTCACCATAATTTTGGTGGGTAGTCCTAATGGTCATTATATATCTTTGATAAAAATATCGGCCCATTTGGGGTTGATTTGAATAGGTACTTGTGTGACCAAAGTTTGGTCCCTTATGGGTAAATAAGGGCATGGAGGGAGCCAATTCTCACCCAAAGGGGATGGGACTTTCGCCAGAGCCTCAAGGTCAGATAAACACACTCACTTGGTATTTGGGTTGGATTAGGGTGGATTATCCATAGGATCCTAGTTCAAACCGAAAGGTTGAAGTTGGGGGTTTGTGAAGGACATAAGGTGATATGTCCTTGTATGGACTTGGAGATTAGTCCATGTATTCTTCGGGTGGGGAATAGCCCTAGGAAGAAATTTGGTGTTATTTATACACATGCACACAACTTTAATCAATTAGAAATTACTTAGGACCAATTAGTGTTCTTTTGATCATAATTTTATTACCTAATCATATGACCATTAATGATCTTGAAAGTTAGGCTCTGATCATATATTATTTCTAACAAGCTTTGGATATTTTAGTGTAAATTTTGGGATAGTATTTATGTTACTTTCTTCACAAAACTAATAGTTGCCCTAATCACATAAGAAAATATTATGAGCTATTTATTCACTTTAAATTCATGAAAACTTCGCCAGGGAACCTTTTACGACATATTAAAGCATAGAAAATTATTTCATATTGTTTGAAAAAGATTACAAGTATGCTTATTCACAAAGTGCCCTATTATGGATACATTTGAAGTATTTTTCTATATAGTTTACGGACCTTGGAATTGTATGAAACTTAGTCAGTAATGTTTTATTATCATATTAAAGCTTTGGTGATTTTTGTGTAATATTTGGATAATATTTTGTGGTACTTCAATCTTTACCTCTATTTATTGCAGTTATCTTTCATTAATTAATTAGGTGGTGAAACATATATAAAAATTAGTGAACTTGGTATTCTTTGATATTTGGGCATCATGTAGTGTTCATAATTTTTGAGTGCCCATAACTTAACTAATTCAAATACTTCATGTTCAAAACCACCCAAGGTCTAATTTTGGGGAAAATTTAATAAATACCAAATTAATTAGTAAAATTACAAGTTTCTGGATTTACTCGAAATATGTTATGATAGACCGCCAGTAATAATTATAGGGCATTTGGATGAATATTTAAAGGGGTCAACACTCATGCTCATCATATAGCTTGGGATTGGTCTACATATTGTAAAATTGCGGAAGTGTGATAGCAAGTATATAACACCCCTGATTTTTTGGTATTTACTTTTATTACTGTAGTGGCGTAATTTTGACATCAGAGTGTTACGTTAATGCATGACTGGCTTGTGCCATGGTTAGTCTGTGGTTTTTGATCTTTGAGTTTTTTGTGTGGCTGGGTTTAACGTGTTAGCAAGATTCTCTTGCGAGCTCGGACAGTTTTGGTGACTCAGTGGAGTCTTTTTGGTAATGCTTTTGTTTTGGCTTTGGGAGATGTTTCCCCGAGTTTTGTTTGTCGAATTTTAGTTTAGTCTTCGTCATTGGATTCGTAGCATCGGTATTTAGCTACGGTGCGAGTTTCGTAGAATTCTGAGTTGTTATGGATTTAAGATTTTTTTTCGAATTATTAATATTTATTGTATTGTATATTGAATTAATTATTATTAATATATATATATATACATATATACGCGTAAAGTAAACGAAGACCTACTATTCATCATCTTCCCCTACCGACGACGGTTTTCGTTTCCCGAAAGAAGGAGGCGTGCGGTGGACGGAGCTTTCGGCCGGCATTTTCGTGTGATTGAGTGGTCGGTTTCATCCATTGATAGGGGATTTGAAAAGGTCTCGGCGAGGGCTTCGCGATCGTGGTAAGATCTTCCTGATTCCTCGAATTTTGTACGTTAGGGTTTGAGATTTTGACCTCCTTTCTCCTGCAAAAGTTTCAGGAAACATTACTTAGGGCTTTCAGTGACCAATCCTTGAAGCGGCGCGGGGGCAGCGGTGTTTCTCCGAAGTACTAAGGCAAGTGAGTTTCTTTCCCCTCTTGCGTGTCATTCCAAGTTTCTATTTACTTTCTTTGATCTCCCTTAGAGATTAGGAGTAGAATAGGAAGCATGAAAATATCCCTCTAGGTTAGATCTAGATTTTTGGTCAAACCATAGAAATTAGGAAGAAATTAGGTCAAGTAAAATTTGGCAAATATCATGTAGTGATTCATCGAGTATCGTCAAGTTTAGATAAGGAAGTTTCTCTGATTAACGGTTTTTAGCCTAAGTATAATTCGGCGGGTATCGGGTAGGAATTCAGCGAGTATCGCTGAAATTAGGTTAAGTCATATTCGGTGAGTATCGCTGAATTAGTGAGGTCATATTCAACGAGTATAGCTGAATTCTTGAATTCATATTCGGCGAGTATTGCAGGTTAGTCGAACGCAGTTCGACGAATGTCGAGTGTCGTTCATCGTGTAACGATATGAATCGTCGAGTATTGCCAGATTTCGCATGGCATTTTTGCCGAGTGTTGAGAGATTCACAGAGTATAACCGTTGTTGGGTATTGTATCCACACTAACCCAGATTTGATGAAGTCACCCTTGAACTAAGATGAATTAAGTTGTATTTGATGCTTGGTTTGAGTTATGTGTTTGCAGGATTCTAATGGGAAGTGTAGACCAATGTCAGTCTATAATGGGTCACCAAACACAGGACCATACAATGTAATCCCTCATTGTGTGTTCCAAAGTGTTGACTCATGTGTAGCCTCTCTATTAGGATACACTTCATATTCAAGCTCTAGGACTATGTGAAAAGACTTGATGCTGATTTCCCCTAAAATAAGAAAATCTATTCAGAAACATTTTCCTAAGTAAAGTACTCGAGAAGTCAATTACATACTCGAGTAAGTTACTGAGTTTATAATCGAGTAGTAATTAACTTACTCGAGTAGTTAAGATATACTCGAGTAGTCCAATTATGGCTCTCGAGTAGTTCATCTTGTATACTCGTGTAGTTTCCTTTTATCTCACGAGTTTTCAAATTTTCTCTTCTCAAATTTGTCTAAGTGAAATACTCGAGTAGTATTATATATATACTCGAGTAGTTCTATCTTCTGTCTCGAGTAATTGGATTCTGACTCATGTAGTTCCAACTTACTCTAGTAGACTAAATCATATACTCGAGTAGTTCATCTACTACTCGAGTAGTCCAATGATTTTATTCGTGTAATCCAGATTCTCCCTCCAAAAAATTTCTCTAAGTGAATTACTCGCGTAGTTCATGATTATATACTCGAGTAGTTCTAATTGTCTCGAGTAATTCATCTTATATACTCGAGTAATTCCCTGTGTCTCGAGTAGATTATCTTACATACTCGAGGAGTTCAATTTTTCCTGTTCCATAAATTTTCTAAGTGTTTATCTCGAGTAGTCTCTTATATAATCGAGTAGTTCATTTCTATATACTCGAGTAGTATTTCTTGTACTCGAGTAATTTACTCCACCTATCGTGTAAGTACTTAAGTACTCGAGTAAGTCATTTTTGTTAGTCGAGTAACTGAGTCTTTCTTATTCTTATTTACTCGAGTAGTTGACTCCATGTACTCGAGCAATAATTTCTTTTTCTCCCGAGTAATTTTTCTCACATGTACTCGAGTAGTCATCTTCTACCTACTCGAGTAGTGCTGCATATACTCGAGTAATTTACTTTGAACTTTTTAGAAATTCTTTAAGTCCAGACCTAACGGTCTCATTCTTAAACTTTGACGTGATTGGTCCACGTGTATATCTCATAATGACTAATTTAAGTCTAATCTTTTCTTCTCCTATAAAAGTTCTTGCCAAACCGACAAACCCTAAGTTTTTAAAAGAAGATTATTCTATGAAAGTTTTTGCAGCCGTACTTTCCAAAAAGAATTTTGTCTCCCCTCTCTCTCTCTCTCCATGAAAGAAACTCGCCGCCTCTGCCATCGCAGATTTCCTGTTTGGCTAGGGTTTCACCTTTTTGAGGATTCAGATTAAGAAGACTCTACAGATCGAGATCTCCGTGAAAGTGCGGGTTAGATCTGAAATACTCTATAGGGGGGTGAATAGAGTATTGTGCTTGCTTCAAACTTTTTACAACTTTTCTTTGTAAGCCTAGGTGAACAAGTCAGTAAGTAAAATAAACTAAGCAGAGTAACCTAGTAATCACAGAATAACACATCCAAAACAAAAATAAAGGGCAACCAGACGACACAAGAAATTTTATAGTGGTTCCCCAACCTGGGTACATCCACTCTTCTACCACCCTGGTAGGAATCCACTCAAGTTTTTGATCAGCTGCCTGACACCAATGAGCTTTTATTCAGGTGCTCAAAAACCAAAACCTCAAGTATTTTGGAAGGATACTTGTAACCAGAATAATTTTGAAGGGAATTAAAACCCTGTACAGGAATTGGAAAGAAGGTGATGGTGTCTTCTCTTTCTCAAAAACAATCTGAGAAGACTTGTAGATTGATTTCAGCAGATTTGCTCCCCCTGATATCTTGAGTATATTAGGAAAGCTGGAGCACTGCTTCAGGGTGATAGGTCTTCAAAGACCTAAAATGCTTGGACCAGAAATTGCTTCAGGAACTTCTTTTGACAGAAAGATTAATTTGTTTTCCTTTGAAGTTGTCCTGTAGAGTTGAAGGAAGAAGACTCTTGATAGTATTTGAATGTTATTCTTCTTCTTCTTGATGAAGTTGTTCTCTGGTCAAGGTTGATTGCAGTAGTACTTTAGATTTCTGTGTATGATTGTTCTTCAGTGCAATCTGAGTGTCTGTCTGATTGTCTGTATTGCTTGCTGGCTATCTATTACTGATTGATTCTGTTCTTTTCTTTTCTATCCTTTTGACTGACTAAGAACATTCGAAATTTGAATGTTTGAGCAGTAATTACAGTCGGCCTTGGAAGGAAGCGACAATCAAATATTTCTCCAACTGTCCCATGGAAAAACGGCATGAAATAATCCATGATTAATTGCACGTTCTAACGGTAACATTCCGAGAAGATCTGGCATTAATTGTTCATGAATCATTGCCAAGAAACAGGACAGGAAAACTTAAGAATACCTAATCTGGAATCGTCGAACGAAGAACACAATTCGTTAAGCTGAGTTTGAGTTCGTCGAGCTGAACTTGAGTTCGTCGAGCTGAGCTTGAGTTCGTCGAGGTGTGCTTGAGAGAGTTCGTCGACCAGACAATCTTCATTAGTCGAACAGACAGTCTTCATTCGTCGAGATGAGAATCGTCATTCATTGAGCAGATAATTATCACTGTCAGACAGTATTTCTCGAACTGAGATCCAAATTCGTCGAGCGAAGAAAGATTGTGGACTTAGACAAATATTCTACATCTATTGATATCCAGTGTCGACATAAGCTGGTGTCGACTGATTGATCTTGGTGTCGACTCAAATCTTCTGGTGTCGACATAATTTGGTGTTGACTGATATCCTGGTGTCGACACAAATCTTCTGGTGTCGACATAAATTGTCTGGTGTCGACACAAGCCCTAAGTGTCGAAACAAATCCTCTGGTGTCGACATAAATTGTCTGGTGTCGACACAAGCCCTAAGTGTCGACACAAATCCTCTGAATTTAGAAATCGTCGAGTAGAGAACTGCATTCGTCGACCTGAGAAGTTGACAACTTGAGGTCCAAGTTCATTGAGCTCAGAATCTAGTTCGTCGACCAAAGTCTGAAGATGGACTTAGAAAAATTCTGAAGTTTCCCTGACTTAGCTTGAATAAGAACCTCAACATTCGTCGAACAGAGAACAAGGATCGTCGAGCTCAGCACTAAGAATTGTCTCACGATCGTCGAGCGCAGAACACCTTTTGTCGAGCTGAGTTCGACGAACGTCGAACTCACTTTACTTAGTCTTGAAAACCTCTAAGTCTGGAGTCTTTGATGGTCTTGTTGATAGCTGGTCCATATGAAGTTGAACCTAAGGACTTGACCTAGACTCTAGGACACAACTTGACCCTGGCTAAACAGGTTGGGTCACATCCTAAGCTGGTGAACCTAGCCCAAATCAACTAGGGATCCAACAATCTCCCCATATTTGGTTGAGGTCACTAACGGAGACTCAAAATAGAAACAAACAGATAAACAAAGCCAGAAAAGAAATATGTCTGGTAGAGAATTACCAACATATGCAGCAGATATAAATATACACAGCTTTGTTTAAACAGTGGACATAGTTTGAGAAACAATTGCAGAAAGAAAATGAAACAAAAATAAAGATTACTTCTTCTTTTTCTGCTTGGACCTGTCTTCTGCTGTCTGCTCTCTTGGCTTTTTGAAAATGATTTCTCTCTTGGGATCTGAAGACTGTGCCTTTGTCATAGTCATATCAGCTGCCCCAATAATATTCAATGATGTAGCTCTGGGGACAACTTCTTCTGGATGGAGCTTCATATAGTCATCAACATTAAACAGTTTATTGCCTTTGTCAAACCTTTTCAACTCTTCTTTTCTGTACTTTGACATTGTTGTGAATCCTGATTTGTATTTTCCTTCAGCCTTGGCTTTATTAATAAAAGATAGGCAAATTAATTGCTGGTACCTAACCATTCTTGCAGTATTAGCAGTTTCAGGATCTTCAAATGGAGTTGGAGGAGAGTATGACCTTTTTGGACTGTCAGGTTTTTGTACTTCAGAGGTATGTTGCTGCTGCTGCTGATGTTGTTGATTCCCTGAGGATGGTTGCCTCTGCTGGCTGCTTCCAGATGATCTCCCTGACTCTCTCTGATATGTTTGCATGGGGGCAGATCTCTGGGAGCTAGAGCTACTGGCACCAGCTACTGGAGGAGGAGGAGGAGGAGGTGGATCCTTTCTAAATCTGTGCACTGAAGGAGGAGAATATCTCCTACTTCTCTTTCTTTCCTTCTGCTGGTTCTTTGACAACCACATCTAGGCAGGCATTCCCTTGTATGGAGTAACATTGTGCAGAATGTAATAAGGGGTGTCAGCAGTGGGATTAGGTTTAGGATATGGAGGAGGAGGAGCCTTCCTTTTCTTTGATACCATCTTCTTTTTCTTACTGACAGCATCTTCATCAGAATCATCATCATCATCAGCTTCATCTTCAGAATCAGAACCCTGAGGGTTATCATAAATAGCATCCAAAGCTTTTAGAGTTTTAGCATCAAGAACAGCTTTTTCTGGAGGAGGGGCAGAAGTTGAAGTTTCAGGGACTGAAGTTTCAGCAACAATAGAAGAGGTAACTGTACAGGAATCAGAAACAATGGGGACAGAGCTTTTAGCTACTGCCTTATTCTCCTCTTCAATGTCAGCCAGGATTAGCTCATCCAAATCATGCATAGGAGAGTCATCCATAATAAAACTTGGGGCTGAGATATCTTCTGGAATGACTTCTGGACTGGATGCAGAGATTGAAGCTAAAGCTGGAAAAGCAAAACTGTCATAGAGTTGGTTAGCAACTACTGGACTAACTGGAGAGGTATAGGGTACAATAGCCAAATGTGGTTTAGTAGAGGGTAGCTGTACAAAAATAGTATCAAAATTTCTCAACAACACAGACAAATTAACTGTGGGATTTAACTGGAAATCACCAATAGGTTTTATTTGCTTAACTGACTCATCTAAGTCAATGTCAGTGTCCATAGAATGAATTAACTCAATCATCTCAGAATTATATTCTGGCAAAATTTCCAAAATTTCTGCATCTTCAACTGAATTTGCATCTGCTGTAGAGGGAACTGCTGCTGTGACTGCTGCTGCTGCTACATCTGCATCTGCTGCAACTTCATCACTGAGCATCTCCCCCTGCCTGAGTTCAGGAGAACCTAGAGCCAGGCCCCTGGATGAAGAGGGTGTAGTAGAGAGAAGAGAAACTTGTGCAGATAAAGAATTGATGGAATTCACAAGAGATGTAATGGCCACTGTGATTAGGGATTTTATGAGGGGAGTAAGAATGGTGAGAATAGATGAGATGGCAGTTGAGTCAAAGGAGGAAGGGGAAGAGGATGGAATGGAGGGTGGAGTAACAGATGTGTGAAGAGTGGATGGTGATGAAGATGGAATGTTGGCATCTGGCATGACAGAGTCTGTGGGTATGTTGTAAGATGGAATGGAGGACAAATGAGGGGGAAGAGGAGACTGAGGAGGTGAAGGGATATGTGAGTCATGTGGTGAAGCAGGGGGTGTAGGAATGTTGGTAATGTCAAGTGGTGGAGATGGAGGAGGAGTAGGCACATGAGAATGTGGTGGAGATTTAGGTGTGGTAGAAGGAATGGAAGAGGAAGGGATTTGTTGTGCTGGAAGTTTTGCAGGAAGAGATAGTGGAGATGGAATGACCTCTTCTGCAAGGTGGGGAGTGGCCTTTACAGCCCTGGTTCTCTCAAAAGTTGGGATGGAAGAGGAGGAAGCCTTGGAGGGCTTGGACAGCGTCCTCTCCCATCTGCCAAACAAGGCGCAGGTGAGGCGCTTGCTGGCATTGATAAAGATGGTCGGGGAGACCATGAGTTCACCAGCATTTTCTTGAAGAAAGATCCCCAAGATTCTTCCGAAACAGACTTCCTTCTTTATGTTCTTCTTCTTTATCAACTCAAAGAAAATTGTGCCCCAGTTTACATGTCTCTTGTTCACCACGGCGCACATAATGAGGAATTGGTAGCGGGTGATGTAGTTGTGCGCTGAGTGCTTGCCCATTAGTACTTTCCCTACAATATCCGCCAAAAACTGATAGGCGACAGAAAGTTGTTTCTTCAACAACTTGTTAGGGTTGCTTCCAGAAAACCCCATTAACTTCAGCATATCACCAAATTCTTCAGAATCCATTTCCATGTCATCTTCTCCGTTTACTAATCCAAAAATCTCAGAAAGAATTGCGGGAGATAGGGAAACAGCAGTACTCCCGATACTTCCGGTCAATGTATCACCCTCAGAAGCAGTAGATGTGTATACCCATTCCCCTATTTCAGTCGCATGCAGTTTAGTTCGTCTGGTCATGAAATCCTTGAGATGAAGCTCTTCTAGCAGTTCCAAGATATAGAGAAATATGGGGTCAGAATGTTGGAACGAATCGAAATCCATATCAAAACCATTATCAAATTTCATTGCGGCTAAGGTGATTGCTGGAATCGCCATTGATGACCTGCAAGAAAGACAGAGAAAAACGGCGATCAAGAGAAAAAGAACTGAAAGCGCGAGACGGAGGTCGAAGAAAACCTAGATATAAGTTTTCCAGAATATGAATCGACAATCTCTGTTCTACGAAAAAGAAAAAATCTTCGAACTGAGCTCGACGAAATAAATTATAGACAGATAATTCGTCGATCATCCAGAAAAATCGAAAACAGTTCGCCGAACTCCGTTCGACGAAACGTCTTCTGAAACAAAGTTCGTCGATCTCCGGTCGACGAAAATTGTTTCCACACAGAGAATTCGTCGATCTCCGATCAACTAGAATCTTTGAAACTCTTCCTAATTCGTCGAACTGCGTTCGACGAACTCTAGAAAATTCGTCGAATGCAAACAGAAGCTAAGTTAACTCTTCTCCATTAATCATTCCCAGTTGATTTATAAAGAACAGATGAGTTTTCTCATCCAAGGGCTTGGTGAAAATGTCTGCTCTCTATAAATCAGTAGGAATATGGATTAAGTTAATTTTCTTTTTGTCTACATTATCTCTAATGAAATGATGTCGTATTTCAATATGCTTAGTTCTAGAATGGTAAACTGGATTCTGTGCTATAGCAATAGCACTATTATTATCACAAAACAATGTTGAATTATTTAAGTTGACACCATAGTCTAGGAGTTAGTTTTGTATTCATAACATTTGTGAACAGCAGCTGTCAGCAGCCATGTATTCTGCTTCTGCAGTTGATGTAGACACAGATGTTTGCTTTTTACAAAACCAGGAGACAAGTCTCATACCTAGGAACTGGCAAGTTCCAGAGGTACTCTTCCTGTCCACTCTACATCCAGCATAGTCAGCATCTGAGTATCCAGTTAACTCACACTCTGACTCTGCAGGATACCAGAGTCCTAGATTAGGACAACTCTTTATATATCTCAAAATTCTTTTTAGGAAAATATGCTGAGATTCTTTAGGGTTCACTTGGAACCTTGCACGAAGGCATGTGGCAAAAATTATATCAGGTCTGCTAGCTGTTAAGTATAATAGGGATCCAACAATTGCCCTATAATGCTTCTGATCCACAGGTTTCCCTGCTGCATCAGAATCCACAACAGCATTAGTAGCCATAGGTGTTTTCATTCCTAAAGAATCACCCATCCCAAACTTCTTAATAAGCTCTTTAGCATACTTAGCTTGGGAGAGGAAGATACCATCAGGGAGCTGCTTCACTTGCAGACCAAGGAAGTAGAAAAGCTCACCCATGCTACTCATCTCAAATTTAGAATGCATGAGGTCAACAAACCTCTTGCATAATTTGGGATCAGTAGAACCAAAGATGATGTCATCCACATATATTTGTACAAACAATATTTGGTACTTATGATGTCTAGTGAAAAGAGTTTTATATATGGTTCCTCTTGTAAATTTATGCTCTAAAAGAAAGCTTGCTAAGGTCTCATACCAAGCTCTTGGAGCTTGCTTTAAACGAGCTTTATGCAATTTAAATACAAAAGAGGGATAAGTTAGAGAGATAAAACCTGGAGGTTGTTTTACATAAACCTATTCTTGAAGCACTCCATTCAAGAATGCACTCTTGACATCCATTTGGTAGACTTTAAATCTCCTGTGAGCTGCATTGGCAAGGACGATTCTTATGGCCTCTAACCTTGCAATAGGGGCAAAGGTTTGGTCATAATCAATTCCTTCCCCTTGCCTGTAGTCTTGAGCAACAAGCCTGGCCTTGTTCCTCACTATGTTGCCTTAAGCATCCAACTTGTTCCTATAGACCAATTTGATTCCAATAACTGGATAGTTATGGGGTCTTCGAACCAAATCCCAAACTCTAAATCTCTCAAACTGATTTAGTTCCTCTTGCATTGCAATGATCCAGTGGGGATCTTGCTCAGCTTCATGGATGGTGAGAGGCTGAATCTGAGAGAGAAAACAGGCATGCATCAAGTCTTGGTTGAGGTGATGCCTTGTCTGTACACCTGCTGAAATGTCTCCAATCACTTGAGATCTGGGGTGATCTCTAAGTGTGACAAGATCAGTTGGTGGAGTTTGTTGAGCAACAACTTCTGTAATTAATTCCTCTTGAGGAATTGTACTAGCTGTTGAGGGAAGTTCAGCCACTTTCTCTTGGATTTCTTCTTCACTATCTTCAGCAACCTGTGGATTAGAATTGGTTGATACCTCTTGGGTAAGGTTTAGTCCATCCATAGACTCACACTGTTGTGGAACCTGCAAAAAGCTATTGGTATAAATCTCTTTCTCCTTATAAGACATGTTAGCTTCATCAAAAGATACATGAACAAACTCTTCAATTTTAAGGGTGGATTTATTAAAAACCCTATAGGCCTTGCTTACTTGGGAGTATCCTAGAAAAATCCCTTCTTTAGCCTTAGCCTCAAACTTTCTAATATATCTCTTGTTATTTGTGTGAATGTAACAAATACAACCAAAAACTTTAAAGTATGTGATTTTAGGTTTCTTCCCTTTAAGTAATTCATAGGGGGTCTTATTTTTCAGTTTATGTATAAGGCTTCTATTCCGGACATAATTAGCAGTGTTTACAACTTCTGCCCAAAAGGATAGAGGCATTTAAGCATCTGCCAATAATGTACCTACAGATTCAATGAGTGTCCTATTTTTCCTTTCAGCAACCCCATTTTGTTGGGGAGTTCTAGGAGCTGAGAAGCACTGCCTGATACCTTCCTTCTCACAGAACGCATGCATAAGAAGAGACTCAAACTCTGTGCCATGATCACTTCTGATCAATGCAACATGAGTAGAGAACTCAATCTGTATGGTCCTGAGAAAATCTGTAAGAACCTTGAATGTATCTTACTTAGCTCTCAGAAAGGCTACCCAACTGAATCTAGAGAAGTCATCAACAATCACTAAAGTATAAGACTTCCCTCCTAGGCTTTGTACTGCAATGGGTCCAAATAGATCCACAGGAAGCAAATACAATATCCTAGGCGAATCACTTTTATTAATGGATTTAAAACTAGTTTTGGTTTGCTTGCGTAATTGACAAGCCCTGCATAGGCTTTCCTTCTTGTAGGGGCCAGAAGGTAAACCTCTAACATGGTTGTCTTTAGATAACTTAGATATATTCTTAAGATTTACATGTCCTAATCTTTTATGCCATAACTCATTTTGATTACTAGTGATATTGTGTAAACAAACATCAGTTTTGGCAGAAATAAAATCTACTAGGTATATGTTGCCTTGTCTAAGTCCAATTAAAATAGTTTGGTTTTCACTATTAATAATAGAGCAAGAGGTAGAGTTAAAGTGTACCTGATAACCTTCTTCACATAATTGACTTATGGATATTAGGTTATGTTTAAGTCCTCTTACATATGTTACTTTCTTGAAGGTAACTGTTCACATTTTGACTGCTCTATATCCTTCTGACTGGCCACTGTTTGAATCTCCAAAAATCACCTTTGGTCCTAGCTTGGACTTGTAGTTGGATAAATTTGCCTTGCTTCCTGTCATGTGGTTGGAGAAACCACTGTCCAAGTACCAGGTCTGACTTACCCTTGGACAGTTCTTCACCTGTACATGTAATGAAAAACAAAACTCATTTGTTCTTGACCCAGGTTACCTTGGGTCCTTTATTTGGTTGAAATGAGAAACTGGATATAACTGATAATGCATGTTGAGATTTGTAACGTAAGGGGTGATATCTCCTAGGTGGAATAACCCAATCAGCTACTTGATTGAATGTCTTATTAGTTGGCTTAAAATTTCTGTAGGAGAAATGATTTCTATTTGGTCCTTCTGGGTTCGATGAATTGTTGTAAGTTCGTCGACCAGAGTTCGACGAATATGGCTGAGATCGTCGATCTCTGCTCAGAGAATGACAGTAGTCATTTTCTGCGGCACAAGTTCGTCGACCTCTGCTCTACGAACCATACACAGTTCGTCGATCGCAGTTAGATGAATTGTTATAACAAAAGTTTGCGTTCAGCGTTCGTCGATCTGGGTTCGACGAACTGGCCACATTTCGTCGATCTGAGTTCGACGAATGCTGCAGAACCTTATTTTTATTAACTTTTTTCTGATTTCTATTTCTCTAGTCTATGGGTCTTGGATTGCCTTCTGACATTGGTTTGTCTATTAACTTTTCTTTTCCCTTTGCAAAAATAAACTTGATGGGGGTTTTAAGTATATTTTTCTTAATTATGGGGGGTAAACTTGATGAAGCACCCAAGCCCAGCTTGCCATTTAATCTGGCATTCACTGTGCTTGTAATGTCCATCAGCTTGAGACTTCTCCCATTGAGAGATTGCTCAAGTTGTTTGGCCTCACATAATATAGATTTTAATTTAATTATTTGTTCATTAGCTAAGGTTAGTTGATCTTGTAGTTAAATGTTTTCTGAGTTAACAGATTCAAGACTTCCTAGTCTTTCTCTAAGAGTTTTTATTTCTTTTTCTGAATTGATTAAGTCTAAGCATATAGTTTTGAATTCAGTTTTAAATAAATCAAAATTAAAATCAAAACTAGAAAGAACCTGATCTGCCTCGGAGTCTGAGGCAGCTTCATCTTCAGATTCTCCTTCTGATCCTGAATTATTCCTGGAGGCATCAAATGCCATAAGGCAGACCTCCTTGGATCTTGCTTCTTCCTCTTCTTCACTTGAACTGGAGGAAGATGTTTCTTATTCTATATCACTCCATGTCTCAGCAACAAAGCCCATTTCTTTCTTTTTATATTTGCTGGAAGAGTGTCTGCTACTGTGTTTTCTTTTGGAGTCTCTTTCTTTGTTTTTCTCCTTCTTCTGATTTTCTGGACATTCTGAGATATAATGTCCAGGATTTCTGCATCCAAAGCACACAACCTCTTTGGTTGGTGTCTTGTCATACTTGGGCTTGTCATCCTGTCTGGATGACTTCCTTCTGAAATCCTTTCTAGCCATCCTGCAGAATCTTTTTGCAAAGAGGCTCATGAGTTCCTCATTGGAAGTTGATGTCTCACTTTCCTCAGATGCTTTGAAGGCTATGTTGTGCTCCTTTCTCACTGGAGTTATTGCCTTCTGTCCTGCTGC
Organism: Platanthera guangdongensis; assembly: GCA_039583875.1. Classification (NCBI taxonomy): domain Eukaryota; kingdom Viridiplantae; phylum Streptophyta; class Magnoliopsida; order Asparagales; family Orchidaceae; genus Platanthera; species Platanthera guangdongensis. The sequence goes on along the minus strand of CM077162.1, from coordinate 131,834,374 downwards.
TTCTCTTGATTTCATCAACTGCTCATAGGATTTTAATTTGCCTAGCAGAGACTCAGTTGATATCTCATTGAGGCTTTTGGCTTCTTTGATTGGCCAGATTCTGGAGTCCCAAGTGCTAGGGAAGCACATCAATACCTTGTCATTCACTTCTGTTAGGGTGATGTCCTTATCCAGGTTTTTGAGCTCATTGATGATTAAACTCAACCTGTTGTACATATCAGCCACTGATTCTGCCTCATCCTTCTTGAAATTCTCATACAGGGATGTGAGATTGGATCTCCTGCTTTTTCTCTCATCTGCTGAGCCAGCTACCATTTGGTTGAGGGAGTCCCAAATGGCCTTGGCTGAGGTGCACTGAACCACCTTTTGAAATATGTCATCTGACATAGTTTGAGCCAAGATGTTCATTGCCTTAGCATGTGCCATTTTGGCTTTCTTGTAGGCATCATTATTTTCTAGAGGGGGCACTGCAGTCATGTTGGTGGAGGTGCTTGTAGAAGCTGCAGGTGCTGAAGGTACTCCTGTCAAGATAACAGAAAAAATATCCTCATCAATAGAATTCATGTATAACCTGATTCTTGCCTTCCAGATGGCAAAATTGTTGAGATTGCACACTGGAGGTCTGATGCTTGCATAATCTTTGTTTTGAGCCATGTCTGTGAAGAAATAAATCTAATAACAAAAACAAACAATCAGATCTAATAAGAGGGATCTTTGTGGTTCAGGTGTTAGCATGTACAACCAATAAGGTGTGGTATATTAACCAACCTCCCTCTGATACCAATTGAAAGTGCAGGTTAGATCTGAAATACTCTAGGGGGGAGTGAATAGAGTATTGTGCTTACTTCAAACTTTTTACAACTTTTGTTGTAAGCCTAGGTGAACAAGTCAGTATGTAAAATAAACTAAGCACAGCAACCTATTAATCATAGAACAACACGGCCAAAACAAAAATAAATGGCAACCAGATGACACAGGAAATTTTATAGTGGTTCCCCAACCTGGGTACATCCACTCTTCTACCACCCTGTTAGGAATCCACTCAGGTTTTTGATCAGGTGCCTGACACCAATGAGCTTTTGTTCAGGTGTTCAAAAACCAAAACCTCAAGTCTTTTGGAAGGAGACTTGTAACCAGAATAATTTTGAAGGGAATTAAAACCCTGTACAGGAATTGGAAAGAAGGTGATGGTGTCTTCTCTTTCTAAAAAACAATCTGAGAAGACTTGTGGATTGATTTCAGCAGATTTGCTCCCCCTGAGATCTTGAGTATATCAGGAAAGCTGGAGCACTACTTCAGGGTGATAGGTCTTCAAAGACCTAGAATGTCTGGACCAGAAATTGCTTCAGGAACTTCTTTTGACAGAAAGTTTAATTTGTTGTCCTTTGAAGTTGTCCTGTAGAGTTGAAGGAAGAAGACTCTTGATAGTATTTGAATGTTCTTCTTCTTCTTCATTGAGTTGTTCTCTGGTCAAGGCTGATTGCAGTAGTACTTTAGATTTCTATGTATGATTGTTCTTCTATGCAATCTAAGTGTCTGTCTGATTATCTGTATTGCTTGCTGGCTGTCTATTACTGATTGATTCTATTCTTTTCTTTTCAATCCTTTTGACTGACTAAGAACATTCAAAATTTGAATGTTTGAGCAGTAATTGTAGTTGGCCTTGGAAGGAAACGACAATCAATGATTTCCCCAACTGTCCCATGGAAAAACGGCATGAAATAATCCCTGATTAATTGCACGTTCTAATGGTAACATTCCGAGAAGATCTAGCATTAATTGTTCAGGAATCATCGCCAAGAAATGGGACGGGAAAACTGAAGAAGACCTAATCTTGAATCGTCGAACGAAGAACACAATTTGTTGAGCTGAGTTTGAGTTCGTCGAGCTGAACTTGAGTTCGTCGAGCTGAGCTTGAGTTCGTCGAGCTGAGATTGAGAGAGTTCGTCGACTAGACAATCTTCATTAGTCGAACAGATAGTCTTCATTCGTGGAGCTGAAAATCGTCATTAGTTGAGCAGATAATTATCACTGTCAGACAGTATTCATCGAACTGAGATCCAAATTCATCGAGCGAAGAAATATTGTGGACTTAGCCAAATATTCTTCATCTACTGATATCCAGTGTCGACATAAGCTGGTGTCGACTGATTGATCTTAGTGTCGACTCAAATCTTCTGGTGTCGACATAAATTGGTGTTGACTGATATCCTAGTGTCGACAGAAATCTTCTCGTGTCGACATAAATTGTTTGGTGTCAACACAAGCCCTAAGTGTCGACACAAATCCTCTGAATTCAGAAATCGTCGAGTAGAGAACTGCATTCGTCGACCTGAGAAGTTGACAACTTGAGGTCCAAGTTCGTCGAGCTCAGAATCTAGTTCGTCGACCAAAGTCTGAAGATGGACTTAAAAAAATTCTGAAGTTGTCCTGACTTAGATTGAAGAAGAACCTCAACATTCGTCGAACAAAGAACAAGGATCATCGAGCTCAGCACTAAGAATTGTCTCACGATCGTCGAGCACAGAAAACCCTTTGTCGAGCTGAGTTCGACAAACGTCGAACTCACTTTACTTAGTCTTGAAAACCTCTAAGTCTGGAGTCTCTGATGGTCCTGTTGATAGCTGGACCATCTGAAGTTTAACCTAAGGACTTAACCTAGACTCTAGGACATAACTTCACCCTGGCTATACAGGTTGTGTCACATCCTAAGCTGGTGAACCTAGCCCAAATCAACTAGGGATCCAACACTCCGCTTAACGCTTCATCTTCTCATTCGATCGTGTAAAGTCGAGAAGTTCCAGATATGATATTGCCGAGATTCTTATTCAATATTCTGATAAAGCCACACGCCTAGAAGAATGAATTTCTGATTTTCTATTACAGATCTGAACAAGAGAATTTACTGTTTGTATTTCTGTACTACTTTATTTCATTATTGTAGGAGAAGATTTCTCCGAGTGTAGGAGTTTTCAACTCCGAGATTGTTGGAAGTTTTGCCTTCCGACTGTAGATCGGTTTGTGGATCGAGTTTGTAGGAACATTGTTCCGAGGGTAGGATTTTTTCCAATACGAGATAGTGGAGTAGCCGAGTCTAGTGTATTGCTAGATCGGTGAGGGAAAGTGGTTGTACCTAGGGTTGGGGAACCACTATAAATCTTGCCTAGTCTGTGTTTGCTTGTTTGGTAGATAGATCTGTGCTTTGGTTGAGATTTTTTTATTCCGCAAAATGACGCACAACTCACAAATTCACCCCCCTCTAGGTGATTAAGGTTGGCAACTATTATCTTTCAATTGGTATCAGAGGGAGGTTGATCGTTAAAAGGTTAACACCTTGATCAGATCCTTAAATAGTTGTCATTTGAGATGTACCAAATGGATAAGGCTAAAGATTTTGCCAAGCTTCCTTTGTGCAACAAAAATAATTTCTCTATGTGAAAAGAGAGAATCAAGTTCTTCATGGAAGCTGTGGATCCAAGGATCTTCATGATAGTTGAAGAAGGTCCTTATATTTCCATGACCATCTCCACTATAGATCCAACTAAGAAAGTCTCCAAGAAACTTATGGATCTAGATAAGGATGAGATTGCACTTGTCTCATTGGACAAAAAGGCGAAAAATATCATAGCAAGTGCAATCGATGATTCAATGCTGCAAAATCTGATTCACTGCCAGTTTGCAAAGGAGATGTGGCAGTCATTAGTTACCCTGATGGAAGTTACATAAGAAGTAAGGGATGATAGAAGATCCCTTCTAAATCAGAAGTATGAGGCTTTCCGATGCGGAAACAAAGAAACCATTGCTGACACCTTTGAAAATTTCTTCAAGATAGTGAATGGGCTAAGGGTCTATGGAAGAGTCTTCACTAATGGAGAGCTAAATGATAAGTTCTTGAGATCCTTGACTAAGGAATGGGATAACAAGGTCTGTGTTATAAGGGAGTTTGGAAAACTGGCTGAGAACGATCCTCAGAATCTCTTCGGGAAGCTGATGTCCTATGAGCTCCAACTCAACATCAGGAAGGATGAAGAAGAGAAAAACAGGTCTGCATTCTAAGAGAAGTCTGTTACTTTAAAGGAAGACACCTCTAAGAAGTCCAAGGCAATTCCTCCTACTCCAGCACAAGAAGTTAGTGAAGAAGAAACCTCAAAGCCAAGCACCTCAGACTCTGAACTATCAGAATGAGAGTTCTCACTACTCTCTCGGCAGTTCAAGAAATTCTTGAACAAGAAGAAGCAATGGAAAGGCAAGGATGCCTCTTATAGAAGATCACGACGCGATGGTGATCGGCAAAGAAAAGGCTCAAGCAGCTTTGACAGGTGTAATTCTAAACAGAACAAACATATTCCAACTGACATTATTTGTTATTGTTGTAATAAGCTAGGACACGTCATCGCTGACTGCCCTCATAAGATAAAGGAGTGTGGTAGAAGAGAGGAAAAGAAGTCCTCGTACAGTAAGAAGAGGACAGAGAAGAGTTTGATGGCCAAAAGGGCAAAACTCTTAGTGACTCTGACTCATCTGAGTCGAGTGAAGAAGAAGAAGCCTATTTTGGACTCATGGCTCAAACTGATGATGAACAAGAGCCCCAGTTCACTGGGAAGGTAAACTCTCACACTCCTCTCTCTGAATCTGAAGTTTCTAAACATGATTGTGAGGATAGCTCTTCTGACGATGAGTCAGAACTCATGGCCCAATATAAGGAGTTAATCATGGCTTATGACAAATGTCGCCGGTTCGCGAAAACTCAGGCAAAAGAGATAAAGTCTCTCAAGCTGAAGAGAGCGTCTTGAGAGAGAAAGTCGCAAAGACTGACTCGCTCGAAGAGAACTTCAATAATGCTATTGAAGAATATAATAAGGCTCTTGAGCACCTCGACCTTAAAGAGAAAATCATCAAGGAACTGGAAGCCCAACTTGCTGCTGAAAAGAAACTAGTTGAAAGTTTCTCGAAGCCCAAGACAGTTCTTCCATTCGTTGCTGAATTCTCAGCCAAGGCCAAGGGTGCGGGATTAGGCCATGAAGAAGCTCCTAGTAAATCCTCTAGGAGAAATAAGTCTCAACGAAAGAATAAGGCCGCCAAAAAGGACTTAGCCAAAGAGAAGGGGAAAGCCCCTCAAGATCAGACCACGTTCAAGAAGGTTATATTTCCTTCAAATGAGTTTGATTTTGACTCATCCTACAGGCACTTTGGTAGGCCTACAAATGTAGAGCCAAAGTCTCGTTATCAAGGATGGACTCGACCCAGAAACTTTGGCGAAAGTGTCTTCAAGGCACCTTATGAAGAAGTCATTCATCAGAGCTATGGCCCTTTCAATCAAGACCATAACTTCAAGAAGACACCAAAGGTAAAGCCTATTGTAGAAAAGCCTATAAAGGAGAAGAAGCCATGTGATTGCCATCATCATGAGGCGTCTTCCTCCAATAATGCTGCCCCTGCTAGACCATAAGTCTAAAAGGTCAAGCAGGAGAACATAAGACGAAGATATAATAGATTTGATTGTTGGTGTTGTGGTAAAATTGGTCACTTTGCCATTGATTGTTGGTTTAATCCTAGAAATACTGCAACCCCACATGTTGGTAATATGAGGAAGACCACTCCTAATGTTAATATTTGTAGGGGGAGTATTCTAACACGAGACCAAGGACCCAAACGTATTTGGGTTCCTAAGGCCAACTGATTGTGATTGCAGGAATGTCCAAAGGGCAACAAAATGCCAATCTGGTATTTGGACAGTGGATGCTCTCGGCATATGATCGGGACAAGAAGCCTTATTCAGAACTTTACTCCAGTTGTGAATGGACCGAAGGTCATCTTTGGAGGTTCAGACCGTGGAATTACTAAAGGCTATGGTTTGATTACTAATGGTAATGTATCCTTCTCAGATGTGACTTACGTTGAAGGTTTGGAACATAACCTCATAAGCATAAGCCAACTCTGCGATAAAGGATACATAGTTGAGTTTCATACTGATAAGTGTTTGATAAAATCTGTTGGCAATATGGAAACGATTCTATCTGGCACTCGAAGCAGAAACATTTTCTGTTTGAATTAATTATTTTCAAAGAACTTAGTATGTGATGCCCCAAATGTTAAGTACGTGAAAGTTAGCCCATGTCATGCATGTGTGAAAGGTAAGCAAACAAGAGCTATCTTTAAAAGCGTTTTTGGAAAGGATTCTAATAGATGCCTTCATCTACTGCATGTGGACTTGTTTGGTCCACTGCAAATTAGAAGTTTGGGAGGTAAGGATTATACGTTGGTAATTGTCGATGATTACTCGCGCTTTACGTGGGTGTTCTTTCTGAAACACAGGTCAGATACCTGCGACATCTTTACTAATTTTGTCAGGCAAATCCAGAATGAGTACAACTGCTCCATAGTCAAAATCAGAAGTGACAATGGAAGAGAGTATAAGTCTGGGGCCATGATAGAATTTTGTGAAAGCTTAGGTATATTTCATGAGTTTTCCTCTCCTCGTACTCCACAACAAAATGGAGTGGCCGGGAGAAGGAATAGAACGCTCATAGAGGCCTGTAGGACCATTGAAAGTGCAGCTAGATCTGATATACTCTAGACGGGGGTGAATAGAGTATATGGTGCTTTGAAACTTTTTACAACAGTTGTTGTAATAAGTGTGAGCAGGGAAGCAGAATAAAACTAATAACAGCACTAAGTTAAACAAAAGCTAATCATAGAGTAATCAAGGCCAGAAACAAACATAAAACAAGCAAAACCAGAAGACACAAGGAAATATAGTGGTTCCCCTAAACTTGGGTACATCCACTCTTCTACCACCCTAGGTAGGAATCCACTGCAGGATGAGTTGATCAGGTGTCCTGGGCACCAATGAGCTTTTGATAAGATGCTCAAAAACCAAAACAGATTTTTTGATCATGTGTCTTACCACCAATGAGCTTTTGACAAGGTGCTCAAAAACCAAGCTCAAACTTTTGAAGGGAGTTTGAGAAACCCTTTACAGAGAGGGGGTGAGAGAGTGATGTCAGTCTTCTCTTTCTCAAACAACTGAGAAGACTATGTGGATTGTTGATGTCAAAGCTCCCCCTGAATCCTTGAGATCTTCAGGAAGAAAAGCTTTGCTGAGGGTGATAGGCCTTCAAAGATTGAACTCCAGCAATAGATGATTTCAGCAATAGCTGAAATGTTGAATGTCTGGAGTCTTGAAGTATGTTGGCCTTGAACACTTGAAAACTAAAGAGAGCTGAAGATTTCTGAAAAGATTGATCTCCTTGGATGAGTGTTCTTGAGAGTTCTTTGAGACAGAAGATTTTGTTGAAGATTATTGATATCTGTCTGTGTGTATGTGTAATCTCTTTTAATTCAAAAAGAAATTCTCTCTTTTATTCTCTGGTGCAGAACAAAACATTCTCTCTGATAAGAATAGCCGTTGGCCAGCATTAATTGCATCCTTAATTGCAAAATATCTTCTGGAGGAAAGTCCATAGAAATATTCCTTGAAACTTGGTCCAGAAAATGAATGGAAACGGCTAGGAAATCTTCAGAATTAATTGCAGAATAATGCCTTAACTGATTTGAATTTGAATCTAGAGACATCCTTGAAGTTATCTGAAATCGTCGAACTGAGCTCTGCTATCGTCGAGCTGAGCTCAGTGATCTGGAAATATACAGCAGCAAAATATCGTCGATCTGAGCTCAAAGATCGTCGAACTGAGCTAAGAGATAAAGATCCAAAGCAGAGTCAAAATCGTCGACCTGAGCTCACCGATCGTCGAACGGAGTTCGACGATATAATGAGGTTGAGCTCAGCGATCGTCGAATGGAGTTCGACGATCTGTCGAAGTTGAGCTAGACGATCGTCGATTGGAGTTCGACGAATCGTCGTGCTGAGCTCGACGATATGACTTAGTCTCCAAACAGAAAATCCTGGTCTTGAGGGCAGCTTCCAAACCTAGACTTCTAACCCTTAGACTCAATTCTAATTGACCTTTTAAGCTATACAGGAGGTCAAGTATTTGTTTCCTAGAGACATAGTGATCCTGACCCAAATTAGTAATAGGGTGTTCCAACAATCTCCCCCTATTTGGGTTAGGATTACTATTTACAAACTTTGGAAAAATTTAAATAACATCATACGAGCAGTAAAACAGAAAAACAAGCTAGACATTGCAGAACCACAGAGATATATAGCATCCAGATAGAAATAAGAAATCACAGAGAATGTCACCTTACAATATCATTTCTTTTCCTTGCCCTTAACAAGTTTAATCTCTCTGTTGGGATTGAGGGCTTCTTTGTTTGATCTGGTATCATCTGCTGCACCCAAATATATTTGCTTTTTAGGCCTGGAAACTACAGCTTCAGGATGTAATTCCATATACCTGTCAGAATTAAAGAATTTACTTGATGCATATCTCCCTAGCTCTTTCTGTCTCTGTTCAGACATTGTTGAAATGTTGGATGAATCTATTCCTTGCTCTCTAGCCTTTTTGATCTGATCCAGTGCAGCTAGTTCTTTTAATCTGGTAGTCCAAGCAGCTGGATTGTTTTCAGGATCCTCAAAAGGTACAGGTGGCTCATATCTGTTAGAGGGATTGTCTTGAGAAGGCCTGGAAGACATAGTTTCTTTTAGCTTATAAGGGAAAGGACCAGATGTTGTATCAGTAGAAATTTGTCATCCCCTTGAATATGGGTGCTGCCTGGAGTAACCTTTGGAGTAGACTTGGATATCTCTTTGATTTCCTCTGTATCCTCCTCTCCTGGATTGAGATCCCCTGGATTGGCTTCCCCTATTATAAGATCTAGCATGAGGCTGATAGGGAGCCTGACTTCTAGCTGGGGGTTGAGCTGCAGAGCTTCCACCTGCACCTGCATCAGGAGGAGGTGGTGGAGGAGGATGAGAGTGTTGGAATTGGGAGGAACCCTTCTCATATTTCCTCTTCTTTTTCATTGCCTTCATCTGATTCTTAGAGTATTGCATCCAGTGCTCAGTAATAGGGCAGTTATGTAGAATGTAGTATGGAATGTCATTGTTGTCCTTAACCTTGGCAGGAGGTACCTTCTTCATAGCTTTGCTCCTTGCCTTTCTTTTCTTAGCAATGGTGGCAGAAGAGTCATCAGAGTCTGTTCTAAACTCATCACTTTCAGAACTCTGGTCATCATAGAGAGCATCAATTTTCTTCATCAAGTCCTTCTTGAGCTGTACAGAGGCAGATGAGGCAACAGATGGTGTAGCAGCAGATGTTGAAGCAGAAGCAGAAATGACAGCAGCAGATACAGTAGAGGCAGTAACAGTAGCAACAGTAGGCTCTGGAGAGGTGGCAGCAACAACAACTTCACTAACAACAGCATTAACAAAAGGCTATGGAGAGGTGACAGCAGTAGCAACAGCTTCACTGACAGCATCAACAAAAGGAATATCATCAGAAACTGCAGAAGGCTCAAAATCAGGTGCCTCTGACATAAGAATTTCCTTGGAAATTGGTTCATCAGTAATGGCAGAAACTTCAGCAGCAGTATCAATATTTGCAGCAGCAGTATCAACATTTTGAGATAGGAAGCAGGTGTGCAACAGGTTTTGGTTGACCTGATTTTTGGTTTGTACACCAGCTGAGATTTCTCCAATTATTTGGGAAATTGGATGGTCTCTTGATGTTACTAAATCAACAGGGGGTGTTGATTGTTCACCAACCTGTGTTGTTGTTTCCTCTTGTGGTACAACAACTGGCTCTTCAAGTTGTTCTTCAAGTTGTTCTTCAATATGTTCTTCAATATGTTGATCATTTTCTTCATCTCCACTGCTTTCATCCTCTTGAGTAACCTGTAACTTGTTCAAGTCTTCAACTAGAGAATGTTCCTGCAAAGGTTCTATGGTAGAAGAGATCTTCTCCTTGAAAGACATGTTAGATTCATCAAATGAAATGTGAACAGATTCCTCAATTTTTAAAGATGATTTATTATAGACCCTATAAGCCTTGCTGATCATGGAGTATCCCAGAAACACTCCTTCATCAGCTTTGGCTTGAAATTTTGCTAAATATTTCTTGTCATTGTTGTGAATGTAGCAAATACAACCAAAGACTCTAAAATAATCAACTTTAGGTTTCTTCCCTTTGAGTAATTCATAGGGAGTCTTTCCCTTTAGTTTATGTATCAGACTTCTATTCAGCACATAGTTGGAGGTGTTCACTGCCTCTGCCCAAAAGGATAGAGGTAGATGAGCATCTGACAACAATGTAGTGGCAGATTCAATAAGGGTTCTATTTTTCCTTTCAGCTATCCCATTTTGCTGAGGAGTTCTAGGAGCTGAGAAAGTATGCCTGATCCCTTCACTCTGACAGAACTCTTGCATAAGAAGAGAATCAAACTCTGTCCCATGATCACTTCTGATCAGGGCAATGTGAGTATTGAACTCAATCTGTATACATTTGAGAAACTCTGTCAGACACTTGAAGTTATCAGACTTCTTCCTTAGAAAGAACACCCAAGTGAATCTAGAGAAGTCATCTACAATTACTAAAGTGTAAGATTTCCCTCCTAGGCTTTGTACTGTGATGGGTCCAAAGAGATCCATGTGTAACAGATACAATATCCTAGGTGAATCACCCTTATTAAGTGACTTAAAGCTGTTTTTAGTTTGCTTACCTAATTGACAAGCCCTGCAGAGTCCTTCCTTCTTGTAGGGGCCAGAAGGTAGTCCTCTAACAAGGTTGTCTTTGGATAGCCTAGCAATAGTTCTAAGGTTTAGGTGTCCTAATCTCTTATGCCATAAGATATTTGGTCTACAGACAGAATTAAACAAGCAAATATCTACATCAGTTGAAAGAAAATCTACTAGATAAATGTTACCTTTCCTTTTACCTGTCAACACAGTTGTGTTGTCTTCTGACTTGATTTTGCATAAGGCTTTGCTGAAGGTCACCTGGTAGCCTTCATCACATAGCTGACTGATGCTAATTAGGTTGTGCTTCAGTCCTTCCACATAAGCTACCTTCTTGAAAGTTACTGATCCAATCTGGACTGCACCATATCCTTTAGTCTGTCCAAAGTTTGAATCACCAAAGATAACTTTGGGTCCAAGCTTGGCTCTAAAGGAAGTGAGGTTGTCCTTGTTCCCTGTCATGTGCTTAGAGCACCCACTATCCAAGTACCATTGCTGGTTAGATGTTGGATAGGTCTTCACCTGCACATAAGACAATTCATTTGTTTTTGACCCAGTTTACCTTGGGCCTAGGTTGATAACCTCTAAATTCTGAAATGAAAGACATCCCAGGTTGACTCTTATATCCTTCAGGATGATATCTCCTTGGAGGTATAATCCATTCAGTATAAGGGTTAAAGATTTGGGATGAAGGACCCTTAGGATTGAATTTTGATTTGCCTTTGAAAAATTTTCCAGAGCTCTGACCTCTGTTCGACGATCTTGGAGCTGCGTTCGACGATCTTGGGTCAGATCGTCGAGCTCCGTTCGACGGTCGACTATGGTTGAGGTCAGGTATTTGAGATCGTCGATCTGCGTTCGACGACTTTGGCTGAGATCGTCGATCTGCGTTCGACGATTTTGCCTGAGATCGTCGAGTTGCGTTCGGCGATCGTCGATCTTCATTCGGCGATCGTCGATCTCCGTTCGACGATTTCTGCTGGGACTTAGTTTTCTGGGGCAGATCAGAATTTTTCCTAGCAACCTCTACAACTCCCTTTCCTTTGTCAGAAATGAATTTGATTGGAGTTGTTAGAACTATAGGTTGGCTGGATGAAGCACCCAAGCCCAGTGTACTGTTAAATCTGGAGTTCACTGTGCTTGTGATGTCCATCAGCTTGATGCTTCTCCCATTAAGGGATTCTTCAAGCTTTTTGGCCTCAGAGAGCTCACTTTTCAGTGAAGCTATCTGTTCCCTACAGCACTCCAACTCCTGAGAGAGTTTGAGGTTTTCTGACTTTAAAGTATTGTGTTCAGATAATTGATTTCTGAGAGAGATAATTTCTTTCTCAGACTTTAGCAGGTCTAAACACAATGCTTTAAATTCAGATTTAAAGTCCTCTGAACTAAAATCAAAAGAACCAATTACCTGATCTTCTTCAGGTTGAGTCTCTGAATCTGACTCTGACTCTTCTTCTTCTGAATTATGCTGTGAGGCATTGATTGCCATCATGCAGAACTCTTTTTCTTCTGCATCATCCTCATCATCACTGGAGCTGGATGAGGCTTCTGACTCTTCTTCAGTCTCACTCCAGGATTCAGCAACAAACCCCTTTCTTGTATGTTTGTTTTTGCATGATGAGGGTTTGCCATTGCCATTTCTCTTGGAGTCTTTCTCCTTTCTTCTTTCTTTCCTGTCCCTTCTGTCCTTGTTCTTGTTCTCTGGACAGTCAGGAACTATGTGCCCTGGTTTCCTGCAACCAAAGCAAATAATATCTTTATTATTGTTAATGGACTTGTCATACCTTGGCTTATCCTTCTCCTTGTATGATCTCCTTCTGAAGTCCTTTCTGGCCATCTTGTAGAATCTTTTGGCCAACAAACTGAGTAGTTCATCATTGCCTGTGGCTTTGTCTTCAGGCAGATCCTCAGTTGCCTTGAAGGCTATGGTCTTCTCTTTTCTTGTGGCTGGTGAGGCAGCCTTCTGTTCTTCCTCTCTATTTTTGATGAGTAGCTCATAAGATTTGAGCTTACCCAATAGAGCTTCAGTAGTGATCTCATTCAGACTTCTGGCATCCTTAATTGGCCAGATTCTTGAATCCCAAGTGCTGGGGAAGCACATTAGGATCTTGTCATTGAGTTCAGTTAGAGAGATCTCCTTGTCCAATGTCCTGAGTTCACTGACAATTAGGCTTAGCCTGTTGTACATGTCTCCCACTGACTCAGTTTCTCCCTTCTTGAAATTCTCATATTGAGAGATGAGATGGGATATCCTATCCTTTCTCTCATCAGCTGAGCCTGAGACTATTTCTGAGAGTTTGTCCCAAATTTCCTTTGCTGAATTGCATTCAGCCACCTTTTGAAATATGTCATCAGACATTGTCTGGGCCAAGATGTTCATAGCCTTGGCATCAGCTACCTTCCATCTCTTGATATCAGCATCTGTTCCTGATGGAGGTGGAACAGCATTTATACTTGTGTTCTCTGGGGGTCTTGGACACACTGTCAAAACAGAGTTAAAGATATCTTCGTCAATAGAATTCATGTACAGTCTAATCCTTGCTTTTCCAAAGTACAAACTTGGATAGATTGCACACTGGAGGACTGGTGCTAGCATAATCTTTGTTTTGGGCCATGATTTTTGAAAGCAAAATCTAACAATAAAATACAAAAGAAAAACAGATCTAACTTGGGATCTTTGGGTTCAGGTGTTAGCCTGTACAACCAATCAGGTATGGTATGTTTAACCAACCTCGCTTTGATACCAATTGAAAGTGCAGCTAGATCTGATATACTCTAGAGGGGGGTGAATAGAGTATATGGTGCTTTGAAACTTTTTACAACAGTTGTTGTAATAAGTGTGAGCAGGAAAGCAGAATAAAACTAATCACAGCACTAAGTTAAACAAAAACTAATCACAGAGTAATCAAGGCCAGAAACAAACATAAAACAAGCAAAACCAGAAGACACAAGGAAATATAGTGGTTCCCCTAAACTTGGGTACATCCACTCTTCTACCACCCTAGGTAGGAATCCACTGCAGGATGAGTTGATCAGGTGTCCTGGGCACCAATGAGCTTTTGATAAGGTGCTCAAAAACCAAAGCAGATTTTTTGATCAGGTGTCTTGCCACCAATGAGCTTTTGACAAGGTGCTCAAAAACCAAGCTCAAACGTTTGAAGGAGTTTGAGAAACCCTTTACAGAGAGGGGGTGAGAGAGTGATGACAGTCTTCTCTTTCTCAAACAACTGAGAAGACTATGTGGATTGTTGATGTCAAAGCTCCCCCTGAATCCTTGAGATCTTCAGGAAGAAAAGCTTTGCTGAGGGTGATAGGCCTTCAAAGATTGAACTCCAGCAATAGATGATTTCAGCAATAGCTGAAATGTTGAATGTCTGTAGTCTTGAAGTATGTTGGCCTTGAACACTTGAAAACTAACGAGATCTGAAGATTTCTGAAAAGATTGATCTCCTTGGATGAGTGTTCTTGAGAGTTCTTTGAGACAGAAGATTTTGTTGAAGATTATTGATATCTGTCTGTGTGTCTGTGTAATCTCTTTTAATTCAAAAAGAAATTCTCTCTTTTATTCTCTGGTGCAGAACAAAACATTCTCTCTGATAAGAATAGCCGTTGGCCAGCATTAATTGCATCCTTAATTGCAAAATCTCTTCTGGAGGAAAGTCCATAGAAATATTCCTTGAAACTTGGTCCAGAAAATGAATGGAAACGACTAGGAAATCTTCAGAATTAATTGCGGAATAATGCCTTAACTGATTTGAATTTGAATCTAGAGACATCCTTGAAGTTATCTGAAATCGTCGAACTGAGCTCTGCTATCATCGAGCTGAGCTCAGCGATCTGGAAATATACAGCAGCAAAATATCGTCGATCTGAGCTCAAAGATCGTCAAACTGAGCTCAGAGATAAAGATCCAAAGCAGAGTCAAAATCGTCGACCTGAGCTCACCGATCGTCGAACGGAGTTCGACGATATAATGAGGTTGAGCTCAGTGATCGTCGAATGGAGTTCGACGATCTGTCAAAGTTGAGCTAGACGATCGTCGATCGGAGTTCGACGAATCGTCGTGCTGAGCTCGACGATATGACTTAGTCTCCAAACAAAAAATCCCGGTCTTGAGGGCAGCTTCCAAACCTAGACTTCTAACCCTTAGACTCAATTCTAATTGACCTTTTAAGCTATACAGGAGGTCAAGTATTTGTTTCATAGAGACATAGTGATCCTGACCCAAATTAGTAATAGGGTGTTCCAACAACCATGTTGAGTGATGCTTCACTTCCTGAATATTTTTGGGCTGAAGCCGTCAACACTACATGCCACGTGCAAAATCGAGCTCTCATAAACAAAAACCATGATAAGACACCTTACAAACTTCTGAAGGGCAGGAAACCAACAGTCTCATACTTTAGAATTTTTGACTGTAAATACTTCGTGCTAAACAATGGCAAGTATCACACTACTAAGTTTAGCGAAAAGAGTTTTGAAGGTATTTTTGTAGGTTATAGTAGACATAGTAAGGCATATTCGATTTTTAATAGAAAAACACTGGTGGTAGAAGAATCGATACATGTTGTATTTGATGAGACGAGCTTGCTGCAAGGCAACACTTTTGGTATGCTTATTGAAGATACTGGTGCAAAGCTGAAAGAAATTAGCTTGGATGAACCGTCTGAAGACAAAGGTGAAAAGTTCATCAAGATCAATACTCCAACCCCTATTGGAGAGGCTGATGATCAAGATGAAGAAGTCATCCAAGATGAAGAAGTCACTCCGGGGATAGAAGACAATCCAGATGCAAGGACTCTAGAGCTCAGACATTTGAAGGATCATCCCATGGGCCAGATCATAGGAGATCCCCGAGATGGTGTCAGAACTCGTAGAGGTACAACTAATGAGAATCTATATTTAAGTTTTCTCTCGAAGGTTGAACAAAAGAAGTTTGAGGAAGCAAACTCAGATGCATCGTGGATAATGGCAATGGAAGAAGAACTGAAACAGTTCAAGCACTGCAAAGTATGGAAGCTTGTTCCAACACCCAAAGGTAATAACGTCATTAGGACAAAATGGTTCTACAGGTACAAGATGGACGAGGATGGAATGATAGTAAAGAACAAGGCCAGATCTGTCGCCAAAGGTTATCGTCAAGAAGAAGGAATCGACTTCGACCAGACGTACGCTCCAGTGGCAAGGCTAGAGGCTATAAGGTTATTCCTAACATATGCTGCACTCAAAGGCTTCACTCTCTACCAGATGGACGTGAAGTCTGCCTTCCTTAATGTTGACATAAAGGACGAGGTGTATGTGGAATAACCTCTAGGTTTCGTTGATTCTAACTTTCCTGATTACGTTTATTTACTGCATAAAGCATTGTATGGTCTGAAACAAGCTCCTCGAGCTTGGTATGAGACGCTATCTAGCTTTCTACTTGAGAACAAGTTCACAAGGAGAATGATAGACAAGACATTATTTCTTAGGGAAATTAAAGGCAAGAATTTGCTAGAGCAAATTTATGTCGACGAAAATATTTTTGGCTCTACTGATGACAACCTCTGCAAGAAGTTTTCAAAACTTATGCAAGGGAAGTTTGAAATGAGCAGTATGGGCGAGCTGAAGTATTTCTTAGGGCTTCAAGTGAAACAGTCTGAAGATGGAATTTTCATCTCACAGACCAAGTTCACCAAAGAGCTAATTAAGAAATTCGGAATGGAGAACGCAACCTCGATAAGGACTCCAATGAGTTCAACAATGTCTCTGGACAAGGATGAAAAAGGGAAACCTTTTGATGAAACCAAGTACAGAAGAATTATTGGATCCTTGCTCTACCTTACTGCAAGTAGACCTGACATAATGTTCTCAACATGTGTCTGTGCTAGATTTCAGGTGAACTTTAAGGAATCTCACTACGCTGCTGCGAAGCGGATTTTGAGATTACTTAAAGGTACACCAAATCTTGGCTTATGGTACCCAAGAAGTAATGATAGTGAACTAATAGGTTTTTCAGATGCAGATTTTGCAGGTAGCAAAGACGACAGGAAAAGCACTTCGGGGACTTGCCAATTCTTTGGAAGAAGGCTTATCTCCTGTAGTAGCAAGAAGCAAAACTGTGTGGCAATCTCAATGGCCGAGTTAGAGTACATCTCTACAGGCAGTTGATGTGCACAGTTACTGTGGATAAAGAATCAGTTCGAAGACTACAACATGAAGTTTGCAAAGATTCCATTATTTTGCGACTCCTCCAGCGCAATAGCAATAGACAACAACCCAGTCTCGCACTGCCGGACAAAGCATATAGAGCTAAGGTATCATTTCATCTGGGTGCATGTGGAGCATGGGGACATAGACCTTCAATATGTCCCTACAGATTGGCAAATTGCAGATATTTTCACGAAAACGCTGGACGAGACCAAGTTCTCGTTCTTCAAAACAGAACTTGGGATGCTCAACAAGGAAGACTGGAAGAGGCTGGACTTTCAAGAAGGCTCAAGGCTCAAAGGTTAGTCAAAAGTTGGAGTTTTCAAAAAGTCTAAGGTTTTGACTCGAGTAAGTAACAACATACTCAAGTAAGTATATGACCTACTCAAGTAGTAGAATGACATACTCTAGTAGTCAACTTGACCTACTCGAGTAGTGGAATGATAAACTCGTGTAGTAGACTTGACCTACTCGAGTAGCAGACTGACATACTCGAGTAGTCAACTTCACTTACTCGAGTACCTCATTGACCTACTCGAGTACTTCCATACATCTACTCGAGTACTTCTGCATACTTACCCGAGTAACTCCAGACTTATCTACTCGAGATATTTCCTCACTCGTGTATATGTCAAGTCATCTCTTATTCAAATTTTCTTATGTGCAAACCAAAGGCTTATGCCGCCTATTCTATGGTTTTCTTCATTTTTTTTAAATAATTAGACCTAAACCTATGGTTATATAAATAAGAAAAATAGGAAATTTCATCTACATGAAATTATTTCCGTCTCTCGAGTACCCGTCTACCTCTTCGCCTTCCTCCATCAGTTGTAGAGTCGCGCCCTTTCCGTCTCCCCGTCGATGCTTTCTAGGGTTTCGCCATCTCCAAGACTTCTGAATCATGGCTGCCTCTTCTAAGATCGGTGTTGGCTCAGAATTAGTCGCTGTCGGGATTGCAGACCTATCCACCGATTTCCATATTCTCCTGATTTTGCTCGACACCGCCGGCTTAATATTTGTTCTCCAAGAACCATGTCGCATTCTCTTCCCCGAAGTTGTAGAATTTTTCAGGAATGTCAAGTTCAAGCACCATGGCACAGTTTTGAAGTCTTCAGTCAAAGGTATCACCATTAAACTCACTCCAACCTCTGTTTCTCGACTTCTCCGACTGCTAGCTCCAGATGCAGATGATTTTCTGAGTGATGAAGACTATTCCAGAACTTGCTCTTTCTGTGGACTTTCTACTGATGCTAAATACATCAATAGGTCTGATATGCATGCTGAAGGAAAATTCTTGGTTGATGTCATTGGTAAGATTCTTCTATGCAAAACCAACTCCATCAGGGCCATACCCCTTTATTTCTTTGAATTGATGCAAGCTATAGTCTGTAGAAAAGCCTTTCAGTTTGGCTTGTTGATTCTGAACAAGATTAAAGATAGCATCAAATCCCCCAACTACACAAGGATAATTTCCCTGCTTCTCCATGAGATCAATCAAGAGGTTTTCAGTTTCTCCAAAGGAAGTATCATTCACCACATGAAGAAGGTCTCCATCTCCTCCATCCAGATATAGGAGTTAAAGTTGCAAAATCCCTCTCAAGCTGCCAAGTTACTGAAATTATAGACACAGAGTACAGGACTTCACCTCCTTCTCAATCTCAGGTCCCCAGCTCCTCTGGTGCACCTATTGAGGGGGAGCCTACTCCTACTGTTCAAGCAAGAATACCTCCTCCTCCACCTACTCCTCCACTAGTCACTCTAGAATATATCCTCTCAGATCAACAGGTTCAAGAGGCACTCCTTTCTACTGATGCTGCCATAAATGAAATGATAGAAGAGTTAACTGTAGATGAACCACCTCCTCCTCTATATCCACCAGCTCCATCCACTGAAATTCCCAAGGACCCAACTCCTGGACAATCTCCAAACACTTCTCCAGCATGGACTCCAGCAAAATCTACTAATGCCCCCAAAGAACATCAAGAACCAATTCTCATTTTTGATGAGCTCTCACCTGAGCCAGCTGAAGCTCCTCTCAGAAATTTGGATTTCACTATCCCTCAGATAATGGATGAATAAGATGTGATGATACCCACTACAAGAGCTCAGAGCTCAGTCACTCTCTCTGAAATAGCTCCATGGGTGGCCGCTCCTATTCCTTCTGCTCCATCAACTTCTGCTCGTCCTACTGCTACTGCTCCTGCCTCCTCAGACTTGATGTCTCAGATTGTACTTCTTCTTCAAGACCAGAGATCATACTTTGATACTTGTATCAAGACTGTAACAAACAAGGTAACTGCTCAAGAAATAAAGATGAGCAGAAGATTTGCTGAGATCCAGCACAATACTAATTAGCTCAAACATCTCTTCCAAATTGGTGGCAAAGCCTTAGACCACACCATCACTAGTGTTGGACAGGTTATGGAGCAAGGTATGACTCTTGCCAATAATCAAATGGAATTTGACAAAAGGGCTGAAGCAACCAAGATGAAGATTTGTGAGGAAGTTGAAACTTTCAAATATGATGCCATCTCCCAGCTATCTGTTGAAGTCAGAAAGGGGGAGAAGTTGGTAAAAGAATATTTAGAAAAATCTGATGCCCTCCAGAAAGAATTATGGGAAGCCAAAGTTAAAGAGGTCCATGATGATGTTCTAGCTCAGATACAGAGTGTCAAATTCCACACTTATGACACTGTTGTATGGATGCACAACCAGATTCTTCCAGAATTTGTTGTTGATCCTAACATTATTCCTCATCACCGGAACCCACTAGATATTGCTGATGCTCCTGCTCCTGCTCCTCCTCTACAACCCACATTCTATCCAGGGCCTGGTGATTCTGTTGCTCCTCCAGACTCTTATGCTCATGATTGGGAAGATGATCCTGCTGATATCTTTCTCAAAGCCCCTCTTGAGAAACATTCACTACAGTTCCCATGAATTGGAGTTGTATGAGAAGTCCATGACCAAAAGTAGGATCTATGACAGAGAATATAGAAGAAATAATCCAGCTGCTCCTCCCAGAACCCCCAAGAATTATCCTAAACCTTACAGCTATCAGAGAAGACAATAGGAGAAACAAGCCAAGCAACATCATCAGAGCTTGCCCAAAAGACTCATGAGCTATGGAAATGGATTTTAGTTGTTAATGATATTTCTGGATAATCATATTTATATTATTCAAAGTTTTTGATCTTATTATATTTTTCATAGTTCCTTGATTGCTTATACTGCTTTATTACGTAGCATTCTTTTTATGTCCATAATTCACCTTAGTGTAAAGGGTTCTGACTTCTACAAATAGGGGGAGATTGCCGGGTATTGTATCCACACTAACCCATATTTGATGAAGTCACCCGTGAACTAAGATGAATTAAGTTATATTTGATGCTTGGTTTGAGTTATGTGTTTGCAGGATTCTAATGGGAAGTGTACACCAATGTCAGTCTACATTAGGTCACCAAACACAGGACCATACAATGTAATCCCTCATTGTATGTTCCAAAGTGTTGACTCATGTGTAGCCTCTCTATTGGGATACACTTCATATTCAAGCTCTAGGACTATGTGAAAAGACTTGATGCTGATTTCCCCTAGAAGAAGAAAATATGTCAGAAAACTTTTCCTAAGTAAAGTACTCGAGTAGTCCCATACTTACTCGAGTAAGTTACTGAGTTTATACTCGAGTAGTAATTAACTTACTAGAGTAGTTAAGATATACTCGAGTAGTCCAATTATGGCTCTCGAGTAGTTCATCTTGTATACTCGAGTAGTTTCCTTTTATCTCTCGATTTTTCAGACTTTCTCTTCTCAAATTTGTCTAAGTGAAATACTCAAGTAGTATTATAATATATACTCGAGTAGTTCTATCTTCTATCTCAAGTAATTAGATTCTGACTCGTGTAGTTCCTACTTACTCGAGTAGACTAAATCATATACTCGAGTAGTTTATCTACTACTCGAGTAGTCCAATGCTTTTACTCATGTAATCCAGATTCCCCCTCCAGAAAATTTCTCTAAGTGAATTACTCGAGTAGTTCATGATTATATACTCGAGTAGTTCTAATTGTCTCGAGTAATTCACCTTATATACTCGAGTAATTCCCTATGTCTCGAGTAAATTATCTTACATACTCGAGTAGTTCAATTTTTCCTGTTCCAGAAATTTTCTAAGTGTTTGTCTCGAGTAGTCTCTTATATACTCAAGTAGTTCATTTCTATATACTTGAGTAGTATTTCTTGTACTCGAGTAATTTACTCCACCTCTCGTGTAAGTACTTAAGTACTCGAGTAAGTCATTTTTGTTACTCGAGTAACTGAGTCTTTCTCATTCTTATTTACTCGAGTAGTTGACTCCATGTACTCGAGTAATGATTTCTTTTTCTCCCGAGTAATTTTTCTCATGTACTCGAGTAGTCATCTTCTACCTACTTGAGTAGTGTTGCATATACTCGAGTAGTTCTGTTTGACTCGAGTAATTTACTCTGAATGTTTCAGAAATTCTTTAAGTCCAGACCTAACGGTATCATTCTTAAACTCTGACGTGATTGGTCCACGTGTCTCTCTCATAATGACTAATTTAAGTTTAATCTTTTCTTCTCCTATAAAAGGTCTTACCAAACCGACAAACCCTAAGTTTTTAAAAGAAGATTATTCTAAGAAAGTTTTTGCAGCCGTACTTTCCAAAAAGAATCCTGTCTCCTCTCTCTCTCTCTCCAAGAAAAAAACTCGCCGCCGCTGCCATCACAGATTTCCGACCGGCTAGGGTTTCAACTTTTTGAGGATTCAGATTAAGATGACTCTACAGATAGAGATCTCCGCTCAACGCTTCATCTTCTCATTCGATCGTGTAAAGTCGAGAAGTTCTAGATCTGATATTGCCGGGATTCTTCTTCAATATTCTGATAAAGCTGCATGCCTACAAGAAGGAATTTCTGATTTTCTGTTGCAGATTTGAACAAGAGAATTTATTGTTTGTATTTCTGTACTACTTTATTTCATTATTGTAGGAGAAGATTTCTCCGAGTGTAGGAGTTTTCAACTCCGAGATTGTAGGAAGTTTTGCCTTCCAAGTGTAGATCCGTTTGTGGATCGAGTTTGTAGGAACATTGTTCCGAGGGTAGGATTATTTTCCAATCCAAGATAGTGGAGTAGCCGAGTCTAGTGTATTGCTAGATCGGTGAGGGATAGTGGATGTACCCAAGGTTGGGGAACCACTATAAATCTTGCCTCGTCTGTGTTTGCTTTTTTGGTAGATAGATCTGTGTTTTGGTTGATATTTTTTATTCTGCAAAAAGATGCACAACTCACCTATTAACCCCCCTCTAGGTGATTTAGGTTGGAAACTATTATCTTTCAACCATCAAATTCGTAAAATATGCATGAGTTCCGTCGGGTATACTCGTCAAATTTTCCTGGGACTTAGAAATTTTTCACAATTTTTGTCTGATTCGGCAGGTTTAGTCCTTAGGATGGTTTTAGGACTATTTTTTAGTTTCTTAAGGTTTTAAACATGGTATTTGGGTAGCATCAGATGTTTCTTCGACTATGAAGTTTGGCAGTGGATAAAAGACCACCAAATTTACGTCAGTTTGTGGATTGTTGCACTTGGCAGATGTTTGGTCTCTGTTTTTGAGGACTGTTGGTAGGTTTTGGACAATTGGTCACCACCGCAGGGCCTCTGTATTTTTGAGACATTTGGGCTTCAGGGCCTGGTTTGGGACAATTGGTCACCTAATCCGCCCAGTTGATTTTGCTAAGTGTTACTGATTCACATTTTATTTGAGCTATTTTATGTTCAGTTTGCCTCTTAGATCAATCTATGTTTTTTATGCCAATCCACATAGATATTGTCGAAGCATGGCTTTGTTCCGCACTTGGTGCATTTATTCTATTGACTCATTTTATTCAGACTTTACTGTGCTTTTATTTTTTTTGGCTATCCCGCTGTAGTCTTCACACTTTTTTACTCGGGTTTGATAAACCCATATCTTACTTTTCAATTATTGCCTGATTATTTTTTCCTTTGCCACTTGTATTTTTCTTTGCTGAGGTGTTCTTCTTTTAAATGCCATCAGGTTCAGAGTAGTAGCCGGTTGAGCGGCTAAGTATGGGACCATGCTAGTGGACATCTTCTTGCAGAAGTTTTCCTCGCCTTTGTAAGGTAGTTTCATGGGATGTTTACTTTAGCACAGACACACAAGCTCACCGAGTGGGTTTGTGTCAGATTGTTTATGCCAACATATGGGTTTCTTTAGAAATGCTGAGTACTTTGCTACACTACTGATTTGTCTGTTGTCTGTGGTTGTTTATACTTGCTCTCTGGGAAGGTTTTATGCTAGGTTGTATATTAGATATTTTTAACTAATAAAACCTTATTATTAGTATATCATACTTGCCATCTCTTTCAAAACTAAAACACTACTTTCTGGTTAGCGTAAATACTTTTCCTAAACTTATTATAAATCTAGAGTCGTTCATAGCGTGAGTTGTCCTTCGAGGACGTTTATACTCATGTAGGATGTTATAATTAACTTATTCAAAGTATTTTTCCACTGCGTATAACTATATTTTTATTCGTGGACAATTTGATCCACTAAGACGAGGGATACGACCAACCGCTTTACTTACAACTAGATTTTCCTTAAATAACTCATAAATCTTTCAAAAAGGTGTTTAGTTGTGCTCTCACCAGAACGTCTGCAGTTATGCTCTACCGATGTGGCATCATGACGTGTGTTTTCTCCTTACTCTAATACACCCTTTAATGAGGAGGAAATGCAGGTTGTGACAGTTGGTATCAGAGGGATGGTTTATTAGAAAATTGGTCGAGCAACCGTCTCTAGTTAGTGTTAGTTGTATAGTTACATCTCATACACACACCGATGTGCCATCAGAACGTCTTGGCGGAAGCAGAAACACTACACTCATAGCATGATAAGAAGTATATGAGACATATTATGTAGTATGGGATGCATAATATGTGTTTGTATATGGATCCACCATATGTGGCTACATATGACGGTTATGTAGTATGTGATGCATAACCATCATCACATGGGTGTCCATTAGCATGTTTTATTTTTTTTCGTTACATGCGATGTTATGTTGTATGAGATGCTTAAAATTTCATTTGTACGCCGCTCATAACATGCATTAAGGCTTTTTAAATTGCATAGCACAACATGCATGGCATAATATTGCATCTGGACACGTGGCAGGCTAAAGATTTACATGATGACACATGTACACACATGGTTTTGAGCCAAAAAGAATATGAAATTCATACATTCATGGTTTAGGCACATGAGTAAGTAGGATGACAATTTATCATCATAAGTGTATGTAACGCCCTGAAACTCAAAAGAGCGACGGGAGGCATTTTGGGCCAAATCTGGTATTTGGCAGGGGGCACACGGCCTGGGACACTGGCGTGTCCCAGGCCGTGTCAGGCTCGAGTCGACGATTTGGCCGCGAGGTCGACGAAATTTGGAGTCGACGATTGTCGAGCAGCGAGCATGTCCTGAGACACGGGCATCTCTCAGGGCGTGTCGAGCCCGTGTCGACGATCGGCCCGGGTAGTCGACATTTTCGCTCGATGATGTGTCGAGACATGGTAACACGGCCTAGGACACGGGCGTGTCCAAGGCCGTGTCGTGTGGTCGACGAACTTCGCTCGACGAAGTGTCGAGATAGTGAACACGTCCTGGAGCTGTGTAATTTTCGTGGGCTGGACATGGGAATGTCCAAGACCCGTGTGAGTCTCGGGTTGTTTTCTGGGCTGTGTCGATGGGGGCACACGGCCAGCCACACAGCCGTGTCAGTTTGAACACGGGCATGTCAGGTTAAACACGGTCGTGTCGGTACCCGTGTAATTTTCGTAATGCGTTGTTTTTGACAGCGAATGAGGGACATGGCCCTGGACACGGGCGTGTCGCAGGCCGTGTTCGGCCCAGGTTTTACTTTTCAGCTATGAATCGTAGCCATTCGTTTCCTTATTTTGGGATCTGACGGTTGGGGGTTGTTCCTACTGGGATATACCCGTGATTGGGCCTTTGAAACCCTCATTTCACTTGAGTGATTCTCTTTCTAAGTCACGAGAGAGGGGAGAGAAAAGGAAGAAGAAGCCTAGATCCGGTCACCGACGGAGCTTCGGAGCTGCAAATCACGAACCGACTTCGGATCTACGGAGGCAAGGAGAGTGCGGTGCTTTTCATCCGCTTACATTTCCATGGGGCCAAGGAAGAATGCTAGGGTAACGATTCTCTACTTGAGCAAGTGAAGCTCTACTTCTTTTGCAAAGGGAAGCCCGCTCTCGCAAGATTGCGGTGAGTTTGAGGCGTTCCTTCGGGTAGACATGAATAGTCCCCGTTATGTACATGTAGAGTCCGTAATCGATAACGAATATATGCATGATGTGTGAAGCCTACCCGGATAAGTTGGTCTGGATCGGTGATGTTGCATTGTATAAATGGCCGGAGAAGACTCCGTGCGAATGTTTATTTTTCGGGTTTTCTACGAGGTAGATTGAAACAGGGAGCCTTGGGGATTAACTCCAAGGTGCACCCAAAAATATGGGGAGACGCGTTGTTCTGGGATTATGGTGGCCTGGGAGCCAACCTGAACATAACTGGGTTATGTAATATATTTGGGAGATACGGGACTCTGGGAAGCTTGACCCGCGCAGACGACTTAAGTTGACGTTGTAGTGTGAGAAATGGGTCATGTGGAACCGTACCCGATCTATGTCATTCGGTTAAAGAGACCTAAAGTGACTTGGAACTTACCGTTGGCATAGTTGGAGGGTCTTAGGAAGTGGCGAGAAAGACCAGATTGCTCACGAGATATTGCCGTCCTGGGGGCGGTGGTGAGTCGGCGTACTCTGACCGTGATCACCGAGAATGTGCCCTGAGAGCACGGGTCGTGTGGCCGTGCGTGCCAACTCTTTTGATGCAATGTATTTATATACTGCTTGGTTGTGCTCATAAAGTGTAGGGAAGGAGCATCGCCGCCCCGAGTTGGGGGAGAGATCGTTATAATTTGGTCAGCATGGCTGACTATTGCTTTGGTTTGCCACTGTTGTGGTGGATTGTGCTTGGAGGTGCTGCGCAGCCGAGCAGTAAATTGCGGGCTAAAGCCCAAGTTGCTGCGCCGGCCCTCGAAGGACTAGTTCTTGGGTGTTTTCTTTTATTCATGTATGGCCAGCCTGCGTGCCGAGGTTTGGAAAACATGTAATATGAGGAGAACCAATGTAAGGCCTTAAGGCCAATACTTGTGTATTTGTACTTCATTCCTTTTGGCATTTTAGTGGACATTCATGCTAGTGTTGGGTTCCCTTTTTTTAATGCAACAATTTTAAATTGCTTCGCTAGAATGCTCTGTGTAGGACGTTGGATTAGTTGGATGGTTTCCATTGAGTAACCACCCGATCTGTCTATGGTATATGGCGTCGGGCCCCGACAGGACCTACTATTATATTCTATGCGGCGGATAGGGGGTGTTACAGTGTAGGCATGACATTATGATTGATAATCCCATAGCAAGTTAGCTGCTTTAGCAAGTACTTAAGCATGTTTTTTCTAGATTATGTTGTTTTGGTGCTAGCAATTGGGCTTGGTTTTGATTAGATGATCATTATTTGTGTAGATGCCGCCTAAGCGTGTGACGACTAGGTCGACTCCCCATCGGACGGCGAGTCTTCAGGTGCGCGGAGCAAAGTTATGATTGAAAGTCTACGACAGAGTAATGAGACTTTGTCAAGATAGATGGTGGAGATACAATCGCAGATCCAAGCATTGTTATCAGTTGTGTCAGGACAGTTGCCGCGAGTACAGGACCCGATTGTTTGTCAGGATGTTCCTATTCCCCTTGCTCCTCTATTGGCCCCGGTGTTGTTGTCACCAGAGATGACATTTATCTCGCACTTCCAGAGACTAGGACCCCCTACTTATGATGTTAGGGCTGACTTTATGGCTTTGGATGATTCGATAATATCCATCGAGGAGATGTTTGCTTGCTTGGGAATTTCAGCGTAGTAGAGGGTGATGGTCGCTGCGTATCAACTCAAGGGACTTGCTAAGAGTGGGTGGCATAGAGAGAAGGAGAATCTTTAGGATGGATCGACATCTGAATCCTTCTAGGAGTTGATGCTGAAAAAGTTTTTTCCATGAGTCGAGAGAGATCGTCTGGTGAATGACTTTCTACACCTTAAGCAAAGGAAGCTTACTGTTAATGAGTACGAGGTGGAGTTCAGCAAACTGATTCATTTTGCCTCGGACATGGTGTCTTCAAAGTCAAATCGTGTTAAACGATTTCTGGGTGGTCTTAGGAATGACATCCAACAACTAGCTAGTACACATGGATTTAAAAGCTATGCTGAAGTTATGGAAGCTGATCTGAAGTTAAAGGCGATTGAGAATGCCAAGAATTGAGGTCAACAAATGAGAATGGATAAGAGGAAGACCGGTGAGTGTAAGAGTTCCCAAGAATCCGGTACCACTTCAGGGAAAAGTAGAAAATAGATATGCAATTTCAATGGCCGACCAGGCCATCCATTTGAGAGGTCTTACCAGAGATTAGGAGCCTAAAAGAAAGAACAGGTGCATGCAATTCAGGGTGCACCTAAAGGAGATTTATTTTGTTATGCATGAAAGCGGAGGGGGCACGATGTTGCCCGTTATTGGCATAAGGACAAGAACTGCTTCTAGTGTGGGGCAAAGGGACATGTTAAGTCGAAGTGCCCGCAGGCTCAGCCCCCGTTGCATCCAGTTCCACCCCAGGCCTTGCCTCCTCCGCTGCTATTGGACTAGTGGAAGAGCAAGCTGAATGTGGTGTCTTAGGAGGAAGCTCAGACATCTTCACAAGTTATTACTGGTTAGATCCTAACCTCTTCCTTCTTTTTGGTTTGTAGCTGTAAATTGACGTTCCTTTCCTTAGTTGTGTAAACGATTTTATATAGGTAAGTTTAAGGTAAAGAACCACTGAGCGCATGTTCTGTTCGATTTCGGTGCTACCCACTCATTTGTGGCTAAGGTTTTCATATAGCGTCACTGTTTGACACTTTATCTTGTTGGCGACGTGTTTATTATCAAGTTTCCTTCTGGTGATTCAGTTATATCGGACCAAGGCATTCAGAGTTGACCGATTATATTAGGTGATTTTCTAGCGGTTGCGAATTTGAAGATGATAGACTTGGAAGACTTTGATGTGATTATGGCATGGATTGGTTGTCCAAGCACGATGCAGTCTTATATGCAAGGTAAAACACTTGGATATCAAGATGGACAACGATCAACCCAGGAGTGTTTATGATTTTTCGCGCCAAGTTTCTCCTATTATTTCGGTGGTACGTGCTCGAAAGCTGGTAAATTCCGAATGTTTTGCTTATTTATTTTTGGTGTTGGAGACCGATGGTTGTTTTCCACAGGTGGAGGAGATTGTTGTTGTGCTCGAGTTTCCGGATGTATTTCTTGATAATCTTCCTAGTCTTCCGCACGAGAGAGACGTGGAGTTCATCATAGATCTGGAGCCGGGTACTCATCCTATTGCTAAGGCGTCGTACCGTATGGCCCTGCGTAAGATGGAGGAGCTGCGTACCCAATTGGATGAGTTACTTCAGAATGGTTTTATTAGGACAAGTTCTTCTCTGTGGGGTGCTCATGTGCTGTTTGTAAAGAAAAATGATGGATCGATGAGACTTTGCATCGATTATATAGAGCTGAATACGGTGACTATCAAGAATAGATATCCCCTACCATGGATTGATGATCTGTTCAATCAGTTGTGTGGTAGCTCTGTGTTTTCAAAGATCGATCTTCATTCAGGCTACCACCAGTTGAGGAATCATGAGGCAGATATTCCATGGACTACTTTCCGTTCACGGCATGGGCATTTTGAGTTTTTGGTGATGTCTTCCGGATTGACTAATATGCCCTCTGCCTTTATGGATATGATGAAAATGGTATTTATGGAATACATGTATCGTTTCGTTGTGGTTTTCATATATGATATTCTGGTGTACTCCCATAATGCTAAAGTGCATGCCCAGCACTTGCATGTAGTTTTATCTACCTTAAGGGTGCATAAGTTATATGCCAAGCAAAGTAAGTACGAGTTTTAGCTTTCTCAGGTTTCGTTTCTAGGTCATGTGGTTATTAAGGATGGAATTTCTATGGACCATAACAAGATAGCTGGTGTCATGGATTGGAATAGGCCTGCCACTTCAAAGGAGATAAGGAGCTTGCTAGGGCTGGCTGGATATTATAGAAGGTTTGCTAAGGGTTTTTCTACATTGTATGTGCCCTTAACTAAGCTTACGCAGAAGAACACATCTTTTGGGTGTAGCGATAAGTGCGAGGAAGCTTTTCTATAATTGAAGAGGAGATTGTGCACTGCTCCGATTTTGGCCTTGCCTACTAAAGGGATAGAGTATGATGTGTATGTTGACGCATCGCTTGTTCGACTGGGTTGCATGCTAATGCAAGAAGTTAAAGTGCTAGAGTATGGGTCGAGGCAGTTAAAGACTCATGAGAGGAATTACCCTACGCATGATCTAGAATTTTCAGCTATGATTTACGCCTTAAAGTTATGGAGGCATCTTTTATATGACACTTTATGCTAAATTTACACTGATCATAAAATTTTGAAGTACGCCTTCACTCAAAAGGAATTGAATTTGTGCCAGCAGAGATGGTTAGAATATGTGGGAGATTATGATGTTGATACCCAGTATCATCTTGGAAACGCTAATGTGGTTGCTGACGCACAGAGTTGGAAGACACAAAGAATTTAAATCTTTCTTTGGATTCATTGTTGGAAGAATTCCTTTTGATGGATATATCGGTAGGGACTAGCGACTCCCAAGAAGTTTGGAAGTATTAGAAAATTCATGGATTTCGCTAACGAGGCTACATCAAAGGGAAGATCCCGATTTGATGCACCTTTATAATAGGATTGTGAAAGGGGAATTGCCGGACTTTTCGATTGATGAGGCGGGTACTTTCAAGTATGGCGGTAGATTCTGTATCCCCAATGTTGAAGATATTCAATTTAAATTATGCAATGAGGCGCATGGTTCCAGTGTTGCCTACCACCCTGGTTCTACTAAGATGTATCGAGACCTGAGGGAGATAGCCTGGTGGTATGGGATGTAGGGCGATATAGCTAAGTATGTGTTGGGTACATTGGAAACTATGTACCTGATTTGAAGAAGCCTCACCTAACTCAATTATATTCATCAAAGTGTATTTGATGGGATGTTGAGTATAAATGTGCAGGTTAAGGAAATGCAGGAAAAAATTTCTAAGTACAAGTGTCGACACTTGGGAAAAGCTGTGTCGACATCAGAAGCCAGATTGTGTCGACACACAGGACTTGTATCGACACACAAAAAATCTGTCAACAACAACTATGTCGACACACAGGACTTGTGTCGACAGATTTCAGAATTTTGTTGACAACAATTGTGTCGACACACAGGACTTGTGTCGACACACACGAAAATTCTATCAACACCAACTTTGTCGAGACTAGAAGCTATTATGTCGACACACAGGACTTGTGTCAACACATTCCACAGAAGCTGTGTTGAGAAGATAAAGAAGGTCTATATCGACATTATGATAGGTGTGTCAACATCATCAACAGTTGTGTCGACACATGGTCTATTTATGTCGACACATTTGAAGTATTTTCTCGACACTTTTCTGCTGAGATAGAGTACAATAAGGGATCAAGTGTCACGACAGAAGACTTGACAACTGTCATAACTAACAATGTTGTTGCATCTATCAGAGCTGTCAGAAGGCCATTATGAACCGGATCAGCCGGTAACCTCAGAAGGATCTATATAAAGACCTATTCTATCATCAATAAAAAACACATAACAGAAATAATAAGAGAAGATAGAAGAGAGCGATCTAAGTAGAAAGGACTTGTCATCTTCAAGTCATCAAGAGAAGGCATATTCTGAACAAGTCTACAAGAATAATTCAGAGCCACATCGGAATAGAAGAAGGAAGCTGGATTGAAGATCATCTCCAACTTCACAAGAAGATCAACCTTACTTTGTTCAGATTCAAGAAGCTTTGAAGAAGCTAAGACAGGTTGGATCTAAAGTAGTCAGATCTTTCAAGAACTGATCAAGAAGCCTTCACCCTTGACTCTCTCTACCTGGGTGAAGGTTTTATTCTTTCTAAAATCAAATTTCTCTGTATGATCTTTTATAGATCTTAGTGTAGGATAGTTAGCTCTCTGAGTTGCAAGCCTAAGTTTATAAGGGCTGAGGTAGGGTTGAGTGCCTGAGGTAGGGGATTCATTTCTCTGAGCTGTAGGCCTAGTGAAAGAAGCTGAGGTAGGGTTTGATTGCCTGAATTGTAGGAGTGTGGACTCACTCTGAGGTAGGATTCTCTGGAAGAATCTAAGTTGTAGGACTTGCAGAAGTCTGAGCTGTAGGAACCTTTCAGGGTTCTGAGTTGTAAGATCTGAGGATCTGAGAAGAAAGAAGGGAGTTAGGCCGAATCTAATATAC
Organism: Platanthera guangdongensis; assembly: GCA_039583875.1. Taxonomy (NCBI): domain Eukaryota; kingdom Viridiplantae; phylum Streptophyta; class Magnoliopsida; order Asparagales; family Orchidaceae; genus Platanthera; species Platanthera guangdongensis. Next base: position 131,803,019 of record CM077162.1, on the reverse strand, counting down.
CGCTAGATAGGCGAAGGGGAAAAGTGGATGTACCCATCTCTTGGGGAACCACTATAAATCTGTGTGCAATATGTGTTGGATGTGTTTGTTTTTTAGCCGTGCTGTGATAGTTATTGCATAGATTAATTACTCGTAAAATATACTGTCTGCCTTAATAAAAAGGAATTGAACCTATTCACCCCTCCCCATCTAGGTGTTTAGGATATCTTGAAACCAATTATTTCAAGTGGTATCAGAGCCAAGTTACTTAAGAATAGACTTAATAGTCTGAGTTGATCTATAAGGCTGTTATCAGTTAGAAAAAATGGGTTCAGGTGAAAATCACAAGGAACTTGGATCCATGAAACTACCTATATGTAGAAAAGAAATTTTTGGCATATAGAAAGAGAGAATCAGATTGTTCATGGAAGCTTCTGACCCAAGAATCTACATCGCAGTCAAAGAAGGGCCATTCATTCCAATGAATATCTTAGCTCTTGATGCGAACATCAGGACTCCAAAAAGCTATTCTGAAATGACAAAGGATGAGAACATCTTAGGCACAATGGATAAGAGAGCACAAAATATAATAGTTAGTGTTATAGATGACTCAACCTTCCAAAACCTTGTTCACTGTAAAACCTCCAAGGAGATGTGGGACACTTTGATTGTCTACATGGAGGGATCATAAGAAGTAAGAGAGGATAGAAAGTCCATGTTAAATCAAGAATATGAAAGATTTAGACAAGCCAAAATAGACAGCATAACTGAGTGCTACAAGAAGTTTTACAGAATAGTGAATGAGCTAATGTCATATGGAAGAATCTTTAGCACATATGAGCTCAATGATAAGTTTCTCAGTTCACTAACGAAGTACTGTGATACTAAGATATGTGCCATCAGGGAAGTGGCCAAACTTACAGATACCTCTCCACCAACTCTATTTGGAAAACTGCTATTATATGAAATGCAGCTTATGGCCAAAAAGGAGGAGGAGAAAAGCAATAGGCCTGAGTACAAAGAGAAATCTATGGCCTTCAAGGTTAAAGCCACAAAGAAGGACAAGAGGATGTCTCCAGCTCCTCCTAGGAAAGCAGCTGAAGTTGACTTAGATAATTCTAACAATAACACATCAGACAGCCCTAATTCTGATGAAGACTTTGCTGCCTTCACAAGGCAATTCCCAAGATTCTTGAAGAAAAAACAGTGGAGAACCAAGCCATCTTCCTCACAGTCCAAGGATGACTGTTATCAAAAAAGAAATCCCCTAAAAAGGATAGGTATGGCACTAAACCTAGCAAATTAACTTCTTCTAAGATTGTTTGTTATTGTTACAACAGGACTGGACATGTTGTTGCTGACTTCCCTGATAAAAGAAAGGAATCTAATGAGAAGAAGAAACATCAAAATAAGGGCAAGAAGGCGACATCCTTTGTTGTAAAGAAGCAGAAAAGCTGGACTGATTCCTCCTCATCAGATTCTGAAGCTGAAGCTGAAGCTGAAGCTGAAGAATATATTGGACTGTTCACAACTGAAGAGGATTCAGAACAGACAGAATTCTTGCAACTGCTGGACTCTATCAATGGGATTGAAGTTCTTCATTGCAAAGGGCTGATGGCTATGTCTGAGGAAGATCAGTACCAAGATCAGCCTGGTCCCAGTAAGGTAAACAACCTATCTTCAGTTTTTGATTATTACACTAGATCAGAATCAAAAGCATCTGCATCAAGGGATGAGGATGTCTCTGAATCTAAAGGGGATGTTCATCAACTAATTGATGAGTATGGTGATTTGTTGCAACCTCTTAAGAGAAGTATAATCCTTAACAAGTAATAGGCTAAGGAAATTGCATCTCTTAAATTTGCTGCATCAGATTCAACAAAAATGCTTGATTTGAAGTTGAATGAAGTTGCCAAACTGAAAAAACATAACTTTTATTCAGATGGGTACAATTACATTCAAAAATGATCAAATCAAGTGTCTGGAAGTCAGACTACAAAGAGAGAAGGATCTTTTGGCTAAATTCTCAAAGCTAAAGTCAGTCTTACCCTTAATTGATGACTTCATCCTCCAAAAGGGTAAGACAGGATTTGGCATCAAGGGAAGAACTATGGCAGCTAATTCCAAAAGAAAAGGCAAAGCCCCAATTCAGCCACTAGCCTCCAAACCCCCTATTTCCTTCAGGAAAGTGATGCAGTCTACTAATAGGTATGACCATAACATTACACATGGTCACTGTAAGCTTGGTGATCAGAAAGACAAGGGTGCAAATGCCAATAGGGCAGCCCATGCACAAACACAACATGTTCTTCATCAATCATCAGTGTTTGATGCACCCTCCCCAACACTGAATAAAATGACTATTGACAGCAATGTTGTTAAGACTGTACTTAAAAGAAGATACAATAAATATGAGTGCTGGTGTTGTGGCAAAGTGGGTCATTATGTCATTGATTGTTGGCACAACACTACAGTCAGCAAAGTTGCCAGCTTACCTATCAGAAAGGCTACAAGCAGGCATGTCAAGTTTCAGTCTAACCTGAACTTAGAACCCAATAATTATTGGGGTTCTAAGTTTAAGTAATTTTATTTGATGCAGGTGAGTCCAAGTGGCCATACCCCAATATGGTACTTGAATAGTGGATGTTCCAGGCACATGACTGGAACAAGAAGGATGCTGGAGGATTACTCTCCCATTGAGAATGGACCCAAAGTGATCTTTGGTGGATCTGAAAAAGGGGTCATCAAAGGGTTTGGTAACATTTCCAATAGCTCTATCACTATCACCCAAGTGGCTTATGTGAAAGGTCTGAAACATAACCTAATAAGCATAAGCCAACTGAGTGATCTTGGTTATGACACTACTTTCATTAAGAATGAGTGTCAAATTAGAAGGACAAGTGATCAAGAGGTCATCTTGTCAGCCTATAAAAAAGGAAATGTTTATTGTCTAAATTTTGTGACTAAGAATAAAGATTCTCCTATGTGCTTAGTTGCAGATGAGAAAGCTTCTTATTGTATCAAATGGCATAAGAGGCTTGCTCACCTTAACTACAAGACCATTGGTCAACTCTTTAGAAAAGATTTAGTGAGAAATGGTCCTCAAGTCAAGTGCATCAAGGTGGGTGTATGTTTAGGTTGTCAAAAAGGCAAACAGACTAATACCTCCATCCACAATCTTGATACCAAAGACTCAGTGAGGTGTTTGTACCTCCTGCATATGGATCTATTTGCTCATATGCCAGTTCATAGTCTAGGTAGGAAAGTCTAAACAGTTGTGGTTGTGGATGATTATTCTAGATTAACATGGGTTTTCTTCCGGAGCCAGAAATCTGAAACCCCTACTGTCTTCCACAATTTTGTTAGGCAAATTCAGAATGAACTTAACAGTTTAGTGGTAAAAATCAGAAGTGACCATGAGACTGAATTTTAGTCTGAATGCATGACAAGAATTTGTGAAGAACTAGGGATTCATCAAATATTCTCCTCACCTAGAACTCCCCGACAAAATGGTATTGCTGAAAGAAAGAATAGGACTCTTATTGAGGCTGGAAGAACACTACTAAGTGACACTTCTCTCCCAGAATATTTTTGGGCTTAGGTAGTAAACACTGCATGTCATGTTCTCAACAGAGCCTCCATCACCAAAAGACACAAGAAGACACCGTATGAGATTATGAAAGGCAGAAAACTAAATATATCCTATTTTAGGATCTTTGGTAGCAAATGTTATGTACTTAACAATGGCAAGTCTCATTTAACAAAGTTTGCTGCCAAATCCCAAGATGGGATATTTGTTGGGTACAACAACAACAGTAAGACATACAGGGTCTACAACTTGACTACTCATGCTGTAGAAGAATCTGTCCATGTAGTCTTTTATGAATCTAAGTTAATCAACTGTGAACTGTCTAGCACTCCTTGTAGCTCTACAGGTTTGAAGGAAAAGATGGACAAGCTAACTATAAGTGAAGATCAACCTGCAAGACAGGATGAGGAAAATGATGGATGTTGTCCAGGGGGAGTATAAGACTCACAAGCTGATGATGGGGACAATGAAGTACAGCTTGATGGGGATATTGGAGGAAATCAAGTTGTGGATAGACTGCCTCTAGTAATTAGACACCTAAGGGATCATGCATCACACCAAATTATTGGTGATCCAAGTCATGGTGTTCAGACAAGGAGCAAGAACTTGAACACAATTCTTTGCTCAAGTTTCCTGTCCCAGATAGAACCCAAGAAATTTGAAGAGGCCATATAAGACTCAAATTGGATTGATGCCATGTAGGAAGAACTGAATCAATTCAGAAGATGCATTGTCTGGAAGTTGGTTCCTAAACCAAAGAATCACAATGTCATACGGACTAAGTGGATCTACAGGAACAAGTTAGATGAAAATGGTATTATAGTCAAGAATAAAGCAAGACTGGTGGCAAAAGGCTACAGACAGGAAGAAGGAATAGATTTTGACAAGACATTTTCCCCAGTGGCAAGGTTGGAAGCAATAAGGTTGTTCCTTGCCTATGCAGCTTATCAAGGGTTCAAGGTATTTCAGATGGATGTAAAGTCAGCATTTTTGAATGGTGACTTAAAAGAGGAAATTTATGTTGAACAACCCTTAGTTTTTGTAGATCCTTTCTATCCTAATTATGTGTATAGGCTTAAGAAAGCACTATATGGTTTGAAACAAGCCCCTCGGGCTTGGTATGAAACACTGTCTACATTCCTCATTGAGAACAAATTATCAAGGGGGAAAATAGAAAAAACTCTATTCCTAAGGGAATCAAAAGGCAAGATCATCCTAGTCCAGATATATGTTGATGACATTATCTTTGGATCAACTGAAAACAACCTTTGTAGAAAGTTTGCTAAACTTATGCAAGGGAAGTTTGAGATGAGCAGCATGGGTGAGCTGAAATTCTTCTTGGGACTCCAAGTTAGACAAACTGATGATGGCTTGTCCATATCCCTGTCTAAGTTCACCAAGGAGTTAATTAAGAAATATGGCATGGAGTCATCCTCCAGCATGAGAACTCCAATGGGGTAAAGTATGCCTATAGGCGAAGATGATGCAGGAAAACCTGCATATGAGTCTTTGTATAGAGAAATAATTGACTCCCTTTTATACTTAACTGCTAGTAGACCAGACATCATGTATGTTATATGTGTCTGTGCTAGGTATCAAGCCTGCCCTAAAGAATCTCATTATACTGCTGTCAAAAGAATTTTGAGATACCTTAAGGGAACATCAAATCTTGGCCTTTGGTACGCTAAGAATAGATATTTTCTACTAACAAGTTATTTAGATGCAGAATTTGCAGGATGCAAAGAAGATAGGAAAAGCACCACCAACACATGTCAGTTTCTATGTGAAAGATTGGTGTCATGGAGTAGCAAAAAGCAGACAAGTGTGGCTATATCCACTGCTGAGTCTGAATATGTAGCTGTAGGCAGTTGCTGTGCTCAGCTGTTATGGATACAACATCAACTTGAAGATTATGGCATCAAGGTAAGTAGAACCCCATTATATTGTGATTCTACTAGTGCCATTTCTATTGCTAGAAATCCTGTTTATCGTAGCAGAACTAAGCACATAGAAATCAGATTTCATTTCATTAGAAATCCTGTTGAAAAAGAAGACATAAGTTTAGAATTTGTCTACACTAATTTTCAAATTGCTGACATGTTCACAAAACCACTAGATGAAACTAAATTCAATTACTTTAAAATGGAATTAGGCATGCTGAACTTGGAATAAGAATGATCAAAATGACTAAGTAATTCTTTGTCGACACATAAAGGCATCTGTGTCGACACTTAATAGTTGGCGTCGACACATACAGTCGTCTGTGTCGACACGCAGAAATTAGTGTAGACTCTTAAGGTTGTCGTAGATGGTGTCGACACATAGTATTATAATACCTTTACATTCTCTGTCGAGATTTAATAGTCTGTGTCGACACAATCCCAACAGTGTTGACACAAAAAGAGTATTTCAAACCGCCTTTTGACCTTCTTTGTTTAGAAACATATAAATAGGTGGAAGTAAAACCCTGTCGACTACGAACTCAGTATTCTCGAGACCAAACCTTTGTGTCGACAAGCCTTCATCTTCCTTCTTCTCTCTCTCTAATCCCTAATGGCGCCAAAGCTAGAAGAGAACATCAATGAGGGCTATGAACTGTTTCGTCATGCTTTTGAGACTGTCACGCCAGAAATCAAAGTCGTGATTACCCTAATCATAGAAAATGGATTGGATTACTTAGTCTCAGAACCTACCTGGATATGGAAGAAGGAGGTTCTTGAATTCTTCTTGGCAGCATCAATGGATTCGACGGGCCTGAAAATTAAGTCATCTGTTCAAGGAACCAAGGTCAAACTCACCCAAAAGAGTTTAAGGAAGACACTACAGCTTCCCAAGATTAAGGAAGACGATGACATAACATCCTCCATGACAAAAGATGCTCTCCAATGGTGTGGACTGGATCCCACTACCAAGATTGGATCATCCATGAACAAGAAGGGAATGAATTCCCAGGGCAAATTCCTATCAGAGATTATAGTGAAGGTTATACTGTGCAAATCAGGAGAACATGATAGGATTTTAGCCTATATGTTCAATCTCATGATCAGAGTTATCTTCAAGGTGAATACAAACTAGTCTGATGTTGTCTTTGACAAGATCAAAGAAGGAATCAAGAGACCTAATCTGGGCAGAATACTAAGCCTGTATCTGGCCTTTGATATTCTAGAAGTGATGAATCAGACTGCAGGCTCTAAGATTTATCACATGAGGAGAATGGACTTAAGAATACTGTCCAGATGGGATAGGGTATTGACCAAGGATGTCTCTACATGCCAGAAACCTTAGAAACAGGTTCAAACAAAGAAGAAAACTCAACATAAGCTAGCTGAATCATCCAGTGATTCAGAAGAAGTAGTTGTTTTTAGCTCAGATGAAGAAGTAGCAGAAAGGACTAGCAAATCTCCTGCTCAAGAAACTGTGACTGATAGTCAGGTGCAGGGGGAGCAGATTCCTGCCACCAACATCTCAGAGGATCAGGTTCAGAAAGATCCTCATCAAGGGGAGCCAATAAGATTTCTCTAGTTCCAGCTCAACAAGGGTCATCACCTTCAAAGTACACTATTGTACAAGAGCCAACTGACCACACAGCTGCATTGGACAGTGAAGAAGCTACTCAATCTATACTTGAGGTAGTCCAGGACAAAAATCAAACTGCTATAGACACTGGGAATGATGCACTGGATGTGCATATGAATGATGTTGATCAGACTAACCAAGACAATGTCCCTGGACATGATAATACAATGGAAGATACTTTTGAATTTGAAGGAAGTTCATTTGCTGTGAAAGAGAATGATATTCCACCAGTTCAAATGCAACAAGAGGTAACTCTGGAAGAGTTGTTTCCTGATTTACTAGGAGCAAGAATTCAGGGTGAGCTGCCAAGAACAGAAAAGGAGATGCCCATCATTGCCACATGTCCAAAAGACACAGTGGATATAGAAAGTTCATCTAGTTCCTCAGAAGATGAATAAGCCTCCAGGGCAAAGAAGGGAAAACTTGTGAAACTAAGGAAAAGGAGCTATGGCTATAAGAAAGCCTTGCAGACTGTCCCACAAACAGCAGCTCTAGTGGTAGACTTCAGTTCACTTTTGGTGAAACTGCAAGTAAAGATGGATGAACAAAGACTTGCTATTGAAAAATATGTTGATGAAAGTAATAAAGAACTGCAATCTAACTTGGCCCAAGATATCAAATCCATCAGATTTGAAGTCAATCTGAGCAAAATGGAAATGACTGAATGTTTCCAAAAGGGAGGTCATGCTGTTGTCTACCTGTCCAAACAACAATAAGAGGCCAAGACACAGATAGATGACATTGTAATAAAATAAGGATATATTCTGGAGAATCAAATTAGAATGAATGACAATCTCACAGAATCTCAAAATGTTATTGTAACAGAACTCCAGAATAAAGACACTGCTTTCACTGCCAACATGGTTAAAGAAAAGTTTGAGTTTGATAAACAATTCAAAGCAGATTTGGTTGATGTCCACACTGCTATTCAGGTCTCTCAAAAGGTCATTGCTGATCAGCTGCAAAAGTTTAGATCATTCTATAAAGAAGGCACCAATTACCTAGCTAATCAGATAAAATTTCAAAAGGATGATATAAGAGACCATATTGAAAGAGAAGTCATAAAGGGGGAGAGAATATTAGTCAATGCAAGCTCTGATCATGCTAAATGGATCACTAATGCTATCAGAGCAACTCTTGGTTATCCACCCCTGTGTGATGATGATAACAATGCTGAATCAGGCATTCAACCGGCTTCCAATGAAGGGGTTCAGTAGGAAGTAGCTCAAATTATTTATCCACCTGCTGATTTTGAGGGCATTCAATATGCAGTACAACAAGAGTACAGTCCTCCACCAGAGGTACAGAATGTGATTATTGAAATGGTTGAAATGTCTGAAGTTGCTTTGAAAAGAGAGCAAGAAACTCAACTTTCTAAGAAAAGGTTTAGAGAGCACGCTGAATTAAAGCCTGATTTTGAAAAATGGAGTCCCACCTCCAAAAACATTATTCCCACTGCATGGCAAGCGGTTAAAGACAACATGCATGATAGAGGTAAGTGGTATTCTAAACAAGAATGAAGAAAATATCAGAAGTGGCAAGATGCCATATATCGGTTCAGAAGAGATCTCATAGCTGGATAGATACCTATAACCTCTGTGGATCCTAGCAAATACTTTCCAAAGCCTTATCATTATTTTGAAAGGCAAAAGGTCAAGGATGAAGAGCTCAAGAAGAAGGATCTTAAAGGAAGGAAGTCGGCTGATGACATTGCAGCTAATGTACAAGCTAGGATTCAGTCTGGCAAAGGAATTGTTATCAAGGAGCATGATCAATCATAGATTTAGATGGTCTAGGCTTAGGTCAATGTAAAATTTTGGACTAAATCATTGTTATTCTTAACATATATTAATAAAATTCCTTGGTTTAGTCTTAATTTGATATTGGATACTTAAAATTTTGCGATGCATGTTTATTATGCTATTGTTGGAACCAGCTTTCTGGTCCCTCCTAAAGTTCGGAACTGAGGATGCAGCCAACACGTACTCTTCTTGAACTACCCTCCCGACATGAGTTGGAGACCTGGAAATAGACTGACGAGTCTCTGCTCGGAGGTCCCACCTCTTTCCCGGAAGAACGGAAGATCTTCCCCTCCCTAGCCAATGTTGAGCTAGGTGTCTGTGAGGAAGACAGTAGAAAGCTTCAACCACCCTATTAGGCACCTTATCGGTCTATTTATAGGCCTCTGAATCTGATCTGCAAATATCTCTTCTGAACTAACCTGAAATAACCAAAAGACCCTAGGCTGGGTCTGCCAATAGCCAAACTCCGTTGTTCTGGAGGGCTATACGCAGACCTCCAGGGGTAGAGGTGTAAAATTACCTGGGGCGCAAAGGTAAAATCCCCCTTGTCGGTAAAAAGGTAAAAACATCTTTTCTCCCTTGCGGCGAGTGGGGAAAAGACTGCCATGCGAGACGACCTTCTCTGTCCATCTCGTCGCCCTCTTGCCTTATAGTCTATCTCGCCGCTTAGAACCATCTCGCACTAGCTGGGCGTCTCGCCTACCTCAGAGAATCCCCCATCCCTCCTCCTGCAGGTGGGCCTCCTAGTCTTACTCGTCTATTTAATCCATCTCGCCAGCCCCTCCTTCTCGCTCATTGAACCACCTCTCGCAAGCCCAAGGTTGTACACAATTCCCGCGCTTTTCGAGGTTGCCCTAACCTCGGAAAGATAAGTCCAACCAAGGCTCGTGACGCTGGGATTCGCTTATGAGAATATTTGGTGGCCCCCCATGGGGCCTATAAATATGAGATCCCCGCTTTCTTTAGGGTGCCCCTTTTTGTATTCCTTCATTTCTTCGACCTTCAGCATGTCTCACAGCCAGAGTTTTCGTGAGCACCTCGCGATGGTGTGAAAGCGAAATAATGCCAACATGGCCGCCTTCTTCTCGGATCTGGGGCGTACTCCTCCCTTAGTCCCTCCATCATCTCGCCTGAGGGAGATGAAGGCCTCCCGCCCTCCCCTCTCGGCTGGCGCGACCTCCTCTGCCCCTCTGACAACAGATAATCTTCCCGCATCTCCCGGGGAGAGGCGGGAAATTTCTCATTCTTCTCTCTCTTCTTTCGTCCCGCTTATTGATCACGCTTTTACAGGGAAACTTTGTTGATTCCCCTATGCCCGCAAATCCTCCTGACGCTATCAACCAAACTCATCAGCGCGCCGACTCGCCCGACGCGTCCTCCCCACCCCTCACGCGGAAAGAAAACCTCACGCGGGTTGTGGGGAACCCTTGCATCCCAAGTAAGAACTCGCCCTTTTCGGTTTTGCCTCAATTCTCATTCCTTCACACAACTTCCGCGAGATAACTGGGTAAACTTTTGTAATACTGGCGCGTGGCTGCGAGATCATCCTTCCTTACGATTTCTCTCTCTCTGTGCAGGCATCCAATTTGAATCTAACACTGAGGACGCTCCCGCATCACCTCCCCTCTCGCCTCTTCCACATCCTAACGAGATCGAGGACTACTTGGATGATCCCATGGATACCCTGGAGCTGAAGCGGAGGACTGCGAGGATGTTCCGCAAATACACGCATATAATCCACGAGATGGAGCTAGAGAAGCAGGCCTCTGACCGACGTATGGACTGGCTAGAAATAAAGTGCCACCGCCTTTCTGCCGAGATGGAAGCCGACGGCGTAATGGATGGGACAGACCGCCAAGCCATCCTAAACGAGATGGATGAGCACCTCCGTCTCACACACCGCAGTGTGGTCGCCGCCCACGCTTTTCATCTACCTGGCCGCCCTCCATTCGCGGGAGGTCAGGATGGTCGCTGGAAATGGGTCAGGAACTAAGCGGTCGCGGCCCCGTCTTGCCTTCTCAAGTCCCTCTTGTATTATTATTGCCAACTTAATTATGTTTAATTATTGATGTGTTGTATAAAACCTCTCTGGACGGGATGCTTCCCCCGCGCGGGATGAGAAAATTGTCATTATGATATTTTGTCTACATGTCATGTCGTGCTGTGTTTTTCATCATTGTTGTGATTATTCTTTAATTAATTAGCCTCATGATTGCTTTGACTCTTTGAGAAAGTCGCTGCGACATTTTCGCCCCTTGGGTTCTAGAGAGAGAGCGAGAGAGAGAGAGGGAGAGACGAAGCGTCGGGCTGCCTCTTCATTTTTCGACTCTTGATTTTCCCGCTCGATCTCCTCTCTCTTCTTCATCCATTATAAATACCTCTTAGATTCGTATATTCCCATACTTCCGTTACTATTCTTGGCTGTCTTTGCGGTTGGAGCTTCCGCCTGCCCCTCGTCCTCTACACACTTCTCGCATCCCGCTCTCCCTCTAAATCATTCTTTTCCCCTATTTCTGCCTTCTCGCCAGCCATGGGAAAGAAGAGGTTGGAAGAAGGTGAGGTCCGCAGCCGCTGCGGAAAGCGATTTGTGGATCACGATTTCCCTCTCGGTAGACTACCCGAGGAGGAATATACTCGCTTCGCCAGCGAGTTCCTTGCTTACGTGTATTTGTCTCGCCCGCCCAAAGTTGGCGAGTGCATCAATACTTTTTACCCCAACGTACTTGCCTTCCCCGTCTCGCACTTCGAGGCGGGGCTGCGACTTCCCCTTTGGCCAGAGGTCAAATTAGTCTTTAAGTACTTCAGGGTTGTTCCCGCCCAATTCAACCCCAATGCTATCTCTATGCTAGTTGCTTTCGCCTGCTACCTGCGGCGAGAGCGTATCAAATTCAGCTTGACCGCCTTTTGCAAGATGCTCATCTATCACGCGAAAGACTATGGCATTTTCTACTTCACTGGCCAAGGCATAAAGGTGTGCGAGACACCGAACAAAAATCATCACTGGCTGACTCGCTTCGTCTTCATTCGCGGCGATTTGGGAGGCATCCCTCTCACCCCAGTATCCCCTGCTGAGTGCTACTACGAAACCCCCAAGGTTGGGGGTGCCGAGAAGGCTCTCTGCGACTTCTTTGCAGGGAAAAACTTCGAGGTCAATTACCTCAGGCGAGACCTCGACTCGCCTCCCGCTGTCTTCCCCGGCGAAGGTATACTCCTGCCCCCCTTAGCATTTTAAATTTTTGTTTTATGCTTACTGTCAACCTGCCCAGGAGAGAGAACCATCCCTGTTCATCCTCCTTACCAGAGTAACAGGGGTCTCGCCTTAGCAAGTATGGTGGTGGAGGCCGCGAAGGATACGCTGACCCCCACCCTAAAGAAAAGGCCCGTGGACGAGGTCACTTCTCTGCACAGCCCAAAGAAGAAGGTGAAGAAATCGGTGTCGTTTAAAAAGGAGAAAGAGTCCGCCCCCAAAGAAAGGAAAGAGCTATCGGGATCCCTGTCCCCCATATCTTTAGGGTCTCCCTCATCACCCCAACTATCTGTCTCGCCTACCCGTGAGACGGTCTTGTCAGAACCAGCCACCACCACCACTATTCAGCCTGTTGAGTTCCCTTCCGGCAAGGCAGGCTCCTCCAGCCGCCCGGCTCCCGCATCGCACCTCAATTATAACATGGGTCCTGTGAAGGATGATGTTACCAGCAAGCCGGTGCTCCTATGGCAGAAGGACGCTAACCGCGTGTCGGTGTCCACTCTTCTTCCTTCCTGGAAAGAGCAAGACCCCCCCCCACCAGTCACGCCTTCTCCCTAGGGTTCGGGCTATATGGTGGCCTTGGCTCTGAGCCCGCGGATAATGAGACGTCGCGAGACCTCATTCTGAAGAGCGCCCACTCTCAATTTTGCTCCTTGGAGCTCGTGCACCGGGTCTCGCGCCGCCTGGTCTTCAACAATAGGAAATGGAAGGAAGCGGAGGTCTGTCTCGCCGCGGAACGTAAGAAGTCCAATGACCTTTAGAAGCGGCTGGCTGTCGCCAACAACATCCTTGCGCAGAGTTAGGGTGGTGTGGTAAGTTTTCTTACCGCCGCTTCGTTAGCCCCACTCGCCGCTCGTTATGGTCCTTCGTTCATTTAAATCTTCCTGCAGGATGCCGAGACTGCCGACCGGATGCGCTCGCGCATTGAGGCGTTGGAGGGAGAGAACAAGAAATTAAAAGTTGAAAATATCCGCCTTTGGAACAGCGCGACACCCCCTTCAGACCAATTTTCCGTTCCTTCTCGCTACTCTGTGGACGAGGTGGATGCCCTTTGCCGAAATTCCAATATCATGACAGCAGAGCTTGTTCTGAAAATGATGAAGGTGCTGGGGGTGGTGCGCGATGATGCCGAGACGGTTACTCTCTGCGACCTGGTCCCCGCTTACTCGGCGAGACGGACGACAGCTCATCTTCCGACAGCAAGGAGTAGGGAGACACCAGCGCCAGGGACTTCTCTCCCCCCTCTTCTTTTTTATCTTGTCTGATACTTGTAATCATGACAGACATTTCCTCAGGGGATAGCGAGGTGTTCTCTTTCGAGATGATCCAATGGAATATTATTATTAACTTTTTACATGTTACTTTATTGTACTTTTACCTTCCACTGTTTCGCTTAATAGTTAGCGCAAAAACGTGAGATCTTGGGTCTCTCTTTGCCTTTACCCCCCGCGATATCTTCTGACCCTTAGTGCTCGCCTCGCCGTAAGATAAACCTGCGCTGAGGACCCTGGAGACCAGCCGCCCCACATGACACGCCCCACCTTTTTATGCCACACTTATGACTTGGACAAGGAAGACCCACTCGCTATGGGGGAGACCACCCATGCCGAGTGTCGACCAGAGATCCTCCTCCCTGGCCTAATCCCCAATCCTTCCTTTTTCTAGGGATTTTCCACCAATCTCCTTATAAATCTAAACATTTTTCCATGTGAACTCTCGCCGCTTGACTTGCCCTCGAGTCAGCCTACAGCCCTGCCAGCTAGATCAGAGCCTGGTCAGTGGGTCTACTCGGGGTCTCCTCTCCAAAACCTCCAACCACCGAGTGAGCCTACAAGCCCTGCCAGCTAGATAAGAGCCTAGTCAGCGGGTCTGCTCGGGGTCTCCTCTCCAAAACTCCAACCACCGAGTGAGCCTACAGCCCTGCCAGCTAGAGGGGAGCCTGGTCAGCGGGTCTACTCGGGGTCTCCTCTCCAAAACTCCAACCACCGAGTGAGCCTACAGCACTGCCAGCTAGATGGGAGCCTGGTCAGCGGGTCTGCTCGGGGTCTCCTTTCCAAAACCTCCAACCAACGAGTGAGCCTACAACCCTGCCAACTAGATGGGAGCCTGGTCAGCGGGTCTGCTCTAGGTCTCCTTTACAAAACCTCCAACCACCGAGTGAGCCTACAGCCCTGCCAGCTAGATGGGAGCCTGGTCAGCGGGTCTGCTCGGGGTCTCCTCTCCAAAACCACCAACCAACTCCAACCACCGAGTGAGCCTACAACCCTGCCAGCTAGATGGGAGCCTGCTCAGCGGGTCTGCTCGGGGTCTCCTCTCCAAAACCTCCAACCAACTCCAACCATCGAGTGAGACTACAACCCTGGCCAGCTAGATGGGAGCCTGGTCAGCGGGTCTACTCGGGGACTCCTCTCCAAAACCTCCAACCAACTCCAACCACTGAGTGAGCCTACAACCCTGCCAGCTAGATGGGAGCCTGGTCAGTGGGTCTCCTCGGGGTCTCCTCTCCAAAACTTCCAACCAACTCCAACCACTGAGTGAGCCTACATCTCTGCCAGCTAGATGGGAGCTTGGTCAGTGGGTCTACTCCGTTTCTCCTCTCCAAAACCTCCAACCAACTCCGACCACCGAGTGAGCCTACAACCCTACTAGCTAGATAGGATCCTGGTCAGCGGGTTTGCTCGGGGTCTCCTCTCCAAAACTCCAACCACTGAGTGAGCCTACGACCCTGCCGGCTAGATGGGAGCCTGGTCAGCGGGTCTGCTCGGGGTCTCCTCTCCAAAACTCCAACCATCGAGTGAGCCTACAGCCCTGCCAGCTAGATGGGAGCCTGTTCAGTGGGTCTACTCGGGGTCTCATTTTCGAAACCTTCAACCACCGAGTAAGCCTACAGCCCTGCCAGCTAGATGGGAGCCAGGTCAGTGGGTTGTCTCGGGGTCTCCTTTCCGAAACCTCCAACCACCGAGTGAGCCTACAGCCCTGCCAGCTAGATGGGAGCCTGGTCAGCGGGTCTGCTCTGGGTCTCCCCTCCAAAACATCAAACCAATGAGTGAGCCTACAACCCTGCCAGCTAGATGGGAGCCTGGTCAGCGGGTCTGCTCGGGGTCTCCTCTCCAAAACTCCAACCACCGAGTGAGCCTACAGCCCTGCCAGCTAGATGGGAGCCCTGTCAGCGGGTCTGCTCGGGGTCCCCTCTCCAAAACCTCCAACCAACTCCAACCACTGAGTGAGCCTACAGCCCTGCCACCTAGATTGGAGCCTGGTAAGCGGGTCTGCTCGGGGTCTCCCCTCCAAAACCTTCAGCCACCGAGTGAGCCTACAACCCTGACAGCTAGATGGGAGACTGGTCAGCGGGTCTGCTCGCGGTCTCCTCTCTTTCATCTCACCCTTAGTGTCATAAAAAGGTCACCCACACTCCCATCACATCAAAAGAGCACATCAAAATCGCAAGCATTGTAAAACAATAAAAAGTGCAATTAACAGAAAGTGTTACAGGTAAAATCTCTTTAAATCATCACCACTTTGGGCTCGATCGAGGGACAGCCCGTCCACATCCTGGAGGTGGTACCCTCCTGACTTCAAGACCTCTTTTACTACAAAAGTACCCTCCCAATTGGGATTGAGCTTCCCTACGGAGGCCCCTCTACCTGTTGGATTTACCTTTTTTAGGATGAAATCTCCCTTCTCGAACTTCCTGACCCTTATATGCTTGTCGAAGTATCTTGCCATCCGGTGCTTGACCTCCTCCTGCCGGACCATCGCCAAATACTTGAGCTCCTCCACGAGATCCAGAGAGAGTCTCTGCTCTTCCTCGTTCTCCGCTCTCCATCCTTCGCCTCCTTCCCTTACAACAGCTACCATTGGTGATGTGACTTCAAACTCGATAGGTATGGCAGCCTCCGAGCTATAAGAGAGCTTAAACGGGGTCTCTCCCGTAGAGGTGTTTGGTGTGGTTCTCAAGGCCCAAAGGACTGAAGGTAGCTGCTCAACCCAGCTTCCCCTAAAATTCTCCGCTTTCTTCTTCAACAGATTGACAATGACCTTATTAGCTGATTCCACCTTCACATTACTTCGTGGATGATGAACAGAGGCAAAGTGTAGATCTATTCCCAAATGGATGCAGAAGTCAACGAACTCTCTACTTGCAAATTATGGTCTGTTATCTGTTACAATGTCTAGAGGTAACCCATGCCGGCAGATGATCTCCCCTCACACGAAATTCTTGACCACCTGCGATGTCACCTTAGCCAGTGCCTTCACCTCAAGCCATTTTGAAAAGTAGTCCACCATGACTAGCAGGAATTTCCTCTGGCCACTCGCTTTGGGAAAAGGACCCACCAGATCTAGTCCCCATATAGCGAAAGGTCAGGGAGTTGTGATTGTCCGCAACCTCTGGGCCGGAAGGAGCTGGAGGGGGGTGAACTCCTAGCATTTTGACACCTTTTCGCAAATTCCTCTGTATCTTTCCTGATTGTAGGCCAGAAGTACCCCAGTCTCAGCACCCTCCCCTCTAGCATTTGGCTCCCCGAGTGACTACCGCACTCTCCTGAGTGCACCTCTTGCAGAACCTTTGGAACCTCTTCCTCCAACACACATCGGGCCAGCAAACCCAACAACATCTTGCGGTATAAAACTACATCTTTTAGCAGGTAGTACGCTGATTTGTATCTGGTATGCTTCTTGTCGAGTTCTTTCACGGGTAGTTGCCCTGAAGCCAAAAAGGCGATGAAGGGATCCATCCAAGACCTCTGCTGGCATATCTCCATGAGTTCCCCTTCTTCTATAGATGGCCTGAAGAGCTCCGTCATTGTTCCTCCAGCTTGACGGCCATACTTGGCGAGTTGGTCAGCCTCAGTGCTCTCCCCCCTCGGGACGTGTTGAATTGAAAAGCTTCGGAACTGCCCGATGATATCCTTGACCTTTCCCAGGTACAGCTGGAGGGCGAGCTCCCTACCCTCTAACTCCCCTTTGATCTGACCCGCGACCCCCAGGTGAGTCTGTCGAGACCTCAATGTCTTGTATACCTAACTCTCGGGATAACCTGAGCCCTGCGATGACTGCCTCATATTCCGCCTGGTTGTTGGTGATCGTGAAATGGATCTTCAAGGCCTATTCAATCCTGGTCCCCTCCGGACCTATCAAGACCATTCCCCCTCCAAAGGAATTTCTTCCCGACGCTCCATCTACCAACATCTTCCAGGTTGCTCGAGGGGACACTTCAGTCTCCTTGACCTCAACCACGTAGTCCACCAGGAAATCGGCCACCGCCTGTGCCTTAATGGCGAGCCGAGGAATGAAAGCGAGGTCGAATTCACTGAGCTCTATTGAACACTTGTCCAGCCTCCCGGAGTGTTTTACCCCTTCTAAGATGCGTCGGAGGGGGTGATCCGTTACCACCTGAATAGAATAAGCTGAAAATACGGTCTGAGCTTTCGGGCCGAGACGATGAGGGCGAACGCTAACTTTTCAAGAATGGGGTACCCGAGCTCCGCTTTCTTTAGGACCCTTCTCACGTAGTAGATCAAAAATTTCTTCTTTCCTTCTTCTCGCACAAGAACCGAGCTCACATCCCCAGTCCCTACCCCTAAGTATAAGAACAAGACCTCTCCTTCCATTGGCCACTGTGGTAAAGGAGCCTGGGTGAGCTGTTGCCTTAGAGCCTGAAAAGCCTTCTCACATTTTGGGGTCCATTCAAACTTCTTTCCTCCCCGCAATGTGCGAAAGAAAGGCGAGCATCTCTCTTCGGCTCGAGAGAGAAACATGCTTATCCCGGCCAACTTGCCGGTGAGATGCTGAACTTCCTTGGCATTTTTAGGGGATTCCAACTCTAGGATTGCTTTTACTTTCTCGGGGTTGGGATCCACTTAAGATGGAGTGAGAAGATGTCCTAGGAACTTCCCCCTATTGACTCCAAATACACATTTCAAGGGGTTGAGTCTCATTCTATATTTTTTCAAGGTTACGAAGGTTTCCTCGAGGTCCAGGATGTGAGATTTGAGGTCCCTACTTTTGATCATCAAGTCATCCACATACACCTTGAGATTCCTCCCTTTCTGCTCTCGGAAGATCCAATCCATCATTCTTTGGTAGGTCGCTCCCGCAATTTTCAACCCGAAAGACATCATATTAAAACAGAAGTATCCATCCTTGTAACAACCCGCATTTTCACCGCAAAATAAGGCTTATCAGAGTAAGGGAAAATACGCGTCATGATGCCACGTCAGCAGGGGATAACTGCGGACGCTCAGACAGACACCAAACTAATCATGAAGAAAGGTTCCTTTTAAGTTAATTTAAGGAAAATCAGTTAAGTGCAGAAGTTAGCTGTATCCCTCGGCTTAGTGGCTCATCTAGTCCACGAATTAAAATATATTATACGCTGCGGAAATATACTTGATTAGATTAACTCAAACATCATACATGAGAATAAACGTCCTCAAAGGACAACTCATGTCATGTAGAACTCTAAATTTATTATAGTAGGAGAGATAGCTTTTACGGTCGCTAAAAATAACGGGTTAGAGTCTCAAATCATGTAATGTATGAAGTAATAGTAGTCGATTTTATAGTTGAAAATACCTAACATGCATTCCTAGCATAAATCCTCCCAGAGAACAAGTAATCCACATCCACAATTAAAGAAATGAGCAGCTAGCAAGTGTCAAGCAACTAACAAAATCAGTGGGCGCCAATAAACTGACACGAACCCACGAACAAAGGTATGTCTGAACTAGCAAAACTAAACAAACAACAAACTACCTCGCTGAGATGAGGCAACAAACACGGCCAACGCTGCCGCCTAGAAAACTCCAAAACCAGCACTGCTAACCGCTACTGCTCTGAACTTGAGGCATTCGAAAAACAGAACACCTCAGCAAGAAAGTACAAGTAGTGGCAGGAAGAGTAAAAAGCAAAAATAAGAAAAGGTCAACAGGGGTACCAACCCAAGACCAAACACACTGAAGTAAAGTACTAAAGAAACAGGGTATCAACAGGAAAAGAACTCCTACGTGATTTGCCACGTTCCACAAGAGTGCACCAGACGCACAAGGCCATAAGGTGGCTACATGATTATTTCACTAGAAAGAAAAATACAAAACCTTTATTAGGCACCTGTGGTCGACTCTACCCGAACACACGGGCGAAGTAGTCACTCTTGGACGCACCACCCAAAAACACGGGCGAAGTGGTCGATCTTGGACACACACCCCAAAAACACGGGCGAAGTGGTCGCTCTTGGATACCCCCCCCCCAAAAACACGGACGAAGTGGTCGCTCTTGGACACACCCCCCAAAAAGAAACAAAACGGATATATAATCCGTCTAACTACGAGGGAGTCTCATACTCTCCACAATACACTGTAGACATCCAAAAAAACCAGGTAGACTTCCACAGGGCACTAATGAAGGTGACAAACACTGCAGAGGTGGAATCGTCCACTAACTCTCGCATTCAAGAACCCAAAGAAACCATAACACAAATATCTCTGGATTTGGCTCGACAGATTCTACTAGACATTACCGAACTCAAGACGCGGTTGATCAACCCTTAGGAATGATTAACAACCCTAATTAAACTCTAAAACGTTTGATAACGAGAGATAAGGCACTTAAACCATCGCTAAAACACTTTAAGAACGTTTAAACATAAATAGACAAGATCGAGTTTAGCGCGGCAAAACATCATAACAACATGTGATCAACAAAGCGGTTAATCATAGCAATAATTTGGAAGAATAATTGTAGAAAATTTTAGGGGACGTGAAAAACATAGCCGTTACCATCGAATCGGATAAGGAGAGACGAGGAGAAACTACAACTTGCCTTGGTTTTACCGGAAAAGTCCACCGAAATCACTCCACGTCATAGATCAGGGCAAAAGGATGCGGGAGAAGTTGAAATCTAGACAAAAATGGCCAAAATAGAGGTTAGGGCCGAAAAACCCTAACGAGAAATCTCAAGAAACGGGAAAGAAATTACCACGAGGGCGTAGCTCTCAGCGAGAGCTTTCCAGATCTACGTTCAGATGAAGATTTCGAGCACCGGAGCACCGTCGGCGGCCACCAGAAGATTCACGAAAAAGAAACTCTCTCTCTCTCGCGCGCGCGCTGCTCTGGTTCGGGAGAAAATATCGGAGAAGATGAAGAATTTTCTATTATAAATATGTATATATATATGTATACATACTTATATATGTGTATATATATATATAAAGATATATAAATATTTATATAAATATATACATTTATAAAATATTCTGCCTAAAAACGGACTGTATACGCGCGGATGCGCGGAAGATGGAAATAAATGTTTAGGATGACTTCAAATTGAAAAGTGCTCAACATGAAAGTTGTAGATCGCGTCGAGACGAACAAATTCCATGTTAACCATATTTCCATACGACATCGTTTTGACGCTCAAAACGGCTCCCGAACATAAACTGCAACGGACTACACGAGAAAAACTTACGGGTACTCGAGAGGTAGAAAACGACTACTCGAGTAGTTCAGAGCAGCTACTCGAGTTGTTCAAAATGACTACTCGAGTAGTTTAAAATGACTACTCGAGTAACTGAAGGAAGACTCGAGTAGGAAAAAAAAATGGTTACTCGAGTAGGTAGAAAATCACTCGTGTAGGCGAAAAGAATTACTCGAGTAAGTAAAAATGGTTACTCGAGTAGGTACAGAAGTCACTCGTGTAGATAGAAGGAGCTCTCGAGTAAGAGGAAAAAAGGCACTCGTGTAGGTGAAAATAAACTACTCGTGCATAAATAAAATATCACTCGAGTAATTAAAAATCACTCGAGTAAGAGGGAAGAGAATCTCTCGAGTATAAAGCTGACCACTCGTGTACATAAAAATGAAATTTGCATAAATCGTAAATTCTTTACAAATATATCCTGGAAATTAAACTATATGAATGAATAGTGTTTTTCATTTTTGAATAGTACTTTAATATTAAAATATTCATATTTATATATTTTTGAATAATGAAACTACGAAGTCAAAACAGAGGCCCGAACGCTCGCCGAATCAAACGAAATTCTCACCGTAGGCGAACACTGACGCTACGGACACAACGGCGAAGTCAATACCAGAATCCGACGAGCCATTCCCGAGATATTAATCTTCGAAGTATACGGCGAACATAAACAATCCAAAATTTCAATCGCGCGCCGAGACTCCAAAAATGCTCGGATTGCGACGAAATTTGACGAGCAAGTCCAAAATTACTTAACTTAAATTCCAAATGCAAAATCTTCACATTACAACAAGAATTCGGCCTACTCGACCGCACGGACGCGAAAATGCCTTATCGGCATTGCGTCGTCAACTCGACGTTAAAAGTAACGCCACGAAGTCATAAATTTTACGTTGCCCAAACAAATAAAATCATCAAAAAATCAGGGGCGTTACAGTCACTCACCCTAAAAAGAAGTTTCGTCCCGAAACTTATCACAACTCCAAAATCATCCCAAAAATGACAAAATCCAACATAACTGAAAACATAGCAACATACCCGAAACTAAGAGAAGAGGTGCGGATGAGATTCCCTCATTGCCGATTCCAATTCCCACGTCGCGCTCTCGACGTCTTGATTTCTCCAAAGAATCCTGACCATATGGATGGTCTTTCTGCACAACACACGCTCTTGAGAATCCAGAACACGAATAGGTTCTTCCACATATATAAGGTTGGGCTGAATCTGGGGCATCGAGTCGAGGACTTGACGGTCACTACGAACACACTTCCGCAACTGGCTCACATGGAACACATCATGGACACCAGGGAAGGTCGCAGACAATTCAAACCTATAAGCTGACACTCCGATGCGCTCAAGAATCTGGAAAGGTCCCACATACCGGGGGTCTAACTTGTGGTTCCTTCCAAACCTTTTAACACAGACATCGGAGAAACCTTCAAAAAAACCAAGTCTCCAACCGCAAACTTCAGATCGACCCTTCGAAGATTAGCGTATTTCTCATAGCTCTCTTGAGCCACACGAAGCTAATCCCGAATATGGGTCACGACACAATTCATCTCTTCAAGAGCTTCCGGACCTAATAACGGTCTCTCACCAACTTCAGCCCAAAATAGTGGAGTTCTACAATGCCTCCCATACAAGGCCTCAAACGGAGTCATCTGCAGACTCTCTTGATAACTATTATTGTATGCAAACTCCATGAGCCTGAGACGCTCATCCCAAGCACCACCATGATCCAAAACATAACATCTGATCATATCATCTACGATCTGATTTACCCTTTCCGTCTGACCATTAGTCTGCGGATGATAGGCGGTGGAATACCTTAAATCGGTACCCAACCCCTCCTGTAAACTCTTCCAAAAGCGAGATGTAAATCTAGAGTCCCGATCTGATACGATGCTAACAGGCACACCATGTAACCTGATGACCTCTTCAAGATATAACTCAACTATCTTCTTCATCGAGTACCCAATCTTAAATGGCACAAAGTGAGCACACTTTGTCAATCTGTCGACTATCACCCAAACAGAGTCGTGCCCACGGGGAGATTTTGGCAGACCGGTGATGAAATCCATTGAAATACTTCCCCATTTCCAACTTGGAATATCAAGCGGTGTCAACTTACCACCAGGCCTTCTGTGATCAGCCTTAACACGCTGACAAGTATAACATTCTGATACAAACTTTGTGATGTGATTCATCATCCCTGACCACCAAACAATTTGCTTTAGATCTTTATACATCTTAGTGGAACCAGGGTGGTAGGATACACAGGAACCATGGGCTTCAGCACAGATCTTAGCTCGAATATCGCCAAAGGCGGGGACGCAAAATCTACCCCGATACTTCAAGGTGTCCAACTCATCCACAGAGAAATCAGGTAGTTCTCCCTTCAAAGCTCTATTCCGGAGGTGCAACAAATCAGGATCATCCTTCTGATGTACTCGAGTAAGGGAGATCCAAGAGGGTTCTTCTGCTTCTAGACTAGTAGGCACAGTACTACTCCCAACTTCAATATCCATCAACAAAAATTCTTCTACCAAGGACTGCACCGACAGATTAAAAATCTTAGCAGTCTTTCTACTCAAGGCATCGGCTACTACATTAGCCTTTCCTGGATGATAAAGAATTTCCACTTCATAATCCGCCACATATTCTAACCACCGACGCTGGCGCAGATTTAGTTCTTTCTGAGTGAAGACGTACTTCAAACTCTTATGATCCGTATAGATCGTGCACAATGCGCCATGTAATAAGTGTCTCCAAAGCTTCAGCGCATAAATTACGGCATCAAACTTCCAAATCATGTGTAGGATAGTTTCTCTCGTGGATCTTTAGTTGCCTCAGTGCATACGCGATCACCTTACCATCTTGCATTAAAACACAACCAAGTCCGATGTGTGACGCGTCAACATACATAGCATACTCAACTCCTTCCGTAGGTAAGGTTAAAATCGGAGCAGTACATAATATCCTCTTTAAGTCTTAGAAAGCCTCATCGCACTTATTGCTCCAAATGAAAGCAGTATTCTTCTGAGTAAGTCTAGTTAGAGGAGCAGACAACACCGAAAACCCCTCCACGAATCTTATATAATAGCCAGCCATGCCCAAGAAACTCATAATCTTCTTGGGTGTAGAAGGTCTCTCTCATTCCATCACGACAGAAATCTTGGTCGGATCTACCGAAATATCGCCCTTGCTTACAACATGACCAAGAAGGACACCTGGGTTAGCCACAACTCACACTTGCTCAACTTCGCATATAGCTTATGCTCCATCAGGGTCGACAAAATCGAAAACAAATGCTGAGTATGATCCTCAGCATTGCGGGAATACACCAAGACATCATCCTATATAAATACAATCATAAAACGGTCCAGACCTAGGACGAACTCTATGTCCCTCACAGGAGGAAGACTAGGATGGTTAGCTAGGAAAACATCCGAACGCTCACGCACCATACAGATCTCCTCTAGACACTGTAAACCTACCTTGGTTTCCAGAACTGGAACCAAATAAGAAAAACACCCAGAAGCTAAAAGCTTCCGAGCACATACCGCAGAAATAACTGGAGAAGCCTGACGCAGAAACCATAACCACTCCTGGGTTGATCGTCGTCCATCTTGAAGTCCAAGCGCTTAACCTTACACTGGGTAACAGAGTCATGCCTAGACAACCAGTACATGCCCAAGACTACACAAAACCTTCCAGGTCTATCACCTTTAAGTCAGCAACCACTAGAAAAATAAATAACCGAATCGGACAACCCTGAATATCTTCGTCCGATATCACAGAATCGCCAGAAGGAAACTTGACACAAAACACGTCACCAACCTGATCGAGGGTCAAACCATGACGCTCTACAAAGGGCATAGCCACGAACGGGTGGGTAGTGACACAATCAAAAGGAAGACGCACCCAACGGTTCTTTACCTTAATTTACTTATAAAATCGTATACATAACTTATTCAATCAATAACAAAACCAGATAGAACCTAACCTGAAATCACTTGGGTTGAAGACTGAGTTTCTTCTTCGATCATCGCGATCAGTTTACCTTTTCCTTTGTCCTGATTTGGTGGCAGCGGTAGAGCCCGAGGCGGGGCCGGCTGCAGTGGGGACTGAGCCTGGGGACACGAAGTCTTCAGGTGTCCCTTCTACCCGCAATGGAAGCAAGTCTTTTCCTTCAACCAGCAATGACTCACGTCATGTCCCTTCTTTGAGAAGAACGTGCACACCCGATCTCCCTTGGGTACTCCTTGGATGGCGAGCACCCGCTGCTTCTTTTGAGTGGCACTTCTCTTGAAACACCTTTCGAAAAGGTGGCCAGGTCGACCACAGAAGCTACATATTTCTCCACTTTTATTTTTTAAAGAAGGGACGGATGCCCTAGAGCTTCCATGCTCAACACCCTTCCTCTTCTCTTTCCTCGGTATCATATCACGATCCTTAGCATATCCAATGGTCTAAACTTCAAGAGCAACTTCTACTGTCCTCGCATTAGTCTCGGACTGGTAAGTATTGGCAAACTGCTGGATGTCATTTTGGAGACCGCCCAAGAAACCTTTAACCCTGTGCTCCTCAGCAGCTCTCAACTCAGAAGCAAACTTATTAAATTCACTGATCTCACTCTCATACCCAATCACTACGGGGGTTTGCTCACCAGGATGCTGTCCTAAGGTGGTAGCCAACAATGCCTACAACTGTGCTTGCATTGCCACGATCTGACCTGCCATGGTCTCCATGCTCTAGCGTAGTTCAACAATCATCGCCTCACCCCGCGTACCTGACGACTCGCACTCAGACTGGGGAGTCGACCTGGTCGTAACACGCTTATGCGACATTCTAAAAAAAACACATAACACATCATTAAAACTCTAGCTTAAACTAGGACTACACCACTTAGTTCAGACCATACTTAAAAGACACTTGCTTACGCTGCAACTTGCTCTGGGATTTTTATAACGATGCTATGTCCTACTTAGGATGATATCCTCTCATCCTATTGACTCTTGTGCCTATGACATGAATGCATGTATTATATTCATTTTCTGATTTAAAACCATGTGTGTACATATATCATCCCGCAATCTTTAGCTTGGCACGTTGTGCTTATGCAATGTTATGATATGCATGATTGTGCTATGCATTCCAAAAAGGCATTAATGCATGTTATGAGCGGCGTACGCATGAAAATGTTATGCATCCCATACTACATGACATTCTCATGCAACGAAAAAGAAACGTGTTAGTCGCATTCATGTGGTGAGGTTATGCATCTCATACTACATAACCCTCACATGTTGCCCCTAAGGTGGATCCATATACAGACACATATTATGCATCACATACTACATAATATGACTTGTATACTTCATGTTATGCTATGAGTGTAGTGTTCGTGCTTCAGCCGAGACGTGCTGATGACATATCGATGTGTGTTATGATATGATGATAAACACCTAATACCAATAAGGATTTTCACCGCAAAATAATGCTTATCAGAGTAAGGGAAAATACGCGTCATGATGCCACGTCAGCAGGGGATAAATGCAAACGCTCAGGCAGACACCAAACTAATCATGAAGAAAGGTTTCTTTTAAGTTAATTTAAGGAAAATCAGTTAAGTGCAGAAGTTAGCCGTATCCCTCGGCTTAGTGACTCATCTAGTTCACGAATCAAAATATATTATACGCTGCGGAAAAATACTTGATTAGATTAACTCAAACATCCTACATGAGAATAAACGTCCCCAAAGGACAACTCATGCCATGTAGAACTCTAAATTTATTATAGTAGGAGAGATAGCTTTTATGGTCGCTAAAAATAACGGGTTAGAGTTTCAAATCATGTAATGTATGAAGTAATAGTAGTAGATTTTATAGTTGAAAATACCTAACATGCATTCCTAGCATAAATCCTCCCAGAGAACATGTAATCCACATCCACAATTAAAGAAATGAGCAGCTAGCAAGTGTCCAACAACTAACAAAATCAGTGGGCGCCAACAAACTGACACGAACCCACGAACAAAGGTATGTCTGAACTAGCAAAACTAAACAAACAACAAACTACCTCGCTGAGATGAGGCAACAAACACGACCAACGCTGCCGCCTAGAAAACTCCAAAACCAGCACTGCTAACCGCTACTGCTCTGAAACTGAGGCATTCCAAAAACAGAACACCTCAGCAAGAAAGTACAAGTAGTGGCAGGAAGAGTAAAAAGCAAAAATAAGAAAAGGTCAACAGGGGTACCAACCCAAGACCAAACACACTGAAGTAAAGTACTAAAGAAACATGGTATCAACAGGAAAAGAACTCCTACGTGATTTGCCACGTTCCACAAGTGTGCACCAGACGTACAAGGCTATTAGGTGGCTACATGATTATTTCACCAGAAAGAAAAATACAAAACCTTTATTAGGCACCTGTGGTCGACTCTACCCGAACACACGGGCGAAGTGGTCACTCTTGGACGCACCACCCAAAAAAATGGGCGAAGTGGTCGCTCTTGGACACACTCCCCAAAAACACGGGCGAAGTGGTCGCTCTTGGACACACCCCCCAAAAACACGGGCGAAGTGGTCGCTCTTGGACACACCCCCAAAAAGAAACAAAACGGATATATAATCCGTCTAACTACGAGGGAGTCTCATACTCTCCACCATACACTGTAGACATCCAAAAAAACCAGGTAGACTTCCACAGGGCACTAATGAAGGTGACAAACACTGTAGAGGTGGAGTCGTCCACTAACTCTCGCATTCAAGAACCCAAATAAACCATAACACAAATATCTCGGGATTTGGCTCGACAGATTCTACTAGACATTACCGAACTCAAGACGCGGTTGATCAACCCTTAGGAATGATTAACAACCCTAATTAAACTCTAAAACGTTTGATAACGAGAGATAAGGCACTTAAACCATCGCTAAAACACTTTAAGAACGTTTAAACATAAATAGACAAGATCGAGTTTAGCAATAATTTGGAAGAATAATTGTAGAAAATTTTAGGGGACGTGAAAAACATAGCCGTTACCATCGAATCAGAAAAGGAGAAACGAGGAGAAACCACCACTTGCCTTGGTTTTACCGGAAAAGTCCACTGAAATCACTCCACGTCATAGATCAGGGCAAAAGGATGCGGGAGAAGTTGAAATCTAGACAAAAATTGTCAAAATAGAGGTTAGGGCCGAAAAACCCTAACGAGAAAACTCAAGAAACGGGAAAGAAATTACCACGAGGGCGTAGCTCTCGGCGAGAGCTTTCCAGATCTATGTTCGGATGAAGATTTCGAGCACCGGAGCACCGTTGGCGGCCACTGGAAGATTCACGAAAAATAAACTCTCTCTCACTCGCTCGCTGCTCTGGTTCGGGAGAAAATATCGGAGAAGATGAAAGAATTTTCTAGTATAAATATGTATATATATATATATATATATATATATATATATATATATATATATATATATATATATATATATATATATATATATATATATATATATATATATATATATATATATATATATATATATATATATATATATATATATATATATATATATATATATATATATATATATATATATATATATATACATATATATATATACATATATATATATATATATATATATATATGTATATACATATATATATATATGTATATATATATATATACATATATATATATATATGTATATATATATATATATATATGTATATATATATATATATATGTATATATATATATATATATATATATATATATATATATATATATATATATATATATATATACATATTATATATATATATATATATATATATATATATATATATATATATATATATATATATATATATATATATATATATATATATATATATATATATATATATATATATATATATATATATATATATATATATATATATATATGAGTGACACGCACGGGCCTCCGGCCTGATGGCCACGCGCCACAGTACTCGGCCGACGACGGCGAGCTTCGCCCCCCTCCCCCCCCCCCCACGGCGGGATTCCCCGCCCCCCCCCCCCGGCGGGCTTCGCAAAAGTACCGAACCACCTCCTTTTTAAAATTAATAAAAAAAGAAATTTGATATTTATAATAATTAATTAAAAAAATTAAACAATTAATTAAAATTTTAAAGAACGTTAAAAAGCTGGCAGGTGAACAGTGGCGTGAGCACTGTTCACCCGCCAGTTTTAAAAATGTTTTTAAAACATTTTATATATAATAATTAAAAAAATAAAAAATAAAACAATATTTAAAAATATAATAGGCGGGTGAATAGTGGCGGGAGCACTGTTCACCCGCCTATTATAGTCCCACACCGGCTGTGCATGGGTATCATTTTGGTTTAAATATGATTTTTCGTAGTAAATTTTTGAAATCAAGCGGGTTGCCGGGCTTGTGGGCTGTGGCGGGCTGAGTTTAAAATCTCTGTAATGCCTGGGGGGCAGGCGGGCTTCGCTTAAATCGCCCACAGTATTATTTGGGCTTGGCGGCTTGGCCGGCCTTATGGCTTATCCGATTTTGAATTATTTTATGATCTAATTTTAAATAGGTTTAGGACACACTAGTAGTAGTAGGTTTAGGAGATCTAGTAAATTGTAGTAAGAGAGTGCGGTTTTAATGATCTTGATCGGACGGCAGCCGATTTATCATACCAAAGATGGACGACGGTTAGAATTTTGAACTCATGGGTTTTATATTTCTATTATAGTAGTAAAGATATATATATATATATATATATATATATATATATATATATATATATATATATATATATATATATATAAAGATATATAAATATTTATATAAATATATACATTTATAAAATATTCTTTCTAAAAACGGACTGTATACGAGTGGATGCACGGAGAATGGAAATAAAGGTTTAGGATCGCTTCAAATCGAAAAGTCCTCAACATGAAAGTTGTAGATCGCGTCGAGACGAATAAATTCCATGTTAACCATTTTTCCATACGACATCGTTTTGATGCTCAAAAAGGCTCCCGAACATAAACTGCAACGGACTACACGAGAAAAACTTACGGGTACTCGAGAGGTAGAAAACGACTACTCGAGTAGTTCAGAGCAGCTACTCGAGTAGTTCAAAATGACTACTCGAGTAGTTTAAAATGACTACTCGAGTAACTGAAGGAAGACTCGAGTAGGAAAAAAAATGGTTACTCGAGTAGGTAGAAAATCACTCGTGTAGGCGAAAAGAATTACTCGAGTAAGTAAAAATGGTTACTCGAGTAGGTAGAGAAGTCACTCGTGTAGATAGAAGGAGCTCTCGAGTAAGAGGAAAAAAGGCACTCGTGTAGGTGAAAAAAAACTACTCCTGTATAAATAAAATATCACTCGAGTAATTAAAAATCACTCGAGTAAGAGGGAAGAGAATCTCTCGAGTATAAAGCTGACCACTCATGTAGATAAAAATGAAATTTGCATAAATCGTAAATTCTTTACAAATATATTCTGGAAATTAAACTATATGAATGAATAGTATTTTTTTATTTTTGAATAGTACTTTAATATTAAAATATTCATATTTATATATTTTTGAATAATGAAACTACGAAGTCAAAACGGAGGCCCGAACGCTCGTCGAATCAAACGAAATTCGCACCGTAGGCGAACACTGACGCTACGGACACAACGGCGAAGTCAATACCAGAATCCGACGAGCCATTCCCGAGATATTAATCTTCGAAGTATACGACGAACATAAACAATCCAAAAATTCAATCGCGCGCCGAGACTCCAAAAATGCTCGGATTGCGACGAAATTTGACGAGCAAGCCCAAAATTACTTAACTTAAATTCCAAACGCAAAATCTTCACATTACAACAAGAATTCGGCCTACTCGACCGCACGGACGCGAAAATGCCTTATCGGCATTGCGCCGTCAACTCGACGTTAAAAGTAACGCCACGACGTCTTAAATCTGACGTTGCCCAAACAAATAAAATCATCGAAAAATCGGGGGCGTTACAATCCTCCATGACGAAGGTGACGTCCTTAACATCCGGAGGATGCATGCGTATTTGGTGATATCTGAAAAACGCATCCAAGAAACTCATAAAAGGAAAACCGACGGCCGAGTCAACCAGCGCGTCGATTTGGGGCAGCGGGTAACCATCCTTTTGGCATGCTTTATTTAAAAGAGAGAAATCCACACACATTCTCCATCTACCCTCCCCCTTTTTAACCATTACAACATTGTTTACCCACCCCGGAAACTTACAGGCGGACATAAACCCCGCCTTAAGTAACTTCTCTACCTCCTCGCTAATAGGCCCGACCATCTTGGAGGCGATGGCCCTCTTCTTCTGCTATATGGGGCAAGTGTTGGGATCGAGATTGAGGCGGTGACAAACGACGTTCGCATCGAACCCGGGCATGTCTGCGGCGCTCCACGCGAAGCCGTCAATATTTTTTTGCACGCAGGCCTTGATCTTCTCTCGGTCTTCCAGGCTGAGTTCGTCGCTGATCTTTACCTTCTCCTTTCTCCCTTCCTTGGTGCGGATCTCTACCTCGAGTACCTCCACGGCCGCCTTTAGCCTTGATGGCTCTTCCTCCCTTTCCTGCTCTTCCAGCACGCCCTATTTTCTGACTTCGTCTTCCATGACAGCCATTACCATTTCTTCCCCAAGCTTTTCTATCTCCCACTTGCTTGCGCCCTCTCCTTCTTGCAGTGAGGCTCTTCTTTTTTCCAGCCGGGCCCCCCTCCTGGGCGACCCTCCAGCTTCCTCCATCTTCCTCTTCTCTTTCTTCCTTTCGTCTTCTTTTGGCCCCCCTTCCTCTTCCGCCTCCATCTCTCCCTCCTCTTTTCCAGCCATTTCTAGCTCCCCCGCAATGCCACCACCCATCACCACTTCTCCCTCTCCTCCAACATCTTCCTCCCCTCTCGCTTCTACTTCACCCCCAAGCTCCTGTTGGCATCATTCCATCCTCTTTTCCATTTCTTCACCATCTCCCTGGCAGGAGACGGTGTTCACTATCGTCATGTAGCATTCCCTTGCAGCCTTTGGATCCCCCCGCACCCTGATTTGGGTACCTCTTGAGTTCAACTTCAAGTACTGGTGAAACGATGAGGGAACGCATCTGAAATCGCTGATCAAGGGGCGCCCAAAAAATGGCATTGTAACTACTGCGGGCATCCACTATAACAAAGCGGCAATTTCGGGATAGCCCTCCCTGGGTTACTTGGCGTCCCACTCCCCCCTCGACTTCTTTCCTCTCTCTTGAGAACTCAAACAATGGTCCATCTACCGCCAGCACCCTCCGGGCCTCCACCCTCATCTCATTGAATGCTTTTTTTTAAAATCGCGTTCACCGATCTCCCATTGTCTACTAGGATCCGTGACACCGTAAAGTTCTCGATGGCGGTTCGTATCACTAGCGCGTCACAGAAAGGGTCTTCATGATCTGGCATGTCCTTCTTTGAAAAGGTGACCTTTTCATCTAGCCGACGGGATTGCGACGTCGAGGATATGCTTCAGCGATACATAGTGTGATGGCTCGGCTTTCGGGCCGCCTCTATTCCTACTCCTCCGTGGATTACTCTGATTCCCCCTCGATCTCCTACATCCGTTTGATCTATGCATCGATCCTCCTCTCCTATACCTATCACTTCCTCTATCCGCACCGGTCTCTGTTGGTCCCCTGCTCCTGTAGTTCTTCTCATTTCCAAGAAATCCTGGCAGGTTGCTGTTACGCGACCTTCCTCCTCGTGGAAGTTGCAATATGGCAACGCCAGCTCTCCCCCTTGCCTTCCTTCCTGAGGGTTTCTCCTTCTCCCCAGTCCTGCTCTTCTTCCTCTCTCCTGGCCTCTACCTCTACCTCGACCGATCGCCATAGCCTGCTGCAGAGGGGGCAGGGGTGCTCTATGACCATACCCCCACCCTTGCTGGTGAAATCCTCCCGGTCCTCCTAGTTGATTCCTCCCCCCGTGGAGAAATCCTCTCCCTTGTCCTGGGGCTGGGCTTCCCTGTTTCCTCCAACCTAGCTCTTGATACGACGGCGCCCTCGACTATTCTCTTCTTCTTGCTTCCTGCTGTCTCCCTCCTGACTCCCTCGACTCCACCTCCGTAAGTCTTGCCAAATTTTTTGCAAAAGCGGGATTTGCCGCCTCCATCGCTATTTCCTTCGCCGCCTTCTCCATCAAGCCCTCAAAAGACAGCGGCGCCTTCCGGGTGAGGCTCATTTTGAAGAAACCTTCCCGTAGTACCACGGTCAAAGCCATCTGGAGGGCAAACCCCGACACCTCCTGTATATCCCAGATCTCCTCTTGGAACCTATCCATGTACTGAGCCAGGGATTCATCTGCCCTCTGCTTAATCAAAAATATTGACTCCGGTTTTTCTTTCTCTTCTTAGAAGTGGAGAACCGTAGCTGGAAGCTCCTGCTTAGGTCCTCGAAGCAGTATATCGAGCCTGTCGGGAGCTGGTGAAACCAGTCTCTAGCCTTGTCTTTTAGGGTATGGCGAAAAGACGGCATTTAAACGCGTCTGTCATGGGCCTGATCAAAACCGCATCCTTGAACCACTGCAAGTGATGAAGGGGATCATCTTTCCCATATAGTAGTTCATCTCGGGTTCCCGGAACCCTTTCGGGACGGGAGCTGACATGATCAGCTCACAGAAAGGCGACCCTCTCGCCACTGGTCTTGCACCCCCACTCGCGCGACGACCTCTCCGGGTGAGATGGTACTCGTCGGGCTTGGGAACAGCTCCCTTCCTGCCATGTCTCTCCCGCTCCCTTCCGCCATCACCTCCTTCCCCGGTCCCCTCCTCGGGGCATATTCTCCAACTCGCGCCGAGAGGAGCTCTTCTTGCTGCGCGAGAGCAGGTACTTGAGGTAGTGGGGTTGAACAATCTCCCTGTCGTGAGATCCCTTGCACCAAGTCCATGATCCCCTTGATTGAAGCCATAAACTCTTCTCTTCCGACAAATCCTCCCGGGTTATCCGACCCCTCTCCTCCTTCTCCATGACCTTCCGCCATGTGGTTTTCAAGGTTCTTCTCTGAGGGCTGCGCTCCACGCTCACCGCACCAAAAAATGTTCGAACCAGCTTTCTGGTCCCTCCTAAAGTTCGGAACTGAGGATGCAGCCCACATGTACTCTTCTTGAACTACTCTCCCGACGTGAGTTGGAGACATGGAAACAGGCCAAGGGGTCTCAGCTCGGAGGTCCCACCTCTTTCCCGGAAGAACGGAAGATCTTCCCCTCCCTAGCCAATGCTGAGCTAGGTGTCTGTGAGAAAGACAGTAGAAAGGTTCAACCACCCTCTCAGGCACCTTATCATTCTATTTATAGGCCTCTAAATCTGATCTGCAAATATCACTTCTAAACTAACCTGAAATGACTAAAACACCCTGGGCTGGGTCTGCCAACAGCCAAACTCTGCTGTTCTAGAGGGCTATACGCAGACCTCCAGGGGTAGAAGTGTAAAATTACCTGGGGCGCAAAGGTAAAATCCCCCTTGTGGGTAAAAAGGTAAAAACATCTTTTCTCCATGCGGCGTGTGGGGAAAAGATCTGCCGGGCGAGACGACTTTCTCTGTCCATCTCGCCGGCCTCTCGTCTTATAGGCTATCTCGCCGCCTAGAACCATCGCACACTAGCTGGGCGTCTCGCCTCCCTCAGAGAATCCCCCATCCCGCCTCCCGCAGGTGGGCCTCCTGGTCTTACTCGCCTGTTTAATCCATCTCGCCAGCCCCTCCTTCTCGCTCATTGAACCACCTCTCGCGAGACCAAGGTTGTACAGTTATAACACATTCTGTGATAATATTGATACATGCTATGACTGCCTATGGTTACTCTTGTCTGTGAAATACTTGTTTACATCATAATCTTTGATTTATTATAAGTGATGTATATCATTGACTAAGGGTTACGACTTCTCCAAATAGGGGGAGATTGTTGGGTACATTGGAAACTGTGTACCTGATTTGAAGAAGCCTCACCTAACTCAATGATATTCATCAATTTGTATTTGATGGGATGTTGCGTATCAATGTGCAGGTTAAGGAAATTAAGTAATATTTTCTAAGTACAAGTGTCGACACATTGGAAAAGCTGTGTCGACACCAGGAGCCAGATTGTGTCGACACACAGTACTTGTGTCGACACACAAAAAATCTGTCGAGAACAACTATGTCGACACACAGGACTTGTGTGGACACATTCCCGAATTCTATCGACAATAATTGTGTCGACACACAGGAATTGTGTCGACACACACCAAAATTCTGTCAACACCAACTTTGTCGAGACTAGAAGCTATTTTGTCGACACATAGGACTTGTGTCGACACATTCCACTGAAGCTGTGTTGAGAAGATAAAGAATGGTTGTGTCGACATTATGAGAGCTATGTCGACATCATCAAGAATTGTGGCGACATATAGTCTATTTGTGTCGACACATTTGAAGTATTGTCTCGACACTTTCCTGCTGAGATAGAGTATAATGAGGGATCAAGTGTCATGATTGAAGACTTGACAGCTGTCATAACTAATAATGTTGTTGCATCTGTCAGAGCTGTCAAAAGGCTATTATGAACCCGATCAGCCGGTAACCTCACAAGGATCTATATAAATACCTGTTCTATCATCAATAAAAAATACATAACAAAAATAATAAGAGAAGATAGAAGAGAGAGATCTAAGTAGAAAGGACTTGTCATCTTCAAGTCATCAAGAGAAGGCAGATTCTGAACAAGTATGCAAGAAGAATTCAGAGCCACATCTGAATAGAAGAAGGAAGCT
This sequence comes from Platanthera guangdongensis, assembly GCA_039583875.1. Lineage (NCBI taxonomy): Eukaryota > Viridiplantae > Streptophyta > Magnoliopsida > Asparagales > Orchidaceae > Platanthera > Platanthera guangdongensis. The sequence continues at coordinate 131,767,531 of CM077162.1, read as the reverse complement.
GGATTAAAGATCATCTCCAACTTCACAAGAAGATCAACCTTACTTTGTTCAGATTCAAGAAGCTTTGAAGAAGCTTAGACAGGTTGGATCTAAAGCAGTTAGATCTTTCAAGAACTGATCAAGAAGCCTTCACCCTTGACTCTCTCTACCTGGGTGAAGGATTTATTCTTTCTAAAATCAATTTTCTCTGTAGGATCTTTTATAGATCTGAGTGTAGGAGAGTTATCTCTCTGAGTTGTAAGCCTAAGTTTATAAGGGCTGAGGTAGGGCTGTGTGCCTGAGGTAGGGGATTCTTTTCTCTGTGATGTAGGCCTGGTGAAAGAGGCTGAGGTAGGGCTTGATTGCCTGAATTTTAGGAGTGTGGACTCACTCTGAGGTAGGATTCTCTTGGAAGAATCTGAGTTGTAGGACTTGCAGAAGTCTGCGTTGTAGGAACCTTTCAGGGTTTTGAGTTGTAAGATCTGAGGATCTGAGAAGAAAGAAGGGAGTTAGGCCGAATCTAGTATACTGCTAGATAGGCGAAGGAGGAAAGTGGATGTACCCATCTCGTGGGGAACCACTATAAATCTGTGTGCAATCTGTGTTGGCTGTGTTTGTTTTTAAGTTGTGCTGTGATAGTTATTGCATAGATTAATTACTAGTAAAATATACTCTCTTGCTTAATAAAAAGGAATTGAACCTATTCACCCCCCCCCGCTAGGTGTTTAGGATATCTTAAAACCAATTCTTTCAGTATGTATCAGAATGTTTTACTTGCATGCTAATGAAGGACGATCATGGTAGGCCTGGAGGCAAGTTGATGCCATTAGAGATTCCAAATTGGTAGTGTGATAGCATTTTGATGGATTTTATTACTGTATTGCCGAGATCTCCCCAAGGACCCGATTCAGTTTGTGTTATTGTGGACAGATTGATGAAGTGTGCTCACTTCGTGCCATTTAAGATCGATTACTCTATGAATAAAATAGTTGAGTTATACTTGCTTGAAGTCATCAGGTTACATGGAGTGCCTGCTAGTATCATATAAGATCGAGACTCCAGGTTTATGTATCGCTTTTGGAAGAGTTTACATGAATGATTGGGTACCAATTTGCAGTTTTCCACCGCTTATCATCCGCAGACAAGTGGTCAAATGTAAAGAGTAAATAAGATTGTTGAAGATATGATCAGATGTTATATTTTGGACCACTGAGGAGCGTGGGATGAGTATTTGAGACTAATGGAATTCGCTTATAACAACAGTTATCAGGAAAGTCTGCAGATGGCCCTGTTGGAAGCTTTATATGGGAGGCATTATAGAACTCTTTTGTTTTGGGCTGAGGTTGGTGAGAAACCGTTATTTGGTCCTGAAGCGTTAGAGGAAATGGATATTTTCGTACAACATATTCAAGAGAAGGTTCAGATAGCTCAAGAGCGATAAGAGAAGAATGTCAATCGATGTAGGACCAATTTGGAATTTTTAGTAGGGGATATGGTATTTCTAAATGTTTCCTCGATGTCTGGAGTTAAAAGGTTTGGTAAGAACCACAAATTGGAGTAGATGTACATGGGACCTTTTGAAATTGCTGAATGGATTGGTGTGTCATCTTGTAGGCTGGATTTGCCCGCAAGTTTTCCTGGTGTGCATGATGTTTTTCACGTGAGCCATTTGCGAAAGTGTGTGCCTAGCGACATGCAAGTTCTTGATTCTGTGCTCCAGTTGAAGCCTAACCTTTCATATGTGGAAGTGCCTTTTCTGTTTTGGATACTCAAGATCAGGTATTGCTAAGGATGACAATACAGATGGTTAAGGTTTTGTGGCGGAACCAAGACCTGGAAAGTGTGACTTGGGAGTTGGAGTCAACTATGAGGGAGGCTCATCCTCATCTGTTTTCGTGATATTTTGGTAAGTGTTTCCTCTGTTTTCATATGATTGTTTTTATTTTGATTGAGATTTGATCCTATTTATGTTATGTTTCGGGATGAAGCATTCATTTAGGAGGTGTGGCTGTAATGCCCCTGATTTTTCGGTATTTATTTTTATTCCCATAATGGCATAATTTTGATGTCAGGATGTTACATTAATGCATGTCTGGCTTGTGTCATGGTTAGAGCGTGGTTTTTGCTCTCTGAGTTTTCTGTGTGTTTGGGCTTAGCCTGTTTGCAAGATTACCTTGCGAGCCGGGTCTGTTTTGGTGACTCGGTGGAGCCTTTTTGGGAATGCTTTTGTTTTGGCTTCAGGAGGTGTTTGCCCGAGTTTTCTTTGTCAAATTTGAGGTTCGACTTTGCTGTTGGATTTGTAGTGTCGGTATTTAGTAATGATGCGAGTTTTGTAGAATTCCGAGTTGTTATGGATTTCAGATTTGTTTTGGAATTATTAATATTTATTGTATTGTATGATTAATTACTATTATTAATATAATATTTATATATATACGCGTAAAGTAAATGAAGACATACTATTCATCATCTTCCCCTACCCGACGGCATTTTTTGTTTCGCGAAAGAAGGATGCATGCAATGGATGGAGCTTTCGTCTGGCGTTTTCGTGTGAATGAGTAGTCAGTTTCGTCGATTGATAGGTGATTTGGAAATCTCTCGGCGAGGGCTTCGCGATCATGGTAAGATCTTCCCGATTCCTCGAATTTTGTACGTTAGGGTTTGAGATTTTGACCTCATTTCTCCTCCAAAAGTATCAGGAAACGTTGTTTAGGTATTTCTACTGCCGATCCTTGAAGTGGCGTGGGCGGGATGCATTTCTCCGAAGTTTTGAGGCATGTGGATTTCTTTCCCCTCTTACATGTCATTCCTAGTTTCTATTTACATTCTTTCCTCTCCCATAGAGATTAGGAGTAGTATAGGATGTATGAAAATATCCCTCTAGGTTAGATCTAGATTTTTGGCCAAACCATAGAAATTATGAAGAAATCGCGACAAGTAAAATTTGGAGAATATCATGTAGAGTTTCGTCGAGTGTCGTTGAGTTTAGATAAGGAATTTTCGCCGCGTAACGGTTTCTAGCCAAAGTAGAATTCGGCGGGTATCGGGTAGGAATTCGGCGAAGTATCGCTGAAATTATGTTAAGTCATATTAGGCGAGTATCACTGAATTAGTGAAGTCATATTCACGAGTACCGCAGAATTAGTGAATTCATATTCGACGAGTATCGCAGGTTAGTCGAACACTGTTCGACTAACGTCGTGTGCCGTTCGTTGAATATCGATAGGAATCGTCGAGTATCGCCGGATTTCACATGGTATTTTCGCCGAGTGTTGAGATATTCGCCGAGCATCGCCATCAAATTCGTCGAGTATGCATGAGTTTCGTCGGGTATACTCGCAGAATTTTCCTGGGATTTAGAAATTTTTCACCGTTTTTGTCTGATTCGGCGGGTATAGTCCTCAGGATGGTTTTAAGACAGGTTTTTAGTTTCTTAAGGTTTTAAACTTGGGATTTGGGTAGGATCTGATGTTTTTTTGGATATGTAGGTTGGCAGTGTATAAAGGACCACCAACTGGACGTCGATTTGTGGATCGTTGCACTTGGCAGATGTTTGGTCTCTACTTTTGAGGACTATTGGTTGGGTTTGGACAATTGGTCACCACTGCAGGTCCTCTGTGTTTTTGTGACATTTGGGCTTGGGAGCTTGGTTTGGGACAATTGGTCACCGACTCCACCCGGTTGATTTTGGCAAGTGTTAATGATTCACATTTTATTCGAGTTGTTTTATGCTCAGTTTGCTTCTTAGATCAATCTATGCTTTTTTTGGTAATCCTTGAAGATATTATCGAAGCATGGCTTCGTTCCGCATTTGGTGCATTTATTCTATTGACTAATTTACTTTAGGCTTTTCTGTGCTTATATTTATTTGGCTATCCAGTTGTAGACTTCAGCATTTTTGTACTCGGGTTTGGTAAACCCATCTCTTACTTTGCACTTATTACATGACTAGTTTTCCTTTGCCACTTGTATTTTTCTTGCTGAAGTGTTCTTCTTTTGAATGGCTCAGGTTCAAGGCAGTAGTTGGTTGAGCGGCTAAGTTTGGGTGCTTCCTAGTGGACTGCTTGTTGCAGAAGTTTTCCTCACCTTTGTGATGTAGTTTCTTCAGATGTTTACTTTAGTATAGACATACATGCTCAATGGTGGGTTCGTGTCAGGTTGTTGATGTTCACTGGTGGTTTTCTTTTGAAATGTTGAGTACTTTGCTAAGATACAAAGTTGCTTGTAGTCTGTGGCAATTTATACTTGCTCTCTGGGAAGGTTTTATGCAAGGTTGTATGTTAGATATTTTTAACTTATAAAACATGATTATTAGTATATCATACTTGCCATCACTTTCAAAACTACAACACTACTTTCTGGTTAGCGTAAAGACTTTTCTTATACTTATTATAAATCTAGAGTCTTGCATAGCGTGAGTTGTCCTTCAGGGACGTTTATACGCATGTAAGATGTTAAAATAGACTTAATCAAAGTATGTTTTCGCAGTGTATAACTATATTTTTATTCGTAGACTAGTTGATCCACTAAGTCGAGGGATACAACAAACCGCTTAACTTAAAACTAGATTATCCTTAAATAACTCATAAATCTTTCAAAAAGGTGTTTAGTTGTGGTCTCTCCTGAACGTCTGAAGTTATTCCCTGCCGATGTGGCATCATACACGTGTTTTCTCCTTACCCTGATATACCCTTTAATATGGAGAAAATGCGAGTTGTGACAGTTGGTGATGAGAATTGTTGAATGTTTCTCATAAAGGGTTGTGGGTTCGAAACCTTGCGTCAACATCACACTATTGCTGCAAAACAGGCACGGAGAAGAGATCGGGTGTACGAGCTGCAGCCCTATAGCGATGTCGGGGGAGGAGGGTTAGTTCGCGGTGCGACCAATTAGTCTAAACCCGGGTCGTTACATAAAAGTGCACTTTTTATTGTAACGCTGATGAGTCTAGGTTATATACATATTTTTGGACTCATCTGGGCTAGTTTTCTCATTGATGCACTACACTTTAGAACCATAATTGTTCATATTTGTTATTATGTCAATTCCATATTATGTGCACTTTTGGCCCCTTTTTAGTGTGAATCCGTAGTTATTATTACATTTGCCCTACTTTGTGTTTTTATGTGTCTGGAGAATGTGGAATGCCCATTTCAATGACTCTTCTGTTTCTGCTGCAGGTACAAAGGTCGTGTGTGTGTTCCGGGATTGTTTGGGAATGTTTTTCTCCTAAGGGCCACTGATTGTGCATTTTTTCGTGCGCACAGTCAGAGGACTCAGCGCACGACCGCTGGTCATGCACGGTCAGTTCATTGACACCCAAACGGTACAAGAATACTATGCACGATCATTGGATCCTTTGCAGATGATCACTGGTTGTGAGCCGCTGATCGTGCGCACTATTCTTCATTTTTCCAAGTTCTGTCTGGGGCAATAGCACAATCATTAGACATAGAGCGCATGACCTATGGTCATGCGCCACTGCTCGTGGGCATTTATTCCATATTTCTGGAGTTGTGCCATTGTTAATCATATGATCATGGGATCCAGTACGCACGACCTCTAGTCGTGCGCCACTGACGTGCGCTCTAATTATCTACTACAGTATTTAAACCGTACTCTGCGAATTAGGCCAGATCTTTTCATTTTTCCGCCCTGCTACTATGCGGGAAGCGCCATTCTTCACCCCCACAGGTCCTCAACTCATCTCCACCCTCTTGGAAGCTTTCTCCGGCAATCCGAAGCCATCTTCAACCATTCAGAGATTTTCCGGCCACTAGCATGCAACATAGATCTTTCAGTACTACTCATTTGGGCAAAAGGGGGAAAAGATTGAAGGAAAGGGAATAGGATGGAGGAATGCAAGTGGATGGACAACCAATTTACCTTCGGACGCAACCAACTGTCTGAGCCAAGAAGTGGACTGACAACCCACCATTCCGACCAAGAACCATGACTAGGCTTTCCACCTATCGGTTTATTCTACCTCTTCTCATAGCGAATTGTATTCTTAAGCTTGTAATGAACCTAACCTTACTCTTATTTGTCTATGAATGAAGTTTGCTTGGGATAGTTACATCTTCTTTGTTAGTTGTGATGCACTCACGTCAATTCACATCCTCTCCACTCGCGCACTAGAGCCACTCTAGCAAAGGCTAGTGTTAGTAGTTGAAGAGGTGATTGCGACCCTCACTCTCTGCACATGTGTTCATTCCATCCACTTGCTCTCCGTCCATTCGCCTCACGAAGCACGACATAATGGCCTGCACTAGTTCCATCCACCAAGCGAAGCGGTGCTTACGACTTGCATTAGTTCTTTTTTGTTTTGTTAGCATTAGGAATCAAAAATGAACCCACTTTGTTGTTTTGTTTAACTCTTAGTAATGATCTTTCTGCGACGCTATCACAATACCCAACCTACATTCCCTCGAGATCGACATTCGGGGACACTATTCCCAAATTTATTACGTGACAGCGACCGGTGCACTTGCCGACACATAAAGTTTTTGGCATCGTTGTCGGGAAATGCAGGGGTAAGGGATCTGGGTTGTCGAAGGTAGTTACTCAAGATTCATTGTTTTTGATTTTTTTTGTTTTATTGTCATCTCTGGTGTATGCAGAGGTAAGGATCGGGAGAGTTGCTTGCCTACGATCCTGAGATAGAGAGGACCGCTCAAGCACGGAGGCGTACCGCAAACGCTCGGCTAGAGTTGGATCACATTCTAATTCAGGTTGGAGGAAATGGAAGAGGGGAAGAGCCCATCCTTCGGCCAAATGCTGATGAGAACATTAGAAACCGGCAGGGACAGCCGATGCATATGACTGGTCCGATAGGGAATGAAGCTGCTGCTGGAGGGCAGCATGTTGATGAGAATGAGGTAAATAGGCCGAGGCCTTGCATGATGAGAGACTACACTACCCCCACTGTTGGGAGTGTGTATCAAGCTTTTGGGCACGCCATCCCTAACCTGCAGTTTGAAATCAAACATGCCATTTTGAACATGATACACAACAAGGCTCAGTTCTCCGGGTTGCCGAGCGAGGAACATGCATATCTCGGATTTTTCTAAGATATGCGTGAACTTCCGTTACGACGAAATTCCTGATGAAACAGTGAATATGAAGCTATTCGCATTTTCACTGCGTGATAAATCCAAGGCGTGGCCGCACAGCTTACCTCCGGGGACTGCTACAATGTGGGATTCATTAACCACACGATTCCTGGATAAGTTCAATCCGATAGACAAGATTGTGAACCTGCGTCGGGAGATAGGTAACTTTCGCCAGTTCGATCAGGAGAGCCTGGCGGAGGCATCAGAATGCTTCAATGACTTGCTGAGGAAATGCCCAACCCATGAGTTTCAGCCTTGGAACTTGGTGGGCCAGTTCTACTTTGTCATCGAGCCCAATTATAGCGCTATGATTGATGCCACTGTAGGAGGCTCATTGATGAACCTTACACATGAGGATGTCCTGAGGCTTCTACAAGATACAGCCTTACACATCATGTAACGCCCCCACTCATCACATGACATATAACGGTGGGTCTGGCCGGGGCCCCATGCCATATATCACAGACAAGTGGCGGAATTACTTGTGGAAATCAAAATCTACTTGCATCCTATTTCAAAACATTCTAGCGCAGCATTGTACGTTAACATGAACTCAACTCAGAGAATGTCCACTACTATATAAACTCCACATTTATATATCAAAACCAGGAATGTATACAACTCACACACACTGGCCTTAAGGCCTTACAGATTTCTCTTTGCACAAATACATTTTCATACATCAGCACGCAGGCCGACCACACATGAAATCCAACCACGTTTCTTCGCACGACCTTCAAGGGCCTTTAACACCAATCCTTCCATTCCGCACATTGTCATTCTAGCAGCAACACCTGTATTTCACCATCCAATCCAAACAGAAAACAAAATAACGGTCAGCATTAGCTGACCACTTATAACGACCCCACCCCTTACCCGGGGCAGTGGTTCCTTCCCTGTATGCATAGCCATCATCATTTCTTTCAATCTATAAATCACAGTACATATCACAAACGCCGGTTTCCACCGGACGCTCCCTGCACTCAGGGCACCTTCTAGGTGTACCAGATATACCTGTCATACACTGCCGATCGAGAAACTTCACTTGTTGGTTGGGCGGTTCAAGCCTAGTAAGCCAATCTCACTATTGGCGACATCCCGTCCATACCACTCAGAGGTACTACCTCACAGCATTCACAAACAACTAGAGCAGATCGACCCACACCATGTGGTGTGGCAGCCAGGTATATCAAGGATCCCCTGGAATTGCCACCCATCTACCTGTCAACCTAATCTGGATCGACCCACACTTTGTAGTGTAGCAGGCCGGGTGCTCGCTTCCCGGACACTGCCGCCCATCGATCCCTGCTCTATCAGATCACCCACCTTAGTGGTGTAGCAGGCTGGGTACTCGCTTACCGAGCATGCTAACAATGATCTCTCATTAGAACCAGGAGCTTCTTCAAAGCCTCCATCCATCCATAACCAATATTCATTCATCCATAATGTAATCAAATCATAAATCTTTCACAGCATCAAATCCATGGAGACGTCTCTGGTTTACCCATGATCATCACCAATCCAAACAACCCGTCCAGATGGGCTTCACACAGCATGCCTATGCCATACTCACACTTTCGGCGCTAGATGCAAACTCAACCAAGGAATCACTTCCACGATCCACCTCCTGGTGGAGGATACCACGCACATGCATAAAGAAAGGACTTCTATGTCCAAGAAGGAAATCGTTGCCCTTGAAGATCGCTTTGGATCCATGAATCCGCCGGATGGAAATCACCGTCTCAGCATCGCCTCCACGAATTCGAACTCAGATCTTCAATCCACACTCCGCAGCTCCTCTAGCAGCGGTTTTCCTCCTTCCTCCTTTCCTTCCCTTGCCCTCTCTCTCTTTCTCTCTCTTGAAATGAGAAGATGAAGAAGAAGAAGGAAATGAAGAGATAATCCTCATTTCTCGGCCATATAACAACAAGGAGCAATCTGAACCATCAGATCCCATAGGAAGAAAAGGAATGGCCAGAACATTTCCTTAAAATAACTCTCTCGGGTCTGACACGCCCTGTGACACGCCCATGTCATAGGCCGTGTCCCCTAAGCGGTGCACGAACCGCCTTATCTAACCTTATCCACACCAAGGTGACACGGCCATGTCACGCCCGTGTTAGCCTAGTCACGCCCGTGACACGGGGCGTGTAACCCACTCGAGACCTACTCGAGAGGACTTACTCGAGAGAAAACCAACTACTCGAGTACCCAGACAGTACACGCATGTGTCATAGATGACACGCCCGTGTCACCCCTTCTTACTCCAGTACTTTTTAACCTACTTGAGTACATTTTGACCTACATGAGAGCTACTCGAGTCTGAGCGGGACACACCCTTTGACACGCCCTGTGACATGCCCGTGTCACAGTCCATGTACCCTCTACCTGATGATCATCAAGCGCAGTTCGTCGACCTAGAGAGAGTCGTCGACCAGTGGAGGACACGCCCTGAGTCACGCCCCCGACACGCCCGTGTCACAGGAGTGTACCTCCCAAAAATGTGTCGACCGAACATCGTCGAACGCACTCAACCCAAGCAGGACATGCCCTGGGACACGCCCGTGTCCCAGGCCGTGTCAACCAATATTTTCCCGCTTCTAGAATTTGGGTTGTTACAACCCTCCCCACCTTCAAGAAATTTCGTCCACAAAATTGCACAGAAAATAGCAACCAAATGGCTTTTACACCATTCACAACCATGCACGCGAACAAAGCGAGCCGGGTTTGAGCTCAGTGGCCACAGCTTGTCTCACACCAAGGCATCGCACAAACAAACCAAACATACAACACAGACAAAAGCACATCCCTCACTTCTATCTGTGCACATGCAGCCACAAAATTGATAAGGTGATCGAAATCAAACACATCATCGAACGTATCATAATCGAACGATCACTTCCATATCACAAGTGTGCACCAACAAGTCAACATGTAACATGACAGATACAACATGATATATATAAAAATATCCTCAGTAGGTACTATTGAGTCATCATATATCTACATCATCTAAGTCACTATCCTTACTTTTGCTCAGCCTCCTGATTTTGCATTTCTCGCGAAAGAGCCAAATTAAACACTCGAGGCTGAATTTCACCAAGTGAGCCTTGCGGCTCTTGCACTTCCAAATTATGTAATCAAGGTTGCGTCCGAGATGCGGATGATTCGGCCACTACTTTACATTTTTCTTCATAAGACACACCTGTCTTTTTCTCACTTCCTGCAAGGGCATTCCAACAAAATTTGGCTATGTGTCCTTGCTTCCCGCATTTATAACATATCCGTGTATCAACACGTACTGGCGCATAGGTCGCCCCCGAAGAAACAGTCGACGGAGCTGATTCTGCAGGCCTAAACCTTTTATTCTCTCGTCTTCTAAACTCTAATTGCTCCGACTGCGACACTTTAAACTCTAGCTTTTCCACTTCCAGTCTCTTCTTCTCTTGTACCCGCTTAAAATCTTTTTCCAAAGCACGGGCTGTATCAACCAATGCTTGGAAGTCTTGGTTCATCGAACTCGGGAGTCCCAATCTCAATTTATCCTGCAGTCCCTCATAAAATGGATTCGTCTTTTGCGCTTCCTCCGAGAAGGTAGACCCCGCATATCTCCCCAGGCGGGTAAACTCATACAGGTATGTATCAATATCTGCCTTACCCTGCACCAGGCGTTGAAACTCATTTTCCATCACAATCCGCTGCGACACTGGCACATACTGGGCTAAAACCGATCGGGAGAATTCATCCATTGAAACCTCCGCTAATCCACGACCTGCCAAGTGATGCACCTCCATCTTGTCCCAACATAGTCTTGCGTCGCCTTCCAACAGAAAAGTGGCTAACGTCACTTTCTGCTCCTCTGCCGTCCTGATTGCAGTCAGGATCCTCTTTACTCGAGCCAACCAATCTTCTGCCTGCGTTGGAGAACGTGCTCCACCAAACGTAGGGGGATGAAACTCCATAAAGCTTTTCAATGACTCGTATATTGCTTGCACCTCCACCACAGCTGCAACATGCTCTTGTCGTGCACCAGTCTGTACTGGTACTCCTGCAGGCCTTGCCTGTCTAGTAGGTTGTGCTTGTAACACCGCAAGCACTGTCTCCGTCACCACCCATATGGTCTCCGCCGAAGGAGGCGTAGGCGCTTCAATGTGTGCTGCACTCTCATCGGATCGATGGGGCTCCGACTGCCAAGCACCACTCCTCGCCACCTATCAATGTACAAAACACCATTAATCAGTCATATAATAATGGTCCGTTATACATTGACTACACACTCACGCACTTCACGTGCATGAAATACATTCCTAGTGGACATTTGTGAGTTCAATTATGTTCTCTCCTCCCAAACAATCTAAACCTGGCTCTGATACAACTTTGTAATGCCCCCACTCGTCACATGACATATAATGGTGGGTCCGACCGGGGACCCACGCCATATGTCACAGACAAGTGACAGAATTACGTGTGGAAATCAAAATCTACTTGCATCCTATCTCAAAACATTTTAGCACAGCATTTTACGTTAACATGAACTCAACTCAGAGAATGTCCAATACTATATAAACTCCATATTTATATATCAGAACCAGGAATGTATATAACTCACACACACAGGCCTTAAGGCCTTACAGATTTCTCTTTGCACAAATACATTTTCGTACATCGGCACGCAGGTCGGCCACACATGAAGTCCAACCATGTTTCTTCGCACGGCCTTCAAGGGCCTTTAGCACCAATACTTCCATTCTGCACATTGCCATTCCAACAGCAACACCTGCAATTCACCATCCAATCCAAACAGAAAACAAAGTAACGGTCAGCATTAGATGACCACTTATAACGACCCCACCCCTTACTCAGGGCAGTGGTTCCTTCCCTGTATGCATAGCCATCATCATTTCTTTCAATCTATCAATCACAGTCCAAATCACAAACGCCGGTCTCCACCGAACGCTCCGTTCACTCAGGGCACCTTCTGGGTGTACCGGATATATCAGTCATACACCGCCGATCGAGGCTCTTCACTTATTGGTTGGGCGGTTCAAGCCTAGTCCACCAATCTCACTATTGGCGACATCCCGTCCATACCACTCAGAGGTACTACCTCACAGCATTCACAAACAACCATAGAAGATCGACCTACACCATGTGGTGTGGCAGCCAGGTATATCAAGGCTCCCATGGCATTACCACCCATCGACCTCTCAAACTAATCTGGATCGACCCACACTTTGTCGTGCAACAAGCCGGGTGCTCGCTTCCTGAACACTGCCGCCCATCGATCCCTGCTCTATCAGATCAACCACCTTAGTGGTGTAGCAGGCCTGGGTACTCGCTTCCCGAGCATACTACCAATGATCTCTTATTACAACCAGGAGCTTCTTCAAAGCCTCCATCCATCCATAACCAATATTCATTCATCCATAATGCAATGAAAGCATAAACCTTTCACAACATCAAATCCATGAAGTCATCTCCGGTTTACCCATGATCATCACCAATCCAGACTTCCCGTCCAGATGGGCTTCACACAGCATGTCTATGCTGTACTCACACTTTCAGCGCTAGATGCAAACTCAACCAAGGAATCACTTCCGCGATCCACCACCTGGTGGAGGATTCCACGCACATGCATAAAGAAAGGACTTCGATGTCCAAGAAGGAGATCGTTACCCTTGAAGATCGCTTTGGAGCCATGAATCCGCCGGATGGAAATCACCGTCTCAGCGTCGCCTCCACGAATCCGAACTCGGATCTTCAATGCACACTCCGCAGCTCCTCCAGCAGCGGATTTCCTCCTTCCTCCTTTCCTTCCCTTGCCCTCTCTCTCTTTCTCTCTCTTGGAATGAGAAGATGAAGAAGAAGAAGCAAATGAACATATAATCCTCATTTCTCGACCATATAACAGCAAGTAGCAATCTAAACCATCAGATCCCATAGGAAGAAAAGGAACGGCCAAAAATTTCCTGAAAATAACTCTCTCAGGTCTGACACGCCCTGTGACACGCCCGTGTCACAGGCCGTGTTCCCTAAGCGGTGAATGAACTATCTTATCCAACCTTATCCACACGAAGGTGACACGCCCATGTCACTCCCGTGTCAGCCCAGTCACGCCCGTGACACGGTGTTGGGTATTGTATCCACAACGTACCTGATTTGAAGAAGCCCCTGATCAAATAGGCAATGTTTTTGACAAATTATTTCAAGTTGTGCTTGCAGTTTTTCCACGCTAAGTGCACACCAATGTCAGGGTGCAGTAGGTCAATATACACGGGTCTGCACGATGTAATCCCTCGTTGAGCAGATCAGTGTGTTGGCCTACGTGTACTCTCTCTATTGGAGTGCACTTACTTTCAAGCACAGGGCTGTAACTATGCAGGAGAAGACAAGGAGCAAGGATGGGTCAAGGAGCACCTCATGGGTGGAAAGACGAAAATTCGTCTAAGTGTAAATCGACGAGAATCACCAAGTGATTCTCGCCGATTCGGCGAGAATCACAAGTGATTCTCGTTGATTCGTCGAGAATCAGTGGTTGATTCTCGCCGAACTCGATCCAGCCACTTCTAAGCGAGCACCTCTGCTTCTAAGTAAGAATCGACGAGAATCACCAAGTGATTCTCGCCGATTCGGCAAGAATCACTAGTGATTCTCGTCGAATCGTCGAGAATCACTGGTTGATTCTCGCCGTCTCGACCTGGCCTAAAGCAGTGCGTGCAACCAAGGCAAATTCGACGAGAATCATCTTTGATTCTCGCCGAATCGTCGAGAATCACCTTTGATTCTCGGCGACTCGACGAGATTCACTTTCGATTCTCACCGATTTTGACTTGGGCGATTTTCTGGAACTTTCTGAACCGGATTATGCCGCTGTCAATATTCTGGACCGGGATTTAGGGATTCTTCTTGTGGGTACCACAACGGTCTTATTCAAGTTGTCTACAGTATATATATTCGGGTATTTTGAACGGAATACTTAGACAGAAAGAAGCCGAGCAAGAGAAAACCCTAAAATCGCGAAATCGCTCCGCCGCATCCGTCGCCGCTCGCGCTAGTTGGCCGCCGCTGCTGATCGCGTTTCTTCCCAATCTCCGACGACAGAAGCTTAGCCAAGCTTAGAGTCTCACTCGTCTATCAAGAGATCCCTTGTCTCTCGATTTGTTGATCGGGAAAAACTTCCCCGTCCGAATCGATCGAGACGACCGATCCTCGTGTGACCGTTGGTAGACCTAGCTAGCTTCGCTACAAAGTTTGGATCTCTAAAGAACAGCTGCCGCACATCGTCGACGCCAACAATCCCGTGAACCTAGCCGCCGTACTTCTCGCCGCCGCCGGTTTCGGGGAGATCCTCTCCAAGAGAGACCAAGGTTGTGGACTCTTTGTAGAATTCAAGATCACGTCGTCAACAAAGAGGGACACCGTAGTCTCCATACGTAGTTTGTATTTCTTGTACATTCTATTTTTCTTTTGTTGTAAAGGAACGTTTGTTCGTGTTGTAAGGGTTGGGTGCAACCCGGTTTGTGGGAGTGTTGACTCCTACGTGTGGAAGGGTTCCTTCCGATAGTGCAAGGATTGGATTTCAATCCTGTTGGAGAAGTGACCGAGTCGTCCCTTGTTGGGAGATAGGTCGAAGGGGGAAAGTGGATGTACCCAAGTCGGGGAACCACTATAAATAGCTTGTTTACTCTGTTGTGCTGTGTTGTTTTATTTTCGTGTGCAGGTACAATTTAAATTCCGCAAAAGCGCTGCACGTCACCTATTCCCCCCCCCCCCCCCATCGGTGAACATAGTTGACACTAGGTGGACTTTCAAGTGGTATCAGAGGCAGGTTACTCATCAAAAAGGTTAACACCTTGAGTTGAATCCTGCCACTAGTGTCAAGAAGAAGACAAACATCTACTATGGACGGGCTCAAGTACACAGGCAAGATCCCAGTGTGCACCAGGCTCAACTTTCCTATCTGGAAGGAAAGGATCAGGTTCTACATGGAAGCAGTCGATCCTCGACTCTTCATGATTGTGGAGGAGGGACCTTATGTCCCCACTAAGGCATCCACCATTGATCCTACTCAGAAAGTGCCAAAGAAACTTTCTGAAATGGACAAGGACGAGATGGTGCTAGTAGGACTTGACAAGAAGGCGCGAAACATTCTGGTCAGCGCGGTTGATGACTCAATGATGCAAAACTTCAGCAACTGCAGGATAGCACAAGAGATCTGGCAGTGCCTGATCATCCTAGTGGAGGGCACGGATGAAGTGAGGGATGACCGAAGATCCCTCCTGAACCAGAAATATGAGGCCTTCAGACAAGGGCCTAAGGAAGAGATCGGAGTCACCTACGAGAACTTCCTCAAGATTGTCAACGCCCTCAAAGGATACGGAAGAGTGTTCACCAATGGTGAACTCAATGATAAATTCCTTAGGTCCCTTACTAAGGAATGGGACACAAAGATCTGCGCCATCCGAGAGTTTGGCAGACTAGCTGAAACTGACCCGCAAATCCTGTTTGGGAAGCTGATGTCCTATGAGCTTCAGCTGAACACCAGGAAAGCAGAAGAAGAAGCAGAGAAGGCTGCAACCAAAGAAAAGACTGTGGCTCTAAAAGCCAGTCACTCCAGAAAAGGCAAGGGTGCGGTCTCATACCATGCCAGGAAAAAGGTTGAGGAGGAGGACTCCGAGCCATGCTCTTCCAGCTCAGAGCTGTCGGAGGAGGATTTCTCCCTCATTACTCGTGAGTTCAAGAAGTTCCTCAAGATGAGGAATCAAAGAAAGAGAGACGGCTCCTCCTCCAGGCATCAGAAGAAAAATTATTCTTCTGACAGGTATGCATCTAGACCGAACAAACATCGCTCCTCTGACATTATTTGCTTTGGATGCAATAAGCCAGGACACGTCGTGGCCGACTGCTATCAAGGCAAGAGAGAAAAAGGGAAAGAAGAGGAGCACAAATCTTCGAGAGATAAGAAGAAAGAGCGGAGCTACATCGCCAAAAGGCCAAAGACACTGAGTGAGTCTGATTCCTCAGACTCAAATGATGATGAGGAAGCTTACTTCGGGCTGGTGGGTCGCTCCGACTCTGAAGGAGAATGCCCCCCATTTACTGGGAAGGTAAAAGCTCACACCCCTCTCTCCGACTCCGACTTTGACCCTGAGTCTCAGGATGATGAACCTGAGGATAGCCCTTCGGCCCGTGAAGCGGAGCTCCTCGAGAAATATGAGCTTCTGCTCAACATTTTCGAGGAGTGCCGTAAGAGACTGAAGGCTGAGAAGAAGGAAGTGAAATTCCTTAACGGTGAGTGTGTATCCCTAAGGGAAGAGGTCACTAGCTTGATTTCTCTCCGACAGGAGCACCTTGACCTGACTTCAAAGCATTTAGAGTCTTTGAAGCTCCTTGATCTTAAGCAGGAGGAAGTCGACAAGTTGGAAGAACAACTTACGGCAGAAAGGAAGATCGTCAAGAGCTTCTCTATGCCAAAAATAGTTCTTCCAGTTGTTGATACCTTCTCTGCTCAGGCCAAAGGAGCTGGCTTGGGGCATGTAGGGGTATCTGGTTCCTCATCCAGGAGAAACAGGAACCAGAGGAAGAATAAGGCCGCTAAGAAGGCCTCTGCTGATGAAAAGGGCATGGCTCCTCTTAGTCCTGTTATGTTCAGAAAGCCTAGCTTTCCTTGCAACCAACATGACTTCGAATCAACATTTGGTCATCACTTCCGGCCCTCGGTTGCAAAGCCAAACAGCCGATATGATGGTTGGACCTTTCCCCGGAACTTCGGTGAGAGTGCATTCAAGGCACCTTATGAGGAAATCCACCTGGGAAATTATGGTCAATTCTCTAGCGGCCATAATGGAAAGCAGGCACCAAAGGCCAAGCCTGTTATACAGAAGGTGACGAAGTCATGTGACTGCCGTCACCATGAGGCCTCCACCTCCAGATCCAAGGCCCCAGCTGTACCCACCGTTCCCAGGGTAAGGCAGGAGCCTAGGAAGAGGTACAACAGATTCGACTGTTGGTGCTGTGGCAAAGTCGGTCACTTTGCCATGGATTGTTGGTTTAATCCAAGGTACTACGAGACTCCCCATGTTAGCAATGCGAGGCCGACCACTCGTAGGGTTAACCATCTGAGGGGGAGTGTGCTAACCAGGAATCTAGGACCCAAGTTCGATTGGGTTCCTAAGGCAAATTAATTTTGTTTTGCAGGAATGTCCAAAGGCCACCAAAACGCCGATCTGGTATTTGGACAGGCGATGCTCCCGGCATATGACTGTGACAAGAAGCCTACTGCGTGATTAGACTCCAGTCGAGAATGGACTCAAAGTCATCTTTGGAGGGTCAGATCGAGGAGTCACCAGAGGTTACGGTATGATTTCCAACGGTATAATCTCTATCACCGACGTGGCTTATGTTGAAGGGTTAAAACATAACCTGATCAGTGTAAGTCAGTTATGTGACAAAGGTTATGACGTTAAGTTCTACAAGGATAAATGTCTGATAATTTCACGTACCTCTTCTGAGACGGTATTATCAGGCATTAGGAGCAGAAATATCTTCTGCTTAGATTTTCTCAGTTTAGATTCATCTACCCCCGTATGCCTTGTGGCAACAGGCAGTGCATCTCTTTGTGACCAATGGCACAAGAGATTGGCACATATTAATTTCAAGACAATTAGTATGCTGTTTTCTAAGAACTTAGTAAGGGATGCTCCCAGTATCAAGTGCATCAAAGATAGCTCCTGTCCTGCATGCCAGATGGGCAAACAGACTCGGGCTACCTTTAAGAGCATTGCAGACAAAGACTCTTCCTGATGTCTTTACCTTTTACATATGGACTTGTTTGGTCCAATGCAAGTTCATAGCTTGGGAGGCAAGTCCTATACGCTAGTGATAGTTGATGATCATTCTCGGTTTACATGGGTGTTCTTTTTGAACCGAAAGTCAGATACGTTTGACATCTTCACTAGTTTTGTCAAGCAGGTTCAGAACGAATTTAACTGCTCAGTGGTCAAAATCAGAAGTGACCATGGAACAGAATTCGATTCTGGTGCTATGACAGAATTTTGTGAAGAACAAGGTATCTTTCATGAGTTTTCCTCCCCGCGCACTCCTCAGCAA
The DNA here is from genome assembly GCA_039583875.1 of Platanthera guangdongensis. NCBI lineage: Eukaryota > Viridiplantae > Streptophyta > Magnoliopsida > Asparagales > Orchidaceae > Platanthera > Platanthera guangdongensis. Next base: position 131,749,331 of record CM077162.1, on the reverse strand, counting down.
AATGGAGTTGCGGAGAGGAGAAACAGAACCCTCATTGAAGCCTGCACGACAATATTGAAAGACGCTTCTCTCCCGGAATACTTCTGGGCAGAGGCTGTCAATACAGCTTGTCATGTACAAAACCGAGCATTGATTAACAAGCATCATCGTAAGACGCCTTACGAGCTACTGAAAGGCAGGAAACCAACCATGTCCTACTTGAGGATTTTTGGTTGCAGATGCTATGTACTGAATAATGGGAAGTACCCGCGTACTAAATTTGGTGAAAAATGCTTCGAAGACATATTCATGGGCTATAGTTCCCACAGTCGGGCATATAGGGTCTTCAATAAGAAAACCCTAGTGGTAGAAGAATCAATAAATGTTATATTTGATGAAGGAAGTTTGCTTAACAGCAATTCTTCCAGTGGTATTCTTGAAGATGCAGGTGCGCGACTTGAACAGCTGAGTCTAGATGAGACCGCTGAAGATGACGCTCCTAAGTATGTCAAAGTGTCCACCTCCACGTCATCTGAAAATGTTGAAGATCAACATGGAATAAATCTCTTAGAAGAAAGAGAAGCCCAAGAAGTAGTCGAAGCTCCAGACGCCAGACTTCTAGAGCTCCGGCACGTGAGGGATCATCCTAAAGATCAGATCATCGGAGATCCTCGTGTCAGTGTCAGAACTCGAAGAGGTACTATTAACGAAGTATTGCATCTTAGCTTCCTGTCACAGGTTGAGCCAAAGAAGTTCGACGAGGCGAACAAGGATGCGGCATGGATTCTGGCCATGCAAGATGAACTACATCAATTCGAACGTTGCAACGTTTGGACGCTTGTTCCCAGACCATACAAGCAGAATGTGATTGGCATCAAGTGGATCTTCAGAAACAAGCTGCATGAACATGGTGTCATCATAAAGAACAAGGCAAGGCTGGTGGCTCAAGGTTACAGACAGGAGGAGGGGATTGACTTCGACCAGACCTTCGCACCAGTAGCAAGGCTCGAGGCAATCAGATTGTTCCTGGCATATGCTTCGCACAAAGGATTCACAGTTTATCAAATGGACGTGAAATCAGCATTCCTGAACGGAGACCTGAAAGAGGAAGTATACGTCGCTCAACCCCCAGGGAGTAGGGATGACAGGAAAAGCACCTCTGGGACGTGTCAATTCCTCGGCAGGAGGCTTATCTCATGGAACAACAAGAAACAGAATTGTGTTGCAACCTCTACAGCAGAGTCTGAGTACATCTCAGCAGGCAGTTGTTGCGCACAACTCCTATGGATCAGAAACCAGTTAGCCGACTACGACCTTCAGTTCAAGGAAATACCAATGTACTGCGACTCCTCCAGTGCAATTGCAATTGCCAACAATCCGGTGTCGCACAGCAGAACGAAGCATATTGAAGTGCGCTACCACGTCATTCGGGAGCACATGGAGAACAAGGACATCTCTCTCTGTTATGTCCCCACGGACAAGCAGATTGTAGATATATTTACAAAGCCCTTAGACGAAGCCAAGTTCAATCTTTTCAAAACTGAATTGGGAATGCTAAACTATGAGGAATGAAGCCTACAGACGCTCCAGGCTCGTGCAAGAACTGAGGGGGAGCCAGGAACTCAAGTGTGAGCACTGATGCAAGAACTGAGGGGGAGCAAGGGATCAAATGCTACAGACTCCGATTTGCAGAAGCCGAAAAGGGGGAGATTACACTCTCGGCTAAGGTGGCTCCAAGCTTGCTCCCATGAAATTGGTATTGGTAATGAATAACTCACTCAACTCAATTTCAGGTTTATGATTTTCATTCCTATACGCTTTATTCACCTTAGCTTGTAGGGTTTAGGCTTCTTCAAATAGGGGGAGATTGTTGGGTATTGTATCCACAACGTACCTGATTTGAAGAAGCCCCTGATCAAGCTAAGGTAAATAGGCAATGTTTTTGACAAATTATTTCAAGTTGTGATTGCAGTTTTTCCACGCTAAGTGCACACCAATGTCAGGGTGCAGTAGGTCAATATACACGGGTCTGCACGACGTAATCCCTCGTTGAGCAGATCAGTGTGTTGCCCTACGTGTACTCTCTCTATTGGAGTGCACTTACTTTCAAGCACAGGGCTGTAACTATGCAGGAGCAGACAAGGAGCAAGGATGGTTCAAGGAGCACCTCATGGGTGGAAAGACGAAAATTCATCTAAGTGTAAATCGACGAGAATCACCAAGTGATTCTCGCCGATTCGGCGAGAATCACAAGTGATTCTCGCCGTTTCGTCGAGAATCAGTGGTTGATTCTCGCCGAACTCGATCCAGTCACTTCTAAGCGAGCACCTCTGCTTCTAAGTAAGAATCGACGAGAATCACCAAGTGATTCTCGCCGATTCGGCGAGAATCACTAGTGATTCTCGTCGAATCGTCGAGAATCACTAGTTGATTCTCGCCGTCTTGACCTGGCCTAAAGCAGTGCGTGCAACCAAGGCAAATTCGACGAGAATCATCTTTGATTCTCGCCGAATCGTCGAGAATCACCTTTGATTCTCACCGACTCGGCGAGATTCACTTTCGATTCTCACCGATTTTGACTTGGGTGATTTTCTGGAACTTCCTGAACCGAATTCTGCCGCTGTCAATATTCTGGACCGGGATTTAGGGATTCTTCTTGTGGGTCCCACAACGGTCTTATTCAAGTTGTCTACAGTATATATATTCGGGTATTTTGAACGGAATACTTAGACAGAAAGAAGCCGAGCAAGAGAAAACCCTAAAATCGCGAAATCGCTCCGCCGCATCCGTCGCCGCTCGCGCTAGTTGGCCGCCACTGCTGATCGCGTTTCTTCCCGATCTCCAGCGACAGAAGCTTAGCCAAGCTTAGAGTCTCACTCGTCTATCAAGAGATCCCTTGTCTCTCAATTTGTTGATCGGGAAAAACTTCCCCGTCCGAATCGATCGAGACGACCGATCCTCGTGTGACCGTTGGTAGACCTAGCTTGCTTCGCTACGAAGTTTGGATCTCTAAAGAACAGCTGCCGCACATCGTCGACGCCGCCGATCCCGTGAACCTAGCCGCCGTCCTTCTCGCCGCCACCGGTTCCGGGGAGATCCTCTCCAAGAGAGACCAATGTTGTGGACTCTTTGTAGACTTCAAGATCACGTCGTCAACGAAGAGGGACACCGTAGTCTCCATACGTAGTTTGTATTTCTTGTACATTCTATTTTTCTTTTGTTGTAAAGGAACGTTTGTTCCGTGTTGTAAGGGTTGGGTGCAACCCGGTTTGTGGGAGTGTTGACTCCTACGTGTGGAAGGGTCCTTCCGATAGTGCAAGGATTGGATTTCAATCCTGTTGGAGAAGTGACCGAGTCGTCCCTTGTTGGGAGATAGGTCGAAGGGGGAAAGTGGATGTACCCAAGTCGGGGAACCACTATAAATAGCTTGTGTACTCTGTTGTGCTGTGTTGTTTTATTTTCGTGTGCAGGTACAATTTAAATTCCGCAAAAGCGCTGCACGTCACCTATTCCCCCCCATAGGTGAACATAGTTGACACTAGGTGGACTTTCACATGGGGCGTGTAACCCACTCGAGACCTACTCGAGAGGACTTACTCGAGAGAAAACAGACTACTCGAGTACCCAGACAGGACACGCCCGTATCATAGATGACACGCCCGTGTCACCCCTTCTTACTCGAGTACTTTTTAACCTAATTGAGTACATTTTGACCTACACGAGAGCTACTCGAGTCTGAGCGGGACACGCCCTGTGACACGCCCTGTGACACGCCTGTGTCTCAGGCCGGGTACCCTCTACCCGACGATCGTCGAGCGCAGTTCGTCGACCTAGAGAGAGTCGTCGACCACAGGAGGATACGCCCTGGGTCACGTCCCCGACACTCCTGTGTCACAGGCGTGTACCTCCCGAAAATTCGTCGACCGAACATCGTCGAATGCACTCAACCCAAGCAAGACACGCCCTGGGACACGCCCGTGTCCCAGGCCGTGTCAATAAATATTTTCTCGCTTCTCGAATTTGGGCTGTTACACATCATATATTGGACTGCTGGGAGAAATACCCAAAGGAACACCCTTGGAATATTCTCTCTTAGATCGGCTGTACCAAATACAATGTTTGTCATGGCAATCTCTTACCAAGGATGCGGCTGGGACGACCATCAAACATATGAATTCCCGGGACACGAATTGTATGGTGAGCTATATAATCTAAATATGAACGAATCTTTGAATTTCATTGCTAACCAATATAGGGGTGTGACGTATGGGAATGCGGAAAACCCAGGGGTGAGAAATCACCCCAACTTTTGGGGGGAACCAAAATTTTGGTGGCCAACGATGGCAACCAGGGCAACATCAATTCGATGCTTCATCCTCTGGGAGCCAACCGAGGCCCCAAAACCGGGTTTTAATCAGATCCCTTCGACACTTAGGAAGAGTAATTTGGAAGAAATTATGGAGAAGTTTGTTGAGGTCACTCAATCGAATATGGCTAATCAGACCGCATCTATGCGGAATATGGAAGTGCAACTAGGATAATTGGACTAGGTTCTTACTGAGCATCCCCAAGGGAATCTTCCAAGTAACACAGAAAAGGACCCCCTAGATAAGGGGAGGAGTCTTGCTGAGAAGGAAGAGGGGGTATGTAAAGATCTAGTGATCGCTTGTGCGATTAGCAACATCAAGACACCCACCCTTTGTGATTCCGGATCTTCTTGAAACATTCTCACATTGCAAGACGCTGAGAAGTTTAATTTAAAATTAAATCCGGATGATCATACTTCTCTTGTTTTAGCTAACAGAGTTCTGGTGGATACTGAAGGAGAGGTGAAAGAGGTAGAAGTTACGGAGGACGGAGCCAAGGTTGTCCAGATTTCAAAGTACTGGGGCATATCAAAAATACTTCGATCCCGATCTTGGAAGTCCCATTTTTGAGAAAAAGCAGCACCACCTTGGCCGTTTAAAAGGGGGAGGTGGTTGTACCAATTGTGGTGGAACTGACATGCTTTCCTAGCACCGTGACTGAGTCTCTGTACCCCCATCCTGTTGTTATCACTGACTAATTGTTTAGTAATGTGGATCACATAGATAAATAGGAGATGTGGAAGCAGAAGGAGAGAAGAAGTACCTCTGAAGAAGAGCGTGGTGATGAGGAAGAGAAGGAGTTGTTGGTTCGTGAGGAGGATGCTGATTAAATTTCTGAGTTTAGATTTATGTCGGAGCATGATTCCCCACCTCCTTTTGCTGAATTTAAGGATATACAGTTTGAAAGATATAGTACCTAAACACCTAGAGGGGGGGGGGGGGTGAATGGGTGACCTAATCCTTTTTTTAAAACTTTAATGGCAGCAAACAGTTTTATCACAGAATCTACTATACTTTTGCACAGCATTCACACAGCATACACAGCAAACACAGCACAGCACAGCAGACACAGAGATTTATAGTGATTCCCCAAGCTTTGGGTACATCCACTTTCCCCCTTCGCCTATCTAGCAGTGTACTAGATTCGGCCAAACTTCACCACTGTCTCAGAACCCAAACTGGTTCCTACACCTCAGGCCCAAGGCCTTACAACTCAGCTTTTCCACAAAGCCTACACTCAGCCACAAAGCCTACACTCAGCCAACAAGGCCTACACTCAGCCACAAAAGGCCTACACTCAGATATTCCAATCTCCTACACTCAGGCTCTCAAGCCCTACCCTCAGCCTTTATAATTACAGGCTTACAATCACTCAGATCGAAAGGATCCTACAAGATAAAAATGAATTTACAATTATTAACTCTACAACTCAGAAATAAGAAAGGGGAGTTGAGAGTTTCTTGATGAGTTCTTGGAAGAACTCAGCTGGATTCAATCTGACTTAGCTTTCTTCAAAGCTTCTTGAAAGTAGAACTCAATTAGATTGTCTCCTTCTGTAGTTGATCCTTGACCTCTGCTTCTTAAGATCCAGAATGAATCTGAATCCTTCTTCTCAGCCTAGTTCCAACGGCTGATTTCTTGGATGGAGTCCTCTCTCTCCAACTTCTTAGATCTGCACTTGGACTGCAAGATCTTCTTGTCTTGATACTTGATCAATAACTCTGTGAACCACTTGTTGAATTACTTCAATTACTTGAACAACAATCTGAACAACAGTTTCTGTAAACTGTATGAGCCTATTTATAGGCCTTCTTCATGGTAACCGGCTGGTTCGGTCCATAACTGAATTCTGACATCTTTGACAGGTGTTGTAGACCGGCTGGAACGGCAGCTGTCAAGTCATCCAGTTGATGTCGCTGCCCCTCCACCACTACTTGATGACGATCCAGTTGCCGAGGCTCTACAACATAAAGACCTTCGGAGCCGTGATGACGCTAACGGACGACGCCGCTACAACCTCCGCCCGCGGCGTGCTACCCTCACTTGATGACTATTTTAATTAATTTGTCATGCTTTATTATTTTATGTGCGAATATAAAATTATTCCAATCTTGGTTAATAATTTTATATTCATTTGTGACTTGTAATCTTTAATTATTTTCTGCAAACATTTTGGTGTGTATGTAACCGCCCGTATGGATGAGATTTCATCTCCATTATGGACGGTTGGATCTCTTTTGTAACTCCTATTTAAAGGAGGCTATTATGTGTTTGTAACCGCCCGGATGGATGAGATTTCATCTCCATCATGGACGGTTGGATCTCTTTTGTAACTCCTATTTAAAGGAGGCTATTATGATGAGTAATGGAATGAAAAGAAAACCTAAAAATCTCCCTTTGAAGAATTCGGCCACCATGAAGAGAGTCCATTAGCCGCCCCCCCCCCTTTGGTGTGACGCCAAGCCTTGCCTCCTCCATCCCCATTCGGTGCGACTCCGGCGTGGCTTCCTTTCGGTGCGACTCCAAGGAAGAAGGTTGCAGCCCATTCGGTGTGAAGCTGGTGGATCTGTGGAGAGAGTGATTCTCCCACCTTATCTTGTGTGATTGTTGTTCTTGGTTGGGTAACTTCTTCCTCTTAGAGATTCTTGCTTTAGATTTTGTGGAGGTTTTTGCAAACCGTTTCTTCCGTGATTTTTAAATACGTCGCTTGCAAATTCCGATTTCGATTTCGTTGTTATTGAACCTCTTGTGATCCGGATTGGGTAGATCCGTTGCGAGAGCGAGACTTGGCCTAGCCTTGACTTGCCCACCAAGATTGGCACATTTTGGTGTTAACAAGGGAGTTAATCACAACTCGAACTCGACCGCCTATTGAAGTTTTCCGCCGCTCCGAAAATAAATTATTGCTGCGTTGAAACGACTCAAGTTGGTACAATAGATGCTTGTGTAGGTGCGGTGAGTTGTGTGCTTGTTGGAGAGGTAGGTCCTAAGGACGTTGTATCGAGTCCGGCAATTTTCTCTTTCGGATTTGGGAGCAAACCCGACCCCTTTTCGCTCGTTTTTGGTCGGAGCCCTTCCCTTTGGTTTATGTCTTGTGATAATATTTTCCGTTAGCGTATTCGAGCACGAATCACGGTCACCCCTACATCAATTTGGTATCAGAGGCGGTCGTTTCAACTCCCACGTTGCAAACATCCTCTCTACGTTTCTTGCTGCCCGATCGGATCTAAAAAAAAATCAAAAAAAAAAAATTTATTTTCTGTGGTCTGCCAATAGTGGGCTGAAATCTTTATTTTTCAGCAAAATTTCAAAAAAATTTTTTTTTAACGATCCACGTGTTCCTCACATCAGGAAAATATAAAAATATCTTATTTTCAGTATAGCTACAGCCCTAGGAAAAATCACCTTTCCAAAATTTCCTACACCTGAATGCGCACTAGGCACGGATCTGAGTACGCGACACCGTCTACGTCTAGGATGGCTGCGAACGAGCATTGCGATCCCAACACCGAGTCCATAGCAGGGCTACGTAACGAAATGATGGAGCTTAGAAACGATCCTGCAAAATCAAGCAAGGCCACCCCCGGCACCCATTAATGTTGAGCAGCCCAACCGGCGCCAACAAACTCCTGAGTCGGATTTCGATGAGGACTCTCCCCGAGTGCCCCCTCGAGAACACCACCACGATCGTGCTTACGATATCACTAGGGCCATTAAGATCGACGCCCCCACTTATGATGGCATGGGAGATCCCCAGATCTTCCTTACTTGAGTGGTGGATATGGAGTGCTACTTCGATTGGCACACCCTTACGGACCATCAAAAGGTCCAAGTTGCCAGGATGAAGCTAACGGGACGTGCCAACACTTATTGGCTGAATGAAGAGCGTAGGCTAGGAACCGGGAACAGGGTCCCACTTATTGGATGGGCCGTGATGAAGAACTTGTTGACCGATCAGTACGTTCCCGCGTACCATCGGACACAGATGTTCGACGAGCTTGCCACTCTACGGCAGGGCTCCAATTCGGTAGCTGAGTATATGGGAGAACTGAAGGACCGTATGGTGCGTTGTGATTTGAGGGAGATCCCCGAGGTCACCCTATCCAGATTTCGTAAGGGGCTTCATCCCGATATTCAGCGGAAGCTCTTACGATATGGTCACACGGATCTGAACACGACATTTAATGCCGCCCTCGACATCGAAAAGCACTTAGCCTCTAAGGCTCACTCCCGGTATTCCCATGCGAAGGGAAAGTCCACAGCTGGAGCCTCTTCCTCCACATATCAGGATAAAGGGAAGTTTCGGTCTGCCGAGTCAAAGTCTGTCGTGATTACTGCTAGGAACGGCAAGAATCCTGCGAGTGAGCGTGTCCCTATAGGGAAGGTTAGCAAGGCTAACACTACTTGTTACTCTTGCGGCATTCAAGGCCACTATGCCTTTGAATGCCCAATGAAGACTAAAGCCATAGCCCTTCTAGAGTCGACTACCGACCTAGCTGATTTCGTTTATGAGGCTGCTGAGGAGAGTGACCCAGAAGGGGTCCCAAGCGATTTAGAGGACGAACACCTCGTTATGGTGATGCGTTGTATCTTGACCACCCCTCGTCCGTTAGATGACTGGAAAAGGACTAGTATATTTTCCCTGATCTTTAAGAGTGGCGATAAGTTGTGCAAGTTGATCATTGATAGTGGCAGTTGTGTAAACGTCATCTCTGAGAATGCCATTACACGTAAGTCCTTGACTACGCAGCCCCACCCGGCTCCCTATCAGGTAGCCTGGATTAATAAAGTTACCGTCCCGGTCACCAAGCGTTGCCTTGTACCTCTCTCGATCAAATCCTATACTGACGAGGTGTGGTGCGATGTCCTTCCAATGGACGCTTGTCACGTGTTATTGGGCCGCCCTTGGATTTACGACCGTGACGTGACACACTTTGGAAGGGCCAACACATATGAGTTTAAATTCAATGGCAAGGTCATTACGTTGAGACCGACCGTCCTGAAAGAGCCAGTAGCTTTGGCTAAGGACACCACTGTTCCAGTCGAGAGGAAAACGTTGAGTCTCGTGGGAAGAAAAGAGTTTGTGAAGGATCCCTTTCTTGACGGGATGATGTACGCTCTAGTTCTTATGAGTGCGAAAGGGGATACGAGAGCATTGGATGAGTTGCCTAGAGAGTTACGGGAATTGTTGGATGAGTATAAGGACATGTACCCGGATGAGCTGCCTTCGGTATTACCACCGCTTAGGAATATACAGCATGCTATAGACCTTATCCACGGCTCCTCCTTACCGAACCAGCCCCACTATAGGCTTCACCCCGCCGCCCATAAGGAGTTACAGACCCAGATCGAGGATTTGATGAAAAAGGGGTTCATTAGGACTAGTATGAGTCCATGTGCGGTACCGGCCCTTCTTGCCCCCAAGAAGGATGGTACGTGGAGAATGTGTGTTGATAGCCGTGTCATCAACAAGATTACCATCAAATATAGATTTCCTATTCCGCGATTAGATGACCTCCTAGATGTCTTATCTGGCGCCACCATTTTTTCAAAGTTAGATTTGCGGAGTGGCTATCACCAGATCAGGATCCGTGAGGGGGACGAGTGGAAGACAGCATTTAAGTCCAAGGATGGGTTATACGAGTGGCTTGTGATGCCCTTTGGGCTATCCAACGCCGCCAGTACCTTCTCCCGGATGATGACCCATGTCTTTCAGCCTTACATGGGGAAGTTTGTGGTCGTCTATTTTGATGACATTTTAGTCTTTAGTACCACCACTGCTGAGCACGTCTCCCACATGAGATCGGTTCTTTCCACCCTGCGGAAGGAAACCTTATACCTTAATCTCAAGAAATGCACATTCTATGTCACTGAAGTGGAATTCTTAGGCTATATAGTCGGTTCGGATGGCATTAGAGTTGACCCTAATAAGGTTAAGGTCATGATGGATTGGCCCGAACCGACCACATTACGAGAAGTGCGAAGTTTCCATGGGTTAGCTACTTTTTACCGCCGTTTTATTAAAGACTTTAGTAGCATTATGGCCCCATTAGTGATTGCATGAAGAAAGGTGAGTTCACCTGGACAAGGTCCGCCGCTACTGCTTTCCAACGCATTAAGGAACTTATGACTGAGGCACCTGTCCTACATCTACCTGACTTCAATAAGGTCTTTGAGCTTACATGTGACGCTTCTGGCGTAGGAATAGGAGGTGTCTTGAGTCAGGAAGGGCACCCTGTGAGTTATTTTAGTGAGAAGTTAGCGGGCGCCAAATTGAATTACTCGAATTACGATAGGGAGTTTTATGCCGTCATTAGATGTCTGCACCATTGGAGGCACTATCTCCTCTCTAAGGAGTTTGTGATCCTCTCCGATCACGAGGCACTGCGGTTCATCAATGGCCAACATAAAATCAGCCCGCGACATGCTAAGTGGGTATCTTTCCTACAGGGTTACACTTTTAACCTCAAACACCTTAAAGGAGCTGACAATCGAGTCGCGGATGCTCTTAGCCGCCTAACCCTGTTACTCACCACTATGGAGGTTAACGTGGTAGGATTCGAGCAAATCAAGGACGAGTACGCCACATGTCCAGACTTTTAGGATGCATATTTGTCTGCCCAAGATAGCTCCCCCGCGATTATATCTGCGTTCGTCATTAAGGATGGCTACCTATTTAGACATGGGAATTTATGTATCCCACAGTCATCGCTACGGCTTCATATCATCTGGGAATTGCATAGTGGAGGGTTGAGTGGTCATTTCGGTAGGGATAAGACCATTACGTTAGTTGAGGAGAAATTCTATTGGCCAAAACTTAAGGCAATGGTGGGATGGGTAGTTAGTAGTTATCGTACCTGTCAAGTATCCAAGGGCGCCAAGACCAACGTAGGATTATATACGCCCCTGCCTATCCCTTCCACGCCATGGGAAGACATGAGTATGGATTTTGTTCTAGGCCTACCCACCACCTTACGCCGTCACGATTTTATTATTGTAGTGGTGGATAGATTCTCTAAAATGGCATATTTTATTCCTTGCGCTAGAACCAACGACGCATCTCACATTGCCAAATTATATTTTAAGGAAGTAGTTAGTCACCGGGGAGTGCCGAAGACAATAGTCTCGGATAGAGATGTTAAGTATACGAGCTATTTTTGGAAGACACTTTGGGTCTTGATGGGTACCAAGTTATTGTTTTCCTCAGAATATCACCCTCAGACCGATGGGCAAACAGAGGTAGTCAATCGGAGCCTAGGAAGCCTCCTTAGATGCCTAGTGAGCGATCACAAAGGTACGTGGGATCTTCTTCTTCCCCACGCCCAGTTGGCCTATAATAATTCCAAAAACCGGTCCACTGGTCTGTCTCCAAATGAGATAGTTTACGGGTACAAGGCCCCTGTGCCTCTTGACTTGGTTCCTTTGCCCCCAACATACAAGACAAGTCAATTTGCACAATCCTTCGCCCAACATATTCATGACCTACATGCACGTATACGAGCTACCTTGACTGCTCAATACGAGTCTTATCAGTCGCACGCTAATCTACATAGGAGGGTGTCACACTTCAACGTCGGCGATTTGGTCCTAGTCCGGTTAGTTCCCGAACGCTTGCCATCTGGCACCGTTAAAAAGTTGGCACCAAAGCGCGCCGGCCCTTTTCGAATTATAAAGAAACTAGTTGACAACGCTTTCGTGTTGGATTTGCCAGCTGATTGGGGTATCTCCCCTATTTTTAATGTCTCGGATTTGATGCCGTTTGTTTCTCCTCCACCTGAGTTGAATTCTTTGTCGTCTTCTCCCTCCACTAAAATTTCTATTGGGTTGGGGAGTGGTAGTTCGGATGATCTCTCTCTTTCGGTCCCCGCAGGTATAACATCGGATGGTACATTGCCTTCTTTTTTCCCTACTGCTGACATGTTTCCCAGGTTTGAAAAGACATTTCTCACTCCAGATATGATACTTGCTGCTGAGCCACTTACCACTCCTGATGGTGCTACCTACCGCTTCCTCATTCGTTGGCGTGACCGCCCCCCTTCAGATGATTCATGGGTACTTGCGACAGAGCTTCAACGTTTGGATGCCGAGCTTCTCCGCCGCTATCTCTCGGACCACGCATCGGAGATACGTGATTTTGAGTGGGGGAGGATTGATGTCGCTGCCCCTCCACCACTACTTGATGACGATCCAGTTGCCGAGGCTCTACAACATAAAGACCTTCGGAGCCGTGATGACGCTAACGGACGTCACCGCTACAACCTCCGCCCGCGGCGTGCTACCCTCACTTGATGACTATTTTAATTAATTTGTCATGCTTTATTATTTTATGTGCGAATATAAAATTATTCCAATCTTGGTTAATAATTTTATATTCATTTGTGACTTGTAATCTTTAATTATTTTCTGCAAACATTTTGGTGTGTATGTAACCGCCCGTATGGATGAGATTTCATCTCCATTATGGACGGTTGGATCTCTTTTGTAACTCCTATTTAAAGGAGGCTATTATGTGTTTGTAACCGCCCAGATGGATGAGATTTCATCTCCATCATGGACGGTTGGATCTCTTTTGTAACTCCTATTTAAAGGAGGCTATTATGATGAGTAATGGAATGAAAAGAAAACCTAAAAACCCCCCCTTTGAAGAATTCGGCCACCATGGAGAGAGTCCATTAGCCGCCCCCCCCCCTTTGGTGTGACGCCAAGCCTTGCCTCCTCCATCCCCGTTCGGTGCGACTCCGGCGTGGCTTCCTTTCGGTGCGACTCCAAGGAAGAAGGTTGCAGCCCATTTGGTGTGAAGCCGGTGGATCCGTGGAGAGAGTGATTCTCCCACCTTATCTTGTGTGATTGTTGTTCTTGGTTGGGTAACTTCTTCCTCTTAGAGATTCTTGCTTTAGATTTTGTGGAGGTTTTTGCAAACCGTTTCTTCCGTGATTTTTAAATATGTCGCTTGCAAATTCCGATTTCGATTTCGTTGTTATTGAACCTCTTGTGATCCGGATTGGGTAGATCCGTTGCGAGAGCGAGACTTGGCCTAGCCTTGACTTGCCCTCCAAGATTGGCACATTTTGGTGTTAACAAGGGAGTTAATCACAACTCGAACTCGACCGCCTATTGAAGTTTTCCGCCGCTCCGAAAATAAATTATTGCTGCGTTGAAACGGCTCAAGTTGGTACAATAGATGCTTGTGTAGGTGCGGTGAGTTGTGTGCTTGTTGGAGAGGTAGGTCCTAAGGACGTTGTATCGAGTCCGGCAATTTTCTCTTTCGGATTTGGGAGCAAACCCGACCCCTTTTCGCTCGTTTTTGGTCGGAGCCCTTCCCTTTGGTTTATGTCTTGTGATAATATTTTCCGTTAGCGTATTCGGGCACGAATCACGGTCACCCCTACATCACCAGTCAATTCTTGAAAATCTCTAACTGTCTGATAGTGTCGAGACTTTCTGTCTTTAAGTGTCGACACTTATAGACCAAGTGTCGACACAAGTTGTGTAAGTGTCGACACAAGTCTACAAGGTGTCGACACAACTCCTTGTGTTGAAGATTCTATGTCTCGACACAGTTTCTTCTGTATGTGTCGACACTGAAATTGAGTGTCGACACAAGTACTTGATCTTCTATCTCTTTCTGAATTCTTCTAAGTGTCGACACATCTCCTTTGTGTCGACACATCTTCATGTGTTGAATCTGTTAAGTGTCGACACTGCTTCTTGGTGTCGACACATAGTCTTCTATGTTGATACTTGCTGAGTGTCGACACAGCTCCTTGTGTCGACACTTGATTCTTCTGTTGAGATTTCAGCTGAGTATCGACACATTCCCTTAGTGTCGACACTTGTACTTAGAATAATTTGTTGATCTTTCTGTTCTTTGCTAAGTGTCGACACAGCTCTATGTGTCGACACTTTCTTCAAGTGTTGAGTCTTCTGTTGAGTGTCGACATATTGTTCTTGGTGTCGACACTTACTTCAAGTGCTGACTCTTCTGTTGAGTGTCGACACATTGTTCTTGGTGTCGACACTTTAACTTAGTCTCTGCTGACTTTTGCTGAGTGTCGACACAGCTCCTTGTGTCGACACTTTCTTGTGTAGACACAGTTCTTCTAGATGTCGACACTGCTGTTAAGTGTCGACACAGCTTTACTGTACTTTTCTTCACTGAGTGTCGACACAGCTCCTTGTGTCGACACTTTGTGTCTGGTGTCGACTCTGCATCCCAGGTGTTGACACAATGACTCCAAGTGTCGACACTGCTTGTCTGGGTGTCGACACAAGCCTTCTTAAGTGTCGACACTTTCCCTCAGGGTCTCGACACATGGACTTAGAAACTTTTTCATCATTTCCTGCAAATACTTAACCTGCACATGTAACTCAAAATTCATCAAATACATTTTGATGTATATCATTGAGTTGGGTGAGGCTTCTTCAAATCAGGTACATTTAACCAATGTACCCAACAATCTCCCCCTATTTGGAGAAGTCATAACCCTTAGTCAATGATATACACCATTCATAATTAAATTACAAAATGATGTAAAGACAGGATTATGTAAACAGGAAAGTACATCACATGTATAAAACTAACATGCATATACAGAGAGATTGCATCACAGAACAATTATGAAATAAATTTAACACAACAAATTTCACACAAAACATTGTTCCAATACTTTGTCATATTCTTTGTCAAAAGTTTACAGCATGAGTTATATCAAAAGAATACATGGTAAACTTAAGAAATGTTCTAAGCTATTTCTGTTCTGGCTCCTTAATCACTATGCCTTTTCCAGCTTGAACTTTAGCTTGAACAGGAGCATCAGCAGCTTCAGCATCAGCAGGCTTCTTGCCTTTCAAGTCTTTCTTCTTAAGCTCTTCTGCTTTGATCTTCTATCTTTCAAAATAATGATATGGCTTTGGAAAGTACTTGCTAGGCTCTAGAGCAGTAGGAGGTAGCTTTCCCATCTTGGCCTTCCTTCTTTACTGGACTATTGCCTCTTGTCTTGATTCATGTTTTCTCCATTCATCTTCAGAGAACCACTTGTTCCTGTCATGAATGTTATCCTTGGCAGCTTTCCAGGCAGTTAATATAATGTTCCTAGAGGTAGGGCTCCACTGTTCAAAGTATGGCCTTTGTTCTGCTTGTTCCCTAAACCTCTTCTTAGACAACCTTGTCTCTTCTTCTTTTTGTAGAGCTTCTTCTTCTTTCTGAAGAGCTGCTTGCATAGCTTCAGATATAGGCTGAACCACTTTCTCCAGAATGATATTAGACTTCCCTTCAGTTGTGCTATACATGTGATGAATATCAGCTTGCACCATTTCAAAATCTGGTGGAGGATAGATCACTTGAGCTACTTCTGGTTGCTCACCTCCAAGATATGCAGGCTGAATTCCAGATTCAGCAACATTGTCATCATCACAAAGTGGAGGATAGCCCAGTGAAGCTCTGATGGAATTAGATATCCATTTGACATGATCAGAGCTAGCTTTGACTAAAACTCTCTCCCCCTTTATGACGTCTCTAGCCATATGATCTCTGACATCATCCTTCTGGAATCTGATTTGATTATCCAAGTATCTGACTACATCTTTAAAGAAAGGTTTGAGCTTTTGCAGTTGTTCAGATATGGCCTTCTGAGAGGCTTGGATAGCAGTCTTAACAGCATTAATTTCTTCTTGAAATACCTTGTCAAATTCAGCTTGAACAGCAGTAGTAGAGGTAGAAGGTCCAGCAGCCTGGTTCTTTAATTCAGTGACAATAGCATTATGGGAAGTAGTCAAATTGTCATTCATCCTTAGTTGATTTTCAAAAACATATCCTTGCTTCAATGCTATGACATCTACTTGTGCTTTTATCTTCTCTTGGTGTGTTGCCAAGTACACCACTGCATTTCCACCCTTGTGGAAACACTCAGTCATCTCCTTCTTGTTAAGGTTCATTTCAAACCTTATAGACTTGATATCTTGGGCAAGATCAAACTGGAGTGACTTCTGCCCTACATCCACATAAGTCTCTAGGGCTTTTCTATGCTCATCCAACTTGATCTGCATGGCAACCATCAGATCACTATAGTATATTGATGGTGCTGCCTGAACTATAGGTGGTGGAGCAATAGTTTGTAAACCCTTCTTGTAATTCTGGCTCCTCCTCCTGAAAACCTGAAATTTCTTTTGCTTTGCCCTTGTAGCCTCCTCATTTTCAGATTCTGAGGAGCTAGCAATTTCAACCCTCTCCATAGGGCTAGGGGGCCTCTCTTTCTGCACTTCAGGTGCCTTCTCAGTTTCCTGCCTTACAGGATCTTCCAGATTCTGCACTTGCTCCCCCTCAACAGCAGCATTATCTCTTTCAGCAGCAGGTATTTCTTGTCCAAAGTCTTCTTGATCTAGATTTAAGAACAGATCTTCCATAGTGTACTCTTGTGGTGAAGGAGCTGGAGTAATTCTGGGCTCTTCAACCACTGAATCAGGAACCACTTCTAGTACAACAGATGTGTCTTTTATAACAGCATCTGGATCTTGACTATCCAGCTGAGTTTGCTGATAAACATCAGACAAATCAGCATCTTCTATAGGTAAATCTAAAGTGTTTAGTTCAGTGATTACCTTTAGTATGATGGTAGTTGCTTGTTTAGTTCAGTTGATTATATTGAACATGGAGGCAGACACTCTGTCATGCCCTCCTGGCTTGCTGAGAATAACTTTTCCAACAATCTCAGACATGAATTTGCCTTGGCTGTTCATGCCTTTTCTAAGAAATACTGATCCAAGCTTCATATTAGGATCCAGTCCACACCAGGTTAGAGCTTCCCTGGTCTTTGAAGCTGTAACCTCATCTTCTTCTTGAGTTCTTGGTAGCTGGAGAATCTTCCTCAGACTTTTAGGGGATACCTTAACCTTTGTTCCATGAACTCTGGATTTGATCTTGTATCCAGATTCATCCACATTGGCTCCATTGAGGAATTCAAGTACCTCTTTCTTCCATATCTTTGTCGGTTCAGAAACTAGATATTCTAACCCTGAATCAGCTACTAGGGTTACGACAGACTTGATTTCTAGATCAGCATCTTCGAAAGCGCCGCGTACCAGCTCATATCCTTCGTTGACATTCTCCTCTATCTTAGGCGCCATTAGGGTTTGTAGAATTTGTCTTGAGAGAAGAGTGGTGTCGACACAGAAGTTTTAGTCTCGAAACTTTGAAAGCGTGTCGACAAACAAAGACAAAACCCTATTTATACCTTTCTGATTTTGAAGATGAACATGCGGGACAGCTAACTTAAAATGTGTCGACACTGGCAATAAGTGTTGACACTGACTTATAATGCCTCGACACATATGTGTCGACACAAGTTTAGTCAACAGATTTTATGTGTCGACACTTGTTTATGTGTCGACACCACATAACTCGACACATAATCGAGACTTTACTTAGAAAATTCTGAGTAAAACTTAAGTGTCGACACCACATTGGATGTGTCGACACCTACTTGACATGTGTCGACACTAACATGCTGAAGTGTCGACACCAACTTCCTAGATGTGTCGACACCTTTTTCCTGAAGTGTCGACACCATTTTTCTGTGTCGACATAGACTTGTCTATCTGTCGACACCTTTTTACTTAGTCATATCAATTCTGTAAACTTACTCTAAGTTTATCATTCCTAGTTCAATTTTAAATCTATTGAACTTAGCTTCTTCTAGGGGCTTAGTAAACATATCAGCTACTTGATTATCAGTTTTAACATATTCTAATAAAATATCTTTTCTTTCTACATGCTCCCTAAGAAAATGATATTTAATTTCAATATGTTTTGTTCTATTATGTGATACAGGATTATTAGCTATTGAAATAGCACTAGTAGAATCACAGAAGAGTGGAGTTTTACTTACCTGAAATCCATAGTTCTCTAGCTGATGTTGTATCCACAGAAGTTGAGCACAGCAACTTCCTGCAGCCACATACTCTGATTCTGCAGTGGAGATAGCCACACTGGTTTGCTTTTTGCTACTCCATGAAATTAGTCTCCCACCTAGGAATTGACAGGTTCCAGTAGTGCTTTTTCTATCTTCTTTGCATCCTGCAAAGTCTGCATCTGAATAACCTGTTAGATCAAAATCCCCATTCCTAGGGTACCAGAGGCCTAGATACGGAGTGCCCTTTAGATATCTCAATATTCTTTTGACTGCTGTCAAATGAGACTCTTTAGCGCAGGCTTGATACCTTGCACAGACACATGTAGCATACATGATATCTGGTCTACTAGCAGTCAAGTATAATAGGGAGCCAACTATCCCTCTATACAAGGTTTCATCTACAGGTTTCCCTGCATCATCCTTGCTAAGAGTCATACTTGACCCCATAGGAGTCTTCATGGTGCTGGATGAATCCATACCAAACTTCCTTATGAGTTCTAGGGTGAACTTGGACTGACATATGGATAAACCACTTTCAGTCTGTTTAACTTGGAGACCCAAGAAAAACTTCAGCTCTCCCATACTACTCATCTCAAATTGACCTTGCATAAGTTTTGCAAACTTTTTGCAAATGCTGCTTTCAGTAGACCCAAATATAATGTCATCTACATATATTTGGACTAGTATAACTTTGCCTCTAGATTCCCTAAGGAATAGAGTCTTATCTATTTTCCCCCTTGAGAACTTGTTCTCAATGAGGAAACTAGATAGGGTTTCATACCAAGCGCTAGGGGCTTGCTTTAACCCATATAAAGCTTTCCTAAGTCTATAGACATGATGAGGTAGAGTTGGATCAACAAAACCTGAAGGCTGTTCCACATAGACTTCTTCTTTAAGATTACCATTTAGGAATGCTGATTTGACATCCATTCGGTAAACCTTGAATCCTTGATAGGTTGCATAGGCCAAGAACATCCTTATGGCTTCCAGTTTGGCTACTGGAGCAAAGGTTTGATCAAAGTCAATACCTTCTTCTTGCCTATATCCTTTAGCAACCAGTCTTGCTTTATTCTTAATGATGACCCCTTGTTCATCCATCTTATTCCTGTAGATCCACTTGATTCCTATTATATTGTGGTCTTTAGGTTTAGGAACAAGTTCCCAGACCTTGCACCTCTTGAACTGATTAAGCTCTTCTTGCATTGCTTCAGTCCATTGTGGATCTTGTCTTGCTTCTTCAAACTTCTTAGGTTCAACTTGAGATAGAAAACTGGAGTAGATTGCTGCATTCATGTTTCTGCTCCTGGTTTGTACTCCTTGTCTTGGATCTCCAATAATCTGCTCTACTGGATGATCTCTAAGATGCCTGTTGGCTGGAGACATCCTAACTTCTGGTTGAACCTCTTCAGCATCTTCATCATGCTGTATACCTTGAACTTCATCAGCAATTGGTACATGTAGTTCTCCCCCTGGACAACAGCTACTGTCTTCTACTTGCTGTCTTGCAGCAGGTACTTCTTCTATAGCAAACTTGTCCATCTTCTTTGTTAAACCTGTGGGGCTGCATACACTACTAGACAACTCATTGTTAATAAGTTTAGTCTCATCAAAAACTACATGCACAGATTCTTCTACAACTTGTGTAGTCAAGTTGTAGACTCTATAAGCCTTACTATTGTTGATGTACCCAACAAAGATTCCCTCTTGGGACTTGGCAGCAAACTTAGTCAAGTAAGACTTCCCATTGTTAAGTATGAAGCATTTGCAACCAAAGATCCTAAAGTAGGATAGTTTTGGTTTCCTGCCTTTCACAACTTCATAGGGGGTCTTGTTGAGGCCTTTAGTGATGGTAGCCCTATTTATAACATGGCATGCAGTGTTAACTGCTTCAGCCCAGAAATACTCTGGTAGTGATGTATCACTTAATGGGGTCCTACCAGCCTCTATCAAGGTCCTATTCTTCCTCTCAGCAATGCCATTTTGCTGAGGTGTTTTAGGTGAAGAGAATTCTTGAAATATCCCAAATTCTTCACATAGTTTTGTCATGCTCTCAGACTGAAATTCAGTACCATGGTCACTTCTAATCTTGACCATTGTACTGTCTAGTTCATTCTGAATTTGCTTGACAAAGCTATAGAAGACACTAGGTGTTTCAGATTTCTGTCTTAAGAAGAACACCCAGGAAAACCTTGAGTAGTCATCTACAACTACAAAGGTATAGACCTTCCTACCTAAGCTGTGAACTGGCATTGGACCAAAGAGATCCATATGCAAGAGGTATAAACACCTCACAGCATCTTTGTTTTCTATGCTTCTAAAGGTGGATTTAGTCTGCTTGCCCTTTTGACAAGCTGAGCAAATACCATCTTTAACACACTTAACTTGAGGACCATTCCTCACTAACTCTTTGCTAAAGAGTTTGCTAATAGTCTTGTAGTTAAGATGAGCAAGCCTCTTGTGCCATTTGACACAATGAGAGACTGTCTCATCAGCTACAAGACACACAGGAGAACCACTGTTCTCAACCATAATGTCTAAGCAGTAGACATTCCTTTTCCTATAACCTGTCAAAATGATCTCTTGATCACTTGACCTCTTGATATGACAATCATTTTTAACAAATGAGATGTCATACCCTACATCACTTAATTGACTTATACTTATTAGGTTGTGTTTCAACCCTTTAACATAAGCCACTTGAGTAATGGTAACCAAGTTGCTAGAAATGTTACCAAATCCTTTGATGATTCCTTTTTCAGAACCACCAAAGGTGACTTTTGGACCATCTTTTATTGGAATGTAGTCCTTTATTAATCCTCTAGTTCCAGTCATATGTCTGGAACATCCACTGTCCAAGTACCATGTTAGGGTATGGCCACTTGGACTCACCTATAAAACAGATTAATGAACCTTAGAACCCAAAGAATTCTTGGGTCCTTGGTACTTGTTAGTTTGCAATCTAACAAAGCTACCTACTGGCTTTCCAACAGGTAGTTTGGTACTCACTTTGGCACTAGTATTGTGCCAACAATCCATTGCAAAATGGCCAACCTTGCCACAGCACCAACATTCAAACTTATTGTACCTTTGCTTAGGTACTGTCTTTGCTGTCTTATATACAGCAGACTTGTTGAATGTTGGGGCTTTGCCCTTGGACTTGGACTTGGACTTCTCAGTCCTTGCAGGTCTAGTAAAGCCCAGTCCAGCTTTACCCTTGTGATGAACAAATTCATCAATTATGGGTAACACTGACTTAGGTTTAGAAAACCTAGCAACAAGCTCTCTCTCTTTTTGAAGATTGATCTCCAGACTCTTGATTTGATCATTCTTAAAGGTGATAGTCCCCATCTGAATCACTGTTATGTGTTTCACCCTGGCTATCTCATTAAGCTTTTGATCAAATTGCTTCTCAAAATCTGTTGCAGCAGCTTTTAGATCAGCAATTTCCTTTTCCTGACTTTTGGCTAGGGACTTGCTCTTCTTGTAAGCTTGCAACAGCACTTTATATTCATCTAAAAGATGATGAATATCATCCTCAGACTCAGATACATTCTCATCACTTGATGATGAAGAATCTGATTCTGTACTAGAACAAGAAACTGAACTTAGAGTTGAACTTTGTACCTTTCTGGGTCCTGGCTGCTCCAGGATTTTGTCATTCTCTGTCAAAGCCATTAGCCCTTGGCATTGGCTGTCTTATTGTTCATATATAGACTCCATGATCTGCATGAATTCTTCTTCTTCTTCTTCAGCAAACAGCCCTATGTATGCCTCAGCATCAGACTCAGTTTCTGAAGAAGAGATATCTGACAGAGTCTTCTCCTTCTTGGCAACAAAAGACTTTTCTTTCTTGACTTTGAAATGAGTCTTCTTCCTGTCACTAGACTCCTTTCTCTTTTCAGGACAATCTGCAATAACATGGCTGTTGGAACACCCTATTACTAATTTGGGTCAGGATCACTATGTCTCTAGGAATTTATGTTTTGACCTTCTGTATAGATTATAGGTCAATTAGTATTGAGTCTAAGGGTTAGAAGGTTAGGATTGGAAGCTGCTCTGAAGACCCAAGTTTTTCTGGAGACTAAGTCCAAATCGTCGAGCTCAGCACGACGTTTCGTCGAACTCCGGTCGACGATCGTCTAGCTCAACTTCTGCAGATCGTCGAGCTCCATTCGACGATCGCTGAACTCAAACCTCATAATATCGTCGAGCTCCATTCGACGATCGCTGAGCTCAGGTCGACGATTTTGACTCTGCACTGGATCCTTATCTCTGAGCTCAGTTCGACGATCTTTGAGCTCAGATCGACGATTTCTTTGCTGCTTGCATTTTCCAATTCGCTGAGCTCAGCTCGACGATAGCAGAGCTCAGTTCGACGATTTCAGTTATCTTTCAGAATTCAAATTCAAATCAGATAGAAGTTATTCTGCATTTAATTCAGAAGATCTGCCAGACGTTTTCATTTACTTCTGGAGCAAGTTTCAAGGAATTTTTCAAGGAACAATTCAGTGGACTTTCCTTCAGAACATATTATGCAATTAAGGCTGTAATTAAATCAGACCAACGGCTATCTTTGACAGAGCAATTTCCTATTCAGACTCAGAGAATAAAAGAGAGAATGTTTTTGAATCAGATATAACACAGACAAGAACAAAAAGAGAATAGAACAGACAAGAATAAGGACACCTCTCAATACACAGAGTTTCTAAAAATATTCTGTCAACAAGAATTCAGAAGAACACTCATCAAAAAGAGATCAAGTTTTCAAACATTCTTCAGATCTCTTCAGCTCTCAAGTGTTCAAGGCCAACATCATCTCAAGACTCCAGACACTCAACATTTCAGCTTGCTGAAATCATCTTTTGCTGGAGATCTATCTTTGAAGGCCTATCACCCTCAGCAAAGCTCATCTTCCTGAAGATTTCAAGGACTCAGGGGGAGCTTTGACAACATCACTGAATCCACATAGTCTTCTCAGTTGCTTGAGAAAGAGAAGACTGCCATCACTCTCTCAACCCCATTCTGTAAAGGGTTTTTCAAACTCCCTTCAAAAGTTTGAATCTGGTTTTTGAGCACCTTGTCAAAAGCTCATTGGTGGCAAGACACCTGATCAAAAAATCTGTTTTGGTTTTTGAGCACCTTATCAAAAGCTCATTGGTGCCCAGGACACCTGATCAACTCATCCTGCAGTGGATTCCTACCTAGGGTGGTAGAAGAGTGGATGTACCCAAGTTGGGGAACCACTATATTTCCTTGTGTCATCTGGTTTTGCATGTTTTCTTTTTGTTTCTGGCCTAGATTTCTTGTTCTTAGTTTCTGCATAGCTTAGTTTTGTGGTTTATTTTATTTCTGCTTCCCTGCTTACACTCATTACAACAATTGTTGTAAAGCTTTGCAAAAGTTTTTCTTTGTGTTTTTAAAAGCACCATATACTCTATTCACCCCCCCCCTCTAGAGTATATCAGATCTAGTTTCCCCTTTCAATTGGTATCAGAGCCAGGTTGGTTAAACATACCATATCTGTTTGGTTGTACAGGCTAACACCTGAACCCCAAAGATCCCAAACTAGATCCTTCCTTTGTTTTCTAGTATTAGATTTAGTTTGCACAAATCATGGCCCAAAACAAAGATTATGCAAGCACCAGACCTCCAGTGTGCAATCTGTCAAAGTTTGCACTTTGGAAAGCAAGGATTAAACTCTACATGAATTCTATTGACGAGGACATTTTTAATTCTATTTTGACAGTGTGTCCCAGACCCCCAGAAAGTACAAGCACAAATGCTGTTCCACCTCCATCAGGAACAGATGCTGACATCAAAAAGTGGAAAGTAGCTGATGCCAAGGCAATGAACATTCTAGCTCAAGACAATGTCAGATGACATTTTTCAGAAGGTAGCTGAATGTAATTCAGCCAAGGAGATCTGGGACAAGCTCTCAGAAATAGTTTCAGGATCAGCTGATGAGAGAAAAGACAGAAGATCCCATCTCATCTCCCAATATGAGAACTTCAAGAAGGGAGAAACTGAGTCAGTGGGAGACATGTACAACAGACTGAGTCTAATTGTCAGTGAACTGAGGACATTAGACAAAGAGATCTCACTAACAGAACTTAATGACAAGATCCTAATGTGCTTCCCCAGCACTTGGGATTCAAGAATCTGGCCAATTAAAGATGCCAGAAGCCTGAATGAGATCACCACTGAAGCCTTGTTGGGTAAGCTCAAATCTTATGAGCTACTCATCAAGAACAGAGAAGAAGAACAGAAGGCTGCTTCTCCAGCCACAAAAAGGAGAAGACTATAGCATTCAAGGCAACTGAGGATCTGCCTGAAGAAAAAGGAACAGCCAATGATGAACTTCTCAGCTTGCTGGCCAAAAGATTCTATAAGATGGCCAGAAAGGACTTCAGAAGAAGATCATACAAGGAGCAAGACAAGCCAAGGTATGACAAGTCCATTGGCAATAGCAAAGACATTATTTGCTTTGGTTGCAGGAAACCAGGGCATATGGTTCCTGACTGTCCAGAAAACAAGAACAAGGACAGAAGGGACAGAAAAGAAAGAAGAAAGGAGAAGGACTCCAAAAGGAATGGAAATAGCAAACCTCCTCCAGCAGAAATAAGCACACAAGGAAAGGATTTGTTGCTGAATCCTGGAGTGAGACTGAAGAGGAGTCAGAAGCCTCTTCCAGCTCAAGTGATGATGAGGATGATGCAGAGGAAAAGGAGTTCTGCATGATGGCAATCAATGCCTCACAACACAACTCAGAGGAAGAGGAGTCAGAGTCAGACTCAGAGACTCAACCTGAAGAAGATCAGGTAATCAGCTCTTTTGATTTCACTTCAGAAGATTTCAAACTTGAATTTAAAGCACTATGTTTAGACCTGCTAAAGTCTGAGAAAGAGATCATCTCTCTCAGAAATCAATTATCTGAACAAAGTGGTTTAAAATCAGAAAACCTCAAACTCTCTCAGGAGTTGGAGAACTATAGGGAACAGATAGCTTCACTGAAGAGTGAGCTCTCTGAGGCCAAGAAGCTTGAAGAATCTCTCAATGGGAGAAGCATCAAGCTGATGGACATCACAAGCACAGTGAACTCAAGATTCAACAGTACACTGGGCTTGGGTGCCTCATCCAGCCAACCTATTGTTCTAACAACCCCTATCAAGTTCATTTCTGACAAGGGAAAGGGAGTTGTAGAGGTTGCCAGGAAAAATTCTGATCTGCCTCAGAAAACTAAAGTCCAGTACAAATCGTCGAACGAAGATCGACGATCGCCGAATGAAGATCGACGATCGCCGAACGCAGCTCGACGATCTCAGGGAATATCGTCGAACGCTGATCGACGATCTCAGCCAAGATCGTCGAACGCTGCTCGACGATCCCATATACCTGACCTCAGCCATAGTCGACCGTCGAACGGAGCTCGACGATCGGACCCACGATCGTCGAACGCAGCTCCAAGATCGTCGAACAGAGGTCAGAGCTCTGGAAATTTTTTCAATGGCAAGTCAAAATTGAATCCTGAGGGTTCTTCATCCCAAACATTTAACCCTTATACTGAATGGATTTTACCTCCAAGGAGATATCATCCTGAAGGATATAAGAGTCAGCCAGGGATGTCTTTCATTTCTGAATTTAAAGGTTATCAACCTAGGCCCAAGGTAAACTGGGTCAAAAACAAGTGAATTGCTTTATGTGCAGGTGAAGACCTATCCAACATCTAACCAGCAATGGTATTTGGATAGTGGGTGCTCTAAGCACATGACAGGGAACAAGGACAACCTAAATTCCTTTAGAGCCAAGCTTGGACCCAAAGTTATCTTTGGTGACTCCAACTTTGGACAAACTAAAGGATATGGAGAAGTCCAGATTGGTTCTGTAACCTTCAAGAAAGGTAGCATATGTGGAAGGACTGAAGCACAACCTAATCAGCATCAGTCAGCTATGTGATGAAGGCTACCAGGTGACCTTCAGCAAAACCCTATGCAAAATCAAGTCAGAGGACAACACAACTGTGTTGACAGGTAAAAGGAAAGGTAACATCTACCTAGTAGATTTTCTTTCAACTACTATAGATATCTGCTTATTCAACTCAGTTTGTAGACCAAATGTTTTATGGCATAAGAGACTAGGACACCTAAACCTTAGAACTATTGCTAGGCTATCCAAGGACAACCTTGTTAGAGGACTACCTTCTGGCCCCTACAAGAAGGAAGGACTCTGCAAGGCTTGTCAATTAGGCAAGCAAACTAAAAACAGTTTTAAGTCACTTAATAAGAGTGATTCACCTAGGATATTGTATCTGTTACACATGGATCTATTTGGACCCATCACAGTACAAAGCCTAGGAGGGAAATCCTACACTTTGGTGATTGTAGATGACTTCTCTAGATTCACTTGGGTGTTCTTTCTAAGGAAGAAGTCTGATAACTTTAAGTGTCTGACAGAGTTTCTCAAATGTGTAAAGATTGAGTTCAATACTCACATTGCCCTGATCAGAAGTGATCATGGGACAGAGTTTGATTCTCTTCTTATGCAAGAGTTCTGCCAGAGTGAAGGGATCAGGCATACTTTCTCAGCTCCTAGAACTCCTCAACAAAATGGGGTAGCTGAAAGGAAAAATAGAACCCTTATTGAATCTGCCACTACATTGTTGTCAGATGCTCATCTACCTCTATCCTTTTGGGCAGAGGCAGTGAACACCTCCAACTATGTGCTGAACAGGAGTCTGATACATAAACTGAAGGGAAAGACTCCCTATGAATTACTCAAAGGGAAGAAACCTAAAGTTGACTATTTCAAAATTTTTGGTTGCATTTGCTATATTCACAATAATGATAAGAAACATCTAGCAAAATTTCAAGCCAAAGCTGATGAAGGAGTGTTTCTGGGATACTCCATGATCAGCAAGGCCTATAGGGTTTATAATAAATCATCACTGAAAATTGAGGAATCTGTTCATGTTTCTTTTGATGAAACTAACATGTCTTTCAAGGAGAAGATTTCTTCTACCATAGAACCTTTGCAGGAACACTCTCTAGTTGAAGATATGAACAAGCTACAGGTTGCTCAAGAAGAAGAAAGCAGTGAAGATGAAAGCAATGCTCAACACATTGAAGCTCCATTTGAAGAGCCAGTTGTTGTACCACAAGAGGAAACAACAACACAGGTTGGTGAACAATCAACACCCCCTGTTGATTTAGTAACATCAAGAGACCATCCAATTACCCAAATAATTGGAGAAATCTCAGCTGGTGTGCAAACCAGAAATCAGGTCAACCAAAACCTGTTGCACACCTGCTTCCTTTCTCAAATTGAACCTCAGTCCATTCAAGATGCAGAGCAAGATCCACACTGGATCATTGCCATGCAAGAGGAGTTGCATCAATTTGAGAGGAACAAAGTATGGGAACTAGTGCCCAAGCCTAAGGATCATTCCATTGTTGGAACAAAATGGGTATTCAGAAACAAACTGGATGATCAAGGAGTAATAATAAGGAACAAGGCAAGGCTAGTTGCCCAAGGATATTCTCAAGAAGAAGGAATTGACTACGACCAGACTTTTGCACCTGTTGCAAGATTGGAAGCCATCAGAATCTTTCTAGCTTATGCAGCTCACAAAGGCTTCAAGGTTTATCAGATGGATGTCAAGAGTGCCTTCTTGAATGGAGACATCAAAGAGGAAGTCTATGTCAGACAACCTCCAGGTTTTATCTCTCCAACTCATCCTGATTTTGTTTTTAGATTAAATAAAGCATTATATGGTCTCAAGCAAGCTCCTAGAGCATGGTATGAGACCCTAGCATGCTTTCTTTTGGAAAATGGTTTTATAAGGGGTAGAGTAGACCAAACTCTTTTCATTAGAACCCATAAGTCCCATACCCTACTAGTACAAATTTATGTAGACGATATCATTTTTGGTTCTACTGACTCAAAACTATGCAGAAGGTTTTCTAACCTAATGCATTCTAAATTTGAGATGAGTAGCATGGGTGAGCTATCCTTCTTCCTAGGATTGCAAGTCAAACAACATGCTGAAGGCATCTTTATTTCTCAAACCAAATATGCTAATGAGCTGGTTAAGAAATTTGGCATGTCTGAGGCATCTTGTATGAAAACACCCATGCCTACCAATGCTGTATTGGATGCTGATGAACATGGGAAACCTGTTGATCAGACAACATATAGGGCAATGATTGGCTCTTTACTGTATCTTACAGCTAGTAGACCAGATATAATGTTTGCTACATGTATATGTGCTAGATTCCAAGTTAGCCCTAGAGAGTCACACCTCACATTAGTAAAGAGGATTCTTAGGTATGTTAAAAGTTGTCCAAATCTAGGTCTCTGGTATCCAAAAGATTCAGCATTTGAGTTAACTGGATTCTCTGATGCTGATTATGCTGGATGCAGAATTGACAGGAAAAGCACCAGTGGAACTTGTCAGTTCCTTGGTGATAGACTTGTCTCTTGGTTTTGCAAGAAACAAACATCTGTGTCAACTTCAACTGCTGAAGCTGAATATATGGCTGCAGGCAGTTGTTGTTCACAAATACTGTGGATTCAAATCAACTCCTAGACTATGGTTACAACTTAGAAAAGTCAAAAATCTTTTGTGACAATACAAGTGCTATCTCCATAGCTCAAAATCCAGTCCTCCATAGTAGGACAA
The DNA here is from genome assembly GCA_039583875.1 of Platanthera guangdongensis. Lineage (NCBI taxonomy): Eukaryota > Viridiplantae > Streptophyta > Magnoliopsida > Asparagales > Orchidaceae > Platanthera > Platanthera guangdongensis. The sequence continues at coordinate 131,720,403 of CM077162.1, read as the reverse complement.
AACACATAGAGATTAGGCATCACTTCTTAAGGGATAATGTTGAAAAGAATAAAATTGAACTGCAATATATCCCAACTGATTTACAAAGGGGAGATATTTTCACCAAGCCTTTGGATGAAAAGAAACATACTTTCTTCCTAAATCAGTTAGGAATGTTAGATGGAGGAAGTCTTAAATAATACTCAAGATTTTGAAAGCTAAAAATTGACCAAGACTAGGCAAAATTTCTGATTTTTCTGATCTCTGAACTGCGCTCGACGATTTCCCAAAGATCGTCGAACGGAGTTCGACGATTTTCTGAATCGTCGAACTGAGTTCAGCGCTCCTTTGATAGTTATGGACTATCTCCTCTGGTCAACGATCGTCGAACGGCGCTCGACGATTTTGTTCACTGAACGATCGTCGAACGGAGCTCGACGCCTTTCCAGATCGTCGAACGGAGATCGACGATTTTGGAGTCTCTTCAGATTCCTTTAGAAGCCTCGATCGTCGAACTGAGTTCAACGATCTTTCCTTTTCTGCGTCGAACCCTAATATAAAACTCTTTTTTCGTCGTCGTTCTCTCTTGCGCTTTCAATTTCTCTGCAAACCTTTCTTCCCTCCAAGCAGTTCTACACTTGGTCGTTTTGTCTGTTGATTTTTTGCAGGTACCATGGCTGTTTCAGTTGCTATGCTCACTGCAATGAAATTTGATGCAGGCTTTGACATCGATCTCGACTCCTTCAACACAACCGATCAAATCTTCCAGGATATTCTCAATTTATTCAAAGATCAGCAACTATCTGCCTTGATGACAACCAGAATCAAACTTGCATCTGATGAAATTAAAGAATGGGTTTACGCTGCCCACAAACTTGACAACAATACCATAGTTGGTTCTATTGGTGGCAACCAGGTACCTCTGACCCCAACAGTATTGACAGAGGTTTTTGGTTTAAGGAATGGTGAAGATTCTGCTGAACTCTCTGGAGATGAATTCTCAGATGTACTTGCCAGGATGGGTCATCCTGAGGGGAACCCTAGCAAGTTGTTTAAGAGGAACCTGTCAGTGGAATACAGGTTTCTGGCTGATGTAGTAGGCAAGGTTCTCTTGGCCAAGCATTCTGCTCATGACACCATCTCCAGATATCAGCTCTGCCTCATGGGAGCTCTGGTGGATAGAAAAAGCTTGAACTGGGGAGAAGTCTTTTTTGATTTGTTGAAGAAAAAGATAAACAAAACATTTGTGAACTATGGAAGAATACTGGGAGTCTTCCTTCAGGCCAAGTGCCCTTCTCTGCTAGTCTCCTCTGGAGTGCACATCAATGCCTCCAAGAGACTCACCTGTGCCCTTTTTGGGAAATGGGACAGGCAAATCTCCAAGCCCAGCAGGCCCTCTTCTTCTGCCCCTTCAGGCACCAGGACTCTAAGAGTCACTCCACCCCAGGCCTCTGCCCCTGCAGAGGACCTGCCTGCTGCTAGTGCTGCTGCTTCTCCTCCTTCAAGCTCAACCCTACCTCCAGCTCCATCCACCACTCCAGCAACCTCCACCATTACCATCTCCAGCCCCTCTCCAACTTCTATTCCATCTCCAGCCACCATCTCATCTCCGCCAGCAGACCACTTCCATCCCTTACTCTCATATCCACCTCCAGATGTCACCTCATCCCCATCCATACCATCCTTCACACTTCTGGATGAATCCTACATGGATGATTCCCCCTCTTCTCCTCCAGACTTCCCCTCCACCTCAACATCCTTCCAAGATCTCCTCCACCATATCCTTGACCAACCATCCTTCACTCCATCCATCTCTCTACCCTTGTCCTCCATCTCCACAATTCCCACACCTCAGCCCTCTATCCCTTCACCATCCAGCCCTCCACCTCCAGCTTCCTCAGCCATCCCAATACCCTCTACCTCTGCTCCTCTCATTGAGCATGTATATCTCCCAGCCCTTGCTGATCAGTTGTATGAGCTCCTTGCACCTAGGCTCTCTCTTCTCATGGAGGCCTCTTTAGCTCCTCTACAACAATCAGTGGCAGCTCTCTCTGCCAGGCTTTCCTCTTTCCTTACTCCTTTAGCAGCACCCCCAGCAGTGTGCCTTGATGCACATGTATCTGCATCCAGGTAGGGGGAGATGCCCTATGAAGCCAGCCTTCATGCTGCTGTTGCTGCTGCTGCTCCTCCTGCTGTTTCTGCTTCTGCCACTGCTGCTGGTTCTGTGTCTGCTTCTGCTGCTGCTGCTATTCCAGTACTAGCAATAGACCTAAGGTCTTTGCTATCTACTTTTGATACTGCTTACTTCTGCTGCCTCCCAGAGCCCAATGCTGGCCAGCCCTCTGAATATCTGTCCAAGGCTCTAGTGCCCTTCTCTTGCTGTGACCCCAAAATCATTTCTGATTTTATTCTGTCAGTAACTACTGCTTCTGATGATGTTGCTGCTGCTGCTACTGAAGACAAGGTTGTATCTGCCTCTGGAGTTATATCTGCTGCTGAAGAGAATGTTTCTGATATACCCTCATCCCAGGATCTTTTGATGACAGAGGCTGTTGCTTTTGAGCCTGCTGTAGAAGTTGTTGTTTCTGAAGCTGCTGCTGCCCTCATGCCTGAAGTAATCACTGTTGTCTCTTCTGCTGCTCCAATACCTATAGTTACATCTACTGCTGCTCCAGTATCTGCTGTTACTTCTGCTGCTTCTGTTGCTCCTCCTGCTTCTGTATCTGTTGCCCCATCAGCTGCTGTTAAACTGAAAGAAGATCTGATGAAGAAGATTGATGCCTTGTATGATGCACAAAGTTCTGAATCTGAGGATTACAACACTGCTTCTGATGACTCATCTGCCACAATTGCAAAGAAAAGAAAGGCAAGAAGTAAGGCTTTGAAGAGAGTTCCTCCTGCCAAGGTTAGAGATGATAATGATGTTCCATACTGTATTCTGCATAATTGCCCAATCTCTGAGCATTGGATGCAATTCTCTAAGAACCAGTTAAAGGCTATGAAAAAGAAGAGGAAGTATGAAAAAGGTCCCACTCAGTTCAAGCACCCTCATCCTCCTCCACCACCTCCACCTGATGCAGGTGCAGGTGGCAGCTCTGCAAGTTCAGGCCCTGCTAGAAGCCAGGCTCCCTACCAACCTCATGCTAGAACTTATCAAAGGGAAAGCCAGTCTAGGGACTCTTAATCTAGAAGGGGAGGATATAGGGGAAACCAAAGAGAAACTCAGGTTTACTCCAAAGGACACTCCAGGCAGCACCCTTAATCTAGGGGAGGACATGTTCCATCTGACACATCTTCTGGTCCTTTCCCTACAAGCTCAAAGATACTGTGACTGCCAGGACTCCTCAAGATACTACTTCCAACAGGTATGAGCCACCTGTTCCATTTGAGGATCCTGAGAAAAATCCTATGGCTTGGACTGCAAGAATGAAAGAGCTGGCTGCTTTGGATCAGATAAAGAAAGCAAAAGAACAAGGGCTAGACACTTCCAATATCTCTACCATGTCAGAGCAAAGACAGAAAGAATTAGAGAGATATGCTTCAAGCAAATTTTTTGATGCAGACAGGTACATGTAATTGCATCCAGCTGCAGTGGTTCCCAGGACATCAAAGCAAATTTATTTGGGTGCAGCTGATGATACCAGATCAAAACAACAAGCTTTAGATCCTAACAGAGAAATTAAAATGGTAAAAGGCAAAGAAAAGGAATAACTCTGTAAGGTGATAACTCTTGGTTTTTCTGACTGCCCTCTGGATATCATGCTTTAATATATCTCTGTGATGGTTCTGTAATGTCTAGCTTCTGTTGTTTCTGTATTTTTCTGTATGATGTTGTTTGTTTTTCCTATGTCTGTAAATAGTTTTCCTAACCCAAATAGGGGGAGATTGTTGGAACACCCTATTACTAATTTGGGTCAGGATCACTATGTCTCTAGGAATTTATGTTTTGACCTTCTGTATAGATTATAGGTCAATTAGTATTAAGTCTAAGGGTTAGAAGGTTAGGATTGGAAGCTGCTCTGAAGACCCAAGTTTTTCTGGAGACTAAGTCCAAATCGTCGAGCTCAGCACGACGTTTCGTCGAACTCCGGTCGACGATCGTCTAGCTCAACTTCTGCAGATCGTCGAGCTCCATTCGACGATCGCTGAACTCAAACCTCATAATATCGTCGAGCTCCATTCGACGATCGCTGAGCTCAGGTCGACGATTTTGACTCTGCACTGGATCCTTATCTCTGAGCTCAGTTCGACGATCTTTGAGCTCAGATCGACGATTTCTTTGCTGCTTGCATTTTCCAATTCGCTGAGCTCAGCTCGACGATAGCAGAGCTCAGTTCGACGATTTCAGTTATCTTTCAGAATTCAAATTCAAATCAGATAGAAGTTATTCTGCATTTAATTCAGAAGATCTGCCAGCCGTTTTCATTTACTTCTGGAGCAAGTTTCAAGGAATTTTTCAAGGAACAATTCAGTGGACTTTCCTTCAGAACATATTATGCAATTAAGGCTGTAATTAATTCAGACCAACGGCTATCTTTGACAGAGCAATTTCCTATTCAGACTCAGAGAATAAAAGAGAGAATGTTTTTGAATCAGATATAACACAGACAAGAACAAAAAGAGAATAGAACAGACAAGAATAAGGACACCTCTCAATACACAGAGTTTCTAAAAATATTCTGTCAACAAGAATTCAGAAGAACACTCATCAAAAAGAGATCAAGTTTTCAAACATTCTTCAGATCTCTTCAGCTCTCAAGTGTTCAAGGCCAACATCATCTCAAGACTCCAGACACTCAACATTTCAGCTTGCTGAAATCATCTTTTGCTGGAGATCTATCTTTGAAGGCCTATCACCCTCAGCAAAGCTCATCTTCCTGAAGATTTCAAGGACTCAGGGGGAGCTTTGACAACATCACTGAATCCACATAGTCTTCTCAGTTGCTTGAGAAAGAGAAGACTGTCATCACTCTCTCAACCCCATTCTGTAAAGGGTTTTTCAAACTCCCTTCAAAAGTTTGAATCTGGTTTTTGAGCACCTTGTCAAAAGCTCATTGGTGGCAAGACACCTGATCAAAAAATCTGTTTTGGTTTTTGAGCACCTTATCAAAAGCTCATTGGTGCCCAGGACACCTGATCAACTCATCCTGCAGTGGATTCCTACCTAGGGTGGTAGAAGAGTGGATGTACCCAAGTTGGGGAACCACTATATTTCCTTGTGTCATCTGGTTTGCATGTTTTCTTTTTGTTTCTGGCCTAGATTTTCTTGTGCTTAGTTTCTGCATAGCTTAGTTTTGTGGTTTATTTTATTTCTGCTTCCCTGCTCACACTCATTACAACAATTGTTGTAAAGCTTTGCAAAAGTTTTTCTTTGTGTTTTTAAAAGCACCATATACTCTATTCACCCCCCCTCTAGAGTATATCAGATCTAGTTTCCCCTTTCAATGGCCTTGTCTATTGCAGCAATAGCACACTATTTTTGAACTAGTTGTCTTGCTAGATTTAGTCCTCTTCCTGTCCTTCTTTGAGGCCTTTTTATTCTGATATAGGTCTTCTTTTCCCTGTGAAGTAGAAGACCTTGACCTCCACTGTTTCTTCTTCAAGAATTTCTGAAAATATCTAGTGAAGGCAGTAAAGTCTTCATCACTTTCACTGCTTTCAGATTTTGTGCTGACTGACTCATCTGACTCTGATTCAACTAACTTTGGAGGTGGAGTTGATGACTTATTCCTGCACTTTCTGGAGGCTTCTGTCTTGAAGGCTACTGTTATTTCCTTGTGTTCAGTTCTTGTTGATTTCTCCTCCTCTTTCCTCACTGTTAACTGCATTTCATAAGACAATAACTTGTCAAACAGTGTAGGTGGAGGAATTTCTCCCAACTTAGCCATTTCTCTAATGGCACAAATCTTTGTGTCCCAATCTTTAGTTAGGGACCTTAGGAACTTGTCATTTAGTTCATAATTGCTGAACTCTCTTCCATAAGACATGAGTTCATTCACTATTCTGTAGAACTTCTTATAGCACTCAGTTATGCTATCACCCTTTCCTTGTCTAAAACTTTCATACTCCTGATTTAGCAAGGATTTTCTATCTTGTCTAACTTCTTCAGAACCCTCCATATACACAATAAGAGTGTACCACATCTCTTTGGCTGTCTTACAGTGTAAAAGATTCTGAAATGTTGCATCATCTATGACACTCACTATAATGTTTTGTGCCCTCTTGTCCATGGTGGCTAGGACAATCTCATCCTTAGTCATTTCAGAGAAATCCTTTGGGGTTCTCTGATTTGCATCTAGAACTGATATATTCATGGGCACATATAGCCCCTCCTTTACTGTGATGTAGATCCTAGGGTCTGAGGCTTCCATAAATAGCCTTACCCTTTCCTTCCAGATCCCAAAGATTTCCTTTCTGCATATAGGTAATTTCATGGAACCCAATTCCTTGTGCTTTTCAGAGGAACCCATGGTTCTTGATTTTCTTGAATCTATAATTTGCCTTAGACTGAATCTGCCAATCAGGATCTCCTCAGACTGTTAGTCCTTTTTGAGTAACCTCCCTCTGATACCACTTGAAAGATATAGTACCTAAACACCTAGAGGGGGGGGGGGGGTGAATAGGTGACCTAATCCTTTTTTTTAAACTTTAATGGCAGCAAACAGTTTTATCACAGAATCTACTATACTTTTGCACAGCATTTACACAGCATACACAGCAAACACAGCACAGCACAGCAGACACAGAGATTTATAGTGGTTCCCCAAGATTTGGGTACATCCACTTTCCCCCTTATCCTATCTAGCAGTGTACTAGATTCGGCCAAACTTCACCACTGTCTCAGAACCCAAACTGGTTCCTACACCTCAGGCCCAAGGCCTTACAACTCAGCTTTTCCACAAAGCCTACACTCAGCCACAAAGGCCTACACTCAGCCAACAAGGCCTACACTCAGCCACAAAAGGCCTACACTCAGAGATTCCAATCTCCTACACTCATGCTCTCAAGCCCTACCCTCAGCCTTTATAATTACAGGCTTACAATCACTCAGATCCAAAGGATCCTACAAGATAAAAATGAATTTACAATTGTTAACTCTACAACTCAGAAACAAGAGAGGGGAGTTGAGAGTTTCTTGATGAGTTCTTGGAAGAACTCAGCTGGATTTAATCTGACTTAGCTTTCTTCAAATCTTCTTGAAAGTAGAACTCAATTAGATTGTCTCCTTCTGCAGTTGATCCTTGACCTCTGCTTCCTAAGATCCAGAATGAATCTGAATCCTTCTTCTCAACCTAGTTCCAACGACTGATTTCTTGGATGGAGCCCTCTCTCTCCAACTTCTTAGATCTGCACTTGGACTGCAAGATCTTCTTGTCTTGATACTTGATCAATAACTCTGTGAACCACTTGTTGAATTACTTCAATTACTTGAACAACAATCTGAACAACAGTTTCTGTAAACTGTATGAGCCTATTTATAGGCCTTCTTCATGGTAACCGGCTGGTCCGGTCCATAACTGAATTCTGACATCTTTGACAGGTGCTGTAGACCGGCTGGAATGGCAGCTGTCAAGTCATCCAGTCAATTCTTGAAAATCTCTAACTGTTTGATAGTGTCGAGACTTTCTGTCTTTAAGTGTCGACACTTATAGACCAAGTGTCGACACAAGTTGTGTAAGTGTAGACACAAGTCTACAAGGTGTCAACACAACTCCTTGTGTTGAAGATTCTATGTCTCGACACAGTTTCTTCTGTATGTGTCGACACTGAAATTGAGTGTCGACACAAGTACTTGATCTTCTATCTCTTGCTGAATTCTTCTAAGTGTCAACAAATCTCCTTTGTGTCGACACATCTTCATGTGTTGAATCTGTTAAGTGTCGACACTGCTTCTTGGTGTCGACATATAGTCTTCTATGTTGATACTTGCTGAGTGTCGACACAGCTCCTTGTGTCGACACTTGATTCTTCTGTTGAGATTTCAGCTGAGTGTCGACACATTCCCTTAGTGTCGAAACTTGTACTTAGAATAATTTGTTGATCTTTCTGTTCTTTGCTAAGTGTCGACACAGCTCCATGTGTCGACACTTTCTTCAAGTGTTGAGTCTTCTGTTGAGTGTCGACACATTGTTCTTGGTGTCGACACTTACTTCAAGTGCTGACTCTTTTGTTGAGTTTCGACACATTATTCTTGGTGTCGACACTTTAACTTAGTCTCTGCTGACTTTTGTTGAGTGTCGACACAGCTCCTTGTGTCGACACTTTCTTGTGTAGACACAGTTCTTCTAGGTGTCGACACTGCTGTTAAGTGTCGACACAGCTTTACTGTACTTTTTCTTCACTGAGTGTCGACACAGTTCCTTGTGTCGACACTTTGTGTTTGGTGTCGACTCTGCATCCCAGGTGTCGACACAATGACTCCAAGTGTCGACACTGCTTGTCTGGGTGTCGACACAAGCCTTCTTAAGTGTCGACACTTTCCCTCAGGGTGTCGACACATGGACTTAGAAACTTTTTCATCATTTCCTGCAAATACTTAACCTGTACATGTAACTTAAAATTCATCAAATACATTTTGATGTATATCATTGAGTTGGGTGAGGCTTCTTCAAATCAGGTACATTTAACTAATGTACCCAACACAGTTTAATCGTAAGGTTTTGTGGGTGGATCTGGTTTCCACTATGGTGTCAGAGATGATGAAACCTAAAACCTTGGATGGAGAGTTAGTTGATTATACTAGGTGGCGTTCTCCCACTGTGGAGAAAAAGAAAAACGAACATTTTTTGCGATCCGCTCATTTTTTGATCTCTAGGGAGAGAAGCAAGGGCTTGTGGCCGGTTGGGTAAAACCAACTTGAATCCTAAAGCTTGAAACCCTGGCCTTTCTCACTCTTGTGGGGAGCTATATCATAAATCATCGTTTAGTTGATAGTTGTTGGATAGTTTATGCTAGTAACTGCTTAGTGGTCTTGCGTAGTTTTTTTTTATTTAGACTGTTGTGGACATAAAACTCTATATCATACTTAATACAGGTATTCAATCTAACTTAAGGACAGTAAAGAAAAGGGTCTTATGGGAGACAACCCAAGTGGTCCAATATGTGGACTTTGTGACTTCCGTGCAAGGGTGGACAGCTCAACCTTCTCTATTGGAGCTAGAAAACTTGTTAGCGTCACAGGAGAGCTTGGCCAGGTAGATGGCCGGTGTGACTATCTCTGAAGGAGGTAGTGAATGTTTGATCACTGAGAAGAAGAAGAAGAGATGGGAGAAGAAGAAGAAGTTTGCTGCTAAAGAAGGGCCTTCAACCTCTTACCAGCAAGAGAGGAGCTTTGCTCCTAAGAAGAATTGGAAGAAAGAGTTGAAGTGCTATAGATGTAATCAAGCAGGCCACTTCAAGCGCGATTGTAAGGTAAATTTGCAACCTGGGCATGTTGCAGGCAATGAGGCATCCTGTTCTAGTTCTGAGAAAGCCGGGTGTGGAGGAGCCTTCTTAAAAAGCACATGTGTTCGAACTCTTACCACCGTTGACTACCAAGATGACTGGATAGTCGACTCTGGGTGTGATCATCACCTCACAGGAGACGAGTCGAAGTTCTCATCTCTGGAACCGTTCACAGGTAACAAAGTAATTATTATAGCTGATGATTCTATTCATTTTGTAGAGAAGGAGGGCATGTTTCTTTGGAGAGTGCTCAGGGTCCGCTTACTCTAAGGAGTGTGTATCACGTACCTGGCATGAAGAAGAACCTCATCTCAGTGACCAATGCGGTCGACGCGGGCTTTCATGTTCTATTTGGCCCAACAGAAGTAAGGTTTCTCCGCAACGTATCAGCGGTAAAGGCTGATGTTGCTCATGTAGGGAGAAGAGTAAGAGACTTGTTTGTTCTATCAACAAGCTCTTATGTTGATCGGCTGAGAGACAATGATAGCGCGACTATGTCAATGGGTGGGATGGACAAGCTCAAGGCTATGTCAATGAGGAGCCTGGTGAGAGGCTTGCCGAAGTTGTCTTCCTATGGAGATGGCCACGTTTGTGTGGGATGTCAGTATGATAAGGCTCATTGCGTTCCGTTTAATACTTCTCAAAAGAGGAGCAAGAAACCATTGGAATGCATTCATGGTGACTTGATGTGGCCAATAACAACCGCTAGTCTTGGAGACAGCAGATATATGCTTGTGTTGATTAATGATTACTCAAGACATACTTGGATGTATTTTATGAAGGAGAAGTCAGCAACGTTCCAATTATATATGGAGTTCAAGGAGCTGGTGGAGGGCCGGTATGGCTTGAGGATCAAGAAGTTCAGATCAGACAATGGCGACGAGTTTGTCTCTTCTGAGTTCTCTAGTTTCTGCAGGAAGCACATGATCGAGAGGGAGCTTACTTGTGCTCATACTCCACAACAAAATGGAGTAGCGGAGAGGAAGATCCGTCACTTGACAGAAACTTGCAAATTCTGGCTTCATGCAAAGGGCATTCCTAGGTTCTTTTGGGCGGAAGGAATGACATGCACAACGTATGTCATAAATAAGATGTCTCTAAGTCCGATCAACATGAAGTCTCCGGTTGAAATGATGTTCAATGAGAAGCCAGGTGTGAAACACCTTCGGGTATTCAGATCAACCTGCTATGTTCATATTCCCGATGCTCAGAGGACCAAGCTTGATGCAAAGACAAGGAATTAAGCTTGTCTTTGTGGGCTATGATGAGCGGAAGAAGGGGTGGAAGTGCATGGATCCTGCGACAAACAAGTTCTTTGTTTCAAGAGACGTTGTATTTGATGAGCTGATGTCATATGGACGTGATACTGTTGAACTGCAGGAGAGCAGGGTTGATGAAGGCCAGGAGAAAGCTGATGGAAATCTTCAGGTGTAGCTGCCTGTAACACCAAGAGCTCCAGTTGTTTCAAACTCTGGGGCTGAAGCTTCTGGTTCGGGAAGTAGGGGGAGCAATGCTCCAAGTGTGCCCGGGAACAGAGTTGGTGCTGAAGAAGAAGTAGAGGTGGTGAGTAAGGAGCAGCCTCTTCAGAGATCAAAAAGGATCATTAATCCACCATCTCGGTATTGCGAAGGAAACACGGTGAGCTTCGTTAAATATTTCTTTGCAGACCCCTTGGATAAGCGGGAGCCTTCAAAGTTTGAAGAAGTCGCTGGAGTAAAGGAGTGGGTTGATTCCATGGATGAGGAGATGGCTGCCCTCAGGAATAATGAAACTTGGGACTTGGTGCCCAAGGTGAATGGTTTTACTGCTATTACTTGCAAGTGGGTCTACAAGCTCAATAAGATGGTGGATGGAAGCATCGAGCGGTACAAGGCTCGGCTTGTAGCTCGGGTGTTTTCGCAATAGTACGACGAGGATTATGAGGTGACGTTTAGTCCAGTGGTGGAGATGACTTCAGTACGAGTGATGATCTCATTGGCGGCTTGCCAGGGTTGGAAGATGTGGCAGCTGGACGTAAAGAATGCTTTTCTTTATGGGGAAATTGACAAGGACATCTTCATGGATCAGCCGCTCGGGTACATATCTGAAGAACATCTGGACTACGTCTGCAAGCTTCGGAAGGCGCTCTACGGGTGGAAGCAGGCTCCCCGAGCCTTGTATGGGAAGATTGTAGAATATCTTCAGTTCTGCAGTTATCTGGATTCAAAGTCTGATTCGAGTCTCTTCTTCAAGAAGAAGGTGGAGCTTTTAGTCCTAGTGCTGTTGTACGTGGATGACATGATCATCACGAGAAATTCCAAGGAGGAAGTAGCTAGGCTCAGGGCAAAGCAAGCTATCTGGTTCGAGATGAATGATCTGGGTGAACTCCACCATTTCCTTGGACTTGAGGTGGAGAGGAAGGAGAGCAGAATACTCGTGTCCTAGAAAGGCTATGCGGAACAGATAGTTCAGCGATTCGGCATGCAGGAATGGTAGAGTGGCTCTACTGAATTTGATTCTAGGATCAATCTTCGGCGGGATGAGGGGAGCATTCTTCCGGATACTTTGGTGTTTCGGGCTCGAGTTGGGAGTCTTATTTACTTGACAATTACAAGGCGAGACATTACTTATGCAGTCATCCGCATAAGTCGGTATATGGAGGATCCCAGGAAGACGCATCTGACGGCGCCTAGGAATATTTTGAAGTACGTGAAGGCCACTTCTGACATTGGTCTAATGTATAGGAGAGGCACGAAGTTTGTTCTTCAAGGGTACTCAGATGCTGATTATGGGGGACATTTAGATGACCGGAAGTCAACATCTGGTTACGTCTTTACTTGTTGATCGGGGAGTACTTCTTGGTGCAACAAGAAGCAAGACTCGGTGTCTGTCTCTACTACGGAAGCTCGGGAAGCCATCTGGCTCAGGAGACTAGTAGAGGACATCTATGAAGAAGTGCGCAGTCTTACTCTGCTGAGCAGTAATAATGAGAGTGCCCTGAAAATGGTAAACAATCCAGTTTGTCACACTCGGACCAAGCACATCGAGATTGAGCACCACTTCATATAGCAGAAGGTGTTGGAGGGGTCTCTAATGGTGCAGCATGTGCGGAGTGAGGATAATTGAAAGAAATAGTGTCTAACCACCTAGAGGGGGGGGGGGTGAATAGGTGTACTTTTCCTTTTTAATTTTAAGGCAGAAATACTGTACAATTAAACCTGTTTTGGCAATATTCTACAATTATCACAACACAGCAACCATAGAAGCAAACATTCACAGAGTGCACACAGTGTTTATAATGGTTCCCCAAGGTCTGGGTACATCCACTTTCCCCCTTCGCCTATCTAGTAGTGTACTAGATTCAGCCTAACTTCTGCACTTCTCCTCAGATCCTCAGATCTTACAGCTCAGATCCCCAAACCAGGTTCCTACAACTCAGAGTGTCCCCACTTCTACAACTCAGGCACAAAGCCCTACCACTCAGTCTTCAACAAGACCTACACTCAGGCTAAACAGCCTTACCTCATCCCTCAACAAGGCCTACACTCAGAGAATTGATTCTCCTACACTCAGGCTCAAATGCCCTACCTCAGCCTTTATAGATTTAGGCTTACAACTCAGATCCCTTAGGATCCTACAAAAATATAATAAAAAGTTTTCAAATCACCACTCAGTTTGAAAGAATGAAGAGGGCAATCTTCTTGATCAGTTCTTGATAGCACTGTTTCCTGAGATCAACTTTGTCTTTGCTTTCTTCAAAGCTTCTTGAGTCTGAACTCAGTAAAGATGATCTTCTTGAATTAGACCGGCTGGTAAATTCCTTCTTAGGATGGAGAATTAAATCTGGATCCTACTTTGCAGTCTGGTTCAAAATCTACTTCTTAAGAGATTTGATTAACAAGTCTCTTTCTTTACTTCAATTACTGGAGTTCTCTCTCTCCAAGTAAATCTGAAGTTTCTTCAAAATACTGATTTACAGTTTTCTCTGGATTTGTATTGATCTCCTTAATCTTCTGATTAATTCTTTTTATTGATTGATCAATCTCTAATTGTGTTCAATTATTCTTCTGTTGAAGGAGAAAGGTCTTTATATCATCTTCCTCCAAGGTAACCGGCTGATCCGGTTTCTAACGAACTTCTGACAGCTCTGACAGTTGCAGTTGACCGGTTGAAATGGCAGCTGTCAAGTCATCCAGTCACTTCTTTAAAATACTGTCTCTGTCTGAAAGTGTCGAGTCTGATCTTCATTATGTGTCGACACAAATAGACCAAGTGTCGACACAAGTGAACTAAGTGTCGACACAAGCCTTGATGGTGTCGACACAACTCCTTGTGTTGTTGTAACGGCTTCTCGACACTGCTTCTTCAGAATGTGTAGATACTGATTCTGTGTGTCGACACAAGCTTTCTATTGAATCTGTCGACACTGATTCTGTGTGTCGACACAAGTACTTCTTCTTTAAAACTTAGTTGAATTCTGCTGTGTGTCGACATATCTCCTTTGTGTCGACACATCTTCTTTTGTTGTTGATACTTGCTGAGTGTCGGCACATCTCCTTTGTGTCGACACATGCCTTCATGTGTTGAAACTTGCTGAGTATCGACACCTCTCCTTTGTGTCGACACAAGTACTTTAACTTTGTTGAAGCTTGCTGAGTGTCGACACAGCCTCCTGGTGTCGATACATTTGATGTCGACAAAGCTTCTCTAGGTGTCGACACTGCCTCTTAGTGTCGACATAGATTATGTTGACAATTCTTCACAGTGTGTCGACACAGCCTGTATGTGTCGACACTTTTCTTCTGGTGTCGTCTCAGCCTTTCCTGGTGTCGACACAATTACTCCAAGTGTCGACACAGCTTCTCTAGGTGTCGAAACAAGCCTTCATAAGTGTCGATACTGCATCTCTAGGTGTCGACACATGGACTTAGAAACGTTTCTGCATTTCCTGCAATTACTTAACCTGCACAAATAAACTCAAAGCACATCAAATACACCTTGATGTATATCATTGAGTAGGGTAAGGCTTCTTCGAATCTGGTACATATTTTCCAATGTACCCAACAATCTCCCCCTATTTGAAGAAGTCATAACACTTAGTCAATGATATACACCATTCATAACAAATACTCAATATGATGTATAACAGTATTATATGATAGGGTAAATACTAAACATGTATAAACAAAACATGTATAAACAATTATCTCAGAATAACAATGTAATAGATTGAACATAAACATTGTTTTGTTATAACTTCCAATAGTTTTATTAATCAAAAGTTTACATATATTTTAATGCAAAATATTACATAGTAGTAAACTTAAGAAAATTCTAATCTATGGTTGCTTTGGCTCCTTGATAACAATGCCCTTTCCAGATTGATTCTTGGCTTGAACTGGAGCATCATTGTCATCAGCAGGCTTCTTTCCCTTAAGATCTTTCTTCTTCTGTTCTTCAGCCCTTATCTCTTGTTTCTCAAAATAATGATAAGGCTTAGGGAAATACTTGCTAGCCTCCTGTGCATTAGGAGGTAGCTTCCCAAGTTTAGCCTTCCTTCTATACTGAACTATGGCCTCTTGCCTAGCTTCATGTTTTCTCCACTCCTACTCAGAATACCATTTGCCCCTTTCTAGGATATTATCCTTTGCAGCCTTCCAAACAGTTAGTATAATATTTCTAGAAGTTGGGCTCCACTGCTCAAAATCTGGCCTTAATTCAGCCTGTTCTCTGAACCACTTCTTAGATAATTAAGCTTCTTGCTCTTTTAATACTGCCTCTGGCACAGGTTGTACTACTTTCTCAAAGATCACATTTTGAGCACCTTCTGGAGGGCTATACATAGATTGTATCTCTTGATGTATCATGTCAAAATCTGCTGGAGGGTAGATCACTTGAGCCACTTCATCTTGCTCACCTCCAAAAACAGCAGGATTTATACCAGATTCAGCAACATTATCATCATCACACAAAGGTGGATATCCAAGGGTAGCTCTGATGCTATTTGAAATCCATTTAGCATGGTCAGAGCCTGCTTTGACTAATACCCTCTCCCCCTTTATGACTTCTCTTTCTATATGATCCCTAAGATCATCCTTCTGAAACCTTATCTGAGCATTCAGATAGTTAACACCATCTTTATAAAAAGGTTTTAACTTTTGAAGCTTTTCAGTAATAGCCTTTTGAGAATCTTCAATTGCAGTTTTTACAGTAGTTAGGCTTTCTTGTACTTGCTTATCAAATGCTTCTTTGGCAGTAGCACTTACTGCAGTCTGGGCAGTAGCTATATTTTTTATTTCACTTACAATGGCATTATGAGAGGCAGTCAGATTATCATTCATCCTAATCTGATTTTCCAGGACATATCCTTATTTCACTGCCATATCATCAAACCTGTGTCTTGATCTTCTCTTGATGAGTAGCCAGATATACCACTGCATTGCCTCCTTTATGAAAACAGTCAGTCATTTCCTTCTTATTTTGATTTACTTCAAATCTTATAGATTTTATGTCTTGAGCCAGATCAAATTGAAGTGATTTATGTGCTTCATCCATATATGTTTCTAAAGCCTTTCTTTGCTCATCCATTTTGATCTGCAAAGCCACCAACAATGAACTATAATCAGCAGTTGGACCTTGTTGTGGAGCCACATGTTGCAATGCTCTCTTGTAACTCTGGCTTCTTCTCTTGAAGACCTGCAGCTTTCTTTTCTTGACTCTAGCTGCCTCTTCATCCTCTGAAGCAGAAGTACTGGCAATGACTACTCTATCCTGTGGAGTAGGTGGCAATTCCTTCTCTGCTCTTGGTAGCTCCTCAGCATTCCTTTGCTCCTCAGTCTCATTTCTAGCAGTCTCCTCCTGAAACTCTACATGCTCAACCTCAATATTGACCTTCTCCCCCTCAAAAGCTGCTTTCTATTCCTCAAAATCAGTCTGTAGTAAATCAGGGAATAACTCTTCTAGAGTAAACTCCTGTTGAGGATGGACTGGAGAATCTCTGATCTCAGGTGCATTATCAGCAACTGATGTGTCCTTCATGACAACATCTTGTGGTTGACTATGTAACTGAGTTTGCTGATCAAAGTCAAGTAATGATTCAGTCAATACTTCATCCTCAATATTGAAAATTGATTGATTAACTTCATTGATTACCTCAAGAATTGTTTGGGTTGCCCTTTCACTGTCTAAGAGAGTTGGCTCATCCACATGTTGATGCTCCCCCTGGAGTGGATCCAGATGAATAGGGCTAGCAGATGGTAGCTCCCCCTGCCTCTGGGCATCTTCATTTCTTGCTGGTGACTGTCCAGCATTTCCAGCCTCTCCATCATCAGAACTAAAAACTACTTGCTCCTCTGAGCTACTTGAGGATTCAGGAGCCACAATGGCTTTCTTCTTCTTTTTTTGTGGTGTTCCTTCTCGGTGTAGGCATTTCTTAGTTAACACTCCTATCCCATCTTGAGATATTCTGATGTCCAATTTCCTCATGTGGTTTATCTTAGAACCAGCAGCTTGGTTCATGACTTCAGGAATACTTCCAGCTAAGTATAAACTCATAATCCTACCCAGATTGGGCTTCTTCAGACTTTCCTTAATTTTGTCAAACAATACTGCTGACCAATCAGTTTTAAGTTGGAAAATTATCCTTGTCATTAAACTGAACATGTGAGCTGATATTCTATCATGCCCACCTGACTTGCTAAGAATTACCTTGCCTACTACTTCAGATAAAAACTTTCCTTGTATGTTCATCCCTTTCCTGTTAAAAACTGATCCAATCTTCATGCTTGAATCAAGTCCACACCATTGCAGTGCCTCCCTTATCCTTGATGCAGGTACATCTTCCTGTTCTTTAGTTCTAGGGAGATGTAGAACTTTTCTTAGACTTTTCTGGGTGACCTTCACCTTTACTCCATGGACTTTCGATTTAATCTTAAGACCAGTTTCATCAAGGGTAGCTGCACTAAAGAATTCGAGGACCTCCTTCTTCCAAATCTTGATTGGTTTTAAAACAAGATACTCCAACCCAGTCTCTACAACTAGGGTTACAACACTTTGAATTTCTGGTTCCGCGTCGTCAAAGGCATGTCGCACTAGCTCATAACCTTCATTGATGTTCTCTTCTAGCTTGGGTGCCATTAGGGTTTGGAGAAATTTTGAATTTAGAGAAGAGAGATGTCGACAGACAAGTTTGGTCTCGAAACTATGGTGAGCGTGTCGACAAATAATAGTGGAGACCTATTTATACCTTCCTAAAATCGAAGGTGAAAAGGCGCATCAAATACTTGAAATGTGTCGACACTTACTTCTAATGTCTCGACAACTATGTGTCGACACAAATATAGTCGACAGAATATATGTGTCGACACTTAAACATCTGCGCTCGACGATTAGTCGATACTTCACTCGACGAATTCTGTGTTAATCCTAAGTGTCGACACCACCCTGGATGTGTCGACACCTACTCTGGATGTGTCGACACTAATTCTCTGAAGTGGCGACACAGACTTTCTAGATGTGTCGACACCATTTCTCTGAAATGTCGACACCACTTCTATGTGTCGACACAGACAACTCTGTGTGTCGACACTATTTTACTTAGCCAATTTTTTAAACTATTCTAAGTTTAACATTCCTAATTCAATTTTAAAATTATTGAATTTGGTTTCATCTAGGGGCTTAGTAAACATATCAGCAACCTGATTATCTGTGTTAACATATTCTAGTGAAATGTCTTCTTTTTCTACATGTTCTCTAAGAAAATGGTATTTAATTTCTATGTGCTTAGTCCTACTATGTGAGATAGGATTATTTGCAATAGAAATGGCACTTGTAGAATTACAAAATAAAGGTGTTCTACTTACTTGAATACCATAATCTTCTAGCTGGTGCTGAATCCACAAAAGTTGAGCACAGCAACTTGCTGCAGCAACATATTCTGACTCAGCTGTGGAGATTGCCACACTGGTCTGCTTCTTACTACTCGATGACACCAGCCTTCCACCTAGAAATTGTCGGGTTCCTGTAGTACTCTTCCTATCTTCCTTGCAGACTGCAAAATCTGCATCTGAATAACCTGTCAGTACAAAATCTCCATTCCTAGGGTACCAAAGGCCTAGATAAGGTGTGCCCTTAAGATATATCAAAATCCTTTTGACTGCGGTTAGATGAGATTCTTTAGGGCATGCTTGGTACCTAGCACAGACACATGTTGCATACATGATATCTGGTCTACTAGCAGTCAAATACAGTAGGGAGCCAACTATCCCTCTATACAATGTTTCATCTACAGGTTTCCCTGCATCATCTTTGCTTAGAGACATGCTTGACCCCATAGGAGTTTTCATGGTAGTGGATGATTCCATACCATACTTCTTTATTAACTCTAGGGTGAACTTAGACTGGCATATGGACAGGCCATCTTCAGTCTGTCTTACTTGTAGACCCAAGAAGAACTTAAGTTCCCCCATACTGCTCATTTCAAATTTTCCTTGCATAAGTTTTGCAAACCTTCTGCAAATATTACTTTCAGTAGACCCAAATATTATGTCATCTACATATATTTGGACTAGAAAATAATCTTGCCTTTAGATTCCCTAAGGAATAAAGTCTTGTCTATTTTCCCCCTAGAGAATTTGTTCTCAATGAGGAAACTAGACAGGGTTTCATACCAAACCCTTGGGGCTTGTTTTAACCCATACAAAGCCTTCCTAAGTCTATATACATAATCAGGTTTAAGAGAATCAACAAAACCTGGGGGCTGCTCTACATAGACTTCTTCCTTTAGATCTCCATTTAGGAAAGCTGACTTAACATCCATTTGATATACCTTGAACCCTTGATATGTTGCATAGGCAAGGAACATACTGATTGCCTCCAGTCTTGCTACTGGAGCAAAGGTTTGATCAAAATCAATACCTTCTTCCTGCCTATATCCTTTTGCAACCAGCCTAGCTTTATTCTTTATAATGATTCCATTCTCACCCAACTTGTTTATAAAGATCCACTTAGTTCCAATAATGTTGTGGTCCTTGTGTTTAGGTACTAGCTCCCAGACTTTGCATCTTTTGAACTGATTCAGCTCCTCTTACATGACATCAATCCAATGAGGGTCTAGAATTGCTTCTTCAAACTTCTTTGGTTCCACTTGGGATAGGAAGCTGGAGTAAAGAATTGTACTCAGATTCCTGCTTATTGTTTGAACTCCTTGTCTGGGATCACCAATTATTTGATTGACTGGATGATCCTTTAAGTGTCTATTTGCTGGAGGTAATCTGTCTTCAGGTTGTACACCTCCAGCCTCTTCATTCAGCTGCACCTCTTGGTCTTCTCCTGCATCTAAAGAGTCTTGTACTCCCCCTGGACAGCAGCCACCATCTTTCAATTGCTGAATTGTAGTAGAAGCTTCTGTAATGGTAAGCTTGTCCATCTTATCAGTTATACCTGTAGAGCTGCAAACACTACTTGGCAATTCACAGTTAATGAGTCTTGTTTCATCAAATACTACATTTATAGACTCTTCTACAACTTGAGTAATCAAGTTGTAGACACTATAAACCTTATTATTATTGCTGTACCCAACAAAGATCCCCTCTTGGGATTTGGCAGCAAACTTGGTTAGATAAAACTTGCCATTGTTAAGTATATAGCACTTGCAACCAAAGATCCTGAAATATGATAAATTTGGCTTTCTGCCCTTCACAATCTCATAGGGGGTCTTCTTGTGGCTCTTGGTGATAGTAGCCCTACTAATCACATGACATGCAGTATTAACTGCCTCAGCCCAGAAATATTCTAGGAGAGAAGTGTCACTCAATAGGGCTCTACCAGCCTCTATCAATGTTCTATTCTTCCTTTCAGCAATACCATTTTGCTGAGGTGTTCTTGGTGAAGAAAATTCCTGAAAAATCCCAAACTCTTCATACAGTTTTGTCATACTTTCAGACTGAAATTCAGTACCATGGTCACTTCTGATTTTGACCACTGTACTGTCCAATTCATTCTGAATTTGTTTAACAAAACTATATAAGATACTTGGGGTTTCAGATTTTTGTCTTAAGAAGAACACCCAGGAATATCTTGAATAGTCATCTACTACCAAAAATGTGTAGACCTTCCTACCTAGGCTGTGAACTGGCATAGGACCAAAAATATCCATATGCAAGAGGTATAGACACCTCACAGAATCCTTGTTCTCAAGGCTATAAAAGGTGGATTTGGTCTGCTTGCCTTTTTGACAAGCTGAGCATATCCCATCCTTTATACACTTAACTTGAGGACCATTCCTCACTAACTCTTTGCTAAAGAGTTGGCCAATTGTCTTATAGTTAAGATGAGCCAGCCTCTTGTGCCATTTAACACAATGTGAGACTCTTTCATCAGCTACAAGACAAATAGGAGAAACATTGTTCTCACACACAAAGTCAAGACAATAGACATTTCTCTTCCTATATCCTGTCAAAATGATCTTTTGATCACTTGACCTTTTGATATGATAACCATTCTTGACAAATGAGATGTCATATCCTAAATCAATCAGCTGACTTATGCTAATGAGGTTATGTTTCAAACCCTTCACATAGGCCAATTGAGTGATAGTAATTAGGTTACTAGAAATGTTACCAAAGCCTTTGATGATTCCTTTTTCTGAACCACCAAAGGTAACTTTAGGGCCATCCTTAATAGGTGTATAGTCCTTCAGCAACCCCCTAGTTCCAGTCATGTGCCTGGAACATCCACTGTCCAAGTAACATATAGGGGCATGACCACTTGGACTCACCTACAAAACAGATTACTTAACCTTAGAACCCAAATAACTCTTGGGTCCTTGGTGCAGGTTTAGTGTGACTTTTAACAAAACTACATGTAGCTCTTCTAGCAGGCAGTTTGCTACTCTCCTTGACACTTGAATTGTGCCAACAATCTATGACAAAGTGGCCTGTCTTGCCACAACACCAGCACTCAAACCTGTTGTACCTTTGTTTAGGTATAACTCTAACTGAATTATCTACTGCAGGCTTCTTGTTTAGTGCTGGGGCTTTGCCCTTAGATTTGGACCTATCAGTCCAGGCAGGTTTTCTAAACCCTAATCCAGCCTTACCCTTTTGAGGTACAAACTCATTGATCAAGGGTAAAACAGATTTAGGTTTAGAAAAACTTGCTACTATCTCTCTCTCCTTCTGAAGTCTAACCTCCAGATTTCTAATTTGATCATTCTTAAATGTAATAGTGCCTATCTGAATAACAGTAATGTTCTTCAGTCTGGCTATTTCATTCAGTTTCTGATCTAACAACTTGTCTGAATCAACAGCAGCCAATTTAAGACTAGCAATCTCCTTTGCCTGAGTTTTGGCCAAGGTTTTTCTTTTCTTCAAGGCCTGCAACAAGTCCCTATATTCATCAATTTACTGATGAATATCTCCTTCAGATTTAGACCCACCCACATCACTTGATGCAGATGTATCTGATTCTGACTCAGTACTATAAATTCAACTAGAAGAACAACTTTGTACCTTACTTGGTCCAGGCTGATCCTGGTTCTTATATCCTTTAGATAGAGTCATCAGTCCCTTACACTGATGATCTTTATTCTCATAAATTGAGTTCATTAACTGCATGATTTCATCTTCTTCCTCTTCAGCAAATAACCCAATGTAGGCTTCTGCTTCTTATTCTGTTTCTGAAGATGACTGATCTGTCAGACTCTTGTCTTTCTTAGCAACAAAGGGCTTTTCCTTTTTGCTCTTAACCTGAGTCTTCTTTTTGTCAGCTGATTCCTTCCTCTTTTCAGGACAGTCAGCCACTACATGTCCCTTTCTATTATAGCAATAGCACACAATCTTTGAGGATGTAGCTTTGCTTGGCTTGGACCTTCTTTTGTCATTCCTGGATGACTTTCTCTTCTGATAGTAGTCATCTTTTGGCTGAGAAGTGGAAGGATTAGACCTCCACTGCTTCTTCTTCAGGAATTTTTGAAAATGCCTAGTAAAAGCAGCAAAGTCTTCATCACTTTCACTACTATCTGAATTCTTGCTATCTGAATTATCTGTTACAGCCTTAGCAATTATATGAGGTGGATATGGATACTTGCTTATATACTTCTTAGTGACTTCAGTCTTGAAGGCCACAGATCTTTCCTTGTGCTCCACTCTAGTATTCTTCTCTTCCTCCTTTCTAACCATTCACTGCATTTCATAAGATAGCAGTTTTCAAAACAAAGTTGGAGGAGGTATATTAGCTAGTTTGGCCACTTCCCTAATGGCACAAATCTTGGTGTCCCAGTCCTTAGTTAGGGATCTTAAGAACTAGTCATTCAGCTCATAGTTACTGAATTCTCTTCCATAGGACATCAACTTATTAACCATCCTATAGAACGTCTTGTAACATTCTGTAATGTTATCAGACTTTTCTTGTCTGAATCTTTCATATTCCTGATTTAACAAGGACTTCCTATCTTGTCTTACTTCTTCTGATCCATCCATCTAAACTATTAATGCGTCCCACATTTCTTTAGAGATTTTACAATGAATTAAGTTCTGAAATGTTGCATCATCAATGGCACTAATAATTATATTCTGGGCTCTCTTGTCCATAGTGGTCAGAATGATTTCATCTTTAGTCATTTCAGAGAAGTCCTTGTGAGTTTTCTGATTTGCATCCAGAATGGATACCTTCATTGGCACATATGGGCCTTCTTTGACTGTAATGTATATCCTTGGGTCAGAAGCTTCCATAAAGAGTCTAACCCACTCTTTCCATATGCCAAATATCTCTTGTCTACATATTGGCAATTTCATGGACCCCAACGCTTTGTGATTCTCACTAGAACCCATTTTCTTGAATCTTGTTTGTTCTGAATCTGCCTACAGGATCTTACTCGGACTGTTAAGTCCCTTTTTGAGTAACCTCCCTCTGATACCACTTGAAAGAAATAGTGTCTAACCACCTAGAGGGGGGGGGTGAATATGTGTACTTTTCCTTTTTAATTTTAAGGCAGAAATACTGTACAATTAAACCTGTTTTGGCAATATTCTACAATTATCACAACACAGCAACCACAGAATCAAACATTCACAGAGTGTACACAGTGTTTATAGTGGTTCCCCAAGGTATGCGTACATCCACTTCCCCCTTCGCTATCTAGTAGTGTACTAGATTCGGCCTAACTTCTGCATTTCTCCTCAGATCCTCAGATCTTACAGCTCAGAACCCCAAATCAGGTTCCTACAACTCAGAGTGTCCCCACTCCTACAACTCAGGCACAAAACCCTACCACTCAGTCTTCAACAAGACCTATACTCAGGCTAAACAGCCCTGCCTCAGCCCTCAACAAGGCCTACACTCAGAGAATTGATTCTCCTACACTCAGGCTCAAATGCCCTACCTCAGCCTTTATAGATTTAGGCTTACAACTCAGATCCCTTAGGATCCTACAAAAATATAATAAAAAGTTTTCAGATCACCACTCAATTTGAGAGAATGAAGAGGGCAATCTTCTTGATCAGTTCTTGATAGCACTGTTTCCTGAGATCAACTTTGTCTTTGCTTTCTTCAAGTCTTCTTGAGTCTGAACTCAGTAAAGATGATCTTCTTGAAGTAGACCGGCTGGCAACTTCCTTCTTAGGATGGAGAATTAAATCTGGATCGTACTTTGCAGTCTGGTTCAGAATCTGCTTCTTAAGAAATTTGATTAACAAGTCTCTTTCTTGACTTCAATTACTGGAGTTCTCTCTCTCCAAGTAAATCTGAAGTTTCTTCAAAATACTGATTTACAGTTTTCTCTGGATCTGTATTGATCTCCATAATCTTCTGATTAATTCTTTTTATTGATTGATCAATCTCTAATTGTGTTCAATTACACTTCTGTTGAATAAGAAAAGTCATTATATAGTCTTCCTCCAAGATAACCGGCTGATCCGGTTTCTAACGAACTTCAGACAGCTCTGACAGTTGTAGTTGATCGGTTGAAATGGCAGCTGTCAAGTCATCCAGTCACTTCTTGAAAATACTGTCTCTGTCTGAAAGTGTCGAGACTGATCTTCATTATGTGTCGACACAAATAGACCAAGTGTCGACATAAGTGAACTAAGTGTCGACACAAGCCTTGATGGTGTCGACACAACTCCTTGTGTTGTTGTAACAGCTTCTCGACACTGCTTCTTCAGAATGTGTCGACACTGATTCTGTGTGTCGACACAAGCCTTCTGTTGAATGTTTCGACACTGATTCTGTGTGTCGACACAAGTACTTCTTATTTAAAACTTAGTTGAATTCTGATGTGTGTCGACACATCTCCTTTGTGTCGACACATCTTCTTTTGTTGTTGATACTTGCTGAGTGTCGACACATCTCCTTTGTGTCGACACATGCCTTCATGTGTTGAAACTTGCTGAGTGTCGACACCTCTCCTTTGTGTCGACACAAGTACTTTAACTTTGTTTAAGCTTGCTGAGTGTCGACACAGCCTCTTAGTGTCAACACATTTGATGTCGACAAAGCTTCTCTGGGTTTCGACACTGATTATGTTGGCAATTCTTCACAGTGTGTCGACACAGCCTGTATGTGTCGACACTTTTCTTCTGGTGTCGACTCAACCTTTCCTGGTGTCGACACAATTACTCCAAGTGACGACACAGCTTCTCTAGGTGTCGACACAAGCCTTCATAAGTGTCGACACTGCATCTCTAGGTGTCGACACATGGACTTAAAAACTTTTCTGCATTTCCTGCAGTTACTTAACCTGCACATATAAACTCAAAGCACATCAAATACACCTTGATGTATATCATTGAGTAGGGTGAGGCTTCTTCAAATCTGGTACATATTTTCCAATGTACCCAACAATAATGTCACAGAAATTTTCACGAAGCTATTGCCGAAGGTGCCATTTACTCGGTTACGAGTATTGTTGGGTTTGATCACCACTTCTCACTTCAAGGGGGATTGTTGAAAATTATGAAGTGATAGTGGTGATGGGGCAGACCGCACGGTTTGGCAGGTTTGAGTCTGTGGCCTGGGCGGACTGGTGTTATGGCCTGAGTGGTCAGTGGCCAGGTAGACTTGGCGGCTTGGTCATCTAGTGAAGCGTCCTAGGCAGTCTGTCTTTGGCGGTTTGATTGCAGTGTTTAGCTCGCCCTGCGGTTCTGCAGATCTTGCTCTTGGTGTAACCAGGCGGTTTGGAGGTTAGTTATACGGAGTTATGTTGGACTTGTTTAGTATCCGCTGAGTCCGCTATTGCAGACTGGTTTGGAGGTCGGCTTTGGTCCTTGCCGAGCTCTCCGGTGTTGCGGTGGGTTGCTGAACTTGGTCACATTCTGTGACAAGTTCATGGTGATCGCTGTGTCTGCAGAGTCCGTTGTTGACCGGGAGGTCTGCCTATGGTCGTGGACTCTTGCGACGAGCTGAGGCATTGCTCTCGGGATGTGCGGGTTGTTGCCATTTCCGCATTTAGCGTGCAGACTGATGAAGTGATTGGGATGTTGCTGTGTCCGCGTGTTGCCTGTGTGCGGACTGGCGCAGTGTCCGCCTGGTGTGGACTGACCTTGACTTGGTGCCTGGTGGGTTGTTTGAAGTCCGGCTATGTCCTTGCGGACTTTACGGACTGGGCTTTGCTAGCTACGAGCTGTCATGGTGACTGTATTCATTAGAGTGGTGACCACACTCCTCACCCCGCTTCTAAATAGACCCCACCGGCACATCTACAGTAACAGAGTGAACAGTAAGTTTAGCGCAAATCAATTGTTATGGACTTGGTTTTCCAGGTCGCGCGGTTTGAGATTAACTGGTTGTTGTTTGCAGGTTGTGCGGCTAGCACTGTGAAGCCGTGCGTCTGGTTCTGATCAAGGCCAGGAAGTAGTGAAGCTTGTGGTTTACAATCAACAGTTGCAGCAGGTTGCAGGTGGCGACCAACAAGTTCTCTTCTCAATTTGATCTAAGTTCAATAACCAGGTCACCTGTCTAGGCGGACTTGGCAGTCTGTTCTTTCAGTTTGGCGGTGGCTTGTAGAGCAGACATCAGCAGAATAGCGTGTTGTCCGCATGGTTTGTGCGAACTCTGTAGTTTTAGAGTAGCAGCAGCGGCTTGGCGGTCTTGGTGGTCTCGGTGGACTTAGCGGTCTTGGAGGCAGTCCGCCCTGCTTGAACTTGGTTCTTGCTTGTTTTCTTCTCCTTGTACTTGGCGAAATCATGTCTCGCCCTGTATACCTTGCCTTGTAAAATTGATAGTTGATTAATTCAAGATCTGTGTGTGCACTTCATTGTCACTAATACACTGCTCAGTTTATGGATGCAGTGTTCCTGTGCCTAGTGCTCGTTTTCCGCTTGATCAAGTGATCAGCTTGATAGTTTTGGAAGTGTTTACTTCATTCCAGAACTACCAGTTGATTGACATGTGAAATTTTCAACATGCTCTCCCATTAAGGAATATAGATACTATGAAAACAATAGTAATGGAAGTAGTCCAAGAGCTACACATTTTTCTAGAACATGTAGAAGTTTCTAAGCAAGACATGCCTGACAGAGAGTTTGAGGATGAAGTCCCCAAGGAGCCAGAAGAAGAAATCCTTCAGACTAAAGATATAAATATCCAAAGGGAGATGACTGAACTTCTAGATGACACTGTTCCTGATTCTATAGAATAACAAGATGAGGATAACAAGGAAACCACCAACATTGGTGAAGAAAATGCAATGGTTGAGGGGGAGTTTGCAGATCAGGACCCAACTACTGAAATAGCTAAAAAGCCTACATCTGTTGAGATGGTTAGTTCATCAGAATCTGAGGAGGAATAAGCCTCTCTGTTAAAGAAAAGAAAATTAACTGAACTTAAAAAGGGAGGTAAAAGATACAAGACGATCATTCAGTCCAGACCAACACCAGCTCCTGCAATGGATTTAAGCTCAATTATAGTTCAACTGCAAATAATGCTTTACCAACAAAGAACTCAACTTGATAAGTATGTAGAAGAAAGAAATAAAGAGTTGTAGTTTCAGTTGGCACATGACATCAAATATATTAGATTTAAAGTAAATCTGCTAAAGAAAGTTATGACAGATTTCTTTGAAAGAGGAGCAAATTGTGTGGTATACATTGTTAAACAATAGCAACAATCAATGAAAATTGAAGATGAAATAGATATAAAACAAGGCCATGTTCTTAAAATTCAAATTAGAATGAATAAGATGTCACTGGTCAGGCTGGCTGAACAAACTACTGCTTTGGAGACCAAGATAACTTCTAATTACAAGGAGATTGAAACTCAGTTAAAAACTCACTCAGCCTCGTTGATTAAGGATATCAAGGCATTTGACAAAGATTTGGATGAACATTTACTAAAAGTAATGAATACTTTAACCTCAGGGATCAATCATCTAGATGGTTAAGTCAGATTACAGAAGAATGGCATGAGGGATCATATAGAAAGAGAAGTCATAAATGGGGAGAGGGTGATGATAAAGGCAAACTCTGAGCATGGTACTTGGATCTAAAATAGCATCAGAGTCACTCCAGGCCATCCTCCCATATGGTATGATGAAGACCAAACTGCTAAGTTTGGTTTCCAACTAGCTCCTTTTGAAGTATTTCAAACTGCTGTCCAATCCATGTACAGTCCTCCAGCACATATTTCGAATGTAGTATGTGAGGAGGTGGAGATAACTGATTCTGCATTTTTAAAGGAAAAAGTAGCTCAACTATTAATGAAAAGATTCAGGGAGCAAGCTGAAGCTAAGCATGATTTTGAGAATTGGAGTACAAAATCTAGATCACTTATACTTACTGCTTGGAAATAAGTCAATAATAATGCAACTGACAGGGGGAAATGGTATTCAGAGCAAGAGTGGGCCAAGCACACAAAGCAGTAGGAGATTCTCCAGAAATTCAAAAATATCTTGAGGCAGGGAAGATTCCAGCTGACTCAATAGATCCCATAAAGTATTTCACCAAGCCCTATCATTATCATGAAAGGTAAAGATCCAGCTAGAAGAAATTATTAAAGCCAAGAAAGCCAAGTGATGGCGGAAACCCCCAACGTGTTAAAGTTGAAGATGATGACGGCGACGGCGACGGCGATGGCGGCAACCCCCAAGTTAAAGTTGAAGATGATGACGGCGATGGCGACAGCGACGGTGATGGCAGCAACCCCCAACGTGTTAAAGTTGAAGATGATGACGGCGACGACGACGGCATTCTTCTACATGTTGAAGATGATGATGTGAATAGGACTAAGCCCGTCACTGAGGACGAGGCAATTCTCGCTGATGATTTGAGTGATGATGAGGAGATGGGTTACCCTAGTGACCTGGATGAGGATTTCTCCTTTGAGGAATCGTCTCCTCTTCCTTTCGGCGATGTTTCTGAGGCATCTCACTTGATAGTTATGGAGTCTTCTGATGACCCTGAGTCAGTTGATATTCCGACTGCGTCAGAAGTGTTACCTTATGCTGAGAGCTTACCCATTCTTGATTTAGGCGATGAAATGTTATGACTTGAGCTGGTTATTTTTAGTCTGAGACATATTGTAGTGCCCACTTTTGAGGAATCATCTCCACTTCCCTTCGTCGATGTTTCTGAAACCGTTACTGAGTCTGATTTGAGTGAAGTTTCTAGTGAGGTGATAGAGTCACCCTGTGGCGAATGTTTCTCTGATCGTGAGTTAGGTGATGACAAGCCAATTGAGTTTTCTGTGAGGGAAAATCTTATGTTTGATTTTCGTTTGATTTTGATGTCTTGCACCCGGAGGATTTTACTTGGACGATAAATCTATATTTTGACAATGGGCATGACTTAGCCCCTCCTCTGGAATCTATCGATGCTCCCATTCCTAAGATTTGTACTGCTACTGATGTTGTGATTTATGAGTTGGAAGAATGTCCTAGCGAGAGAGTTATATTTTTGGAAGACGACACAGAAGTAGACCCGGATGAGCGTCCCCTGATGCTAACTCCGTTGCGTGAATTTAAATGCGATCTTAACTCTCTCTTATTTTTAGCTTTACCGACTCCCCCTCCTAATATGTTGACCCAACCAGCGGATCCTTTCGGACATGAATTTATTTTGCCTGATTTGAGTCATGTTATTTTACCATCTATGATGGACCCTCCTTGGGACATGTCTCATAGTGTGATAATAGATTTCGTGTTTGGTCAAGGTGAATGTCTCATTAATTTGGTATCCACTCGACTTTCTAAAACTAACCAAATCCCTGAGAGTACGTTAATGATGTGGCCATCTTTTGTGCCACCGGATCGCATTCTGTTGGTACCACCAGATCTCGTTGGGTTGGTGCCACCATATGTAGTTCCGCTAGTGCCACCCTATTACTTTCTGTTGGCACCCCCATATTTAGTTCCCTTGGTTCCATCTCAAGTAGTTCCGTTACCTCTATTTTACATGTCAAGTCTGCCTGCAATAGTATTTGCCTCTCACGCTTTCATTTTTATAAGCACAGTAGGGAAACGCTAGTCACACACATGTCTTCTTATCAATATATCGCTAACTTACATAAGAGGGCATCTCCCTATAAGGTTTTTGGTTTATTCTTGGTGCGACTCCTCCCTGAATGGATGCCTACGAGCATTATAGAAACGTTGGTGAGTCGGCGAGTTAGAACTTTTCGGATTTTTAATCAGTTAGGAGAAACAACATATATGTTGAAGTTAACCACTGAATGGGGTAATTCCCCTAGTTTAAATGTTTCCACTTTCACGCATTGTGTTTTTCCACTTTTTGAAATATCTAACTCTACGTTTGGTGCCACTATATTTTCATTTGGGTTGGGGGGTGAGCTTGTTCTTGGTTCGTTCTCTCCATTGGTCTCCAACGGATGTACGTTGAGTGTTGATGAAGAAATTTTTCCTCTTTATTTGCCTAATTCTTTTCCCAGTTTACCCAGGACAATCTTTATTCTAGACAGGTTAATAATTGGTGTTTTTCTCTCCTCTCCAAGCGGTGGTATTCAGCGTTATGTGATACGATGGTGTGTCCATCCGGTCTCCGGTGACCCTTGGATTCCGGACTCGGCGATGGTTCTTTTGGTTGATGTTCTTTGGCGCCAGTACTGCCATGCCAACTCATCGGTGATGAGTTATTTTGAGTGGGGGAGGATTGATGGCGGCAACCCCCAACGTGTTAAAGTTGAAGATGATGACGACGACGGCGACGGCGATGGCGGCAACCCCCAAGTTAAAGTTGAAGATGATGACGGCGATGGCAACGGAGACAGTGATGGCGGCAACCCCCAACGTGTTAAAGTTGAAGATGATGACGACGACGATGACGGCGTTCTTCTACATGTTGAAGATGATGACTACATGATGTGGAGCTACATGAGTTGAAGGCTTTTAAATATTATTTAGTTTATTTCTATTTGCAATTTTATTTTCATCATGTAATGTTTAAGTATTTTAGGTGTTGATTTATTTTTATTTAGTGGGCTGCACATAGCCTATGGATTTTGTAAAGCCTATATATAGGCATGGACTTTCATGGTTTTACTTAGAGAATAAAAAATTAAAACTTTGAATTCAAAATTTGAATTTCCCCCTCACCTCTCTTTTCCCCTTAGGCAAAATTCGGCGCCCCTCTTCCTCCCTTCCTTTTGGCCGCCGGCCGCACTTCCTCTCCCCTCCTCTTGCTCGGCCTCCCTCCTCTTCCCTCCTCCCCTTTCCTCCTTTGCTCCCCTGAGTTTCCCCTCAACTCCGCCTCCCAAGATTCGGCCACCACTCTCAAGCCGACCCTCACTTCCACACCCCAAACCGAACCACCATCATCTCCCTTATCCAAAACCCGACCTCCATCAAGAGCCCCCAAATCAGCCTCTTTCCATAGTGAAATCGACCAAGCTCAAAGGTGTTTTTTCTCCCTTTGTTGTTTTTCCTCCATCCTGGCGTGAAGCAAAGGAAGCGGACAAGTTTCTCTCCATCCGGCGACACTCCGGCGGAGTCGTGGAAGAATGATCCTTGAAAGTGAACCGGAATCATCTTCTACCTCTTGTGTGATTCTTATCTCTTTAGATTTTTAATTGGTGGAATACCTTTGTGTTACTTTGGAATCGTTTTTCATTCGTGGCTTATCTTTCCGATCGCATGTGTTGTTCTTTCTAATTGTTTAATTTTTTGAGAGGTTTGGCGAGCCTCGCTTTCATTTTGTTGTGGGAGATCTACCATTTCTGAACCGAACCTTTCGGTAGATCTCTTTTGGTACAACCATCACTCGGTCGGACCCAAGATTGGTCCTTTTAGCTTGAGAGAACATCGGCCTCTAGTCGTTTGTTTGATCTTTAATCGGCGTGGCTACCGTACGTTAGGGATAGTTGATAACGTTGTTCGTGGGTGTGATGTGTTTAGTTATTGTGTGAGCGTAATAGTGAAAATAGAGAGGCGTACGTGTTACCAAGAGAAAGGAGAAGCTGGCTGATGAAAAGATGCTAGAAGTCAAAGCTAAACTTCAATCTGGAAAAGGCATTGTCATTAGAGAGCAAGAGGATTCTTAGAATATATTTTCTAGGCATTATGTAATTTTGCTTTAAGAACAGTGTAACAGAATTGAAAAATGTAATCTTTGAACAATTTTAAATAAAGATTTTGTTGCACTTGGTGTTATCTGTGTTATTAATGTTTGTTCCTTTATTTTTTGTTCAGCACTTTTGAATATACATCATAATTATTATATTATGGTATTGTGGTGTATATCATTGAATTGGAGTTATGATCTCTCCAAATATGGGGAGATTGTTGGGTACATTGTGTAAGACCCCACCCACGGAACACAAAACACGGCCGAGGAGAGTCGTATGCCCAGAATAGCCGCCTTATGGTAGAGTTAGCACACAGGCTAACTTGTACTACAAGACACTTATCCTGCATGCTAAAGACATCATCTGTGCTATCCGAACATAAAGAATATGAAAACAGAAGTCAAAATTGTTGGAACACTACTTGTGATTTGGGCTAGGTTCACTATTAGGATTGTTTAGATGACACAACATGTATAGTCTATGATCATATGTTAGTTCCTTGGCCAAGATCAGTCACATGATGTTAGATTGTTGGAACCGACCTTCAAAAAACTTTAGATACAGAAGGCTTCAGAGGAAAAGCAGTTAAAAAGAATGCATAAAAGTCATTTGACGATAGCTGAACTCAGCTCGACGATCATCGATCTCAGATCGATGAAATCATAATTCCTTCTATGAGTTGAGCTCGATGAAA
Source organism: Platanthera guangdongensis (assembly GCA_039583875.1). Lineage (NCBI taxonomy): Eukaryota > Viridiplantae > Streptophyta > Magnoliopsida > Asparagales > Orchidaceae > Platanthera > Platanthera guangdongensis. The sequence continues at coordinate 131,687,798 of CM077162.1, read as the reverse complement.
GTCTAGCCGAGATTGATGAACTGTGATCTCATATCAGAAGTCAACTCGACGAAAGCTGAGCTCTTGTCGACAAACTCAAAAATTTTCTCAGAATCTCAGCTTGATAAAAGCAATCACCAGTTCAATGAACTCCAGGCTCAGGTCGATGAAATGCCGACGTTGTTCGACAATTTCCAGACAGTGTCTTAGGAAGTTAGAAGAATATTTCAAGGCTCAATTTCATGATATTCTGAAGGCAGAATATTTAATGGCTTAATTGCAGGTAGCCATAACACGAATATTTAATGCTCATTATTCTTATGAATATAGTCCTTTAGAGACATCACTAAAAATGGATTTAATCACAGAGTTATTATTTCCATTCTAACCAATTTCCAAGGCAGTCACCTTCTTGGGAAATCTCCAGCCATTTTAGTATTATTGAATTCAAATATTTGAATTCTTCTCTTGATTAAGATACCAAGGCTCAGAAGTTTTCTATAACAGAAAGAGACAGAGAAAGAAACATCTTGTTCATCATCTTCTACTCCAAGCTTTTCTTCCAGCAACACATCTTCAATGTGAGACTAAAAAGTTAAATCTCTCAGAAACATTTACTAGAAGAAGAAGTTTCCAAGAAGGCCTACACCCTAAAGCAAAACTACAACTCCTGATCAGATCTATACAACTCCGAGGGAGCTTTGACAACATCAACAAATCCACTAGTATTCTCATAGATTTGAGACAGAGAAGACAACATCAGTTTTATTTTCTTTCACTGTATACAGGGTTATAACTCCCTTCAAAAGTTAAACCTTTTAGTTCACAAGTCACTTGATCAAAAGACTTGGGATTTGTTTTTGGGCACCTGATCAAAAGCTCAAAGGGCTGCTAGATCTCCCTTTGTTTAATAGATCTTGTGATGACTAGGCTCCAGATCAAAAAACTGTTCTGACAGGGTACCTGATCAAAAACCTGTCGTGGCAGGGCACCTGAGCAAAAACCTGTAATGGATTCCTACCAGGGTGGTAGAAGAGTGGATGTACCCAGATTTAGTGGAGAACCACTATAAATTCCTTGTATCATCTGATTGGGCTTTTACTTGTTATTTTTTGTGTTGTGATATTTCTCTTTATATATATCTATATTTATCACGTATTTTAATCCGCTATAAAAACAATGTAAAATTTTAAAATACTCTATTCACCCTCACTCTATAGTTAGTTAGATCTATCTCTCACTTTCAATTGGTATCAAAGGGGCGGGTTACTTGGTTGTGCAGGCTAACACTTGAACCAAAAGATCTTTGATTGATGTTATCTACTCTAGTTGTCTTTTATATCGTGGCACAAAATAAGGTGTTTTCAAGGACCAGACCTCCATTCTGCAATCTTAAAAAGTTTGCGCTTTGGAAGGCAAGAATTATGCTTTATATGAATTCTATTGATGAAGACATATATAATTCCATTTTGACAAGTGCCTCACTACCAGTGGCAACCACAAGTACAAGTGTTGTTCCACCACCTGAGTGGACTGATGCACCAAAGAAGGCCAAGATTGTTGATGCTAAAGCAATTAATACTCAGGCCCAAACTATGTCTGATGACATATTCCAGAAGGTTGCTAAATGTACTTCATCAAAGGGCATTTGGGACTCTCTAAATGTTATGTTAGGAGGATCTGCTGATGAAAGTAAAGATATGAGATCACACTTGATCTCTCAGTATGATAATTTCAAGAAGGAAGAGTTAGAATTAGTTGCAGACATGTATAATAGACTCAACCTCATAATCAGTGAGCTAAAAACTTTGGACAAGGACATCTCATTCACAGAGGTAAATGACAAGATCATTATGTGCTTCCCTAGCACATGGGACTCTAGGATCTAGCCAATCAAGGATGCCAGAAGCCTAAATGAGATCTCTACTGAAACCTTTTTGGGTAAGCTCAAGTATTATGAGTAGCTCATCGAGACCAGAGAAGATGAGTAAAGGACTCTCTCTTCAGGAATATAAGAGCAAAGCATTACTTTCAAAGCAAGTGAAGAAGCAGAGTCCACTCCAGACAATGACGATCTATTCAATCTCTTAGCTAAGAGATTCTACAAGATGTAAAGGAAGGATTTTAGGAGAAGATCTTCCAGAAAAGATAATAAGCCAAGATATGACAAAACCCCTACTAAAGAAATAGTTTGTTATGGATGCAGGAAACCTGGACACATATTACTAGAGTGTCCAGAAACTCAGAAGAAAGACAAAAGAAAGTAGAAAGACTCCAGGATACATTCCAGCAAGCCCTCCTCCAACAATTACAAAAAGAAGGAAAGATGATTTGTTGCTGAGACTTGGAGTGAATCTGAGTCAGAATCTTCATCTAGCTCCAGTGATGATGAAGAAGATGCCAAGGCCAGAGACATCTGCTTGATGGCAATCAATGCATCTTACAATAACTCTGAAGCAGCTAATTCAGAAGCTGACAACTCAGAAGATGAATATATTCCAGAAGAAGATTAGGTAATCTTAACCTTTGATTTTAATTCTGAACAATTTAAAACTGATTTCAAATTATTATGCACCGATTTAATTAAATCTGAAAAGGAAATCAAAATCCTCAGAGAAAAACTAATTGAAGTTGACAATTTGTCATCAGAAAACTTAAACATAAAGAAGATTTTAGAAATGCTAATGAACATATACTATCTTCAGAAAAATAAATTAAATAAGCCTAAGAAATTTGATGAATCCCTTAATAGGAGAAGTATCAAATTGATTTATATCACCAGCACAGTGAATGTCAGGCTTAATGGTAAATTGGGCTTGGGAGCTTTTTCTAGTCAGCCTCGATTATTACAGAAAAATACTTTATCTACTCCTATAAAATTTATTTCTTCCAAAGGAAAAGAAAAAAGTATATGATATAGATACAACTACTAAAGTATCACAAAAGAATCAACCTAAGAAAATTATAAATTCACAAAAGAAAAAGAAAAATTGTAACAAAAATTATGTTCAACAAGTTTCGTACCAAGCTCAACGAAATGATTATGGTTCGTTGAACTCAGATCGACGAACTATGAACACAGATTTCTAATATAATTATTCGTCTAACTGTGCTCGACAAACTCAATATGGTGCGTCGAACTGCGATCGATGAACATGGAGCACAGAGAATGAATAATTTCATTCTATGAACGGTGTTCGATGAACTCATCCCTATTCTTCGAACGGAGATCGACGATCTTATTACAATTCGTCATACCGAGTTTCTTATAATAGAAACTTTAATTCCTTCCAAAACTTTAATCAAACTAAAACCTTTATTAATCCTTTTACCCAGTGGATTATTCCTGCTAGGAGATATCATGCATTAAGTTATAAGGACCACCCGGAATTTTCATATATTTCTAGTTATAAATTTGAAAGAAATCAAGGGCCTAGGGTTACCTGGGTCAAGAACAACTAATCTTTCTTTCTACAGGTAAAGAAATATCCTACCACAGAGGAATAGTGGTACTTGGATAGTGGCTGTTCAAAACACATGACAGGAATTAAAGACAACCTGACTGATTTCAAAGCAAAGTTTGGACCAAAAGTGATTTTTGTAGAATCCAACTGTGGACAGACAGAAGGATATGAAAATGTCAAAGTTGAAGCAGTTACCTTCAGGAAGGTAGCTTTTGTAAGTGGTCTCAAGCATAACTTAATATCCATAACCCAATTATGTGATGAAGGTTATCAGGTATCATTCAATCAGTTTTCTTCTGTTATTACTTCTAGTAAAAACAAAACTGTTTTAACTAGAATTAGATAAGGAAACATATATATAGTTAATTTCAAATCTGTTAATTCAAAAATTTCTTTATTTATTCAAATTAGTTCAACTAATGATATATGACATAGGAGACTCCGCCATGTAAAGCTTAAGAATATTGCTAAATTATCTAGGGACAACCAAATTAGAGGATTGCCTTCAGGTTCTTACAAGAAGGAAGGACTCTGCATGAGTTGTCAATTAAGCAAACAAACTAAAAATAGTTTCAAGTCCATTAATAAGAGTGATTCACCTATGATTTTGTACTTGATGCCTATGTACCTTTTTGTCCCCTATAGTTGTATAAAGTTTGGGAGGAAAGTCATACACTCTGGTTGTTGTTGATGACTTCTCTAAATTCACTTGAGTGTTTGATGAGTTGTAAATATATGTATTTCTACGTACAATAAATAAGTCATTTTAGTTTCTTTTTGTTATTTTTACTTAATTTTATTTAATAAAGTGCTTCTGTTTTTGTAAATTTTATTCTAACTTAGCCTCTGTTGGTTTTCTGAAATTTTTTTAGAAAAAAGTCAAAATCAGCATTGTACATGCCAGTGTACTTCAGGTCACGCCCGTTACCTGGGCGCATAACCTTGAATTCCCGTGAAATCAGCCTCCTTTGAAAAAAATTCAATACACGCCCCTCGACACACCCGTGTCCAATGTGACACGACCGTGACCTAGACCCGTGTCACTCCCGCTCGATGAACCGTGCTCAAAGTTCGTTGAACGGACCCGACACGCCCGTGTCAAGATGTGACACGGGCATGTACTTCTCCACCTGGCCCGACAAGACGTCGCCAGTGACTTGTTGACGCGACGCCGTCCCCGGATCAACCTTCCCGACACGCCCGTGACAAACAGAGTCACGCCCATGAACCGCCACGTGTACAGCCACAAAGTTAAACAACCTTCAAATCTTAGCACTGAATCATGAATAGTGGTGACACGACCCCAGAACAAGCCGTGACCTAGGGCGTGTACTTCGAAATTTTTTCCTATAAATAGCATCTTTCTGTTTGTAGTCCTGTTCCATTTTTTTGAACCAATTTGTGTAGGGGCTGTGCTGCTTGATGTATTCCAAATCCTTGTAAGGGAATTCCCCCCCCCCTCTCATTAGTTTTTGTTTTAGTTACTTTGTAACTCGTGTTTTACTTAATAAAATGTGTGTTTTTCTTCTCTTTATATGGCTTTGGAATGCATCTAAGCGCCCTTCCTAATGCAATCTTATTTTTTCTTTTGTTTTTCTTGCTTTATTTTTCTATGTGTGTGCGTGTATGAGAATAACTTGTTCTTTTATGTTTTCAATTTCATTTTTACTTTGTTTAGCTCTAGGTTTCTTTTATGTAGTTTAGTTTTTATTATAGTTTTTCCTTAACTTCATTTAGACTTAGGTTTTTATCACTTTTTAGTCATTCTTATAAATCCGTAAAAGTATTTTTTAAGTGTTTTTAATTTTTCTTCAACTTAGAATTTCCGTTTTAGGTTGTAAAACTTTTTCGTTCTTTTTACTTTATTTCCAATGTTTTAGCACTTCTAAGGAGTTAGAGGAATGAATATATAGTCGTTTTAATTTTTCGAGCACATTGATATTCACTTTAATTTTCAAAAACTTTTGCTCCTTTAATTTTTATTTCTTCGTTTAATGCATTTTTAACAAAATTTACCGGTAAAAATATATTTGTTTTAATTTTTCATTAACTTCATTTTTCTTATTTTTTTTCGCTCGTGTGCGTGCGTGTATGAGAAATTTTTTATAGCTTTTATTCATTCCTGTAGAGTGTGTACGTGTTTGAGTTAATTTTTATCGCTTTCCTTCATTCCTGTAGAGTGTGTGTTTGTGTTTATATTTTTGTAGAGTGCGTGTGTGTTTTTATTTCATTAGAGTGAGTGTGTGGTTTTAATTTCTTTATAGTGGAGTTTTTAATTTCTGTAGAGTGTGTGAGTTTTTTATTTCAGTAGAGTGAGTGTGTATTTTTTATTTTTTTAGTGTGTTTTCATTTCTATAGAGTGTGTGCGTGTGTGCATTTATTTCCTCCTACTCGTTTGAGTAGGACTCGCTTTCATTTCCCCCGACTCGTTTGAGTAGGACTCGCATTTACTGCTTTCATTTCCCCAACTGGTTTGAGTAGGACTCGCAATTTACCTCTTTCTTTATAGCTTTTTTTACTGCTTTCATTTTCAGCTTTCATTTTCTGCTTTCATTTTATCGCCTTTTCCCGCAAGTCGTCTCCATTTCGATGAGTGGCGAACCGCTCTTAGCCCTCAGTATCGAAGAGCATTGAGATAGATAAAATCGCTTTAAATAATTAAAGGTCTTGTTATTCTAATTAATTAAATTTCTTAAGGTTTTCCTCGGGTTTACGACACGTAGAATCACATATCGATGTGTGGGCTCTATTTCCGTAGTCCATACGCTAGCTAACCGAGAGGACGTGCGTATGGACCGATCACCCCTTGGTAAATGGAGCTCAGCACTAACCCTCGAGAGAGGATCCGCAGAATTCTACCGGATTGGGTTTCCCATACAATAGCAGGGTTTTTAGCGTAATGCGGGCGTTAAGAGGAATCCTTCATCAGACGAGAGCCCGGTCGAATAGTCTTAATGTTCAGGTGAGCGATAGTCGTAGAGATAGGTGAGCTCGTTTTAGTCGAACCTCCACAGCCAAGTCTCCGACTTAATTAATTTGAAATTTAGGATCTCTTCTTATTAAAAGTTTATTTTAGTTCAAATTCTTTTAGATACAATTGCGCTAAGTTATTCATCGTCTCCATCTTCAATGCTTTTATTTTCCGCTTATATATATATATAAATAATATCACGACGAGATAAATTTGGGCTAAAATAATAGTCCCCTCCAAGAAAGATTAGTAATAATCAACCCGACCCCAAGAATAATAAGACCCTGATATTCTTCACCAGAAAATCCTGTACTACACACGATAGGTGCACCTGCCTCCTTTTGTTAAAACTCGATTTCAACTGTTTTATATCCAAATAATAAATCCATGTGCCCCATCTTCGTAAAAAAACCAAATATGCTTTTTCTAAATAAACCGCTCGGGGTGCCCCGTGTCCTAAATAATTTTTGGAGTTTTAACCCCCATCAGTATTCTTTCTGAGAACAAGTCAGATAACTTTAAAGTTCTTACAGATTTTCTTAAGAGCATAAAGCTTGAGTACTCTACTCAGGTTGCATTGATTAGTAGTGATCATGACACGAGTTTGAATCTCTTCTCATGCAAGAATTCTGTGAGAAGGAAGGTATCAGACATTATTTTTTTGCTCCTAGAACACCTCAATAAAATGGGGTAGCTAGCTGAAATGAAAAATAGAAACCTTATTGAAACTGCTGGGACATTGCTTGCAGATGCTTATTTGCCCATATCCTTTTGGGTAGAGGCTACAAATTATGTTCTAAACATAAGTTTAATTCATAAGCTAAAGGTTAAGAGCCCCTATGAATTACTTTAAGAGAATCTACCTAAAGTAGATTACTTTAAAGTCTTTGGCTGTAAGTGTTATATTCATAATAATAACAAGAAACACTTAAGAAACTTTGAAGCCAAGGCTGTAGAGGGAATTTTCATTGGATATTCCAAGTCAGAAAAGCTTATTGTACAACCTTGGGCTCGCGGGAGGCGGCTCAAGCAGCAGAGCGGAGAAGCCGGCGAGACGAATTAAGTAGGCGAGTGGGACAATGTAGTCCACTCGCAGTAGGCGAGACGGGGGCTCTCTGCAGTGGCCAAGACGGGGATCTCTACAGTGGGCGAGGCACCCTTTGTGGGCGCGAGCAGGACCTTGAGGGCGAGAGGGCTCCCATAATATGGGAGGCCTGCAAGACGATCAGGAGGGCTCGTCTCGCCCATTGGTTACTTCCCCACTCGCCATATAGAAGGAAGGATGTTTTTACCTTCCTACCCCCAAGGGGGATTTTACCCTTCTACGCTGGGTAATTTTACCCTTTTTCCCTTGGTGGTCTGCGTATAGCCCTTCAGAATAGCGGAGTTTGGCTTTTGGCAGACCGAACCCAGGGTATTTTGGTAATTTCAGGTCAGTTCAGTTTGGTTATTTCAGATCCAATTCAAAGGCCTATAAATAGACCGATGTGGTGCTTGGGAAAAGGTTGTTGAAACTTTCCATATTCTTCCTCAGAGTCACCTATCTCAGCATTGGCTAGGGAGGGGAAGGACTTCAGTTTCTTCCGGAGACAAGGTGGGACCTCCGAGCTGAGTCCCTCTTTCTGATTCTAGGTCTGCGACTGACATTGGGAGGATGGTTCAGGAAGAGTAGGTGTGGGCTGCAACTTTAGGTCCAAACTTAGGTACAATCGGGTCACTGGTTCCAACATTTTTTGGTGTGGTCAGCATGGAATGCTGCCCATATAGAATTATCTTGAGCAACCTCATGACGGGAGGTCAAGGAGAAGGAGATGGAGATGGGTCAGATAACTCGGGTGGATTCGTTGGAAGGGAGGATTTCATGGTGTCAATCAAAGGCATCATGGACTTGCTCCAAGGGATCTCACGATAGGGAGATTATTTGACCCCGCTACCTCAGGTGTTTGTAATCATGCCGCAGGAAGAGCTCATCTCGACGAGAGTGGGAGAAGATGCCCCGAGGAGGCGACCGGGGAAGGAAGTGATGGTGGAAGGAGGCGTGCGAGACGTGGCGGGAAGGGAGCTTTTCCCAAGACCAGCGAGAAACGTCTCGCAAGGGGAGGTTATCGCGCGAGTAGGGGGGCTAGACCAGTGGCGAGAGGGTCCCCCTTTGGCGAGTTGATCCTATCGGCTCTCGTCCCGAAAGGGTTCTAGGAAACCAAGATGAACTATTATGTGGGGAAAGATGATCCCCTCCAGCACCTACAGTGGTTCGAGAATGCGGTTTCGATCAAGCCGATGACAGACGCTTTTAAATGTCGTCTTTTTGTCATTACTCTGAAGGACATGGCTAGGGATTGGTTTCATCAGCTTCCGACTGGATTGATATACAACTTCGAGGACCTGAGCAGGAGCTTTCAGCTGCATTTGTCAACTTTGAAGAAGAGGAAGAAGAACCCGAAGTCGATCTTTTTGATTAAGCAGAGGGCAGATGAGTCCCTAGCTCAGTATGTAGACAGATTTCAGTAGGAGATCTTGGATATTCAGGAGGTGCCTGGATTCGACCTCCAGATGGCCTTTACCGTAGGACTGCGGGAAGGCATCTTCAAGATGAGCCTCACTCGAAAGGCGCCACTGTCCTTTGAGGTGTTGATGGAGAAGGCTACAAGACTGACGGATGTTGAATCAATAGAGTCCGGAGGGAGACAACAAGAGGGGAGTAGAAGAGAAGAGCTGAGGGCACCTGCATACCAGGACTTAGGATGGAGGTAGCATGGGGGCCCTGCACCAGGGCAAGGGAGTGGATTTCCCCAGCGAGGAAGGAATCAACTAGGAGGGACTGGAAGATTAAACTAGCAAGGGTGGGGGTACGGTCATAGACCACTTCTAACCCCGTCGACGCAAGGTATGGCCAACAACCGAGGGAGAGGTAGAGGCCGAGTGAGAGGAAGAGGAGTAGGAGTTGGAAGGAGGAGAAACCATCGGGAGGGGAGGCGAGGAGAGGAGGTAGCCTTGCCATACTGTAACTTCCATGAGCAGGAAGGTCACCCAACGGCTACCTGCCAAGAATTTTTGGAAATGAAAAGAGCTAGGGGAACAGGAGAGCAGAAGAGGTCGGTACAGATATTGGAGTTGACCGGGACCAGAGAGGAACATCGATGTGTGGATCGAGTGGACATAGGAGACCGAGGGGGAATTGGAGTAATCCATGGAGGGGTAGGGATCGAGTCTGCCCGAAAGGTGAGCCTTCATACTATGTATTGTCAAAGCATAGCCTCGACGTCAAAATCCCCTCCCCGGATGAGAAAATCACCTTTTCTAGAAAAGACATGCCATACCATGAAGACCCCTTCTGTGACACACTGGTCATCCAGACCGCCATTGAGAACTTCACGGTATCACGGATCCTGGTTGACAATGGGAGTTTCGTGAATGTTATTTTCAAAAGGGTGTTTAATGAGATGAACGTGGAGTCCCGGAGGGTGTTGGCAGCAGACGAACCGTTGTTTGGATTCTCAGGAGAGAGGAAGGAGGTCGAGGGGGGAGTGGGACTCCAAGTAACCCTGGGGGGACTATCCAGGAACTGTCGTTTCATCATAGAGGATGCCCCCAACAGTTACAATGCCATTTTGGGCGCCCCTTGATAAGTGCTTTTAGATGTGTGTTGTCCTCTTTCAACCAGTGCCTAAAGCTCAATGCGGGAGGTAATCAAATCAGAGTACGAGGAGACCCGAAGGTGGCCAGGGAATGCTACGTGATGGCGGTAAACACCATCTCATGGCAGGGAGAGGCTGAAGAGATGGAGAAGAGGATGGAACAATCGTAGCAGGAGTTTGGTAGCAAAGCTAAGGAGGAAGAAGAAAGAGATGTTGGAAGAGAGGGAGAAGTGGTGATGGTAGGAGGCATTGCGGGGGAGCCGGAAATGGCGGGAGAGAAGGATGGAGAGACGGGGATGGAAGTGGAGGACGAAGAATGAGAGGTTGGAAGAGAGGAAAAGTGGTGATGGTAGGAGGCATTACGGGGGAGCCGGAAATGGCTGGAGAGAAGGATGGAGAGACGGGGATGGAAGAGGAGAAAGAAGAAAGAGATGTTGGAAGAGAGTGAGAAGTGGTGATGGTAGGAGGCATTGTGGGGGAGCCTGAAACGGCAGGCGAGAAGGATGGAGAGATGGAGGTTGAAGAGGAGGGGTGGTCGAAGGAAGGTGAGGGGAGGAGGAAAGAAAAGAGAAAAATGGGGGAAGCAGGAGGGTCGCCCGGAATGGAGGTCCGACTGGAAAAAATAGAATTACGATACTGGAATTAGGGAGCACTGGAGACCTGGAGATGGAGAAGCTTGGGGAAGAAATGATGGTGACTGTTACGGAACACGAGGCAACAGGCGAGAGGCAGGAGAATAGGATGTGTTGGGAGAACAGGAGAAATAAGAGCAGCCGTCAAGGCTGAAGGCGATCGTAGAGGTACTAGAGATGGAGTTCTTCACCAGAGAAGGAAGAAGAGAGAATATAAAAGTCAGCGGCGAGCTCAGTCCAGAAGACTAGGAGGAGATCAAGGCATGTGTGTAGAGGAATATTGATGTCTTCGCTTGGAGTGCGGCTGACATGCCAGGAGTCGATGCGGACGTGGCCTGCCACCATCTCAATCTCGACCCCAACACGCGCCCAGTGCAACAGAAGAAGAGGGTCGTCGCCTCCAAGATGGCCAAACCCATTAGAGAGGAGGTAGAAAAGCTGCTTAAGGCAGGGTTTGTGTCTACCTGTAAGTATCTGAGATGGCCTAACATTGTTGTAATGGTTAAAAAGGGGGAGGGTAAGTGGATAATGTGTGTAGAATTCTCTCTCTTAAATAAAGTGGGCCATAAGGATTGATACCTCTACCTCGAATCGACGTGCTGGTTGATTCAGCCGTCGGTTTCTCACTAATGAGTTTTCTAGATGCATTTTCAGGATATTACCAAATACACATGCACCATCCGAACGTCAAGGACATTACCTTCATCATGGCGGATTGATGTGTCTGTTTTACATTAAGTCATTCAGGATAAAAAATGCGGGGGTGACCTATCAAAGAATGATGTATCGGATCTTCCGAGAGCAGAAGGGGCGGAACCTCGAGGTTTATTTGGATGATGTACAACCCCATATTCCCCGAGTCAGACCAGGATACACCAACGATCACAAATAGGCTAGCCAGAGGAGTTCTCTCCCTAAAGAAGTTCTCGCCCAAGTAGGCGGGAATGCTTGCTCTATCATCAAGCTCCTGTCTTAAAGGAGCTCTCGCCTATAAAGCGCCCCGCACTCGACGATCGTCGAACCAAGATCGTCGACCGCAGCTAGATCGCCTAATGGAGCTCTCTGACCAAGATCGTCGACCGCTGACAGATCATCGAACGGAGCTCTCTAGCCAAATGGTCGAACGCAGCCAATGCGGGAACGCTTGCGCTAGCGCCAAGCTCCTGTCTTAAAGGAGTACTCGCCTATAAGCAGGCGAGACCGCTTGCGCCGGGCTCTGGATAGAAGGCTCTCGGCTCAGAGCTCTCGCCGAGTGGGGCCCAGGGCCTTGGGTAAATGACCTAATTGCCCTCAGGTAAAATTACCCCTATACCCTCAGGATAAACATCGGGATTTGGATATCGGCAGATCAACCAAGGGTATTTCAATAATCTCAGGTCTGCAAAGGATATAAATAGACCCATAAGGGCTCCTTAGAAGGCAAGCTTTCATAATCTTCCAACTTCCAGTGCTTTCTGAGGAGCTCCTAGTCCAGCTTTTGGGTTTGGAGGGAAAGCTCTCAGTGATCTTCCGGGTGTGAGGTAGGACCTCCCTGCTGAGGCTTTGGGTTAGTCCAGGGTCTTTGAATCTAGTCTAGGGTTGAGGCTTGAGAGAAGTAGGTGTTGGCTGCACCCCTATGTTGAACTCCCGTTGAGGTCATTTTTGGCTTCAACAGTTCTGGTGTGGTGAGCGTGGAAGGCAGCTGATACAAGAAAGCCTTGAGTTTTGTCCTATGGCTGGAGGTGAAGGTGAAGGGTCTGGTTCTGGAGGCTCCCCCATCCGGGGAGAGGACGCGACGAGGAAGATGCTGGATGACTTCAGGCAAGCAGTCCTGCAGACCATTAGCTTGGCCTTCTCGTCCTGAAGCGAGTGGGCCAAACCTCAGGTTCTGATAGAGGAGGTCCCGCTCTTGGGCGAGAACGCCCCAGGATAGCGCCCGGGGATGGAGGTCCCGGCGGAGGTTGGAGAAAGGGGCGTGGCGGCACGGGAGCTCTTCCCAAGCCAGCGCCTGGGCAAGGAGGCTTTGATAGATTTGGGAGAGAGGGAGGCGACAGTGCGAGAGCTACCCTGAGTTCTTGGAGATGAGGGAACCTACAGCAGGAAGACAGTAGGAGCCGAGGTAGCAGAGGGAGCAGAGAGAAGAAAGAAGGAGGGAAGAGCCCTGAAGGCAGGCGCAGCAGCAGGGATGGGGGGCCCGGGATCCGAAAAACCGGTTGGGTTGGAGGCCCAGGAGGGTTTCCCCCAGGGCCAAGGAGGAGGCTATCAGGGAAGGGATAATCTACAGGAACCTAGGAGGTTCGACCAACCGGCGTGGAGGCAGGAACCAAGAGGTCATGTCCTGCCGCCACAAGAGGTCATGGAGGTGGGCAAATGAAGAGGAGCGAGGAGAGGAGTTCGAGGAGCAGGGAGAAGAGGAGGAGGAGAAGGAAGAAGGGGTAGGGTGGTGTTGCTCTTTTGTGACTTCCACCTGGAGGAGGGTCACGCAACAGCCACCTTCCCTGACTTCTTGGAGATGAGGGAAGAAAGAGGAGCAAGGAGGCAGGATCCGCCGGTTAGGATCGTGGAAGTATAGCAGGGGGAGATGGGGGATAGGTGTGAAGATCCGATAGACGTGGGAACCCGGGGAGGAATCGGGGTGATTCACGTATGAGTGGGGATCGAGGCAACTCGCAAGGGGAGCCTGCAAACTATGTACTGAAGGGGGGTCGCCTCTACCTCCTAGGCTCCCCCACCGGAAGAAAAGATCACCTTCTCATCAGAAGACATGCCGGACTACGATGATCCATTATGTGACGCCCTGGTAATACAGACGGTGGTAGAGAATTTCACAGTCTCAAGGATACTAGTAGACAACGAGAGCTCGGTGAATGTTATCTTCAAGAAGGCCTTTGATGAGATGAGGGTTGAAGGGAAGAGGATCTTGGCTTCGGATAGACCGCTGTTCGGGTTCTCCGGAGAGAGGAAGGAAGTAGAAGGAGGAGTAGGGCTGCACGTGAAGTTGGGGTGTGTTTCACGGAACTGCAGGTTCGTGATCGTGGATGCCACAAGCAGCTATAACGCCATCTTTGGGCGCCCCCTCATCAGCGCCTTTCGCCGCATCCCCTCCTAATTTCATTAGTGCCTCAAGTTCAACAATGGAGGGGAGCAGGTCAGGGTAAGAGGGGACTCGAAGGTGGCAAGACAATGCTACGTTACGGCAGTCAACACCATATCGTGGATGGTAGAGGCAGAGGAGTTGGAGATGGAGATGGCGGCACATGAAGAGGTTGTCGGGGAGGAGATGAGCCTAGAGGATGTGAGAGAGGAGGCTGAAGAAGTCATAGGGGAGTAGATTGAGGAGGAGCAGCATGGAGGATATGTGCAGGAGGTCCAGGGGGACGAGGAGTAGGAGAGCCCGAATGGGGTGATGGAGGTAGAAGAACAAGAAGCATGAGGAGCTGATGGAGAGGCCCAGAGGGATGTGGAAGTCGAGCAGCAGCAGGAGGGGATGGAGGAGGCAATGGAGATTGAGGAGGAGGTAGGAAGGGAGGAGCTGAAGCTGGAGAAAGAGGCAAGGGTCGGCTGGGAGCAGTCGCGGCTGTAGTCGGCCGAGGAAGTGGTGGAGATGGAGGTCTTCACCAGCGCAGTGTAGGTGCAAAAGGTGCAGGTCAGCGGGGGCTTGAGTCCCGAGGCCCGGGAGTGAGTGCGGGCCTGCATTCAAAGCAACATTGACATCTTCGCTTGGAGCGCGGCAGATATGCCGGGCATCGACGCAGACGTGGCCTACCACCGCCTAAACCTGCACCCCTGCACTCTCCCCATACGCCAAAAGATGAGAGACATCGCCAACAAGTAGGAGGAGCCCATCCGCGAAGAGGTCAGGAAGCTCCTGGAGGCCGGCTTCATCTCAGAGATCCAATATCCAGGCGGATCTCCAATGTGGTAATGGTTAAAAAAGTGGGTGGAAAATGCAGGATGTGTATTAATTTTTCTTTGTTAAATAAATCATGCCCTAAGGATTGCTAACCCCTGCCTCGGATCGACGTGCTGGTTGATTCAGCCGTCGGTTTTTCTATCATGAGCTTTTTGGATGCATTTTTAGGTTATCACCAGATCCGGATGCACCCTCCCGATGTCAAGGATGTTTCCTTCATCACGAGGGAGGGATGCTTCAGTTATAAAATGATGCCCTCTGGGTTGAAGAATGCATGGGATACCTACCAACGCATGATGGATCGGGTCTTCCGAGATCAGAGGGGGAGAAACTTGGAGGTCTATGTCGATGACCTAATGATCAAGAGCAAGTGCGTGGATTCGCACCTGAATGATCTAGAAGTGACGTTCGCCACCCTGAGGAGGTTCAAGATGAGGCTGAACCCCTTGAAGTGGGTCTTCGAGGCCAGCCGCGGGAAGTTCCTTGGTCATCCGTTGACTCCGGCGGGGGTGGAGCCTACCCCGGACAAGGTAAAGGCCATCCTGGATTTGGAGTCACCTCACGATGCCAAAGAGGTCCAGCGCTTGACAGGCAAGCTGGCTGGGCTGAGCAGGTTTCTCTGCAGGTCAGGAGACAAGTGTTCTTCATTCTTTAAGGTGCTGCGAGGTTCGAGTGTACCAACAAGTGTGAAGAAGCCTTCCAAGGGCTAAAGAGGCAGCTCTCTCTGGCTCCTCTGCTTCAGAGCCCGAAAGAAGGGGAGGACCTGACCTTGTACCTTAGAGTAGGAGCGGAGGGGGTAAGCTCCGTCCCCCTTTGGCGAGTTGATCCTATCGGCTCTCGTCCCGAAAGGGTTCCGGGAAACCAAGATGAACTATTATGTGGGGAAAGATGTGTTGGAGTTACCATGATGATCTGGAAGTGGTCAAACATCTAATCTCACTGCCAACGCAATATGAGCCTGCAGGGTCGCACATAAGAGATGTGGAGAAGTTGGATGACTGACTGTATTGGTAAAGGTTACCAATCACCGACCTGAATAGGGTTATGGGCAAGGTGTTGCCTTATAGGATCATCGGGTTGGGCAAAGGTTGCCTTGAAGGGCTGGTTAGGTTTGTCGTCCGAGGGTCGACGAGAATCGTCGAGAATCAATTGTTGATTCTCGACGATCGACTACCTTGGCTATTGTCGTCGACCGCGGCTCGACGATCGTCGAGTATCATTATGTGTCGTCGAGCGTGGCTCGACGATCGGCGAGAATCGTCGAGTATTGTACTCTGATTCTCGCCGATCCAATGTGATACTCGCCGAATGATTCTCACCGAACCTGCTCAGTGATTCTCGCCGATTGTCGCCGATTCTTACCGATTCATTCTCGCCGATTCTGAACCCTAGTTCTGGGTGGTCTGCGGATAGCGATTTTCCTGAGTTTATTTTATACTTTAAGTATAAATATAACACTTAGGGTTTCGGGAATATGTGCGATCTATCCCCTCTGTGCGAATCGAACCCGACGGAAGGAGTTCCGCGTTCGCTCCGCCGATCCCGATCCCGCCGCCGGAAGAGTTCCGCCGCCGTGTTTGCTCCTTGACCACCTTTTCTCCGGCGATCGTCGCTGGCGCTGCAATCCCTGGCGCGGACCTAGCAGTCCGTGGGAAAGCAAAGGTGCGGTCTTCTCCTTCCCGATCTTCCGTGCGACGGAAAGCTCGGCGTTCTCCCGCTCGTGTGGACTTCTGCAGAAACGTGGATACTATTCCACGTAGAACTCGCCACCAGCAAGCAGACAAAGTTTGGAGCTTCTCCGTTGAGTTGTGACTCAACGCCACCGAGGTAATTTTTGCCTAGTTTCGTTAACTTCTTGATTCAACCGTCATGGCTCGATCCGCATCTCTTTGGGTTTTCTTGATGTTTTACTTTTCCGCTGCGTGCACAAGTGTTGTGCCAACCCTATAGAGAAACCCAACAGTGGTATCAGAGCCAGGTTCCGGCCATGACTGTTGTTTTGGAAGTTGTCTTATTCCAATGCGTGTAAACCTAGAAATTTAGAAGTGTTCTAAATGTCTAGATTTAGTCTTGGCACTTCGCCAAGAACGATTGGAATTTCGGTGGAATTTCTAAGTGTTAGAAATTGTTGTCTCCTTAGCAGTAACCATCCCTCGAGTATGTTTTGGATTTTGAATCCAACATAGAGAGATGAGTTTGTCTACTGCTTAAGTTGAGCTGTCTTTGCCTTTGTCCAATGCATGTAAATCTGAGGATTTGGAAATTTCCGGATGTTCAGATTTAGCCCTTCCTTCTATCAAATGTTGATGGTGTCAGGATGTGCACATAAGGGATGCATGTGGTTTTAGAAGAATTGTTTTTTCTTTGGATGTGCACATTGATCAAATGTTGATCATGGTTAATTGTTAACCTAAAATTGAAATCCCTTCTTTTAATATTAAGTGTTCGGATGCCTTCCGATGGATGACACTCTTCCTGCCTCGATCGATGAAATGTGGGCTTGCCAAAGCAAGGTGCATTAATCTATCTTGGTAAGGGTGCGAGCGGATAATTGTGATATCCCACTGTTGACATCGGGTCCAGCTTAACTAGGTGACCTCAAAGGTTGAGTGCCTAGAGGCATAGGGTTGGCATGCACCATATGATGGATGCGAATAAGGAGTTATTCACCAACCATACAAGAATTGCATGAGGATGCAATTGGCAAGCGTTGCCTACCTAAATAACCACATCGTGAGAGGAACGCCAAAGCGGACTCATTGTGTTGGTGAAATACGGATCTTGTCCACTAAGAGAGTAGCTCGCATGAACTCTCCGAATTGTTAGTGAGGGCTATCATTTCGAATAAAATAGTGGGAGTATTTTAATTGAAGTCCTAATTAGAATAAATTGCAATTGAAATGTAGGTACTGATTTTATTCTGCATAAATTCTTGTAGAATTCCATGGCAAGCGTTTCACACTCCACGCTGTCTCTGAGAGCCATCCTTGAGAAGGATAAGCTCAGCGGGACAAACTATATGGACTGGTATAGGAACCTGAGAATTGTTCTCAGGCAAGAGCGAAAGCTCTATGTCTTGGAAGAAGAAGCCCCCGAGGTGCCGACCGGGAACTCTTCCCGTGCTGAGAAGGATACTTATAAGAAGTATACTGATGATGCTTTGGATGTCGAGTGCCTTATGCTTGCCACCATGAACTCTGAGCTTCAGAAGCAACATGAGAACATGGGGTGCAAGGAGATTGACGGGCACCTCAAGAAAATGTTTCAAGGGCAGGCTCGTCAAGAGAGGTTCGACATCACTAAAGCGTTGTTTCAGTGCAAGATGGGAGTTCGAGACTCAGTATGGACTCACGTACTCAAGATGATTGGGTATATAGAGAACCTTGAAAGGCTGGGTTTTCCTCTTGGTCAAGAGTTGGCCACGGATCTGATCCTGCAATCGTTGCCGGACAGTTATGAGCAGTTTTTCTTGAACTACAATATGAACAAGATAGACAAGACACTGCCCGAACTCCTAGGCATGTTAAGAACTGCCGAGATCAACATGAAGAATGCCAAGCCTTCCAGACCCATACTGATGGTGCATAAGGGCAAGGGCAAAGCCAAGGGCTCCAAGAAGACGAAGGTAGGACCTAAGTCACATCTTGAGCCCAAGTCTTCAGCACTGATTAAAAAGAAAAGCACGGTGAAGGATGGGAAATGCCACCACTGTGGCAAGGCTGGTCATTGGCGGAGGAACTGTCCTTCGTATATTGAGGGTCTGCAGAAATTGAGGGGAGGTATGACTTCCGCTTCTAATGTTTACGTTATAGAGATAAACCTTTCTGCTCCTTCATCTTGGGTATTGGATACCGGATGTGGTTCTCACATTTGTACAAATGTGCAGGAACTGGGAAGGAGAAGATTGCTGAGTAAAGGGGAGGTGGACCTCCGCGTCGGCAATGGAGCAAGAGTTGCTGCTGTAGCCGCAGGAGTTTACCGTCTTTCTTTGCCCAGTGGGCTTGTAATAGAATTAGATAACTGTTATTTTGTTCCGGCAATAACTAGAAACATTATATCTATTTCATGTTTGGACATGATTGGATTTTCTTTTATAATTAAGAACAATTGTTGTTCTATATTTAAGAATGATGTTTGTTATGCTGTAGCCCAATTGTTTAATGGTCTTTACGTTTTGAACTTGGACCATCTGATCTATAATGTAGAAAATAATAAAAGACTAAGAACAAATGACTCGAACCCTACGTTTCTCTGGCATTGTCGTTTGGGCCATATCAACGAGAAGCGCATATCCAAGCTCCATAGAGATGGACTTTTGGACTCATTTGATTATGAATCATTTGAGCGATGCGAATCTTGTTTGTTAGGCAAGATGACTAAAGCTCCTTTCATTGGTTATACTGAGAGGGCTGAGGATCTCTTGGGTGTTATACATAGTGATGTATGCGGACCCATGAGTTCCATGGCTAGAGGAGGGTATTTCTATTTTGTTACATTTACTGATGATTTCAGTAGATACGGATATGTGTATCTTATGAAGTGCAAATCCGAGACCTTTGAAAAGTTCAAAGAGTTCAAGAATGAAGTAGAAAACCAGTTGGGTAAAAGGGTTAAAGCACTCCGATCTGATCGAGGTGGCGAATACCTGAGTCATGAGTTCCGTGATCATCTGAAAGAGTGTGGTATTGTATCACAGCTCACTCCACCTAGAACACCACAACATAATGGTGTGTCTGAGAGGAGAAATCGTACTCTGTTAGACATGGTACGTTCGATGATGAGTCTTGCAGACTTGCCTGTTTCCTTTTGGGGTTTTGCTTTAGAGACTGCTGCAATGACATTGAATCGCGCTCCAACGAAAACGGTTCTGAAGACACCATATGAGATATGGACTGGGAAGCGTCCTAGTATGTCGTTCATTAAAATTTGGGGCTGTGAGGCATACGTAAGACGTCAAATGCCTGACAAGCTGGAACCCAAATCAGATAAATGTTATCTGGTGGGATATCCTAAGGAAACGAAAGGGTATTACTTTTACCTACCGTCTGAGGGCAAAGTGTTTGTCGCAAGGACTGGTGTCTTCTTGGAGAAAGAGTTCTTATCAAGAAAGACTGAAAAGGTAGAGCTTGAAGAAGTTCAAGAGCCACATGTAGTGAATGAACCGGAATTGGATTCTGAGATAGGACTACAAGATGTTGTAGCTGGAGAACCTGCTCAGGGAACACAAGTCCTACGTAGATCTGGTAGACCGAGGTTTGAGCCTGAGAGATATGGATTTCTCGTGTCTCAGATAGGTAATGTGTTGCTTATGGATCATGATGATGAGCCAGCAACCTACCAAGAGGCTATGAATGGACCGGACTCCGACAAATGGCTTGAGGCTATGCAATCCGAAATGGACTCCATGTATGCAAACCAAGTTTGGAACTTGGTGGAACCACCTGAAGGGGTACGACCCATAGGGTGCAAGTGGGTCTTCAAGAAGAAGACCGACATAGATGGGAATGTACAGACATTCAAAGGGCGACTGGTGGCTAAAGGTTTCAAGCAAATTCATGGTATTGACTATGATGAGACTTTTTCCCCTGTTGCCATGGTAAAGTCCATTAGGATATTGCTTGCTATTGCTGCGTATTATGACTATGAGATCTGGCAGATGGATGTCAAAACGGCTTTCCTTAATGGAAACCTCCTTGAGGAAGTGTATATGACACAACCCGAGGGTTTTGTATCCCCAGATGAAGCCACTAAAATATGCAAGCTGAATAAGTCCATTTATGGACTGAAACAAGCCTCTCGAAGTTGGAATCTTCGTTTTGATGAGAAGATCAAAGAGTTTGGTTTCATCAAGAATGAAGATGAGCCTTGTGTTTACAAGCGAATCAGTGGGAGCATTGTTGTCTTCCTGATATTGTATGTAGATGACATACTGTTGATTGGGAATGACATTCCTACCCTGAAAGTTGTTAAGAACAACCTAGGGAACTGCTTTTCAATGAAGGATTTGGGCGAAGCAACTTATATACTTGGTATTAAGATCTATAGAGATAGATCGAAGAAGTTGCTGGGTTTGACCCAGAGTACGTACATCGAAAAGGTGTTGAAGCGGTTCAACATGCTTGAGTCCAAGAAAGGATTTTTGCCCATGTCTCATGGTGTGAATCTCTCTAAGGACCAGTGTCCAAAGTCTTGTGAAGATAAGGACCGCATGAAGTTGATTCCATATACTTCGGCAATTGGATCAATCATGTACGCGATGTTATGTACTCGACCCGATGTTTCCTTTGCTTTGAGCATGACTAGCAGGTATCAGTCAGACCCCGATGAATGTCACTGGATTGCAGTCAAGAATATCCTGAAGTACTTGAGAAGGACTAAGGACGTGTTCTTGGTGTATGGTGGAGAGGAAGAGCTCGTTGTAAGTGGTTACACGGATGCTAGCTTCCAAACTGATAGAGACGACTCCAAGTCTCAGTCAGGTTTTGTGTTTTGCCTGAATGGAGGAGCTGTGAGCTGGAAGAGTTCCAAGCAAGAGACAGTTACTGATTCTACAACAGAGGCCGAGTATATCGCAGCAGCTAATGCAGCGAAGGAGGCTGTATGGATTAGGAAATTCATCGGCGAGCTTGCTGTAGTTCCTAGCATTGTTGGTCCCGTAGTTCTCTACTGTGATAACAATGGTGCAATTGCACAATCTAAGGAACCTAGATCCCATCAGCGCTCCAAGCACATACTCTGGCGGTTTCATCTTATTCGTGAGATTGTCGAACGAGGAGATGTAAACATTTGCAGAGTGCCGACTGAGGAAAATATTGCGGATCCGCTGACAAAGCCTCTCGCGCAGAGAAAGCATGATGGTCATACTAGATCGATGGGTATACGATACCTAAATGATCAACTCTAGCGAGAATCTTGTGGATTGCATGTTATCTTGTATTTTGTTAGCTGTTTGTTCATATGATGAACTGTGTACCTAGTTTTTCTTTTATAATTAATGGCAAATTCTTTTATTATGAGTTTTTCTATATATGATAGTTAAATGTTAACATAATAGATACCCATAGAATGTTTGCTTCCATGGGACATCAAGTACGTGACTTGAATGTGAGAGCCCATGATTTATTTGAAGCTTCATTCTTAAAGGTCCCTGGTCAAGTATCATCATAGAAACTAAGGGTGATGATGATACATGGAGGCTAGCACGTGTGTTGACTGATGACTGGTTCTCACAGGTCATGATATTGTGATATCAAGTCATCACGTGGGTACTTGTTAGTGAACAAGTTGTACTGGACAGACCCAACCTGAGACTACTCTGTGGATTGTCATCCAATAGTGTCACGAGTAGGTCTCAAGTGACAATGGTGTTGTGGTCCTTTGACCTGAAGTCACAGCATTCATCAAGTGAGGAAGAGCGTGCTTTGATGCCATCTAAAGTCTTCCTTGAGAAAGGTTGATGATAAGGGTGGTCGTTGGGCATGTTACGAATCATTTGGGTGTTTGTGTGTGAGCAGATATGGGATTTGTCTTCCTGTATGACAGGAGTTGCATCCATGGGCCCCTTGATGGAACTGGACTGAGAAATGCATGGCCATGCTTGGTTGAGTCAATATGTGATATTGGACTCACCATTCTCTGGAAGTCCGTCCTGGATCAAGAAAACTTGGATTGAGCTATTACGAGGGTGACACGGTCCATGCCTCTAGTTCTTTCCGGATGTAAGGGACAAAGGGACAAAGACAACGCTGATACATTGGTCATAAAGGCTTATGAGTTATTAACTCTTATTGCTTGGGGAGTAATGATGCATTGCTAGATGCCGCTCATTGTTTGTGAGGTTTTTGGTTTGATACTTTCGAGATCAAGTGGGAGTCTGTTGGAGTTACCATGATGATCTGGAAGTGGTCAAACATCTAATCTCACTGCCAACGCAATATGAGCCTGCAGGGTCGTACATAAGAGATGTGGAGAAGTTGGATGACTGACTGTGTTGGTAAAGGTTACCAATCACCGACCTGAATAGGGTTATGGGCAAGGTGTTGCCTTATAGGATCATCGGGTTGGGCAAAGGTTGCCTTGAAGGGCTGGTTAGGTTTGTCGTCCGAGGGTCGACGAGAATCGTCGAGAGTCAATTGTTGATTCTCGACGATCGACTACCTTGGCTATTGTCGTCGACCGCGGCTCGACGATCGTCGAGTATCATTATGTGTCGTCGAGCGTGGCTCGACGATCGGCGAGAATCGTCGAGTATTGTACTCTGATTCTCGCCGATCCAATGTGATACTCGCCGAATGATTCTCACCGAACCTGCTCAGTGATTCTCGCCGATTGTCGCCGATTCTCACCGATTCATTCTCGCCGATTCTGAACCCTAGTTCTGGGTGGTCTGCGGATAGCGATTTTCCTGAGTTTATTTTATACTTTAAGTATAAATATAACACTTAGGGTTTCGGGAATATGTGCGATATATCCCCTCTGTGCGAATCGAACCCGACGGAAGGAGTTCCGCGTTCGCTCCGCCGATCCCGATCCCGCCGCCGGAAGAGTTCCGCCGCCGTGTTTGCTCCCTTGACCACCTTTTCTCCGGCAATCGTCGCTGGCGCTGCAATCCCTGGCGCGGACCTAGCAGTCCGTGGGAAAGCAAAGGTGCGGTCTTCTCCTTCCCGATCTTCCGTGCGACGGAAAGCTCGGCGTTCTCCCGCTCGTGTGGACTTCTGCAGAAACGTGGATACTATTCCACGTAGAACTCGCCACCAGCAAGCAGACAAAGTTTGGAGCTTCTCCGTTGAGTTGTGACTCAACGCCACCGAGGTAATTTTTGCCTAGTTTCGTTAACTTCTTGATTCAACCGTCATGGCTCGATCCGCATCTCTTTGGGTTTTCTTGATGTTTTACTTTTCCGCTGCGTGCACAAGTGTTGTGCCAACCCTATAGAGAAACCCAACAAGATGATCCCCTCCAGCACCTACAGTGGTTCGAGAATGCGGTTTCGATCAAGCCGATGACAGACACTTTTAAATGTCGTCTTTTTGTCATTACTCTGAAGCATGGCTAGGGATTGGTTTCATCTGCTTCCGACTGGCTCGATATACAACTTCGAGGACCTGAGCAGGAGCTTTCAGCTGCGTTTGTCAACTTCGAAGAAGAGGAAGAAGAACCCGAAGTCGATCTTTTTGATTAAGCAGAGGGCAGATGAGTCCCTAGCTCAGTATGTAGACAGATTTCAGTAGAAGATCTTGGATATTCAGGAGGTGCTTGGATTCGCCCTCCATATGGCCTTTACCGTAGGACTGCGGGAAGGCTTCTTCAAGATGAGCCTCACTCGAAAGGCGCCACTATCCTTTGAGGTGTTGATGGAGAAGGCTGTGAAGGAAATAACAATGGAGGCGGAGAATCCAGCTTTTGCAAAAAAGCTACAAAATTGACGGATGTTGAATCAATAGAGTGCGGAGGTAGACAACAAGAGGGGAGTAGAAGAGAAGAGCTGAGGGCACCTGCATACCAGGAGTTAGGATGGAGATAGCATGGGGGCCCTACACCAGGGCAGGGTAGTGGATTTCCCCAGGGAGGAAGGAATCAACTAGGAGGGACTGGAAGATTAAACTAGCAAGGGTGGGGGTACGGTCATAGACCACCTCTAACCCCGCCGACGCAAGGTATGGCCAACAACCGAGGGAGAGGTAGAGGCCGAGTGAGAGGAAGAGGAGTAGGAGTTGGAAGGAGGAGAAACCATCAGGAGGGGAGGCGAGGATTGGAGGTAGCCTTGCCATACTGTAACTTCCATGAGGAGGAAGGTCACCCAACGGCTACCTGCCAAGAATTTTTGGAAATGAAAAGAGCTAGGGGAATAGGAGAGCAGAAGAGGCCGGTACAGATATTGGAGGTGACCGGGACCAGAGAGGAAGATCGATGTGTGGATCGAGTGGACATAGGAGACCGAGGGGGAATTGGAGTAATCCATGGAGGGGTAGGGATCGAGGCTGCCCGAAAGGTGAGCCTTCATACTATGTGTTGTCGAAGCATAGCCTCGACGTCAAAATCCCCTCCCCGGATGAGAAAATCACCTTTTCGAGAAAGGACATGCCATACCATGAAGACCCCTTCTGTGACACACTGGTCATCCAGACCGCCATTGAGAACTTCACGGTATCACGGATCCTGGTTGACAATGGGAGTTCCGTGAATGTTATTTTCAAAAGGTTGTTTAACGAGATGAACGTGGAGTCCCGGAAGGTGCAGGCTGCAGACGAACCGTTGTTTGGATTCTCAGGAGAGAGGAAGGAGGTCGAGGGGGGAGTGGGACTCCAAGTAACCCTGGGGGGACTATCCAGGAACTGTCGTTTCATCATAGTGGATGCCCCCAACAGTTACAATGCCATTTTGGGCGCCCCTTGATCAGTGCTTTTTGATGTGTGTCGTCCTCTTTCAACCAGTGCCTAAAGCTCAATGCAGGAGGTAATCAAATCAGAGTACGGGGAGACCCGAAGGTGGCCAGGGAATGCTACGTGATGGCGGTAAACACCATATCATGGCAGGGAGAGGCTGAAGAGATGGAGAAGAGGATGGAACAATCGTAGCAGAAGTTTGGAAGCAAATCTAAGGAGGAAGAAGAAAGAGATGTTGGAAGAGAGGGAGAAGTGGTGATGGTAGGAGGCATTGCGGGGGAGTCGGAAACGGCGGGAGAGAAGGATGGAGAGACGGGGATGGAAGAGGAGGACGAAGAATGAGAGGTTGGAAGAGAGGAAAAGTGGTGATGGTAGGAGGCATTACGGGGGAGCCGGAAATGGATGGAGAGAAGGATGGAGAGACGGGGATGGAAGAGGAGAAAGAAGAAAGAGATGTTGGAAGAGAGTGAGAAGTGGTGATGGTAGGAGGCATTGCGGGGGAGCCTGAAATGGCAGGCGAGAAGGATGGAGAGATGGAGGTTGAAGAGGAGGGGTGGTCGAAGGAAGGTGAGGGGAGGAGGAAAGAAAAGAGAAAAATGGGGGAAGCAGGAGGGTCGCCCGGAATGGAGGTCCGGCTGGAAAAAAAAGAATTACGCTACTAAAATGAGGGAGCACTGGAGACCTGGAGATGGAGAAGCTTGGGGAAGAAATGATGGTGACTGTTACGGAACACGAGGCAACATGCCAGAGGCAGGAGAATAGGATGTGTTGGGAGAACAGGAGAAAAAAGAGGAGCCGTCAAGGCTGAAGGCGGTCGTAGAGGTACTAGAGATGGAGTTCTTCACCAGAGAAGGAAGAAGAGAGAATATAAAAGCCAGCGGCGAGCTCAGTCCAGAAGTCTAGGAGGAGATCAAGGCATGTGTGTAGAGGAATATTGACGTCTTCACTTGGAGTGCGGCTGACATGCCAGGAGTCGATGAGGACGTGTCCTGCCACCATCTCAATCTCAACCCCAACACGCGCCCAGTGCAATAGAAGAAGAGGGTCTTCGCCTCCAAGATGGCCAAACCCATTAGAGAGGTGGTAGAAAAGCTGCTTAAGGCAGGGTTTGTGTTTACCTGTAATTATCTGGGATGGCTTAACAATGTTGTAATGGTTAAAAAGGTGGAGGGTAAGTGGATAATGTGTGTAGAATTCTCTCTCTTAAATAAAGTGTGCCCTAAGGATTGATACCTCTACCTCGAATCGACGTGCTGTTTGATTCAGCCGTCGGTTTCTCACTAATGAGTTTTCTAGATGCATTTTCAGGATATTACTAAATACACATGCACCATCCGGACGTCAAGGACATTACCTTCATCATGGAGGATTGATGTTTCTGTTTTAACATGATGTCATTTAGGATAAAAAATGTGGGGGCGACCTATCAAAGAATGATGGATCGGATCTTCCGAGAGCAGAAGGGGCGAAACCTCGAGGTTTATTTGGATGATGTACAACCCCATATTCCCCGAGTCAGACCAGGAGACACCAACGATCACAATTAGGCTAGCCAGAGGAGTTCTCTCCCTAAAGAAGTTCTCGCCCAAGTAGGTGGGAACGCTTGCGCTATCATCAAGCTCCTATCTTAAAGGAGCTCTCTCCTATAAAGCGCCCCCACTCGACGATCGTCGAACCAAGATCGTCGACCGCAGCTAGATCGTCTAATGGAGCTCTCTGACCAAGATCGTCGACCGCTGACAGATCGTCGAACGAAGCTCTCTAGCCAAATCGTCGAATGCAGCCAACGCGGGAACTCTTGCGCTAGCGCCAAGCTCCTGTCTTAAAGGAGCTCTCGCTTATAAGCAGGCGAGACCGCTTGCGCCGTGCTCTGGACAGAAGGCTCTCGGCTCAGAGCTCTCGCCGAGTGGGGCCCAGGGCCTTGGGTAAATGACCTAATAGCCCTCAGGTAAAATTACACCTATACCCTCAGGATAAACAGCGGGATTTGGATATCGGCAGATCAACCAAGGGTATTTCAATAATCTCAGGTCCGCAAAGGCTATAAATAGACTCATAAGGGCTCCTTAGAAGGCAAGCTTTCATAATCTTCCAACTTCCAGTGCTTTCTGAGGAGCTCCTAGACCAGCTTTTGGCTTTGGAGGGAAAGCTCTCAGTGATCTTCCAGGTGTGAGGTGGGACCTCCCTGCTGAGGCTTTGGGTCAGTCCAGGGGCCTTTGAATTTAGTTGAGGGTTGAGGCTTGAGAGAAGTAGGTGTTGGCTGCACCCCTATGTTGAACTCCCGTTGAGGTCATTTTTGGCTTCAACAGTTCTGGTGCGTTGAGCGTGGAAGGCAGCTGATACAAGAAATCCTTGAGTTTTGTCCCATGGCTGGAGGTGAAGGTGAAGGGTCTGGTTCTGGAGGCTCCCCCACCCGGGGAGAGGAAGCGACGAGGAAGATGCTGGATGACTTCAGGCGAGCAGTCCTGCAGACCATTAGCTTGGCCTTCTCGGCTTGAAGCGAGTGGGCCACACCTCAGGTTCTGATAGAAGAGGTCCCGCTCTTGGGCGAGAACGCCCCAGGACAGCGCCCGGGGATGGAGGTCCCGGCGGAGGTTGGAGAAAGGGACGTGGCGGCACGGGAGCTCTTCCCAAGCTAGCACCCGGGCAAGGAGGCTTTGACAGATTTGGGTGAGAGGGAGGTGACAATGTGAGAGCTACACTGTGTTCTTGGAGATGAGGGAACCTACAGCAGGAAGGCAGAAGGAGCCGAGGTAGCAGAGGGAGCAGAGAGAAGAAAGGAGGAGCGAAGAGCCCCGAAGGCAGGGGCAGTAGCAGGGATGGGGGCCCGGGAGCCGAAAAACCGGTTGGGTTGGATGCCCAGGAGGGTTGCCCCCAGGGCCAAGGAGGAGGCTATTAAGGAAGGGATAATCTACAGGAACCCAGGAGGTTTGACCAACCGCCGTGGAGGCAGGAACCAAGAGGTCGTGTCCCGCAGCCGCAAGAGGTCATGGAGGTGGGCAGATGAAGATGAGCGAGGAGAGGAGTTTGAGGAGCAGGGAGAAGAGGAGGAGGAGAAGGAAGAAGGGGTAGGGTGGCGTTGCTCTTTTGTGACTTCCACATGGAGGAGGGTCACGCAACATCCACCTGCCCTGACTTCTTGGGGATGAGTGAAGCAAGAGGAGCAGGGAGGCAGGATCCGCCGGTTAGGATCGTGGAAGTACAGCAGGGGGAGATGGAGGATAGGTGTGAAGATCAGGTAGACGTGGGAACCCGGGGAGGAATCAGGGTGATTGACGGAGGAGTGGGGATTGAGGCAACTCGCAAGGGGATCCTGCAAACCATGTACCGAAGGGGGGTCGCCTCTACCTCCTAGGCTCCCTCACCGGAAGAAAAGATCACCTTCTCATCAGCAGACATGCCGGACTACGATGATCCATTCTGTGACGCCCTTGTAATACAGACGGCGGTAGAGAATTTCACAGTCTCAAGGATACTAGTAGACAACGAGAGCTCGGTGAATGTTATCTTCAAGAAGGCCTTCGATTAGATGAGGGTTGAAGGGAAGAGGATCTTGGCTTCGGATAGACCGCTGTTCGGGTTCTCCGGAGAGAGGAAGGAAGTAGAAGGAGGAGTAGGGCTGCACGTGAAGTTGGGGTGTGTTTCACGGAACTGCAGGTTCGTGATCGTGGATGCCCCAAGCAGCTATAACGCCATCTTTGGGAGCCCCCTCATCAGCGCCTTTTGCTGCATCCCCTCCTCGTTTCATTAGTGACTCAAGTTCAACAACGGAGGGGAGCAGGTCAGGGTAAGAGGGGACTCGAAGGTGGCAATACAGTGCTACGTTACGGCAGTCAACACCATATCGTGGATGGTAGAGGCAGAGGAGTTGGAGATGGAGATGGCGACACATGAAGAGGTTTTCGGGGAGGAGATGAGCCTAGAGGAGGTGAGAGAGGAGGCTGAAAAAGTCAGAGGGGAGGAGATTGAGGAGGAGCAGCATGGAGGATATGTGCAGGAGGTCCAGGGGGACGAGGAGCAGGAGAGCCCGAAAGGGGTGATGGAGGTAGAAGAACAAGAAGTATGAGGAGCTGAGGGAGAGGCCCAGAGGTACGTGGAAGTCGAGCAGCAGCAGGAGGGGATGGAGGAGGCAATGGAGATAGAGGAGGAGGTAAGAAGGGAGGAGCTGGGTTGGAGGAAGATGCAAGGGTCGGCTGGGAGCAGTCGCGGCTGTAGTCGGCCGAGGAAGTGGTGGAGATGGAGGTCTTCACCAGCGCAGGGCAGGTGCAAAAGGTGCGGGTCAGCGAGGGCTTGAGTCCCGAGGCCCGGGAGTGAGTGTGGGCCTGCAATCAAAGCAACATTGACATCTTCACATGGAGCACGGCAGACATGCCAGACATCGACGCGGACATGGCCTACCACCGCCTAAACCTGGACCCCTGCACTCGCCCCACACGCCAAAAGATGAGAGCCATCGCCACCAAGCTGGAGGAGCCCATCCGCAAAGAGGTCACGAAGCTCCTGGAGGCTGGCTTCATCTCAGAGATCCAGTATCCAGGCTGGATCTCCAATGTGGTAATGGTTAAAAAAGGGGGTGGAAAATGCAGGATGTGTATTAATTTTTCTTTGTTAAATAAATCATGCCCTAAGGATTGCTACCCCCTACCTCGGATCGACATGCTGGTTGATTCAGCCATCAGTTTTTCTATCATGAGCTTTTTGGATGCTTTTTTAGGTTATCACCAGATACAGATGCACCCTCCCGATGCCAAGGATGTTTACTTCATCACGAGGGAGGGATGCTTCAGTTATAAAATGATGCCCTCTGGGTTGAAGAATGCATGGGCTACCTACCAACGCATGATGGATCGGGTCTTCCGAGATCAGAGGGGGAGAAACTTGGAGGTCTATGTCGACGACCTAATGATCAAGAGCAAGTGCGTGGATTCGCACCTGAATGATCTAGAAGTGACGTTCTCCACCCTGAGGAGGTTCAAGATGAGGCTGAACCCCTTGAAGTGTGTCTTCGGGGCCAGCCGCGGGAAGTTCCTTGGGCATCTGTTGACTCCGGCAGGGGTGGAGCCTAACCCGGACAAGGTAAAGGCCATCGTGGATTTGGAGTCACCTCGCGATGCCAAAGAGGTCCAGCGCTTGACAGGCAAGCTGGCTGGGCTGAGCAGGTTTCTCTCCAGTTCAGGAGACAAGTGTTCTTCATTATTTAAGGTGCTGCGAGGGAACCAAAGGTTCGAGTGTACCAACGAGTGTGAAGAAGCCTTCCAAGGGCTGAAGAGGCAACTCTCTCTGTCTCATCTACGTCAAAGCCCAAAATAAGGGGAGTACCTGACCTTGTACCTTGGAGTAGGAGCGGAGGCGGTAAGCTCCATCCTAGTGAGGGAAGAATGAAAGAATTAACTGCCCATCTACTACATCAACCGGATATTGAAGAAAACAGAACTCCGCTACCCCATCCTCGAAAAGCTACCTTATGCTTTGGTCATCTCTGCAAGGAAACTCCGACCATACTTTCAAGCACATTCGATTAGGGTGGTGAACGACCATCCTCTTCGCAAGATCTTCAAAGGAGTAGAGCACTCGGGGAGACTTGCTAAGTGGTCTATTGAACTAGGCGAGTTCGACATCTCTTTTGTTCTGAGACTCTCCATCAAGGCGCAAGCAGTGGCGGACTTCCTAGCAGATTATCTTGTCGAAGTCGAGGAGGGAGAGCCGCATCCACAGGAAGCATGGAAGATGATGGTCGATGGGGCCTCGGGAAAACATTCCCTCAGGGGATGAGTGGTGATGATCAGCCCCCAGGGAGTCGCAATAGAGCAGGCGGTGGCTTACCACTTCCTTGTGACCAACAACCAAGTAGAGTATGAGGCCGTGATTGCCGGCCTTCGCTTGGCAAAGGAGCTTGAGATCCAGAATGTGGAGGCCTTCACTGATTCAAAGGTAGTAGCGTCGCAGATACGAGGAGAGTTTGAAGCTCGGGATCCTACCCTCATAAGATACCTATCCAAGGTAAGGGCGATCATCGATGGGTTCTGGTCGTTCTCAATCCAACATGTTCCAAGGGAAGAAAGTATAGCCGCCTATCAATTGGCTAAGTTTGGACCCCGGGGAGGAGGGACCTTGACGGAGCTATTTCGACCGGCTATCGAGGAAGGAGAGTTGATGGTGGTGGATCGACGACCCTCGTGGGTGTATCCATTGGTGACCTTCCTAACCACTGATGAACTTCCAGAGGGGACCAAGGACGGGAAAAGCTTCAGGTACAAGGCAGCTCACTACCTGATGATAGAAGGGGGCCTGCATCGTAAGATGTTGTCAAGGATCCTAGCTAGATGTGTAACCGAAGAAGAGATCCCAAGTATCTTGGGATAGGTGCACTCGGGCGAGTGCGGCAGTCATTCTGGAGGGAGGATGTTGGAGGCAAGGGTGGTCAGGCAGGGGTACTTCTGGCCCACCCAAAGGAAGTATACCGCGGAATTTGTAAGGAGATGTGAAAAGTGTCAGCTCTGCGCCCCCTTCAGCTCTTGGAGGCTCAAAGGATTCGAAGCATCACGGTGCCGTGGCCGTTCGCCATCTGGGGGATAGATTTAGTTGGACCTTTTCCTCTGGCTAGTGGACAGAGGAGGTTCTTCTTGGTCATCGTCGATTATTTCTCAAAGTGGCTGGAGGTTAATGTTGGGTATTGTATCCACAATGTACCTGATTTGAAGAAGCCCCTGGACAAGCTAAGGTCAATAGACTATGTATTTGATAAACTTTTTCAAGTTGTACTTGCAGTTTCTCCACGCTAAGTGCACACCAATGTCAGGGTGCAGTAGGTCAATATACACGGATCTGCACGACGTAATCCCTCGTTGAGCAGATCAGTGTGTTGGCCTATGTGTACTCTCTCTATTGGAGTGCACTTACTTTCAAGTACAGGGCCGCTCATATGCAAGAGAAGACAAGGAGCATGGAGGATCAAGGAGGAGCTCCTAGGTGGAAGACGAAAAATCGTCCAAGGCAAATTCGACGAGAATCACCAAGTGATTCTCGCCGAATCGGCGAGAATCACTTGGTGATTCTCGCCGAATCGACGAGAATCATCAATGATTCTCGCCGACTCCTTCTGGCCATCTCAATATGGTGCCAAGTAAGATTCGGCGAGAATCGCTTGTAATTCCCGCCGAACCAATGGTCATGCAGCCCATGAATACAAGTTGAATTCGTTGAGAATCGACAAGTAATTCGACGAGAATCACAATCGATTCTCGACGAATCGTCGAGAATCACTTGATGATTCTCGCCGATTCGTCGAGAATCGTCTGCGATTCTCGTCGATTTTTCCTTGGCATTTTCTCAGTTAATTTCCTGAACCGGATTCTGCCGCTGTTTAATATCTGGACCGGGACATGGGGGCTACCTCTGTGGGTCCCACAAACGGTCTTATTGGGGGTAGCTACAGTATAAATACATGGGTATTTTGAACAGTACCTACACAGAAAAATACGCGAGCTCACGAAAACCCTAAAATCGCGAAATCCTTCCGCCGCCTCCGTCGCCGCTCGCGCAAGTCCGTCGCCGCCACCGATAGATCTTCTTCCCTATCTCCGGCGACAGTAGCTTAGCAAGGCTTGAGTCTCACGAGTCTATCCAGAGATCCTTTGTCTCTCGATTTGTTGATCGGAAACACTTCCCATCCGAATCGATCGAGACGACCGATCCTCGTGTGACCGTTGGTTGACCGAGCTTGCTTCGCAACGAAGTTTGGATCTCCAAGTTCAGCAGCTGCTCTTCATCGTAGCCGCCGATCCCGAAGCTAGCCGCCGCTCGTTTGCCGCCGCCGGTTCCGGGGAAATCCTCTCCAAGAGAGACCAAGGTCGTAGACTCTTCATCGACTTCAAGAACACGTCGTCGAACAAAGAGGAACACCGGTGTCTCCAAGAGAAGTTTGTATCACGTGTACATTCTACTTTTATTTCATTGTAAAGGAACTTTAGTTCCGTGTTGTAAGGGTTGGGTGCAACCCGATTTGTGGGAGTGTTGACTCTCACGTGTGGAAGGGCTCCTTCCGTTAGTGAAGGGATTGGATTTCAATCCCGTTGGTGAAGTGACCGAGTCGTCCCTTGTTGGGGAGATAGGT
This sequence comes from Platanthera guangdongensis, assembly GCA_039583875.1. Taxonomy (NCBI): domain Eukaryota; kingdom Viridiplantae; phylum Streptophyta; class Magnoliopsida; order Asparagales; family Orchidaceae; genus Platanthera; species Platanthera guangdongensis. The sequence goes on along the minus strand of CM077162.1, from coordinate 131,654,727 downwards.
CGAAGGGGGAAAGTGGATGTACCCAAGTCGGGGAACCACTATAAATTTGCTGTGTTTTCTGTGTGCTGTGTTTGTTGTTTTTATTGTGCAGGTACATCTGTAAATTCCGCAAAAGAGCCACACGTCACCTATCCCCCCCCATAGGTGCACATAGCCGACACTAGGTGGACTTTCAGTTAAGGCCTTAGCCAAGGTCACCTCGCAAGTCATAAGGAACTTCATCTGGGGGAGATCATATGGAGACACGGGTTACCTCAAGCAACAGTGACATATAACAACCCCTTGTTTGCCAGTGAAGAATTCATCAGCTTCTGCGCCCAACTGGGGATAGACCTCAGATTTGCCTCTGTCCATCACCCCTGGGGCAACGGCCAGGTGGAAGCGGCAAACAAAATCATTGTGAACCTGCTCAAAAAGAAGGTGGAAAACATAAATGGAAATTGGGTGGAGCAGCTCCCCTCGGTCCTATGGGCTTTGCGAACGAACCCAAACATGGCCACCGGTGAGACTCGCTTTAGGCTGTCTCACGGGTGTGAGGCGGTCCGACTAGTGGAGTTCGAGGTTTGGTCCCCGCGGGTCACTGCCGCAGGCGACGGAGATGAGACTTGGAGATTGGAAAATGAATAAGGGCTATACCTCTCACTAGATATGGTGGAAGAACTGCGGGACGTGGTAGCTATCAGGCAAGAAGAGATCAAGAGGCAGATGGCCAAGTATTTTGATAAGCATGTCCGGTCAAGCAGTTTACAGAAGGAGATCTGGTGCAGAGAAAGGTTGATGCGGTAGGAAGGTTGGCTCCCGTGGGCACGCTCAACCTGAACTGGGAAGGACCGTACATAGGGAAGGAAGTCCTTGGAACAGGAGGTTACTATCTCCAGGACGTGGAAGGGAGGGCCTTAAGAAAAAACCTGGAGTAGTGATGACCTGAAACGCTTCTACCCATGAAATGGGAAGGATGTAATTATGTATCTCGAAATTAAACTTATTATACGGCATCATTTGACTTGATTTTCTCTGGACTATTGTGAAATTATTTATAATATGACGTAATTATGTGTTTTGTAATAGCCCGAGCTCGGCTCGGCGCTAGGTAGACCCGTTGCGCAGTCTCTCATCTAGCTGGCAGGTCCAAAGGCTCACCTGTGGGGGATAGGTTTAGTTTGAGAACTTCATCGACACCCCGAGCTCGGCTCGGCCCCAGGTAGACCCACTTCGCAGGATCTCATCTAGCTGGCAGGTCCGAAGGATCGCCTATGGGGGATAGGTTTGGTTTGAGAACTTCATCGGCACCTCGAGCTCGGCTCGGCCCCAGGTAGTCCCGCTGCGCAGTCTCTCATCTAGCTGGCAGGTCCGAAGGCTCACCTGTGGGGGATAGGTTTGGTTTGAGAACTTCATCGGCACCCCGATCTCGGCTCAGGCCCAGGTAGACCCGCTGCGTAGGCTCTCATCTAGCTGGCAGGTCCGAAAGCTCGCCTGTGGGGGATAGGTTTGGTTTGACAACTTCATCGGCACCCCGAGCTCGGCTCGGCCCCAGGTAAACCCGCTACGCAGGCTCTCATCTAGCTGACAGGTCCGAAGGCTCGCCTATGGGGGATAGGTTTGGTTTGAGAACTTCGTCGGCACCCCGAGCTCGGCTCGGCCCCAGGTAGACCGGCTGCGTAGGCTCTCATCTAGCAGGCAGGTCCGAAGGCTCTCCTGTGAGGGATAGGTTTGGTTTGACAACTTCATCGGCACCCCGTGCTTGGCTCGGCCCCAGGTAGACCCAATGCGCATGCTCTCATCTAGCTGGCAGGTCCGAAGGCTCGTCTGTAGGGGATATGTTTGGTTTGAGAACTTCATTGGCACCCTGAGCTCGGCTCGACCCCAGGTATACTCGCTGCGCAGGCTTTCATCTAGCTGGCAGGTCCGAAGGCTCGCCTGTGGGGGATAGGTTTGGTTTGAGAACTTCATCGGCACTCCGAGCTCGGCTCGGCCCCAGGTAGACCCACTGCGCAGGCTCTCATCTAGCTGGCAGGTCCGAAGGCTCGCCTATGGGGGATACGTTTGGTTTGAGAACTTCATCAGCACCCCGAGCTCGGCTCGGCCCCAGGTAGACCCACTGCGCAGGCTCTCATCTAGCTGGCAGGTCCGAAGGCTCGCCTGTGGGGGATTGGTTTGGTTTGAGAACTTCATCGGCACCCCGAGCTAGGCTCGGCCCCAGGTAGACCCGCTGCACAAGCTCTCATCTAGCTGGCAGGTCCGAAGGCTCTCCTGTGGGGGATAGGTTTGGCTTGAGAACTTCATCGGCACCACGAGATCGGCTCGGCGCCAGCTAGACCCGCTGCGCAGGCCCTCATCTAGCTGGCAGGTCCGAAGGCTTGCCTGTGGGGGATAGGTTTGGTTTGAGAACTTCATCGGCACCCCGAGCTCGGCTCGGCCCCAGGTAGACCCGCTGTGCAGGCTCTCATCTAGCTGGCAGGTCCGAAGGCTCGCCTGTGGAGGATAGGTTTAGTTTGGTAACTTCATTGGCATCCCGAGCTCGGCTTGGCCACAGGTAGACCCGCTGCGCAGGCTCTTGTTAGCCTGGCAGGCTCGAGAGCTCCCCTGGGGGATGGAAGTTTTTGATCCTAGGAGATACACCGACTCCGATGCTCTGAGCAAGGCAAGAAACGCACCACAAAATGAAAAGGAGGTCAAGCCAGGATAGGTCTCAGCCAGAGAAGGTCTCGGTTGGGGAGGTACCTGTCAAGGAGATCTCATCGAGGAAATTCTCGGCGGAAGACTCCTGGCAAGCTTTTCTTGGTCAGACAGCGAGAGGTGTTGGGCGAAAGCTTCGGACAGTTTGCGCAAGCTAAAGGGGGACGACCTTTTCTTAAAGGGCCCGCGAGCCATGTTCCCGACAGACGGTTTTCAGCAGAATGCGGGAATGAAATGTCCAAGCCCTGGGCTCTTTCAACAGGTTCCCGCCTATCCGTCACTAAGGGAGACTACCCTAGGGCGGCCAAGGGCCTCGGCAGAAGCATGCTTAAGAATCACTCGGCCACAATAATTGTATCAAGCGCATTTGTAATAAAAAGACATAGACAATACATACAAAACATTTATAATGTATTTTATATAGTTACAGATCTAGAGCGTTCTCGCCCAATACAACAAAAAGAAAAGAAAAGAAAAGGGGGGCACCTCAGGGAGACAAGCTGTACCCGTCAGAGCTCCCGCTTGAACTCCCGCTGGAGCTCTCGCCTGGGCTCTCCCCGGATGTCTCACCACCCGCGGCAGGGGATTTTGGGACATCAGATGGCGGGGAATCGGGCGCACCTGGGGGCCTTGGGACAGGCTCGAAGAGCCAGGGGACGAGCTGTTGAGCGGTAATTATCTTGCCCCTCCCATCCAAGCAACTGACATCCCGCAGCGTCTTCAGGGTCATCTTGACTGTGGATTGCGCGTTGCCATGGAGGAGCTTGTCGATGTTGTAGACAGAGTAGTAACGGCTCTTCAACCTTTCGTCCAGTGGAGGGGGTGCATTCTCCTCCAGGCGCAGGATCTGGTCCCTCAACAGGACGTTCTCGTATTGCGCCTGGGCCAGCTCTGCACGAAGCACCATGGCTTGAGCGGAATCCTGTATAATGAGAGATTAGCATGAAAGGAAAAGAATGAAGTTAAAATCTGTAGTGGCGAGAGCGAGTGCCGTGAAAGGTCTCGCTTACCTCTTCCGCCCGGCGCGAAGACAGCTGTTGCTTGGCGTCTGCTAGCTCCTTCTTCAAGGTAGCTGCCTCAGCCACCGCGCCCTCCTTGGCCTTGAACATATCCTACAAGTTAAGGTCGATGGTGATGCTCCGACGAGCACACATATGCGCAAGATCCATCCAGCGTATCAAGGCCCGGGTGCAGTCATAGGCCAGGAGCCTGGTGGTCATCTTGTCATAAATGCTGGCGTTCTCCCGGCTGTAGAGGCAGTAGCCCAAGGCGAAGGCCTCACTGGTGACCTCATCTTGCTCCGCCAAGCTAGGCAGACGAGACGAGATTGAGACCATGTTGATGTCAGGGTCCCACTGAAGCAGCGGCTTGTTTTACGGGTACAGACACTTCATATCGAGACTGAAATTACGGTGACCCCGCGACACCTCTCCAGTCGGAGACTGAGCGGAGGTCTCGGCGGCGGCTCCCTCGTCATCTACTATGCCGCGAGCCAAAGGGTTCTCTGCAGGTGCCTCGGCAGCACCCCTAACGACAGCAATCTCGCTGGTGACCTGCAAATCTCCTCAAAGGAGCGGCCAGCAGCGGGAGGTTGGGAGGACGGCACCGCAATGGCTTTACCGTTCTCGGCAGTAGTCATTTTGGGACTCTTGAGCGGTGGGGGTAGAGGGGCGCCATGCTTTCGCTTCCCGGCGCTGGTCGAAGGAGGCGGGGCCGGCTAGTCCCGGCAAGCTTGGGCCGCGGCTTTCTCGAGAGCCAATGGGTCTCTCATAGATTGGCTCCCGGCAGCGTGAGCCTCGTCAAAGGGTTGGTGCATGGGGATCTCGCGCTCTCCTGCGGAAGCGACAACACTCAGGTCCAATCTTAAAAAAGGGAAGAATAGCAAGACAATTTCGAGACCATACCTTCGCCCGGAGGCACGGGGAGGAGTGAATCGATGTCCCGCCGGAGGTATTGGACGTCGAAATCCTTGGTTCTGAAGCACTCAAGGAGGGAACTCTCGCGCAAGCCAAAGTAGGGTGGTTTATAAGCGGCGTCCTCATATTGAATGGGTGCGAGAGGCACATTCCCGAAATTGCCGGAAATGAAGACGAACCTCTCGCCCCAGTGGTGGTGCTTGTTGGCGAGACCGATGGTCTTGAGCAGCTGCCCTGAAAAGAAGACCACCACTCCCTTGGTGCGGAAAGTGAACAACTTCCGGAAGATAGGAAGGCTGAACTCGATGCTCACGGATCGCATATAGCAGATAAAGGGCACCAGAATCGCGACCGAGTTTGGTTTCAGTTGCGCGGGAACCACTCTGTAATACTGGAGGGCCTGGCGCATCTCGGGCCATAGCGGGAGGCGGAAGCCCACCTCAAAGTGCTCAAGGGGGATGGCGAGCTCCCCCTCCCCCACGCTGTTTACCTTATCGTGGTTGTCGGGGTTCCGCGATGTGAAGTCGGCGGGAACGTAGCGAGTTTGGGTCAGTTGGAACTCCTCCAGGGTCAAGCTGCAGGAGGGGAACAGATGCTTCTGGAAGGCTTCCGTGCAATTCGAACGTCCCTCGCTTCCGCCCGGCATCGTGTTTAAGAGGTTGTAGGCGAGGTCTTCAGAGGAGAAGCAAGAACAGCGAGAATAGCGAGAATAGCGAGAATAGTGAGAACAGCGAGAATGGGAGGAGGAGGCGGAAGCAGGAAGGAGCTTTTGGCAAACCGCGAGAGCGACAAGAGAAAAGAGAGGATTTGGATCGGAGAAATGAATATGGTAGGTGAACTTCTCCATTTATAGAAAACCGTGATCATCATGACTGTTTTAAAAAAGGCGGCGGGGGTTCAGCCGTCACGCCCTAAGTCGGCGGCGCTTCGTTTTCCCTCCAAACTTTGATAGTGACTGACTGACAGATGATTAGCGCAAGCATTATGAGATGACACGCGACAAGTAAAACAAACGGAAGCAGGGTTCCTCTCTCCGAGCGAGAACTGAATAGAAAGTAATAATAATAATAGCAATGTAATTACTCTCGCCAACCGAAAGCTGAATAAAAGGTAACAGCAATAATAGCAGTCATTAGCTACAGACGGATGAGAATAAATATGGGTACATTGGGAAGGGGAAGGCCGGGAGAAAGAAAGGAGAGGTCTCGCGAATCAATAGGGCTCCCACCACCATCGTCCTCGATCCCACTGCCTGGTCCTCGGTGGCGCTTGCGGGTTGAAGTAGGACTACAAGACGGTGCATCCTAGGTTGATACGGCGAGACAGGTCTCGGATCCGCGCGATGCACCTTTCGGGAGAGGACCCGGCGGTAGGCACGCCTGGCCGATCCGTCTCGCCGATGAAGTAGTCCCGCTCCAAAGCCTCCAGCCTCTTCTCCACTGACAGGCGGAACTCTCTCGCCGCGGAGTCATGGGCCCGCTCCCGCCGGATAAGCTTCGACAGTACAGCACCAACCTTCTTCCCCCGTCTTCTAGCGCTCCCGGCACTGGTCAAGATTTCCTCCATCTTGTCAGATGAAGGGAAGGGGGATCTCTCGCCGTCTTCCCCCTCTTTGTGTTCGTCTTCCTCATCTTCTTCTTCCTCTGCGTCAGCTCCCGACTGCAACAACGGATCCCCTGTCAAAAGAATTTCATAGTCATGGGAGAACTAAGTGATAATTGTGATAAACATACTGCATACCTGCAGTATGCCGAGAACCCCCGGTCGACGGCAGGTGAGTAGGCCCAGCCCCCCCCCCCGCCCCCCGCAGTTCCAAAGAGTAGATGGATCGGCTTCCCTTTTCCCGGGGGGAGGAATTTGCGAGTGGTGATCCCGGCTTGGCCGGAAGGGGGGGGGAGGTCTCCTCTCCCGCGGGATGGATGGCATCCTGTGGAGCTGCGGAAGATTCGGCAGCCATTCCTCCCGCCGGTAGGCAGGAATCAACCGCGGGGGCAGGCCGATTTGCGGCCCTTACTTCGTTCTCCCGGGTAGCGAGACCCGGCTGGGCGGAAGCTGGCACTGCGGGAAGACGATTCAGCGTTCTGAGATTTGAGTTAAGTGCGAGAATGAAAAGGTTACCTGAAGTTCTCGGGTCAGGCGGAGGAGCCACCTCCAAGACCCGTGGTTGGTCCTCAAGAGGACAAGATGAGGGATCCAAGGGTTCCCGCGGGGACCTGACGACGTCAGGAACTGTTTCCTGGGAGGAGTATCGCGTCAGCTACAAGTCCTCCCGCATAAGCAACTAGTAGTTTCAATGATCAGCGAGTTGGACATACCTTCTGCGGAGAGGTATCATCCGCGCGGCTTGGGGTCGGAGTAGGCGGGCTCCTGTTCTCGCGGGGCAGGTCCCGCTGGACCACCTTCACCTTCTTCTTCTTTTTCTTCTTTGGTTGAGAAGGCTCAGCGGCTGACGATTTTCTCGCCAGCCAGGAGGCAACCAAGGCGCAGTTAGCCTTGGCTCGCATCTGTGCCGCATCGATGCGGTCTTGAAGATCCTACGGAAGCGGTTTGACGGCGCGCTTGGGATGCATCACGAGAGGAGGCGAGAACTCAGATGAAGAATGACGATTCAAGGGCAGAATTATGGCCGTCTATTAGCAAATAATATAGCCACCGTACGGCCCACCAAAAGATTCCCTGACGTTGACACGTGCTCAGCGAATATTTATGGGTTGGATGTGCCTTTTCGAGCGCAAAGCTAGCTCAAAAAGAGCGGGGGTTGTGTACAACCCCATATTTGATGAGTCAGACCAGGAGGCACCAACGGTCACAATTAGGCTAGCAAGTGGAGTTCTCGCCCTAAAGAAGTTCTCACCCAAGTAGGCGGGAACGCTTGCGCTAGCGCCAAGCTCCTGTCTTAAAGGAGCTCTCGCCTACAAAGCGCCCCTCACTCGATGATCGTCGAGCCAAGATCGTCGACCACAGCCAGATCGTCGAACGGTGCTCTCTGACCAAGATCGTCGACCGCTGACAGATCGTCGAACGGAGCTCTCTAGCGAAATCATCGAACGAATCTAACGCGGGAACGCTTGCGCTAGCGCCATGCTCCTGTCTTAAAGGAGCTCTTGCTTATAAGCAGGCGAGACCCCTTGCACCGGGCTCTAGACAGAAGGCTCTCGGCTTAGAGCTCTCGCCGAGTGGGGCCCAGGGCCTTGGGTAAAATGACCTATTGCCCTCAGGTAAAATTACCCCTATACCCTCAGGATAAATAGTGGGATTTGGGTATCGGCAGATCAACCAAGGGTATTTCAGTAATCTCAGATCAGCAAAGGCTATAAATAGACCCATAAGGGCTTCTTAGAAGGCAAGCTTTCATAATCTTCCAACTTCCTGTTCTTTCTGAGGAGTTCCTAGCCCAGCTTTTGGCTTTGGACGGGAAGCTCTCAGTGATCTTCCAGGTGTGAGGTGGGACCTCCCTGCTGAGGTTTTGGGTCAGTCCAGGGGCCTTTGAATCTAGTCGAGGGTTGATGCTTGAGAGAAGTTGGTGTTGGCTGCACCCCTATGTTGAACTCCCGTTGAGGTCATTTTTGGCTTCAATAGGTAACCTGATGATCAAAAGTCGGGACCTCATATACCACTTCTTGGATCTTGAGGAAACCTTTGGAACCATAATAAAATATAAAATGAGGCTCAACCCCCTGAAATGCATTTTTGGAGCCAGTCGGGGAAAGTTCCTCGGGCATCTCCTTACCCCATCCGGAGTAGAGCCTAATCTTGATAAGGTGAAGGCAATTCTAGAGCTAGAATCTCCCAAGAATGCAAAGGAAGTTCAATGTCTCACCGATAGGATGGCCGGACTAAGCAGGTTCCTCTCCAGAGCCGGATAAAAATGCTCACCCTTCTTCCGGACATTGAGAGGGGGTAAGAAGCTCGAATGGACCCCGGAGTGCGAGGAGTCTTTTCAGGAGCTAAAGAAGCAGCACACCGGAGCACCTCTACTCTAGGGACCTAGGGAAGGGGAGGTCTTATTCTTATACCTAGGAGTGGGGACCGGGCCGTGAGTTCGGTTCTCGTACAAGAGGAAGGGAAAGAAGCAATTCCCAATCTATTATGTAAGCAGGGTCCTGAAGAAGGTGGAACTCGGATAACCAATCCTGAAAAGCTAGCATTTGCTCTCTTTGTATCGGCCAGGAAGCTTAGGCCGTATTTTCAGGCCCATTCGATTCAGGTGGTGATGGATCACTCCCTCCATCGCATCTTGGAGGGGGGAACACTCTGGAAGGTTGGCCAAATGGTCAATAAAGCTCAGTGAATTCGACCACACTTTTACTCCTCGGCTTGCCATCAAAGCACAAGTGATGGCCGAATTCCTAGCGGATTACGTGGTTGATATCCAAGAGGCCGAAGCACCCCCTCGAGCGGCTTGGAAGATGCTGGTAGATGGAGCGTCAGGAAAAAATTCCGTTGGAAGCTGAATGATCTTGAAAAGCACAAAGGGGACCAAAATTGACCTAGCTTTGAAGATCCACTTTACAATCATCAACAACCAAGCTGAATATGTGGTGATCATTGCAGGGCTCAGGTTGGCTCGGGAGTTGGGCATACAAGACATTAGTGTCTCCACAGACTCTATGGTGGTTGCAGGCCAGATCAGAGGGGATTTCGATGTGAGGGAACCCACCCTCCAGCTGTATTTAGGGAAGGTCAAAGACATCATCAGGCAGTTCCACAATTTTCGATTCAGCACATCCCGATGGATAAAACCACTCATGTGGACCAACTTGCCAAATATGGCCCTCGAGCCGGAGGAACGACGACGAAGCTTTTCAGGCCGTCCATATAAGAGGGGGAACTCATGGAGAAAAACCAGCAAGGGTCCTGGATGGATCCCTTCATCACTTTCTTGACGTCGGGACAACTTTCTGAGGGTGATCTTGATAAGAAGCGGGTGAGGTACAAATCAACATACTACCTGTTGAAAGATGGGGCATTACACCGCAAGATGATGTCGGGTCTGCTGGTTCGATGTTATTTGAGGAGGAGGTTTCGAGGGTCCTGGAAGAGATCCATTCAGTGGAATGTGGGAGTCACTCAGGGAGCTGGACTTTAGAGGGGTGATTGTTGAGGCAGGGGTACTGCTGGCCTACCCTCAGGAAAGATGCAGAAGAGTTCACAAAAAGATGTCAAAAGTGTCAGGAGTTTGCGCCCCTCCAACTCCTTCCCGCACAAAGGCTAGTGGTCAGAGGAAGTTTCTTTTGGTCATGATAGATTACTTTTCAAAATGGCTGGAGGTGAAGGTGTTGGACAAGGTGACATCACAGGTGGTCAAAAATTTCGTATGAGGAGAGATCATCTGCTGACATGACCCACTTGCCATCGTAACTGATAACAAACCACAATTTGCTAGTAGAGAATTCATGGACTTCTGCATCCAACAGGGCATTAACCTCTGTTTTGCCTCGGTTCATCATACACAGAGCAATGGATAGCTAGAGGCAGCAAACAAGATCATCTTTAATCTTTTAAAGAAGAGGGTGGAGAACCTGAGGGGGAGCTGGGTGGAACAGCTCTCTTAAGTTCTCCAGGCCTTGAGGACCACACCAAACACCATAACGGGAGATACCCCATTTAAGCTCTCTAATGTCTCAGAGGATGTCATAATAATAGAGCTTAAGGTCATATCACCAAGAGTAGTCGTTGCAAGGGAGGGAGACGAAGGATAGATGGCAGAGAACGTGGAAAAGCAAAAACACTCTCTTGATCTCGTGGAAGAGCTCATGGATTTGGCAATGATCCGACAGGAGGAGGTCAAGCGCCAGATGTCGAGGTACTTTGATAAGTATATAAGGATCAAGCAGTTCCAGACGAGTGATTTTGTTCTCAAAAAGGTGGATGCAGCGGGCAGAGGAGCCTCAGTAGCAAAGCTCAATCCAAATTGGGAAGGTCCTTTCGTAGTAAAGGAGGTCTTGAAATCGGGAGGGTACCACCTCCAAGATGTGGACGGGGTATCCCTTGATCGCTCCCAAAGCGGCGATGACTTAAAGAGAATTTATCCATAACGTTCTTCGTTCATTACATTTTTTTATCGTCCAATACTTATAATTTTGATGTGGCCTTCTGATATGATGAAATCGCAGGTGTTTGTTTTCATGGCATTAAAGGTGAAATGGAAGCAAGAAGACCGCAAGCAGATCCGCTAACCAGGCTCTCATCTAGCTGGCAGGACTGTAGGCTCTGTTGGATCCCTAGTTGATTTGGGCTAGGTTCACTAGCTTAGGATGTGACCCATCATGTATAGCCAGGGTCATGTTTGTTTCCTAGAGTCTAGGTCAAGTACTTAGGTTCAACTTCAGATGAACTAGCTATCAACAAGACCATCAGAGACTCCAGACTTAGAAGAATTCAAGACTAAGTAAAGTGAGTTCGACGTTCGTCGAACTCAGGTCGACGAAAGGTGTTCTGCGCTCGACGATCTTGAGATAATTATTAGTGCTGAGCTCGACGATCTTAGTTCTCTATTCGACGAAGACTGAGTTACTTCAACTGACTAAAGTCAGGGTAACGCCAGATTTTTTCTAAGTCTAGCTTCAAGCTTTGGTCGACGAACTAGATTCTGAGCTCGACGAACTTGGACCTCAAGTTCACAGCTTCTTCGGTCGACGAATGATGATTCTCAGCTTGACGAATGAAGATTGTCAGTTCGACAAAGATGATTGCAGAATTGACAAATTTCCCTGGAAGACTATTTTTATTGTCTGGTCGATGAACTCTCTCAAGCTCAGCTCGACAAACTTAAGCTCAGCTCGATGAACTCAAACTCAGCACGACGAATTTTGTTCTTCGTTCGACGATTCTAGACTAGGTCTTCTCCAGTTTACAGTCCCGTTTCTTGTCGATGATTCTGGAGTAATCAATGCTCAATCTTCACGGAATGTTACCGTTGGAATGCGCATTGATCATGGATTATTACATGCCGTTTTTCCATGGGACAGTTATGGAAATCATTGATTGCCGCCTCCTTCCAAGGCTGACTGCAATTACTACTCAATATTCAATTTTCGAATGTTCCTCAGTCAGCAAAGAGAGACACACAAAAGAAAAGGATTAATCAGTAAGAAAAAGTACAATCAGCAATACCAGACACACAGACAGATTGCACAGAACAACAATCTTATAACAATCAAAAGTTGTTCTCTACAATCAGCCCAGGCTAGAGAACATCTTCAAGAATAAGAAGAACAATCAATTACTATCAAGAGACTTCTTCCTTCAATTCTACAGGACAACTTCAAAAGGACAACAAAACTCTATCTGTCAAAGAAGTTCCTGAAGCAATCTCTGGTCCAGGCACTCAAGCTTTCAAGACTTGTCACACTGTAGCAGTGCTCCAGTTTTCCTGATCTCAGGGGGAGCAAAATCTGCTAACATCAATCCACAGTCTTCTCAGTTGTTTTTGAGAAAGAGAAGACACCATCACCTCTTTTCCAACTCCTGTACAGGGTTTTAATTCCCTTCAAAATTATTCCTGGTTACAAGTCTCTTTCCAAAAGACATGAGGTTTTGGTTTTTGAGCACCTGAACAAAAGCTCATTGGTGTCAGACACCTGATCAAAAACCTGAGTGTATTCCTACCAGGGTGGTAGAAGAGTGGATGTACCCAGGTTGGGGAACCACTATAAAATTTTTTGTGTCGTCTGGTTGCCCTTTTTCTTTTATTTTGGCTATGTTGCTCTATGATCATATAGGTTGCTGTGCTTATTAATTTTAGTTACTGACCTGTTGACTTAGGAATACAACAAAAGTTGTAAAGTTTTGTAAAAGAGCACAATACTCTATTAACCCCCTCTAGAGTATTTCAGATCTAACCTTCACTTTCAGGCTCGCTCGGTGGTTGGAGATGTTTTGGAGAGGAGACCCCGAGCAGACCTGCTGATAAGGCTCTCATCTAGCCGGCAGGACTGTAGGCTCACTCGGTGGTTGGAGATGTTTTGGAGGGGAGACCCCGAGCAGACCCGTTGTCTAGGCTCTCGTCTAGCTGGCAGGAAAATAGGGCTACTCGGTGGTTGGAGATGTTTTGGAGAGGAGAACCCGAGCAGACCTGCTGAACAGGCTCCATCTAGCTGTCAGGTCTATAGGCTCACTCGGTGGTTGGAGATGTTTTGGAGAGGAGACCCCGAGCATACCCACTGACCAGGCTCTCCTCTATCTTGCAGGACTGTAGGCTCACTCGGTGGTTGGAGATGTTTTGGAGAGGTGACCCCGAGCAGACCAGTTGACCAAGCTCTCATCTATCTGGCAGGGCTATAGGATAACTCGGTGGTTGGAGATGTTTTGAAGAGGAGACCCCGAGCAGACCCGCTGACTAGTCTCTCATCTAAGTGGAAGGGCTATAGGCTCACTCGGTGGTTAGAGATGTTTTGGAGAGGAGACGCCGAGCAGACCCACTGACCAGGCTCTCATCTAGGTTGTAGGGTTGTAGGCTCACTCAGTGGTTGGAGATGTTTTGGAGAGGAGACCCCGAGCAGACCCGCTTACCAGACTCTCATCTAGCTGGCAGGCCTGTAGGCTCACTCGGTGGTTGGATATGTTTTGGAGAGGAGACCCCGAGCAAACCCGCTGACCAGGCTCTTATCTGGCTGGTAGGGCTGTAGGCACACTCGGTGGTCGGAGATGTTTTGGAGAGGAGAACCCGAGCAGACCCGCTAACTAGGCTCTCATCTAACTAGCAGGGTTGTAGGCTCACTCGGTGGTTGGAGATGTTTTGGAGAGGAGACCCCGAGCATACCTGCTGACCAGGCTCTCATATAGTTCGCAGGATTGTAGGCTTACTCGGTGGCTGGAGATATTTTAGAGAAGAGACCCCGAGTAGACCCGCTGACCAGACTCTTACCTAGCTGGCAGGGCTGTAGGCTCACTCAGAGGTAAGTCAAGTAGTAAGAGCTCACGAAGAAAGGTGTATATACTTATCTGGAAATGGATGGAAGATCCCTTTGAGAGAGAAGGCTGGAGGCAGTCCAAGTGAGGATGAGCACTTCAGACTGGCACTCGGCGAGGGTGATCTCACCCACAGCGAGCGAGTGCTCTCTATCAAAGGTATGGGTCTCGCATGAGAAAGGGGACTTATCCTAAAGAACGGTTTGATCTCTAAAGTAAACCCGCGCTGGGTTCATCTCGCAGCGAGACGAGGCTAAAAGGATAAGATGTCTCGCACTCGACAAGGGCAAGGAGAAGTTTAATGGCTTGTGTCCTAAACTCATTTTTGAGCTAGTTGGCAGTAGATAAAATGAAATAAAATTGAATAGAACAAAAGAAATAGAGCAGGGAGTTATCCATTGAAACAAAATAGTCCGTGGGCGAGATGTGACAGAAATTTTATATCCGTTACAAAAAAAGGGGGTTGGAGACTCTCCCATGAACATGCATTTCAGTGTTCCGAAAATAAATCTACATGTGCAAGAGATAAAAAGGAGGGAGAAGTCCCAAGACCCTGACACTCTTTCACTCCTCATCACTGGAGGTGGAGCTGTCATCCGTCTCGCCATACAATTGCGGGACTAGGTCAGGGACAGTGACGGTGTCGACATCATCTCTGACGTCCCCTAATTCCTTCATCATCTTTAGGACGAGCTCGGCAGTCTTGATGTTGGTATCTCAGCACATAGTGTCTACCTCTTCCAGAGTTTAATGAGTGGGCGGATCTGGGCTGGGGTGAGGCAGGGAGCTATCCAGAAGGTGGGTATTCTCGGCCTTCAGCCTCATATTCTCCTCCTCCAAGGCCGCCATGCTCGAACGCATTCGATCAGCCTTCTCGGCATCCTGCCAGAAGGATATTAGTAAACAAAAATTCATACAAGGGAAACTAGCGAGTTAAACTGGGGAATAGCAGTAAAAGGCTTACCACGCGGCCCTGGCTTCGGGCAAGAGGGCTCTCGGCAACCGCCAGCCTTTTTTCAAGGTCATTTGACTTCTCGCGCTCCGCGGCAAGGCTGGTCTCGGCCTCCTTTCACTTCTTGTTATTGAAGATGATACGACACGAGATCCGATGCGAGAGCTCCATGGAGCGAAACTAGGCGTGGACAGTCTTCAAAAGGAGGTCACGCGACGGCTTGTTATCCGTGGATTTAGTCCCAAGGCCACCGTATAGCCGATACCCAAGGAAGAAGGCATGACTGGTGGGCGGGACTTCCTCCTTCCAGGAGGGAAGTAGAGTAGACACCGACACACGGTTGACATCCTTCTCCCACAAAAGTACAGACTCGCTGGCGGCATCATCCGTCATGGGCCCCATATTATAGTTCAGATGAGAGGAGTGGGCCACGCGGCTGGAGGAGCCAACCTCGCGAGGGGAAATCTCGGCGGGCTGGACAGAGGTGGTGGCGATGTGGTCAGGTGGGGCAGTCACGTGGGTAGGCAAGACGGCTTGATGGCGAGGTGATGGGGATCTTTCCACAGAAATGGGGGACAGAGACCCCGACATTTCTTTCCTTTCCTTGGGCGCAGCCTCTTTCTAGTCTTTTGGCCGCAACACCGCATTCTTCACTTTCTTTTTAGGACTGTGCCGAGGAGCGGAACATCGTCCCCAGCCCTTTTATTTGGGGCGGGATCCAGCATTTTCTTTGCCGCCTCTACCGCCATGGTAGCAAGGGGGAGACCCTTGTTGCTCAGATTAGGGGGATGGATGGGTGTGGTCCTCTCTCCTGCGAAAGAAGATTGGCAGAATGAAATAAGACGGTAAGGTTAGCATAATGCTAAGACGGTGCGAGTATACCTTCAACTAGGAGGACAGGAGGAAGCAAATCGAGATCTCGCCGAACGTAATTGACCTCGAAGTGTTTCCTTACAAAGATGTCGCAGAGAGCCTTCTCGGCTCCTCCAACCATGGGCGTCTCATAATGAACCTCGGCGGGCAACACCGGTGTGAGTGGGACGCCTCCAAGGTTCCCGAGAATGAAGACAAACCGAGTGAGCCAGTCGTAGTTCTTGTTTGGTGTCTTGCACACCTTGAGGCCCTGGCCGGTAAAATAGGAGACGTCATCATCTTTAGCATGGTAGATGAACAACTTGCGGAAGACGGTCAGACTGAATTCGATGCGCTCTCGACGTAGGTAGCTGGCGAAGGTGACCAGCATCGTGATTGAATTTGGGTTGAACTGTGCGGGAACAACTCAAAAATATTTGAAAGCCTGTTTTACCTCTGGCCCGAGAGGGAGTCTTAGCCCCGCCTCGAAGTGCGAGACGAGGAAGGCTAGCCTGCTAGGATAGAAGGTGCTAATAGATTCGCCGACCATGGGTGGGTGAGACAGATACCCATCAGCCAGGAACTCACTGATGAAACAGTTGTAATCCTCGTCTAAGATTCTGCCTGGAGGGATGTCGTGGTCGACAAATCACCTCCTGCAGCAACTGAGGCCCTAGACTTCTTCCGCTTTTTTCTTCCACATGGCTAGCGAGACGACAGAAATAGAAAGGAGTAGAAAAGAGTCGGGGGGAAGTGAGAAGCGGGAAGTGTTAAGCGAGGAGGAGTAGGCGAGATCTCCGGATCTCAGAACTAGCGGAGAGCAACAGTACAAGCGTAAAAGCATCTGGATCCATATTGTGGCGGAGTATTTATAGCAGATGGTGAGAGGAGAGAAAGGGAGCGTGAAAGTGAAAAAGCAGAAGCTGAAGGGGCAACACGACGATTCATCATCTCACTCACTCTCTCTCTCTCTCTCTCTCTCTCTCTCTCTCTCACTGTCTCTCTCTCCTGAACCCAAGGCGCGGAAACACCGCAGCGACCTTTCCAATGAGGCAAGAAATAAAAATAAAAATAAAAGAGCAGATTAATTAACAAAGCCATAATGAAAACCCAGCATGACAGAGGTTGACAAAAATATCATAATAAATTATCATTATGAATTATTTTGTCCCGCACGGGGCGGGCATCTCATCCAGGGGATCTGAAGAACAAATTAATAAATAAAAACGGCGGTGACCGATTAATGAACATAGCGGAGTCACCGATGAGATGCTTAAACGGGCGATACGGTGCCATGGTTGCTTAATTCTTGTGCCACTTCCAGCAGCCACCCCGAGATCTCGCGCAGGGAGGACATCCAAGAAGATGAAAGGAGCAGAGGATGTCTAGACCGCGGCTCGCGAGACGGCGATGTTGGTCAGTCTCGCTTATGATGGCCTGGGGGTCTGTCCCATCTGTTTCAGTATCGGCATTGACCTCGTCAGAGATGCAAGCGCGCTCAATTTCCAGTCAGTCAATGCGTCGATCGGTTTCTTGCTTCACCAGTTCCATCCCACGGATGAAATTTGTATATTTGCAAAACATTCTGGCTATAATGCCCAGAAAATCGTTATCGAGCTGGTCGCATCCAAAAGTAATTTTGGTGCCTGTATAGGTGTACACGGCCTAGGACACGGGCTTGTCCAAGGCCGTGTCTGGAGTGGTGTTTTGGCCATCTGCATCCCGAGAAGGACACGGCAAGAAACACGGCTGAATGACACGGGCGTGTCATTAGACACAGGCGTGTGCCTGCCCATGTCAGTACCCGTGTTCCCTAGAGTCGTGACGATTGGCGTGACGATTATTCGTGACACGCCTCCGGTCACGGGCGTGTCCAAGACCCGATACGGGCGTGTCAGGTTGAGACACGGGTGTGTCTTGCCCGTGTGGTTTTTCTGCATTCGACGATCGTGTCAGGATCGAGGCACACGGCCTGGGACACGGCCGTGTACGAGGCCGTGTTCGGCCCAGGTTTGAGGATTTCTATGCAGATCTGAGCCGTTCATTTTCTTTAATTAAGATCTGACGGCCCAAGCGTGTTCCTGCTCTGTTAAGGCCGGGAATGGGGGTTTAACTCCTCATTTCTCCCTTAAGCATTCTCTTTCCAAGGAGTTAGAGCAAGGAGGAAGAAGGAGGAGGATTCCGGCCGCCGGCGGGGCATCAGAGCACCATTTAGAGAACCGAGAGCAGATCCGTGGAGGATATCCCGTTGCGAAGACTTTTGTCTGTGTAATTTTTCCATGGCGCAAAAGCGTACTACAAGGGTAACGATTATCTTCTTGAGCATGTGAAGCTCTCTTCCTTTTTGCATAGGGAAACCGGCTCTCGCGAGTGTGAGGCGAGTGTGCGGTGTTCCTTGGGGTTGACGGGAATAGTCCCCCTTGTGTTACATATAGAGTCCAGAATCGAAGTACGGGCATAGGCATTGTGTGTGAAGCCTACCCGGACATGTTGGTCTCAATCGGTGATGTTGCATTTATTATGATTTGTCGGAGAAGACTCCGTGCTTTGGGTTTTAGGGTTTCTATGTGGTAGATTGCAGCAGGGATCCTTGGGGATTAACTCCAAGGCGCACCTAGAAAACTGTGCGAAATCGTTGTTCTGCTAACTTGGCGGTCTGGGAACCGGCCTTGAACATAACTGAGTTATGTGATTGTTTGGAAATGGTAGGATCCGAGAGAAGCTTTGTCTCGTATGTACGTCTTAAGGTGTACTACGCGTTGTGAGCAACGGGCAAGTGGAATCAGACCTGGGCTATGTGGTTCGGTGCGAGAGACCCAAAAAGTGGATTGGCCGTTGGCATAGTTGGGAGCCTTAAACAGTGGTCAGAAAGGATAAAATGCTCACATTGTTGCCATCCCGGGGGTGGTGGTGAAGACGCTGAAGTGTCAGGATTCACCGATAATGTGCCCTGAGTGCACGGGGTGTTTGGCCGTGCGAGCCTACACCTGTGGCTAGCATTTGTGCACTATATTATTTTAGCTGGGCTAATGAATTGCAGGGAAGGAGTACCGCCATCCCGAGTTAGGGGCGGGGTCGTTATAATTTGGTCGGCTTTTGGCTGACCGTTGCTTTGTTCGCCACCGTACGGTGGAATGTTGCTTGCAGGTGCTGCGGAGCCGAGTGCCAAATAGCGATATGGAGCCCATGTTGTTGTGTTGGCCATAGAAGGCCAAAGCGAATAGTTGTACGTTTTTGTATGTCATGTGTTGCTGGCCTGCGAGCCGATGTATGGAAAACATTATTTAATTAAGTGAACCTCTGTAAGTCCATAAGGCCGTGTACCTTTTTGTGTATTTGTTTTAATTCCAGTTGTAATGGCGTTGGACATTCATGATTATTGGATACAAGTTTAGGTTCTTTCAACTGTTTAAAAGCTTCCTCTAGAATGGTCTGTGTTAGGACAAGTAGTATTAATTGGATAGTTTGGTTATTCATACGTAACCCTTCCGACTGTCCGTGGTATATGGTGTCGGGTTCCAGCTGGACCTTCTACTATATGCCATACGCCGGATGAGGGTGTTACAATTTGGTATCAGACTTCTGGTTACGGTCCGGCTTAAATGAATTTGTGGGCGAATTCTTTTAAGGGGTGGTGAGCACATGTGTGCGTCATCGTTATAACATCAGAAAGAACCCATGAATGTCCACTTAGGAATGAAAAATACACTTATTTTATGGAACCTGAGTGTTCTAATGATTGCTTTTAGCAATTTGTGTGTCATCTAATCAAGTTTCTTTGCTATTATAAGCAGCTAGGAGCGGTGCTGGTATTTCGGAGCGTCCACAATCAGCGGAAAGTAGTGCATCGAGGGATGTGCCTACAACACCTCCTTCAGCAGAAACCATTAGGTTAGTGGCTGAAGCAGTGTTTGCCATGATAAATGCCCAACCTCCAGGGCAAATGCATCACACACCTCCTGTGAATGAGCAAGAACCGGTTAGGGCGGTAGAGCCGAAAGTGGTGGAGCGCTTGGTGGTGGATCAGGTAGAGCCGAGGAGGGCTACAGAGAGACGGCTCAAGCATGTAATGGGCTTTAATCCTCCGAGGTTCGATTGGGTTGGAACGCCAGCTCAAGCTGAGGATTGTCTCTCTACGATAAAGAGGGTCTTGACGGCCACGTTAACGGAAGAATGGCAGAAGACCACCATAGCGACCTTCCTTTTGGATGGTGAGGTGAGGCTATGGTGGAATGAGTTGGAGTTTCATCTCTTAGGGAAGGAAGCTTGCTGATGTGCCTATGGAGGAATTCTCAAGATTGTTTTTTTCCAGATATATACCCTCTTCTCAGAAGCTTAAGATGGAAAATCAGTATCTTGGGTTGAATCAGGGAGCCAGAAGCATGGACGAGTATCTCCACGAGTTTACACGGTTGGGTCGGTATGTTGGTGCTATGTTTACGGTAGAAGAGAGGAAGAACAACCGATTTTATGAGGGTCTACGCGGTGACCTACAGTTACTCCGTGTTGGGCCTAAGCCGCAGAGCTTCCTAGCCTTGGTCAATTCGGCCCGGTCATTGGAAAAGGTTGTGAAGAAAGTCCAAGAGAAGAAGGACCTAGGGGAAAAGAAGGCAGAGTTCAAAGTGCCAAATGCAAAGTCAGGATTCCGCAGATGGAGCAAGAAGCAGAAGACTTCGAGCTCAGCCCCTTCGTTTAGTGTGTCGGGGGCAACCACAAGTCGAGTTCCAGGAACTTGCCACAACTGTGGGAAGGCGGGGCACTTTGCTCGTGAATGTTGGAGCAGACGTGCAAAGTCCGAGAGGAAGCCTGGAGTGACCTATGAAGAGAAAGGGAAGGTGGTGGAATCAACCGCATTCCATCATGCTCCAGCCCAGCCTAGAGTTTATAATCTTGGTCTGCAAGAGTCCATAAAACAAGCTGACGCGGTGACAGGCTTCGTTTTGATTTTCGATTGTCCGGCAAGAGCCCTGTTTGATACGGGAGCATCAAATTCCTTCTTGTCCAAAAGGTTCATATCGCACGTCGGGGTCCCTTCCTCGATGGCAAAAGATAGGTTGGATGTGTTGTTGCCCAATGAGTGCTCAATGCGAGCGGACAAGTTCTGTGTGATAAAGATTCAGATTGGGGACCAGGAGTTCGATTTGCGAGCGTTGGTTCTACCGTTAGTGGAGTTCGACATAATCTTTGGTATGGACTGGCTCTCAGAGTAGCGAGCTTACATCAATTGCAACCGAAAGGAGGTTAAGTTGGGATTGTATACTGAACGGGAGACTATGTTTGCGGGCATGAAGGGGTCGGGTAAAGTTTTGATGTCATCCCTTCAAGTGATTAAGGCGGTTCAGTCTGGTGCAGAGTTGTTTGTAACCTTAGTTCAAGCTTCAACGCCTAGGCCAAGTCTGGACAGTTCCCAGTTGTGTCTGAATATCCTGATGTGTTCCCAGATGATCTCGCAGGAGCCCCTCCTGAGAGGGAGATTGATTTTACCAATGAGCTGGTACCTGGTGCCAAACTGGTGTCACGCTCTCCGTATCGGATAGCGCCGCGAGATATGGCGGAGTTGAAGGTGCAACTACAGGAGTTGTTTGTGTAAGGGTATGTGCGTCCAAGTTCGTCGCCTTGGAGCTCAGCGGTTCTTTTCATTAAGAAGAAGGATGGGAGCTTGCGACTCTTTATTGACTATCGAGAGTTGGACAAGCTTACGGAGAAGAACAAATATTCGATCCCCAGGATTGACGATCTATTTGATCAATTGGTTGGGTCAACAGTATATTCGAAGTTAGATCTGAAGTCTGGTTACTACTAATTGAGGATAAGGGATAGAGACATCCCTAAGACAGCATTCAGCACAGGGTTTGGGCATTAGGACTTTACGGTCATGCCGTTTGGGCTGACCAATGTGCCATCCGTGTTTATGGATTTGATGAACATGATGTTCAGAGAATACCTGGATCATTTCATGATTGTATTTATCGATGATATCTAGGTATATTCGCAGTGTAAGGAGGACCATTACAAACATCTACACATGGTGTTGGAGACCTTGAAGAGGAATCAGTTGTATGCAAAGTTCTCTAAGTGTGAGTTCGGTTATCCTCAGTAGCATTCCATGGTCATGTTGTTAGTGGAGAAGGGATAACGGTGGATCCGACGAAGATAGCAGCGATACGGGAGTGGCCTGTATTGTCTTCAATGGCTGAAGTTTGGAGCTTTCTGGGGCTTGCCGGCTACTACAGGCGATTCGTAGAGAACTTCTCGCGGATAGCGTTACCCCTCACGACATTGACAATGGAAGACCAAAAGTTCGTGTGGTCACTGGAGTGTGAGCAGGCTTTTGAAGCATTGAAGAGGCGGTTGACCACAGCGCCTATTTTCCGTTCGCCAAGTGGAACCGAGGGGTTTGAAATTTACAGTGATGCTTTGGGCAGTAGTTTGGGCTGTGTTCTTCTATAGCATGGGAGCGTGATAGCCTATGGTTCACGACAGTTGATGGTTCACGAGAGGAATTATCCGGTCCATGACTTAGATTTAGCGGTCGTCATATTTGCTCTAAAACTGTGGAGGCACTATCTGTACGGGGTAAAGGTCGATATATACACCGACCATAAGAGCATGAAGTGCCTGCTAGATTAGAAGGATCTGAACATGAGACAGCGGAGGTGGATGGAGTTCTTGGGGGACTATACCTTCAAGATACATTATGTAAATGGGAAAGGAAACGTGGTGGAAGATGCGTTGAGCAGTAGGGTACCCGCGCAGGGCAGTTAGTTATCGGTACATGATGAGAGATTGGTCCGGGATTTGGAGGCATTAGAGATTTCCTGTGTCGATAAGCAGTCTAGTGCCGGGGCAATATTGTGTTGGACAGAGGTGCAGTATGACCTGGCTGATAGAGTCCGACGGGCTTTGATTCAGGATAGCAGCATGAAGCTGATCTTGGATGAATCTTTGGATGGGTCAAATTCCCAGTTTGCGGTTGAGGATGGACTGCTAAGGAAGGACGGTCTTCTATGCGTCCCTAGTGCAGATAATCTTCAGGAGGATTTGATGTACGAGGTTCATCATACCAAGTACTCAATTCACCCGGGTAGCACGAAGATGTATAAAGACATGAAGAAGTTATTCTGGTGGCCAGGACTTAAGAAGGATGTAGCACTTTATGTGGCCAAGTGCCAAACTTGTGCCTTGGTGAAAGTGGAGTGCCAGAAGCCCGGAGCCTTCCTAAAGTTCTCACCTATCCCAGAATGGAAATTCGACGACATTTCTATGGATTTTGTGCATGGTTTACCAAACTCGCAGAGGGGAAACGAGGCCATCTGGGTGGTCGTAGATAGGTTGATGAAAGTGTCGCATTTCATCCCGAATAGGAAGGAAGATCCAGTGGAAAAGTTAGGCAAACTTTATGGGGATAACATTGTACGGTTGCATGATGTGTCGCGCAGTATTGTTAGTGACCGAGATGGACGCTTCACGTCGAAGGACTGGAGGCTGGTGCATAAATTATTGGGAACTAAGCTGAGTTTCAGCATAGCTTTCCACCCACAGACGGATGGTCAGACCGAGAGGGTCAACAGGACAATGGAGGACATGCTTCGCATGTGCGTCCTAGATTTCGGAAAGTATTGGGAATTTCACTTGTACCTGGTGGAGTTTGCATATAACTGATGAATACGATTATGATAGGCTTTTTATTATCATAATTGTAATCATGTCTAATATTTCCTGCCCCTTTTTGTGTTGATTTCATGGTAATAGTAAAGAAATTGTCGTATCATAGATAGAAGAGCGCATTTAGAAGTCTTTGGCAGTCCTTGTAATAAACTAATTACTGAGACTTTCATTTTCTATTGCAGGTAATGCCAACCAATGGACCTAAAAGTCTCGGAGCAAATAGAGGAGTTCACGGAGTCTACATGGCTGATGACAAGATGAAAATTTGGTGCACACAGCCAGACACACGGCCGTATGCCTACCCGTGTCCTATGCACCTGGAGCTGAAGAATTTGGGCGCAGGTGATGGAACCTCACACGGGTATGGCGCACGCCTGTTTGCCTACCAGTGTCATATTTGAACACGATTGCCGACCAACCCGTGTCTGAGGAACACGGCCGAACACACGGCCGTGTCCATACTCGTGTCATCTAACACGGCCCACTACCAGACATGCCTGCTCGTGGGGAACCGCGTAGGAACCGTCCACACGGCCTGACACATGGCCGTGTTTGAACCCGTGTCCGACCTGTTTGCAATGGGACTATAAATTTCCTGTAGAAAAAATTGTTTAGGTCTTTTGGATCATTTCTGGATTGGAGAACTGTTGGAGGCCGAAGGGGAGCATCCAAGACAAGGAGTATTGAAGGGTATTTCATATGTATTTTTACTCATTAACCCATTTTTATCCTTCCTTTCTCTTGATGATTCATCTTCAATTTTCGTTGTAATTTTGCATGAACCTCTATTTGAACATTCTAGTAATCATGTATCACGTTGTTTATGTTAATTTTGTGGTATTTTATTTGTGTTCATGTTTGCAAACAAAGAGTTTAATCTTCATTATGATCTACTTTTTAGCTTTACATAATTTGCAATTGGCTAGATTGAGAAATTGGTTCTTTGCAATGATATTTGTATGTTCATATTGTGATGTTAATTCTCTTTGTAATTCAAACTCTATAATCGAGAGATATTTTGTTTGGAAAATTAGAACACGAGTAAAAGGATTCATGGTAATTTAGAAATAAAATTCATGAATTTATGTAGTATTAAAGATACTTTACGTAATGCGAACTTCAGTGTTGTAAATTGTTCGAGAGAAAATTTACTATCTTAGGTTTAGATTTGGAACTGCTCGAGAGAGAATTTTGATGAAAATTTAACCTTTACATTGCACAAATTTAACAGTGATTTCATGTCATGATCACTTAGAATTGAACTAATAAATGAATTCGTTCATGTAATTGTTTAAAAGCTTCATGTCTTTTATCGTTTTTACTTCTCCAATACTGAATCATCCAATTGGTCATAGTTAGGCTAATGTAGTTTAGATATCACTTTTATTTAGAGGTATGATAATAAAGGGAGGGTGAGTACGAGTAGTTGAAACAACCCTGTGAAATACGACACGAGATGTAGATTTCTCCTATATTATGATTGATAGGTGCACTTGCCTGAATGCTAACTAAATCTAGTTTAAGCCCATCTACATAGTTATATTAGAATGTAGAATGAAATCACATTGAGTTATTACTTGTTAGCAAGAAAAAATCATCAAGTTTTTGGCGCCGTTGCCGGGGAAGCGTTTTCAATATTTTGAAATCCTAATCTTTATTAATCTACCAATTTTCATTTATATAGTTGTAAATTAGTATTTGAATAATTATATTGCGTAATATTTTTTTTGTAGTCTGTTAGTCTATGTCCAGGGGCAGAAATTCTGGGCTAGTACCATTTCATCCTGACCCAGAACGAATTCTCCATAACACTAACCTAAGGGACGTGGGAATTAATACCACAGATATTTCAAACGGACTATCAGAAGAAGAGACAGTAAACCAAGGAGAGAATCATCTTGAAAACTTAGATACCATGGCCAACCAAAATGAGCAAACCATGTCTGACTTTGCTAGACCTAATATCCAAGGAACCGGGTCGAGCATCGTTAGACCACCGATAGCTACCAATAACTTTGAATTGAAGCCTAGTGTGATACAAATGGTTCAACAATATGTCCAGTATGATGGCTTGCAAGATGAGGATCCTAACACCCACTTGGCTGCATTCTTAGAGATATGTGACACATTTAAGATCAATGGTGTTTCCAACGATGCCATTCGATTGAGATTGTTTCCATTTTCACTAAGGCATAAGGCAAAGCAGTGGTTGAATTCACTACCTAGAGGGTCGATCACTACTTGGGACATGATGGTTGAGAAATTTCTGATGAAGTATTTTCCACCTGCGAAGACTGCGAAGTTAAGGAATGACATCACTACGTACATTCAATTGGAGTCTGAATCGTTGTACGACACATGGGAACGATTCAAGGAGTTGTTAAGGAGATGTCCCCATCATGCTCTACCTTCTTGGCTTCAGATTCAGACCTTCTTCAATGGTCTAAATCCGGCCACTAAACAAATGATTGATGCGGCTAGTGGAGGAACATTGAACAACAAGACACCTGAAGCGGCTCAGCAGTTGATAGAGGACATCGCAATGAACAATTACCAATGGACTACAGTAAGACAAAAGCCTAGCAAGCCCGCTGGAATTTATGAAGTAGATGTCGTCACCGCCTTAGATATTCAAGTGGAGAAGCTTCACCAAAAGATGGACAACCATGCCTTAGCATCACCTTCCATGGCACCTCAACAATGGGACCCTTCATGTAGTGGAATGCCTGGTTGTGAACCGCAAGTTCAAGAGCATGTTGACTATATGGGTAACTGAAAGATATGGTACCTAAACACCTAGAGGGGGGGGGGATGAATAGGTGACCTAATCCTTTTTAAACTTAAATGGCAGCAATCAGTTATATCACAGAATACTAACTATTTTATTACAGCTAACACACAGCATGCACAGCAACAATCACAGCACAGCACAGCATACACAATGGTTTATAGTGGTTCCCCAAGATATGGGTACATCCATTTTCCCCCTTCGCCTATCTAGCAGTGTACTAGATTCGGCCAAACTCCTCCACTGTCTCAGAACCCAAATTGGTTCTTATACCTCAGGCCCCAAGCCTTACAACTCAGCTTTATCCCAAAGCCTACACTCAGCCAAACAAGGCCTACACTCAGCCAACCTAGGCCTACACTCAGCCAACCAAGGCCTACACTCAGCCAACAAGGCCTACACTCAGAGATCTCAATCTCCTACACTCAGGCTCTCAAGCCCTACCCTTAGCCTTTATAAATATAGGCTTACAATTCACTCAGATCCAAAGGATCCTACAAGTTAAAAATGTATTACAGATATTAACTCTACAACTCAGAAATAAAAGAGGGGAGTTGAGAGTTTCTTGATGAGTTCTTGGAAGAACTCAGCTGGATTCAATCTGACTTAGCTTTCTTCAAAGCTTCTTGAGTAGAACTGAATAAGACTGAATCATCCTGTAGTAGTTCCTTTACCTCTGCCACTTAAGATCCAGAATAAATCTGAATCCTTCTTCTCAGCCTAGTTCCAGAGGCTGATTTCTTGGATGGAGCCCTCTCTCTCCAACTACTTAAATCTGCTCTTGGACTGCAAGATCTTCTTGTGTTGATACTCTGTGTACCACTTTGATAACTTGTTCTTCAACAATGTGATCCACTTGAACAACAATCTGAACCACTCTTGAACTTCTGTTTTTGTAAACTGTAGGTGCCTATTTATAGGCCTTCTTCATGGTAACCGGCTGGTCCGGTCCATAACTGACTTCTGATATCTCTGACAGGTGCTGTAGACCGGCTGGAACGGCAGCTGTCAAGTCATCCAGTCATTTCTTGAAAATCTTTAACTGTCTGAAAGTGTCGAGACTTTCTGTCTTTAAGTGTCCACACTTATAGTCCAAGTGTCGACACATGTTGTGTAAGTGTCGACACAAGTCTACAAGGTGTCGACACAACTCCTTGTATGTCTCGACACAGTTTCTTTTGCATGTGTTGACACTGAAATTGAGTGTCGACACAAGTACTTGTTCTTCTAGCTTTTGCTGAATTCTTCTAAGTATCGACACATTACCTTTGTGTCGACACAACTTCTTGTGTTGAATCTGTTAAGTGTCGACACTACTTCTTGGTGTCGACAAATAGTCTTCTATGTTGATACTTGCTGAGTGTCGACACAGCTCCTTGTGTCGACACACCTTCTTCTTGTTGAGACTTCAACTGAGTGTCGACACATTCCCTTAGTGTCGACACTGGTACTTAGAATAATTTTGTTGATCTTTCTGATCTTTGCTAAGTGTCGACACAGCTCCTTGTGTCGACACTTTCTTCAAGTGTAGATCTTTAGCTGAGTGTCGACACATTGTGCTGGGTGTCGACACTTACTTCATGTGTTGACTCTTCTGATTGTGTGTCGACACATTGTGCTGGGTGTCGACACATACTTCAAGTGCTGACTCATCTGTTGAGTGTCGACATATTGTTCTGAGTGTCGACACTTTAACTTAGTCTCTGCAGACTTTTGCTGAGTGTCGACACTGCTCCAAGTGTCGACACTTTCTGGTGTAGACACAGCTTCACTTGGTGTCGACACAGCTCCTTGTGTCGACACTTTCTGTCTGCACTTTTCTTCACTGAGTGTCGACACAGCTCCAAGTGTCGACACTTTCTGTCTGGTGTCGACTCTGCATCCCAGGTGTCGGTACAGTGACTCCAAGTGTCGACACTGCTTGTCTGGGTGTCGACACAAGCCTTCTAAAGTGTCGACACTTTCCCTCTGGGTGTCGACACATGGACTTAGAAACTTTTTGCTTCTGTCCAGTGATTACATAACCTGCACAAGTAAACTCAACATACATCAAATACATTATGATGTATATCATTGAGTTGGGTGAGGCTTCTTCAAATCAGGTACATTTAGCCAATGTACCCAACAATCTCCCCCTATTTGGAGAAGTCATAACCCTTAGTCAATGATATACATCATTTATAATTAAAAATTACAAAGTGATGTAAAGCAGGATAAAGTACAGCAGGGTTAACATAACATGTATAAATTACACATGTATACACATACATCAACACAGAATAATTAAGAAATAGACATATTCACAGAACAACCATGAAATATATTGATCATATATTGTTCTAACATTTGTCTTATACATTTTCAGTAGTTTACAAAAATGTTTTATATTTAAAAGATTACAAAATAATCTTCAAGTAAAATCTTAATCTATTTCTGATCCGGTTCCTTGATAACTATTCCCTTGCCAGCTTGAACTTGAGCTTTGACAGGGGCATCAATAGTTTCAGCATCAGCAGGCTTCTTGCCTTTTAGATCTTTATTTTTGAGTTCTTCTGCCTTGATCTTCTGCCTCTCAAAATAGTGATATGGCTTAGGAAAGTACTTGCTAGGCTCCACTGCAGTAGGAGGTAGCTTTCCCATCTTTGCCTTCCTTCTATACTGAACTATTGCTTCCTGCCTGATCTCATGTTTTCTCCATTCTGCTTCAGAAAACCATTTGTTCCTGTCATGAGTATTGTCCTTGGCAGCTTTCCAGGCAGTTAAAATTATATTCCTAGAGGTAGGGCTCCACTGTTCAAAGTCTGGCCTTTGTTCTGCTTGTTCCCTAAACCTCTTTTTGGACAACCTTGTCTCTTCTTCTTTCTGTAATGCCTCTTGCATGGCTTCAGATATAGGTTGAACAACCTTTTCAATATGGACATTGTCCTTGCCCCCAGATGGGCTGTACATGGTCTGTACCTCAGCATGAATCATTTCAAAGTCTGCAGGTGGATAAATGACCTGAGCTACTTCTGGTTGCTCACCTCAGAAAAAAGGAGGGTTAATGCCTGATTCAGCAATATCTTGGTCATCACACAGAGGAGGATATCCAAGTGTAGCCCGGATTGAATTTGATATCCATTTTACATGATCAGAACTTGCCTTGACTAACACTCTCTCCCCCTTTATGACTTCTCTAGCCATATGATCTCTGACATCTGTTAAAATTCAACAAACCGCAGACGCCCCCTTGGATACCCTGCTGAAAATTCAACAAACCGAAGGAGAATACGCCCACTTATATGTTGAAAGTTTTCCCGGATCGTGGAGTTAGCAGGGGTTATCTCAACAAAGCAGTAACAACCAGCAACACATGCAGCACAAGCTTCTTTATTGATCAAGAGCAAACTTCTTTACAAGGCGAGACATACATGGCGAGACATGCTTCACCACAACATAACACCGGGAGAGCAGAGACAGTTACAAAGACAAGAACAAAAAACAAGCCGCGCGGACTCAATCAACAAGCCGCCGACCTACTGCTGTGGAGTCCGCTCAGTCCGCCAGGTCGCCAGACCGCAACCCAAGCCGCACGGACTCACCCTTACTCCAATGCTTAGCTCTTCACCGCCAGTCTGCACGCCGCCAGACCGCACAAGCTGCGTCACCGAATGGAACAGTCCGCCTGAAGCAGGCGACTTCCTGAACCCCGAACCAAGTCGCCAAAGAGAAGACCGCCTGGTCGCTATCCGCGACCTGCTGTTTACCGCCTGTTGCTTAACCGCAGAGTCCGCACTGTCCCTGACCGCAATCAGAGCCAAGTCCTGGCTTTCCAGCGCTATCTGCACAACCTGCACAGCACAACCGGGTCAACTCTCTATCCGCGCGGACACAAAGTCCAGGCCGCAGCAACTTACGCGAGCTCAGATACTGTTCACTTACTTCGGTCTAGGTTTCGTTACATCCTGATGTGACATGAGTCCTATTTATAGGCACGACGATGAGTATGGTCACCGCCCTAGTCGATAGGATCACCGCCACATCCCGCAGCAAGAACTTATGTGTCCGCCAGCCCGCGGACACACATGCCAGTTCGCCGCCCTGTGCAGATAGCCAGTCCGCCCCAGCTTCTCCAAGGCCGGACTCCAATATCCAGCCCGCCTTGCCGCCAGAGACCAAGCCAGGACCACCACAGCCGGACTCCACAACAGCCGTGTCCGCCATTCTGCGGACAAGGCATCAGCCCGCAAAACCCGAGCCCGCAGCCTCGCCATCAAGACGCCTGCCGGACTCAGCGGACACCCGGCTTCCGTCCGCATATCCCAAGTCCATTGCCTAATCACCAAGGCATTGCCGGACTCAGCGGACACGCCGATCCAGTCAGCGTACACAGCGAACTCCAGTCCGCTTCCCTGAGTCCATAACCTCATCACAAGGCTCAACCGGACTCAGCGGACTCTGGCTCCAGTCCGCACGCTCTTGCACAAGCAATTCTCCAGTCCGCATTTCCCCAAGCTAGCAAACAAGGCAACTGCTCTTCTACTACGCTTGGCGGACTGAGAAACCAGCCCGCGCTCCACTGCGCGATCTCCCCGGACTGAGCCTCCTGGACTTGGTTCAGTTCCCACCAAGTCCAGCCCACTGGCCGCAAGGGCCAGTCCGCACTTACAGGCGGACACTGGATCTAGCCCGCCATACCGGGCGACCTCCAGTTCCTGTCCGCGCTGACAGGCGGTCTCCACGGCTTTCACTTACCGCTTCACTAGAGCAAGACCAAAGCATCTGCCAAACCGGTCTGCCGAGCTCCAGTCCTTCAGTCCGCTTCAAGACGGACTCCGCGGATAACATTCCTATCCGCCCGATTACTTCCTGGGAGTAAACCGCCTGCTGAGCATACACTGGCCTGTCAGACCGCCGCTGCTGTCCGCGCAGTCCGCGCGAACAGACCGCCCAGGCCGCCACAGAGCAAACCGCTTGCAACATCCCTGCCGACCTAGCAGTCCGCCAACCCTGTCCGCGTAGTCCGCGCGGATAGGTTTCCCAAGCCTTCCATTCACCCACTTTCACTTCACAGAATTCAACACTCCCCTTGAAGTGAGAAGTGGTGAATAACTCCAGCAGCTCCCGTAACCTTGCACCTGGTCCTTCCGATAGCATTTACGAAGAGATGTCCAAGACATAGTCCTCGCCCCGCATATCATGGACCATGAGGGAGCCCTCCAGCATCTCCCAAAAGGAGCCATGCTTCCCTCTGCCTTCTTTAGCTTCAACCTCCACTCATGCATCATAGGAGTATCACCAACTTCCTTGGACCCAGAAGCCCAAGCCTCGTTGCCTCTGAGAGAAGTCACCTCATCAGACTTGGTGTCAACCACCTCCTTGATTCTAGTGGGGTCTTCACAGCTAGAAGTACCTTGCTCGACCTGAGGGCTAACAAGGAAACACGGGACCAAGTCTGTCGTGTTCCCTTCACTATATCGAGCTGGTGGCTTACTGATCCTCTTCGATCTCCGAAGAACCTGATCATGGCTAACCACCTCCGCTGCTTTTGAACCAGCTCCATTCCCGGGCAAACCCGGAACAATGCTCCCTTTGCTCCCTGAACAAGACGCCTCCTTACTGGAACCAAAAGCATTTGGAGCAACGCTCCCCCTGCTACCTGAACCAGAAGACTCCCCTCTTGAACAAGAACAGCCTGGAACATCGCTCCCCTTGCTTCCTGAACCAGAAGCCTCCGCCTTCGAGCCAGAAGGTCCTGGAGCATCGCTCCCCCTTCTTCCCGACTCTGACGCCTTTGCCCCGGAGCTAGAACAACCTGGAGCACCTGGTGACTCAGGCAACTCCGCTTCCTTAGCAGCAGCCTCCTTCAGCCCACCATCTGATCTGCTTATCTCTAGCTCCACATAAGAGCTACCCCAATACGGCGTCAACTCATCAAAAACAATGTCTCTCGACACTATGAGTTTCTTCGTCGCAGGATCCATACACCTCCATCTTCTTCTCTGCTCATCATACCCAACAAAGACTAGCTTTGTTTTGAGAGCACCCGGAGTGTGTATATAGCAGGTAGATCCAAACACCCGAAGGTGCTTCACTGAGGGCTTCACTCCGAATATTAGCTCATAAGGAGTCTTCATTATGA
Source organism: Platanthera guangdongensis (assembly GCA_039583875.1). Classification (NCBI taxonomy): domain Eukaryota; kingdom Viridiplantae; phylum Streptophyta; class Magnoliopsida; order Asparagales; family Orchidaceae; genus Platanthera; species Platanthera guangdongensis. The sequence goes on along the minus strand of CM077162.1, from coordinate 131,622,841 downwards.
TCGGACTAAGAGGCATCCGGTTGATGACATGAGCAGCACAGGCTATTCCCTCCGCCCAAAGAGCCTTCGGAACGCCTTTACTCCGAAGCCAACACTTGCAGGTCTCCGTTAACCAACGGATCATCCGAGCTGCAATACTACCCTGTTGTGAAGTATGTCCACAAGAAAGCTCCATCCGGATCCCTTGCTTCCTGCAAAAGTGTGAGAACTCGGTTGAGTCAAACTCACCACCGAAACATGTCCTCAACACCTTGATCCTCCGGCCAAGCTGGCCTTCGACAAGCTTCTTGAACTCCACAAACAAGCGTACCATGTTGGACTTCTCCTTCATAAAGTATACCCAAGTATACCCAGAATAGTCATCAACCAATATCAGCATGAACCTGCTGCCTCCAAGACTGGCCGTGACGGTCGGTCCCACCAGAGCACAATGGACAACCGCCAATGGTGCATTACTCCTGGATTGTGCTTTGTCGACCATGAAGCGATAGGCTCCACTTTCCTGACATCCCGCACACCCCCGACCATCGCCATAGGATGACAATCTAGGCAAGCCTCTTACGAGTCTTCTTTCTGCCATTGCTTTCAGCTTGTCCATCCTACATGCCCCAGTCTTTCATGCCAGATAGCTGCACTATCACTGGCATCCAGCCGATCAGATCCAGAACTAGTTGAAGTCCCAACTACGTTCTTCTCCTTCCTCCCTACCTGAGCAACGTTCGCCGAGAGCAAGATAACCTTGCACTCCTTCCGAAGATGACCTTGCTGCTTGCATTTATAGCACCGTGGTCCTTCCTTCCTCTTCCTATCACGCCTAGGAGAAACACTCCTTTCTTCCTGATATGAAGTAGAGGGACCATCATCAGCAGCAACCTCCTTCACCTTCTTCCTGAACAACCCATCAAGGGAAGTCCAGACCTCCGCAGCTGACCGACATCCACTGATGTGGTCCAAGAGCTCCGATGAGATCACCTGCCTGAGAATAGACTCCGCTTTCGCATTTGCCTCCTTCCAAGCTCTCATCGCCTCAGCATTACCAGCAGTATCCTCTTGTCTTCCTGCTCCGCATACAACCTCCCAAAGGTCCTCGCCACGAAGAAAGCTCTTCATACAGGACTTCCACCGTTCACAGTTCGCCTCTGTAAGAAGATCAATACCAAGACAACTTGCATCCTCCACTGCCATGGTTCTACCACTGGTTTCCTCTTCAGAAGAGCAACTACTTCCATTGAGCACTGCTTGACCACTCCAACAACCTCCCTTCTGATACCATGTTAAAATTCAATAAACCGCAGACGCCCCCTTGGATACCCTGCTGAAAATTCAACAAACCGAAGGAGAATACGCCCACTTATATGTTGAAAGTTTTCCCGGATCGTGGAGTTAGCAGGGGTTATCTCAACAAAGCAGTAACAACCAGCAACACATGCAGCACAAGCTTCTTTATTGATCAAGAGCAAACTTCTTACAAGGCGAGACATACATGGCGAGACATGCTTCACCACAACCCAACACCGGGAGAGCAGAGACAGTTACAAAGACAAGAACAAAAAACAAGCCGCGCGGACTCAATCAACAAGCCGCCGACCTACTGCTGTGGAGTCCGCTCAGTCTGCCAGGTCGCCAGACCGCAACCCAAGCCGCGCGGACTCACCCTTACTCCAATGCTTAGATCTTCACCGCCGGTCTGCACACCGCCAGACCGCACAAGCTGCGTCACCGAATGGAACAGTCCGCCTGAAGCAGGCGACTTCCTGAACCCCGAACCAAGTCGCCAAAGAGAAGACCGCCTGGTCGCTATCCGCGACCTGCTGTTTACCGCCTGTTGCTTAACCGCAGAGTCTGCACTGTCCCTGACCGCAATCAGAGCCAAGTCCTGGCTTTCCAGCGCTATCCGCACAACCTGCACAGCACAACCGGGTCAACTCTCTATCCGCGCGGACACAAAGTCCAGGCCGCAGCAACTTACGCGAGCTCAGATACTGTTCACTTACTTCGGTCTAGGTTTCGTTACATCCTGATGTGACATGGCTCCTATTTATAGGCACGACGATGAGTATGGTCACCGCCCTAGTCGATAGGATCACCGCCACATCCCGCAGCAAGAACTTATGTGTCCGCCAGCCCGCGGAGACACATGCCAGTTCGCCGCCCTGTACAGATAGCCAGTCCGCCCCAGCTTCTCCAAGGCCGGACTCCAATATCCAGCCCGCCTTGCCGCCAGAGACCAAGCCAGGACCACCACAGCCGGACTCCACAACAGCCGTGTCCGCCATTCTGCGGACAAGGCATCAGCCCGCAAAACCCGAGCCCGCAGCCTCGCCATCAAGACGCCTGCCGGACTCAGCGAACACCCGGCTTCCGTCCGCATATCCCAAGTCCATTGCCTAATCACCAAGGCATTGCCGGACTCAGCGGACACGCCGATCCAGTCCGCGTACACAGCGAACTCCAGTCCGCTTCCCTGAGTCCATAACCTCATCACAAGGCTCAACCGGACTCAGCGGACTCTGGCTCCAGTCCGCACGCTCTTGCACAAGCAATTCTCCAGTCCGCATTTCCCCAAGCTAGCAAACAAGGCAACTGCACTTCTACTATGCTTGGCGGACTGAGAAACCAGCCCGCGCTCCACTGCGCGATCTCCCCGGACTGAGCCTCCTGGACTTGGTTCAGTTCCCACCAAGTCCAGCCCACTGGCCGCAAGGGCCAGTCCGCACTTACAGGCGGACACTGGATCTAGCCCGCCATACCGGGCGACCTCCAGTTCCTGTCCGCGCTGACAGGCGGTCTCCACGGCTTTCACTTGCCGCTTCACTAGAGCAAGACCAAAGCATCTGCCAAACCGGTCTGCCGAGCTCCAGTCCTTTAGTCCGCTTCAAGCCGGACTCCGCGGATAACATTCCTATCCGCCCGGGTACTTCCTGGGAGTAAACCGCCTGCTGAGCATACACTGGCCTGTCAGACCGCCGCTGCTGTCCGCGCAGTCCGCGCGAACAGACCGCCCAGGCCGCCACAGAGCAAACCGCCTGCAACATCCCTGCCGACCTAGCAGTCCGCCAACCCTGTCCGCGTAGTCCGCGCGGATAGGTTTCCCAAGCCTTCCATTCACCCACTTTCACTTCACAGAATTCAACAACATCATCCTTTTGAAATCTGATTTGACTATCCAAGTACCTGATCCCATCTTTAAAGTAAGGTTTTAGCTTTTGAAGTTGTTCAGATATGACCTTCTGGGAGGCTTGGATAGCAGTCTTTACAGCAGAAAGTTCTTCCTGGAATACTTTATCAAAATCAGCTTTAGCAGCAGCAGTAGATGTAGAAGGTTCAGCAGCCTTGTTCTTCAACTCAGTGACTATAGCATTATGGGAGGCAGTCAAATTGTCATTCATTCTTAATTGATTCTCAAGAACATAGCCTTGTTTCAATGCTATATCATCCATCTGTGCCTTGATCTTCTCTTGGTGTGTTGCCAAAAACACCACTGCATTTCCACCTTTGTGGAAGCATTCATTCATCTCTTTCTTGTTAAGGTTCATTTCAAACCTTATAGACTTTATATCTTGGGCTAGATCAAACTGCAAAGCTTTGTGCCCTTCATCTACATAAGCCTCTATAGCTTTTCTCTGTTCATCCAGTTTTATCTGCATTGCAATCATTAATGCACTATAATCAACAGTTGGAGCTTGTTGAACTATAGGCTGTGGGGCTATAGATTGCAGAGCTTTCTTATAACTCTGACTTCTCCTTTTAAAAACATACAGTTTCTTCTTCTTTGCCCTAGCACACTCCTCATCTTCAGAGGCAGAAGTGCTGGCTATGTTAACCCTATCCTTAGGGCTTTGAGGCTTCTCTTTCTGCACTTCAGGTACTTTCTCAGTTTCCTGCCTAAAAGGCTCTTCCAGATCTTGTACCTTCTCCCACTCAGCAACAACATTATCTCTTGTATCAGCATCCTTATCCATGTCAAAATCTTGTTGGTCTAGATTAAGGAATAAGTCTTCCATTGTATATTCTGGTGGGGAAGAAGCTGGAGAAGTTCTTGGTTCTTTAACCACAGGATCAGGAATAACTGGAACAGCAGATGTGTCTTCTAGAACAACATCTGGTTCTTGACTATACAGCTGAGTTTGCTGAGGAACATCAGACAAATCAGCATCTTTTATAAGATATTCTAAAGTATTTAGGTCAGTGAGTACCTCTTGTATGATGGTGGTGGTTTGCTCACTGTCTAGTGTAGATGGTTCTTCTACAACTGGAGGCTCCCCCTGGCTGTGATCCTTGTGGATGGGGCTAGCTTCAGGCAGCTCCCCTGGATCTCAGCAATCTCTTGAGCAGCAGGAGATTTCACTACAACCTCTTCCTCTTGATCATCAGGAGTGAAAACAACATGTTCTTCACTCCTTGAACTGCTGGAGGACTCTTGTGCCACTGGAACTATCATCCTTTTCTTTTTGGGAGGAGTGATTTTCTCAGTAATTGTCTTCTCTGGGGTTGGCATTTCCTTGGACAACACCCTGTCCCATCTTGAAAAGATCCTTTGATCCATCTTCCTCATGTGATTTATCTTACTTCCTGCAGCAGAACTCATTACCTATGGTATCACACCAGCTAGGTATAGACTGATGATTCTGCCCAGATTGGGCTTTTTCAAGCTCTCCTTAATCTTCTCATAAACCACTATTGACCAGTCTGTTTTCAGAGTGAATATGATCCTTGTCATGATTCCAAACATATAGGCAGACACTCTGTCATGCCCTCCAGGTTTACTGAGTAAGACCTTTCCCACAATCTCAGACATGAACTCTCCTTGATTATTCATGCCTTTCCTGTTAAAAACAGAACCTATCTTCATCTTTGGATCAAGTCCACACCAGGTTAGAGCTTCCCTGGTCTTAGATGCAGTAAGTTCTTCTTCATCTTGAGTTCTTGGCAATTGAAGAATCTTCCTCAGACTTTTTGGGGTTACCTTAACCTTTTTTCCATGAACTCTGGATTTGATTTTGTATCCAGATTCATCTACTGCAGCTCCATTAAGGAATTCAAGCACCTCCTTCTTCCATATCTTAGTTGGTTCTGAAACTAAGTACACTAACCCATAATCGGCGACAAGGGTTACTACGGCCTTGATTTCTGGATCATTATCGTCGAACGCGCCGCGCACAAGCTCATATCCTTCGTTAATGTTCTCCTCAAGCTTAGGAGCCATTAGGGTTTGTAGAATTTGTCTTTAGAAAAGAGAGGTGTCGACACAGTAGTTTTGGTCTCGAAACTTTGAAAGCGTGTCGACAAACAAAGACAGAACCCTATTTATAACTTTCTGATTTTGAAGATGAACAGGCGGGACAGCTAACTTAAAATGTGTCGACACTGTCAATAAGTGTCGACATTGACTTATAATGTCTCGACACATATGTGTCGACACAAGTTTAGTCAACAGATTTTATGTGTCGACACTTGGTTATGTGTCGACACAACATAACTCGACACATTGTCGAGACTTTACTTAGAAAATTCTGAGTAAAACATAAGTGTCGACACCACTTTGGATGTGTCGACACCTACTTGTCATGTGTCGACACTAACATTTTGAAGTGTCGAAACCAACATCCTGGATGTGTCGACACCTTTTTCCTGAAGTGTCGACACCACTATTCTGTGTCGACATAGACTTGTCTATGTGTCGACACCTTTTTACTTAGCCAATTTTAATTCTGTAAACTTACTCTAAGTTTAACATTCCTAGTTCAATTTTGAATCTATTGAACTTAGCTTCTTCTAGGGGCTTAGTAAACATATCAGCTATTTGATTATCAGTTTTAACATATTCAAGTAAAATATCTTCTCTTTCTACATGCTCCCTAAGAAAATGATATTTAATTTCAATATGTTTAGTTCTACTATGTGATACATGGTTATTAGCTATTGAAATAGCACTTGTAGAATCACAGAAAAGTGGAGTTCTACTTACCTGAAATCCATAGTCCTCTAGCTGATGTTGTATCCACAGAAGTTGAGCACAGCAACTTCCTGCAGCTACATACTCTGACTCTGCTGTGGAGATAGCCACAATGGTTTGCTTTTTGCTACTCCATGAAATTAGTCTCCCACCTAGGAATTGACAGGTTCCAGTAGTGCTCTTTCTATCTTCTTTGCATCCTGCAAAGTCTGCATCTGAATAACCTGTTAGATCAAAATCTCCATTCCTAGGGTACTAAAGGCCTAGATAGGGAGTGCCCTTTAGATATCTCAATATTCTTTTGACTGCTGTCAAATGAGACTCTTTAGGGCAGGCTTGATACCTAACACAAACACATGTAGCATACATGATGTCAGGTCTACTAGCAGTCAAGTATAATAGGGAGCCAACTATCCCTCTATACAAGGTTTCATCTACAGGTTTCCCTGCATCATCCTTGCTAAGAGACATACTTGACCCCATAGGAGTTTTCATGGTGCTGGATGAATCCATACCATATTTCCTTATGAGTTCTAGGGTGAACTTTGACTGACAAATGGACAAACCACTCTCAGTCTGTTTAACTTGGAGACCCAAGAAAAACTTCAGCTCTCCCATACTACTCATCTCAAACTGACCTTGCATAAGTTTTGCAAACTTTTTGCAAAGGCTTCTTTCAGTAGACCCAAATATAATGTCATCTACATATATTTGGACTAGTATGACTTTGCCTCTAGATTCCCTAAGGAATAGAGTCTTATCTATTTTCCCCCTTGAGAACTTATTCTCAATGAGGAAACTAGATACGGTTTCATACCAAGCCCTAGGGGCTTTCTTTAACCCATATAAAGCTTTCCTAAGTCTATATACATGATGAGGTAGAGTTGGATCAACAAAACTTGAAGGCTGTTCCACATAGACTTCTTCTTTAAGATTACCATTTAGGAATGCTGACTTGACATCCATTTAGTAAACCTTGAATCCTTGATAGGTTGCATAGGCCAAGAACATTCTTATGGCTTCCAGTCTGGCTACTGGAGCAAAGGTTTGATCAAAATCAATACCTTCTTCTTGCCTATATCCTTTAGCAACCAGTCTAGCCTTATTCTTAATGATGACCCCTTGTTCATCCATCTTATTCCTGTAGATCCACTTAGTTCCTATTATATTGTGGTCCTTAGGTTTAGGAACTAATTCCCAGACCTTGCACCTCTTGAACTGATTAAGCTCTTCTTGCATTGCTTCAGCCCATTGTGGATTTTGTATTGCTTCTTCAAACTTCTTAGGTTCAACTTGTGACAGAAGGCTGGAGTAGATTGCTGCATTCATGTTTCTACTCCTGGTTTGAACTCCTTGTCTTGGATCTCCAATAATCAGCTCTACTTAATGATCTCTAAGATGCCTGTGGGCTGGAGGCATCCTAACTTCTGGTTGAACCACTTCAGCATCTGCATCATGCTGTACTCCTTGTATTTCTTCAGCAATTGGCACATGTAGTTCTCCCCCTGGACAACAGCTACTGTCTTCTCCTTGCTGTCTTGCAGCAGGCACTTCTTTTATAGTAAGCTTGTCCATTTTCTTTGTCAAACCTGTGGGGCTGCACACACTACTAGACAACTCATTATTAATAAGTTTAGTCTCATCAAAAACTACATGCACTGATTCTTCTACAACTTGTGTAGTCAAGTTGTAGACTCTATAAGCCTTACTATTATTGCTGTACCCAACAAAAATTCCCTCTTGGGACTTGGCAGCAAACTTAGTTAAGTAAGACTTCCCATTGTTAAGTATGAAGCATTTGCAACCAAAGATCCTGAAGTAGGATAGGTTTGGTTTCCTGCCTTTCACAACTTCATAGGGGGTCTTGTTAAGCCTTTTAGTGATGGTAGCCCTATTTATAACATGGCATGCAGTGTTAACTGCTTCAGCCCAGAAATATTCTGGCAGTGATGTATCACTTAGTAGGGTCCTAACAGCCTCTATCAAGGTTCTATTCTTCCTCTCAGCAATGCCATTTTGCTGAGGTGTTCTAGGTGAAGAGAATTCTTGAAATATCCCAAAGTCTTCACATAGTTTTGTCATGCTATCAGACTGAAATTCAGTGCCATGGTCACTTCTAATCTTGACCACTGTACTATTTAGTTCATTCTGAATTTGCTTGACAAAGTTGTGGAAGACACTAGGTGTTTCAGATTTCTGTCTTAAGAAGAACACCCAGGAAAACCTTGAGTAGTCATCTACAACTACAAAGGTATAGACCTTCCTACCTAAGCTATGAACTGGCATTGGACCAAAGAGATCCATATGCAAGAGGTATAAACACCTCACAGCATCTTTGTTTTCTATGCTTCTAAAGGTGGATTTAGTCTGCTTGCCCTTTTGACAAGTTGAGCAAATACCATCTTTAACACACTTAACTTGAGGACCATTCCTCACTAACTCTTTGCTAAAGAGTTTGCTAATAGTCTTGTAGTTAAGATGAGCAAGCCTCTTGTGCCATTTGACACAATGAGTGACTGTGTCATCAGCTACAAGACAAACTAGAGAACCATTGTTCTCAACCATAATGTCTAGGCAGTAGACATTCCTCTTCCTATAACCTGTCAAAATGATCTCTTGATCACTTGACCTCTTGATATGACAACCATTTTTAACAAATGAGATGACATACCCTACATCACTTAATTGACTTATACTTATTAGGTTGTGTTTCAACCCTTTAACATAAGCCACTTGAGTAATGGTAACTAAGTTTGTAGAAATATTACCAAATCCTTTGATGATTCCTTTTTCAGAACCACCAAAGGTTACTTTTGGACTATCTTTTACTGGAATGTAGTCCTTTAGTAATCCTTTAGTTCCAGTCATATGTCTGGAACATCCACTGTCCAAGTACCATGTTGGGGTATGGCCACTTGGACTCACCTGCAAAACAGATTAATGAACCTTAGAACCCAAAGAATTCTTGGGTCCTTGGTACTTGTTAGTCTGCAATCTGACAAAGCTACCCACTGGCTTTCCAACAGGTAGTTTGGTACTCACTTTGGCACTAGCATTGTGCCAACAGTCCACTGCAAAATGGCCAACTTTGCCACAGCACCAACATTCAAACTTATTGTACCTTTGCTTAGGTACTGCCTTGGCTGTCTTGTCTACAGCAGGCTTGTTGAATGTTGGGGCTTTGCCCTTGGACTTAGACTTGGACTGCTCAGTCCCTGCAGGTCTAATAAAGCCCAGTCCATCCTTGCCTTTATGATGAACAAATTCATCAATTAAAGGTAACACTGACTTAGGTTTAGAAAACCTAGCAACAAGCTCTCTCTCTTTCCGAAGATTGATCTCCAGACTCTTGATTTGATCATTTTTAAATGATATAGTACCCATTTGAATCACTGTTATGTGCTTCAACCTGGCTATCTCATTTAGTTTTTGATCAAAAGACTTCTCAAAATCTGTTGCTGCAGCTTTAAGAATAGCAATTTCCTTTGCCTGACTTTTGGATAGGGTCTTGCTTTTCTTGTAAGCCTGCAACAGCACCTTATATTCATCTATAAGCTGATGAATATCACCCTCAGACTCAGATACACTTTCATCACTTGATGAAGAAGAATCTGAATCTGAACTAGAACAAGAAACTGAATTTAAACTTGAACTTTGTACCTGACTGGGTCCTGGCTGCTCCAGGATTTTGGCACTCTCTGTCAAAGCCATTAGCCCTTGGCCTTGACTGTCTTCTTTTTCATAAATAGACTCCATTAACTGCATGAATTCTTCCTCTTCTTCTTCAGCAAACAGCCCAATGTAGGCTTCAGCCTCAGACTCAGTTTCTGAAGAAGAGATATCTGATAGAGTCTTCTCTTTCTTGGCAACAAAAGACTTCTCTTTCTTGCCTTTGAAGTGAGCCTTTTTCCTGTCACCAGATTCCTTTCTCTTCTCTGGACAATCTGCAATAACATGGCCCTGTCTATTACAGCAATAGCACACTATCTTAGATCCAGTTGCCTTGCTTGACTTTGTCCTCTTCCTGTCTTTCTTTGAAGGCTTTTTCTCCTGATAAAAGACTTCCTTTCCCTTTGAAGTAGAAGGTCTTGACCTCCACTGTTTCTTCTTCAAGAATTTCTGAAAGTGTCTAGTGAAGGCAGCAAAGTCTTCATCACTTTCACTGCTCTCAGTTTTTGTGCTGACTGACTCATCTGATTCTGATTTAACTACCTCTGGAGGTGGAGTTGATGACTTATTCCTGCACTTTCTGGGAACTTCTGTCTTGAAAGCAACAGTTCTTTCCTTGTGCTCAGTCCTTGTTGATTTCTCCTCCTCCTTCCTCACTGTCAATTGCATTTCATATGACAACAACTTGCCAAACAGTGTAGGAGGAGGAATTTCTCCCAACTTAGCCATTTCTCTAATGGCACAGATCTTTGTGTCCCAATCTTTGGTTAGGGACCTTAAGAACTTATCATTTAGTTCATAGTTACTGAACTCTCTTCCATAAGACATGAGTTCATTAACTATTCTGTAGAACTTCTTGTAGCACTCAGTTATGCTATCACCTTTTCCTTGTCTAAAACTCTCATACTCCTGATTTAGCAAGGATTTTCTATCTTGTCTAACTTCTTCAGATCCTTCCATATACACTATAAGAGTGTCCCACATCTCCTTGGCTGTCTTACAGTGTATAAGATTCTGAAAAGTTGCATCATCAATGGCACTCACTATTATGTTCTGTGCCCTCTTGTCCATTGTGGCTAGGACAATCTCATCCTTAGTCATCTCAGAGAAATCCTTTGGAGTTCTCTGATTTGCATCTAAAACTGAAATCTTCATGGGCACATAAGGCCCTTCCTTTACTGTGATGTAGATTCTAGGGTCTGAGGCCTCCATAAATAGCCTTACCCTTTCCTTCCAGATCCCAAAGATCTCTTTCCTGCATATGGGTAATTTCATGGAACCCAATTCCTTATGATTCTCAGAGGAACCCATGTTTCTTGATTTTCTTGAATTTCTTGAATTTGTGTTTTGCCTTACACTGAATCTGCCAAACAGGATCTCCTCAGACTGTTAGTCCTTTTTGAGTAACCTCCCTCTGATACCACTTGAAAGATATGGTACCTAAACACCTAGAGGGGGGGGGGTGAATAGGTGACCTAATCCTTTTTAAACTTAAATGGCAGCAATCAGTTATATCACAGAATAATAACTATTTTATTACAGCTAACACACAGCATGCACATCAACAATCATAGCACAGCATAGCATACACAGTGGTTTATAGTGGTTCCCCAAGATATGGGTACATCCACTTTCCCCCTTCGCCTATCTAGCAGTGTACTAGATTCAGCCAAACTCCTCCACTATCTCAGAACCCAAATTGGTTCTTACACCTCAGGCCCAAAGCCTTACAACTCAGCTTTATCCCAAAGCCTACACTCAGCCAAACAAGGCCTACACTCAGCCAACCTAGGCCTACACTCAGCCAACCAAGGCCTACACTCAGCCAACAAGGCCTACACTCAGAGATCTCAATCTCCTACACTCAGGATCTCAAGCCCTACCCTCAGCCTTTATAAATATAGGCTTACAATTCACTCAGATCCAAAGGATCCTACAAGTTAAAAATGTATTACAGATATTAACTCTACAACTCAGAAATAAAAGAGGGGAGTTGAGAGTTTCTTGATGAGTTCTTGGAAGAACTCAGCTGGATTCAATCTGACTTAGCTTTCTTCAAAGCTTCTTGAGTAGAACTGAATAAGACTGAATCCTCCTGCAGTAGTTCCTTGACCTCTGCCACTTAAGATCCAGAATGAATCTGAATCCTTCTTCTCAACCTAGTTCCAGAGGCTGATTTCTTGGATGGAGCCCTCTCTCTCCAACTTCTTAGATCTGCTCTTGGACTGCAAGATCTTCTTGTGTTGATACTCTGTGTACCACTTTGATAACTTGTTCTTCAACAATGTGATCCACTTGAACAACAATCTGAACCACTCTTGAACTTCTGTTTTTGTAAACTGTAGGTGCCTATTTATAGGCCTTCTTCATGGTAACCGGCTGGTCCGGTCCATAACTGACTTCTGATATCTCTGACAGGTGTTGTAGACCGGCTGGAACGGCAGCTGTCAAGTCATCCAGTCATTTCTTGAAAATCTCTAACTGTCTGAAAGTGTCGAGACTTTCTGTCTTTAAGTGTCGACACTTATAGTCCAAGTGTCGACACATGTTGTGTAAGTGTCGACACAAGTCTACAAGGTGTCGACACAACTCCTTGTATGTCTCGACACAGTTTCTTCTGCATGTGTTGACACTGAAATTGAGTGTCGACACAAGTACTTGTTCTTCTAGCTTTTGCTGAATTCTTCTAAGTGTCGACACATTACCTTTGTGTCGACACATCTTCTTGTGTTGAATCTGTCAAGTGTCGACACTACTTCTTGGTGTCGACACATAGTCTTCTATGTTGATACTTGCTGAGTGTCGACACAGCTCCTTGTGTCGACACACCTTCTTCTTGTTATTGTAGGAAAGACCATTTCCCTCTTCCCTTCATTGACAAGATATTAGAACGCTTATCAGGAAATTCTTATTATTGTTTTTTAGATGGACTTTATGGATACTTCCAAATTCCTATAGCACCAGAAGATCAAGAGAAAACAACATTTACTTGCCCATTTGGTACCTTTGCCTATAGACGTATGCCTTTCGGGTTATCTAATGCACCCGCCACATTTCAAAGGTGCATGCTAGCCATCTTTAACGAGTATGTTGAAGATATTATGGAAGTGTTCATGGATGATTTTTCTGTTTTTGGCGACTCTTTTGAGTTGTGTTTGAATAATTTAGAGAAAGTTCTTAGAAGGTGTGAGGAGACGAACCTAGCGCTTAGTTGGGAGAAGTGTCATTTCATGGTACAAGAAGGGTTAGTACTTGGCCATAAAATCTCAAGCCAAGGAATTCAACTAGATAGAGCAAAAATAGAGACCATAGAAAAATTACCACCACCAACCTCCGTAAAGGCAGTGAGAAGTTTCTTAGGACACGCGGGATTTTACCGCCGGTTTATTAAAGACTTCTCTAAAATAGCTAAACCACTAACAAGGCTTTTAGAAAAAGACACACCTTTTATTTTCGAGCAAGAGTGTCTACATGCCTTTGAGTTCTTAAAAGAAAAATTAATTAATTCTCCTATTATGATCGCACCTGATTTTAGTCAACCATTTGAGATCATGTGTGACGCTAGTAGTTTTGCGGTAGGGGCTGTTTTAGGACAACGCCGAAACAAACATTTTCACCATATATATTACACTAGTAAAACACTTAATAATGCACAGGAGAATTATACAACTACTGAAAAAGAACTCCTAGCAGTGGTATTCGCCTTTGACAAATTTAGATGATATTTAACATTATCCAAAGTGGTAGTTTATACGGATCACTCTGCACTTAGATATTTGCTAGCCAAAGCAGAAGCAAAGCCTCGTTTAATCCATTGGGTTCTTCTATTGCAAGAATTTGATCTAGAAATTAGGGATAAACGAGGGGCGGAAAACTTAGCGGCGGATCATCTTTCACATTTAGAAAACCCACTACGATCAATGTTAGATGAATCTGAAATTTCTGATACATTTCCTGAGGAATCACTATTTGCCATATCAACCAATATACATCTAGATTATCCATGGTTTGCAGATTATGCAAACTATCTTGTGGCTAAGGTCCTTCCAAAAGACTTTTCATATCAGCAGAAAAAGAAATTTTTCTCTGATTTGAAATATTACTTTTGGGAGGACCCCTTTCTATTTCAGATATGTCCAGATTCTGTTATAAGAAGATGTGTATCAGCGAAGGAAGGTTGGAAGATTTTGGAGCAGTGTCATTCAGGTCCTGCTGGTGGTCATTATGGAGCAAATCGGTCGGCTAAAAAGGTTCTTGATTTCGGTTTTTATTGGCCCCTTCTATTCAGGGATGCCCAAAGGTATGTGTTTTCATGTGATTCTTGCCAAAAAAGCAGGTAATATTTCTAAATTACATGAAATGCCGCAAAAAGTTATCCTTGAATGCGAAGTATTCGATGTGTGGGGTATAGATATTATGGGACCATTCCCAGTTTCTTTTGGGAATAAATATATTTTGGTAGCTGTAGATTATGTATCAAGGTGGGTTGAAGCACAAGCTTTGCCTACTAATGATAGTAGGGTTGTAATTAGATTTTTGAAATCCTTATTCGCACGATTTGGCACACCACGTGCACTTATTAGCGATAGGGGTTCACAATTTTGTAATCTACAACTAGACAAAGTATTAGAAAAATATGGAGTTACACATAGGATAGCCACTCCGTATCATCCTCAAACTAGTGGTCAAGTTGAAGTTTCCAATAGAGAGCTTAAGAGAATCTTAGAAAAATCTATAGAAGGGAATAGGAAGCAGTGGTCTAGGAAGCTGAACGATTGTTTGTGGGCATATAGGACCGCCTACAAAACACCTATAGGGACCACCCCTTTTAGATTAGTCTACGGTAAATCTTGCCACCTACCTATAGAATTAGAACACAAGTCGTATTGGGCAATACGCTCCTTAAATTTTGACACTAGTTCTATAGGAGAGAAGCGTAAACTTCAACTTAATGAATTAGATGAGTGGAGAACTATGGCCTATGAGAACTCACGGATTTATAAGGAGAAAACCAAACTATTTCATGACCGTCACCTTCGCAAACCCAAGGTATTCCAAAAAGGTGACCAAGTCCTCCTCTATAATTCCAGATTACGTTTATTCCCAGGGAAATTAAGGTCTAAGTAGTCCGGACCCTTTAAGGTTAAAGAAGTCTTTCCCTACGGTACCGTCGAGTTAACTCACCCTGAGAAGGGAGATTTTAAGGTTAATGGTCTCCGACTTAAGCCTTATTATGGTGAACTAACTATGGACTTCGCTCGTCTAGAGACCTGCCTCCGTCTAGATTAGTTTCATATTAAACTATAGTAAGTGTTTCTTAATATCTATATTTTAGTATAAATCTAGTAGTTGTAATGAAAAAAAAATTATAATGAAAAAAATTTTCCAGCAAAATTTTAATGAAAAAAAAATTTTCTGTAAAAATTAAAAGAGAAATGCAAAACTAGAGGGGCACACGGGTTACCACATGCACGTGTGTGTAGCCGTGTACACGACACAGGCTCAGGCCCAGCCGTGTGATTTAATTCCAAAAAAACGAGTTTCTTCCCGAGAACAACACGGGTGGACACCCACCCGTGTTCCTAGCCGTGTCGTTCGATCGACGATCGTCGAGACCGCTATGTCGAGACATCTAACACGGGCATGTCGGATTACACACGGCCGTGTCACCTACCTACCCGTTTTGTTACACCATGCCAGCTGTGACACGGGGCAACACACGGCCGTGTCGTAGCCCGTGTCCACCTGATGCACTGTCCCCAGCCAGTTTAACCACACGAATCGAGGCACCCCGTGTTCCACGAGGCCTCGGATTCCCTAACACGGGTGCACACACACGGCCGTGTTTTCACTCGTGTTCCATTTTTTTACACGGATCGACGCACCCCGTGTTACACGAGGCTGCCGATTCCCTAACACGGGTTCACACATGCCCGTGTGCGAACCCGTGTGCAACCTCTTTAAATAGGGTCGTGTGGATTTCCTTCTTTGCTCATTCCAACCTTCTCCCATCACAAATCTCCACATGGACTGATCCTCAAGGCACCATTTTGTTTTCCAATTCTCATTCCCCTTCACTCGCATTTTCCCCTTTTACATCATGTCTTCCGGAAGAAGTCAAGGCGGTCGCCGTCACCGACCGGAGCTACAAGTTTCAACGGAGAGGCGGGATGTCGCTGCTCCGCTAATATTCACCGATGCATCGCACACCGCCTGCTTCAACCGCTTGCAATCAAAAAAATTTCAAGATATCCGTATAATTGATTGGATCGTTCTTGAAGAGATAAACTTAGCTGGAGATGTCAGGGGATTAATTTCTGTAATGGGGTGGGATCAATTTTTCGCCATAGAGGAGTTAGGATTTAGGGAACTCACTTTAGAGTTCCTGTCTTCGTTTTATTGCAACTTCTGGCCTAACTTCATCGATGCGCCGCACGCGCCCGAGGGAATAATTTCATTTCGAGTGGGTGACACATTTTATGTAACACCCCGAAATCAAGCGGAGTATTTTGAGCAAAATCGGGTTCAGGCTTGGGTGACACGGTCTGGGACACGGGCGTGTCCCAGGGCGTGTCAGGCCTGGGTAGTGTCGAGTCGTGCAGTCGACGAATTTCGGAGTCGACACAGCGGACACGGCCTGCGACACGGGCGTGTCGCAGGGCGTGTCGGGGCCGTGTCGACGATCGACCGTGATGTCGACGAATTTATCTCGACGATCGTCGAGTGTCGAGTGTCGAGAGGACACGGCCTGTGACACGGGCGTGTTAGTGGTCGTCGAGCTCAACTCGACGGTTAGAGCTAGGGCGTGTTTGTGGGACACAGGTGTGTCCTGGTGCACACGGCCAGGAACACGGGCGTGTGCCAGGCCGTGTGCCAGGCCGTGTGAAGTCTCGGGTTGAGGCACACGGCCTCAGACACGGGCGTGTCTGAGGGCGTGTCGGGTACACGGCACGCGACACGGGAGTGTCACACGGCCGTGTACTGGTTGGATTGAGTCGGTTGTCTGCCGCTTAGAGAGACACGGCCTGTGACACGGGCGTGTCACAGGGCGTGTCAGGCCGTGTTTTAGCTTTTCTGGCCAGATCTGAGCCGTTTGTTTCCCTCTTGCTGGATCCAATGGTTGGGCTCTGTCCAGGTGTTGTGAAGGCCGAGAAAAAGGGGATTTAAACCCTCTTTTCTCTTCTTCTTCTTCTTTATCTTCATTCCAAGAGAGAGAGAGAAGAAAGGCCTAAGGGAGAGAGAAGGGAGGAGTCTTCCAGCTGCTGTAGGAGCTGCGGAGTGCGGAGCAAAGATCCGAGAGCGGATTCGTGAAGGCAGAGCCGAGGCGGTGATTTCCATCCGGCTACTTCATGGCCCCGAAGCGATCTTCAAGGGTAACGATCTCCTTCTTGGACATCGAAGTCCTTCCTTTATGCATGTGCTTGGAATCCTCCACCAAGAGGTGGATATCCGTGAAGTGATTCCTTTGTTGAGTCTGCAGTTAGAGCCGGAAATATGGAGTACGGCATAGGCATTTTGTGTGAAGCCCATCTGGACCGGTAGTCTGGATTGGTGATGTTCATGGGTAAACAGGAGATGACTCCGTGGATTTGATGAGATGCAAATGGTTTTCTCTTGTGATGAATGTATGGATGTGATGTTGACTGTGAGGAGGCTTTGGCAAAGCTCCTGGTTGTGATATGATCAATTGGTAACATGCCTGGGGAGCTTGTGATAAACCCGACTGTTACACCACTAGTGTGGGTTGATCTAGTTAGGAAGGGATCGATGGGTGGCAATGCTAGGGGAGCCGAGTTAAACCCGGGTTGCTGCACCACATAGTGTGGGTCGATCGGATTAGGAGGGGGGTCGATGGGTAGACATTGCCTGGGGAGCTTAGATAAACCCGGCGTGCTACACCACATGTTGTGGGTCGACCTACTCTGGTTGTTGGATGCTGTGAGGGTGTACCTCTGTGTGGTTTGGGCGGGATGTCGCCAGCTTGCGAGATTGGTGGACTAGGGCCGGTCAACCAACAAGTTAAAACCTCGAATCAGCGGTGTATGACTGGTGGATTCCGGTACGCCAAGAAGGTGCCCTGAGTGCACGGAACGTCTGGTGGATTTCAGCATTTGTGATGTCATGTGTTTGCTAGCGGAATAAAGCATGATATACATATGATGTTTGATGATACTTGATGATAGATGACAGCACTGTATACAGGGAAGGAACCACTACCCCGGGTAGGGGGTAGGGTCGTTATAATGGGTCAGCCAAAATGCTGACCGTTACTTTGTTTTCTGTGTTGGCTTGGATGTGGAATTACAGGTGTGGCGGCTTGGCTTGAAAGGACTAAGTGGAATGGCTAGCTTGCTGCTATAGGCCCTTGACGGCCATGTGAAGAGCTGTGTTTGGATTTCATGTGTGGCCGGCCTGCGTGCCGATGTACGAAATTGTTGTTGTGTAAAGAGGAACCTGTAAGGCCATAAGGCCAGGGTGTGTGAGTTGTATACATTCCTGGTGTTGTTATATAAATGTGGTATTTATATATTGGTGGACATTCTGGTTTGAGTTCATGCTAACAAGAAAAATGCTGCGCTAGAATGTAATGAGTTAAGGATACGCATAGATTTTGATTTCCACACGTAATTCCTTCGCTTGTCTATGCTATATGGCGTGGGGCCACGGCCAGACCCACTGTTATATGTCATGTGACGGGTGGGGGTGTTACAAAGTGGTATCAGAGCCAGGTTGAGATTGTTTGAGAGGAGAGAACATAAATGAACTCATGAATGTCCACGAGGAATGTATGTCATGCACATGATGTGCGTGCGTGTGTAGGCAATGTAGCAGGACCGTTATGATTTGAAGGATTAATGGTCTTCTGTACATTGATAGGTGGCGAGGGATGGAGCTGGGCCGTCTGAGCCCCAGCGGTCGGATGAGAGTGCAGCACCCGTGGAAGCGCCGATGCCTCCCTCGGCAGAGGCCATACGGGTGGTGGCGGAGACAGTGCTTGCAGTGTTTCAAGCACAACCAACTGGACAGGGAAAACCTGGTGGAAGGCAAGAGCATGCTGCTGAGGTGGTGGAAGTGCAAGCAAGTGACGACGCATTGTCACGTTTTATGAACTTTCATCCCCCGACGTTTGGTGGAGCGCTTTCCCCAACGCAGGCGGAAGATTGGTTGGCAAGAGTAAAAAGGATCCTAACCGCAATCAGGACGGTAGAGGAACAGAAAGTGATGTTGGCCACTTTTCTGTTGGAAGGCGATGCGAGATTGTGGTGGGATGAGATTGAAGTACATCACTTGGCAGGTCGAGGTTTAACTGACGTTTCCATGGATGAATTCGCCCAAATATTTTTAGCCAAGTATGTGCCGATGTCGCAGAGGATTGCGATGGAAAATGAGTGAAAGATATGGTACCTAAACACCTAGAGGGGGGGGGGGGTGAATAGGTGACCTAAACCTTTTTGAAACTTTATTGCCAGCACAACAGTTATTTCACAGATTACTACAGCTAACAGCAATTACAGAAAATAAACAGTCAATCCACAGCACAGCTCAGCACACCACAGCAGACACACTAATTTATAGTGGTTCCCCAATCTTTGGGTACATCCACTTTCCCCTTCGCCTATCTAGCAGTGTACTAGATTCGGCCAAACTTCTCCACTATCTCAGAACCCAACTAGGTTCCTACACCTCAGGCCCAAAGCCTTACACTCAGCCACAAAGGCCTACACTCAGCCACCCAGGCCTACACTCAGCTAATTAAGGCCTACACTCAGAGTTCTTCAACTCCTACACTCAGGCAATCAAGCCCTACCCTCAGCCTTTATAATATAGGCTTACAATTCTCTCAGATCCAATGGATCCTACAAGTTAAAATAGAAATACAATTGCTAACTCTACAACTCAGAAAATAAGAGAGGAGTTGAGAGTTTCTTGAAGAGTTCTTGGAAGAACTCAGTTAGATCCAAACTGACTTAGCTTCCTTCAAAGCTTCTTGAGTTAGAACTGAATTAGTCTGAATCCTCTGCAGTTGATCCTTGACCTCTGCTTCTTGAGATCCAGATGTTTCTGAATCCTTCTTCTCAGCCTTAGTTCCAAAGACTGAATTCTTGATTGGAGCTCTCTCTCTCCAACTTCTTAGATCTGCAGTTGGACTGACAGATCTTCTTGTGTTTATCCTCTGTGTATCACTTCTTGATTTAGTCTGATCAACTACTTAAAATATTCTCTCAAGCTGTAACTCTTGTTTCTCAATCACAACAACTGTTTCTGTAAACTAAGGATGCCTATTTATAGGCTTCCTTCATGGTAACCGGCTGGTCTGGTTCATAACAAACTTCTGATTTCTCTGACAGTTGCTGTAGACCGGCTGGATCGGCAGCTGTCATGTCAACCAGTCACTTCTTGAAATTCTCTAACTGTCAGATAGTGTCGAGACTTTCTGTTCTTAAGTGTCGACACTTATAGACTAAGTGTCGACACATGTTGTGTAAGTGTCGACACAAGTCTACAAGGTGTCGACACAATTCCTTGTATGTCTCGACACAGATTCTTCTGCATGTGTCGACACTGAAATTGAGTGTCGACACAAATACTTGTACTTCATTCTTTAACTGTATTCTTCTAAGTGTCGACATATGTTCTTTGTGTCGACACATCTTCATGTGTTGAAACTGTCAAGTGTCGACACTGCTTCTTGGTGTCGACACAAGTCTTCACTTTTGTTTCTTCAGCTGAGTGTCGACACATTCTTTTAGTGTCGACACTTGTACTTAGAATATTTTGTAACTTTTCTGTTCTTTGCTAAGTGTCGACACAGCTCCTTGTGTCGACACTTTTTTCAAGTGTAGAGTCTTTAATTAAGTGTCGACACATTGTGCTGAGTGTCGAAACTTTTTCTTCAAGTGTTGACTCTTCAGCATAGTGTCGACACATTGCGTTGAGTGTCGACACTTACTTCAAATACTGATTCTTCAGCATAGTGTCGACACATTGTGTTGAGTGTCGACACTTACTTCAAATACTGACTCTTCAGCATAGTGTCGACACATTGTGTTGAGTGTCGACACTTTTACTTAGACTCTGCAGACTTTTGCTGAGTGTCGACACAGCTCCAAGTGTCGACACTTTCTGGTGTAGACACAGCTCTTCTAGGTGTCGACACTTCTGCTAAGTGTCGACACAACTTTTCTGCATACTTCTTTACTGAGTGTCGACACAGCTCCAAGTGTCGACACTTTCTGTCTGGTGTCGACTCTTCATCCCAAGTGTCGACACAATGACTCCAAGTGTCGACACTGCTTGTCTGGGTGTCGACACAAGCTTTCTCAAGTGTCGACACTTTTCCTCTGGGTGTCGACACATGGACTTAGAAACTTTTAGCTTCAGTCCAGTGTATACCTAACCTGCACAAGTAACTCAAACAAACATCAAATACATTATGATGCATATCATTGAGTTAGGGAAGGCTTCTTCAAATCAGGTACATTTGACCAATGTACCCAACAATCTCCCCCTATTTGGAGAAGTCATAACCCTTAGTCAATGATATACATCACTCATAAATAAAAATTAGAGAATGATGTAAAGCAGGTATATATCAACAGGGTATACTTAAACATGTAATAAAGCACACATGTATACTCATTCAGCATTACAGAACAACCAAGAATTAGACACATTCTACTGAATCAATCATGAATATATTTATCAAAAACTGTCCAAACATTGTGTTCAATACATTGTCAATGATTTACAAAAATATTTAGATGTAACAAATTACAACATTCTTCAGTCTAATCTTAATCTAATTCTGCTCTGGTTCTTTTATAACTATGCCTTTCCCAGCTTGTATTTTGGCTTTTACAGCAGCAGCAGCAGCAGGCTTAGTATCAGCAACCTTCTTCCCTTTGGAGTCCTTCTTCTTAAGTTCTTCAGCCTTGATTTTCTGCCTTTCAAAATAATGATAGGGCTTAGGAAAGTACTTGCTAGGCTCCACAGCTGTAGGAGGTAGCTTTCCTAACTTAGCCTTCCTTCTATACTGGACAATGGCTTCCTGCCTGATCTCATGCTTCCTCCATTCAGCTTCTGAGAACCACTTATTCCTCTCATGTGCATTGTCCTTGGCTGCTTTCAGGCTGTGAGAATGATGTTCCTAGAAGTAGGGCTCCACTGTTCAAAATCTGGTTTTTGCTCAGCAAGTTCCCTGAACTTCTTCTTTGACAGCCTTGTCTCTTCCTCTTTGTCCATAGCCTCTGGCATAGCAGCTGTAATAGGTTGAACAACCTTTTCCAGAATAACAGTTGGCTTTCCAGCAGTTGGGCTATACATTGTGCTTACTTCAGCATGAACCATATCAAAATCTGGAGGTGGATAGATCACCTGAGCTACTTCCTGTTGCTCTCCTCTAAGATATGCACTTTGAATACCAGATTCAGCTACATTGTCATCATCACACAGGGGAGGATAGCCCAGTGTAGCTCTGATGGAATTAGAAATCCATTTGGCATGGTCAGAGCTAGCTTTGACTAACACCCTCTCCCCCTTTATGACTTCTTGTGCTACATGATCTCTCACATCATCTTTCTGGAACCTGATTTGGCTATCCAAGTACCTGATCCCCTCTTTAAAGATGGTTTCAGCTTGGTAAGTTGTTCAGAGATTGCTTTCTGTGAATCTTGTATGGCAGTCTTGACAGCAGTAAGCTCAGCTTGAAAGAGTTTATCAAAATTAGCCGTTGCAGCATCAGTAGAAATAGATGTTTCAGCAGACTTATTCTTTAATTCAGTTACTATAGCATTGTGGGATGCAGTCAAATTATCATTCATCCTCAATTGATTTTCCAGCACATATCCCTGCTTCAATGCTATATCATCTACTTTGTCTTTGATCTGTTCTTGATGTTTAGCCAAGAATACCACTGCATTTCCACCCTTGTGGAAGCAATCATTCATTTCCTTCTTATTCAGGTTCATCTCAAACCTGATTGACTTGATATCTTGAGCTAAATCAAACTGTAAAGACTTGTGGCCTTCATCAATATATGTCTCTATAGCCCTCCTTTGCTCATCCAGCTTAACTTGCATTGCTACCATTAAGCTACTGTAATCTGTTGATGGAGCTTGTTGGAGTAGGGAGTGTTGAGCAACAGTTTGTAGAGCTTTCTTATAGCTCTGACTCCTTCTTTTGAATACAAAGAACTGCTTCTTTTTATCTTGCTCAGCTTCATCATCCTCAGACTCTGAAGTACTTGCTATATTTACCCTATCCTTAGGGCTTGAGGGTTTGTCAGCTTGCACATCTGGTGCCTTCTCAGTATCTAGCCTTATAGGCTCTTCCTGAACTTCCAGATTCTCCCCCTCAACAGCAGCACCCTTCTCTTCAGTAGCAGCATTCGTCTCTTCATCAGCAGCAGTCTTGTCCATGTCAAAGTCCTCTTGATCTAAATTCAGAAATAGATCTTCCATTGTATATTCTGGGGGTGACTGAGCAGGAGATGTACTGGGTACATTAACTACAGCAGATGTGTCTTGGAGAACAACATCTGGTGCTTGGTTTGCTTGCTGAGTTTGCTGATGAATATCAGACAAATCAGAATCTATTATAGAAAAATCTAAAGTATTGAGGTCAGAAAGTACCTCTTGGATAATTATTGTAGCTTGCTCACTGTCCAGTGTAGATGGTTCTTCTACACTTGGAAGCTCCCCCTGGCTTAGATCCCTAGGGATGGGACTAGTGTGAGGCAGCTCCCCCTGAGTCTCAGCCACATCTTTAGCAGCAGGGGTCTTTTCTACTATCTCCTCCTCTTGATCATCAGGTGTGAACACCACCTGTTCTTCACTTCCAGAACTGCTTGAGGACACTTGGGCCACAACAGCAGTTTTTCTCTTCTTCCTTGGAGGGGAGTCCTTCTTAGAAACTGGCTTCTCTGGAGTAGGAACTTCCTTAGACAGTACTCTTTCCCATCTTGAAAGTATTCTCATATCCATCCTCCTCATATGATTGATTTTAGCTCCAGCAGCATTGCTCATGACCTCTGGTATTGTACCAGCCAGGTAGAGACTTAGAATCCTGCCCAGATTGGGCTTCTTCAGACTCTCCTTAACTTTCTCAAAACTACCATTGACCAATCTGTTTTTGGGTGAAGATGATTCTGGTCATAATACTGAACATGGAGGCTGACACCCTGTCATGCCTCCAGGTTTACTAAGGATAACTTTACCCACAACTTCTGACAGAAACTTTCCTTGGTATTCATTCCTCTCCTGTTGAATACTGATCCTATCTTCAGCTTAGGATCTAGACCACACCAGGCAAGTGCTTCTTTGGTCTTAGATGTTGTTACTTCCTCTTCTTCCTGGACTTTAGGTGGCTGAAGTACCTTTCTCAGAGACTTGGGTGAAATCTTGACCTTGGTGCCATGCACCCTTGATTTGATTCTGTAGCCTGAGTCGTCTACAGATGCTCCAGTAAGAATTCTATAACTTCCTTCTTCCATATCTTGGTTGGGTTCTGAAACCAAGAACTCCAATCCTGAATCGGTGACTAGGGTTATCACCGATTTGATTTCTTGATCACCGTCGTCGAATGCACCACGCACCAGTTCATAGCCTTCGTTAACGTTCTCTTCCAGCTTGGGAGCCATTAGGTTTGGAGAATAGTCTTTAGAGAAGAGAAATGTCGACACAAGAGTTTTGGTCTCGAAACTTTTGAAAGTGTGTCGACAAACAAAGACAGAACCCTATTTATACCTGTTGATTTTTGAAGATGAACAGGCGGGATAGCGAGCTAAAAATGTGTCGACACTGTCAATAAGTGTCGACACTGACTTATAATGTCTCGACACTCATGTGTCGACACAAGTTTAGTCAATAGATTTTATGTGTCGACACTTGGTTAAGTGTCGACACCACACTACTCGACATGTAGTCGAGTATTTACTTAGAAAATTCTGAGTAAAAACTTAAGTGTCGACACCTTATTGAATGTGTCGACACCAAACTCGACATGTGTCGACACTAGTATTCTGAAGGGTCGACACCAACTTCCTAGATGTGTCGACACCATTTTCCTGAAGTGTCGACACTTACTATCTGTGTCGACATAGACTTGTCTATGTGTCGACACCTTTTTACTTAGCCAATTTTTAGTTCTGTAAACTTAGTGTAAGTTTATCATACCTAGTTCAATTTGAACCTATTGAACTTAGCTTCTTCTAAGGGCTTAGTAAACATATCTGCTATCTGATTATCAGTTTTAACATATTCAAGTGCAATATCATTTCTTTCTACATGCTCTCTAAGAAAGTGATATTTAATCTCAATATGTTTAGTTCTACTATGTGATACAGGATTGTTAGCTATTGAAATAGCACTAGTAGAATCACAGTAAAGTGGAGTTCTACTTACCTGAAATCCATAGTCTTCTAACTGATGTTGAATCCACAGAAGTTGAGCACAGCAACTTCCTGCAGCTACATATTCTGACTCAGCTGTGGAAATACCACACTGGTTTGCTTCTTACTGCTCCATGAAATGAGTCTTCCACCTAGGAATTGACAGGATCCAGTAGTGCTCTTTCTATCTTCTTTGCATCCTGCAAAGTCTGCATCTGAATAGCCTGTTAGATCAAAATCTCCATTCCTAGGGTACCAGAGGCCTAGATAAGGTGTGCCCTTTAGATATCTCAAGATTCTCTTGACTGCAGTCAAGTGAGACTCTTTAGGGCAGGCTTGATACCTGGCACAAAACACATGTAGCATACATAATGTCAGGCCTACTTGCAGTCAAGTATAGTAGGGAGCCAACTATCCTCTATACAAGGTTTCATCTACAGGTTTCCCTGCATCATCTTGCTTAGAGACATACTTGACCCCATAGGAGTCTTCATGGTACTGGATGAATCCATACCATACTTCCTTATGAGTTCTAGGGTGAACTTGGACTGACATATGGATAGACCACTTCCAGTCTGTTTAACTTGGAGACCCAAGAAAAACTTCAGTTCTCCCATACTACTCATCTCAAATTGACTTTGCATAAGCTTTGCAAACTTTTTGCAAAGGCTACTTTCAGTAGAACCAAATATAATGTCATCTACATATATTTGGACAAGAATGACTTTGCCTCTACATTCCCTAAGGAATAAAGTCTTATCTATTTTCCCCCTTGAGAACTTGTTCTCAATGAGGAAACTAGATAGGGTTTCATACCAAGCTCTAGGTGCTTGTTTTAACCCATATAATGCTTTCCTAAGTCTATACACATAATGAGGTAAAATTGGATCAACAAAACCTGCAGGCTGCTCCACATAGACTTCTTCTTTCAAATTACCATTTAGGAATGCTGACTTGACATCCATTTGGTATACCTTGAATCCTTGATAGGTTGCATAGGCCAAGAACATCCTTATGGCTTCCAGTCTGGCTACTGGAGCAAAGGTGTAACATCCCATGTTACTTCTGGACCCCTCAACTTAGATTGGGTTAGGCATGGGGTGAGATTTAAGGAGATCAACTAGGTTTGACCCTAGGTAGTGGGTGGTAGCCATGTGGGGCCCACTATAAGACCTTAGTCAAACTAGGTCAAACTAGCCTAATTAGGGACCCTAGCCACACCATGACCCCACCACATTGCCCTAACCCTAAAAACAATCTAAGTGGGCCCTAGGGTATGTCACTGGGTCAACATTTTGACCCCAATTGACCAAAGTCAACCTTGGGCTTAATTTGGTCAAACCCACACTTATAGGCCAAATTAACCTAAGTGGGGCACCCCCTTGACCCAAACCAAGTTGGGTTGTGCCACTAGACCCATTTCCACCATGTGGGGCCAGTCCACCCACCATAGTTGACCAGTCAACCCCAAAAATCAAATTGGTCAACAATTTGACCTAAGGAATGAAATGAAGGCCAAGTCATTTCCCCTTGGACCAAGCCCACCAAAATTGGCCCATAGTCAGCCCAAGTGAACAAGACCAACCCTACCCCTCTAAATCAGGAGAGAGAATGCATGCAAGGGGGTAA
Organism: Platanthera guangdongensis; assembly: GCA_039583875.1. Taxonomy (NCBI): domain Eukaryota; kingdom Viridiplantae; phylum Streptophyta; class Magnoliopsida; order Asparagales; family Orchidaceae; genus Platanthera; species Platanthera guangdongensis. The sequence continues at coordinate 131,596,199 of CM077162.1, read as the reverse complement.
ATTTGGAAATTTTAGGAGAAGAGGAGAGAGAAAGAGGAATGAAGGAAATGGTGGCCACATGGCCACCCCATCAGCTGACTTAGGCTGCCCAAAACCAAGTGGCTGACCTCCCCTCTTCATTTCCAGCAGAATTCCAGAGCTGAGAGCCACATGGTAGCTGGGTGAAGTCTCCAAAGCCCAAAACCGAGCTAGCATTGGAGATATCTCCACTTATAGCCCACCTCAGTCCAAACAGAGCTCACCATCAGCTTCAGAAGGCCGAGAGGAGTGGAATTCGACTACTTACACATGGAGAACGGTGGAGAATGCAACTTTCGGGGAGGAGCTCGCCGGCGCACCACCACCACGGCAAACCGCCGCCTGACCCGCAGCCAAGCCCCGATTATGGTGCGTTTCACTTCACCTCTACCCGCACTAGCTTCTTAGATCAAATAGGCGAGAGATCGGGCTCAATTGAGCCCGATGCCATGTGAGAAAATCTAGAAAATTCTAAGTTTCTGAAACCGCTCGGGATCGCCGTCGCCGCCGTCTCCCGCCGCCCCATCGCCGGGAAATGATAGCCACCACCACCGTGAAGGTGATGGCACCATTGGCCGGAGGTGGCGACGCCTCAGCTGGCCGGAAACCGCCGGCAAAAATCGCTCCAGGTCGGCTCAATCTCAGCCGTTGGCTGGAGGTAGACGATAACCCGATCCCGTCGATTCTTGCTTTAAGATTCGTGCGCCGCTTATTAATATAAATCAGATTAATATTTGAATAGTGACATTTTCTGTCACACTTAATCAGTACTGTTGCATGTTAAATTTAGGCCTCTTAGAGGCATTTCAGAGCTTAGGCCCTTAATGAAAATTGTAGCCTAGAGTCTTACCTTTAAAATGCCACCCTAAACATACATTTTGGTGTAGTGTACAGCCCTGTAGGACCTTTCTCCTAGGACTGGTCCTAGACTAGGTCAAAAATTATATTGGATGCCCTAGTCTCAATATTAGTCACCATGATCCCAAATTTTGGGCACATGCGTTATTAGGGCTTACTTACCTCCTGCCAAAATTTAGGAATTTTAGAAAACATTTTCCTATAGTTTTTGGTAAAATATCAAAATTTAAATTAATGGCATATATGGAGTTCTACTCCTCCCCATGGCCCCAAATTTTGGTGGTGGGACAGTGGGGTCACCCTTGGTGCATGATAAAATTTTCAGCACCTTGGGATCACTGCATGTGGGAGAATCCACTTGCATGTGATAGCCTATGTTAAGGCTTGGTGTGCAAATAGTAAAAATGTAATTTGGTGAATTTAGCCCAATGGTTGCATGCAAGGATTATGAAATTATTTATAGTGGCTCATTAGGGTAAATGGCACTCTTCAAATTAATATTGTAATTTTTGGGATCAAAATTCCATTTATTGGAATTTACTTTATAAATAGCTATTTTGGAATTAAAAATTGGAAAAATAGGATTTATTCAAGAACAAATCCAAACAACATTACCAAGGCATAGATTACATCACACTTGACCTAGGAAAATTATGATTTCTCTGTTTTGAAGAACTTGGAGTAGATACCCTAAATTTCCCATTTTACCCTTATCATGATAATTCTTGAAATGATATATATATACCTCTGAAAATTTAGGATTTATTCTACTGTCATAAAATATTGTTATTAGTTTATCATGAATTTCTCAGAATTTATTGGATACATTACTTGTGTTAAACTAGTACAATGGCATTTTGGTAAATACCTTAAAATGGAACCCCATAGGCCATCTTACATTCAATTTTTATGAATCTCTGCCAATAGCCATAATTTAGTGTCTTAAAGGCTCTGTAAATTTTCTGGAATTTTTGACTATGTAATGCTTATACTTCATGTGTAAAATGGAATTTATGTGGGATTGTTATTAAATAGAAAATGACAATAAATAATTTAAGGAAAATTATGAAATTTTGAAGGCAGCAATATTTGGTCAATATACATCTCAGGAAAAATTCCCTAAGTCAGTGGATGCTTAATTTAATCACTTCATGTGTAAAGTGGCCGAGCATTTAAATTAAGAGAATTAATTAAATGACCATTTTGCCAGGAAAAATTATGAGAATCCTTAGGGTAGTTCCCTTAGTCCATAATACCTTAGGATAAATATTTAGAGGCAAGATGCCTTAAGTTTTGGAAGATCACATTTCTAGGGTAAACATAGGTCATGGTCTGCATATAACACAAATAGGTCTTGTCTTAGGGGAATTACCAGGGGACTGATTGTCGGCAGAAATAAGAGAGAGTTCAACATATGTAACCCTGGTGGGTAGAGTTTTTCTTAGTGAGGGATCAAAAGTGCAAGTCTTAACTAGCAACTGGAGTGGGGATCGGCGGAAGACCGTCGGTTTTCCCGGTAATACTTTAAGCCACTAGGGTTGTACTAAAACAATAAGGAGAGCTGGGGTGATACATGGGTAGTCATCAACTAAAATAAATATCCTTGCGAAAGGGAACGTTGGGCGTAATCCCAACATAGTTCCTAGTGCCCTTTGAGAGCCTTCACAGGGAATACCGGGGGCAGTCCTGGGATTAACCTTAAATCTCTAAGTATAATAAACCGTAGGCAAGAGTAGTTTAATAGGTTGGACATTGTTGTACCTTCTCGCCCGTGTGGGGGCTGGAGAGATTCGTGATATATGCTCACCCGTTTTGGGGTTTGAGGGAGTTAGTATAAAGGCACTGATGTGCGTTCTCACCCGGGTTTGGGTTTGAGGGATTCAGGACGGGTTTTGGTCCTGTGAGCGGAAGGCTCGGTATGAATTACTTGCATGTGCATAAATATCGTGGCGGGGCATGCAGTACTGGCCGTTCGTCACACCGATGGCAGTACGGTGCACCAGGCGGTTGTGGGAGTTAGAGGGGCCAGTGGGTTGTTTTACACTGCGGTCTGGAGGACGACCCCCGATAACACACATCCGACCCAACAAAACTGACGGGTTTGTCAGCAAAGTACGTACACGAGACTCTAGAGTGCACCTTGGACGTGTACAGAGGCGTATGAGAGGGGTCTAAGGCTTGGTAGTGTGCATACCGGTCTAGAAGCGGAGACGCCCGCTCCGCTGCTGCCGTAGCCACAGCGGTGGTACCCGAGAGTGATGCTAGCTCTCAAAAAGTGGAACTAAAGGTCTGTGATCACAGAGTCGTTGTGTGTGAGTTGCACTTGCCTGCGCATAAAATTGCATCATATCATTCATTCATATTAGGTCATACGCTTCATAGATCCTTATCATATAAATTAGTATGGGCTCTTTTATATGATAAGTTAAATTTCCCGGAAATCCTAACTTATATATTCGTATGGGCACTTATATAAGTTGGGTACGTTTGTGATGATAGCTTAGTGGTAGCTTAGTTTATTTACTTGTTTATACTGCTGTTTCTTTACTCTCCTTTACTGCACCGTACTTACTTACTTACTACTTGTACTGTACTTAGCATTGCTAGTGTAGAATTTCATTACTTAGTACCACTTTAGATAGATATTGTACACCTGCTTCCATTTTGCTACCCCTTGTTGTCCTCCGCTTCGTCCTCCCGCTCGGTGCCTAGGAGCTGCGGGGCGAGGTGCGGAGGAAACGACTTAGTCTTTTTGACTATGGTCGGTGACCAACTATTTTTAGGAGCCCGTGGAGATGGAGCACCAGCACGTCGAGGAGGCAGGACATGAGGAGCAGATACCGCTTCAGCAGGCTACCACTACTACTGTGCGTCCTCAGGTGGGACGAGACTTGATGTTCTAGTTTAGCTTCCGCATTTACTATTTTGTGAGAGAGAGAGATTTGATGTACTGGGCATAAGCCCTTTTTACTCTTTCTTCTGTACTATGCTGTGGACTGTTGTATATTCATCTCTTTTTCATGATTATACAGTGGCTTGTGGACTGGTATTTTTAAATATACAGTTTTAATCTATTCTCATATGCCTACAGGTTTATGATCGTGTACTAGCCGGGCAGAATCGGCGTGTTGCGGTGTCGACTAACCGTGAGTTAGTGCCACCGTAAGACGGCGGTTCTGGGCATAAGATCGGTAGCCCTCCTTGTAAGGGGGAGGGGGGGTCTTTACAAAAGGTTTGATCAAAATCAATACCTTCTTCTTGCCTATATCCTTTTGCAACCATTCTTGCTTTATTCTTTATGATGACCCCTTGTTCATCTAACTTATTTCTGTAGATCCACTTAGTTCCTATAACATTGTGGTCTTTAGGCTTTGGAACCAGCTCCCAAACCTTGCACCTTTGAACTGATTAAGTTCTTCTTGCATAGCTTCAGTCCTTGTGGATCTTGTATAGCTTCTTCAAATTTCTTTGGTTCTATTTGAGACAGAAAAACTTGAATATACTACAGCATTCTGATTTCTGCTCCTTGTCTGAACACTTGTCTTGGATCTCCAATTATCAGCTCTACTGGATGATCTCTTAGATGCCTGTTGGCTGGAGGCATCCTTGCTTCTGGTTGTACTTCTACAGCATCTTCATCATGCTGAGTTCCTTGTACTTCTTCAGCTCCTGGTACATGTAGTTCTCCCCTGGACATAAGCCATCTTCTTCTACTTGCTGTCTTGCAGCAGGTACATCTTCTATGGCTAGCTTGTCCATCTTCTTAGTAAGACCTGTGGGGCTGCATACATTGCTAGACAACTCATTGTTAATTAGTGTGTCTCATCAAAAACTACATGCACAGACTCCTCTACAACTTGTGTAGTCAAGTTGTAGACTCTATAAGCCTTACTATTATTGCTGTACCCAACAAACACTCCCTCTTGGGACTTGGCAGCAAACTTAGTTAGGTAAGACTTTCCATTGTTAAGTATGTAGCATTTACAACCAAAGATCCTAAAGTAGGATAATTTGGTTTCTTGCCTTTCACAACTTCATAGGGGGTCTTATTAACCTTTTAGTGATGGTAGCCCTATTTATCACATGGCATGCAGTGTGTTAACTGCTTCAGCCCAGAAATACTCTGGCAGTGATGAATCACTTAATAGGTTCTACCAGCCTCTATCAAGGTCCTATTTTTCCTTTCAGCAATGCCATTTTGCTGAGGTGTTCTAGGTGAAGAGAATTCTTGAAATATCCCATAGTCTTCACACAGCTTTGTCATGCTTTCAGACTGAAACTCAGTACCATGGTCACTTCTAATTTTGACCACTGTACAGTTCAATTCATTCTAATTTGCTTAACAAAACTATAGAAGACACTAGGTGTTTCAGATTTCTGCTTTAAGAAGAACACCCAGGAAAACCTTGAGTAGTCATCAACAACTACAAAGGTATAGACCTTCCTACCTAAGCTGTGAACTGGATTGGACCAAATAGATCCATATGCAAGAGGTATAAACACCTCACAACATCTTTGTTGTCTAAGCTTTCTAAAGGTGGATTTAGTCTGCTTGCCCTTTTGACAAGCTGAGCAAATGCCATCTTTGACACACTTAACTTGAGGACCATTCCTCACTAACTCTTTGCTAAAGAGTTTGCTAATAGTCTTGTAGAGATGGGCTAGCCTCTTGTGCCACTTGACACAATGAGAGACTGTCTCATCAGCTACAAGACAAACAGGAGAACCATTGTTCTCAAGCATAATGTCTAAACAGTAGACATCTCTTTCTATATCCTGTCAAAATGATCTCTTGATCACTTGACCTCTTGATATGACACATTTTTAACAAATGAGATGTCATACCCTACATCACTTAACTGACTTATACTAATGAGGTTGTGTTTCAACCTTTAACATAAGCCACTTGAGTAATGGTAACAAGGTTTGAAGAGATGTTACCAAACCCTTTGATGATTCCTTTTTCAGAACCACAAAGGTCACTTTAGGACCATTTTTGATTGGAATATAGTCCTTCAGTAGTCCCTTGTTCCAGTCATATGTCTGGAACATCCACTATCCAAGTACCATGTTGGGGTATGGCCACTTGGATTCACCTGCAAAACAAATTAATGAACCTTAGAACCAAAGTAAACTTGGGTCCTTGGTGATTGTTAGTTTGCAATTTGACATAGCTACCTGCTAGCTTTCCAACAGGTAACTTGCTACTCAACTTGGCACTGGCATTGTGCCAACAATCCAAGGCAAAGTGGCCAACCTTGCACAACACCAGCATTCAAACTTGTTGTACCTTTGCTTAGGTACAACCTTTGCTGTTTTGACTACAGCAGGCTTGTTGAATGTTGGGGCTTTGCCCTTGGACTTGGACTGATCCTGAACAGTCCTAGCTGGTTTAATAAAACCCAATCCAGCCTTTCCTTTATGATGAACAAATTCATCAATCAAGGGTAGCACTGATTTAGGTTTTGAAAACCTAGCAACTAGCTCTCTTTCCTTCTGGAGATTGATCTCCAGTAACTTAATTTGATCATTTTTAAAGTGATAGTTCCCATCTGAATCACAGTAATGTGTTTCAGCCTGGCTACCTCATTGAGCTTTTGATCAAATTCCATCTCAAAGTCTGTTGCAGCTGCCTTTAGATCAGCAATTCCTTTGCCTGACTTTTGGCAAGGGACTTGCTTTTCTTATAGGCTTGCAACAGAACTTTATATTCATCTAGGAGCTGATGAATATCTCCCTCAGATTCAGAAACACTTCCATCACTTGATGAAGATGAATCTGACTCTGAACTAGAACTGAAATCTGAACTTTGAGTTGGACTTTGTACCTGACTAGGTCCTGGCTGCTCCAGGATTTGGTACTTTCAGTCAATGCCATCAGTCCTTGGCACTGACACTCTCCTTGTTCATATATTGATTCCATGATCTGCATAAACTCCTCTTCTTTTCAGCAAATAGCCCTATGTAGGCTTCAGCATCTGTCTCAGTGTCTGAAGAAGAAATGTCTGAAAGAGTCTTCTCATTCTTTGCAACAAAGGACTTCTCCTTCTTTCCTTTGAAGTGAGTCTTCTTTTTGTCACTGGATTCTTTCTTCTTTCAGGACAATCTGCAATAACATGCCCCTATCTATTGCAGCAGTAACATACTATCTTAGACCCAGTTGTCTTGCTAGTCTTTGTCTTTTTCTTGTCCTTCTTTGAAGGCTTCTTCTCCTGATACTGAACTTCTTTCCCTTTGGAAAATGAAGGTCTGGACCTCCATTGTTACTTCTTCAGGAATTTCTGAAAATGTCTGGTGAATGCAGCAAAGTCTTCATCACTTTCACTGCTTGTAGACTTTGTGCTCACAGACTCATCTGATTCTGATTCAACTACCTCTGGGGAGGAGTTGATGACTTAGTCCTTCCCTTTCTAGGTACTTCTGTCTTGAAGGCAACAGTGCTTTCCCTGTGCTCAGTCCTTGTTGACTTTTCCTCCTCTTTTCTCACAGACAACTGCATTTCATAAGATAACAATTTGCCAAACAGTGTGGGAGGAGGAATTTCTCCCAACTTTGCCATTTCCCTTATGACACAGATCTTGGTGTCCCAATCTTTATTTAGGGACCTTAAGAACTTATCATTCAATTCATAGTTTGTGAACTCTCTTCCATAGGACATGAGTTCATTAACAATTCTGTAGAACTTTTTGTAGCATTCAGTGATGCTATCTCCTCTTCCTTGCCTAAAGCTCTCATACTCTTGATTAAGCAAGGACTTCCTATCTTGCCTAACTTCTTCAGAACCTTCCATATAGACAATGAGGGTATCCCACATTTCTTTGGCTGTTTTACAGTGAATTAGGTTCTGAAAAGTTGCATCATCAATGGCACTTACTATTATGTTTTGTGCCCTTTTGTCCATAGTGGCTAGGACAATTTCATCCTTGGTCATCTCAGAGAAATCCTTTGGAGTCCTCTGATTTGCATCCAATACTGAGATCTTCATGGGCACATATGGCCCCTCTTTGACTGTGATGTAGATTCTAGGGTCAGAGGCTTCCATGAATAGCCTTACCCTCTCTTTCCAGATTCCAAAAATCTCTTTTCTGCATATGGGCAGTTTCATTGAACCCAATTCCTTGTGATTCTCTGAAGAGCCCATGTTTCTTGATTTTCTTGAAACTGTGTTCTGACTTATCCTAAATCTGCCAAACTGGATCTCCTCAGACAGTTAGTCCTTTTTGAGGAACCTCCCTCTGATACCACTTGAAAGATATGGTACCTAAACACCTAGGGGGGGTGAATAGGTGACCTAAACCTTTTTGAAACTTTGTTGGCAGCACAACAGTTATTTCACAGATTACTACAGCTAACAGCAATTACAGAAAATAAACAGTCAATCCACAGCACAGCTCAGCACACCACAGCAGACACACTAATTTATAGTGGTTCCCCAATCTTTGGGTACATCCACTTTCCCCCTTCGCCTATCTAGCAGTGTACTAGATTCGGCCAAACTTCTCCACTATCTCAGAACCCAACTAGGTTCCTACACCTCAGGCCCAAAGCCTTACACTCAGCCACAAAGGCCTACACTCAGCCACCCAGGCCTACACTCAGCCAATTAAGGCCTACACTCAGAGTTCTTCAACTCCTACACTCAGGCAATCAAGCCCTACCCTCAGCCTTTATAATATAGGCTTACAATTCTCTCAGATCCAATGGATCCTACAAGTTAAAATAGAAATACAATTGCTAACTCTACAACTCAGAAAATAAGAGAGGAGTTGAGAGTTTCTTGAAGAGTTCTTGGAAGAACTCAATTAGATCCAAACTGACTTAGCTTCCTTCAAAGCTTCTTGAGTTAGAACTGAATTAGTCTGAATCTTCTGCAGTTGATCCTTGACCTCTGCTTCTTGAGATCCAGATGTTTTTGAATCCTTCTTCTCAGCCTTAGTTCCAAAGACTGGATTCTTGATTGGAGCTCTCTCTCTCCAACTTCTTAGATCTGCAGTTGGACTGACAGATCTTCTTGTGTTGATCCTTTGTGTATCACTTCTTGATTTAGTCTGATCAACTACTTAAAATATTCTCTCAAGCTGTAACTCTTGTTTCTCAATCACAACAACTGTTTCTGTAAACTAAGGATGCCTATTTATAGGCTTCCTTCATGGTAACCGGCTGGTCCGGTTCATAACAAACTTCTGATTTCTCTGACAGTTGCTGTAGACCGGCTGGATCGGCAGCTGTCATGTCAACCAGTCACTTCTTGAAATTCTCTAACTGTCAGATAGTGTCGAGACTTTCTGTTCTTAAGTGTCGACACTTATAGACTAAGTGTCGACACATGTTGTGTAAGTGTCGACACAAGTCTACAAGGTGTCGACACAATTCCTTGTATGTCTCGACACAGATTCTTCTGCATGTGTCGACACTGAAATTGAGTGTCGACACAAATACTTGTACTTCATTCTTTAACTGTATTCTTCTAAGTGTCGACATATGTTCTTTGTGTCGACACATTTTCATGTGTTGAAACTGTCAAGTGTTGACACTGCTTCTTGGTGTCGACACAAGTCTTCACTTTTGTTTCTTCAGCTGAGTGTCGACACATTATTTTAGTGTCGACACTTGTACTTAGAATATTTTGTAACTTTTCTGTTCTTTGCTAAGTGTCGACACAGCTCCTTGTGTCGACACTTTCTTCAAGTGTAGAGTCTTTAATTAAGTGTCGACACATTGTGCTGAGTGTCGACACTTTTTCTTCAAGTGTTGACTATTCAGCATAGTGTCGACACATTGTGTTGAGTGTCGACACTTACTTCAAATACTGATTCTTCAGCATAGTGTCGACACATTGTGTTGATTGTCGACACTTACTTCAAATACTGACTCTTCAGCATAGTGTCGACACATTGTGTTGAGTGTCGACACTTTTACTTAGACTCTGCAGACTTTTGCTGAGTGTCGACACAGCTCCAAGTGTCGACACTTTCTGGTGTAGACACAGCTCTTCTAGGTGTCGACACTTCTGCTAATTGTCGACACAACTTTTCTGCATACTTCTTTACTGAGTGTCGACACAGCTCCAAGTGTCGACACTTTCTGTCTGGTGTCGACTCTTCATCCCAAGTGTCGACACAATGACTCCAAGTGTCGACACTGCTTGTCTGGGTGTCGACACAAGCTTTCTCAAGTGTCGACACTTTTCCTCTGGGTGTCGACACATGGAATTAGAAACTTTTAGCTTCAGTCCAGTGTATACCTAACCTGCACAAGTAACTCAAACAAACATCAAATACATTATGATGTATATCATTGAGTTAGGGAAGGCTTCTTCAAATCAGGTACATTTGACCAATGTACCCAACAATGAGTTTCTCCGTCTGGTGCAGGGTGAGCAAGATATTGATACCTACCTGCATGAGTTTACAAGATTGGGGAGATATGCGGGATCTACCTTTGCGGAGGAAGCGCGAAAGACAAATCTGTTTTATGAAGGATTGCGGGATGAATTGAGGTTGGCACTTTCGAGTTCCGTGAGCCAAGGCTTCCAAGCGTTGGTCGATACAGCCCGTGCTTTGGAGAAGGATATGAAGCGAGTACAAGCGAATAAGAGACGGGAAACGGAGAAGTCAGAGGTTAAAATGTCACCATCGGATCAATCGGAGTTTCGACGACAAGAGAAGAAAAGATTTAGGCCGGCGGAATCAGCTCCGTCGACTGTTTCTTCAGGGGCGACTTATGGGTCAGGACGTGTGGATACACGTATCTGTTATAAATGTGGGCAGCAAGGACATATAGCAAGATTTTGTCGGAATGCCCCTCCAGGGAGTGAGAAAAAGATGAGTGCGTCCTATGAAGAAAAGGGAAAAGCAGTGGCCGAATCATCTGCACCCCGGACACAATCTCGATTTCATGCGATTGAAGTACAAGAGCCGCAAAGCTCAGTTGGTGAAATTCAGCCTCGGGCGTTTAAGTTGTCTCTTAATCATGAATTTCAAAATCGGGAGGCTGAGCGGAAGTGACGTGTGATGCGAATTCTTTTTGACTGAATCGAAGCTTGATGGATCATCCATAGTGGTGTATGTACATGATGTTTATATATATAGTTGTATGTAAACGATATTGATAGATGATGAATAAACTCGTGATGTTGATAATCTGATTAAAATGTGGTGCACGTGTGATGGTAAGGCGATACGAAATCATGTTGTTTTGTTTTGAGGTCTTCTGTGGTTGAATGTGCACAAGGGGAAGATAGGGATGTTTGTTTGTAATGTCTGTTTGTTAGTTTGTGCGGAGGCTTGAGGTGTAAGCTTTGATGATGTTGTGGCTGCTTGGAGTCAATTTCGAGGACGAAATATTTGAAGGGGGAGGATTGTAACACCCCGAAATCAAGCGGAGCATTTTGAGCAAAATCGGGTTAAGGCTTGGGTGACACGGCCTGGGACACGGGCATGTCCCAGGGCGTGTCAGGCCTGGGTAGTGTCGAGTCGTGCAGTCGACGAAATTCGGAGTCGACACAGCGGACACGGCCTGCGACACGGGCGTGTCGCAGGGCGTGTCGGGGCCGTGTCGACGATCGACCATGATGTCGACGAATTTATCTCGACGATCGTCGAGTGTCGAGTGTCGAGAGGACACGGCCTGTGACATGGGCGTGTCACAGGGCGTGTCAGTGGTCGTCGAGCTCAACTCGACGGTTCGAGCTAGGGCGTGTTTGTGGGACACGGGTGTGTCCTGGTGCACACGGCCAGGAACACGGCGTGTGCCAGGCCGTGTGCCAGGCCGTGTGAAGTCTCGGGTTGTTTTGGGATTATTTTCGTTGAGGCACACGGCCTCAGACACGGGCGTGTCTGAGGGCGTGTCGGGTACACGGCACGCGACACGGGCGTGTCACACGGCCGTGTACTGGTTGGATTGAGTCGGTTGTCTGCCGCTTAGAGAGACACGGCCTGTGACACGGGCGTGTCACAGGGCGTGTCAGGCCGTGTTTTAGCTTTTCTGGCCAGATCTGAGCCGTTTGTTTCCCTCTTGCTGGATCCAATGGTTGGGCTCTGTCCAGGTGTTGTGAAGGCGAGAAAAAGGGGATTTAAACCCTCTTTCTCTTCTTCTTCTTCTTTATCTTCATTCCAAGAGAGAGAGAGAGAGAAGAAAGGCCTAAGGGAGAGAGAAGGGAGGAGTCTTCCAGCTGCTGTAGGAGCTGCGGAGTGCGGAGCAAAGATCCGAGAGCGGATTCGTGAAGGCAGAGCCGAGGCGGTGATTTCCATCCGGCTACTTCATGGCCCCGAAGCGATCTTCAAGGGTAACGATCTCCTTCTTGGACATCGATGTCCTTCCTTTATGCATGTGCTTGGAATCCTCCACCAAGAGGTGGATATCCGTGAAGTGATTCCTTGTTGAGTCTGCAGTTAGAGCCGGAAATATGGAGTACGGCATAGGCATTTTGTGTGAAGCCCATCTGGACCGGTAGTCTGGATTGGTGATGTTCATGGGTAAACCGGAGATGACTCCGTGGATTTGATGAGATGCAAATGGTTTTCTCTTGTGATGAATGTATGGATGTGATGTTGACTGTGAGGAGGCTTTGGCAAAGCTCATGGTTGTGATATGATCAATTGGTAACATGCCTGGGGAGCTCGTGATAAACCCGACTGTTACACCACTAGTGTGGGTTGATCTAGTTAGGAAGGGATCGATGGGTGGCAATGCTAGGGGAGCCGAGTTAAACCCGGGTTGCTGCACCACATAGTGTGGGTCGATCGGATTAGGAGGGGGGTCGATGGGTAGACATTGCCTGGGGAGTTAGATAAACCCGGCGTGCTACACCACATGTTGTGGGTCGACCTACTCTGGTTGTTGGATGCTGTGAGGGTGTACCTCTGTGTGGTTTGGGCGGGATGTCGCCAGCTTGCGAGATTGGTGGACTAGGGCCGGTCAACCAACAAGTTAAAACCTCGAATCAGCGGTGTATGACTGGTGGATTCCGGTACGCCAAGAAGGTGCCCTGAGTGCACGGAACGTCTGGTGGATTCCAGCGTTTGTGATGTCATGTGTTTGCTAGCGGAATAAAGCATGATATACATATGATGTTTGATGATACTTGATGATAGATGACAGCACTGTATACAGGGAAGGAACCACTACCCCGGGTAGGGGGTAGGGTCGTTATAATGGGTCAGCCAAAATACTGACCGTTACTTTGTTTTCTGTGTTGGCTTGGATGTGGAATTACAGGTGTGGCGGCTTGGCTTGAAAGGACTAAGTGGAATGGCTAGCTTGCTGCTATAGGCCCTTGACGGCCATGTGAAGAGCTGTGTTTGGATTTCATGTGTGGCCGGCCTGCGTGCCGATGTACGAAATTGTTGTTGTGTAAAGAGGAACCTGTAAGGCCATAAGGCCAGGGTGTGTGAGTTGTATACATTCCTGGTGTTGTTATATAAATGTGGTATTTATATATGGTGGACATTCTGGTTTGAGTTCATGCTAACAAGAAAAATGCTGCGCTAGAATGTAATGAGTTAAGGATACGCATAGATTTTGATTTCCACACGTAATTCCTTCGCTTGTCTATGCTATATGGCATGGGGCCCCGGCCGGACCCACTGTTATATGTCATGTGACGGGTGGGGGTGTTACAAAGTGGTATCAGAGCCAGGTTGAGATTGTTTGAGAGGAGAGAACATAAATGAACTCATGAATGTCCACGAGGAATGTATGTCATGCACATGATGTGCGTGCGTGTGTAGGCAATGTAGCAGGACCGTTATGATTTGAAGGATTAATGGTCTTCTGTACATTGATAGGTGGCGAGGGATGGAGCTGGGCCGTCTGAGCCCCAGCGGTCGGATGAGAGTGCAGCACCCGTGGAAGCGCCGATGCCTCCCTCGGCAGAGGCCATACGGGTGGTGGCGGAGACAGTGCTTGCAGTATTTCAAGCACAACCAACTGGACAGGGAAGACCTGGTGGAAGGCAAGAGCATGCTGCTGAAGTGGTGGAAGTGCAAGCAAGTGACGACGCATTGTCACGTTTTATGAACTTTCATCCCCCGAAGTTTGGTGGAGCGCTTTCCCCAACGCAGGCGGAAGATTGGTTGGCAAGAGTAAAAAGGATCCTAACCGCAATCAGGACGGTAGAGGAACAGAAAGTGATGTTGGCCACTTTTCTGTTGGAAGGCGATGCGAGATTGTGGTGGGATGAGATTGAAGTACATCACTTGGCAGGTCGAGGTTTAATTGACATTTCCATGGATGAATTCGCCCAAATATTTTTAGCCAAGTATGTGCCGATGTCGCAGAGGATTGCGATGGAAAATGAGTTTCTCCGTCTGGTGCAGGGTGAGCAAGATATTGATACCTACCTGCATGAGTTTACAAGATTGGGGAGATATGCGGGATCTACCTTTGCGGAGGAAGCGCGAAAGACAAATCTGTTTTATGAAGGATTGCGGGATGAATTGAGGTTGGCACTTTCGAGTTCCGTGAGCCAAGGCTTCCAAGCGTTGTCGATACAGCCCGTGCTTTGGAGAAGGATATGAAGCGAGTACAAGCGAATAAGAGACGGGCAACGGAGAAGTCAGAGGTTAAAATGTCACCATCGGATCAATCAGAGTTTCGACGACAAGAGAGAAAAGATTTAGGCCGGCGGAATCAGCTCCGTCGACTGTTTCTTCAGGGGCGACTTATGGGTCAGGACGTGTGGATACACGTATCTGTTATAAATGTGGGCAGCAAGGACATATAGCAAGATTTTGTCGGAATGCCCCTCCAGGGAGTGAGAAAAAGATGGGTGCGTCCTATGAAGAAAAGGGAAAAACAGTGGCCGAATCATCTGCACCCCGGACACAATCTCGATTTCATGCGATTGAAGTACAAGAGCCGCAAAGCTCAGTTGGTGAAATTCAGCCTCGGGCGTTTAAGTTGTCTCTTAATCATGAATTTCAAAATCGGGAGGCTGAGCGGAAGTGACGTGTGATGCGAATTCTTTTGACTGAATCGAAGCTTGATGGATCATCCATAGTGGTGTATGTACATGATGTTATATATATAGTTGTATGTAAACGATATTGATAGATGATGAATAAACTCGTGATGTTGATAATCTGATTAAAATGTGGTGCATGTGTGATGGTAAGGCGATACGAAATCATGTTGTTTTGTTTTGAGGTCTTCTGTGGTTGAATGTGCACAAGGGGAAGATAGGGATGTTTGTTTGTAATGTCTGTTTGTTAGTTTGTGCGGAGGCTTGAGGTGTAAGCTTTGATGATGTTGTGGCTGCATGGAGTCAATTTCGAGGACGAAATTATTTGAAGGGGGGAGGATTGTAACACCCCGAAATCAAGCGGAGCATTTTGAGCAAAATCGGGTTAAGGCTTGGGTGACACGGCCTGGGACACGGGCATGTCCCAGGGCGTGTCAGGCCTGGGTAGTGTCGAGTCGTGCAGTCGACGAAATTCGGAGTCGACACAGCGGACACGGACTGCGACACAGGCGTGTCGCAGGGCGTGTCGGGGCCGTGTCGACGATCGACCATGATGTCGACGAATTTATCTCGACGATCGTCGAGTGTTGAGTGTTGAGAGGACACGGCCTGTGACATGGGCGTGTCACAGGGCGTGTCAGTGGTCGTCGAGCTCAACTCGACGGTTCGAGCTAGGGCGTGTTTGTGGGACACGGGTGTGTCCTGGTGCACACGGCCAGGAACACGGGCGTGTGCCAGGCCGTGTGCCAGGCCGTGTGAAGTCTCGGGTTGTTTTGGGATTATTTTCGTTGAGGCACACGGCCTCAGACACGGGCGTGTCTGAGGGCGTGTCGGGTACACGGCACGCGACACGGGCGTGTCACACGGCCGTGTACTGGTTGGATTGAGTCGGTTGTCTGCCGCTTAGAGAGACACGGCCTGTGACACGGGCGTGTCACAGGGCGTGTCAGGCCGTGTTTTAGCTTTTCTGGCCAGATCTGAGCCGTTTGTTTCCCTCATGCTGGATCCAATGGTTGGGCTCTGTCCAGGTGTTGTGAAGGCCGAGAAAAAGGGGATTTAAACCCTCTTTTCTCTTCTTCTTCTTCTTTATCTTCATTCCAAGAGAGAGAGAGAAGAAAGGCCTAAGGGAGAGAGAAGGGAGGAGTCTTCCAGCTGCTGTAGGAGCTGCGGAGTGCGGAGCGAAGATCTGAGAGCGGATTCGTGAAGGCAGAGCCAAGGCGGTGATTTCCATCCGGCTACTTCATGGCCCCGAAGCGATCTTCAAGGGTAACGATCTCCTTCTTGGACATCGAAGTCCTCCCTTTATGCATGTGCTTGGAATCCTCCACCAAGAGGTGGATATCCGTGAAGTGATTCCTTTGTTGAGTCTGCAGTTAGAGCCGGAAATATGGAGTACGGCATAGGCATGTTGTGTGAAGCCCATCTGGACCGGTAGTCTGGATTGGTGATGTTCATGGGTAAACCAGAGATGACTCCGTGGATTTGATGAGATGCAAATGGTTTTCTCTTGTGATGAATGTATGGATGTGATGTTGACTGTGAGGAGGCTTTGGCAAAGCTCCTGGTTGTGATATGATCAATTGGTAACATGCCTGGGGAGCTCGTGATAAACCCGACTGTTACACCACTAGTGTGGGTTGATCTAGTTAGGAAGGGATCGATGGGTGGCAATACTAGGGGAGCCGAGTTAAACCCGGGTTGCTGCACCACATAGTGTGGGTCGATCGGATTAGGAGGGGGTCGATGGGTAGACATTGCCTGGGGAGCTTAGATAAACCCGCCGTGCTACACCACATGTTGTGGGTCAACCTACTCTGGTGTTGGATGCTGTGAGGGTGTACCTCTGTGTGGTTTGGGCGGGATGTCGCCAGCTTGCGAGATTGGTGGACTAGGGCCGGTCAACCAACAAGTTAAAACCTCGAATCAGCGGTGTATGACTGGTGGATTCCGGTACGCCAAGAAGGTGCCCTGAGTGCACGGAACGTCTGTTGGATTCCAGCGTTTGTGATGTCATGTGTTTGCTAGCGGAATAAAGCATGATATACATATGATGTTTGATGATACTTGATGATAGATGACAGCACTGTATACAGGGAAGGAACCACTACCCCGGGTAGGGGGTAGGGTCGTTATAATGGGTCAGCCAAAATGCTGACCGTTACTTTGTTTTCTGTGTTGGCTTGGATGTGGAATTACAGGTGTGGCGGCTTGGCTTGAAAGGACTAAGTGGAATGGCTAGCTTGCTGCTATATGCCCTTGACGGCCATGTGAAGAGCTGTGTTTGGATTTCATGTGTGGCCGGCCTGCGTGCCGATGTACGAAATTGTTGTTGTGTAAAGAGGAACCTGTAAGGCCATAAGGCCAGGGTGTGTGAGTTGTATACATTCCTGGTGTTGTTATATAAATGTGGTATTTATATATTGGTGGACATTCTGGTTTGAGTTCATGCTAACAAGAAAAATGCTGCGCTAGAATGGAATGAGTTAAGGATACGCATAGATTTTGATTTCCACACGTAATTCCTTCACTTGTATGTGCTATATGGCGTGGGGCCCAGGCCGGACCCACTGTTATATGTCATGTGACGGGTGGGGGTGTTACATTTTGTACACTCACCAAGCTCCAGTTCACCCAGTATTTAGGGGTGTATGAGGAGTCATTCCTTTTTAGTGCTGCCTACCTCGAGCTCCACTTCGAACTCCCCAACCACGATATGGCCGGCTGTATCTGGCGCCAGGTTTCTTTTGACACTGGCACCTACGAGGCCAAGCGATCTAAGGCCTCTAAATTTATCTCTCCCGCTATCCATTACATCCACCATCTCCTTAGCCACACGTTGAGAAGCCGGGGCGATAGCTCCGGAGTTGTCAGTCGACACGACCTGTTATACATCTATAGCATGACTTCACGTTATCCTCTACATCTCGGTTTTCTTCTAGCCCAGTTCATTCTCCATCAGGCCGACACCCCCCGTATAGGGTCTATTTGTGTAGCACCCTACATTACTCGCCTCGTGAAGAATATGGGCATCTTTTCAGCCATCCCCGACATGACAGTGGTCGCAAAGACCGTGCCTATCACGATGGCTAGTCTTCGCTCCCTCCGCCTCGTCACCGCCCGTCAGGGCCGGGGAGGGGTCATATATTCTATTGCACGACGTTGACCCCATGTACATGATGACAGTGATGATGAGGTAGATCCTGACCTCGATGTGCCGTTGGTGCCTCCACCCCATTCCACTTACGCTCATGGCGAGTCGTCTACTGCACCTCCTCCACCTCATTCACGGTACTCGCGCGAGTTTCGACAGTTTTTCGAGACCGAGCTCTTGCCACGCCTACATCACATTGAGGAGTTGCAGCAGCGGACCGAGGACCTCCTCATCCAGATCAGAGACCACCTTGGGATCACTCCTCGCCAGCCGCCAGCGCCAGCCCCGCCTTCCTTCCCAGACGATGCGACCGACCACCCTGCTTACTTCTGATATGTATCGTTGTAGTGTTATCTTTATGTATCGTATCTTGTATTTTTTTATATCAGTGTATTCAGTTCTGTCAGCTATTATATATCAGTGCATTTCATTACAACTCCTGTTTCTTTAATGTGCTCTTCTACTTATTATGATAGCAGTTTTTTTTTTCTTATGTCATCATGAAATCACTCTATGTCCGCTTTTTACATTGCACTGAGGACATTGCAAATCTTAGGTCTGGGGGTAGAATGGCTATTCATGTGGTTACAATTGATTCTAATCTGCTTATCATAATACCCAAGTTTGTTATACCCCCCTACAAATTTTTGTTTGATCTTTTATGCTCTCATTATTCATTCATTTGAGATTATAAATATCTAATTTAACTTCGCACGCTGATTAAAATGAATTGATGTAGACTCATAGAGTATTCAACTTTGTTGATTTCGTAATTAAGCATAGAAATTTTTTTAGCTTAATTTTCTCTATATAATTTACTTTTAAGATTACTCCTCTATATTAGTAACTATCCAACACTCTATTTTAGAAAATATACTTATCTATAATAAAGTGAGTCGATGAGTGTAACATTTTTATAATTTGGTATTAGGGCTTTAAAATTAAAAATTACTCCCTATTGATGTCTAGGACTCACCCTCTAGCATTCCTCAAAACATTACATAGGTTAATTAGTAAGGGCGGAAATGACTTAGGCCTCCTATTGGATAGCTTGAGCCTTGTTAACCCAACACCTTTAACATGATACCATTGCACACCCAATTTGAACCTAATCCCCATCCTTTTGAGGCTCTACTATTAAAATTCACGAAGGCCAAATCCTTACCTATTAGCACACCTATCATTGATGCCTTCTTGGAATGATTTGTTCATTGTGATATGTGGCCTGAGTGCGTGTATACTTGCACCCACTTGGAATGATCCCTACTTTGAACCCCCAAAAAAAAGACATAGTGATATGTGGCCTGAGTGCGTGTATACTTGCACCCACTTGGAATGATCCCTACTATGGTCCCTTAGTTAAAAAAAATATATATATATAAAAAAATAGAGTGCCCTTCAAAATGTGGGAAATATACAAATTGCAAAGTCTGGGGGTGTCTACATAAAATTGAAATATGTTAAGGTATCTTCCAACATAAGGCTCAATCAAGATTTAGGTGTGAAAAATTCATCGAACTTACCTTTGATTACCTCACCTTTAATCTTCTATCCTAAGCAAAAAAAAGCTACACCAAAATTCAAGTCCTAAGGATCCGACCTTACTAATTCTAAATAGTGCTGTGATGAGGGTGTAAAAAAGGTAAGCTCATGATTATCAATATGAGTACTTATAAGTTTTGAAATACTAATACGTATCTTATAGATTGTTATTTTCTCCTCATATTTATTAAAGATGACTATACTTTTATTTCTAAAAGCGAGTGAGAGATAGTTAAAAGATATATTAGAGGAATTTTAAGATAAATCTATATTTAGAAAAGTCTGCTAAACTATTTCCTATGCGATTACATCATCAAAGTTCTCTTAAATTCATAGCAACCAGTGTGCGGATGCAAAATTATTTAATGGTAACCCAGGTGTTTGAATTAGTTTGCTTAGGGACAAGCAAACATCTAAGTCTGGTTGTATTTGATGAGTACGATTATGATAGGCTTTTTACTATCATAATTGAAATCATGTCTACTATTTCCTGCCCCTTTTTGTGTTGATTTCATGATAATAGTAAAGAAATTATCGTATCATAGATAGAAGAGCGCATTTAGAAGTCTTTGGCAATCCTTGTAATAAACTAATTACTGAGTCTTTCATTTTTCTATTGCAGGTAATTCCAACCAATGGACCTAAAAGTCTCGGAGCAAACAGAGGAGTTCACGGAGTCTACATGGCTAATGACAGGATGAAAATTTGGTGCACACGGCCAGACACACGGCCGTGTGCCTACCCTTGTCCTATGCACCTGGAGCTGAAGAATTTGGGCGCAGGTGATGGAACCTCACACGGGTATGGCACACGCCCGTTTGCCTACCCGTGTCATATTTGAACACGATTGCCGACCAACCCGTGTCTGAGGAACAAGGCCGAACACACGGCCGTGTCCATACCCGTGTCATCTGACACGGCCCACTACCAGACACGCCTGCTCGTGGGGAACCGCCTAGGAACCGTCCACACGGCCTGACACACGGCCGTGTTTGAACACGTGTCCGACCTGTTTGCAATGGGACTATAAATTTCCTGTAGAAAAAATTGTTTAGGACTTTTGGATCATTTCTGGATTGGAGAACTGCTGGAGGCCGAAGGGGAGCATCCAAGACAAGGAGGATTGAAGGGTATTTCATATGTATTTTTATTTAATCATTAACACCTTTTTATCCTTCCTTTCTCTTGATGATTCATCTTCAATTTTCGTTTTAATTTTGCATGAACCTCTATTTGAACATTCTAGTAATCATGTATCACGTTGTTTATGTTAAATTTGTGGTATTTTATTTGTGTTCATGTTTGCAAACAAAGAGTTTAATGTTCCTTATGATCTACTTTTTAGCTTTACATAATTTGCAATTGGCTAGATTGAGAAATCTGGTTCTTTGCAATGATATTTGTATGTTCATATTGTGATGTTAATTCTCTTTGTAATTCAAACTCTATGATCGAGAGATATTTTGTTTGGAAAATTAGAACATGAGTAAAAGGATTCATGATAATTTAGAAATAAAATTCATGAATTTTTGTAGTAATAAAGATACTTTACTTAATGCGAACTTGAGTGTTGTAAATTGTTCGAGAGAAAATTTACTATCTTAGGTTTAGATTTGGAATTGCTCGAGAGAGAATTTTGATGAAAATTTAACCTTTACATTGCACAAATTTAACAGTGATTTCATGTCATGATCACTTAGAATTGAACTAACAAATGAATTCGTTCATGTAATTGTTTAAAAGCTTCATGTCTTTTATCGTTATTTACTTCTCCAATACTGAATCATCCAAATGGTCATAGTTAGGCTAATGTAGTTTAGATATCACTTTTATTTAGAGGTATGATAATAAAGGGAGGGTGAGTACGAGTAGTTGAAACGACCCTGTGGAATACGACACGAGATGTAGATTTCTCCTATATTATGATTGATAGGTGCACTTGCCTGAATGCTAACTAAATCTAGTTTAAGCCCATCTACATAGTTGTATTAGAATGTGGAATGAAATCACATTGAGTTATTACTTGTTAGCAAGAAAAAATCATCAATAACAATAACTTTCAAGCGAGTATTGGAATGGCACCTTTCGAGGCATTGAATGGGAGGAAGTGTCGTACGCCGTTGTCATGGTTGGAGTCAGGAAAGGTTGAAGATCGCTAAGGACATGCAAGCAAAGTAGTATAACGCCAAGAAAAGGAACGTGGAGTTCGGTGTTGGCGACTGGGTGTATTTAAAAATCAAGCCGTTCAAGGGTGTTTCGCGGGTTCGACGCTTGAAGAAGTTGAGTCTGAGATACCTTGGACCATTTGAAATCCTGGAGCGTGTTGGCGAGGCAGCATATAAATTGAAGCTGTCGGTGGAGTTGAGTGGGCTACACGATGTGTTCCACGTATCGGTGTTGCGGAAGGCGGTGGAAGAGCCTTCGCAGGTAGTTGCGGTTGATCAAGTGCCTGTGGATTACGAGTTGAAGACAAAGGTCAAGCCTATACGTATAGAAGATGTTGAGGTCAAACGACTCCGCAACAAGGAAATCCGAATTGTTAAGGTTCGTTGGGATAACTGCGGACATGAGGAGCTTTCTTGGGAGCGAAAGCAAACTATGTTGGAGGAATACCCCGAGTTATTCCACTCAGGTAACATTTAATTTTTGTATACCTTTACTTAATTTCGGGACAAAATTTTTTAAGGGGGGAGATTTGTAACGCCCCGAAAATCGTTATCGAGCTGGTCGCGTCCAAAAGTAATTTTGGTGCCTGTATAGGGGTACACGGCCTAGGACACGGGCGTGTCCAAGGCCATGTCTGGCGCGGTGTTTTGGCCGTCTGCATCCTGAGAAGGACACGAAAAGAAACACGACTGAATGATACGGGTGTGCCATTTGACACGCACATGTGCCTACCCGTGTCAGTACCCGTGTTCCCTAGAGTCGTGACACTTGGCGTGACGGTTATTCGTGGCACGCCTCCGGTCACGAGTGTGTCCAAGACCTGACACAGTGTCAGGTCAAGACACGGGCGTGTCTTGCCGATGTGGTTTTTCTGCGTTCGACGATCTTGCCAGGATCGAGGCACACGGACAGGGACATGGCCGTGTGTGAGGCCGTGTTCGGCTCAGGTTTGAGGATTTCTGGGTAGATCTGAGCCGTTCATTTTCTTTAATTAAGATCTGATGGCCCAGTCGTGTTCCTGCTCTGTTAAGGCCGAGAATGGTGGTTTAGCTCCTCATTTCCCCCTTAAGCATGCTCTTTCTAAGGATTTAGAGCAAGGAGGAAGAAGGAGGATTCCGGCCACCGGCAGAGCATCAGAGCACCATTTAGAGAACCGAGAGCGGATCCGTGGAGGAAATCCCGTTGCGAAGACTTCTGTCCGTGTAATTTTTCATGGCGCAAAAGCGTACTACAAGGGTAACAATTCTCTTCTTGAGCATGTGAAGCTCTCTTCCTTTTTGCATAGGGAAACCTGCTCCCGCGAGTGTGCGGCGAGTGTGTGTGTGTTCATTGGGGTTGACGGGAATAGTCCCCCTTGTGTTGCATATAGAGTCCGGAATCGAAGTACGGGCATAGGCATTGTGTGTGAAGCCTACCCGGACATATTTGTATGGATCGGTGATGTTGCATTTGTTATGATTTGCCGGAGAAGACTCCGTGCTTCGGGTTTCTACGTGGTAGATTGCAGCAGGGATCCTTGGGGATTAATTCCAAGGCGCAACCGAAAAACTGTGCGGAATCATTATTCTGCTAACTTGGCAGTCTGGGAACCGTCCTTGAACATAACTGTGTTATGTGATTGTTTGGAAATGGCAGGATCCGAGAGAAGCTTGGCTCGTGCATATGTCTTAAGGTGTACTATGCGTTGTGAGCAACGGAAAGTGGAATCGGACCTGGGCTATGTGGTTCGGTACGAGAGACCCGAAAAGGGGACTGGCCGTTGCCATAGTCTGGAGCTTTAGACAGTGGTCAGAAAGGCTAAAATGCTCATATTGTTGCCATCCCGGGGGTGGTGGTGAAGACGCTAAAGTGTCAGGATTCACCGATAATGTGCCCTGAGTGCACGGGGTGTCTGGCCGTGCGAGCCTACACCTGTGGCTAGCATGTCTATACTATATTATTTTAGCTGGGCTAATGAATTGCAGGGAAGGAGCACCGCCGTCCCGAGTTAGGGGCGGGGTCGTTATAATTTGGTCGGCTTTTGGCTATCCATTGCTTTGTTTTCCACCGTGTGGTGGAATGTTTCTTGCAGGTGCTTCGGAGCCGAGTGCCAAATAGCTGGCTGGAGCACATGTTGCTGTGCTGGCCATAGAAGGCCAAAGCGAATAGTTGTACTTTTTTATGTCATGTGTGGCCAGCCTGCGAGCCGATGTATGGAAAACATTATTTAATTAAGTGAACTTCTGTAAGGCCATAAGGCCGTGTACCTTTCTGTGTATTTGTTTTCATTCCAGTTGTAGTGGCGTTGGACATTCATGATTATTGGATACAAGTTTGGGTTCTTTCAACTGTTTAAAAGCTTCCGCTAGAATGCTCTGTGTTATGATGAGTAGTCTTAATTGGATAGTTTGGTTATTCATACGTAACCCTTCCTACTGTCCGTGGTATATGGTGTCGGGTTCCAGATGGACCTTCTACTATATGCATACGATAGATGTGGGTGTTACACTGGCTGTCTGACGCATCATCTCCAGAGGGTCCAATTGATCACCCAGGTAGTCTTCGATCTCCTCTGGCCGAGGAAGAGGCGAGAGGGGAGACTGCACGGGAAAGACTTTAGTACCCGAGTCAAACTGCATACCATGCGTAGAGAAAGGGGAAGATCATAAGGAAGGATGGTCTTGCAGCCATGAGCTGTGTAGACAAGGACCGGCTGTTTGGTCTCGAATGTACCAGGTGAAGGAATGGGAATCTGTGTGAAACAAAAAACACAGGATAAGTTTTCTTACTCGTGATGCGAGGGTTCCCCACAAGCCGCAATATGTCTTTTTTCCTCGTAATAGGTGGGGAGGATTCCTGAGGTGAGTCGGGATGTTGATAATGTTGGTATGTAGTGTCAGGGGGATTCGCAGGCATGGGAGAGTCAGCAAGGTTTCCCTGAGAGAGTATGGTCAATAAGCGAGATGATAAAAGAAAAGAGGCGAGAAGGAGGAGTCAAGAATCACCTGACTCTCCCTGTAAGACACAGGAGGAAGTGTATCAGATGACGAGGGGGCAGAGGAGGTCGCGCCAGATGAGAGTGGAGGGCCGGCGATTTTGGTCTTCTTCGGGCGAGGTGATGAAGGTGCTGAAGCAGGGGTGTAGACCAAAGACGGGATCAGGGCATCCACATTGGCTTTATTTTGCTTTTGGACCATTACGAGACGCTCACGGATGCTTTGGCTGTGAGACATGTTGATGGTAGAAGAGAGGTGGAAATGAGAAAAAGGGCACTACATGATGAGGTGGGGTCTCATATTTATAGACTCCAGGGGGAGGGCCCGATAAAGATTCTCATAAAGAATCCCAACGCTGCGAGCCTCTGTTGGAATTTCTTTCGGAGCTTGGGGCAATCTCGAAAAGAGCGGGGATTGTGTACAACCTTGGGCTCGCGGGAGGCGTCTCAAGCAGCAAAGCGGCAAAGCTGGCGAGAGGAATTGAGTAGGAGAGTGGGACCATGTTGTCCACTCACAGTAGGCGAGATGGGGGCTCTCTGCAGTAGGCGAGATGGGGGCTCTCTGCAGTGGGCAAGATGCCCTTTGGGGGCGCGAGCATAGCCTTGAGGGAGAGATGGCTGCCATAATGCAGGAGGCCTGCGAGATGAGTAGGAGGGCTCGTCTTCGCCCGCTGGTTACTTCCCCACTCGCCATATGGAAGGAAGGATTTTTTTTACCTTCCTACCCCTAATGGGGATTTTACTCTTCTACCCCGGGTAATTTTACCCTTTTAGCAATCATGGTTGCGTATAGCCCTTCAAGAATAATGGAGTTTGGCTATTGGCAGGCTCAACCCAGGGTATTTTAGTAATTTCAGGTCAGTTCATTTTGGTTATTTGCAGATTCAACTCAAAGGCCTATAAATAGACCAATGAGGTGCCTGGGAAAAGGTTGTTGAACCTTTCTAAATTCTTCCTCGGATGCTATAACACCCCCTATCCGTCGCATAGCATATAGCAGTAGGTCCGGCCGGGGCCCGATGCCATATACCACAGACAGACCGGGTGGTTACTCAATGGAAACCATCCAACCAATCATAACGTCCTACACAGAGCATTCTAGCGGAAGTAGTTTAAATAGTTGCAATTTAAAAGAACCCAACAACAAGCATGAATGTCCACTAACAAGACGAAAGGAATGAAGTACATACACAAGTAATGGCCTTAAGGCCTTACAAATAGTTTACACTTATTACATGTTTTCCATACCACGACACGCGGGCCGGTCATACATGAACAAAAGCAAGTAAACACTTCAATTAGGCCTTCGAGGGTCGGCTTCGCAATTTGGGCTTTAGCCCGCTATTGACCGCTTTGTCCAGCAGCACCTACAAGCAACAAACCACCGCACGGTGGCAAAAAAAAGCAACGGTCAGCAATGCTGACCAAATTATAACGAACTTGCCCCCAACTTGGGGCGGCAATGCTCCTTCCCTGCATTTATTAGCATAACCAAGCAGTATATAAATATACATTGCATCACAGGCGTTGGCACGCACGGCCACACGCCCCGTGCACTTAGGGCACATTCTCGGTGAACCGGCCAATGTCACATCAATTTAAGCCATAGACATTCCAGACTCACCACCGCCACTTTGACGGCCAAACATAAGAGCAATTTGTCTTCCCCGCATGGGTCACGTCAATTTAAGCCATAGACTGCCGAAGACCCTCATCTATGCCAATGGCTCTAACCGAGCGACATAGAACGGGTACGGTTCCATCTAACCCATGCTCACATTGCAACGATAATTTAAGCCATATGCGCGGGTCAAACTTCTCCCGAGTCCCGTTTTCATCACATACTTCACATAACCCGGTTATGTTCAAGTTGGCTCCCAGGCCACCATGTTGGCAAGATCACACATCCACCTAGTTTTCCGGGTGCACCTTAGGGTTAATCCCCAAGACTCCTTGTTGCAATCTACCACGTAGAAAACCCGAAAAACAAACATTCGCACGGAGTCTTCTCCGGCATTTATGCAATGCAACATCACCGATCCAGACCAACATGTTCAGATAGGCTTCACAGATCAAGCCTATGTCCGTTCTCGATTACGGACTCTATATAACGGGGAATTCACATATCTACCTGAAGGAACGCCTCCAACTCACCGCAAACTCGCAAGAGCGGGCTTCCTATGCAAAAGAAGTAGAGCTTCACAAGCTCAAGTAGAGAATCGTTACCCTAGCTGTCTTCCTTGGCGCCATGGAAAAGTACGAGGATGAAAAGCACCGCAATCTCCTTGCCTTCGTAGATCCGAAGTCGGCTCGCGATTTGGAGCTCTAAAACTCCTCCAAAGACTATATCTAAGCTTCTTCTTCCTCCTTTGGCTCTCCCTTCTCTCTAGAATTTAGACAGAGAACACGGCAAGAAAATAAGGGTTCTGAAGCCCTTTCTCTCGGGTATAATCCTTTCAGGATTAACCATAGCCGTCGAATCCCACAAAAAGGGATGCACGGACACGATTCAGGTCTGACGTGGACCAATAGGGTTAAACACCGCATGGCTCACCAATCCGGAGCAAGACACGTCCGCGGCCAATAAATTATGTCAGGACATTTAGTCAACTCCCGCCAAAAACACTCCGCGTCGACCGAGTCAGACACGCCAGAATTAGCCCTGCGCTAGACGATCGTCGAACCAAGATCGTCGACCGCTGCCAGATCGTCGAACGGAGATCAATAGCCCGATCGTCGAACGCAAAACTCTAGCCAAATCATCGAACGCGCGGCCCGATCGTCGAACCCACTGCCCGATCATCGAACCCAAAAAGCGGCTTGTTCGACGAACACGCGGCCCGATAGTCGAACCCAAAAAGCTGGCCCAATCGTCGAACACAGATAGCTGGCCCGATTGTTGAACGCAGCATTTTGACCAGATCATCGACCGCTGCTAAACGATCGTCGAAACCAGTTTTCTGCCTGATCGTTTTGCTAACTTTGAACTTATCCGATGCGCCCTGGGACACGCCGTATCCAGGGCTGTGTTTGCTGCTCGACGATTGTCGAACCCAATTTCGTCGACCTCTCGGCCAAATCGTCGAACTCAACACGACACGCCCTGAGACATGCTCGTGTCCCAGGCCGTGTACCTCCTGCCAAATTCTAAATTTGTCCCGGAACGCCTCCCGTCGCTCTTTTGAGTTTCGGGGCGTTACAACTCTCTCCCTCTTAAAAGAATTTCGTCCACTAAATTTCATAAAGGAAAGATAAGCACAAAACTAAAATTTGTACCTGAGTGGAACAACTCCGGATACTCGTCAAGAATAGTTTGCTCTCGCTCCCAAGAGAGCTACTCACGACCGCAATTTTCCGATCGGACCTTGACCATCCTAATCTCTTTATTGCGTAGCCGCTTGACTTCTGAGTCTTCAATCCGCACGGGCTTGACCGTTGTCGTCAACCCACTATCAATCGGAACTTGATCGACCGCGATCACTTGCGTAGGCTCTTGCACCGCCTTCCGTAGCACCGATATATGGAATACATCATGTAAACCACTAAGCTCAACCGATAGCTTCAACCGATAGGCTGCTTCACCAACCCGCTCCAGAACCTCAAACGGCCCAAGGTACCTCGGGCTTAGCTTTTTCAATCGCCGCACCCGCGAGACACCCTTGAATGGCTTTATCTTTAAGTACACCCAGTCGCCCACAGTGAACTCCACGTTCCTCTGCTTGACATTATAGTACTTCACTTGGCGGTCCTGAGCGATAAGCAACCTCTCCCGAATGGTTAGCACCAATGAAGTAGCATCCTCCACCTCTTGACGCTTGTATAAATTTGACTCACCCGTTTTCAACTAGGACAATGGCGTGCGACATCTTCTACCATAAAGGGCCTCGAAGGGCGCCATTTGGATACTCGCCTGGTAGCTATTGTTGTACGCAAATTCCACCAAATAAAGGTGATATTCCCATTGCTTTCCAAATTCCAAGACACACATGCGGAGCATGTCTTCCATAGTCCTATTGACCCTCTCGTCCTGCCCATCTGTTTGCGGATGGAAGGCTGCGCTGAATTTTAACTTTGTTCCCAACATTTGCTGCACTAGCCTCCAATCATTGGACGTGAACCGCCCTCTCGGTCACTCACGATGGTGCGGGGCACATCGTGGAGCCACACTATGTTATCCACATATAACTTTGCCAACTTTTCCATCGGATCATCCTTCCTATGCGGAATGAAATGAGACACCTTCGTTAGCCGATCTACGACTACCCAGATGGCGTCGTTCCCCTTTTGCGACCTTGGCAACCCGTGCACAAAGTCCATAGTGATGTCATCGAATTTCGCTCCGGAATAGGCAAGGACTTCAGAAATCGTCCCGGCTTTTGGCACTCCGCCTTCACCAAGGCGCAAGTTTGGCACTTCCCCACATAGAGCGCCACATCCTTCTTCAAACCCGGCCACCAAAACAGTTTCTTAACGTCGTGGTACATCTTTATGCTCCCCGGGTGAATCGAGTACTTGCTATGGTGCGCCTCGTACAAGAAATCCACCCGCAAACTGCCCACGCTTGGGACGCAAAGACGACCGTCTTTCCAAAGCAATCCATCCACAACTTCATATTGGGAATTTGACCCATCCAGAGCCTCTATCATGAGTTACTTCATGTGGCCATCCAAATCTAATGCCCGCCGAATCCGATCAGCCAGGTCATATTGAACTTCAGTCCAATTCAAGAGTGCTTCAGCCCTTGACTGCTTATCTACACAAACAATCTCCAACGCCTCCAACTCCCGAACCAACCGCTCGTCATGGATCGACAGCCAATTGGCTTGAGCTGGGGCTCGGTGACTCAACGCGTCCGCAACCGCATTACCTTTACCAGGCACGTAGTAGATCTTGAATATATAGTCCCCCAGGAAATCCATCCATCTACGCTGTCGCATATTCAGATCATTCTGATCAATCAAATACTTCAGGCTCTTGTGATCGGTGTAGATATCAATCTTCACACCGTACAAATAATGCCTCCACAACTTCAAGGCAAAAATCACGACCGCTAACTCCAAGTCATGGATAGGATAATTCCTCTCTTGCACTTTCAGCTGTCTCGAGCCATAAGCTATCACACTTCCTTGTTGCAGAGCACGCAACCCAAACCGCTGCCTGAAGCATCACTATAAATCTCATAACCTTCGGTCCCACTCGGCGAACTCAGAGGCGCCATGGTCAACCAACATTTCAACTCCTCAAAAGCTCACGGGCACTCCGGCTTCCAAACAAACTTCTGCTCCTTCCTCGTCAAAGTAGTGAGAGTTAACGCTATCCGCAAGAAGTTATCTACGAAGCACCTATAATAACCGGCAAGCCCTAGAAAGCTTCGGACTTCCGCTACTGTAGAAAGCTCTGGCCACTCCCGTATCGCAATAATCTTTGCCGGATCCACTACAATACCTTTCCCACTCACTATATGACCGAGGAACGCCACTGAGGACAACCAAAACTCGCACTTCGAGAACTTGGCGTACAATTGATTCCTCCTTAGAGTCTCCAAAACCAAATGAAGATGCTTGAAGTGATATTCCTCACTCTACGAGTACACCAAAATATAGTCGATGAAGACGATCACAAAATGGTCCAAGTACTCCCTGAAGGTCCTGTTCATCAAATCCATGAACATTGACGACGCATTAGTTAGCCCAAACGGCATGACCGTAAACTCGTAATGCCAGTATCTCGTACTGAACGCTGTCTTCGGGATATCACTCTCCCTTATTCGTAGCTGATAGTACCCGGACTTGAGGTCCAACTTTGATTACACCGTCGACCCGACTAACTGATTGAATAGATCATAAATCCGGGGGATCGAGTACTTGTTATTTTCCGTCAACTTGTTGATCTCCCGATAATCAATACATAGCCTCAAGCTTCCGTCCTTCTTCTTAACAAAGAGGACCGGTGCGCTCCAAGGCGAAGAGCTTGGACGCACATACCCTTGCTCCAACAACTCTTGCAATTGAACTTTCAGCTCTGCCGTTTCCTTAGGTGCTAGCCGATATGGAGAGCGTGACACTGGCTTTGCACCTGGCACTAGCTCAATCGTGAAATCAATCTCCCATTGAGGCGGGGATCCAGGAAGATCTGCGGGGAACACATCAGGGTACTCGGCTACCACTGATATACTATCCAATGCGAGCTTAGGCTCTGCAACATCCACTAGTGTAAAGAACAGTTCTGCACCGGCACGAACCGCCTTCACCACATGAAGAGCAGACATCAACGTCTTGCTCGACCCCTTCAAGCCCGTGAAAGTCATCTCACGACCTGCTCCAAGCTTGACTTCCTTTCTACCACAATCAATACAGGGTCGCTGCTCTGAGAGATAGTCCATGCCAAATATAACGTCGAACTCCACCAACGGTAGTAACGACGCTTGTAGATCAAACTCTTGATTCCCAATTCGAATATTCACGCCACAGATTCTATCCGCACGCATTGAACACCCATTGGGCAACAACACATCCAACTTGTCCTTCGCCATCGAAGAAGATACTCCGATGCGCGATATGAATCTTTCAGACAAGAAAGAGTGTGAAGCTCCCGTGTCAAAGAGTGCTCTTGCCGGATTTTCACAAATCAAAACAATTCCTAAAGAAGCAGTGGTAAGGTAACATGTATATAGCAAATATTTAAAAGATAACTTGCTATAAATTTATATTTTACCTGTCACCACATCCGCCTGTTTGATGGCCTGCTGTTGGCAAAGATTGTACACCCTCGGTTGGGCCGGAGCATAATGGGACGCGGTTGACTCCACCGCCTTGCCCTTCTCTTCATAAGTTGCTCCCGGCTTTCTCCCGGACTTGGGACGTCCGCTCCAACAGTCACGGGCAAAGTGCCCCGGCTTTCCACAAGTAAAGCATGCACCCGGGGTACGACCTGTAGTCGCCCCAGAAGCACCAGAAGAGGGAGCTAGAGCCGAATTCCTAGCCTTCTTAAAGGATTTACGGTACCCAGACTTTGAGGTAGTTGGGACCTTGAACTCATATCTCTTATCACCCAAACTTTTCTTTGCCTGAAAATTCTTCATGTCCTTCTCTAAGGACCGGGCCGTGTTGACTAAGGTCAAGAAACCCTGCATCATCGGCCCCGAGAGTAGTGGGCTCAAATCATATCTCAACCTTTTGTAGAATCGATTCGTCTTGTGCTCCTCATCCACGATGGTGGAGCTAGCATATCGACTCAATCGAGTAAACTCGTGGAGATAGTCATCCACGATACTGTCTCTTTGAACCAACTTCAAGAAGTCATTCTCCAACACTATCCTCTGCGTCGAAGGGAGGTAACTAGAAAAGAACAGTCTCGAGAACTCTTCCATCGAGACGTCTATAAGTTGCCTACCTCTCAATAGATACAGCTCCAAACCTTCCAACCATAATCTCGCTTCACCGTCCAAAAGGAACGTAGCAACGGTGGTCATTTGCCATTCTTCTGTCTCCGTTGCTGTCAAGACTCTCTTCACCCTGGAGAGCCAGTCTTCAGCATGAGATGGGGTTCCCAACCCCGAGAATACCGGAGTATTAAAGCTGATGACATGTTTGAGCTGTCTCTCGATTGCCCTCCATGGCACCAACGGCTCCACTACTACCTGTTCCACCCTTCTCTGCTCAACCGCTTGCAGTGGTACCTGCTCCATCGCAGGAGAGGGCTGCTGCATTTACCTTGTAGGCTGCGCATTTATCATGGCAAGCACTTCTTCGGCAACCAATCGTATGGTCTGAGCCGATGGAGGTGTTGCAGGAGCAACATTTGGTGCACTGCTAGCCTCAGAAACTCGACGTTTTGACGGCCCAACACCGCTTCTGGTCACCTATAGTGGTACAAAACATCATTAAGTGACCAAATAAAATTGCAAACAGCAATTATAGGAACACACAGGTTCCCCAAAAACATGTATTTTCATTCTTAAGTGGACATTCATGGGTTCTTTTGCTGTTATAACGATGACGCACACACATGTGCTCAGCACCCCTTAAAAAGAATTCAGCCACGAATTCATTTAAGGCTGACCGAAACCAGTAGTCTGATACCAAAATTGTAACACCCCCTATCTGTCGCATAGCATATAGCAGTAGGTCTGACCGGGGCCCGACGCCATAAACCACAGACAGACCGGGTGGTTACTCAATGGAAACCATCCAACCAATCATAACGTCCTACACAGAGCATTCTAGCAGAAGCAGTTTAAATAGTTGCAATTTAAAAGAACCCAACAACAAGCATGAATGTCCACTAACACGACAAAAGGAATGAAGTACATACACAAGTACTGACCTTAAGGCCTTACAAATAGTTTACTGTTATTACATGTTTTCCATACCACGGCATGCAGGCCATTCATACATGAACAAAAGCAAGTAAACACTTCAATTAGGCCTTCGAGGGCCGGCTTCGCAATTTGGGATTTAACCCGCTATTGACCGCTTGGTCCAGCGGCACTTGCAAGCAACAAACCACCACACGGTGGCAAACAAAAGCAACGGTCAGCAATTCTGACCAAATTATAACGATCCCTCCCCCAACTCGGGGCGGCGATGCTTCTTCCCTGCATTTATTAGCATAATCAAGCAGTATATAAATATACATTGCATCACAGGCGTTGGCACACACGACCACATGCCCCGTGCACTCAGGGCACATTCTCGGTGAACCGGCCAATGTCATGTCAATTTAAGCCATAGACATTCCGGACTCACCACCGCCACTTTGACGGCCAAACATATGAGCAATTTGTCTTCCCGGCATGGGTCACGTCAATTTAAGCCATAGACCGTCGAAGACCATCATCTATGCCAACGGCTCTAACCGAACGACATAAAACGGGTACGCTTCCATCTAACCCGTGCACACATCGCAACGACAATTTAAGACATATGCGCGGGTCAAACTTCTCCCGAGTCCCGTTTCCATCACATACTTCACATAAGCCGGTTATGTTCAAGTTGGCTCCCAGGCCACCATGTTGGCAAGATCACGCATCCACCCAGTTTTCCGGGTGCAACTTAGGGTTAATCCCCAAGGCTCCCTATTGCAATCTACCACGTAGAAAACCCGAAAAACAAACATTCGCACGGAGTCTTCACCAACATTTATGCAATGCAACATCACCGATCCAGACCAACATGTCCGGATAGGCTTCACACATCATGCCTATGCCCGTTCTCGATTACGGACTCTACACAACGGGGAGTTCACATATCTACCCGAAGGATCGCCTCCAACTCACCACAAACTCACGATAGCGGGCTTACTATGCAAAAGAAGTAGAGCTTCACATGCTCAAGTAGAGAATCGTTAGCCTAGCGTTCTTCCTTGGCGCCATAGAAAAGTACGCAGATGAAAAGCACCGCGGTCTCCTTGCCTTCGTAGATCCGAAGTCAGCTCGTGATTTGGAGCTCTAAAACTCCTCCAAAGACTGGATCTAAGCTTCTTCTTCCTCCTTTGGCTCTCCCTTCTCTCTAGAATTTAGACAGAGAACACGGCAGGAAAATAAGGGTTCTAAAGCCCTTTCTCTCAGGTATAATCCTTTCAGGATTAACCACAGCCATCAGATCCCACAAAAATGGATGCACGGACACGATTCAGGTCTGAACTGGACCAATAGGGTTAAACACCGCATGGCTTACCAATCCGGAGCAAGACACGTCCGCGGCCAATAAATTATGTCAGGACATTTAGTCAACTGCCGCCAAAAATACTCCGAATTGACCGAGTCAGACACGCCAGAATTAGCCCCGTGCTCGACGATCGTCGAACCAAGATCGTCGACCGCTGCCAGATCGTCGAACGAAGATCAATAGCCCGATCATCGAATGCAAAACTTTGGTCAAATCGTCGAACGCGCGGCCCGATCGTCGAACCCACGACCCAATCGTCGAACCTAGAAAGCGGCCTGTTCGACGAACATGCGGCCCGATAGTTGAACCCAGAAAGCTGGCTCGATAGTCGAACCCAGAAAGCTGGCCTGATCGTCGAACATAGATAGCTGGCCCGATCGTCGAACGTAGCATTTTGACCAGATCGTCGACCACTGCTCGACAATCATCAAACTCAGTTTTCTGCCTGATCATTTTACCAACTTTGAACTAGCCCGACATGCCCTGGGACACGCCCGTGTCCAGGGCCGTGTTTGCTGCTCGACGATTGTTGGACCCAATTTCGTCGACCTCTCGGCCAAATCGTTGAACTCAACACGATACGCCCTGGGACACACCCGTGTCCCATGCCGTGTAGCTCCTGCCAAATTCCAAATTTGGTCTGGAACGGCTCCCGTCGCTCTTTTGAGTTTCGGGGCATTACAGAGGCACCTAGCTCAGCATTGGCTAGTGAGGGGAAGGACTTCAGTTTCTTCCTGGTATGAGGTTGGACATCTGAGCTGAGACCCTTGGTCTATTTCTAGCTCAGTGGCTCACGTCAGGAGGGTGTTTCAGGAAGAGTAGGTTGGCGCTGCAACTTCAGGTCCAAACTTCAGGTTCCAACACTTATATGGTATTTAACAAATCAACATTAAAAATGGAAGAATCTGTACATAAATGCTTTGATGAAGCTAACATGTTTTGCAAGAAGGATTCTTCTACCATAAACACTTTGCAGGTACCCTCTCTGTGTGAGAAGTTAGATTATTTAAACCTTACCCAATAGGTTACATTGCATCCTTCTTTACAGATTGATGAAGACAGTGAAGAAGAAATTATTGAAGCAGTTGAACCCATAACCGCAAATATAATTCCACAAGAGGAATTAATTCGACAAGCTGTTGATGAACCAACTCATCCTGCTGATGTTGTCACACTTAGATATCATCCCATATCTTAAGTGATTGGAGACATATCAGCTGGTGTGCAAACAAGGAATTAACTCAACTAAGATCTGATGCATGCTTGCTTCATTTCTCAAATTGAGCCTCAATCCATAAAAGTTCCAGAGCTATATCCCCACTGGATTATTGCAATGTAAGAGGAACTAAATCAATTTGAGAGGTGTAGATTTTGGGATTTAGTTCAAAGACCAAAAGACTACCCAGTCATTGGAACTAAATGGGTCTTTAGGAACAAGATGGATGCATAAGGATTAATTGTGAGGAACAAAGCAAGATTGGTAGACCAGGGTTATTAACAGGAAGAGGTCATTGATTATGATCAAACCTTTGCTCATGTTGCAAGACTTGAAGACATCAGATTTTTTCTTGTTTATGCTGCCTATCAGAATTTCAAAGTCTATAAAATGGATGTCAAAAGTGCATTCCTAAATGGAGAACTAAAAGAGAAAGTTTATGTTGAACAACCTATAGTTTTTATCTTCTCAACTCATTTATCTTAAGTTTTTAAGCTTCATAAAGCTCTCTATTGTCTAAAACAAGCTCCAAGAGCTTGGTCTGATATCTTAGCTAGCTTTATTTTAGAACATAAGTTCATTAGAGGCAACGTAGATAGGTCCTTATTCATTAGACATCATAAATCTAAAAGTTTGCTAGACCAAATATATGTAGATGATATAATATTCGGCTCTACTGATTCCAAACTTTGCAAAAGGTTTTCTGATGAATTCAAAGTTTGAAATGAGCAGCATGGGTGAACTATCTACTTCCTTTGTCTTCAAGTGAAGTAAATCCCTGATGGTATCTTTATATCCCAGTCTAAATATGCTAAAAGCTACTTAAAAGATTTGAGATGACAGATGACTCAACCAAGAAAACACTCATGCCATCCAATATTGTAGTTGATTCTAATGAATAGGGCAAACCAGTTGATCAGAAAATATATAGTGCTATTGTTGGGTCATTATTATATCTTACAGCTAGTAGACCTAATATTATGTTTGCTACTTGTATTTGTGTAAGATTTCAAGTCAATCCTAAAGAATCACACCTTATTTTACTGAAAAAAATTTTAATATATATAAACTATTGTCCTAATCTAGGACTCTAGTATCCTACTGAGTCAGAATTTGAATTATCTGGATTCTCAGATGCTAACTTTGCTGTATGTAGAGTTGACAGGAAAAGCACATTAGGAACTTGTGAGTTCCTTGGTGAAAGGCTTGTGTCCTGGTTTTGCAAAAAGCAAACTTCTGTGTCAACTTCAACAACTGAAGCTGAATTCATAGTAACAGGTAGTTACTGTTCACCAATTTTGTGGATTCAAAATCAGCTCATGGATTATAGTTTCAACTTAAATAATTCAACTATCTTGTGTGATAATACCATTGCAATTACTATTGCACAAAATCTGGTGCCTCATAGTAGGACAAAGCATATAGAGATTAAACGTCATTCCATTATAGATTGTGTGGACAAAAATAAAATTAAACTTGTCTTTATGTCTACTAATTTACAAAGAGCAGACATTTTCACCAAACCATTAGATGAAAAGAAACATCTGTTCTTCCTAAATCAGCTAGGTATGATCAATGGTGATGCTTTAATTTGATTTTTGTTTGTGGTCAACAAACTGTTCATTTTTCATCGAACGGAGATCGACGAAATATGAACTCTTCGTGGAGTGTTTGTCGAACGGAGATCGACAAACCTTCCTTTGCAAAACTTTTCGTCGAATGGAGATCGATGAATTTGTTTCAGAAAAAATTTTCATCGAACGGAGATCGATAATGTTTGTTTCATAAAAATTTTTCGCTTAATAGAGAACGACGAATTGTTTTCCCCCTCTTCAAACTTAGATCGACGCTTTTATTTCTTTATGAGATTTTTCGTTGAACTGAGTCCAAAGATTTTATTTTTCATCTGACAGAGTTTGTCATTTCAACTTCTGTGAACATATAACTAGGTTTTCATCGTACTCCATCCCGTGCTTTCCAGTTATTTTGCACTTGATCTCTTTTTTTGCAGGCAATGGCGATTTAGGCGGCGACCTTTCCGGAAGGAAAATTGATGTCTAATTTGACATTGACATTGATTCCTTCAGTCATTCCGATCAAGTCTTCAAGAACATCTTACAGTTGTTTGAGACTCAGCAGTTAAGTAAGTTCATGACAACAAGGATAAAGCTTCCAGTATAGGAGATTATTGAAAGGGTTTATACAACAAAGATTTAGGAAACTCCACTTCTCATTGTATCTATCGCAGGAAATCGAGTTCCTCTTTCACCAGAAATTTTATTTGAAATTTTTGGGTTTGTTAATGGTGAAGAAGATGATATATAATTGTCCCGTGATGAATTTGATGTATGCATTTTAAAATGGGTCACTCCTAGGGAAACCCTAACAAAATGCTGAAAAAGAACTTGTCTACTGAATACAAGTTCTTAGTAGATGTTTTTGGAAAGGTACTCTTTGGCAATCACTCTGCCTATGACTACATTACCAGACACCAATTTCTTCTGATGTGCGCCCCGGTAAATCAAAAGTCAGTGAATTGGGGGATATACTATTTGACTCCATCAAGAAGAAGATAAATAAGAAGGATGTTGGGTATGGTAGAATTCTTGGCCTCTTCCTGCAGGCCAAATGCCCAGAATAATTGGTCACCCAGACTAAATTTATTAATGCTTCCAAGAGGCTCACATCAGCTCCCTTTGGAAGATGGGAGAGGGTTATCGACAAGCCCTCCAGGGCCTCCTCCTCCAGAGCTTCTAAGGACACCAGGGCTATAATAGCCACTTCACCACCCCAGCAGAAGCTTCTTCTCCTCACATTCCATATCCTCCTCCATCTTCACATCATTCTTTATTTCCTTCATCAACTCCACTTGTTGATGTTTCTACACTTTAACAACCATCCACTGACACACCTTCTACTTCTTTCACTCCTGTCTCACCATCTAGACCACCTTCTCCTCCTCACTCACCAATCCACATTTCTGAGGATACACCATCTACACCTCCTTAATCACCTCTACCATCACATCTACCATCCCATATTGATGACATACCATCCACTTCTCTTCATAGAGATCAACTACTATCATATACAACTTTTGATCTACTATCATCTCCATCTCCACAACCATCTCCAGAATATTCCCCGCTTCAGGAAGTCACTATTCCCGATGTCACTCCATCTGATAATCCAAAATCCTCCATTCCACAGGAATACACTATCTGTCCAACTTGCTCCATGGCATCCTCTTCTATTGCCAATCAACCTTCAATATCTACTAATCCAAATGATTATATGTATGTTGATTTTTCTTCTATATCAGCTAACATTGTTTAATTCATTACCCCCACATTGAAAAAGCTGATTAAAGAGGATATTTCCCAACTTGCTGCTTCCATCAATACTCTTTCTTATATGCTAGCTTCCTCCACCACTGTTAATATTTTTGGGGGCTGGGTTCAGGACTCTCTGAATCTAGTCCGGGGGAGATGTCCAATGAAGAAGCTCCAACAATCAATGAAAAAGCTCCAGAAATTAATGAAGTAATTCCAGAGGTTGTAGCAGTAGATACAAAAAAGCTTCTAGTTTGTATAGATGAAGAAGCAGTAGAATTTTCCACTCCAGAAATCATCACTGTTGGTGATTTTATCACTAATCCCACAGTTGATATTCCCTCATTACATCATTCTTTTGATACAGTTTATAGCAGCACCTTACAAGTTTATAGTAATTATTTTGAAGCAATAGTTTGCAATACAGCACCAATAAGTCCTGTAGTTTTGGAACAACTAAGACAAGTTTTATAGTTATTGAGAATATAGCAGAACAAGTAACTGATATAGAGCCCAAGGCTTTCTCACCTCCAACTTTTGGCTGGGATTAATCCCCCATGCCCAATCTTGATGATTTCATGTTTGAAGACATATATATAGAAATTATAAAGCCACAGCCTCTTGTTCAAAAAGGATGATATAGCTATACAACCACAGGATCCTACAATATTTTCTACTGAGATGCTTAAATAGATAAATGCTCTCTATGATAATCCTGCTAATGAATCTGATGATGATGAAGAGTCAGATGACTCGGAAGATTCTGGTTCTAAAAAGAGAAAACTTAAGAAGAAGGTTCCATCCAGGGCTGATCCTAAACCTTCTCCTACTACAGATACCCGTTATTATATTATGTATAACATTACTCTCACTCTAGACACTTCTCACTAGATGTGGTATTATAAGAATGAGCTAAAAGCTATAAAAATAGTAGGAGATACTCTCCACGTTCACAATTTAGGAGAGTTCCTCCTGCTCCAACAGCAGGATCAACAAGAAGTATTTCTCAATCTCAAAGGTCTACAACTTCTTATCATTCCAGACCATCTCAGAGCAGTAGCAGACAGCAGCATAGATCCCAAAGTACCAAACAACAACAGTATAAGAATCAAAGTAGCTAGCAGACATCTGAAGGAAATCAGCAAGAAAAATCATGTCCAAAAAAGCCACTGTCTCCAGTCTATAATCCAAAAATTTCCTCCTACCTTATTCACACTCAATAGTCCAACTCTATTCACGAAACCAAGTCCTTCTACTTCAATCGAAGAGGGGCGAGGTTGAAGACTTTAAATCTCTAGGACACAAATCCTAGCAGGGCCTCATCCTAGGAAATCTTCTTCACACGAATCAAAACTGTTTTGAGTCGATATCTCTCCTAGAAGTATCTAAAGATCTAGCACAAAGGGAGGGGGTAGGAAGCATACCTCGTTCCCGGCAGTTCCGGCCATGGACCTCATTATCCTCCTCGGCGGCATTCTTCTTCACCGCTGGCACTGTTATTCACATGAAAATAGAGAAGTCTTCCTCCAGAAAACATACTTCGGTGATCTTCTCCTCTCCGGACGGTTTCTCACGATTACGGCTTGGTAATATGAATGATAGTGATGGCTAGGGTTTGGGTTGTTCCTTTTTATATCAAGTCATTAGGGTTGAGTTACTCTGCCATGTGTCATCACCCCATTGAATCAACCCTCATTATTACTTAATTATAGTCTTATTAAAAAGACTGATCTAATGAATAAATCTACATGATTCAAAAGTTTGGTTCAACCGCCTACACAGGACTATGGATTTTGCTTGGGACAAAAATGCACCAAGTCAAATTCGGTGAGTATCTGTTGGAACACCCTATTACTAATTTGGGTCAGGATCACTATGTCTCTAGGAAACCAGTGTTTGACCTCCTGTATAGCTCAAAAGGTCAATTAGAATTGAGTCTAAGGGTTAGAAGTCTAAGTTTGGAAGCTGCCCTCAAGACCAAGACTTTTTCAGTTTGAGACTAAGTCATATCGTCGAGCTCAGCACGACGATTCGTCGAACTCCGATCGACAATCGTCGAGCTCAACTTCGACAGATCGTCGAACTCCATTCGACGATCGCTGAGCTCAACTTCATCAAATCGTCGAACTCCATTCGACGATCTGCGAGCTCAGTTCGACGATTTTTGACTCATTATTGGATCTCTATCTCTGAGCTCAGTTCGACGATCTTTGAGCTCAGATCGACGATATTGTGTTGCAGTATAAGTCCAAATCGCTGAGCTCAGTTCGACGATAGCAAAGCTCAGTTCGACGTTTTCTGCTGACTTCAAGGATTTATCAAGATTCAAATTCAGATCAGTTAAGGAGTTATTCTGCAATTAATTCAGAAGATTTTCTAGCCGTTTTCATTTATTTCTGGACCAATTTTCAAGGGATTTTTAAGGAATATTTCTGTGGACTTTCCTCCAGAAGAAATTTTGCAATTAAGGATGCAATTAATGCAGGCCAACAGCTATTCTTGACAGAGGATGTTTTTCCATTCAGTACCAGAGAATAAAAGAGAAGAATTTTTGAATCTCTCTGAGACAGACATCAATAATCCTCAGAACACAGACAAGAAGAACAAGCACAAAATATTCTCTGTCTCAAAGAATTCTCTGAAGAACACACATCCAAGGAGATCAAACTTTCTGAAATCCTCAGATCTCTCTTATCTCAAGTGTGCAAGGCCAACATCTTTCAAGACTCCAGAAACCCAACATTTCAGTTGTTGCTGAAATCATCTTGTGCTGGAGATCAACTTT
The DNA here is from genome assembly GCA_039583875.1 of Platanthera guangdongensis. Lineage (NCBI taxonomy): Eukaryota > Viridiplantae > Streptophyta > Magnoliopsida > Asparagales > Orchidaceae > Platanthera > Platanthera guangdongensis. The sequence goes on along the minus strand of CM077162.1, from coordinate 131,554,527 downwards.
TGAAGGCCTATCACCCTATAACAAAGCTTTTTTTCCTGATCATCTCAAGGACTCAGGGGGAGCTTTGACTCCATCAAATCCACATAGTCTTCTCAGTTGCTTTGAGAAAGAGAAGACTTCCATCACTCTCTCACCCCCATCTCTGTAAAGGGTTTCTCAAACTCCCTTCAAAAGCTTGAACTTGGTTTTTGAGCACCTTGTCAAAAGCTCATTGGTGGCAAGACACCTGATCAAAAAATCTGATTTGGTTTTTGAGCACCTTATCAAAAGCTCATTGGTGCCCAGGACACCTGATCAACTCATCCTGCAGTGGATTCCTACCTAGGGTGGTAGAAGAGTGGATGTACCCAAGTTTAGGGGAACCACTATATTTCCTTATGTCTTCTGGCTTGCTTGTCTTTATTTTTGTTTCTGGCTGTGATTGTTCTGTGATTAGCTTATGATTAGTTTAGTTCTGTGATTAGTTTTATTAACTGCTTCCCTGCTCACTCAGATTACAATAATTGTTGTAAAAAGTTGTCAAGCACCATATACTCTATTCACCCCCCCCCCCCCCCTCTAGAGTATATCAGATCTAGCTGCACTTTCAATTGGTATCAGAGGGAGGTTGGTTATATATACCACACCTTGGTGGTTGCACATGCTAACACCTGAACCCAAAGATTCCTAGTTAGATCTATCTTCTTTTGAATTTAGTATTAGATTTTGTTTTCACAAATCATGGCCCAAAACAAAGATTATGCTAGCACCAGACCTCCAGTGTGCAATCTATCCAAGTTTGCACTTTGGAAAGCAAGGATCAGATTATACATGAATTCTATTGATGAGGATATTTTCAACTCTGTTTTGACAGTTTGTCCAAGACCTCCAGAGAACTCAAGTACAAATACTGTTCCACCTCCATCAGGAACAGATGCTGTCATCAAGAAATGGAAGGTAGCTGATGCTAAGGCTATGAACATCTTAGCCCAGACAATGTCTGATGACATCTTTCAAAAGGTGGCTGAATGCAATTCAGCAAAGGAAATTTGGGATAAACTCTCTGAAATAGTCTCAGGCTCAGCTGATGAGAGAAAAGACAGGAGATCCCACCTCATATCTCAATATGAGAATTTCAAGAAAGGAGAAACTGAGTCAGTGGGAGATATGTACAACAGGCTCAGTCTAATAGTCAGTGAACTCAGGACATTGGATAAAGAGATCTCACTAACTGAACTCAATGACAAAATTCTAATGTGCTTCCCTAGCACTTGGGATTCAAGAATCTGGTCAATCAAGGATGCCAGAAGTTTGAATGAGATCACCACAGAAGCTCTATTGGATAAGCTCAAATCTTATGAGCTACTCATCAAGAATAGAGAAGAAGAACAGAAGGCAGCCTCACCAGCCACAAGAAAAGAGAAGACAATAGCCTTCAAGGCAACTGAAGATCAGCCTGAAGACAAAGTCACAGGCAATGATGAATAGCTCAGTCTGTTGGCCAAAAGATTTTACAAGATGGCCAGAAAGGACTTCAGAAGGAGATCATACAAGGAGCATGATAAGCCAAGGTATGATAAGTACATTAATAATAAAGAAATTGTTTGCTTTGGTTGCAGGAAACCAGGGCACATTGTTCCTGACTGTCCAGAAAACAAAAACAAGGACAGAAGGGACAAGAAAGAAAGAAGAAAGGAGAAAGACTCCAAGAGGAATGGCAATGACAAACCCTCCTCAAGCAAAAACAAACACACAAGAAAGGGGTTTGTTGCGGAATCCTGGAGTGAGACTGAAGAGGAGTCAGAAGCCTCATCCAGCTCCAGTGATGATGAAGATGATGCAGAAGAGAAAGAGTTCTGCATGATGGCAATCAATGCCTCACAACATAATTCAGATGAAGAGGAGTCAGAGTCAGATTCAGAGACTCAACCTGAAGAAGATCAGGTAATTAGTTCATTTGATTTTAATTCAGAGGACTTTAAATCTGAATTTAAAGCATTATGTTTAGACCTGCTAAAATCTGAAAAAGAAATTATCTCTCTCAGAAATCATTTATCTGAACATAATACCTTAAAGTCAAAAAACCTCAAACTCTCTCAGGAGTTGGAGTGCTGTAGGGAGCAGATAGCTTCACTGAAAAGTGAGCTATCTGAGGCCAAGAAGCTTGAAGAATCCCTTAATGGGAGAAGTATCAAGCTGATGGACATCACAAGCACAGTGAACTCCAGATTTAATAGTATACTGGGCTTGGGTGCTTCATCCAGCCAACCCATAGTTCTAACAACTCCAATCAAATTCATTTCTGATAAAGGAAAGGGAGTTGTAGAGGTAGCTAGGAAAAATTCTGATCTGCCCAAGAAAATCAAGTCCAAGCAGAAATCGTCGAACGGAGATCGACGATCGCCGAACGCAGATCGACGATCTCAGGCAAAATCGTCGAACTCAGGTCGATGATCTCAAGTTCCTGAACTCTGCCATAGTCGACCGTCGAACGGAGCTCAACGATCTGACCCAAGATCGTCGAACGCAGCTCCACGATCGTCGAACAGAGGTCAGAGCTCTGGAAAGTCTTTCAAGGGCAAATCAAAATTCAATCCTAAGGGTCCTTCATCCCAAATTTTTAACCCTTATACTGAATGGATTATACCTCCAAGGAGATATCATCCTGAAGGATATAAGAGTCAACCTGGGATGTCTTTTATTTCAGAATTTAAAGGTTATCAACCTAGGCCCAAGGTAAACTGGGTCAAAAACAAATGAATTATTTTATGTGCAGGTGAAGACCTATCCAACATCTAACCAGCAATGGTACTTGGATAGTGGGTGTTCTAAGCACATGACAGGGAACAAGGACAACCTCACATCCTTTAGAGCGAAGCTTGGACCCAAAGTTATCTTTGGTGATTCAAAATTTGGACAGACTAAAGGATATGGTGCAGTCCAGATTGGATCAGTAACATTCAAGAAGGTAGCATATGTGGAAGGACTGAAGCACAACCTAATAAGCATCAGTCAGCTGTGTGATGAAGGCTACCAGGTGACCTTCAGCAAAGCATTATGCAAAATCAAGTCAGAGGACAACACAACTGTGTTGACAGGTAAAAGGAAAGGTAACATCTATCTTGTAGATTTTCTTTCAACAGATATAGATATTTGCCTGTTTAATTCTGTTTGTAGACCAAATATTTTATGGCATAAGAGACTAGGACACCTAAACCTTAGAACTATTGCTAGGCTATCCAAGGACAACCTTGTTAGAGGACTACCTTCTGGCCCCTACAAGAAGGAAGGACTCTGCAGGGCTTGTCAATTAGGCAAGCAAACTAAAAACAGTTTTAAGTCACTTAATAAGAGTGATTCACCTAGGATATTGTATCTGTTACACATGGATCTTTTTGGACCCATCACAGTACAAAGCCTAGGAGGGAAATCTTACACTTTAGTAGTTGTAGATGACTTCTCTAGATTCACTTGGGTGTTCTTTCTAAGGAAGAAGTCTGATAACTTTAAGTGTCTGACAGAGTTTCTCAAATGTATACAGATTGAGTTCAATACTCACATTGCCCTGATCAGAAGTGATCATGGGACAGAGTTTGATTCTCTTCTTATGCAAGAGTTCTGTCAGAGTGAAGGGATCATGCATACTTTCTCAGCTCCTAGAACTCCTCAACAAAATGGGATAGCCGAAAGGAAAAATAGAACCCTTATTGAATCTGCCACTACACTGTTGTCAGATGCTCATCTTCCTCTATCCTTTTGGGCAGAGGCAGTGAACACCTCCAACTATGTGCTGAATAGAAGTTTGATACATAAACTAAAGGGAAAGACTCCCTATGAATTACTCAAAGGGAAGAAACCTAAAGTTGATTACTTTAGAGTCTTTGGTTGTATTTGCTATATACATAATAATGACAAAAAATATTTAGCAAAATTTCAAGCTAAAGCTGATGAAGGAGTGTTTCTGGGATACTCCATGATCAGCAAGGCTTATAGGGTCTATAATAAATCATCTCTAAAAATTGAGGAATCTATTCACATATCATTTGATGAATCTAACATGTCTTTCAAGGAGAAGATCTCTTCTACCATAGAACCTTTACAGGAACATTCTCTTGTTGAAGACTTGAACAAGTTACAGGTTACTCAAAGGGATGAAAGTAGTGAAGATGAAGAAAGTATTCAACATATTGAAGAACAACTTGAAGAGCCAGTTGTTGTACCACAAGAGGAGACAACAACACAGGTTGGTGAACAATCAACACCCCCTGTTGATTTAGTAACATCAAGAGACCATCCAATTTCCCAAATAATTGGAGACATCTCAGCTGGTTTGCAAACCAGAAATCAGGTCAACCAAAACCTGTTGCACACCTGCTTCCTATCTCAAATTGAACCTCAGTCCATTCAAGATGCAGAGCAAGATCCACACTGGATCATTGCAATGCAAGAAGAGTTGCATCAATTTGAAAGGAACAAAGTGTGGGAACTAGTGCCAAAGCCTAAGGATCACTCCATTGTTGGAACAAAGTGGGTGTTCAGAAACAAACTGGATGATCAAGGAGTAATTGTAAGAAATAATGCAAGGCTAGTTGCTCAGGGATATTCTTAAGAAGAAGGAATAGACTATGACAAGACTTTTGCACCAGTTGCAAGATTGGAAGCCATCAGAATCTTTTTAGCTTATGCAGCACATAAAGGATTCAAGGTATATCAGATGGATGTCAAAAGTGCATTTCTAAATGAAGACATCAAAGAAGAAGTATATGTCAGACAACCTCCAGGTTTTATCTCTCCAACTTCTCCTGATTATGTTTTTAAGTAGAACAAAGCATTATATGGACTCAAGCAAGCTCCTAGAGCATGGTATGAGACCCTAGCATGCTTTCTTTTGGAAAATGGATTTATAAGGGGTAGAGTAGAGCAAACTCTTTTCATTAGAACTCATAAGTCCCATACCCTACTAGTACAGATCTATGTAGATGATATTATTTTTGGTTCGACTGACTCAAAATTGTGCAAAAGGTTTTCCAACCTAATGCATTCTAAATTTGAAATGAGTAGCATGGGTGAGCTATCCTTCTTCCTAGGATTGCAAGTCAAACAGCATGCTGAAAGCATCTTTATTTCTCAAACCAAGTATGCAAATGAATTGGTTAAGAAATTTGGCATGTCTGAAGCATCTTGTATGAAAACACCTATGCCTACTAATGCTGTATTGGATGCTGATGAACATGGGAAACCTGTTGATCAGACAACATATAGAGCAATGATTGGCTCTTTACTGTACCTTACAGCTAGTAGACCAGATATAATGTTTGCTACATGTATATGTGCTAGGTTCCAAGTAAGCCCTAGAGAGTCACACCTAACACTAGTAAAGAGGATTCTCAGGTATGTTAAAAGTTGTCCAAATCTAGGTCTCTGGTATCCAAAAGATTCAGCATTTGAATTAACTGGATTTTCTGATGCTGATTATGCTGGATGCAGAATTGACAGGAAAAGCACCAGTGGAACTTGTCAGTTCCTTGGTGACAGACTTGTCTCCTTGTTTTGTAAGAAACAAACTTCTGTGTCAACTTCAACTGCTGAAGCTGAATATATGGCTGCAGGCAGTTGTTGTTCACAAATCTTGTGGATTCAAAACCAACTCCTAGACTATGACTACAACTTAGAGAAGTCTAAAATCTTTTGTGATAACACCAGTGCTATTTCTATAGCTCAAAATCCAGTCCTCCATAGTAGGACAAAACACATAGAGATTAGGCATCATTTCTTAAGGGATAATGTTGAAAAGAATAAAATTGAACTACAATATATCCCAACTGACTTACAAAGGGGAGATATTTTCACCAAGCCTTTGGATGAAAAGAAACACACCTTCTTCCTAAATCAGTTAGGAATGTTAGATGGAGGAAGTCTTAAATAATATCCAAGATTTTAAAAAGTTTAAAAATTGACCAAGACTAGGCAAACATCTTGATTTTTCCTAGTGTCTAGAGTTTTTCTGGTCTCTGAACTGCGCTCGACGATTTTCCCCCAGATCGTCGAATGGAGATCGACAATTTCTGAAATCGTCGACCTGAGTTCAGCATTTCTCAGATAGTATGAACTATCTCTTTCGGTCAGCGATCGTCGAACGACGCTCGACGATTTTGTTCTCTGAACGATCGTCGAACAGAGCTCGACGCTCTCCAATATCATCGAACGGAGATCGACGATATTAAAGACTCTTCAGATTCCTTTAGAAGCCCCGATCGTCGAACTGAGTTCAACGATCTTTCCATTTCTGCGTCGAACCCTAATATAAAATTCATTTTTCGCCGTCGTTCTCCTTTGCGCTTTTGATTTCTCTGCAAAAACTTTCTTTCCCTCCAAACATTTCTGCACTTGGTCGTTTTGTTTGTTGAATCTTTGCAGGTAACTATGGATGTTTCTGTTGCTGTTCTCGCCGCCATGAAATTTGATGCCGGCTTTGACATAGATATGGAATCCTTCAGCACGACAGAACAGGTTTTTCAGGACATCTTGGGGTTATTCAAAGAGCAGAAACTGGCTGCAATCATGACTACAAGGATTAAGCTTGCTTCTGATGAAATTAAAGAGTGGGTCTACACTGCACACAATCAGGACCACAACACCATTGTTGGGTCAATTTCTGGCACTCAGGTACCCTTGACCCCAGCAATTCTGACAGAGGTTTTTGAGTTAAGTACTGGTGGAGATTCTACTGATTTGTCTGGAGAATAATATGCTGACTTGCTTGCCAGAATGGGTCATTCTGAGGCTAACCCTAGCAAGCTGTTGAAAAAGAATCTTTCTGTGGAATATAGATTCCTGGCTGATGTAGTTGGGAAAGTCCTATTGGCTAAGCACTCTGCCCATGATACAATTTCCAGGTATCAGCTCTGCCTAATGGGAGTCATAGTAGACAGGAAGAACCTGAATTGGGGAGAGGTCTTCTTTGACCTCATTAAGAAGAAAATTAACAAAAGCTTTGTAAATTTTGGAAGGATTTTAGGCATTTTTCTGCAGCATAGGTGCCCTGCATTGCTGGTATCCTCTGGGATTCACATAAATGCTTCCAAGAGACTGTCTTGTGCCCTTTTTGGTAAATGGGACAGGCAGATCATCAAGCCCAGCAGGCCCTCTTCCAGCACTCCTTCAGGCACCAGGACTATCAGAGTCACTTCCCCTCAGGTCTCTGCCCCTGCAGATGACCTGCCTGCTGCTGCCTCTCCTCCTCCTCCTCCTATTCCATCTCTCCCAATTCCATCTACCATTCAAACTCCATCCACCATCATCATCTCCAGACCCTCTCCAACCTCTACACCATCTCCAATCCCTACTCTTCCAACCACAGAAGACCAATTCCATCCTTTATACTCCTACCCTCAACCAGATATCGCTTCATTCACCCTCCATTCCCTCCTTCAACCTCATTGATGATTCCTTCATGGATGATTCACCATCCTCTCCTCCTGAGCTGCCCTCATCATCAACATCTTACCAAGATCTTCTGCAAGAAATCATTGACCAACCCACCTTCACACCCTCCATCTCCATCCCACTGTCCTCCATATCCACTTTACCCACACCTCAACCATCCCTTCCCCACTACACTAGCTCTCCACTCCCATCATCAACAGCTACACCTCCATCCTCTACCTCTGCTCCAGTTACTACTGAGCAAGTAGATATTCCAGCCCTTGCTGACAGGTTTTATGAATTGCTAGCCCCCAGGCTATCTCTTCTTTTGGAGACCTCCTTGGCTCCATTAATCCAGTCAGTGGCAGCCCTTTCTGCCAGGCTCTCCTCTTTATTCCCTCAGGCAGCCCCTTCAGTAGTGTGCCTTGATCCAGCTCTATCTGAATCTAGGCAGGGGGAGATGCCCTATGAAGTGAGCCTGCCTGCTGCTGCTCTTGCTGTTTCTTCAGCTCCTGTTACTGCTGCTGCTGCTGCTGTGTCTCAAGATCCAGTTCCACCTCCTGCTGCAGTCTTTGCAAAAGACCTCAGGTCTTTACTCTCAGAATTTGATTCTATATATTTCAGATGTCTGCCAGAGAAAGCTTGTATTCCAGAGATAGTTGCTATCCAGCCCCCAGAGGATTTGTCCAAGGCCCTTGTGCCCTTCTCTTGTTGTGACCCCAGCATCATCACTTCCTTTGTTAAGTCAGTTTATGCTGCTGCTACTTCTGCTGAAAGCAGTGTGGCTGATTCTGATGTTGCTGCCCTTCCTGCTGAAAATTTTGTTGATACTATTGCTGATACTGCCGATGAGCCAATTTCTAAGGAGATCCTTATGACAGAGGCATATGAGTTTGAGCCTTCTGCATTTTCTGATGATATTTATGCTGCTGATAATGTTATTTCTGTCAGTGTAACTGCTGCTGTCCCAACTGCTGTCATTACTGCTCCAGAACCTTTAGTATCTGCTGCTGTTGTTACTGCTTCAACCTCTGCTTCTGCTTCAACTTGCCACACCTTCAGTATCTGCTACTGCTACTGCTTCAACTTCTGCTACTACAACCTCTGCTGCCTCATCTACTTCAATCCAGCTCAAGCAAGATTTGATGAAGAAGATTGATGCTCTTTATGATGATCAAAGTTCTGAAAGTGATGAGTTCAGAACAGATTCTGATGATTCTTCTGCTACCATTGCCAGAAAGAGAAAGGCAAGGAGCAAAGCCATGAAGAGAGTACCTCCTGCCAAGGTCAAGGACAACAATGATATACCATATTATATTCTCCATGATTGCCCCATAACTGAGCACTGGATGCAGTACTCAAAGAATCAACTCAAAGCAATGAAGACTAAAAGGAAATATGAAAAGGGCTCTTCTCAATTCCAACATCCTCATCCTCCTCCACCACCTCCACCTGATGCAGGTGCAGGTGGAAGTTCAGCTACTCAACCCCATGCTAGAAGTCAAACCCCCTATCAGCCACATGTTAGATCCTATCATAGGGGAAGCCAGTCCAGGGGTTCTCAATCCAGAAGAGGAGGATATAGAGGCAATCAAAGAGAATTTCAGGTTTACTCTAAAGGATATTCAAGGCAACATCCCTACTCCAGGGAAGGACAAATTTCATCTGACACAACCTCTGGTCCTTTTCCCTATAAATTGAAGGAAACAGTTTCATTCAGGCCTCCTCAGGACAATCCTTCTAATAGATATGAGCCACCAGTGCCATTTGAAGATCCTGAGAACAATCCAGCTGCTTGGACTGCAAGGATGAAAGAACTTGCTGCACTAGACCAGACTAAGAAAGCTAAAGAGCAAGGCAAAGACACTTCCAACATCACTACAATGTCTGAACAGAGAAAGAAAGAGTTGGAAAGATATTGGTCAAGCAAATTTTTTTATTCTGACAGATACATGGAACTGCATCCTGAAGCTGTAGTTCCCAGGCCCAAACAGCAAACCACTTTTGGTGCAGCAGATGATACAAGATCAAAGAAAGAAGCTCTCAACCCCAACAGAGAAATCAAACTCATTAAGAGCAAGGAAAAGAAATGATTATGTAAGGTGACAATCTCTCTGATTTCTGATTATTATCTGGGATGATATATATATATATATATCTGTGGTTCTGTAGTGTCCAGCTTTTTGTTTTTCTGTATTGCTGCTTGTATGTTGTTATTTAATTTTTCCAAACTCTGTAAATAGTAATCCTAACCCAAATAGGAGGAGATTGTTGGAACACCCTATTACTAATTTGGGTCAGGATCACTATGTCTCTAAGAAACCAGTGTTTGACCTCCTGTATAGCTCAAAAGGTCAATTAGAATTGAGTCTAAGGGTTAGAAGTCTAAGTTTGGAAGCTGCCCTCAAGACCAAGACTTTTTCAGTTTGAGACTAAGTCATATCGTCGAGCTCAGCACGACGATTCGTCAAACTCCGATCGACGATCGTCTAGCTCAACTTCGACAGATCGTCGAACTCCATTCGATGATCGCTGAGCTCAACTTCATCAAATCGTCGAACTCCATTCGACGATCTGCGAGCTCAGTTCGACGATTTTTGACTCATTATTGGATCTCTATCTCTGAGCTCAGTTCGACGATCTTTGAGCTCAGATCGACGATATTGTGTTGCAGTATAAGTCCAAATCGCTGAGCTCAGTTCGACGATAGCAAAGCTCAGTTCGACGTTTTCTGCTGACTTCAAGGATTTATCAAGATTCAAATTCAGATCAGTTAAGGAGTTATTCTGCAATTAATTCAGAAGATTTTCTAGCCGTTTTCATTTATTTCTGGACCAATTTTCAAGGGATTTTCAAGGAATATTTCTGTGGACTTTCCTCTAGAAGACATTTTGCAATTAAGGATGCAATTAATGCAGGCCAACGGCTATTCTTGACAGAGGATGTTTTTCCATTCAGTACTAGAGAATAAAAGAGAAGAATTTTTGAATCTCTCTGAGACAGACAGCAATAATCCTCAGAACACAGACAAGAAGAACAAGCAAAAAATATTCTCTGTCTCAAAGAATTCTCTGAAGAACACACATCCAAGGAGATCAAACTTTCTGAAATCCTCAGATCTCTCTTGTCTCAAGTGTTCAAGGCTAACATCTTTCAAGACTCCAGACACCCAACATTTCAGTTGTTGCTGAAATCATCTTGTGCTGGAGATCAACTTTTGAAGGCCTATCACCCTATAGCAAAGCTTCTTTTCCTGATCATCTCAAGGACTCAGGGGGAGCTTTGACTCCATCAAATCCACATAGTCTTCTTAGTTGCTTTGAGAAAGAGAAGACTTCCATCACTCTCTCACCCCCATCTCTGTAAAGGGTTTCTCAAACTCCCTTCAAAAGCTTGAACTTGGTTTTTGAGCACCTTGTCAAAAGCTCATTGAAGGCAAGACACCTGATCAAAAAATCTGATTTGGTTTTTGAGTACCTTATCAAAAGCTCATTGGTGCCCAGGACACCTGATCAACTCATCCTGCAGTGGATTCCTACCTAGGGTGGTAGAAGATTGGATGTACCCAAGTTTAGGGGAACCACTATATTTCCTTGTGTCTTCTGGCTTGCTTGTCTTTATTTTGTTTCTGCCTGTGATTGTTCTGTGATTAGCTTATGATTAGTTTAGTTCTGTGATTAGATTTATTAACTGCTTCCCTGCTCACTCAGATTACAACAATTGTTGTAAAAAGTTGTCAAGCACCATATACTCTTTTAACCCCTCCTCTAGAGTATATCAGATCTAGCTGCACTTTCAGTATCCTCTTGTATGCTCGACGAATCTGCGAGTAACCCCTTCCATATTCGACGAATCAGCGAATGAGGGTGTGTATTCTCGACGAAATCCCGTTTAATCTTGTCGAATTATCCAAGGGACATTCTGAAAGATATGGTACATAAACACCTAGAGGGGGGGGTGAATAGGTGACCAAAACCTTTTTAAAACTTTGTTGGCAGCACAACAGTTTATAACACAGATTTCTGAATAAGTTCTCACAGCAAACACAGCAATTCACAACACAGCACAATCACAGCACAGAATACACAAGATTTTATAGTGGTTCCCCAATCTTTAGGTACATCCACTTTCCCCCTTCGCCTATCTAGCAGTGTACTAGATTCGGCCAAACTTCTCCACTAGCTCAGAACCCAACTAGGTTCCTACACCTCAGGCCCAAAGCCTTACACTCAGCCAAAAGGCCTACACTCAGCCACCCAGGCCTACACTCAGCCAATCAAGGCTTACACTCAGAGTTCTTCAACTCCTACACTCAGGCAATCAAGCCCTACCCTCAGCCTTTATAATATAGGCTTACAATTCTCTCAGATCCAATGGATCCTACAAGTTGAAATAGAAATACAATTGCTAACTCTACAACTCAGAAAATAAGAGAGGAGTTGAGAGTTTCTTGAAGAGTTCTTGGAAGAACTCAGTTAGATCCAAACTGACTTAGCTTCCTTCAAAGCTTCTTGAGTTAGAACTGAATTAGTCTGAATCTTCTGCAGTTGTTCCTTGACCTCTGCTTCTTGAGATCCAGATGTTTCTGAATCCTTCTTCTCAGCCTTAGTTCCAAAGACTAAATTCTTGGTTGGTGCTCTCTCTCTCCAACTTCTTAGATCTGCCGATCCACAGCAAGATCTTCTTGTGTTGATACTCAATATACCACTTTTACAAAGATCTGAACTCTCTCTGTCAAAAACTTTTTCAACTACTTCTATATCACTTCATCAATCTTGGTCTGTAAACTATGAGTGCCTATTTATAGGCTTCCTTCATGGTAACCGGCTGGTCCGGTTCATAACAGACTTCTGATATCTCTGACAGTTGATGTAGACCGGCTGGATCGGCAGCTGTCTTGTCAATCAGTCACTTCTTGAAATTCTCTAACTGTCAGATAGTGTCGAGACTTTCTGTTCTTAAGTGTCGACACTTATAGACTAAGTGTCGACACATGTTGTGTAAGTGTCGACACAAGTCTACAAGGTGTCGACACAATTCCTTGTATGTCTCGACACAGATTCTTCTGCATGTGTCGACACTGAAATTAAGTGTCGACACAAATACTTGTACTTCATTCTTTAACTGTATTCTTCTAAGTGTCGACACATGTTATTTGTGTCGACACATCTTCATGTGTTGAAACTGTCAAGTGTCGACACTGCTTCTTGGTGTCGACACAAGTCTTCACTTTTGTTTCTTCAGCTGAGTGTCGACACATTCCTTTAGTGTCGACACTTGTACTTAGAATATTTTGTAACTTTTCTGTTCTTTGCTAAGTGTCGACACAGCTCCTTGTGTCGACACTTTCTTCAAGTGTAGAGTCTTCAATTAAGTGTCGACACATTGTGTTGGGTGTCGACACTTTCTTCAAGTGTTGACTCTTCTGGTTGTGTGTCGACACATTGTGCTGAGTGTCAACACTTTCTTCAAATACTGACTCTTCAGCATAGTGTCGACACATTGTGTTGAGTGTCGACACTTACTTCAAATACTGACTCTTCAGCATAGTGTCGACACATTGTGTTGAGTGTCGACACTTACTTTAAATACTGACTCTTCAGCATAGTGTCGACACATTGTGTTGAGTGTCGACACTTTTACTTGAACTCTGCAGACTTTTGCTGAGTGTCGACACAGCTCCAAGTGTCGACACTTTCTGGTGTAGACACAGCTCTTCTAGGTGTCGACACTTCTGCTAAGTGTCGACACAGCTTTTCTGCATACTTCTTCACTGAGTGTCGACACAGCTCCAAGTGTCGACACTTTCTGTCTGGTGTCGACTCTTCATCCCAGGTGTCGACACAATGACTCCAAGTGTCGACACTGCTTGTCTGGGTGTCGACACAAGCTTTCTCAAGTGTCGACACTTTCCCTCTGGGTGTCGACACATGGACTTAGAAATTTTTAGCTTCAGTCCAGTGTATTCCTAACCTGCACAAGTAACTCAAACAAACATCAAATACATTATGATGTATATCATTGAGTTAGGTGAGGCTTCTTCAAATCAGGTACATTTGACCAATGTACCCAACAATCTCCCCCTATTTGGAGAAGTCATAACCCTTAGTCAATGATATACACCACTCATAATTAAAAATTATAAAATGATGTAAAACAGGTATATGTCAACAGAGTTAAACTTAAACATGTAATAAAGCACACATGTATACTCATTCAGCATTACAGAACAAACAAGAATTAGACACATTCATCTGAACAATCATGAAATTTATTTATCAAAAATTGTTCAAACATTGTTGTTAATACATTTTCAATGATTTACACAAAATGTTTGATGTAACAGATTACAACATTCTTCAGTTTAATCTTAGTCTAATTCTGCTCTGGTTCTTTTATGACTATGCCTTTTCCAGCTTGCACTTTGGCTTTACAGCAGCAGCAGCAGCAGGCTCAGCTTCAGCAGTCTTCTTCCCTTTGGAGTCCTTCTTCTTCTGTTCTTCAGCCTTGATTTTTTGCCTCTCAAAATAATGATAGGGCTTAGGAAAGTACTTGCTAGGCTCCACAGCTGTAGGAGGTAGCTTTCCTAACTTAGCCTTCCTTCTATGTTGGACAATGGCTTCCTGCCTACTCTCATGCTTCCTCCATTCTGCCTCTGAGAACCACTTGTTCCTCTCATGTGCATTGTCCTTGGCTGCTTTCCAGGCTGTGAGAATGATGTTCCTAGAAGTAGGGCTCCACTGTTCAAAATCTGGTTTTTGCTCAGCAAGTTCCCTGAACTTCTTCTTTGATAGCCTAGTCTCTTCTTCTTTGTCCAAAGCCTCTTGCATAGCTGCTGTAATAGGTTGAACAACCTTTTCCAGAACAATATTAGGCTTACCAGCAGTTGGACTATACATGGTGCTTACATCAGCATGAACCATTCAAAATCTGGAGGTGGATAGATCACCTGAGCTACTTCCTGTTGCTCACCTCCAAGATATGCACTTTGAATACCAGATTCAGCTACATTGTCATCATCACACAGGGGAGGATAGCCCAGTGTAGCTCTGATGGAATTAGAAATCCATTTGGCATGGTCAGAGCTAGCTTTGACTAACACCCTCTCCCCCTTTATGACTTCTTGTGCTACATGATCTCTCACATCATCTTTTTGAAATCTGATTTGGCTGTCCAAGTACCTGATGCCCTCTTTAAAATAAGGTCTAAGCTTGGTAAGCTGTTCAGAAATGACCTTCTGGGAATCCTTGATTGCAGTCTTGACAGCAGCAAGTTCTTCTTGAAAAGCTTTATCAAATTCAGCCTTGGCAGCAGCAGAGGATGTTGAAGGTTCAGCAGACTTATTCTTGAGTTCAGTGACTATTGCATTGTGAGATGCAGTCAAATTATCATTCATCCTCAATTGATTCTCCAGCACATAGCCTTGCTTTGTGCTATATCATCTACTTGAGACTTGATTTTCTCCTGATGAGTTGCCAAATAGACCACTGCATTACCACCCTTGTGGAAGCAGTCAGTCATTTCCTTCTTATTCAAAGTTCATTTCAAACCTTATTGACTTGATATCTTGAGCTAGATCAAATTGTAGAGACTTTTGGCCTTCATCAATATATGTCTCTATGGCCCTCCTTTGCTCATCCAGCTTGACTTGCATTGCTACCATTAGGCTACTGTAATCAGTTGATGGAGCTTGTTGGACTAGTGAGTGTTGAGCAACAGTTTGTAGAGCTTCTTATAGCTCTGACTCCTTCTTTTGAAAACAAAGAATTGTTTCTTCTTAGCTTGCTCAGTTCATCATCCTCAGACTCTGAAGTACTGGCTATATCCACCCTATCCTTAGGGCTTGATGGTTTTTCAGCTTGCACATCTTGTGCCTTCTCAGTATCTAGCCTTATAGGCTCTTCCTGAACTTCCAGATTCTCCCCCTCAGCAGCAGCATCCTTCTCTTCATCAGCAGCATTCTTTTCCATGTCAAAATCATCTTGATCTAAATTCAGAAATAGATCTTCCATTGTATATTCTGGGGGTGACTGTGCAGGAGATGTACTGGGTACATTAACTTCAGCAGATGTGTCTTGGAGAACAACATCTGGTTTTGGTTTGCTTGCTGAGTTTGCTGATGGTATCAGACAAATCAGAATCTATTATAGAAAAATCTAAAGTATTGAGGTCAGAAAGTACCTCTTGGATAATGAGAGTGGCTTGCTCACTCTCCAGTGTAGAGGGTGTTCTACAGCTGGAGGCTCCCCTGGCTTAGATCCCTAGTGTGAGGCAGCTCCCCCTGAGTCTCAGCCACATCTTTAGCAGCAGGGGTCTTTTCTACTATCTCCTCTCTTGATTATCAGGAGTGAACACCACCTGTTCTTCACTTCCTGAACTGCTGGAGGACTCTTGGGCACAACAGCAGTTTTTCTCTTCTTCCTTGGAGGGGAATCTTCTTAGAAGCTTGTTTCTCAGGGGTGGTCAATTCCTTTGACAGCACCCTTTCCCACCTGGAGAATATTCTCATGTCCATCCTTCTCATGTGGTTGATTTTAGCTCCAGCAGCAGTGCTCATTACCTCTGGAATTGATCCAGCCAGGTAGAGACTTAGTATCCTGCCCAGATTGGGCTTCTTCAGACTTTCCTTCACTTTCTCAAATACAATCATAGACCAGTCTGTTTTGAGGTTGAAGATGATTCTGGTCATAATACTGAACATAGAGGCTGACACCCTGTCATGCCCTCCTGGTTTGCTTAGTATAACTTTGCCTACAACTTCAGACAGGAATTTGCCTTGAATGTTCATGCCTTTTCTGTTAAAGACAGAACCTATTTTCATCTTAGAATCAAGACCACACCAGTAAGTGCTTCTCTGGTCTTAGATGTGGTCACTTCCTCTTCTTCTTGAACTTTAGGTAGCTGAAGTACCTTTCTCAAGGACTTGGGTGAAATCTTGACCTTGGTGCCATGCACCCTTGACTTGATTCTGTAGCCTGAGTCATCTACAGATGCTCCAGTAAGAAATTCAATAACTTCCTTCTTCCATATCTTGGTTGGTTCTGAAACCAAGAACTCCAATCCTGAATCGGTGACTAGGGTTACCACCGATTTGATTTCTTGATCGCCATCGTCGAATGCGCCTCGCACGAGCTCATAGCCTTCGTTAACATTCTCTTCCGAGCTTGGGAGCCATTAGGGTTTGAAGATTTAGTCTTGAGAAGAGAGAAATGTCGACACAAGAGTTTTGGTCTCGAAACTTTGAAAGCGTGTCGACAAACAAAGACAGAATCCTATTTATACCTTTCTGGTTTGAAGACGAACAGGCGGGATGAATTTCTAAAGATGTGTCGACACTGTCAATAAGTGTCGACACTGACTTATAATGTCTCGACACTCATGTGTCGACACAAGTTTAGTCAACAGATTTTATGTGTCGACACTTGGTTAAGTGTCGACACCACACTACTCGACATGTAGTCGAGACTTTACTTAGAAAATTCTGAGTAAAACTTAAGTGTCGACACCTTATTGGATGTGTCGACACCTACTCGACATGTGTCGACACTAACATTCTGAAGTGTCGACACCAACTTCCTAGATGTGTCGACACCATTTTCCTGAAGTGTCGACACTTACTATTCTGTGTCGACATAGACTTGTCTATGTGTCGACACCTTTTTACTTAGCCAATTTTTAGTTCTGTAAACTTAGTCTAAGTTTATCATACCTAGTTCAATTTTGAACCTATTAAACTTAGCTTCTTCTAAGGGCTTAGTGAACATATCAGCTATCTGATTATCAGTTCTAACATATTCAAGTGCAATATCATTTCTTTCTACATGCTCCCTAAGAAAGTGATATTTAATCTCAATATGTTTAGTTCTACTATGTGATACAGGATTGTTAGCTATTGAAATAGCACTAGTAGAATCACAGTAAAGTGGAGTTCTACTTACCTGAAATCCATAGTCTTCTAGCTGATGTTGAATCCACAGAAGTTGAGCACAGCAACTTCCTGCAGCTACATATTCTGACTCAGCTGTGGAAATAGCCACACTGGTTTGCTTCTTACTACTCCATGAAATGAGTCTTCCACCTAGGAATTGACAGGATCCAGTAGTGCTCTTTCTATCTTCTTTGCATCCTGCAAAGTCTGCATCTGAATAGCCTGTTAGATCAAAATCTCCATTCCTAGGGTACCAGAGGCCTAGATAGGGTGTGCCCTTTAGATATCTCAAGATTCTCTTGACTGCAGTCAAGTGAGACTCTTTAGGGCAGGCTTGATACCTGGCACAAACACATGTAGCATACATAATGTCAGGCCTACTTGCAGTCAAGTATAGTAGGGAGCCAACTATCCCTCTATACAAGGTTTCATCTACAGGTTTCCCTGCATCATCCTTGCTTAGAGACATACTTGACCCCATAGGAGTCTTCATGGTACTGGAGGAATCCATACCATATTTCCTTATGAGTTCTAGGGTGAACTTGGACTGACATATGGATAGACCACTTCCAGTCTGTTTAACTTGGAGACCCAAGAAAAACTTCAGTTCTCCCATACTACTCATCTCAAATTGACTTTGCATAAGCTTTGCAAACTTTTTGCAAAGGCTACTTTCAGTAGACCCAAATATAATGTCATCTACATATATTTGGACAAGTATGACTTTGCCTCTAGATTCCCTAAGGAATAGAGTCTTATCTATTTTCCCCCTTGAGAACTTGTTCTCAATGAGGAAACTAGATAGGGTTTCATACCAAGCTCTAGGTGCTTGTTTTAACCCATATAATGCTTTCCTAAGTCTATAGACATAATGAGGAAAGTGGATCAACAAAACCTGCAGGCTGCTCCACATAGACTTCTTCTTTCAAATTACCATTTAGGAATGCTGACTTCACATCCATTTGGTATACCTTGAATCCTTGATAGGTTGCATAGGCCAAGAACATCCTTATGGCTTCCAGTCTGGCTACTGGAGCAAAGGTTTGATCAAAATCAATACCTTCTTCTTGCCTATATCCTTTTGCAACCAGTCTTGCCTTATTCTTAATGATGACACCTTGTTCATCTAACTTGTTCCTGTAGATCCACTTTGTTCCTATCACATTGTGATCTTTAGGCTTAGGAACCAGATCCCAAACCTTGCACCTTTTGAACTGATTAAGCTCCTCCTGCATTGCTTCAGTCCACTGTGGATCTTGTATAGCTTCTTCAAATTTCTTTGGTTCTATTTGAGACAGAAAACTTGAATATACTACAGCATTCTGATTTCTGCTCCTTGTCTGAACACCTTGTCTTGGATCTCCAATAATCAGCTCTACTGGATGATCTCTTAGATGCCTGTTGGCTGGAGGCATCCTTACTTCTGGTTGTACTTCTACAGCATCTTCATCATGCTGAGTTCCTTGTACTTCTTCAGCTCCTGGTACATGTAGTTCTCCCCCTGGACATAAGCCATCTTCTTCTACTTGCTGTCTTGCAGCAGGTACATCTTCTATGGTTAGCTTGTCCATCTTCTTAGTAAGACCTGTGGGGCTGCACACACTACTAGACAACTCATTGTTAATTAGTTGTGTTCATCAAAAACTACATGCACAGACTCCTCTACAACTTGTGTAGTCAAGTTGTAGACTCTATAAGCCTTACTATTATTGCTGTACCCAACAAACACTCCCTCTTGGGACTTGGCAGCAAACTTAGTTAAGTAAGACTTTCCATTGTTAAGTATGAAGCATTTACAACCAAAGATCCTAAAATAGGATAGATTTGGTTTCCTGCCTTTCACTACTTCATAGGGGGTCTTGTTTAACCTTTTAGTGATGGTAGCCCTATTTATCACATGGCATGCAGTGTTAACTGCTTCAGCCCAGAAATATTCTGGCAGTGATGAATCACTTAATAGGGTTCTACCAGCCTCTATCAAGGTCCTATTTTTCCTTTCAGCAATGCCATTTTGCTGAGGTGTTCTAGGTGAAGAGAATTCTTGAAATATCCCATAGTCTTCACACAGCTTTGTCATGCTTTCAGACTGAAACTCAGTACCATGGTCACTTCTAATTTTGACCACTGTACAGTTCAATTCATTCTGAATTTGCTTAACAAAACTATAGAAGACACTAGGTGTTTCAGATTTCTGCTTTAAGAAGAACACCCAGGAAAACCTTGAGTAGTCATCAACAACTACAAAGGTATAGACCTTCCTACCTAAGCTGTGAACTGGCATTGGACCAAATAGATCCATATGCAAGAGGTATAAACACCTCACAGCATCTTTGTTGTCTAAGCTTCTAAAGGTGGATTTAGTCTGCTTGCCCTTTTGACAAGCTGAGCAAATGCCATCTTTGACACACTTAACTTGAGGACCATTCCTCACTAACTCTTTGCTAAAGAGTTTGCTAATAGTCTTGTAGTTAAGATGAGCAAGCCTCTTGTGCCACTTGACACATGAGAGACTGTCTCATCAGCTACAAGACAAACAGGAGAACCATTGTTCTCAATCATAATGTCTAAACAATAGACATTTCTCTTTCTATATCCTGTCAAAATGATCTCTTGATCACTTGACCTCTTGATATGACAACCATTTTTAACAAATGAGATGTCATACCCTACATCACTTAACTGACTTATACTAATGAGGTTGTGTTTCAACCCTTTAACATAAGCCACTTGAGTAATGGTAACAAGGTTTGAAGAGATGTTACCAAACCCTTTGATGATTCCTTTTTCAGAACCACCAAAGGTCACTTTAGGACCATTTTTGATTGGAATGTAGTCCTTCAGTAGTCCCCTAGTTCCAGTCATATGTCTGGAACATCCACTATCCAAGTACCATGTTGGGGTATGGCCACTTGGATTCACCTGCAAAACAAATTAATGAACCTTAGAACCCAAAGTAAACTTGGGTCCTTGGTGATTGTTAGTTTGCAATTTGACATAGCTACCTGCTGGCTTTCCACCAGGTAACTTGCTACTCAACTTGGCACTGGCATTGTGCCAACAATCCAAGGCAAAGTGGCCAACCTTGCCACAAGCACCAGCATTCAAACTTGTTGTACCTTTGCTTAGGTACAACCTTTGCTGTCTTGACTACAGCAGGCTTGTTGAATGTTGGGGCTTTGCCCTTGGACTTGAACTGACTGTACAGTCCTGCAGGTCTAACAAAACCTAGTCCAGCTTTGCCTTTTTGATGAACAAATTCATCAATCAAGGGTAATACTGATTTAGGTTTTGAAAACCTAGCAGCAAGTTCTTTTTCCTTCTGGAGATTGATCTCCAGTCTCTTAATTTGATCATTCTTAAATGTAATAGTACCCATCTGAATCACAGTAATGTGTTTCAGCCTGGCTACTTCATTCAGTTTTTGATCATACTGCTTCTCAAAATCTGTTGCAGCTGCCTTGAGATCAGCAATCTCCTTTGCCTGACTTTTGGCTAGGATCTTGCTTTTCTTATAGGCTTGCAACAGTACTTGGTATTCATCTAAGAGCTGATGAATATCTCCCTCAGATTCAGAAACACTTCCATCACTTGATGAAGATGATTCTGACTCTGAACTA
This sequence comes from Platanthera guangdongensis, assembly GCA_039583875.1. Classification (NCBI taxonomy): domain Eukaryota; kingdom Viridiplantae; phylum Streptophyta; class Magnoliopsida; order Asparagales; family Orchidaceae; genus Platanthera; species Platanthera guangdongensis. Next base: position 131,533,578 of record CM077162.1, on the reverse strand, counting down.
GAACTGGAATCTGAACTTTGAGTTAGACTTTGTACCTGACTAGGTCCTGGCTGCTCCAGGATTTTGGTACTTTCAGTCAATGCCATCAGTCCTTGGCACTGAACCTCTTCTTGTTCATAGATTGATTCCATGATCTGCATAAACTCTTCTTCTTCTTCAGCAAATAGCCCTATATAGGCTTCAGCATCTGTCTCAGTGTCTGAAGAAGAAATGTCTGAAAGAGTCTTCTCATTCTTTGCAACAAAGGACTTCTCCTTCTTTCCTTTGAAGTGAGTCTTCTTTTTGTCACTGGATTCTTTCCTTCTTTCAGGACAATCTGCAATAACATGACCCTGTCTATTGCAGCAGTAACACACAATCTTAGACCCAGTTGCCTTACTAGTCTTTGTCTTTTTCTTATCCTTCTTTGAAGGCTTCTTCTCCTGATACTGGACTTCTTTCCCTTTGGAATATGAAGGTCTGGACCTCCACTGTTTCTTCTTAAGGAATTTCTGAAAATGTCTGGTGAATGCAGCAAAATCTTCATCACTTTCACTGCTTGTAGATTTAGTGCTAACAGACTCATCAGATTCTGATTCAACTACCTCTGGAGGAGGAGTTGATGACTTAGTCCTGTTCTTTCTAGGTACTTCTGACTTAAAGGCAACAGTCCTTTCCCTGTGTTCAGTCCTTGTTGACTTTTCCTCCTCTTTTCTTACTGACAATTGCATCTCATAAGATAACAACTTGCCAAACAGTGTGGGAGGAGGAATTTCTCCCAACTTTGCCATTTCTCTGATGGCACAGATCTTGGTGTCCCAATCTTTGGTTAGGGACCTTAAGAATTTATCATTCAATTCATAGTTAGAGAACTCTCTTCCATAGGACATGAGTTCATTAACAATTCTATAAAATTTCTTGTAGCATTCAGTGATGCTATCTCCTCTTCCTTGCCTAAAGCTCTCATATTCTTGATTAAGCAAGGACTTCCTATCTTGTCTTACTTCTTCAGAACCTTCCATGTAGACAATGAGGGTATCCCACATTTCTTTTGCTGTTTTACAGTGAATAAGGTTCTGGAAGGTGGCATCATCAATTGCACTAACTATGATGTTCTGTGCCCTTTTGTCCATTGTAGCTAGGACAATCTCATCCTTGGTCATCTCAGAAAAATCCTTTGGAGTCCTCTGATTTGCATCCAATACTGAAATCTTCATGGGCACATAGGGCCCCTCTTTGACTGTGATGTAGATCCTAGGGTCAGAGGCTCCATGAACAGCCTTACCCTTTCTTTCCAGATTCCAAAAATCTCTTTTCTGCATATGGGCAGTTTCATTGAACCCAATTCCTTGTGATTCTCTGAAGAACCCATGTTTCTTGATTTTCTTGAAACTGTTTCCTGACTTACACTGAATCTGCCAAACTGGATCTCCTCAGACAGTTAGTCCTTTTTGAGGAACCTCCCTCTGATACCACTTGAAAGATATGGTACCTAAACACCTAGAGGGGGGGGGGTGAATAGGTGACCTAAACCTTTTTAAAACTTTGTTGGCAGCACAACAGTTTATAACACAGATTTCTGAATAAGTTCTCACAGCAAACACAGCAATTCACAACACAGCACAATCACAGCACAGAATACACAAGATTTTATAGTGGTTCCCCAATCTTTGGGTACATCCACTTTCCCCCTTCGCCTATCTAGCAGTGTACTAGATTCGGCCAAACTTCTCCACTAGCTCAGAACCCAACTAGGTTCCTACACCTCAGGCCCAAAGCCTTACACTCAGCCAAAAGGCCTACACTCAGCCACCCAGGCCTACACTCAGCCAATTAAGGCCTACACTCAGAGTTCTTCAACTCCTACACTCAGGCAATCAAGCCCTACCCTCAGCCTTTATAATATAGGCTTACAATTCTCTCAGATCCAATGGATCCTACAAGTTAAAATAGAAATACAATTGCTAACTCTACAACTCAGAAAATAAGAGAGGAGTTGAGAGTTTCTTGAAGAGTTCTTGGAAGAACTCAGTTAGATCCAAACTGACTTAGCTTCCTTCAAAGCTTCTTGAGTTAGAACTGAATTAGTCTGAATCTTCTGCAGTTGTTCCTTGACCTCTGCTTCTTGAGATCCAGATATTTCTGAATCCTTCTTCTCAGCCTTAGTTCCAAAGACTGAATTCTTGGTTGGTGCTCTCTCTCTCTCCAACTTCTTAGATCTGCCGATCCACAGCAAGATCTTCTTGTGTTGATACTCAATATACCACTTTTACAAAGATCTGAACTCTCTCTGTCAAAAACTTTTTCAACTACTTCTATATCACTTCATCAATCTTGGTCTGTAAACTATGAGTGTCTATTTATAGGCTTCCTTCATGGTAACCGGCTGGTCCGGTTCATAACAGACTTCTGATATCTCTGACAGTTGATGTAGACCGGCTGGATCGGCAGCTGTCTTGTCAACCAGTCACTTCTTGAAATTCTCTAACTGTCAGATAGTGTCGAGACTTTCTGTTCTTAAGTGTCGACACTTATAGACTAAGTGTCGACACATGTTGTGTAAGTGTCGACACAAGTCTACAAGGTGTCGACACAATTCCTTGTATGTCTCGACACAGATTCTTCTGCATGTGTCGACACTGAAATTAAGTGTCGACACAAATACTTGTACTTCATTCTTTAACTGTATTCTTCTAAGTGTCGACACATGTTATTTGTGTCGACACATCTTCATGTGTTGAAACTGTCAAGTGTCGACACTGCTTCTTGGTGTCGACACAAGTCTTCACTTTTGTTTCTTCAGCTGAGTGTCGACACATTCCTTTAGTGTCGACACTTGTACTTAGAATATTTTGTAACTTTTCTGTTCTTTGCTAAGTGTCGACACAGCTCCTTGTGTCGACACTTTCTTCAAGTGTAGAGTCTTCAATTAAGTGTCGACACATTGTGCTGGGTGTCGACACTTTCTTCAAGTGTTGACTCTTCTGGTTGTGTGTCGACACATTGTGCTGAGTGTCGACACTTTCTTCAAATACTGACTCTTCAGCATAGTGTCGACACATTGTGTTGAGTGTCGACACTTACTTCAAATACTGACTCTTCAGCATAGTGTCGACACATTGTGTTGAGTGTCGACACTTACTTTAAATACTGACTCTTCAGCATAGTGTCGACACATTGTCTTGAGTGTCGACACTTTTACTTGAACTCTGCAGACTTTTGCAGAGTGTCGACACAGCTCCAAGTGTCGACACTTTCTGGTGTAGACACAGCTCTTCTAGGTGTCGACACTTCTGCTAAGTGTCGACACAGCTTTTCTGCATACTTCTTCACTGAGTGTCGACACAGCTCCAAGTGTCGACACTTTCTGTCTGGTGTCGACTCTTCATCCCAGGTGTCGACACAATGACTCCAAGTGTCGACACTGCTTGTCTGGGTGTCGACACAAGCTTTCTCAAGTGTCGACACTTTCCCTCTGGGTGTCGACACATGGACTTAGAAATTTTTAGCTTCAGTCCAGTGTATTCCTAACCTGCACAAGTAACTCAAACAAACATCAAATACATTATGATGTATATCATTGAGTTAGGTGAGGCTTCTTCAAATCAGGTACATTTGACCAATGTACCCAACACATTCGGCGAATTCATCAAATATCCTTAGTGATATTCGACGAATTCTGCTTTGTCTAATTCCCTACAATATCATCCGTCGAGTCCTTCTCCACTATATTCACCAAATTTGTCGGATATAACCAGCGGTATCCAACGAGTTTCGCTTAAACTTCTTTTCAAATTCTGGTTTCAAGCATCACCCGGCGATACCCGACGAATAGCAGCCTTACTCGACAAATTTCACTCGGCTAACTTCCCAATCAGTCTCGACGCATTTGTTGGCTATCCCTGGCGATATCCGATGAATTTTCCTTGGTCGATTTACCTTAAATCTATTCTCCCATCATACGTTGAGAATCAATCAACCCTAACCCTTCAGCCAATGCACCCTGATCTTGATTCAAGTGTCTTGACTCAGGATAGGTGTGAGGGGCCTAGTGTGAAATGAGACATTACAGATTATATAAACAAAATAAAAGATTTCATCCCCAAAATCATGTTAAGGCTATGGGGAAGTAAATAATGAAAGTAAAATAAAGTATACTTTTAGACCTTACGTTGGGAAAATAACTCCAGGCAGCACTTATGAATCAAATCCATGGTCTCCCAAGTAAATTCCTCTTCCCCATGATTAGACCATTAGACCTTTACCAATGGTACACTTTTTAGCCGCAAGCTCTTCATCTCGATGTCCACTATCCGGACCGGCTCAAGTTGGATGGATCTGTCAGTTGCTGCAGCTCCATCTGGGGTGGGGAAATGTTGGTCAGGCCATAGTAGTGCCTTTCAGAGTGATGACACATGGAATACATCGTGCAACTTCTCCATCTCTGGTGGTAGCTCCAGCAGATAGGCCAAAGGGACTATTCTCTCCAATATAGTATAGGGCCCTACGTATCTCGGGCTGAGCTTCTCATACCATGCACCCGCGATACTCCATGCATTGGCATGATCTACCAGAATACCTTGTCATCCACTTGGACTTCTACCATCTGATGTTTTGCATTATAGTATTTTGCCGGCCGACTTTGAGCCTCAAGCATGTGATCTCGTATCAACCTGACAAGCACATCAGTGTCATCTATGTATTCTACTCCAAAAAGCTTCGGATCTTCTTCCTACACCCATGACAGTGGAGTTCTACACCTCCTTCCATAAAGTGCTTCGTGGGGAGCCATCCCGATGCTATCTTGATGTCTATTGTTATATGAAAACTCTACCAATGGCAAGAGACATTCCCACGGTTGTCCTTTATCCATCACACAATATCTCAGTAGGTATTCCAAGGTTTTAATGGTCCTCTCAGACTAACCGTCCATATGAGGATGAAAAGCTGTGCTGAAGGTAAGGCGAGAGCGCAGATATGCTTGTACTGCCTTCCACTTATTGGAGGTAAAGAGGCCATCTCGATCAGAGACTATCGTATTACACACGACATGGTATCGTACAAATTTCTCCAGGATGAGACGCACTAAAATATGCACATGTGCCTCCTTCATATGGATAAATCTGGCGACCTTCGTCAGACGATCAACAATCACCCAAATTGAATCATTCCTAGAGCACGAAGGAGGCAACCTGTGAATAAAGTCCATGGAGATATCCACGAACTTCAACTCAGGGATGGGCAATGGCTATAATAATCCTCTAGTGCTCTTGCACTCCGTCTTCACCTTTTGACAAGGCTCACAATGCGTAACATAATATTTGACAGCTTTCTTCATTCCCGACCAGAACATGATCTTCCGCAAGTCACTGTATATCTTATAAATCCCAGGATGCGCCACATACTTGGAGTAATGTGCTTCTCTCAATATATCTTCCCGAATTTCCCCGCCCATAGCTATGTCGGCCATGGAAATGAACGAGGCCGTCCTTTAACGTATATTCTCTAGCAGATCAATTTTCAATTGACTTAATCAACAAGGCCAGTGTAACATCCTTCCCTTGCTCCGCCCGAATTCTATCTTGAACATCACAAACAATAGTCATCACGGTCAGGTACTCTATATATTCTTCAGAATGATCTTTATACACCAGGGTGATCTCCATCTCTTTGAGCATCCGAGCTAACTCCATACTCATCAATCGAGTCTCGGGGCTCAATTCTGGTACATTCCTGCTCAAAGTATTAGCTATGGAGTTTTCTTTTTCAGGGTGATATTTCAATGTGAACTCATAATCACACAAAATTCCAACCACCGCCGCTATCTCAGATTCTACTCCTTCTGAGTTTGAACATATTTTAAATTCTTATTTTCTGAAAATATGTCGCAGTGGAAGGTATATAGATAGTGCTTACAAACCTTCAAAGCGAACACCACTTCCCCCAACTCCGAATTATGAACTGGGTAATTGGATTCATGCTCCTTTAGTTGCCTCAAAGCATAAGAGATCACATGCTCGTGCTGCATCAGTACTGATCCCATCCATTGATATGATGCATCAGTGTATACTTGAAGTCCTTCCTTCCCAGATTGAAGGGCTAGGATGGGTGCAGAGGTAAGTCTATTTTTCAATTCCTAGAAGGCAGCTTCACAATGGAGTGTCCACTCGTATGGCACAACTTCTTTGTCAGGGCAGTGAGAGGAAGGGTTCCCTTTGAGAATCCTTTCACGAACTTGCGATAATACCCAGCAAGTCCAAGGAAACTCTACACGTCGGCCACTGAATTCAGAGGCGCATATTACTTTATAGCACGCACCTAGGCCGGATCCACAGCTAGTCCAACACCACTGATCACATGGCCTAAGAAGGCAACTTCTCTATGCCAAAATTCACACTTGCTGAACTTGGCAAACAAGGTATGCTCCTTTAACTTCATCAGCACCAAGGTCAAGTGTTCAACATGCTCTTCCTCTGTCTTCGAATAGACTAAATTGTCATCGATGAAGATGATGACAAATACATCCAAGTATGCCTCAAACACCTTGTTCATCAAACTCATGAACGCTGCAGCGGTATTTGTGAGCCCAAACGGCATCACGGTGAACTCATATAGGCCATACCTTGAGCTAAATGTCGTTTTCTAGATATCCTCCTCTTGTATCCTCAATTGATAATATCCCGAGTACAGATCCAACTTGGAAAACCAATGTGCTCGTACCAGTTTATCAAATAACTCATCGATTCGGGGTAATGGATAGGTGTTCTGCACCATTAAACATTTGAGTTCCTCATATTCTATACATAATTGCAGGGTTCCATCCTTCTTCTTAACGAATAGAATAAGGACTCCCCAAGGTGATGAACTGGGTCGAACGAACCCTGATTCCACTAGTTCTTGCAACTGAACTCTAAACTTTGTGATTTCCTTCGGGGCCATACTGTAAGGGGTCAGAGAGATGGGTTTGGTACCCGGTACTAACTTAATTTGAAAGTCCACCTCTCTATGTGGGGGTAACCCTGAAAACTTCTCAGGAAATACTTCGGGGAAGTCCCGCACCACTCTCACGTCTTTCATATATTTTGTTATTTCTTTTAGTTCGAAGCATATCTTATAGACTTCGTCCCATTTCATATGGACTTTTAGGGTCTAAATTGAACATATTAATGTACGATGCAGAAGTCAAATACCTTGAAAGATGACCTCAGAGACCCCGTGGCTCAGGAAAATTTGTTTCTCCGCACAATCAGTCCTGGCTTGGTGTCAATCCAACCACACTATGCTATAATGAGGTCGAATTCTGGCATTCTCAACGCTGTGACAGGGGTTTCAAAGATCTTTCCTCCAAGATGTACCTCCAAATCACACTTGGCGGATGCAGTGATATCAGAGCCATCCAAGAGGTGTTCTGTTACCTAGGCTGTAGGTACAGTTGTTGCTGTGGAGGTAGTGCTGGTTGCGGGGCCAGCCGCTCCATTTTAAAGTTCTGACGGAAGTGACCTACGCCTCTATTGTTTCCTCTTCCTTTGTTCTCCTGCCTCCTCCTATAATTGGGACAGGCCTCCATTACTCCCTCAGCGGGTCTCTTAGCCATGACGATTATATCTGCTAGGCTCCTGTCTACTATAAACAAAAGTGCTTGCCTTATGGGATGTCAAAAGCCTTTGTAAAACTACTTTGCATAGGGTCGATCATCCAACTCGTAGGCATCAGCGAACCTAGCGAGATGCTAAAATTCCGTTGATATTAAGTAACTGTCTTGGATCCCTTTTTCAGCTGCTGTAATATTTCCTCGAGTTCGTATCTAATAGTCGAAAGGGATGAAATGTTCCATGAAAGTTCCCGAGAACTCATCCCAACTGATCTCCGTATACACTCGACCATGGAAGGTGGACCCTATGAGGGACTTCCACCACATCTTAACAAGCAATTGTAGGACTAATACTGCTAAGGTTACCGCCATATTGTATGGGCATCTGATTTCAACCAGTAATTCTTACACCGTTGTTGGGTCCATTGATGCAGGCTTGCCCCTTTGGCCGTTATGTTGACAGACGTAACTAAACGCAATGCTCTCCGCTAACACTCATGTCCTTCTCAAGAAAAAACGTAGCAACATCACAACTCCAGTATTCATTAATCATTGACTACGGAGGGTTCGCAAAGCCATTCAAGATAGTACCAAGGCAATAGGCCAAGGTCCTCTCAAGCAAAATGAACCCATACGATTCGGTCGAGCGTTATTGTACCAAAAGAGAATCCACCAAAAAACAAAGATTCGGACAAGGGTGGTTCTCTCCCAACAAAATAAAACGAGGGCAACCACACCTCACGAACTTAAACAAAAAAGGTAAACACCAATGATATCTATGAAGAAATTAACCACGAAAATTCAAACGTTTCACAAGCCACACAACACGCATATGCCACAAGATATATCAAGAAGAGCAACTCAATAACTAGTGGAGGAATGTTCATTACCCCTCTCGGATGTCGATGATAATAAGAGGGTCGTTTCTTTCCGGTTCCACTGGAACCAAGCCGGTTGGAGGGAAACACGTTGACTTTGTGGCGTCACGTCGGAGTTGGGAGTCCACGAAGGGGAAAGCCCTTTGCCGGGGTCAGTTTCTTTAATGAGGCGGCTGAGTGGGTTCTTTGTTGGGGGACGGTGGCTTTATGTGTTGTAGATGTGGTCGTCCTTGGTGAGGATAAAGAGGGGCATGTTTGTTGTGGAAGGGGAGGAGCGGGTTAGAAGTGAGGAAGGGAGGGGTCGGCTGGTCGGGTGGTTGAGAGGCGGGGGTGCTCGGGTGGGGGAAGTAAAGGTTGGTTGGTCGGGTTGTTGGGGAGGGCTGCTCGGGTGGAGAGGGGAGGGGAATGGCGGCCAAAGCTAGGAGAGGAAGAGGGAGTTCGGCCAAGTGGAAGAAAGAGTGGAGGGAGGGAAAATCTCAAGATAGTTTTTAGGGTTTTTTTATCATTCATTCTCTACCAAAAATATCAAAGTCTACCCTTTTATAGGCTTTACAAACATAATGGCTAAAAGCACTCCAACATGGTTAAACATGTGCCAAATGAAAATAAAAAACAAGGCTATTAGAAGCCCAATTAACATGAAATCAAAACATGAAATAGATGTTAAAATATGTGGTAACATATTTTAACATAGCACGGACGAGAACGGTCGCGGACAATGTAAGACCCCCTCTTTTTTAAAAAAAAAAACCCACGAGGTCTTAGGACCAGAACCGCCATTTTGCGGTGACACCTCCGCTCCCGGGAAGGTCATCACTACAAAATGCCGATACTGCCTGCCAAATCGATCTCAACAGTAGCAAAGAATTAAAAGACAAGTCCACAGAAAATCACATATATAGTAAATATAATCTCCACGAAGGGAGTGTACACAGATATAATCAGAAATACTAAGAATCTTGGGCTCATGCACAGTACATCAATGTCCTCACTACAAATCTCTCATCGCGGAAGCACAACTAATATAACTAGTAGGGGCCAGGACTCACAGTCCCTACCGTCTAAACACCAGTACTAGACTGCCCCATCTCCAAGCGCGTCGACCTCCGGGGCTGCTCCTCCATGCTGGGCTCCATGGTTCCCTAAAATGATGTGGTTCAAAAATCGTTAGTCTAAAAGACTAAGTCCTATCATCCCCCGCGCCATTCCCCATGGCATCTAGGCATCGAGTGGGTAGGAGGAAAGGAGAGGACAAGAAGGTAGAGATTAGCAAATGATCAGATGGCGGTGGAACAAAACTAACAGTCCAATAGTATATAAGTCAGTGACAAAAGCAAGGAAAATTAAGCAGGAAAAATAACCTTAACTTATGCGAAAACACATAAGTCGAGGGATCTTTTGCAGGGCTCCTATCGTATAAAGACTCTCATACTTGTTTATACGATAGGGTGTCGGTTTTCTACAAAGCATACATATATAGATTTCTGAATTAAACCTTAACTTATAAGCACGCTTGTACGAACTTATAAACCAAGGGGTCGTTTCGTAAGGCCTATTGTATAAAGCATCCCATACCACTTATACAATAGGTGTCAGGGTTAAATGCAATGGTTATGCTATGAAATACAAATATGCCATGCTGTGAATATGCAAGTGCAACACACCCACTCAACTCTGTGTACACAGACCTTTAGTTCCCCCTTTCTGGAGCCTAACCTCCCAGGATACCTCCATAGTGGCAAATGGAAGTGTTGGGTTGGGCCTTGCCCACTTGTAAACCGGTAATTGCACTACCAGTCAGACCTATCATATGCCTCAATGCGGGTGCACTAAGCGGAGCTCCTGCATACTCTTGTCGGATGGCGCACCGGACTTTACTTGGCCAACTGCTAAACCACACTTGCTGATTGAACGTATCGCCGTCGGTGCATAGACTCTCCAATACCGAAGACCCACCACCTTTACTTTATGCACATGCAACCTTGATGTAAACCACCGAGCCAAAGCTCGCCGGACCAACCCGTCTGTCACCAACTGTAACCGAGCCAAAGCTCGTTAGGACAATTTCCCATCTCCAAATCCACCAGGCCTAATGCTCGAGTGACTTAACCTAACTCACACAACTCCGGGGAGTGTGAGTGCAACCCTAGATTACTTATACTTACTCTTGCATTTCAGTTTCACCTACTATATACGTTAGCCCAGGACTGCACAAGGGATACCCCGTGAAGGGCTCTCGAAGGTACTAGGAACTACGATAGAATTACGCCCAAAGCTGCCTTTCACAAGGCACTTACTATTATTGGTGGCTATCAGATTTCCCAACCCTTAATTAATTTACTGGATCTAACCCTAGTGCATTAGACACTTCCCCCCTATGGGAAAGGACGATCTTTCGCCGATCCCGAGCACCACCAGACACTAGCCATTCCAACCCATTACTCACCCCAGCTTCCAACGACGAACTCTTTTTCATTCATCCAAATCAGCAAACATCTAACCCCAACTCGTGTGCCCCAAATTCTTACTCCAACACAATTTCTGCGTTTTTACTAAATGCATACAAACCTATGCTATATGAAGTTTATAATGTGAGGTACACAAAATAATCACCCAGTACCCCTATAATAATTATTGGAGGGCTATAACGACATTTTTTGCATAAACCCAGAAATTCATAATTTTCCTAAATTATAAGATAATTTATTTATTTGTTCTAGTAAACGAAAAATCCAAGTTTGAACATGAAGTGCCCATTTAATTCAAGCAAATGCTCTACAAAATTTATGATAAATTTATAATGACTATTCAACTTAAAATCCAGTGTCTCCCAATTTTCCAGCAAGAAATAAGCTCTGAATAAAATAAACATCAAATCCCCAAAATTATAGGTTTGTAAAGTATATATTGCCAATAATCATCTAAAAATCATGAATTAATTTCTCCAAGTGGATATTGACCTAAAATTTATCGGAGCCCCAATTTCATAATTTTTCAAAAAGTAAATAGCTCTAAATAATTTATTGACCATAATTTCCCTTTTAAAAACTTGTGAAGGAAATACTAAAGTTTATAACAAAATTCAGGAACAAACATTTGAACTTAAAACATCTCCTGCCCAAGATTCATGAATCTAGAATGAATAGTGTGATCATAATAAATAAAGTACCATTTAGGGCCACATCATGCATAACAAAGGGGGTACTAGTAATATTTCTCATAAAATTCCAATAAATTCACCAGAGATCCTAACTAACTTATAATCCATACTACCTAAGTTTCAGACCTTTTTAGTAAGTTTTGGTGGCTTATTCTACACAAAAAGTGTTTATGCCCTAAACTAGGGTTAGGGATTTGAGAGGTTCATCCATCTTCAAATCCTCTAAGATTCATATCAGAGGGCTTTGGCTAACCTAGCATCATTTCTACCAAGTTGCAAGATCCCACAAAGGTATTTGACCCCATGACCTTTACAACACTGAAAAGCCCCTCCTTAGGGTTTGAGTTTGGATTCTAGGGAAAAGTTACCCCAGACCACCCCATAATCCCTTTGAGGGTGTTAAAGGTCATTTCAAGTCAGTGGTGAAAATCTCAGCCTCTGTTGAGGTGATTTGACCACTCATCCTCTAGGTGAACTTTTCACTTAAGAACCCCTCATTAAGGCAAAATTAGGGTTAGTTCATTCCCTATCCAAAACAATCCAAATGAGGTGAAAATTTATACAGAGACATATCATGAGGCCAGGGACCACTCACCAAAATTTGAGAGGGTTTGAAGGTAATTAGACAACTTAATTAAATTACCATAGTGTTATTAAATAAAAACTAAAACTATAGCCAAAGTATTTCCAACAATTCCCATTTTTGGGCAGGCCCTAGTATAGCTAAGGATGGCCCCTTCCTAAATTTCAGGTCATTTGGACAAGGGATGAAGATTGGGCATCCTTTTTAATCTCAAGATAGCACTAGGTATAGGCCCCACCAAAATGAGTGCCCTGGTCAAACCAGGCACCCAAATTGGTTCAAATAAATTTTCCGGTACACTAGACTCTCCAGGCTATAATTTTTATGTTGACCCCATTCTATGAAATAACATCTAAGTATTTTTAAAAATAAAAAACATTAAATACTAAATGTGTGACATAATTTATATAACATAAATTATTTCCTATAGTTTAATATCTCCCCTGCACGAATCTTAGCGCGCCACTGGACGGCATCCCGTCTTCTTCAAGCTCCAGCCGATGGCCTGGATTCATCCTGCCTGGAGTTCCTTCCAAACGCTGCCGCCGGCGATCCGGTCACTTCCCCGGCCGGCCACCGCCACCACCACCTCCGTTGAGGTGGTGGCTGTCGCCAGGAGGCGACATAGCTGCCGTAGAGGCGGATTCCGGCAGTTCCACCAAGAAAGTTTTCGGCCCGAAACCATGAAAACCAGGAATTGGTTCGGTATCAATTGAGCCCGAACCTTGAACCTAAATGTTGCTATGATCTATACATGAGACAAGGAGAGGAGGAGGACCTTGCCAGCAGCCTAAAATCGAGAAGATCGCCGGAAATCCATTTCTGAAGGTGGCGCCGCTCGGTTTCTGCAACTACACAGTAGGAGGGGGGGGGGGGTGGCTCGATTTATTTAGGTAAGGATTGGGAAAGCCTTCTCTCGACCCACTGATGGTGATTAAAGCCTCAGATAGGGAGACGTGGGGCTGATCATCAATGACCATTAAGGCCATTAATGGCTAGCCTCAGCCATGGTGGAGGGGGCTGAACCAGACCCATGGTGGCCAGGAAATGGCTGGAAACTTCACCCCTTCCCTGGGGGTGTTGAATTCAACCATTAAGGGGGCCTTTGGCCTCCCCTTGGCCCAGCCCCTTCCTTCCCTCCTCTTTCATCATTTCTCTCTCCTACATTAACATGGAAATGGAGGTCACCCTCACTCCTAGTCAACAAGTTGACTTGGTCAACCAGGAGAGCTATTTTCAACCTACTCATTCATAATTTCATGATATTAAGGCTAGCCCAAAAAGGAAGGAGGGCTTGAGCTTGGAATAGCCCATTTGATCTAGGTGTGACTTAATCTTGATTAGGTTTGACCTCGGTCAAATTGACCTTTTATGTTACCATCATTCGGTCTTGGGTGACCTATTGGGCTCCCCTAGGGTCTAGGTAGGGGTGGGTATGGTTGACTTGGCACTTTGGAGACCACCTACCCTTAGGAATGGTACTTTGCAAAATTAAGGTTAGGGTTGACTTTGGTCAACTTAACCACCTTGACTATCCTCCAAGGGTCCTTAGTGACCCCTTGACCCCATTTTAGATCTAGGATGACCCTTGTAGGGTTAGTTGGGCTTAACTAGGGCACAATGTCCTTAATTAGGGCACCTTGCCCAGTTTAGGCCTAGAGTGGTCTTATGTTAACTTGGCCACCCTGTGTCGACTCCAATGGACCCTTAAGGTTCAGATGAACTTTATAATGGATAAGTGAGGCCATGGTGGGGTCTTAAATTCTTGGTGAAGCCCCATGATCACGTTAACTAGGGTTCATAAATCTGCTATTTGCATACCATAGAGGTCTCATCTACATCCCTAGGTCTACTTGGCCTCCTTCGGCTTCCTAGTGTTTTGTCATGACCTAGTCATGACAAAACAACTCCTAAGGGTTTAGTTATTTGAGAGATGTTACAGACATTGTAGCGGCGGGAGTGGGGGCGAGCAACGAACCAAACATGTCATAGCAAATCATCTTCCGGTGGTGGTGACGTATCATCCGTCGCGAGCCGGCACCAACAACAACCGGGTCACCAAAATCATCGGGAAGGGGAGCCTCCATATTAACAAGTACCAGATCACCATCGTCGACGGGAGGGGGACGCACCATGTCCACATGTCGGGGGTAGTCGGCTCCATCATTCCTCCCCCTCTCAAAAATACTCATCACTGATGAGTAGGCCTATGACTACTCGCATGGGAGATCATCGACGGGGAAGAAGAACCTGCAAGGCAAAAAGTGGTCTTGGGGGGACCTCAAAAATGCATTAGCCAAATAAAGTAAAACAGTTTCCATAACATCAACTAATATATCTCTGATGGAGACCGAGAAAAAGAACGATCCTGGGAAACTATCACACCACCCAACCCAATAGAAATCATAGTGGAATATATACACGGAGAGCTGCACATTTCAAGTGGCATAGAACCATGAAGCGTAAAATATGAAACAATGAAAATAGAATCTATGCCCCAATCAGTGGAAAATTCTAAAAGAAATGTGATGTCACCAAACTCCCTTAAGATTTGCAAAGGATGGACTTGCCGATTTGTTAATATTTTTAAGGTACCCGGCGACATCCGTTCAGGGGTGAGACAAGCCAAAATCAAATCATCCACATAATGGTGGGAGACTCTCAGATACGAACTAGCAAGTAATTTACACGACAAATTTTGATTGATTAAAATGTTAAGAATGCGCCTAATTAAATTAAAACTGTGAGGGGTAGACCGATGTGCCACATGACTTGAATCAATACTAGAAAATAATGGGACTATGTCAGGTGGCACATGGGCCTTAAATTCATTAATGATTTCCATGGATTCAAATGTCGTAGTTTTAAATTTAGATTCAAGAATGTCATAAAGAAATGCTAGTGAAAAATGCTCATTACCAACCATAGAGCTGGACGCTCCCGTATGTGAAAGGACGTGCGTGCGACACAACTCAACATGTGCAACTACGTTCCCTAACGTGTGCATGCACGGGTCATCAAAAGGCGGAGGATAAATGCGTGCGACCGGGCTTGGCAACTATGTGTGCTTAGGGACACCAAATCAAAAAGCCCCATTGCCAAGGAATCACTAGCAGTCCAACACGAAGCCTTACCCAACGCTAAGCGGTCATGTGAACGGTCCATCAGAGGAAAAGCATAGTCAGATCTACGAAATTGTGTGGAAAGACCGAATGCGACAACTAACAACTCGCCCACCCATATCCGTCCAGGTAAGTCGAACGAGGAAGCTAGATAAAACGGCATCTCCAAATATCTCGGACTAGGAATGACAAGCTCATTTACTAACCAATCATCTAATCGAGTCAAGTGAACCGGAAAGGGAGTCGACATGGTCGATGCCGGAGGAGGAGCTAAGTCATACTTACCGTCAAAACACGGATTTAAAGTCCAAGGAAAATCCATCGTGTGCCAGCCATCAAAATCAAATGGAAGATCAAACAGTAAATTCGTCCTCACAGAAAACTCAACCGGATCATCATCACCTAACACACTATCTGATATCCATTCATCACAGGTGGACTCCACCAACTCAGCCGAAATGTCTTCCCACCCGCTAGATATTTCATCCAAATCATAATCAGTAACAGTCTCAAAAGTAGGCAAAATCGAACCCGACAAAATTTATATTCCACATTGGGCTTCAGGAAAAGGAGATAACATCAAAGTAATATCTTTCGGGTTCTCAACTCTAACGTCATCCAAAAATAATGCTCTCATAAAGGGCAAATCGTTTAATACAACACTTCCTTCGCTAGCCAAATCTTCCCATGATGTAGGTACATCCTCAAAATCAGGATAGAGAATTGAGGAAATCGAATACCGGAGAGAAACTAAATTATCTTGAACCTCAAGCAACGACGATAATATCAATGAACTATCTCCTGGATATGCATCACTAAGATCATCCCAAGGTGACTCTTCCAACATCATTGAAACATCTACCAACACTGGGTCAACATAAGACTCCACGATACTCAAGGGTGACGGATCTGAAATTGAGTGGTGGGCGGGGACAAATCTGAAATATAGTCCTGAGGGGGTCGGAGTGTCATGTGGGTGGGGTGGCACTTCAGAGGAGAACTCCTCTTCCATGTCACAAGGATAACCGACATCCTCATCATCACTCAGCTATTCACTAATGATGTCATCGCCCTCGGCGGCGGGGTTAGTTCTAGTCACTACGTCAGACTCATCCGGAGAGTCAACAACGAGATACGACAGTTTAGGAGGCTACTCTAAAGAGACTACGGGCTTAGTCGGAATAGAAAAATGTTAGTGCCACAGCCAGATATGTCACTAACATCACGCGTCATAATCTCCTGACTAACCATACTGGTAGTAACACTCTCACCCTGCAGGCTCATGGCATTCCTAGCAATCACATCTATCGAACTAGGGATAGGGGTCCTAAGTTTCTCTTTTCCTCCATCGGTAGGTGCAGGTATACTACGTGTAGCTCTACCTTCCTGGGAGGAAGGTCTAGCTTGAGGGGGTAAGTAACTCACGTGATCAGAAAAGGGTCTATTGCCCTGGAGGGGAGAATAAGATAATGAGACGTCCGAGTATGGGGGTACGAGGGGACGTACTGGTTCGATGTAGGCAAAGTCTTAGGTGGCGAATCCCTCAGATAATCAGTAATCTGGGAACGACAGTAGGAATGGTAATACTCATCCGTTAATAGATTCTTTAGAATCTGCCAACCTACAAGTGAGATGTTGAGTGACATCCCAAAACGTCTCTCCTCATTGAGCCAGAAGGTCAGAGTTCGACCAATTAATTGTAGCCTCGAAACGGGAATCTTGTGGGGGTCCATAATATGATATTGTTCAAAGTAGAGTTCCATGTCCTTCGCCCAACATAAAAATACTCGCGGTCCACCTATTCCATCATAGGTCGGATCAGGAACTCTAACAGGCCTACAGGTGCGCGGTGGTGGTGTCAAATATTGTGCTAACATAACGCTATGCTCAATGAACGAAGGTGAGTGAGCAAAGCTCCCAATGTGCGCAATAAAGGTCCAACGAAAAACTCAAACTAAGTGAACAGAAAACCCCTTTTTTGAAATATTTTAAGGATATATATATATATATATACAATGGAAGACCAACGAACGTGCCTAGTTGAGAAATTGGCCAACCTAAAATGATGTATCTAAAGGCTAACTTGCCCCAACCCAGGTAAATTTTATAACAGAATAATTAATTCATGTGCCGATATGATACTCGCTAGAAGAAATTTTGAAATTTCTTACTACGAAGACCGGGAAGAAAAAGCAGAATTTTGTTTTTTTCGAAAAACCAAAATTCAGGATTTTAGCGCGCTATTTGCAGACCAAAATCAGAAAATTTTAAAGTGCAGGAATTGTTTATTTTTGACCTAAAAGCCTACCAAAAGATAGAAGGATGGTGCCGATTAGGAAATCGACAAGAACCTCGCTTTGATACCAGATTGATGTAGGCTTGCCCCTTTGTGCGTTATGGTGACAGACGTAACTAAACGCAACGCTCTCCGCTAACTCTCACATCGTGCTCAAGCAAAAACACAGCAACATCACAACTCAAATATTGATTAAACATTGACTATGAAGGGTTCGCAAAGGCCTTCAAGATAGTACCAAGGCGATAGGCCAAGGTCCTCTCAAGCGAAAGGAACCCACACAGTTCGGTCGAGCATTGTTGTACCATAAGAGAATCCACCGAAAAGCAAAGATTCAGACAAGGGTGGTTGTCTCCCAACAAAATAAAATGATGGCCGCCACACCTCATGAACTTAAATGAAAAACGTAAGCACCAATGATATTTATGAAGAAATTAACCACAAAATTTCAAACGTTTCACAAGCCACGCAACACGCATATGCCACAAGATCTATCAAGAAGAGCAACTCAATAACTAGTGGAGGAATTTTTGTTACCCCGCTTGGATGTCAACGAGTATTAGAGGATCGTTTCTTTCTGGTTCCACCCGAACCACGCCGGTTGGAGGGAAACACATTGCCTTCGTGGCTTCACGTCGATGTTGGGAGTCCACGAAGAGGAAAGCCCTTTACCGGGGTCAGTTTCTACAATGAGGGGGCTGAGTGGGTTCTTTGCTTGGGGGGGGAGCTTTATGTGTTGTAGATGGGGTCGGCCTTGGTGATGATGAAGAGGGGCGGGTTTATTGTGGAAGGGGAGGCGCGGGTTGCAGGTGAGGAAAGGAGGGGTCAGCTAGTCGGGTGGTTGAGAGGGGGGATGCTCGGGTGGGGGAAGGAAAGGTTGGCTGGTCGGGTGGTTGGAGAGGGCTGCTCGGGTGGAGAGGGGATGGGGAAAGTGGTTGGCTGCCAAAGCTAGGAGAGGAAGAGGGAGTTCGGCCAAGGGGAAGAAAGAGAGGAGTGAGGGAAAATGTCAAGATAGATTTTAGGGTTTTTTTTATTATTCATTCCCACCAAAAATATCAAAGTCTAGCCTTTTATAGGCATTACAAACATAAGGGCTAAAAGCACCCCAACATGGCTAAACATGTTCCAAATGAAAATAAAAAAAATAGGGATATTAGAAACTCAATTAACATGAAATCAAAACATGAAATAGTTGTGAAAATATGTGGTAACATATTTTAACATAGCACAAACGAGAATGGTCGCGGAGATTGTAGCGGCGGGAGTGGCGGCGAGCAACGAACCATGCATGTCATAGAAAATCATCTTCCAGTGGTGGTGACGTATCATCTGTCGCGAGACGGAACCCACAACAACCGGTCTCCAAAATCATCGGGAAGGGGATCCTACATATCAACATGTACCGGGTCACCATAGTCGACGGGTGGGGAACGCTCCATGTCAACATGTCGGGGGTAGTCGGCTTCATCAATCCTGCCCCTCTCAAAAATACTCATCACTGATGAGTAGGCCTGTGAGTACTTGCATGGAAGATCATCGATGGGGAAGAAGAAACTGCAATGCAAAAAGTTTTCTTGGGGGGACCTCAAAAACGCATTAGCTAAAGAAGGAAAAATAGTTTCCAGAACATCAACCAACATATCTCCGATGGAGACCGAGAAAGAGAACAATCCTAGGAAACTGTCACCACCCAACCCAATAGAAATCATAGTGGAATATATACACGGAGAGGTAGACATTTCAAGTGGCATAGAAGGATGAAGCGTAAAATATGAAACGATGAAAATAGAAGCTATGCCCCAATCAGTGGAAAATTCTAAAAGAAATGTGATGTTACCAAACTCCCTTAAGATTCGCAAAGGATGGACTTGCGGGTTCGTTACTATTTTTAAGGTGCCCGGGGGCATCCGTTCAGGAGTGAGACAAGCCAAAACCAAATCATCCACATAACAGTGGGAGACTCTCCGATACGAACTAGAAAGTAATTTAAAGGACACATTTTGATTGATTAAAATGTTAAGAATACGCCTAATTAAATTAAAACCATGAGGGGTGAACCCATGTGCCACATGACTTGAATCAATAGTAGAAAATAACGGGACAATGTCAGGTGGCACGTGGGCCTTAAATTCATTAATGATTTCCGTAGAGTCCAACGTCGTAGTTTTAAATTTAGAATCAAGAGTGTCGTAAAGAAATGCCAGTGAAAAATGCTCATTACCAACTACAGAGTTGGATGCTCCCGGATGTGTAAGGACGTGCCCAGCTCACTCACTTAACGCCAGATAAACCAAATAAAATCTGTTATGCAGTTTTGCGTTGAGTGTAGCTTACTCACTCAATGCCAAGGAGCTGAAAATCTGGCTAAGGTAGAAAGCATTGAGTGAGACATGCTCACTCATTGATATTAATGCCATGATTCAAAAAATCTGTCTAAAGCGAAAAGCATTAAGTGATGCGTTCTCACTTAACTCTATCAATGCTCTGAACGCTCTCAATGCCTAAAGTACAAAAAGCATAGCTAACGCACAAGGCATTCATTGAGGCATGCTGACTTAACGCTCTCAACGCTAAGCATGCTGAAAAGGCTGAATAATAAGCTAAGGAAAAAGGCTTTAAGTGAGGCTTGCTCACTCAACGCTGTCAACACCTAGATAGACAAAATTCTTTCTAAGAACATTGGTGTTGAGTGAAACTCATTCACTCAACGCCTATTCTACTGATACTTGATATCGACTAAGTCCACAGGTACTGACGTTAGCAAGTCAACAAGTCAACAGTATTCAAACTGATAGCGGGAAGGCTACATTACATGGCAAAAGGCGTCGTATAGCTACTGTACGACAGTTGGCGTTAAAGCAGATTTGCAGCTAGCCATTAATGTTATGGGACCCACTGCTGAAAGAGTCGTTGGGATACAATCAATAAAAGGAGAAGTATTTTTACAAAAAAGGGAGTTGTTGGTGTTGTTCTTCTTCGCTGCCATTGTTACTGTGGCTGAAGAACAGGAAGCTCAAGACAGGAAGTCTGAAGGCAAAACAAGTTTGTTGTGTGTCTTCTTCATCGACATCAGCAAGATCAGAGCAAACCTGAAAAGAAAAGACAACAAGTTAGTTGGTGCCATCTTCACCTGTGTTAACACCGAAATCGACGATCCTTCCCAAGGCAGCCAGCTCGCTCATCGCGGCCTGCCCAGGGTTCCTCTTGGAGGTCGCGACCCCTTAGTCTAGGCTGACAGAATTCTCTGACCGCGTAGGCCGCACGGCTTGGGCGGTCTCAGCGGTCTGACCTACCATGCCGCACGCCTTCCCTTGGTCAGTAGGGGCCGCGGACTGCTCCTGCAGTCTGCCTCTGCAGGCCGCCTACCATGTCAGCTTAGCCACAGCTTTTACTCAACAGGTGTCCCCTTGCCGGACTCATATCCCTTTCCACCCAGGCTGACAATAGGTCACGTCCCGTGCAGGAATTGGACTCCCTTAGACCGCTCCTGTAGGTCGCTCTTGAACAAGACCAAGCCACTTAAACTGCCAAACAAAGGTGGCGACCTGCCCCCAGGCCTCCAGCCAGCTACCTCAGCTTCCACCTCGCCAACACGCGCTGCCTGCCTCATCAGTCCAGCAGGTCGCTCAGCCCTCACCCAACAGCAAGGGCAGCCAACTTCTTCAATCCGCCTGCAGACCGCGGCCACTAGCTCTCCGGCTACTCGCGAAGATCAGCAGCAATACCCAGTTCCTCGCGGGCTCGGCAAACTCGAAGTGCGATCAAGACTTCCACTCTACCTTCATTAGTGAAACCCAATAGCTTCAACAGCCCGGCTCTCCATTCCAACATAAGGGAACTCAGTATAGCAATAGGTGATGACTCGGCGGACTCACTATGTAGCCTGCCATTCCTTGCCCCCAGCACCCGCTTCTCTCCAGCAGCAGGGTCAACTTCCCGCAGAACATAGTCTTGGCGCGGGCTCGTTCAGTAGAGGCGGACTCCACAGATTCTTCCCGCAGTCCGCCAAGCAACAGAACATGAAAGTGAGGTGTTAGATCTGAAATACTCTAGGGGGGTAAATAGAGTATTTCTTAAATCCTTTACAGCTTTTGCTGTAAATAAAAAACTGCAGAATAAAATTAAAGTATAAACACAACAATCCTAAAAAGGCACAAACACAGAAAGAACAAAAAGAAAGGGCATCCAGACAATACAAGAAATTATAGTGGTTCCCCAACCTGGGTACATCCACTCTTCTGCCACCCTGATAGAAATTCACTCAGATTTTTGATCAAGTGCCTGACACCAATGAGCTTTTGATCAGGTGCTCAAAAACCAAACCTCAAGTCTTTTGGTCAGGTGACTTGCAACCAGGAATAACTTTTGAAGGGAGTTATAACCCTTTATATAGTGGGGGATGAGAGATAATAATGTCCTCTCTTTCTCAATATACAACTGAGAAGACTTAAGTGGAAATGATATTAGCAAAGAGCTCCCCCTGAGATGTAGAATGGTTCATGAAAAACTGGAGCTTTGCTTCAGGGTGATAGGTCTTCAGTCTTTATCAGCCTTGACCAGAGAGTATTCAGGAACTTCTTTACAGATGGATTTATTGTTGTCCTTTGAAGTGTCCTAGAGTGTTGAAGAAGGAAGACTCTTGATCTTGATTTGGTGTTCTTCTTCTTCAGATAGCTGATGTTCTTCTGGTCTAGGGCTTCTTTTCTATATCAGAGTTCTCTATCTTTTTATCAGAGTTCTATCAAGAGAGAACAACAGAGAATTCCTTGTTGCAGACTGACTAACTGTGTATCTTTGTTGTCTGTCTATCTATGTATGTCTGTCCCGGAAAGGAGACAAAATTTCTTTTATATTTTGTCAAGAAATTCTCTTTAAAAATTTGAATTCCTCTGCATTAATTGCTGACGGCCTTGGGAATAAACTGCATTGATTTATTTCCCCAACTGTCCCATGGAAAAACGGCAAGCAATAATCCTGGAGAAGACCATAATCAATGCTCTGCCTAACGGTTATTTTTAGCATTGATTACTCAGGAATTATTGCAATAGAAAGGGGACAGAATGAAGGAAATAACTAAGTTTGGATTCGTCGAACAGAGAATAGAAATCGTCGATCTGAGTCCACAGTTCATCGAGCTGAGAAGCTGTGTTCGTCGATCAGATAGCTTCTGTTCGTCGAGCTGAGTTTCAAGATCGTTGAGTAGAGAGTAGAACTGCATTGATTAAAAACTTTGACAATATTGTGTATGGAGTTCGTCGAGCTGGTAACTGGTTTCGTCGACTGAAGTTCAGTAAAGTATTTTTGGACTTAGAATATTTTAGATGCTTCTGGAATGAAGTGTTGAAGTGAACTATCCAAAAATCATCGTCCTGAGAATTTATTTCGTCGAGCTGAGGACCACTAACTGCTGCTTCATAACTCTTGCCAAAGTGGTCAAAGTTCGTCGAGCTGAGCACAACAATCGTCGACCTGAGTTCGACGAACTTCGACCTCATTTTACTGAGTCTTTGGAAATTTTCTAAGTCTTGAGTTTCTGGCAGTCTGATGATGGCTGGTCCATGAGATGTTGAAACTAAGGACTTGGCCTAGACTCTAGGATACAACTATGACCATGACTATACAAGATGGGTTACAAGATCTTAACTTAGTGAACCTAGCCCAAATCAAACCAGGGATCCAACAATCTCCCCCTATTTGGGTGAGGTCACTAATTAGAGACTCAGACTAAGCTGAAAATAAGCAAAGCAAGAAAGCATATATCTAGCAGAGAGAATTAACACATGCAGCAGATATATATGTACACAAGCTTTGTATCAAAAATAGAAAGCAGTTATAAAACATTTCAGAAACTAAATAGTTCAGAGATCATTTCTTCTGCTTCTTTTCCTTGGGCTTCTCCTCTTTACCTTTATCTCCAGGCTTGGTAAAAATAATTTCCCTGTTGGGATCAGCAGCTTGCACCTTAGTCATTGTCATATCAGCAGCCTCTATGATTTTCAAAGATGTGGCCCTGGACACTACTGCTTCTGGGTGCAATTTCATGTAATCATCAACATTGAAAAATCTGTTAGCTTTTTCGAACCTTTTGAGCTCTTCCTTCCTGTATTTAGACATGGTAGTATATTCTGAGGGATCCTTTCCTTCAGCTCTGGCTTTGGTGATCATAGAAAGGCCAACAAGTTCTTGGAACCTGTCCATCCTAGCAGTTGTTGCTATTTTAGGATCTTCAAAAGGTTCATGTGGAGAAGAAGGTCTGTTAGAGCTTTCAGCTTGTTGATGTTCAAGAAGTTTTTGCTATTTTTATTGTTGATGTTGCTGCTATTGTTGAGGTTGGTGCTGCTTGCCAAATGGATACTGTCTTTGCTGGTTGCATCTTGAGGATGAGGACCTACCCTGATGTCTTTGATAAGTTTGAAATTAGGTAGTCCTTTGAGAAGTTGTGCCTAAAGCACCAGCAGCTGGAGGAGGAGGTGGAGGAGTGTCCTTTCTATATATGTGAGTTGGTGGAGGGGAATATCTTCTGCTTCTCTTTCTCTCTTTCTGTTCATTCTTGGATAACCACATCCAAGCAGGCATTCCCTTATAAGGAGTACTCTTCTAAAGGATGTAGTAAGGAGTATCATTTGCTGGATTGAGCTTTGGAGCAGGAGGAGGTGCTTTCCTTTTCTTAGATACTTTCTTCTTCTTTGGGTCCTCATATTAATCCTCATCTTCATTATCATCCTCATCTTCAGACTCTTGAGGATTATCATATAGATCATTCAAAGCTTTCAGGGCCCCAGCAGAAATAATAGGCTTCTCAGTCTGAGATGGAGCTAGAGGAGAAACTACAATTGGATCTGGAGATAGAGAGTTGTCTATGACAGTGCTTTCAACAACTGCCTTATTCTCTTCTTCAATATCATCCAAGATAAAAGCATCAAGATTTGGCATAGGGGAGTCATCCATTACAAAACTTGGTGTAGAAAACATTTCTGGAGGGGATGGAATGACAGTAAGATCTGGAGCAGCAAAACTGTCTCTGAGTTTCTTGACAACTTTAGGACTTATTGGAGAAGAATATGAAATAATAACCAAAGATGGCTTCGTATACTTTGCTGGAAGGAAACTCAAATATGCAGTATCAAAATTTTCAACAAATTTACTAAATCTACTGTGGGATTTATAATGAAATCACAAGCAGTATTTATTTCTTCTGTTACTGACTCATCCATGTCCATGTCAGTTTTAATAAAATGAATAAAATCAATTAAATCTAACTCAGCATCTGCATCTGCTGGTACTTCTACTGGAATAATTGCGGCTGCTATTGCTTCATCTACTACTACTTCTGCTGTTGCATCTACTACTGGTTCTAATACAGCCGCTTCATCAAGCTTCTCCCCCTGCCTGGTTTCAGTGGGAACTGGAGCCAGGCCCCTTATTGAAGAGGGGGCAGTAGTGAGGGCAGAAATCTGGGCAGAGAGGGAAGATATAGAAGTAGAAAGAGGTGTAATAGCCTCTGCTATTGTTGTTTTGATAAGGGGAGTGAGGAGGGCAATGACAGAGGAAATTATGGAGGGATCCAAAGGTGTAGTTGCAGAAGGTGGTTCAAAGTGTGGTTAGCTGGAAACAGTTGGAGGGATGGTAGATGTTGGTGAGGATGGAGGGATGGCATCATACATTGCTTCATCTGTAGGAGACGGAGTATGGAGGGGAGAGGAAAGTAGGTTGAATGAGGGTATGGAAGATAGGTGTAGTGGAAGAGGAGATGATGGTGGTCTTGGAGCTGGTGAAGCATGAGGAGATTGGGCTGTTGTTCCATGTAGAGATGGAGGAGGTGTAGGAAGATGAGTATGTGTTGGAGAGATATGAATGGGAGAAGATCGAGGTGTGGTAGTATGAATGATGGTATGGACTGTGGAAGGGATTTGGATTTGGATAGCTGGAACAGATGAAGGTGGGGGTGAGATCTCTTCAGCAGGGTGGGGAGTGGCTGCAACAGCCCTTGTGCTTTGAGAAGTGATGAGTCCACTTTTTATACCTATTTTTGCACTCATCTGGGCTAGTTTTCACGCGGTTGCACTTCACTTTTAGTTCTTTATCGTTCCTATTTCATCTGATCGTTATTTCCATAGGAAGTGCAATTTATGCCCGTGGTTGTGTATTTTGTTATTCTTATAGTCTGTACTCCTTTTTGTGGTTGCCTGGAATTTCTGCACATATCAGTGATTGGTTTTTCCTTTTGGTACAGGGGTCGTGTGCGTGTTCCGGGATGGTTGTGAAATAGGAATACTGCGCACGATCATGGGATCTAATGCGCACGACCACTGGTCATGCGCCCCTGATCGTGCGCACTACTCTTCGTTTTCCAGAATCAGCCTGGGTTAAGCGCACGACCACTGGACATACTGCGCACGACCACCGGTCGTGCGCCACTGATCGTGTGCATTGATTCCTCTTTTCTGGAGTCCTGTCTGGGTAATCGCACGATCATTGGACTTAGTGCGCACGACCATTGGTCGTGCGCCACTTCTCGTGCGCGTTATCCCAGTTCTTCTTCCTGATATTCCATGCCAGTGCGCACGAGCATAGGACGTAGTCCGCACGACCACTGGTCGTGCGCCTGTGATCATGCTCATTGTTCATTTCTGCTTTGCATAAATAGTGCAGGTCTCGCCCTAATTCAAGCGGGTATCCGCAGCTCGACTTTTCTCCGCCATTTTCGTCTCCGAGGAAGGGTTTCGCCGTTCCCCATCATCTTCCACCCTAGGGAGGTGCTCCAGGTAAGCTTTCACCGCCAAATCCAAGCCGGAGCTTCCTCTCGGCCTCCTCCTTCATCCTTGAGCTACAAGAAGAGCTTGACCTAGCTTTCTCCACCAAGCTAGGAGAAGTTGTGCCATCCTCCACCGTATTGTGACCCGAAGAAGACGGGCCATTGGAAGGTGGTGACAGCCCTTCTCTACCCCGGACGCAGTTGCGTACCGAGCTTGGACGCGGATTGACAACCCGACGATTCCAACCGTGAATCCTCAGCAAGTCTTCGGATCCGGTCGATTTCGCACACTCTTTTCTTGTTTGGTTGTTGAATGTGTAGTTGAACTCTTGTATATGATGAAGTATGCTTTGTTTGTAAAATGTTTATATACAATCATTTCTATGTGATTTTGTATGTTTTCGTTATTTACTTGAGGTGTGCCATAGTCCATCCACCACCATCCATCCTTGCCGTACTAGCAATTGCTAGTGGCGTGCATTGCGAAGAGGTGCTCACGAGCCTCATTCCGCCGTTCTAACCACCTCATCCGCAAGCCTACTCGCCCATCCACCTAGTGATTCGGTGCATAGCGGCCCGACTAGTCTTCCATCCCGCCTGGCGAAGCATCGCATAGCGGCGTTGCATAGGAGTAGTTAATAGTGTTTTATTTTCTTTGTCCGCAATATCAAAGCCCCCATCATTACCGCCGACCCTAGGGACTTCAATCTCAAGTCCTCCTCAAAATTAACTCCACCTTACTGTGTTCCTTGTGAGATCGATACTTGGGAAAACTCACATTTTATATTACTTGTGCGACTGGTTCACTGCCGTGATCTTAAGCATCAAGTTTTTAGCGCCGTTGCCGGGGAACACAGTCGTGTGAGTTTTTGGAGAGGGAGATAATAGATTGAAGCCCTTTTCCATTTGTGCATATCATTCTTTTTTCTTATTTGCTTTGGTTATTATAATTTTTATTTTGCTTATTTCTTTTTGGCCTTTTCTGATTTTTGATTTAGATAACAGATCCGTGCTATTTTTTTTATTTTAGCTATGTAGCACTTTTTCAGCAATTATTTTTGTTCGTGATGGATTCTGATGCTGAGTGTCGTATCCTTGACACTTTGCGCCAATCCATCGATGCCATTGCTGTTACGAATGTCGAGCATTGCATTCGGTGTTTGTTATGTCAATGTGTGGGCCACATGTTGAAGGATTGCCCTCATTTGTGCAAGCCTTCTCCCTCTGAGGGCGTCTGCACAACAACCTCCCGTTCGCGGAAGACTGTTGTGGACAGGCCTACCAGGGTGTTGTCTGGCCCATACACTGACATAACGCGCTTTGCTCATTCTTTACACGTTGACATTACTGAAGAATCTCTGGCCGCATACAGCTCTTTCATGGGTCCCTCGATCCCTTTTTACGAGCTTCCCTTGAGTGATGATGATCACTCTGGTGTTAGCCAATAAAAAGAGGAGCAGGAACTCATGGGCGCTCCTGTATGGGATGATGAGATTGTTCCGGTCGTCGACGGGGTGGCGTCAACGAATGATTTTGCGATGGGACCTGCTCATTCAGTACTTGATTTTGAGAGCAGCTTTGCCCCTCCGCAATTTTTGTCGGATTGTGCTACTCCATTTTTGTGAGAGTCGGTTGATGATGCCGTATTTGGGGATGATTCGGTGCCCGAGGTTGCGCCGAAGTGGGATGATGATTCCTCTATCTCCGACGGAGAAGGTGGATCTTCGGAACACTTTTAAGCACCGTGGTGGGATGAGGAATACCCTCTTTCTAATGTGGAGGCTTGCACCTCTTTATTAGACGAGGCCGTTTCTCTTACCACCGCGGACCTTGAGTTCTCGGATTCCCCTCGGTACGACTCGTATGACACCGACAGTGATCTCTGCTTGGATCCTGCTGAGAGTGAGACCGGGATCACTCTCCATTTTCTGATTCTTTTAGTTCTTCTTCACTTTTATTACTTGATCCCCCTTCCTTATTTGAGCCTGTGCAGGATGAGTCTCCACAGGTACGTTGGGATGACGATGAGCTTTGTGCTCATGTCATTGCCATCGCCTCCCGCGGGCCTGTGATAGACGATACCTTGCTGGGCAAGGATTCATTTTGTGGTGAGATGAGTGAGGACCAGGCCTCCTCCTCATCCTACTTCCTATTTCCTCTACCTGTGTTGGGCAGGTATTACTATTTAGGTAGAGGAGTAACTGCTCTATCACCGTATCAGTACCCGTTATAGAAACGGATATTAGGCCAGTTACCTGTGCACTTTTTATTTCATAGGCCCATTAGCTAGAACTGTATAGAATTTAATAAGTCGTGCTGGGATGACAATAACCCCAGTACTTATCTTTTATTTTCTACATTTTATTTTTCATGTCTATTTTAGTTTTAGCATTTATTTTTGTATATTTTTCTTTTGTTTTTGCGGAGCTCACCCCTGCAAGTATTCATAGCAAATCGCATTGGCGGGGTTGTGATTCTTCGTATGGCGGGCCTGCTTCAGGTTTCCACGCGTCTTCTGGTATGCTCACTAGCTGAGCATTGGGTAACCTCTTCCCTTAGCTTTTTATGATTTTAATTTCTCCATCATATGCTGTGTAGTTTAGTTTAAGTCTGGGGGAGAGATTTGTTACCTATTGCACGCACACATTTCTTATGTATACTAGAAGCCTTTATTATTATTATTTTGATTAGTTCGTTGCATAACACACCACTGCACCCACATGAGCGCGTGCTTAGCTGTTAGTGTGCTGCAAGTTAAACTCATTTCTTCGTTAGATTTGGGAAAATTATGGTGCTGACATAGGATTGTGAGATGGAGTAAAATGTTGACCTTGCTGTTGTAACATCCCATGTTACTTCTAGACCCCTCAACTTAGATTGGGTTAGGCATGGGGTGAGATTTGAGGAGACCAGCTAGGTTTGACCCCAGGTAGTGGGTGGTAGCCATGTGGGGCCCACTATAAGACCATAGTCAAACTAGGTCAAACTAGCGTAAGTGGGGACCCTAGCCACACCATGACCCCACCACATTGCCCTAACCCTAAAAACAATCTAAGTGGCCCCTAGGGTATGTCACTGGGTCAACATTTTGACCCCAGTTGACCAAGGTCAACCTTGGGCTTAATTTGGTCAAACCCACACCCATAGGCCTAATTAATCTAAGTGGGGCACCCCCTTGACCCAAACCAAGTTGGGTTGTGCCACTAGACCCATTTCCACCAGGTGGGGCCAGTCCACCCACCATAGTTGACCAGTCAACCCCAAAAGTCAAATTGGTCAACAATTTGACCTAAGGAATGAAATGAAGGCCAAGTCATTTCCCCTTGGACCAAGCCCACCAAAATTGGCCCATAGTCAGCCCAAGTGAACAAGACCAACCCTACCCCTCTAAATCAGGAGAGAGAATGCATGCAAGGGGGTAAATTTGGAAATTTTAGGAGAAGAGGAGAGAGAAAGAGGAATGAAGGAAATGGTGGCCACATGGCCACCCCATCAGCTGACTTAGGCTGCCCAAAACCAAGTGGCTGACCTCCCCTCTTCATTTCCAGCAGAATTCCAGAGCTGAGAGCCACATGGCAGCTGGGTGAAATCTCCAAAGCCCAAAACCGAGCTAGCATTGGAGATATCTCCACTTATAGCCCACCTCAGTCCAAACAGAGCTCACCATCAGCTTCAGAAGGCCGAGAGGAGTGGAATTCGACTACTTACACATGGAGAACGGTGGAGAATGCAACTTTCGGGGAGGAGCTCGCCGGCGCACCACCACCACGGCAAACCGCCGCCTGACCCGCAGCCAAGCCCCGATTATGGTGCGTTTCACTTCACCTCTACCCGCACTAGCTTCTTAGATCAAATAGGCGAGAGATCGGGCTCAATTGAGCCCGATGCCATGTGAGAAAATCTAGAAAATCCTAAGTTTCTGAAACCGCTCGGGATCGCCGTCGCCGCCGTCTTCCGCCGCCCCATCGCCGGGAAACGATAGCCACCACCACCGTGAAGGTGATGACACCATTGGCCGGAGGTGGCGACGTCTCAGCTGGCCGGAAACCGCCGGCAAAATCGTTCCAGGTCGGCTCGATCTCAGCCATTGGCTGGAGGTAGACGATGACCCGATCCCGTCAATTATTGCTTTAAGATTCGTGCGCCGATTTTAATATAAGTCAGTTTAATAAATGAATAGTAACATTTCTGTCACATATATTCAGCCCTCTTGCATGTTAAATTTAGGCCTCCTAGAGGCATTTTTGGACCTTAGACCCTCAATGAAAAATGTAGCCTAGGGTCTTACCTTTAAAATGCCACCCTAAACATATATTTTGGAGTAGTATACAGCCCTGTAGGACATTTCTCTTAGGATTGGTCCTAGACTAGGACAAAAATTATAATGGATGCCCTGGTCTCAATATTAGTCACCATGATCCCAAATTTTGGGCTCATGCATGATTAGGGCTTACCTACCTCCTGCCAAAATTTAGGAATTTTTAGAAAACATTTTCCTATAGGTTTTTGTAAAATATCAAAATTTAAATTAATGGCATATATGGAGTTCTACTCCTCCCCATGGCCCCAAATTTTGGTGGTGGGTCAGTGAGGTCACCCTTGGTGCATGATAAAATTTTCAGCACCTTGGGATCACTGCATGTGGGAGAATCCACTTGCATGTGCTAGCCTATGTTAAGGCTTGGTGTGCAAATAGTAAAAATGCAATTTGGTGAATTTAGCCTAATAGTTACATGCATGAGTCATGAAATTATTTACAGTGGTTCATTAGGGTAAATTTCACTCCTCAAATTAATAAGGGAATTTTTGGAATCAAAATTCCATTTATTGGAATTTATTTTAAAATAGCTATTTTGGAATTAAAAATTGGAAAATGGGATTTATTCAAGTACAAATCCAAACAACTTTGCCAAGGCATAGATTACATCACATTTGACTTAGGAAAATTATGATTTCTCTGTTTTGAAGAACCTTGGAGTAGATACCCTAAATTTCCCATTTTACCCTTATCATGATAATTCTTGAAATGATATATTTATACCTCTGAAAAATTTGGGATTTATTCTACTGTCATAAAATGTTGTTATGAGTTTTTCATGAATTTCTCAGAATTTATTGGATGCATTACTTGTGTTAAATTAGTACAATGGCATTTTGGTAAATAACTTATAATGGAACCCCATAGGCCATCTTACATTCAATTTTGATGATTCTCTGCCAATAGCCATAATTTAGTGTCTTAAAGGCTCTGTAATTTTTCTGGAATTTTTGAGAATATAATGCTTATACTTCATGTGTAAAATGGAATTTATACGGGATTGTTATTAAATAGAAAATGACAATAAATAATTTAAGGAAAATTATGAAATTCTGAAGGCAGTGATATTTGGTTAATATACATCTCAGGAAAAATTTCCTAAGTCAGAGGATGCTTAATTAAATCACTTCATGTGTAAAGTGGCCGAGCATTTAAATTAAAAGAATTAATTAAATGACCATTTGGCCAGGAAAAATTATGAGAATCCTTAGGGTAGTTCCCTTAGTCCATAATACCTTAGGATAATTAATTAGAGGCAAGATACCTTAAGTTTTGGAAGATCACATTTCTAGGGTAAACATAGGTCATGGTCTGCATATAACACAAATAGGTCTTACCTTAGGGGAATTACCAGGGGATTGATTATCGGCAGAAATAAGAGAGAGTTCAACATGAGTAACCCTGGTGGGTAGAGTTTGTCTTAGTGAGGGATCAAAAGTGCAAGTCTTGGTCATCAACTGGAGTGGGGGATCGGCGGAAGACCGTCGGTTCCCGGTAATACCTTAAGTCACTAGGGTTATACTTAAGCAATAAGGAGAGCTGGGGAGATACATGGGTAGCCATCAACTAAAATAAATATCCTTGCGAAAGGGAACGCTGGGCGTAATCCCAACACAGTTCCTAGTGCCCCTTGAGAGCCCTTCACAGGGAATACCGGGGGCAGTCCTGGGATTAACCTTAAATCTCTAGGTATAATAAATCGTAGGCAAGAGTAGTTTAATAGGTTAGGGCATTGTTGTACCTTCTCGCCCGTGTGGGGGCTGGAGAGATTCATGATATATGCTCACCCGTTTTGGGGTTTGAGGGAGTTGGTATAAAGGCACTGATGTGCGTTCTCACCCGGGTTTGGGTTTGAGGGTTTCAGGACGGGTTTTGGTCCTGCGAGCGGAAGGCTCGGTATGAATTACTTGTATGTGCATAAATATCGTGGCGGGGCATGCGGTACTGGCCGATCGTCACACCGATGGCAGTACGGTGCACCAGGCGGTTGTGGGAGTTAGAGGGGCCAGTGGGTTGTTTTACACTGCGGTCTGGAGGACGACCCCCGATAACACACATCCGACCCAACAAGACTGACGGGTTTGTCAGCAAAGTACGTACGCGAGACTCTAGAGTGCACCTTGGACGTGTACAGAGGCGTATGAGAGGGGTCTAAGGCTTGGTAGTGTGCATACCGGTCTAGAAGCGGAGACGCCCGCTCCGCTGCTGCCGTAGCCACAGCGGTGGTACCCGAGAGTGATGCTAGCTCTCAAAAAGTGGGAACTAAAGGTCTGTGATCACAGAGTCGTTGTGTGTGAGTTGCACTTGCCTGCGCATAAAATTGCATCATATCATTCATTCATATTAGGTCATACGCTTCATAGATCCTTATCATATAAATTAGTATGGGCTCTTTTATATGATAAGTTAAATTTCCCGGAAATCCTAACTTATATATTTGTATGGGCACTTATATAAGTTAGGGTACGTTTGTGATGATAGCTTAGTGGTAGCTTAGTTTATTTACGTGTTTATACTGCTGTTTCTTTACTTTCCTTTACTGCACCGTACTTACTTACTTACTACTTGTACTGTACTTAGCATTGCTAGTGTAGAATTTCATTACTTAGCACCACTTTAGATAGATATTGTCACCTGCTTCCATTTTGCTACCCCTTGTTGTCCTCCGCTTCGTCCTCCCGCTCGGTGCCTAGGAGCTGCGGGGCGAGGTGCGGAGGAAACGACTTAGTCTTTTTGACTAATGGTCGGTGACCAACTATTTTTAGGAGCCCGTGGAGATGGAGCACCAGCACGTCGAGGAGGCAGGACATGAGGAGCAGATACCGCTTCAGCAGGCTACCACTACTACTGGGCGTCCTCAGGTGGGACGAGTCTTGATGTTCTAGTTTAGCTTCCGCATTTACCATTTTGTGTGAGAGAGATTTGATGTACTGGGCATAAGCCCTTTTTACTCTTTCTTCTGTACTATTATGTGGACTATTGTACTATTCATTTCCTTTATATGATTGTACTGTGACTTGTGGACTGATGGCATTTTATACTCCATTATACTTCTTATTTCTCATATTGGCCTACAGGTTTATGATCGTACTAGCCGGCAGAATCGGCGTGTTGCGGTGTCGGCTAACCCGTGAGTTAGTGCCACCGTAAGACGGCGGTTCTGGGCATAAGATCCGGTAGCCCTCCTTGGTAAGGGGGAGGGGGGTCTTACAAACTGGTATCACTTGAACAACGATCATATGAGAAAGAAGTCCACAACATGGGACCACCCCCGCCCCAGCATTAGTTTGCGGACAAACTATGCAGCGGAAGCAGTGGTGTGCCCATGTACAAAAGTCACAGAAATGGTCCACAAAGTACAATTTGATAGGCCAATTTTTCTTTAACCTTACCTTTATGCAACCTCCACAGGTCGCAGCGCCGCAAAATGTGGCTCCTCCCCCTCCAGCTGCCACTCCATTCCTACATACGGAGATGGGGCAGACCCTGACGGCGATTTTGGATGCCTTTAGAGCCCAGCAAGTCCCGGCTCCACAGCCAAATCCGGGGTCGAGCTGGCTGAGTGCATTCAAGAGCCTGTCCCCACCGACGTACCGTGGGACAGAGGATGCAGTGAAGACGGAAGAATGGCTGGAGGCCATACACGAGATCTTAGCGGGCATCAGCTGCCCAGTCGGCCAGGCAGTACCTCTAGCCACCTCCGTGCTAGAGGCCCACGCGAAGAGATGGTGGAAGTCAGTCCGGGAGACTACTTATGCGGACTTTGAGTTGTCAGAGATTTCTTGGGAGGAGTTTGGCGATGTGTTCCTGGAGCACTTCGTCTCTGCTACGGACAGGGATGCCTTGGAGGAGAGGTTTTTGAACCTCAAGCAGGGGACCAGATCTGTGATAGAGTACCAGAGGGAGTTCTCCCACTTGGCCAGGTTCGCGGGGATTCAGGACACCGACGACAGGAGGTACGCAAAGAGGTTCTACCGGGGCCTCAGGGATGATCTGAGGCAGGCTCTGTTATTCATTTCACATGGCACATCCAGGCAGATCATCGAGATGGCGAAGAAGCTGGAGGCTGACCAGCTGATGGTGCGAGCCAGAGGGAAGAGACCATTTGATGGATCGACATCAGGTGAGAGCAGTAGGGGCTCTCAGAGGGGCAGGACCATTGGATACAGGAGGGGTGGGGGACGTCGTCGTCCCAACTTCAGGCAGGAGCAGGGGCCTCCTCCAACTTTGGCTCCCCCACCTCTACAGATGCACGATCCGAGGAGACAGGATGACCGAGGCCACCGACAAGTGGTTTGTTATGGGTGCCGCCAGCCAGGGCACATCAGGTCGGAGTGCCCGCACCGATTCCATCCCCCTCCTCCTCCTCCACCTCCAGTGGCCCCGGTACAGCAGGGCCGAGGACGAGGCCGAGGACGAGGCCGAGGCCGGGGATATCATGGCCGGAGGCGCGAGCAGGAGCAGATATACGCCTTGGACCTCACAGAGCCGAGGAATCCCGAGGAGGTCATTACAGGTACTTGAAGTTAGTTTTGAGTTTCCTTAAATTTTTCCAATGATATATATATAGTACATGGAACCATAGGATAACAATTAACCTTCACATAAACAAACCTCAGGCATAGTCATGATCAGCGGCAAGCCTGCCCATACTCTTTTCGACACGGGTGCGTCACACTCGTTCGTATCCGAGGCCTTCATCGACGGACTCGAAGGCGTGGCGAGGTTCCCTGGACTAGAGATGAGGGTACGCCTACCCGATGGGTCGGAGCTGCGGACTACTGCATATTGCGACATGGAGGCCGAGATTGGCGGCAAGGCTTTTGAGGCGCCGGCGACTATTCTGAAGCTGCAGGACTTTGACTTGATCTTGGGCATGGCCTGGTTACACCGGAACCATGCCCAGATAGATTGTCCGTCCAGGAGGATCACGCTGAGACATGGCGACTCTCATGTTATCGTTGAAGGTATCCAGCCTGTCTGCCACCTACTATTATCTTCTATACAGGCTGTGAAGGCCCATGAGCAGGGTGAAGAAGTCTATATTGTCTGCTTCGAGATGGTGGGGACAGAGGCGACTATCTCAGATATTCCGGTGGTTCGGGATTTCTCCGACGTATTCCCGGAGAAATTGCCCGGGCTACCGCCTGCTAGAGACTTGGATTTCAGGATTCAGCTAGTGCCGGGAGCGAAGCCGGTGTCCCGAGCACCCTACAGGATGGCTCCTAGAGAGTTAGCAGAGTTCAGAACTCAACTGCAGGAGCTAGTCGAGTCAGGATTTGTACGGCCTAGTTCATCGCCATGGGGAGCGCCAGTTCTATTTGTGAAGAAGAAGGACGGATCACTGCGATTATGTATAGATTACCGGGAGCTGAACCGGTTGACGGTCCGCAACACCTATCCTCTGCCTCGGATAGATGAGTTATTTGACCAGCTACAGGGAGCATTCTGGTTCGCCAAGTTAGATCTGCGATCCGGCTACTATCAGCTCCGTATCAGGGAAGAAGACATACCGAAGACGGCTTTCAGTTCGCGCTATGGACTATACGAATTCACGGTGATGCCTTTTGGGCTCACGAATGCTCCTGCTGCATTCATGAGTCTGATGAACCGTGTCTTCGAGCCTTTCTTGGATCGCTTCGTGATAGTATTCATCGACGACATCCTCATTTATTCTCGGACTCAGGAGGAGCATACGGAGCACTTGGCACAGGTCCTGCAGAGGTTGAGGGAGACACAGATGTACGCAAAATTTTCGAAGTGCCAGTTCTGGTTGCAGGAGGTGGCATTCCTGGGGCACACGATCAGTGGGGCTGGGTTGGCTGTGGACCCAGCCAAGATAGAGACGGTGAGGGATTGGCCACGGCCGAAGACCGCATCTGACATCCGCAGTTTCTTGGGACTAGCAGGCTATTACCGCAAGTTCGTGGAGGGGTTCTCAAGGATAGCACTCCCCCTCACGTCCTTGACGAAGAAGGATGCTGATTTTGTTTGGTCAGAGCGGTGTGAGACGGCTTTTCAGGAGCTGAAGGACAGGCTCATCTCATCCCCTATTCTTGCGCTTCCATCCGGGAGCGAAGGATTCCAGATCTACACGGACGCCTCTTACCAGGGGATGGGTGCAGTTTTGATGCAGCATGGACACGTTATCGCTTATGCTTCGCGACAGTTGAAGAAGCATGAGCATAACTATCCAGTACATGATCTAGAGCTCGGGGCTGTGGTTTTCGCCCTGAAAATATGGAGGCATTACTTATATGGGATTCATTGTGACATCTTTTCAGATCACAAGAATCTCAAGTATATCGATACTCAGAAGGACCTAAACCTGAGACAGAGGAGGTGGCTGGAGTTTCTCTGTGATTATGATTACAAGATCCACTATCATCCGGGAAAAGCGAACACGGTTGTGGATGCTTTGAGCAGGAGGGCCGGCACTTCTGGACCGGAGCCCCGATTGATGTCCATGGAGCTACTTCAGATGATGGAGGACATGCACATTACCGTGGTGTCCGAGACCGAGCCAGTGGTATATAGAGAGTATTTGAGCTCAGTGATCAGCTGCGATGATATACAGGAGCGCATCCGAGCGCATCAGAGGCTGGATGCTACGTTACAGCCGGTTTTCAGTGCCCTAGAGAGGGGCAAGGTCGAGGACTACACACTACAGGATGATCTTCTTCGGTTCCGGGGGCGCATCTACATACCAGCAGGGGGCAGTATTCGAGATGACATACTCCGAGAGGCACATTGCTCGAGATATTCAGTGCACCTCGGCATCACCAAGATGTGGGCAGATTTGCGGAGATCTATGTATTGGCCCGGGATGAAGAGGGAGATCACGGATTTTGTGACCCATTGCGAGACCTGCCAGTGTGTGAAGGCAGAATGCAAGAGCCCGGGAGGTTTACTACAGCCACTGCCAGTTCCAGAGTGGAAGTTCGAGGACATTGCTATGGACTTTGTACACGGATTGCCTCGCTCCCGCTCTGGGCATGATTCTATTTGGGTTATAGTGGACAGATTGACCAAAGTAGCGCGGTTTATTCCAGTTCGGAAGGATGCCCCAGTTGCAGTTCTGGTGAGACTATTTGTGGAGCACTACGTCAGATATCATGGTATCCCCAGGACTATTGTTTCGGACCGTGATGGTCGGTTCACTTCGAGCGAGTGGAGGGTCGTGCATGCTCACTTGGGATCTCGGCTTACCTTTAGTACCGCCTTCCACCCGCAGACCGACGGACAGACCGAGCGGACCATCCGGACCATGGAGGACCTGCTCAGATTATGCATATTGGATACGGGGAGGCCTTGGGAGAGGCTGCTACCATTGATCGAGTTCTCGTATAATAACAGCCACCAGGCTAGCATCAGGATGGCTCCGTACGAGGCGCTCTATGGGAGGAGATGCCGGACACCGCTATAATGGGTACAGGATGTGGACACCAGGGCTCTGGGATCCGATTATATAGAGGACACTGAGGCTCAGATTCGATTGATCAGGGATCGGCTACTGGAGGCCCAGAGCAGACAGGCAAAGTATTATGATGCTCGGCACCGGCAGGTGGAGTTCCAGGTTGGAGACAGGGTATTCTTGAAGATACGTCCGGTACACGGTGTTTCACGGGTGCGGAGGCACAAGAAGCTCAGTCCACGATACATGGGGCCCTACCTGATCCTGGAGCGGATCGGCCCCTTAGCTTACCGACTGCAGCTGCCACCGGAGTTGGGTGCACTACATGACGTCTTCCATGTCTCTTCCTTACGGAGAGCTCTCCTTCGGCCGGAGCAGCACATTACTACTACAGCCGGACCAGTAGAGCCTGACAGATCAGTGAGATTGGAACCGATCCGGATTGACGATACAGCCATCCGAGTGTTGCGGAAGAAGAAGGTTCCCCTTGTGAAGGTGTTGTGGTCCAACCATGGACGGGAAGAGCACACTTGGGAGCCGAGAGATCTGATGCTGGAGCAACACCCGGAGCTATTCGCATCAGGTACATTTAAGTTATGCTTTTAAGATTCTTGATAATTCTTGCAATTAGAACCCCGTAGACCCGAACTTGAATTTCGGGGACGAAATTATTTTCTTGTTTATTGGAATTTGTAACATCCCATGTTACTTCTAGACCCCTCAACTTAGATTGGGTTAGGCATGGGGTGAGATTTGAGGAGACCAGCTAGGTTTGACCCCAGGTAGTGGGTGGTAGCCATGTGGGGCCCACTATAAGACCATAGTCAAACTAGGTCAAACTAGCCTAAGTGGGGACCCTAGCCACACCATGACCCCACCACATTGCCCTAACCCTAAAAACAATCTAAGTGGCCCCTAGGGTATGTCACTGGGTCAACATTTTGACCCCAGTTGACCAAGGTCAACCTTGGGCTTAATTTGGTCAAA
This sequence comes from Platanthera guangdongensis, assembly GCA_039583875.1. Taxonomy (NCBI): domain Eukaryota; kingdom Viridiplantae; phylum Streptophyta; class Magnoliopsida; order Asparagales; family Orchidaceae; genus Platanthera; species Platanthera guangdongensis. The sequence continues at coordinate 131,494,495 of CM077162.1, read as the reverse complement.
CCCACACCCATAGGCCTAATTAATCTAAGTGGGGCACCCCCTTGACCCAAACCAAGTTGGGTTGTGCCACTAGACCCATTTCCACCAGGTGGGGCCAGTCCACCCACCATAGTTGACCAGTCAACCCCAAAAGTCAAATTGGTCAACAATTTGACCTAAGGAATGAAATGAAGGCCAAGTCATTTCCCCTTGGACCAAGCCCACCAAAATTGGCCCATAGTCAGCCCAAGTGAACAAGACCAACCCTACCCCTCTAAATCAGGAGAGAGAATGCATGCAAGGGGGTAAATTTGGAAATTTTAGGAGAAGAGGAGAGAGAAAGAGGAATGAAGGAAATGGTGGCCACATGGCCACCCCATCAGCTGACTTAGGCTGCCCAAAACCAAGTGGCTGACCTCCCCTCTTCATTTCCAGCAGAATTCCAGAGCTGAGAGCCACATGGCAGCTGGGTGAAATCTCCAAAGCCCAAAACCGAGCTAGCATTGGAGATATCTCCACTTATAGCCCACCTCAGTCCAAACAGAGCTCACCATCAGCTTCAGAAGGCCGAGAGGAGTGGAATTCGACTACTTACACATGGAGAACGGTGGAGAATGCAACTTTCGGGGAGGAGCTCGCCGGCGCACCACCACCACGGCAAACCGCCGCCTGACCCGCAGCCAAGCCCCGATTATGGTGCGTTTCACTTCACCTCTACCCGCACTAGCTTCTTAGATCAAATAGGCGAGAGATCGGGCTCAATTGAGCCCGATGCCATGTGAGAAAATCTAGAAAATCCTAAGTTTCTGAAACCGCTCGGGATCGCCGTCGCCGCCGTCTTCCGCCGCCCCATCGCCGGGAAACGATAGCCACCACCACCGTGAAGGTGATGGCACCATTGGCCGGAGGTGGCGACGTCTAAGCTGGCCGGAAACCGCCGGCAAAATCGTTCCAGGTCGGCTCGATCTCAGCCGTTGGCTGGAGGTAGACGATGACCCGATCCCGTCAATTATTGCTTTAAGATTCGTGCGCCGATTTTAATATAAGTCAGTTTAATAAATGAATAGTAACATTTCTGTCACATATATTCAGCCCTCTTGCATGTTAAATTTAGGCCTCCTAGAGGCATTTTCAGACTTAGACCCTCAATGAAAAATGTAGCCTAGGGTCTTACCTTTAAAATGCCACCCTAAACATACATTTTGGAGTAGTATACAGCCCTGTAGGACATTTCTCTTAGGATTGGTCCTAGACTAGGACAAAAATTATAATGGATGCCCTGGTCTCAATATTAGTCACCATGATCCCAAATTTTGGGCTCATGCATGATTAGGGCTTACCTACCTCCTGCCAAAATTTAGGAATTTTTAGAAAACAGTTTCCTATAGTTTTTTGTAAAATATCAAAATTTAAATTAATGGCATATATGGAGTTCTACTCCTCCCCATGGCCCCAAATTTTGGTGGTGGGTCAGTGAGGTCACCCTTGGTGCATGATAAAATTTTCAGCACCTTGGGATCACTGCATGTGGGAGAATCCACTTGCATGTGCTAGCCTATGTTAAGGCTTGGTGTGCAAATAGTAAAAATGCAATTTGGTGAATTTAGCCTAATAGTTACATGCATGAGTCATGAAATTATTTACAGTGGTTCATTAGGGTAAATTTCACTCCTCAAATTAATAAGGGAATTTTTGGAATCAAAATTCCATTTATTGGAATTTATTTTAAAATAGTTATTTTGGAATTAAAAATTGGAAAATGGGATTTATTCAAGTACAAATCCAAACAACTTTGCGAAGGCATAGATTACATCACATTTGACTTAGGAAAATTATGATTTCTCTGTTTTGAAGAACCTTGCAGTAGATACCCTAAATTTCCCATTTTACCCTTATCATGATAATTCTTGAAATGATATATTTATACCTCTGAAAAATTTGGGATTTATTCTACTGTCATAAAATGTTGTTATGAGTTTTTCATGAATTTCTCAGAATTTATTGGATGCATTACTTGTGTTAAATTAGTACAATGACATTTTGGTAAATAACTTATAATGGAACCCCATAGGCCATCTTACATTCAATTTTAATGATTCTCTGCCAATAGCCATAATTTAGTGTCTTAAAGGCTCTGTAATTTTTCTGGAATTTTTGAGAATATAATGCTTATACTTCATGTGTAAAATGGAATTTATACGGGATTGTTATTAAATAGAAAATGACAATAAATAATTTAAGGAAAATTATGAAATTCTGAAGGCAGTGATATTTGGTTAATATACATCTCAGGAAAAATTTCCTAAGTCAGAGGATGCTTAATTAAATCACTTCATGTGTAAAGTGGCCGAGCATTTAAATTAAAAGAATTAATTAAATGACCATTTGGCCAGGAAAAATTATGAGAATCCTTAGGGTAGTTCCCTTAGTCCATAATACCTTAGGATAATTAATTAGGGGCAAGATACCTTAAGTTTTGGAAGATCACATTTCTAGGGTAAACATAGGTCATGGTCTGCATATAACACAAATAGGTCTTACCTTAGGGGAATTACCAGGGGATTGATTATCGGCAGAAATAAGAGAGAGTTCAACATGAGTAACCCTGGTGGGTAGATTTGTCTTAGTGAGGGATCAAAAGTGCAAGTCTTGGTCATCAACTGGAGTGGGGGATCGGCGGAAGACCGTCGATTCCCGGTAATACCTTAAGTCACTAGGGTTATACTTAAGCAATAAGGAGAGCTGGGGAGATACATGGGTAGCCATCAACTAAAATAAATATCCTTGCGAAAGGGAACGCTGGGCGTAATCCCAACACAGTTCCTAGTGCCCCTTGAGAGCCCTTCACAGGGAATACCGGGGGCAGTCCTGGGATTAACCTTAAATCTCTAGGTATAATAAATCGTAGGCAAGAGTAGTTTAATAGGTTAGGGCATTGTTGTACCTTCTCGCCCGTGTGGGGGCTGGAGAGATTCATGATATATGCTCACCCGTTTTGGGGTTTGAGGGAGTTGGTATAAAGGCACTGATGTGCGTTCTCACCCGGGTTTGGGTTTGAGGGTTTCAGGACGGGTTTTGGTCCTGCGAGCGGAAGGCTCGGTATGAATTACTTGTATGTGCATAAATATCGTGGCGGGGCATGCGGTACTGGCCGATCGTCACACCGATGGCAGTACGGTGCACCAGGCGGTTGTGGGAGTTAGAGGGGCCAGTGGGTTGTTTTACACTGCGGTCTGGAGGACGACCCCCGATAACACACATCCGACCCAACAAGACTGACGGGTTTGTCAGCAAAGTACGTACGCGAGACTCTAGAGTGCACCTTGGACGTGTACAGAGGCGTATGAGAGGGGTCTAAGGCTTGGTAGTGTGCATACCGGTCTAGAAGCGGAGACGCCCGCTCCGCTGCTGCCGTAGCCACAGCGGTGGTACCCGAGAGTGATGCTAGCTCTCAAAAAGTGGGAACTAAAGGTCTGTGATCACAGAGTCGTTGTGTGTGAGTTGCACTTGCCTGCGCATAAAATTGCATCATATCATTCATTCATATTAGGTCATACGCTTCATAGATCCTTATCATATAAATTAGTATGGGCTCTTTTATATGATAAGTTAAATTTCCCGGAAATCCTAACTTATATATTTGTATGGGCACTTATATAAGTTAGGGTACGTTTGTGATGATAGCTTAGTGGTAGCTTAGTTTATTTACGTGTTTATACTGCTGTTTCTTTACTTTCCTTTACTGCACCGTACTTACTTACTTACTACTTGTACTGTACTTAGCATTGCTAGTGTAGAATTTCATTACTTAGCACCACTTTAGATAGATATTGTCACCTGCTTCCATTTTGCTACCCCTTGTTGTCCTCCGCTTCGTCCTCCCGCTCGGTGCCTAGGAGCTGCGGGGCGAGGTGCGGAGGAAACGACTTAGTCTTTTTGACTAATGGTCGGTGACCAACTATTTTTTGGAGCCCGTGGAGATGGAGCACCAGCACGTCGAGGAGGCAGGACATGAGGAGCAGATACCGCTTCAGCAGGCTACCACTACTACTAGACGTCCTCAGGTGGGACGAGTCTTGATGTTCTAGTTTAGCTTCCGCATTTACCATTTTGTGAGAGAGAGATTTGATGTACTGGGCATAAGCCCTTTTTACTCTTTCTTCTGTACTATTCTGTGGACTATTGTACTATTCATTTCCTTTATATGATTGTACTGTGACTTGTGGACTGATGGCATTTTATACTCCATTATACTTCTTATTTCTCATATTGGCCTACAGGTTTATGATCGTACTAGCCGGCAGAATCGGCGTGTTGCGGTGTCGGCTAACCCGTGAGTTAGTGCCACCGTAAGACGGCGGTTCTGGGCATAAGATCCGGTAGCCCTCCTTGGTAAGGGGGAGGGGGGTCTTACAGCTGTGCTCCTAGTCAACTGCTCTCGTCTCGTGTATAAATTCAAGTAGATTTAATTTTTCTGTATGCTTATATTTTTATATCTTTCTATTTGCGTAAAGTCTTTTTATTCTACTCAAAAGTTGGTGAATACGGTATGAATCAAACGGTAGCTTAGGGATGTGTGTAGACGGCCGTTAGGTTCGTATTGCTCGAGTGGGGAGGATGGATAGTCTTTCTCGTTGGCTAAGAACTTGTCCCAAGCTATTCTTGAAGCATGGGTATAGGTTAGTCATGCATGAGCGTGATGTAGGCCATCATTTTGGCCCGGTTGAACTTTGTACCATTCCTAACGTCTTATCCTCGCTAGCCCTGTTGTGCCTACCCCTCCTTTTGATTCAGCTCCACCATGATTTCACCAAAGCCTCATAGCCAATTCTAGTCGCACACCCAAGTTGAGCTTTAGTGTTTAAATTTTAATGTTGGGATGTGATGTGGTGATTTTACTTGTGATTATGTGGATGTGCTCCAATGTTATATTTGCTGAAATTGCAAAAAAATAAAAAGATGATTTGAATAAAGAAAAAAAAAGAAAAATATTTGTAAAGAAAAAAAAGAGTGAAAAGAAAAAGTTTTAATTGAAAATATTTTTGGGAAATGTGATTATATTTGGAGTAGGCGGTGCACACATCCATATGTTAAAAGTTAAGTCTGAGGGTGTGGTGTACCAGCATGTATTTTGGTTAGCTGATGGATTCCCTTTATACTAGCTTATTTGGGTTAGGTGCATAGCCTTCCTGTTTATCTTTGTTTATCTCACCGAAACCCAAGACCCATCTCTTCACCTATAGTCCTACTGATTCGTGTGTGGACCAAACCAGTGCCATGGAGAGAATGCGAAAGGGCAAGCATATGGTCACCGACATTGGTGGATTCCTTTGGAGGTTATCCGGAGCCCCGATCTTTGGCAATGCTCTCCTAGTGATTAGTCTACTTTCTCCCTACGCATGACCGGATGATTCACCGTGATTCCATTTTTGAGTAATAATAAAATGTTGATACACATTGTGAAAAATATAAACTATTTTGTATACTTAGAAATTTCTTTTATTATATTTTTACACGCGCGAGCATGCGACTTCGCATGGTACTTCGTATCACAATTTCTTTGTTAACTAGTATTTTTTTCCTTTCTGCTTAGATTTTGTTTGCTCGGGACGCGCAAACAGTTAAGTCTGCGGGTGTGATGAGTCCACTTTTTATACCTATTTTCGGACTCATCTGGGCTAGTTTTCATGCGGTTGCACTTCACTTTTAGTTCTTTATCGTTCCTATTTCATCTGATCGTTACTCCCATAGGAAGTGCACATTTATGCTCGTGGTTGTGTATTTTGTTATTCTTATAGTCTGTACTCCTTTTTGTGATTGCCGGGAATTTCTGCACAAATCAGTGATTGGTTTTTACTTTCGGTACAGGGGTCGTGTGCGTGTTCCGGGATAGTTGTGAAACAGGAATACTGCGCATGATCATGGGATCTAATGCGCACGAGCACTGGTCGTGCGCCCCTGATCGTGCGCACTACTCTTCATTTTCCAGAATCAGCCTGGGGTAAGCGCACGACCACTGGACATACTGCGCACGACCACCGGTCGTGCGCCACTGATCGTGTGCATTGATTCCTCTTTTCTGGAGTCCTGTCTGGGTAATCGCACGATCATTGGACTTAGTGCGCACGACCATTGGTCGTGCGCCACTTCTCGTGCGCGTTATCCCAGTTCTTCTTCCTGATATTCCATGCCAGTGCGCACGAGCATAGGACATAGTACGCACGACCACTGGTCGTGCGCCTGTGATCGTGCACATTGTTCATTTCTAATTTGGATAAATAGTGCAGGTCTCTCCCTAATTCAAGAGGGGATCCGCAGCTCGACTTTTCTCCGCCATTTTCATCTCCGATGAAGGGTTCCGCCGTTCCCCTTCATCTTCCACTCTAGGGAGGTGCTCTAAGAAAGCTTTCACCGCCAAATCCAAGCCGGAGCTTCCTCTTGGCCTCCTCCTTCATCCTTGAGCTACAAGAAGAGCTTGACCTAGCTTTCTCCACCAAGCTAGGATAAGTTGTGCCATCCTCCACCATATTGTGACACGAAGAAGACGGGCCATTGGAAGGTGGTGACAGCCCTTCTCTACCCCGGACGCAGTTGCGGACCGAGCTTGGACGCGGATTGACAACCCGACGATTCCAACCGTGAATCCTCAGCAAGGCTTCGGATCCGGTCGATTTTGCACACTCTTTTCTTGTTTGGTTGTTGAATGTGTAGTTGAACTCTTGTATATGATGAAGTATGTTTTGTTTGTAAAATGTTTATATACAATCATGTCTATGTGATTTTGTATGTTTTCGTTATTTACTTGAGGTGCGTCATAGTCCATCCACCACCATCCACCCTTGCCGCACTAGCAATTGCTAGTGGCGTGCGTTGCGAAGAGTTGCTCATCACCCTCATTCCGCCATTCTAACCACCTCATCCGCAAGCCTACTCTCCCATCCACCTAGTGATTCGGTGCATAGCGGCCCGACTAGTCTTCCATCCCGCCTGGCGAAGCATCGCATAACGGCGTTGCATAGGAGTAGTTGATAGTGTTTTATTTTCTTTGTCCGCAATATCAAAGCCCCCATCGTTACCGCCGACCCTAAGGACTTCAATCTCAAGTCCTCCTCGAAATTAACTCCACCTTACTGTGTTCCTTGTGAGATCGATACTTGGGAAAACCCACATTTTATATTACTTGTGCGACCAGTTCACTGCCGTGATCTTAAGCATCAAGAAGCTCTGGTGGCAGAGGAGGAGGCCATAGAAGACTTTCTTATTGTCCTCTCCCACCTGACAAACAAGGCACAGGTAAGCCTTTTGCTTGCATTGACGAATATGGTCGGGGAGACCAGTGATTCAGCAACTTTTTCCTTCAAAAAGATCCCCAGGATCCTTACAGAACACACTTATTTTTTGTTATTCTTTTTCTTGATCAGATCAATGATGATCTGAGCCCAGTCCACTTGTTTCTTGTTGACTACTGCACACATAATTAGAAATTGATGCCTGGTTATATAGTCGTGTGCTGTATGCTTGCCCAACAAGACTTTCCCAACAATATCTGCAAGAAATTTAAATTCTGCAGACAAGTGTTTCTTCAGCAATTTATTAGGATTATCTCCAGAGTAACCCATCATATTCAGCATCATGTCATATGCTTCTCTGTCAACCTCTAAATCTTCTTCTCCATTTCTCAATCAAAATATCTCAGTCAAAATGAAGGGAGAGAGAGAAATGGCGTTACCTGCAATTGATCCAACCATTGTGTTTTCCTCTGTTGTTGAAGAAAACACATTCTCTGATTTCAATTCCAGATAGCTTGATCCTTATTGTCATCAAGGTCTTCAGTTGCTGGTCATCTAGAAGTTATATAATATCGAGAAAAATTGGGTCTGATTGTTGGAACGAATCAAAGTCGACATCGAATCTGGCATCGAATTTCATCGAGGTCAGGGTTCCTGCTGGAATCGCCATGAGATCACCTGCAAAAGAGAAAACGACGATCAAGTGCAAAGGAACAGTTAGCGCGGGACGGGGGTTGAAGAAAACCTATATATAAGGTTTTCCAGAATATGAATCGACAAACTCTGTTCCACGAAAATTGAAAAATTCTTTGACTTGAGATCGACAAAATAATTGACAGTGAAATAATTCGTCGAGCTCCGCATGAAGATTTGAAAACATTTCTTTAAGCTCCGTTCGATGAAAGTTTTCTGAAGTGGATTCGTCGATCTCCGTTCAACGAAAACAACTTCACTTATAGAAAGTTTGTCAACCTCCATTCGACGAATATCTCCCGAACTGTCTTCTCCATTGATCATTCCAAGCTGATTTATAAAGAAAAGGTGGTTTCTTTCATCCAGAGGTTTGGTGAAAATGTCATGTCTTTGTAAATCAGTGTACATATAAACAAGTTTAATTTTGTTTTTGTCTACACACTCTCTTATGAAATGATTCCTAATATCTATATACTTAGTCCTACTATGATGGACTGGATTTTGTGCTATGGCTATAGCACTTGTGTTATCAAATAGTAGAGTTGAATTATTTAAGTTGAGACCATAGTCTAGAAGTTGATTTTGAATCCACAACATCTGGGAAAAACAGCTGCCAGCTACAATGTATTCTGCCTCAGCAGTTGAGGTAGACACAAATGACTGTTTCTTACAAAACCAGGACACTAATCTCATACCAAGGAACTGGCAGGTTCCTGAAGTACTTTTCTTGTCCACCCTGCATCTAGCAAAATAAGCATCTGAGTATCTAGTTAACTAAAATTCTGATTCAGTAGGATACCATAGGCCTAGACTTGGACAACTCTTTATATATCTCAAAATTCTTTTTAAGAAAATTAGATGAGATTCTTTAGGGTTGACTTGGAACTTAGCACAAAGGCATGTGGCAAACATGATATCAGGTCTGCTAGCTGTAAGATATAATAGGGACCCAACAGTGTCCCTATATAATTTCTGGTCAACAGGTTTCCCATGTGGATCAGAGTCTATTACAATATTTATATCCATAGGTGTTTTCTTTGCTGAGGCATCAGCCATCCCAAACTTTTTGATAAGCTCTTTTGGATATTTAGCTTGGGAGATAAAGATTCCATCAGGGAGCTGCTTCACTTGGAGACCAAGGAAGTAGGAGAGCTCACCCATGCTACTCATTTCAAATTTGGAATGCATGAGGTCAGAGAACTTCTTGCATAATTTGGAATCAGTAGACTCATATATGATGTCATCCACATATATTTGTACTAACAATGTTTGGTCCTTATGATGTCTAGTGAAAAGTTTCTTATCTACTATGCCTCTAATGAACTTATGCTCTATCAAAAAGCTAGCTAAGGTCTCATACCAAGCTCTTGGAGATTGCTTTAGACCATAGAGAGCTTTATGCAATTTAAAACATGATAAGGGTGAGTTGGAGAAATAAAACCTGGAGGTTGTTCAACATAAACCTCTTTTTTTAGTACTCCATTCAAAAAAGCATTTTTCACATCCATCTGGTACACCTTGAATTTCTTGTAGACAGCATAGGCCAAAAATATTCTAATGGACTCTAACCTTGCAACTGGTGCAAAGGTTTGATCATAATCTATGCCTTCTTCCTGCATATATCCTTGAGCAACAAGCCTAACCTTGTTCCTCACTATTGTATCTTGGGCATCTAGTTTATTTCTGTATACCCATTTGGTTCCAATGACTGGGTATTCTTGGGGTCTTCGAACCAAATCCCAAACTCTACATCTCTCAAATTGGTTGAGTTCCTCTTGCATTGCAATGATCCAGTGGGGATCCTGCTCAGCATCTTTTATGGATTGATGATCAACCTGAGAGCAAAAATAGGCATGCATCAAATCTTGTTTGAGTTGATGTCTTCTCTGTACACCAACTGATATGTCTCCAATCACTTGAGATCTAGGGTAATCCCTTAGTGTGATAAGATCATTTGGTGGAGTTGGTTCAGCAACAACATTTTGAATTAATTCTTCTTGTGGAATTGAGTATGCTGTTGAGGGAAATTTAATTCCTTCAGTGCTTTCTTCTTCATCTTCTTCATTGACTTGTGGAGAAGGATGTGTTGGAACCTCTTGGGTGATGTTAAGTCCATCCAAACTCTCACACAAGTGAGGTACCTGTAAAGTGCTATTGGTAGAAATCTATTTCTCCTTGCAAGACATGTTAGTTTCATCAAATGTAACATGAATGGATTCCTCAATTTTTAATGATGATTTATTAAAGACCCTATAAGCTTTGCTTACTTGGGAATATCCTAGAAAAATTCTCTCATCAGCCTTTGCTTCAAACTTCCTAATGTATTTCTTGTTGTTGTTATGTATATAACACACACATCCAAATACTTTAAAGTAGTTGATTTTAGGTTTCTTCCCTTTAAGTAATTCATAGGGAGTCCTATTCTTCAGTCGAAGTATTAGGTTTCTGTTCAGGACATAATTTACAGTGTTTACAGCCTCTGCCCAAAAGATTAGTGGCAAGTAAGCATCTGCAAGTAATGTACCTACAGCTTCAATTAGGGTCCTATTTTTCCTTTTAGCTATCCCATTTTATTGGAGAGTTCTAGGAGCTGAGAAGTAGTGTCTGTTACCTTCCTTCTCACAGAACTCATGCATAAGAAGAGACTCAAACTCTGTGCCATGATCACTTCTGATCAATGCAACATGAGTAGAGTACTCAATTTATATGGTCCTGAGAAAATCTGTAAGAACCTTAAAGATATCTGACTTAGATCTCAAAAAGGACACCCAAGTGAACCTTGAGAAGTCATCTATAATAACTAAGGTGCAGCCATAGGTATTTTGATAGCCTAGTAATGTTTTTCATGTTAACATGTCCTAGCCTTTTATGCCACAACTCATTTTGATTGCAAACAATATTAAGCAAACAAATGTCTGATTTGACAGAAAGAAAATCAACTAAGTATATGTTTCCTTGCCTATTTCCAATTAAAACTTTTTAGTTTTCTTTATTAGAAATAATGCAAGAAGTTGAGTTGAAATGTACCTGATAACCTTCATCACATAATTGGCTTATGGAGATGAGGTTATGCCTGAGTCCACTTACATAGGTCACTTTCTTGAAGGTGACTGCTCCAATCTTCACTTCTCCACAGCCTTCACACTGGCCACACTTAGAATCACCAAAGAATATCTTTGGCCCCAGCTTGGACTTATAGTTAGTTAGGTTGCCTTGGTGCCAGTCATATATTTGGAGCAACCACTGTCGAGGTACCAAGGCTGATTCACACCTGGAAAGCCCTTTACCTGCAGAGAAAATAATTAATTGTTCTTGACCTAGGTTACCTTGGATCCTTTATTTTGCTGATAAGAAAAACTAGATATTACAAAAAACTATGGTTGAGATTTGTATCCTAGTGGATGATATCTTCTAGGTGGTATGATCTAATCAGCTAATGGATTAAATGTTTTCCTAGATTTATTGAGGTTGTTGTTATAGTTATAATTTTTGTTAAGTTTTTCTGCGTTTGACGAATTATTGTGAGTTCGTCGACCAGAGTTCGATGAATTAGGATGAGATCATCGATCTCTGCGCAAAGAATGAACATAGTCATTTTCTGTGCCCCAAGTTCGTCGATCTCTACTCGACGAACAATACAGAGTTTGTCGATCGCAGTTAGACAAATGATTATAGCTAAGATTTGCGTTCAGTGTTCGTCGAGTTGAGTTCGATGAACTGGACACATTTTGTTGATCTGAGTTCGACAAAATCTACTGAACTTTGTTTTTACTTGTTTTCTGGTTTCTGTTGTTTTAACCTATTGATTTTGGAACAACTTCTAAGGTTTGTTTATTGTTCATTATTTCTTTCCCCTTAGCTGAAACAAACTTGATGGGGGTTGACAAATGTTTTTCTTAAGAATGGGGGAAAACCTGATGATGCACCCAAGCTCAGCTTGCCATTTAATATGGCATTAACTGTGCTTGTAATGTCCATCAACTTGAGGCTTCTCCCCTTGAGAGTCACCTCAAGTTGCTTATCCTCACATAACTCAGTCTTTAACATTATAATTTGTTCATTACCTAAGATTAATTCATCTTTTAACCTATTGTTTTCAGAGTTAACAGTCTCTATGTTTCCTAGTTTTTCCCTAAGAGTCTTAATTTCCTTTTCTGAGTTAATTAGATCTATACATATGGTTTTGAATTCAGATTTAAATGATTCAGAATTATAATCAAAAGAAGATAATACCTTGTCTTCTTCAGAAACTGAAACTGCTTCATTGTCAGAATCTTCTTCATCTGAATGACTCTTAGAGGCATCAATGGCCATTAGGCAGACTTCTTTGGCCCTTGCCTCTTCTTCAGCTTCACTGGAGCTGGAAGATGTTGATTCATCCTCAGTTTCACTACAGGATTCAACCACAAAACATTTCTCCTTCTTCTTGTATTTGCTGGAGGAAGGCCTGCTGTTGTGCTATCTTCTTATGTCCTTCTCTCTTCTCTTCTCCTTCTTCTGATTCTCTGGACACTCAGAGATGTAGTGCCCAGGTTTCCTACAACCAAAACACACCACTTCTTTTGTTGGTGTTTTGTCATACCTTGGCTTATCATCCTGCCTGTATGACTTTCTCCTGAAATCTTTATTTGTCATCTTGTAAAATCTCTAGGCAAATAGTACATCAGTTCTTCATTCATGGTTGGAGTCTCTGTCTCCTCAGCAACCTTGAAAGCAATGTTATGCTCTTTTCTTGCTGGAGGTGGTGTTCTCTGCTCAGCTGCCTCTCTGGATTTGATCAGCTGTTCATTGGACTTAAGCTTTCCTAAAAGAGATTTAGTGGAAATCTCATTTAGGTTTATGGCCTCCTTGATGGGGCAGATCCTTGAATCCCATGAGCTTGGGAAGCACATAAGAATCTTATCATTCAACTCTGTGAGGGTGATGTCCTTGTCCAAGATTTTTAGCTCACTAATGATTGAGATTAACTTGTTGTACATATCAGCTACTGTCTAAGCTTCCTCCTTCCTGAAATTCTCCTATAGGGATATGAGATTGGATCTCCTATCCTTTCTTTCATCTGCAGATCCAACCACCATTTGATTTAGAGAGTCCGAGATGGGCTTGGCTGATGTGCATTAAGCCACCTTTTGAAAAATGTCATCAGACATTGTTTGGGCCAGAATATTCATGGCCTTGGCATCAACAATTTTAGCCTTCTTCTGGGCTTCAGTCAACTCAGGTGGTGGAACTACATTTGTGCTTGAAGTTGTTGTAGATGTAGAGGAAGTGGCTTGAGGAAGAACTGTCATAATAGAATTAAAGATATCCTCATCAATAGAGTTCATGTATAATTTGATTTTTGCCTTCCAGATGGAAAACTTATTCAGATTGTATACTGGAGGTCTGGTGCTTGCATAATCTTTATTTTGTGTCATGCTGTGTGAGAATAAATCTAATGGAAATAAGGTTTCAGATCTAACAAAGGATCTTTGGTTCAAGGGTTATCTTATACAACCAAATGAACTAGCTCTGATACCAATTGAAAGTGAGGTGTTAGATTTGAAATACTCTAGAGTGGTGGGGGGTGAATAGAGTATTTCTTAAATCCTTTACAGATTTTGCTGTAAATACAAAAATGCAGAATAAAATTAATGTATAAACACATCAATCCTAAAAATGCACAAACACAGTAAGAACAAAAAGAAAGAGCATCCAGATAACACAACAAATTATAGTGGTTCCCCAACCTGGGTACATCCACTTTTCTACCACCCTGATAGGAATCCACTCAGATTTTTGATCAGGTGTCTGACACCAATGAGCCTTGGATCAGGTGCTCAAAAACCAAACCTCAAGCCTTTTGGTCAGGTGACTTGCAACCAGGAATAACTTTTGAAGGTAGTTATAACCCTTTATATAATGGGGGAAGAGAGATGATATTGTCTTCTATTTCTCAATATACAACTAAGAAGACTTAAGTGGAAATGATATTAGCAAAGAGCTCTCCCTGATATTTTCTTCTCTTTAGTCTTTGTCAGCCTTGACCAGAAAGTATTCAGGAACTTCTTGACAGATGGATTAATTGTTGTCCTTTGAAGTGTCCTGGAGTGTTGAAGAAGGAAGACTCTTGATCTTGATTTGGTGTTCTTGTTCTTCAGATAGCTGATGTTCTTCTGGTCTAGGGCTTCTTTTCTATATCGTAGTTCTCTATCTTTTTATCAGAGTTCTGTCAAGAGAGAACAACAGAGAATTCCTTGTTGCAGATTGACTAACTGTGTATCTATGTTGTCTGTCTATCTCTGTATGTCCGTCCAGGAAAGGAGAGGAAATTTCTTTTATATTTTGTCAAGAAGTTCTCTTTCGAAATTTGAATTCCTCTGCATTAATTGTTGACGACCTTGAGAATAAATTGCATTGATTTTTTTCCCGAACTGTCCCATGGAAAAACGGCAAGCAATAATCCTGGAGAAGGCCATAATCAATGCTCTGTCTAGCGATTATTTTTAATATTGATTACTCAGGAATTATTGCAATAGGAAGGGTACATAATGAAGGAAATAACTAAGTATGGATTCGTCGAACAGAGAACAGAAATCGTCGAGCTGAGTCCACAGTTCGTCGAGCTGAGAAGTTGTGTTCATCGACCAGATTTCTTTGTTCGTCGAGCTTAGTTCCAAGATCGTCGAGTAGTAAGTAGAACTGCATTGATTATAAAGTTTGACATTTCTGTGTATGGAGTTCATTGAGCTGATAACTGGTTTCGTCGAATGAAGTTCAGTAAAGTATTTCTGGACTTAGAATATTTCAGATGCTTCTGGAATGAAGTGTTGAAGTGAAGTATCCAGAAATCATCGACCTGAGAATTTGTTTCGTCGAGCTGAGGACCACTAACTGCTGCTTCATAACTCTTGCCAAAGTGGTCAAAGTTTGTCGAGCTGAGCACGACAATAATCAACCTGAGTTCGACGAACGTCGAAATCATTTTACCGAGTCTTTGGAAATTTTATAAGTCTTGAGTTTCTGGCAGTCTAATGATGGCTGGTCCATCAAATGTTGAAACTAAGGACTTGGCCTAGACTCTAGGACACAACTATGACCCTGGATATACAAGATGGGTCACAAGATCCTAACTTAGTGAACCTAGCCTAAATCAAACTAGGGATCCAACAGAACATCCTCAAGGAAGTCCCAGATCGCACATCCTCCTGTGGACTCTGCGGACTCAGCGGGTACTTCCTCAGATCGCACCCCTTAGCGCTTGCCGTTCAGTTGTGGCGGACTCCCCAGACTCGCCTCACAGTCCGCCACTCAATCTCTCAGTTCACCATCAGAAGCACCAACTCTGGAAGCAAGCCCCTAGTCCGTGCGGCCTGTGCGAACTCAGCGGACTCCACCTTCTTCTCGCTCAAGTTACCGCCTCACCGGGGGTAACGTAACCACAAGCCGTTAACTCCTCAGGCCTATAAATAGACCCCCATACCTCTCATGGAGTTCAGGTGGAGACACCCCGAAGGTTCAGACACCCCAAGGTGCTCACGCTCAAAGTCAGCCCACAACAAGCTCACCCCTGTGGACTCCATTTCTCAGTCCGCACCTTTCTCTCTGCCCTTAGTCGAGCAGCCTGCCGACCTGGATATCTAGTCCGTGCGGTCTCAATTCCTCTTCTAACCTCGTGGTCTGCCGGCCTCCAAGTTCAGTCCACGCTGCCTCTTCTGGCATTCCCTTTCCTTAGCCGCTCGCTTCCCTTTGTACCCCTTTATTACTTTCTTGTAAAGGTATATTAGCAAGCTATAACTCTCGATATTAAACAAAGGAAAGCCAATTTCAAGAGTGTCATTTAAACCACGGCGGGCGAACTCTGTTGTTGACGCTGTTAGAGGCCCCCTCTCTATTCTCATTAGCTCAGATCATCTCCCTCGGCTCCAACCAGCAAGCACAACCGTCCAAGTACCCGTCTGCTCGGCAGCTCCTGATCAACCTCCTCCGGTGCTCTCAGCAACCCTCTCCTCTATCCCCACAAACCCTCAGACAAGTGTTTTCTCCACTCTCGAGCACTCAGAAGCTTCCTATTCTCCTCCTCAACCCCGCAACCTTCATCCTTTTCCTCTCCTAGCTTGTGAGATCGAACACTCCCCTCGGTGTTAACTAGGCGGTTCCGTTTTCACGCATCAATAGTTAACACGCGACCTTCAGATCCGAACAGACGGTGAACAGGGACAGTTAGCCATGTCAGACCATTAGCCAGTCGAGAACTTTGCTCCAAGTCCTAGAGATGATCCTCTCTAGGAGGCCTTCGAGCAATCGCGGCGTGAGAATGCTCAGTAATTCCAATCAATTAACCAAATGCTCACTATGATTACGCAGCGACTAGACTCTCAACCTATAGTAGCTTTTGTTGCTCCAGCAGCTCCAATAAATCCAGCACCAACATTGGAGCATCAGCAAGCTTGTCCTCTAGCTTGCCCGCCGGTCTATCCTCCTTATACAACAACCTTCCCGCAAGGGCCTGCAGCCCCTTTGTGACCTCAAGATGAAGAGTTTGCTGCTCGCCAAAACTTCTTCTGAGAAGCAGCCCGGGGAAGTCCTGCTAGATTTCTCAACTTTCAAGGAAGTTATCCTTTCCCTGCAGCTCCTAACTTTGCTCCTCCTGCAGCAACTTTTCCCTTTTATCCTCCATTTTTTTTTGCAGCTACAGCTTATGCTCCCTTTTATCCTTATGTTGTAGGAGAGCAGGAAGAGCCTTAGCCATTTGTAGAGAACGTTCGTCATGAACCTACTCCAGCTAAGTTCAGAGAGCCCCGGTTACCGATCTACACCGGAGAGATTGGTCCAGTGATGAATTTGCAAGCCTTCGAATCAGCCGTTGCTCTCAAAACACGTTCAGATGAAACTAAGTGCAAGCTTCTTGTCACAACCTTTGATGGACAAGTGAGGTACTGGTTTTATGGTCTTCGCCCTCACTCCATCACTTCCTTTGCTGATATGCAAAGGAAGTTCTTGCTCAGATTCTCTACCTCAACCAAGAGAAAGGGCAGTCCAGAAGCCCTCTTTGAGATCAAGCAGCATGAGAATGAAACTTGGTCTCAGTTCGTTGATCGATTCCAAAGAGAAATCTTGGACATCGAGATTGTTAGCCAAGAAATGTTCTGAGTGGCTCTCATCCACGGTCTTCGTGAAAAGCCTCTCAAGTTTGAATCCAATGTTCGTGCTCTGAGGACATACCAAGAGTTGATTTACTCAGCCAATTCCTATATTTGAGGCGAAAAAGCAACCCAGGCTTCGTCTCCAAGCTCATATTAGAGAAAGATCCTTCTCACAAGCAGCCTCCAAGGTGTCGTCAAAATGAGTTCCCAATTCCCTCAAGGAAGGGAAGAAGGTTTCAGAGCTGTCGATATCCCTTTCCAAGACATAATCATGCTCAAGATCCATTGCTACCACTAGATATGCCTTCTCAAACAGCTGCAGTTTATTAACAGCAAGACAATGACTTGCATGAGTCTGAACTCGATGAGGCCATGCAAGAAGTAAGCTAAATCATGAGAGATAGGGCTAGCTTCAAAAAGCCTTATTGACCAGCTGATCAAAGGACTAGTGACTCAGAACCATACTGCAAGTTCCAGAAAGAGCCAGGCCACTTGACTGAGAACTGCCGAGAACTCCACCAGCTTGTGTAAATGATGCTCCGGCAGGGTAAGATGCGTGACCTGTTTCCCAAAGAAGATCGCCATGATCCAGCAACCTCAAAGGACAATGAAGTTGCAGACATTCCTTGCAGTTAAAGAGGGGTGAGCCTAGTCGAAGAACCCCCTCTCCTCATTGTTAATAAAATTGTCCAATACTTCGATGTCGATGATGAGGGCGTGCTTGGAAGGCTATTCTAGGCCATCAAAGTACTTCCTAGTTCTTCAAACATTTTCACAACCATGATGGGTTATCTTTACTCTTACTCTTTCAGACATTTCATTTCAAAACACTTCTAAGTGTTCATTCTTGCTTTTCAATAAAGTTTTCATTAGGGATCCCGTACTGACACAGTTCCCTTCTTGTAATGCTTCCTCCTCTATTCTCTCTTTTCCAAGAAAAATCGCTGAGCCACTGAGATATCACCGAGTCTTGCTATAGGCCACCTTAAGATTGGATTCCGGCATAAGAACACATTGACCACATATCCTGGGGAGAATTCGCATATGTGTGTAGTGGGGGCTATCCAACTCTCATGTGTAGGAATACTGGACTTCGGATCCTAGACAGCATCTGACACAGAGTGCGTGCTAGGGAGACCCCATTTGTTAGCTCTGCTGTGCTCCGTTAGGATACATTATAGTTACAGTGATCTTTGCTTGACAAGCAATGACGACCAAGCGTAGCCTTGTCTCTTCGATCATCTCACAACTGTGATGGCCGAACATTCTCTGGTGCTCTCTTTTCATGCCTTCGCGGGGTTTGCAACTCCACTGATCAATCCACAGACAAGCTATAGGCATGAGAGCAGAGCATCTAGTGATCCTTCTCAGGATTTCCCTTGCTTATCTCTTTTGTGCCCTCCTAGAGGATGCGCGGCTATCCCGCTCTTAGTAGGACTATACTCGTGACCACCTTTCTCAGGACAAGTGATGTATAAGGCCCACGAGTGATCTCCTGTTGCAGCATCCAGTATTTTTGGTCATTTTTGAGTATAGACCTCCTACCTTTTTATCAACTGCCTTTGTTACTGGTGAATAGGTTAATCCGACCTACCAAAAGGATTTGCAGCATTCATTTTGCTTATGCTCATCTTGTATGCGTTGCCTACATAATCTCTATCAGATGATGACTTACAAGATCTCTGCTTACATAAGATCCATTACTCTCATCTTTTATTCACTGCTTGATTAAGCTCTATCAGATGATGATTCACACATCTATTCATTAATTTTATCAAATGCTAATGACATCAATCGTTGATCAAATATATCATCAAAAATATAGCAAGAAGAACATTTATTTGGTTTCATCTTCATTCAATTAATAGCAGAGTTCGTCAGACTTTCCCTCTGCTACACGGTCATATCGACCTTATCTTATCAACAGTTAACACTTGCAAGCCTTCTTCACAGGTACTTGCAAGCTTCTTTTATATATTATCTTATGCTCACTCTTCTCTTTGTAGTGATTCGTAGACACCTGCATGCCTCATCGAGGTACTTGCAGCTTAGATCTTATATATTATATCTGCTGCTCACTCCTCTCTTTGTAGTCATTAGAAGACACCTGCAAGCCTCATCCAGGTACTTGGAGCATAGATATTTTATATTATATCTTCTACTTACTCTTCTCTTTGCAGTGATTAGAAGACACCTGCAAGACTCATCCAGGTACATGCAGCTTAGATCTTCTATATTATAACTGCTGCTAACTCTTTCCTTGCAGAGATCAGCAGACCCTTGCAAGTTTCTTCACAAGTACTTGCAAGCAATTTTCATATTTCGTCTGCTCCTAACTCTTTTCTTGCAGAGATCAGCAGACCCTTGCGAGTTTCATCACAGGTACTTCCAAACCATTTTCATGTTTTACCTGCTCCTAACTCTTTTCTTGCAGAGAACAAAAGCACTTGCAAGTCTCTTAACAGGTACTTGCAAGCTACTTTCATATCACGTATTTGCTTCTAACTTCTCTTTTGCAGTAACCAGCAAAGACTTGCAAGTTCCTTTCAGGTACTTGCAACTCATTTTTTCTCTCTTGCATACTCCTCACTCTTCTTTTTGCAGAAGATAATAGGTGCTTGCAAGTCTCCACCAGGTACTTGCAAGTTATTGTGCTTCTATGTTTTTCCTCTCACCTTCATTTTGCAGAACTCAGCAGAAGACACATCATCTTCGTTTTGCAAAAGCAAACCTAGGTACGCGCAAGGTGTACCTTCCATACATTCCTACATTGACTTTTATCTTGCAGGAAAACGACAGGCATTAGAAAACTCCTAAGGAGAGGCATCAGGTTCTATCTCTCCTTGTCTGCTCCTCTATCGTTTGGGGCGGATCATGATTTTCGTGGGACTCTAACTTTTTCGAAGTTCCCTATTGAACTTCAAAAAGTACGGGTATTATGTTAACCCCAAAATGGGCGATCCTTCCCAAGGCAGCCAGCTCGCTCGTCACGGCCTGCCCCGAGTTCCTACTAGAGGTCGCGATGCCTTAGTCTAGACAGACAAAATTCTCTAACCGCTCAGGCCGCATGGCTTCGGCGGTCTCAGCAGTCTGACCGCCCAGGCCGTGCGCCTTCCCTTGGTCGGCAGGGGCCGCGGACTGTTCTTGCTGTGCGCCTCTGTAGGCCGCCTGCCTTGTCAGCTTAGCCGAAGCTTTTTATCAAGAGGTGTCCCTTTGCCGGACTCATATCCCTGTCTACCTAGGCCGGTAATAGGTCACGTCCCGTGCAGGAATTGACTCCCTTAGCCCGCTCTTGCAGGTCGCTCTTCAAGAAGACCAGGCCACTCAAACCGCCAGATAAAGGTGACGACCTGCCCCCAGGCACCTGCCAACTACCTCAACTTCCACCTCGCCAACACGTGCAGCCTGCCTCGTCAGTCTGGCAGGTCGCTCAGCCCTCACCCAGCAGCAATGGCAGCCAACTTCTTCAATCCGCGTGCAGAGCACGGACACTCGCTCTCCGGCTACCCGCAAAGATCAGCAGTAATACCCAGTTCCTTGGGGGCTCAGTAGACTCGAAGTGCGATCAAGACTTCCAGTCTTCCTTCATTAGTGAACCCCAACAGCTTCAACAGCCAGGCTCTCCATTCCAATATAAGCGGTCTCAGTTTAGCAATAGGTGCTGACTCAGCGGACTCACTATGCAGGCTGCCATTCCTCGCCTCCAGCACCCGCTTCTCTCCAGCAGCTGGGTCAACTTCTCAGCAGCCCGCAGTCTTGGCGCAGGCTCGTTCACTAGAGGCGAACTGCGTGGATTCTTCCCGTAGTCCGCTAGGCAACAGAACATCCTCAAGGCAGTCCCAGACCGCACAACCTCCTGCAGACTCTGCGGACTCAGCGGGCACTTCCTCAGCTCGCAGCCCTTAGCACGTGTCGTTCAGCAGTGGTGGACTCCACAGACTCGCCCCGCAGCCCGCCACTCAATCTCTCAGATCGCCATCAGAAGCACCAGCTCCAGAAGCAAGCGCCCAGTCCGCACGGCCTGTGCGGACTCGGCGGACTCCACCTTCTTCTCGCTCAAGTTACCGCCTCACTGGGGGTAAAGTCATAGCAAACCGTTACCTCCTTGGGCCTATAAATAGACCCCCATACCTCTCATGGAGGTCAGGTGGAGACACCCCAAAGGTTCAGATGTAATGTCCCGAATCACACTAGGCCCCTCATACGTGTTTTTGAGTCAGGAGAGCTGACTTGGGTTTAGGGGGAGTGCTGATAACAGGGCAGCACATGTGAAAAGGAGGAGAAATCAGTCAAGCATAGGACATGGGTAGATACACGGGCGTTTCCCTACCCGTGTGGGAGTGTCCAGCTCTCGAGTCGATGACTCGAGTATGTCCAAAGAAGTATACGGGTAGTGATACGGGCATGGCACTACCTGTGTGAAGGGACACGGGTAGAGACAGGTGCGTGTCCCTACCCGTGTAGAGATCGACGTGTCGAGATCGATGAACTACTTGTCAAGATCGACGAACTTCGCGTCGAGATCGTCGAATTGTATGACACGGGTAGAGACACGGGCGTCCCCATTCCAGTGTATCGTTGTGTCCAGTTGAGCTCGACGAGGCGTGTAGAGATCGACGAGGTTTGTCTACATCATATGACACGGGCGTGTCCCATCCGACACGGGCGTGTCGGAGGGCGTGTGTTCCCTCTGGTCGATGACCAGCACTAGACGATCGTAGAGTGTCAAGTATGGGGTACACGGCCCGAGACATGGGCGTGTCACTGGGCATGTCCCGCACATCCTTGAGTAGCTCTCGTGTTGGTCGAAATATACTCGAGTAGGTGGAAAATTACTCGATTAAGAGGGGGGGGGGACATGGGCGTGTCATCCCTGTGACACGGGCATGTCCTATCCGGGTACTCTAGTAGTTGGCTTTCTCTCGAAGTCCTCTCGAGTAGGTCTCGATCGAGTTACACGCCCCATGTCACCGGCATGACTGGGCCGACACGGGCATGTCCCACCCATGTGTCGTGTCGAGTATTGAAACGACGCATAAAAACCGTCGTAATGCTTCCCCTAAGCAGGACACGGGTTAGGATACGGGTGTGTGCCTACCCGTATCACTTTTATATAAAAGGGGAAGTGATAACCCAAGTAGTTTTCACTCTTCATTCCAGCCGTTTTTCTGAGAGAAACTCCTGTTGAGAGAAGGAAGTCGCTGGATCTAGTTCGAGAGGAGAGGATCCACCGCCTCCGTGGAAAAGAAGATGCCGCCGAGAAGAGCCACGAGATCCATGGCCGAAAATGGTGGAAACGCCGGAAATGAGGTGAGCTTCCTACCCTCTCCCTTGGTGATAGATCTTTAGTTATTTTCTTAGGAGAGATATCAACTCAAGAGAGTCTTGATGGAGAGAAGGAGTTTTCTAGGGACGACCATGCTAGGACATGTGTTCTAGGATTTAAATCTCTTCAACCTCCCCTTTCTTATATGTCATGATGGGTGGATGGTTTCGTGAAGCATCATCGCCAATTTGAGGGTGAATAAGGGAGGAGGAAATTTTGGAGTGATTTTGGAAGATCGACTTGGAGAGGAATATGAACTGAAGCCGTTAATTCCTCTTTACGAAGCGTGCATCATCTGTATTCTGCGCACAGCGATTTCCTTGGACATTTTCATGTAGGATGTGTCCATATCTGGGCTTTCGACTAAACAAAAAAGTTTAAGCCCTTGAAAATACCTTTCCAACGAGTTGTTGCACGTCTTCACACGAAGTGTGTAACCATGGAAAAGTTTGAATGAACATGACGTCCGATAAATCCTGCATATAGAAATTGTGTTCTGTACGCAGCAGACTTCAAGGCTGAGTTCAAATAGGATACACTCAAATTTGGGTTGTCGGCTGAATATGAAAGTTATAACCCATAGAAAGACCTTTCCATAGAGGGGTTACACATCTTCACCAGATTCCTGTAGCTTCTGGAATCTCCGATCGATATTGCTGTCCAGATTTATTCTGCACTTAAATTCTGGGGATTATATAATATGAATTAAAATTCGGTGGAATCGATGTTGCTAATTAACTCTAGATTTTTATGAACTATTTTATGCTGACCATCGTAGTGCTATGAATGATAAATCTTGCAAATTAGATTTCATAATACTGAATTATGGAGCAAGCTTTAATGCATGATATGACTTGCTAAAATTAATAGATTATTATAAATGCGCACCATGTTTATAATCTGATGAATGCAATGACTGGATACAAATTGGTAGATTATTATTAATGCGCATCATGTTTGTAATATGTTGAAACCATTTGTAATGACAAATTTAAGGATAAACCATGGCCATGAACATGTATGATGGTTAGAATGAAATGTAGTAGTCCAATACTTAGAGCGTAGACTCCATACGGGTAGTATTGTGGATGGATGTAAGTGCGGTGTTGACCGTCACTAGTTGGGTTCGAGTTGAGATGAGGTATAGATGGATTTTTGGGTTGTGCCCTCGTGCTCACTTTTGAGGCCCCTTCCATACCATGGTGTCGTGGCATTTGCATGCGGTGTGAGTCGACACGTGGTGTCATAATCTTGGGTTAAGGATAGTGTGGCAGGTCTACGGGCTTGCCGATCGTCACACCGATGGGAGTTGACGGTTAGAATTTGGGCGGTTGGGCTGTGTCCTCGGTGTTCATGTCCCGAGGCCCCTTCCATACCAAGTGAACTGTTGGGCTGTGTACTCGGTGTTCATGTCCCGAGGCCCCTTCCGTACCAAGTGAACTGTTGGGCTGTGTACTCGTACCTTCTTTCGAGGCCCCTTCCGGGTCACACCAGGCCAGTTCGGGCTGTGTTCCTGGTGCACATCTACCCGAGACCCCCCTGGGCCATAGTACGCATGGGCTCTACTGTTGTGTTCTAAGCATTGAGGCATACGGAGGCCTAGATGAAGTAGTGTGGATAGCCGCCTAGTAGTTGAGATGCTCGCTCTACTGTCACCGCCTGGCCACGACGGCTGATGCCTGAGAGGTTAGCTACCTGCTCGAATAGTGGGAACTTCTAGTCTATGTTGACATAGCGTTTACATGTTTGTGACCATGGGTGAGTCATTACATAGCATACATACCATTACATAGCATTACACAAACAAGACCCTCATCGTATAAGTTTGTATGGGCACTCTTATACGATGAGTTACTTTTATGTAACCCGATCCTTAACTTATAAGCTTGTATGGGCATACTTATAAGTTAAGTTACTTTCCTGCTGTAGTTACTTGTACTTGTTGATTTACTAATTGCTCAAGTAGAACTGCTAGTCTGTAATATTGTTATTCAAGTAGAACTTCTAGTTTGTAATGTTGTTATTCAAGTAGAACTTCTAGTTTATAATGTTGTTATTCATGTACTATTACCACCTGCTTGTACCTGCTTTACTACTTGTATTATACTTGTACCATTGTTCCTTTCTCCGCCCGGTGCCGAGGAGTCGCCGGGGGAGCGGATGTGAAGCCACTTAGGCTTTTCGACTAACGGTTGCTATGTCTTCCTTTTTAGGAGGTCACCCCGCAGGTAGAGCATCCGCAGACTTTGCAGCAGAACAGCCAGGCCAGGATAACTGGGCCTGAAGTGACGGTGCCGTCGCTACCGTCGGTTACGTATGTGAGTGTTGTGAGATTCTATTGTAGCCCGTTTGGGAAATTTTATAGCTGTACTCTGATATTGTAGAAGAATGTTTTAGCTTCTCTTATTTGATGTATTTGGACTCATATGCTTAGTGTGGATTTGACTACTTCTTACTTATATTACGGTTAGGTTGGCATATATATATTGATATTGGTTGTAGCCTGCGGAATAGGAGTCTTGTGGTACAGGTTAGCCCGTATGCTAACGCTACCCCAAGGCGGCTATTTCGAGCATAAAACCCCCTTCGTGCCGTGCTTTGGGATCCGGGAGGGGGGTCTTACATCAGACACCAAAAGGTGCTCACGCTAGAAGTCAGCCCACAGCAAGCTCACCCCCTTTGGACTCTATTTCTCAGTCCGCACCTTTCTCTCTGCACTTAGTCGCGCGGCCTGCTGACCTGGCTATCCAGTCCGTCCGGTCTCAATTCCTCTTATAACCGCACGGTCTGCCAGCCTCCAAGTTCAGTTCGCGCGGCCTCTTCTGACATTCCCTTTCCTTAGCTGCCAGCTTCCCTTTGTATCGCTTTATTGCTTTCTTGTAAAGGTGTATCGGCAAGCTGTAACTCTCGATATTAATCAAAGGAAAGCTCGTTGCAACAGTGGCATTTAATCCACGATGGGAGAAGTCTGCTGTTGCCGCTGATAACGGCCCCCTCTCTATTCTCTTCAGCTCAGCTCAGCTCCCTCGGCTCCAACCTGCAAGCACAACCGTCCAAGTACCCGTCTGCTCCGCAGCTCCTGATCAACCTCCTCCGCTGCTCTCATCAACCCTCTCCTCTATCCCCGCAACACCTCTGATAAGCGTTTGCTCCACTCTCGAGAACTTAAAAGATTCCTCTTCTCCTCCTCAACCCTGCAACCTTCATCCTTTTCCTCTCCTAGCTTTTGAGATCGAACACTCCCCTCCATGTTAACTAGGCGGTGCCGTTTTCGCGCATCAACAACCTGCTCCAGCAAGTTCAGAATGTCTTCTTTCTGAGGGAGAAGCAGAAATAGAAAACAAGTTTCTGCAGATCAAGTTGCTTCTCAGTTCAGCCATCTCAAAATCTAAACATCAACTTCTGAAGCTCAGAAGAAGAAAGAACAAAGTTATTGATTCTGTCCTGGGAAGAAAGAAGAAGCAGAGCAGTTTACTGCTAGTTACTTCCAGTACAAGCCAAAGCATCCTGAGGATCTATATCCTTGTTACTGTGAAGAAAGTAGGCTGGGATTCTTTCAGCTCAGGTAGCAGCAAGTTTTGTTGCAGTCACTTCTCAGTTCCAGCAAGAAAAATCCCTGGTGCTGAGAAGAAGAAGTTAGGACTGGATATATCTCAGTTCAGGTAAAAGTAGACTCAAGAAATATTTTCCCGGAGTCATAGTGTGGCTGAGTTTAACTCTGTCCAGAACCTTGGCAAAGAGAAACATATCTTTTGTTAAGATCAACCATACAACACACTTCAATCTTGTAGGATCCTTTTGGATCTGAGTGGTACAAGCAAATTTTCTATGAGGTAGGATTCTGTTGAGAATCTGAGCTGTAGGGCTTGGTTTAAAGTTTGAGGTAGGTGAGTCTTTCTCACTGAGCTGTAGGACACTTGTGCCTAAGGTAGGATCTGGATTCAAATATGAGCTAGGGCCATTGTGTCTGAGATTATAGAAGAGTCAGTCTAGCTGAGGTAGGATTCCTACTGGATCTGAGGTAGGGCTGTCCTCCCAACCTGAGTGTATGGCCTTTTGCCTGAGGTAGTGGTCTACTAATCACTGAGTTATAGGCTCTTGTGGCTGAGTTGTAAGTCTCGGAGGAGACTAAGAGATCTGAGATGTCTGAGGTGTAAGCTCTTTGGATCAGATTTTTGGAGAAGTGTCTAGTCCATAAGATAGTTGGATAAGTGGGAGGGAAAGTGGATGTACCATTACTAGGAAAACCACTATAAATCTTATGTGTTCTTTGTGTGTTTGTTGTGTTGCAGGTTACATATCTTGAAAGCAAAATCTAACCAACCAATAAATCACCTAAAGGGAGGAAAATCAATGATAAGTCACTAAGGACTAAGAAACCTATTCACCCCCTAGGTGATTTGCTATCCTTAAAATCAAAACTTTCAAGTGGTATCAGAAGGAGGTTGCTCAAAAAGGACCTAACAGTCTGAGTTGACCTCCAAGGATAGCTACAAGTTTTCCACTTATGAGTTCAAGGTTAATCTATAAGGTGTGGAGCTTAAAGGATAACCAAGTTTGCAGAGTGAACAAGAATAACATTGGGCTATTGACAGCTCTTGTCGAAGACAATGTATATCCAGACATAAGAGTAAAGATCATGGCCCCTTTGTCATATTCAGATATTGACTTGGAGTTGGATGATGCTGAGGAAGGTGAATGCAGATACTATTGTACAACCCCGTGTCCGGCGAGCGGGTCCCACCAGGGAGACGAGCAAGCCTCGCCCCGCGGCCCGCATCCAAGCGACAAGCAGATATACGGCGGAAGGGCTGGCCCGCTCCCGCCCATTTGCAGGCAAGCGAGCCGGCGAGGCGAGTGAGCTGGCGACCCGCGATTGGCGGGTCGATCGAAGTCGCGACGACCGCCGGCCAACCCCCACACGCGACCTGGCTGCCGATCCGCCCGGCAGAAGACAGGCAGCTCGCCCGTATCTGCTCGCGCTCGCCCAGGGAGGACAGGCGAGCCACGAGGCCAGGCCGCGCCCGCCTCCTGCGGGGGAACTGAAGGCGAGCTGACCCCCCAGGGGTGCGAATAGCTACTCAGAACATCGGAGCCTCGCTGTTGGCAGACCAGGTTGGACTGCGCATAGCTATTCAAAACAACGGAGTTTGGCTGTTGGCAGACCCAACCAGGGGCCTTTTGGTATTTCCAGGTCAGTCCTT
Organism: Platanthera guangdongensis; assembly: GCA_039583875.1. Classification (NCBI taxonomy): domain Eukaryota; kingdom Viridiplantae; phylum Streptophyta; class Magnoliopsida; order Asparagales; family Orchidaceae; genus Platanthera; species Platanthera guangdongensis. Next base: position 131,466,879 of record CM077162.1, on the reverse strand, counting down.
TTGGTTATTGGCAGTTCAGATTCTGAAAATCTATAAATAAGACCCAAGGGGTACCTCAGAGGACACGCTTTCAGTGCCTCCTTGCTCTCATTTTCAAGTGTTCTCTGAGGGTACCTTAGCTCGGCTCTTGGCTAAGGAGGGGAAGCGCTCAGAGATCTTCCGGGTTTGTGGGGGACCTCCCTGCCGAGCCCTTGGGTCTGTTCTTTCTTGTCCCTTTCGTTGTTTTTCTTGCAGGAGCAAAGTAGGCGCGAGACCACCCCTTCCCCCAAGGGTCGAACTCCACAAGAGGCCGGATTCCGGTTTCAACAACTATGGGCTGACAGCCACACTAAAAGAAGAATTATGCCAGGATCAGCCTGGACAAAATCAGGTATAGTCCACATCTAGCTCATTCTCAGAGTCAGGATATGAATCCTATACAGACTCTGATGCATCCTCATCAAGTGATGATGAGAGTCCACTTTAAGAAGATGATATCAATAAACTGATTGAAAATCATGGTGCACTTTTGAAGGCTTTCAAAGAAAGCAAGATGCTTGTTAAGATACAGGCAGAGGAAATTGCCTCCCTACAGCTGGCTGCTTTCCAGCAAGATGAGACTTCATCTTTGCTATATCTAAAAGTCAGGGAAGTAGGCCATCTAAAGACCATGGTAGATATCCATGTTGAGACCATCAAATATAAGGATTCTATTATCATGGATCTTGAAGAGAAACTTGAAAGGGAGAAGAGGATTGTGGCTAATTTCTCTAAGATAGATTATATCAAGAGAAAATCTAAATCTGAGTGGATTTCTAAAGTTATCCAATCTCAGAGGAGAGGCCAAGCTCCTGTTAGAGCTCAGTCTACCTCTTACAATGTAATTCTACCATCCAACAAGAATGACCATGACTATAAGTTTGGTCACTGGAGGTGTGGGAATCTTCCTTATAAGATTACAAATGTACCTTATAATGGATGAAGAGAGGTCATGGGATTGAGTGCACTAAAGGCTCCCCATGTAAATGTCAAAATACACATCCTAGACCTTTTGTATTTAGTGCCTCAGCCCCCTCATTCAAGGATAAGGCTGTAGTCTATTCTAAGGTTCCTCAAGCAAGAACACCACCCAATAGTGCTTCAGTCAGTAAGGCTGACTTGGCTGCCTCTAAAGACATTAAGAACATGCAAACTGCATAGAAGGTTGTTGCTAATGGAGTTCAGAGTAAACCATGTTCCTCTACTAGCAAACCCACGTCTGGTCAAGCTCTTGCTGAAAGAAACAAGAAGAAGGCCTCAGTTCTCCACACTGAGTAGGCAACCAGAAATGGCTTGCACACTTCAAGATGTGTTCAGAAAAGGAGATACAACATCCATGAATGTTGGTGTTGTGGCAAAGTGGGACACTTTACCATAGATTGTTTGCACAACCACTGTGTGCCAAATTCAAGGCAGTGTCTTCTGGAATGACTCTTATAGGTAAACATATACATCTTCAAGCTAACAGGAACCTAGGACCCAAGTCATATTGGGTCCCTAAGGTAAGGTAAACTTTGTTGTGCAAGATAGTCCAAGTGTCCATGCCCATTTATGGTCCTTAGACAGAGATGTACCAAACCTAGAACTGGTACATGAAAATTATCTTCTGAATAATTCACCAGAACATGGCAGTGTATGTACTGACCATCATGCATAATATGTAAAGACATGCAATTGCCGAGGGGGAGCTAGAAAAAGAAGTCCAGATGCCCATCAATGACTAAATTTTAGGAGCAAGAATGTTGGTGTGCTCAGAGACTGGGAATCCAGCATCCGCTTCTAATCTACAGGGCAAAGATAAGTTGAATTCATATTGTTTATGAGTCTACTAAGTATTCTCTAAATTTCAGAACTTTGCAGTTTTGAGATATGTTAATTAAATAAATTATTTTGATTAATAAGACAAGTGACTAAAAACTTGTCTCAATAACTCGATTAGTGGCTCCCATGTTCACCAAGCTACTAGATGCAACTACATTCAACGTCCTGAAATTTGACTTGGGCATGTTGAATTTATCTCAAGCTACACTCCTCTAGGACACATATTGCTTGTGTATTGCAGTACAGTTTTACTCCTGCAAGATTGGACGACCTATTAAGACTAAGGGCTAAGGGAGAAATTTCCTTGTGCGGCTAAGTAAAAAGAGTTCACTCTAGCCGTTGATCAATTCTTGATCGACAAAATAGGTAAGTGTCTTTCCTCCTCTTTGAAAACAACTATAAAATAGAAGCACTTGTGCATAAAGCAGAGTGACTGTTCCTTACGCTCTCCGACCCATATTCGCCGAATCTGCAGAAATTGGTTCTCGCTAGGTATCAGAAATTCGCAAGCAAAATGGCGCCCAAGGGAAAAGATTTTCTCCTTGAAGGATCAGAACTAGTTCACAACGGGTTCATTGATTCTCCTAATGAGGTACAGTATGTTCTGCATCTTCTCCGAACAGATGATCTAGATATTATCTTGTCAGAACCCTGCTTGATATGGAAATAAGAAGTTCTAGAGTTGTTTTAAAATGTCATGGTAGATGCATCTACAGGCAAAATCAAGACGACAGTAGGTGGAATGAAAGTCAAGATTACCACAAGAAGACTGAGCAAAGACCTCAAGCTGGAAAAATTCTCTGTGATGGACGATGGAGACGACCTAATACAGGAAGATGTAAAGTCAGCGAAGAAATGGTGTGGGTTGTCCAAGCACTCCTCCGGATCAATCCTAAGGAAAGAACTACACCTGAAGGATAAGTTCTTAGCAGATGTCGTTAGGAAAGCCATGTTATGAAAAATTGGCACCCATGACAAAATCTCCAAAAAGATGTTTTGACTGATGGCCAGGGTCATCTTGTCCAAGAAAATGAACTGGGGAAGTGTGTAATTTGAAAGGATAGTGAAATTCCTATCTAAGCATAACCTGGGAAGAATTCTATCCCAGTTCCTCCGACAGACTGTCCTAGAAATCTTGAATCCGAAGCTTGGAGCAAGAGTCCATCACATGCGAAGAATGGACATCAAAATGGTTGACAGGTGGGACAGGATCCTACAGCCTCAAGGACCTCCAACTATAGAGAAGAAAGGGAAAAAGGTTGTTATTCTAGAGCCGGGCTATAATAGCAGCTCTTCGGCATAAGATAAGGAGGAACGTCATGATCCTGAATTAACAGGATCAATTGATGAACCCAGGAAGGACATGGGCACTCATGCATCAGACACATCTGAACAACTGTCACTTAGTCCTCAAACTGAAGTGCCTGAGGTTATATGAGTCAAGATTGTCAACAAGCTCTCTGTAGAGATTGAGGGGGATTCTTCAAAGATCCAAACTGATCCTATTGTTCCCTTCTCACCACCCCAATAGTCTCTGTATGAACAGAATCATCAGAGTGAGGGGGAGATCAATTTGACTTCTAAAATAGAGGTTGCAATGTCTGAAGGTGACCAACTCCTGGCTCAAGTTATGGATGCTACAATTGTTGAGGAAAGAATGCACTAGTTGAGGTGGAGCAGCTGATAGGAGAGATAATGCAAGAAGCATTAGTTGTGAGGGAGTAGGTACAGGTTCCTCCAAAAGTAGTTCAGACTGCTGCAAGTGATACAGATGTTTCTGCCACTGCTATGATAAATGCCAATGAAGGCTGTCGGAGGTTGAGGGGGAGAATAAATCTGAACTCCCTGCTCAGATAGAAGTTCACAACATTGATTCCTTAATGTCATAAGAAGAGACAGATGCTCCAGAAAAAGAGACCAATGAAGATAATACTGACTATGGTGAGAAGGAAGAGGTCAGACAACGTGTAGAACCTCAGGTTGAAGGCACCTCTGCTCAACCAGGCCAGATTCCAACTATGTTCCTTGCCCAACTAAAAGGTATGATGGATCAACAGAGAATGGCATTAGAGAATTATGTGGATGGTGCCCTTAAAAATACCAGAAATGATCTGGCCATAGAAATAAAATCGATCAGATTTTAAGTAAACTTGTTGAAAGGAGAAATTGTCAAGTTCTATAAAAGAGCCGCTCCAGCTATTGACTACACCATGGAGAAGCTGGATGTGTTAAACCAGAATATTGTCACTATCATAGAGAATCAGAATATTCGGACTCAGAACACAATGACCATCATGGTAATGATAAAATTTTGAGGGATTAATAGAATACTAAAATCTTTACCAAGATGGACACTTGTACTAAGCTGCTTGATGAACATATGTTGCAAGTCAAGAATAGTGTTACTGCTAGAGTTAACTATCTAGAAAAAGAAAGAAGCAAGGCCTGCACCTCCCAGACAAGTCAAATAGTTAAAGAAGTCAAAAAGGGAGAAAGTGAGGTAATAAGAACTAATACTGAAAACATGGTCTGGACAACCAATGAGGTGAGAGGCTCATTAGGAATGGAGCAAATTCAGTATGTTAACAAACAAATAATGTCTACCCATGTCCAAGATACCTTGAACAGAATGTTTGCTCAACAAGATAATCAGGAGTATGGATAGTATATAAAAGAAGGTGATAGTGTTGATGATATATGGGGATAGCAGTCTACTGCTGCTGAGATTCCTTCCTTCAGCCCCACTGTAGTCTAGCTGCTAATGTCAAACGAGATGACTGCTACTGAAACTAGACAATAAATCAGGCTAAGGAAAAGGAAATACAAAGAAGAAATGTAGAAGTGGCCTGATTTCGAACAGTGGAGCCCTGAGTCTTGATCCATCATTCTGCTTGCTTGGGATCAGATCAAAATAAAGAAGCCAGACAAAGGAAAGTGGTACAACAAGATGGAATGGGAGAAGATTGAAAAGAGGGAAACTGAAAGGAGAATTTACTGGAAGAACAATAATGCTAACACATTGCCTCCTGCTGCAGTTGAACCCTCCAAGTACTTCCCCAAGCCTTTCAGCTATTTTTAGAGGAAGAAAGATAAAGCAGAAGTAGAAGCTGAAGCAGATGCAGCTGATAAAGTAGACAAGGCAGACAAAAAGGAAAAGAATCTAGCTAGAGCAGAAGAAGAACCTGCAAAGAAGCCAAAGGGGAGTGGGATTGTGATAAGGGAACCTGAAACTTAAAAAGTTTCAGGTTCTGCTTATAGGGCTTAAGGAATTTGTGTTATTTTGTTAAATGCAGAAGAACTATTATTCAGTAAAAGTTAAATGCATATCATTTTGTTGATAATCATTATTTCTATTTGATGCAGTTTATTGGTTATTATTTATATTGCATAATTGTGTTAGTGTATACATTGTCATAGGTTTTGACTTCTTCAAATAGGGGGAGAGTGTTGGGTACATTGATCCCATGTCCTGGATTCGAAGAAGGCCTAACAGAAATTGTATACACATGTGGTGATCTAACTTGTGCTCACGTTTTGTGATTGCAGGATGCCCTAACCAAAATGATCGGATAGGTAGCCTAAGTGTCTAGGTCAGGTAAACACTTACTTAAGTTGTGGATAGGTAGAAAACTATCTATGTCCAAAGGCATTGAGTGAAGGTCATTCACTCAACGCAAGATGACTTATAGTGCTGAGTGGAGCCTATATTGTCAAAGACAAATTTGTGGAAAGCTGAGAAAGTGGCCAAGTCCACAGGCATTGAGTGAAGTCAACACACTCAACGCCAATCAGCAAAAGTTTGTGAGACAGGCTAATGTAGTAAAAGTCAAAGGATAATTGGACAGACAAGTGGAAAAGTCCACAAGCGATGAGTGAGTATTACTCACTCAATGCCATACTCTACATTCGTTGAGTATTGCCTTATAAGTCAAAGCCATAGAAAATCTATGCTAATATTTGGCTAACTCCAAATGTGTTGAGTGCAACTCACTCACTCACGCCAAATAAACAGAATAAAATTTGTTAAGTAGTTTGGCATTGAGTGGAGCTTACTCAGTCAACACCAACGAGAAGAAAAATCTAACTAAGGCAAAAACCGTTGAGTGAGACATGCTCACTCAACTCTCTCAACGACATGATTCAGAAAATCTGGCTAAAGCAAAAAAGCGTTGAGTGAGGCGTGTTCACTCAATGCTCTTAATGCACTCAACGCTCTCAATGCTCTCAATACCTAAAGTACAGAAAGCATGGCTAAGGCACAAGGAGTTGAGTGAGCCATGCTCACTCAATGCTCTCAACTCCAAGCATGCAGAAAAGGGTAATAATAAGCTAAGGCAAAAGTAGTTAAGTGAGGCTTGCTCACTCAACACTGTCAATGCCTAGATAGACAAAATTTTGTCTAAGTACCTTGGCGTTCAGTGAAGCTCATTCACTCAACGCGTATTCTACTGATGCCTGATTTTGACTCAACACTGTCAATGCCTAGATAGACAAAATTTTGTCTAAGTACCTTGGAGTTCAGTGAAGCTCATTCACTCAACGCGTATTCTACCGATGCCTGATTTTGACTAAGTCCACATGCGCTGATGTCAGCAAGTCAACAATATTCAAACTAATTGCGGGAAGGTTAGATTACATGACAAAAGGCTGTGCATAGCTACTGTATGACAGTTTTCATCAAAGCAAGTGTTAGAAAGCAGTAAAAAGAGAGAACAAGCAGAATAACTTTTGAATAATTGAAATTTTATTATCCAAAAATGATATCTATTACAAAGGTATGCCCTCCCTTATATAGAATGGAGGAGAGAAGAGAGAATACAAATAAGAGATGTGGGACTAAAAAATACAAGTTAAGCGGACTGTACAAGGTAAAACCGCACAAGCCGCGCGGTTAGACAGAAGGGCTAACCGCACGGCTTACCATAAGAGAAGCAGATAGGTCGCCGATGAAGATCGCTAGACCGCTCGGTTAACAAGCCGAAGAGTCAAGCCGCCAGACCGCGCGGTCTCCAACCCGCCAAGACAGACCGCCCGGTCTCCAACTTTAACACTCCCCCTCAAGCTGGAGCATATATATCAACCATGCCCAGCTTGTCGCAAACATGCAGAAACGAGGCGGAAACTGGCTTGGTGAAGATGTCAGCCAGCTCTTTATCAGACGTGACAAAAGGAGTGCAAATCTGTTCTTTTAAAATCTCTTCACGAATGAAATGGCAGTCGACCTCAATGTGCTTGGTTCTTTCATGGAATACCGGATTTTTGGAGATGTATATGGCGGCCTTGTTATCACAGAACATAGGTAGAGGATGGTTGTACACCTCTCCTAAGTCTAGCATGAGAGCCCGCAGCCATTTTAATTCACAAGTGGTTGACGCCATACTGCGATACTCAGCTTCTGCACTGGACCTGGAGACAACAGACTGCTTCTTGCTCTTCCAGCTCACCAGATTTCCCCCAACAAATGTGCAAAATCCTGAGGTTGACTTGCGATCCCCTTTGTCATCAGCATAACTTGCATCTGAGTAGGCTTCAATCCTCAGATGACCATTCTTCTGAAAAAGTAGGCCTTTCCCAGGCGCTGCTTTGACATACTCCAAGATCCGCAAGGCGGACTGTAGATGACACTCCCTAGGCGCTTGCATGAACTGACTCACCTTACCTACAGCATAGGAAATGTCGGGTCTGGTCACTGTGAGGTATATGAGCTTACCAACCAGACGCCTGTACCGCGAACTATCTGAAAGAGGAGGCGAATCATCTGTCCAGGTTTTGTCCTCCCCAGTAGCCATGGGGCATCGGGCAGGTTTTGCTCCAGTCAATCCTGCCTCTTTTAGAAGATCAAGGGCATACTTACGCTGAGAGAGAACTAAGGAGTCGGGCTTCCGAGAGATTTCGATCCCCAGGAAGTACTTTGGAGAGCCCATATCTTTAGTGATGAGATGTTGGCGAAGATGTCGCTTTGTCAGGGCTACCCCTTCCTGGTCATCGCCGGTGAGAAGAATATCATCGACATACACAGCCAGAACAACCAGCCCAGAAGGAGTTTTACGAATAAAGAGAGAGTGATCAGCAGAGCTTCGCACAAAACCAACAGCCGCCACAATGCCGCTGAACTTGTCAAACCAAGCTCGAGGACTCTGCTTGAGGCCATAAATTGCCTTCTGCAACCGGCATACCCGTGTCTCCCCCTGAGCAACATACCCAGGAGGTTGCTCCATGTAAACGGCCTCGTGAAGGTCACCATAAAGGAAGGCATTCTTGACGTCCAGCTGAGAGATCGGCCAATCTCGATTGACGGCCACAGAGAGAAGAACCCGGATAGTGCTGAGACGAGCCACGGGGGAGAAGGTGTCAAAGTAATCAACCCCATAAGTCTGAGTAAAGCCCTTAGCAACCAGGCGAGCCTTATAGCGATCCACAGTGCCGTCGGGGCCAAATTTGACCACAAAGACCCAGCGACAGCCAACAACATCAGTACCAAAGGGAGGGGAACAAGAGTCCATGTACCCCGCTCCGTGAGGGTCGCCATTTCCTCATCCATGGCCAGCTTCCAATGGGGAATCGCAAGGGCTTCCTGATAGGAACGAGGCGTGGCAGTAGCAGAGATAGCCAGCGCAAAGGCCCGGCGAGAAGGTGTAAGACGATCATAGGAAACAACAGCAGCCAGGGGGTGAAGGGTACATGTCCGCACCCCTTTTCGAAGCGCCACAAGGAGATCCAGGTCGGCAGCCCCCTCGGGATCCGGAGCGTCCGTGGCAGAGAGAGCTGGCCCGGGAGAAGAGAGCGACGGCGGCGTAGAGGGTGGAGAGGGAGGTGGAGAAGGGGGGGAGAGAGGAGGAGCGAGAGGAGGAGACGGAGAGGGAGGAGGAGGGGGTATCTCGGTAGGATATAAGGGAACGAAGGGAATAGTAGGAGAGTCAGAAGGTGGGGAAGGAGAGGAGGAGGGAGCCGAGAAGTAGGAGGCATTCTCGAAGAAAGGTAACGTCAGCAGAGACGAACTGCTGACGAAGAACAGGGTTAAAGCAACAATAGCCTTTCTGAGTGGTGGAGTACCCCAGAAAGACACATTTGGTGGAGCGGGGGGAAAGCTTGTCACGGGTGGCAGATGGCGTATGGACAAAGGCAGTGCAGCCAAAGATGCGGAGAGGGAGAGGAAAGGGCTCCTTGTCCGGATAGAGAATGGAGAAGGGTGTTTTCCCGCGGAGAAGGGTGGATGGAAGACGATTGATGAGGTAGCAGGCAAGGAGAACGGCATAGCCCCAATACGAGCGAGGGACATGCATCTGGGTCATTAAAGTGCGTGCCACATCGAGGAGGTGACGGTTTTGCGTTCCGCCACCCCATTTTGTTGGGAGGTGTAAACACAGCTAGTCTGATGAATAATGCCATGTTGCACACAAAAAGAAGTAAAAGCATGACTTAGATATTCCTTAGCATTATCAGAACGAAGAGTTTTAATACAAAGATTGAACTGATTTTTAATCAACTGATAAAAGGATATCCATACATCTAAAAGTTCAGAGCGATCTCGGAGGAGATACACCCAAGTACAACGAGAAAAATCATCGATAAAGGTTACAAAATAAGAACTACCCCGACCAATGGTGAGGGTAGGAGCAGGTCCCCAGATATCAGAGTGGACAAGATCAAAAGGACGAGTAGAGCCACGTCCGAGCTTCGGCGGGAAGGAGGAACGGTGATGCTTGCCGAGTTGACAGGAGTCGCATTGGAGAGGAGCACTGGATGGAAGGAGGTGCGGCAGAAGCTGATGTAGTATACGGGGAGGAGGATGACCGAGACGGAGATGCCACTGCAGAAGATCCGTACAGGAAGAGGAGAAGGCAGATAAGGCGGAAACATTGTCGAGGAAGTAGAGGCCGCCGCTCTCAGTCCCAGTAGCAATTGTCCGGTGGGAGCTCGGATCCTGAAAAGAACAAGAAGTTGGTGTAAAGGTCACAGAACACTGAAGCTGTTTACATAAAGAGGTAACAGACAACAGATTGCACGGAAACTTGGGCACATAGAGAGTGTCCGCTAGGCTTAGTGAGGGAGTAACATGAACCACACCCGTCCCATGAACCGGGGAGGGAGAACCATCCGCAATTAGGACCGGGGGAAACCGATCATGATGTTCGAGCAAGGAGAAGCACTGAGGGTTGCCCGTCATGTGATTAGTGGCACCAGAGTCGATAAGCCATTTACCTTGAGTCACCACGTGGGCACTACCTGAAGAAGTCACAACAGAGGCAGATGGCTTGGAAGAGTCACCGGAGGGGCGAAGATGAGGATGCTTTGTCCAGCAGCGTTCGAAAGTATGGCCGGTGCGGCCACAATGAGAACAGAGGTAGCGGGAAGAAGCACGGCCGCCGGTCTGATGACCGCGACTATCAGAGCCACTGCGCTGAGCCTGATGAGAATAGTGGTCCGGTGGGGGAGAAGGAGCGGGCAATAGCGGGCGCTGAAGCAGAGAGGTAACAGCAGCGATGCGGGCAGCGGTGGCATCTAAAGTGGGAGATTCAGCCTCACCCAGAATTTGCTGGCGGATCATGTCATAAGTATCGGGAAGCCGGAGCAGATAACACACGACCAGAAGCTCCTGGAAGTGCTTGTTTTGTTGAGCCAAATCCGCAGAAAAAGGACGATTCTGAAGAATCTCAGCCCAAGAGCCTGGACCTGTTGGTAGGCAGCAGCAGGAGACAAGGTGGGACGGGCAAAGAGGTCCGCATACAACGTATAGATGCGGGAAGTCTGAGCCCCTTTGGAGTACAAAGCGGCAAGATGAAGCCAAGCGGCCTTGACCGTCTCATCATGACGTATGACGGGAAGGCACTCATCAGAAAGACTGTTCGCAAGCCAAGTACGCACAAGCGCGTCACTGGCATCCCAGTCATCAAAGAGAGGTGAAGTGATAGGAGGTGGGTCATCAACGAGGTGGTGGCGTTTGCGTTGTGAGCGAAGAAGAAAGGTGAAAGAGACGCTCCAATCCGGGTAGTTGGAGCCAACAAGTTTGGAAACGGTCCCAAGGTTCCCGGAAGGAGTAGGGGGAAGAGGTGGAGCCGGATTGGCAACAGGGGTGGTGGCAGTAGAGGCATCAGAAAAAGCCATAGCAGCGGGAAACAAGGGAAGCCGGGCGGTTAGGATACAACCCGCACGGATAGGAAGAAAAGCTGCAGCGGTCTCGAGGGTAGAAACCAGCGGCCAGAAAAGCCACGACCAAACCGCAGACGCAAGAAGAGGGGAAGAAGTCGAGCGGCTAGAGGACAAGCCGCACGAACAGGAGCAGGGACAAAAAATAGGTCGCTGCGATAGGAGGCGGCGGGTAGGTAACAATCCGCGCAAAGAAAGAAGGGCGGCAGCGGTCTCAAGGGACTAAATCCAGCGGCCAGAAAGGCCACGACCTAGCTGCAGACACAAGCAGAGGGGAAGAGGGCGAACGGCTAGAGGACAGGCCGTGCGAATAGAAGAGGGCGACCGGCTAGAGAACAGGCCGGGCGAGCAGAAGGAGGCGAACGGCTAGAGAATAGGCCGCGCGAATAGAAAGCAAACCGGCACAACAAGCCGGGCAGACAGCAAGACACAGAATCAGGAGGAGTAGATCGAGTCCTCTGATACCATGTTAGAAAGCAGTAAAAAGAGAGAACAAGCAGAATAACTTTTGAATAATTGAAATTTTATTATCCAAAAATGATATCTATTACAAAGGTATGCCCTCCCTTATATAGAATGGAGGAGAGAAGAGAGAATACAAATAAGAGATGTGGGACTAAAAAATACAAGTTAAGCGGACTGTACAAGGTAAAACCGCACAAGCCGCGCGGTTAGACAGAAGGGCTAACCGCACGGCTTACCATAAGAGAAGCAGATAGGTCGCCGATGAAGATCGCTAGACCGCCCGGTTAACAAGCCGAAGAGTCAAGCCGCCAGACCGCGCGGTCTCCAACCCGCCAAGACAGACCGCCCGGTCTCCAACTTTAACAGGTTACGTGTGTGTGGGACCGCATGTTTGGGCTTTCCCCATCGCGTTCCAGGTCTGGGTGTTGACCCCGGTGGGCCCCCTTGTGTGGCGGAATATCCCCGCGGTCCTGTGGTTGAGGTTAATCCCACATCGCCCGCAGACTTCTCCACTTTGTGTTCATGTACCCCGCCACCCTTCATCTCAACACCTGGGTTTTGAGATGAACTAATGGGTTGGCGGGTTCTAACTTGGTATCAAAGCAGGTTGTCCTGCTGCGGGGGTGTGTTGAGATTATATTTGCCAGCAGGTCACGTGTGTGTGGGACCGCATGTTTGGGCTTTCCCCATCGCGTTCCAGGTCTGGGTGTTGACCCCGGTGGGCCCCCTTGTGTGGCGGAATATCCCCGCGGTCCTGTGGTTGAGGTTAATCCCACATCGCCCGCAGACTTCTCCACTTTGTGTTCATGTACCCCGCCACCCTTCATCTCAACACCTGGGTTTTGAGATGAACTAATGGGTTGGCGGGTTCTAACTGCAAGTTTGAAGCTAGCAATTAAGGTTGTGGGACCCAATGCTCAAAGACCCGTTGGGATAAAATCAATAAAAGGAGAATTCTTTTAATAGAAAAGGGAGCTATTGGTGTTGTTCTTCTTCACTTACATTGTTGCTGTGACTGAAGATCAAGAAGCTCAAGACAGAAAGTCTAAAGGCAAAAAAAGTTAGCTGTGTGTATTCTTCATCAACATCAGTAAGATCAGAGCAAACCTCTGAAGAAAAGACAACAAGTAAGCTGGTGCCATCTTCACCTGCACCAGCAAGTTTAGAAGGTCTTCCTTCTAAGGGAGAACCAGAAACAGAGAATAAGTTTCTACAGATTAAGTTATTTCTCAGTTTAGCCAGCTCAAAATCTGAACATCTATTTCTGAATGTGAGAAAAAGAAAAAACAAAGTTATTGATTTTGTCCTAGGAAGGAAGAAGAAGCAGAGTAGTTTACTGCTAGTTACTTCCAGTACAAGCCAAAGCATCCTGAAGATCTATATCCTTGTCCTGTGAAGAAAGTATGGTTGGGATTCTCTTAGCTCATGTAGCAGCAAGTTTTGCTGCAATCACTTCTCAGTTCCAGCGGGAAAAATTAATGTTGTTGAGAAGAAGAAGTTAGGACTGAGTATATCTTAGTTCAGGTAAAAGTAGACACCAGAAATATTTTCCTGGTATTATAGTGGGACTGAGTTTATCTCTGACAAGAACCTTGACACAGAGAAACATCTCTTGTGTCAAGATTAACCATACAACCCACTTCCATCTTGTAGGATCCTTTGAGATCTAAGTGGTAGAAGCAAATTTGCTCTGAGGTAAGATTATTTTGAGAATCTTAGCTGTAGGACTTGGTTTCAAGTCTGAGGTCAAACACACCAAAGTTGATAGCAAAATTTTTGTCTCTATCGTCGGGCGACAGTGGATATCGCCTGATGGAGATAACAACATTTGTCGATCTAAACTCAACGAACTGAATGCTTTCGACGAAGTCGCAAGGTATCGCTGAGTGGAGATAGTGGGTATCGCTGGATGGAGCTAGAGATAAGCGTTGAGTTAGCACTCGACGCACTCAATGCCTGAAAGTGTTGAGTGGTTTGATATCGTCGGGAGGCAATGAATATTGTCGGGCGATAGTGCCTCATGGAGTATGACATGTCATACTGCGGTCAAAGTGGTAAAAGCTATCTAAGCGGTTCAGTCGATGTCTCTGAGTGGCGACAGTCGATATCATCAGGAGATAGTGCCAAAGTTGACCAGTCAAACCAAATCTTGTCCTTTACTTTGTTTTGATCGAGAGATCATGTGGTTGTTGTTACTCCCGAGTCAACTTAACCAGAGAATAATAGGAATGAGAAGTCATTCTCTTTTCATCTCTCTCTTCATTTCATCCAAGTTCTTGAGAAGAGAACTAAGGCAGGAGCTAAGGGTTTGGGATGATCTTGGTGAAGGTGTTGAAGGAGATTTCCTCATCGGAAGTAGGATCCGAGGCTAGATCCGAAAAAGGGAAGTGAGGCGCTTACTTCCATCCGCATAGATAAGTGTTGTCATGGCTCCGAAGAGAATGACAAGGATAATGATCTTCCTTCTTGGACATGTGAAGTCCTTATTTTTGTATATGCATGGAATCCCCCACCAAAGGTGGAGTGTCAAGGGATTTCCGTTGGGTTGATTCATGAAATCTACAGTAAGTCATGCATTTAGATCAGGAAATATGTACTACGAAATATGCATGCTCTGGGAAGCCCATCTGGATAGGTTGGTCGGATTGGTGATGTTTATTTTGTGAACCAGAGATGAATCTGAGTATAAACGAGTAATTTACGGTGTTTGTGGGGTTCTACCTATGAACTGGAAGTAGCAGGAAGTACTAGAGCTACACTCTAAGAAAATACCCGTGAAATACCATAGTTTGGATAACTGTGGGCTGTCACCGGGTGACAGTGAGTATCGCCAATCGCGATAGCTCTTGGTGAGCTATTTGTGCCGTGAAAGTCCATTGTTTTCGACACTGCAGGTGGCTATAGGGTTTTCTAGATAAATGCTCAAGTTATGGTTCGGGCTGGGTACAGAAAGGGTGTTTTGTCGCTAACGTAAGGCTATAGTGGTTGTCACTAGCAATAGCTCCCAGCAAACCTGTAATTATGAAAGCCTGTCTCTGGGACACTGTGAGTCAATTTTCTGTGCTGCTAGCTCCTAAAGCCAGTGAGCCGAACAAATAAGGGGAAGCCGAACCCCGTCAGACTTGCCTTATATTTGACGATTTGAGAAACGAGCAAAGGCTGAACTGTATCCACATTATGGATATCTAACTGGAATGCCAACATTATTGGTATTCGTTAGTAACGCATGATGAGATTCTTGGGTTGTATACTTCATAAAGACTGGGAATGCTCAATGTTTACCGTTGGGTCTGGGACCTCCGAACGGTGGTGGGACCCTGGCTTTTCTGGTACATTGTTAATGTGCCCTGAGTGCACGGAGCGTCGGGCCATGTAGTCGACGTTTGTGATATATTGAACTGTGCATGAGTGCACGTTTTGTACATATTTGCTTGTGAAATTGCTATGTTTGCAGGGAGGGAATACCACTGCCCCGGGAAAGGGGTATGTTCGTTAGAAATTGGTCTGCTGAATGCTGACTGTTGCCTTGTTTGCCACCATTGCGGTGGTCTGTCCTTGTACAAATACTGGAGAGCCTAGCGAGAAATAGAGGGCTGACGCCCTTGCTGCTGCTATACTGACCCTCGAATGCTGAATGAAGAATTTTACTATTTTCATGTGTGGCCAGCATGCGTGTCGATGTTTGTACTCCACACTTGTAAAATATTACTGTAAGGCCTTAAGGCCATAACCATTGTGTATTGTTAAGTCGCATTCCAATGTTTTTATATACATAGGGGTTTATATATTGTGGACATTCAAATGGTTTATGCTTCTGTTAGAATGCTCTGAGTTAGGATGCGAGTTGTCTTTGTTATTAACCTATAACCCCGCCGCCTGTTTGTGGAATATGGTGTGGGGCCCCAGCCGGACCCTCTATTATATTTCATGTAACGGATGAAGGTATTACAATTTGGTATCGGCTTGTCTTAGTCTTCCTCCTTCGAATTCGTGGTCAAATTCTTTTGAGGGGTGGAGAGAACGTGTAAGTGTAACACGTTATAACATAAATGAACTCAAGAATGTCCACTAAGGAATGCAAATACAAATGTTTGAGGAACATACACGCTCCTACAATGTTGTTGTTGCCTTTGTAAAGTTTCTAAAGTGTGTCTTTTACACGAATAAGTGACTCGAAGTGGTGCGGGCCAGTCTGAGCCCCAGCGTTCTGATTAGGGTACGACACTAGCTGAGGTTCCTACACCTCCTCCGTCTGCGAAGACAATACCCTTAGTTATTGAGGCATTGTTTGCAATGATCCAGGTACAACCAACTGTGCAGGCGCAACCTGCAGTGGTGCCAGGATAGGTTGGTCTGAGGACCATACCTGTTGAGGCTGTTGTAGATACATGGACAGCGAAACAACAACTGAAGCAATTTTTGAGCTTCAATCCTCCTACGTTCGCAGGGGAAGGATCCCCGATGCTGGAAGAGGATTGGATTGCGCGAGTCAAGATGATTCTGATGGCAATAAGAACTGAGGAAGAACATAAAGTCACCTTGGCCACTTTCCTATTGGAAGGATAGGCTCGACTTTGGTGGGAAGAAATGGAGCTCCACCACTTAGCGGGCAGACAACTAACAAAAGTCTCAATAGAGGAGTTTTCGAGACTGTTCTTGGCAAAGCACTTGCCATCCGCACAACACATAGCCAAGGAAAATGAATTCCAACGTCTAACTCAGGGCGAAAGTAGCGTCGATACCTACTTACATGAGTTTACAAGGTTGGGACATTATGCGGAGACTATCTATGCTGATAACGAGCGAAAAACTAATCAGTTCTACGAAGGGTTACGGGATAAGCTGAGATTCCTGCTCTCGAGTTCAATGAACCAGGGTGTCTCAAGAGTTGCTTGATACGCCTCATGCGTTGGAGAAAGATATGAAGCGGGTACAGGGCAAAAGGGACTGGGTTGTGACAAATCCTGAGTTCAAAGTGCCGCACCCGGGAAAATCGAACTACTGAACTAAATGGGGTAAGTGATCCAATTCTTCTGGATATGCTCCCTCTACTGTTGCTTCTAGGGAAAATTCTGGGCAAGGACCGCGTACATATTATACCTGCGGCAAACCAAGACACTTTGACCGCGATTGTCGGAGTAATCCTCCAAAGGGTGAGACGAAGATAAGAGCATCATATGCTGAAAAGGGAAAGGCAGTGGTGGAGTCCTCTGCATCCCAGGCGCTGCCCCAAGTGTATAATCTTGTCCAACAGGAGGCATAAAGCAACGTGACGTCGTCACAGATACAAGTTAAGATATTATTTTACTGCTTTTTATACTTCATACCTTGTGTGTGGCTTGTGTATGATGTGTTTGTCTTAGGGTTTGTCCTGATTCGGGACTGTTCGGTGAGAGTACTGTTTTATACGGGTACGTTGCATTTGTTTCTTTCTATGGACTTCGTATCACGGATCGAAGTGCCAATTCATTTGACGACAGATAGTGTGAAGGTGTTATTACCGAACGGATGTGTTATGCATGCAGATAGTACTTGCTATGTGGAGGTACGGATATGAAGTCAGGATTTCGGATTGGAAGCATTTGTGCTGCCGATATAGGAATTTGATGCGATCTTTGGCATGGACTGGCTCTCGGAGCAGCGTTCCATTATTAATTGTAATTCAAAGGAGATCACACTTGAATAACATACCCAGCTTGAGACAAAATTTGATGGTATGCGAGAATCGCGCAAATTATTGATGTCTGCTCTCCAAGTCATCAAAGCTAATCAGAAGGGCGCGAAATTATTCTTCACGCTTATAAAGGTTGTTGAGCCAAAAGCCAGTATGAGTGATGTTCTGATTGTTTCAGAGTATACTGATGTGTTTCTTAAGGAGCTTCCAAGGTTATAGCCCCAGCAGGAGATTGGTTTCTCTATTGAGTTGGTGCCAGGTGCAAAACATGTGGCCCGCTCTCCATACCGTGTAGTGCCAAAGGATATGGTGGAACTAAAAGTTCAACTGCAAAGGTTGCTGGAACATGGATATATACGCCCTATTATGTACCTTATAGCGCACCTATTATCTTTGTGAAAAAGGATGTAATCTGCGTTTGTGCATCTACTATTGAGAATTGAATAAGCTGACGGAGAAGAACAAGTATCCAATACCACGAATTGGACTTGTTTGATCAACTTATGGGATCAACTGTCTACTCTAAGCTGGACTTAAAGACTGGTTATTACCAGTTGATGATTCGGGAATGTGACATTCCCAAGACAGTATTTGGAACACTCTGTGGTGTGCTTTCGATTCACCCCTTGGATCATTATGAGTTCACAGTAATGCTGTTTGGGCTAACAAATGCGCCATCGGTGTTAATGGTCCTAATGCACCGAACATTTCGAGAGTACTTGAACCTATTTGTAATCGTCTTTATTGACGACATTCTACTGTACTTTCAGTTTGAAGAAGATCATGTGAATCATTTATGTATGGTGTTACATACCCTGAGAAGAAACAAGCTCTACGACAAGTTCTCAAAGTGTGAGTTCTGGCTGTCGTCAATGGCTTTTCTTGGCCATGTGGTGAGTAGAAAAAGCATTGCGGTGGATCCATCAAAGATAGTAGCCATACGGGAGTGGACGGTTGATAATACTTTTGTAGTCTAAACTACTAGAGAAATTACAAGTTTTTAATATAGAAATCATGTTTGCAAAGTTTTAATTTGACCTCGTTTTGTTTATATTTTAATACCAATAATATTTTCTCTTCTTTTGCAGATTTTCTCGGTTTTCAGCCAAAATGAACCAACATGCCCCATGACATGCACTCCCTGGGCATATCACCGGGCGTGTAGCCTGATCCCGAGGACGATTGTTGCTAGAAGCCATTTTGTCGAGAATATTTCGTCTAACTCAGATTATTTCGTCGAGCTCAGCCAGATCGTGGAGCTTAGCCTTCAACCAGAACATCGACCTCAGCCTTCAGCCAAGATTTCGTCGAGCTCAAAAAAATTTCATCGAGCTCAGTAATTTTGTCGAGCTCATTTCGTCGAGCTCAGCCAGATCGTCTATGTCAGCCTTCAACCAGATTGTCGACCTCAGCCTTCAGCCATTTCGTCGAACTCAGCCTTTAGCCAGTTCGTCGAGCTCAGCTTTGCGTCGAGCTCAACTTTGCGTCGAGCTCAATTCGTTGATCTCAGCCTTCAGCCCAAATTTTGTCGACCTCAGTATAATTCTTCATACTCAGCAGAGATCGTCGAGCTCAGCTTTCATTATGCATTCTAATTTCGTCGATCTCCTGCCATCTTTCTGAGATCGACGATAGTCGAACTCCCCTCCATTTTCTGAGATCGACGATCGTCGAACTCCGCCTTCATTCTGAGTTCGACGCTTTCCTCCGCCAATTTCTCCGATCTTGGTTTCTGCATTGGTCGATCATCGAGCTCCCTTCCGCCATCTCTTTTATTCAATTTTGTCGAGCTCTCCCTCCTTCTCCTCTTATTTTATCGAGCTCTCCCTCCTCCTCTAATTTTGTCGAGATATCTCTCATTCTTTCGTGGAGCTTACCTGCTGCCAAAGGACAAGTCTCGCCTTTTTCACAAAAGCCTGCTGCCGCCATTAAATGCACGTCACCTGTACCAAGTCAATCATCATTTTCCGCCAGAACCCGTACCAAGGTCAGCCCATCCCTGTTACGCCCCTCTGATACGCCCCCCTGGCATACCAGGGGGGCGTGACCAACTAGAAACAAAATCTATAAATAGAGCCCTGGCCCTGGAGAAAAAATATAGAATTTTTGGGAGAGCGGAAGTGCTGCCATTTTCTTTTCTCCCTTAGTATTCTTCTTCCTTTCTGTTTTTAGTTTTTGCTAGTTTAGTTCTAGTTTACTCTTCTGTAATAGTTTTTTGTATTTCCTTTTGTAGTTTACTTTGCTGCTTTATTTTCATTTTCCTGCAAGTGTAATATTTTGTAGTTCAAGTGTAGCTCTATTTAAATTTAATATATGTTAGTTTAATTTTTCTTGTCTCTATTTTTGTTTCCATGCACTTCTACTCATCTCTCTCCCTCCACTTCACCATGAGTAACTAATCCTCCTTTTACTCGATCTTGATGATCTGAGATTCAAGTTGATTAACTTTTGATGCTCTAGTTTGCTATTTCTTTGTAAGGCTTAGACCTTTGATTTACTCTTAATTAATCATGTTTGGAGATATATTGTCGATGTATATTTTTTGTTGGATCCCCAGTTTGGATTTGGGCTAGGTTCACTAATTAGGAAGAGTTTGACCTGCAATGTATAGCCAGGGTCATGTATTTGAGTCTTAGAGTTTAGGCTAAGTCATTAGTTTCAACCTTCATGGACCAGCCAGCAGAAGACTTCAGGAGACTCAAGATTTAGAAGAATTCAGAGTTCAAATTATTAGTTCGAAATTCTTCGAACTCAGCTCGACGATCGTCGATCTAAGATCGACGAACTCAGAATCAATTCTCTGAGTTAAGCTAGATGATAATCGGCTCAGGTCGACGAAGTCTGGTGTTCAGCTTCAACATATTCTTTATAGTTTATGTTCTCTGAACTCAGCTCGACGAAGACAGATTCTTTGCTCGACGAACTTGGACCGCAGAATTGGCAAGTTATTCGCAGAATGTTGTTCGCTGAATGCAAGTTGATGAACAGGACTTCTCAGCTCGATGAACTTGGATCTCCGGTCTACGAAATCTGTTCAGAGGTCGACGATTTTTGACCAAGCCTGACTTAGAGTTTTCCCCGCATTTCTGTCCTTATTTTCTATATTATTTAGCAGTAATTCTCTAAGTAAATAATTCATATATTCCCCTGAATATAGTCGTTATTGGCAGCATTGATTATGGTCTTCATCAGGGTTAATTACTTGCTTAATTTATTGGCATAGTTGGGAAATTCATTAAAGTAAATATTCTCCAGCCGTATTTCATTCTCTCCAGGCAATCAACATTCAATGCATAAGATTCAAAATTCAAAGAAGAATTCGATAGAGAATATAAAAAAGATTTTCTCTTTTCAGTTGACAACAAATATAGAAGAAATAAGCAGTGATACAAAACAGAGAAGAATTATAGAGAATACAGAAAACATTCAGAACACTTCTCTGTGCAGAAAACAACTTGTTTTCTCCTTGTGCTTATTGAAGACTGAAGAAGAACAACAAACAAGATCAAGAGTCTTCTTCAACTTCTCTCCAGGAACATTCAAGGACAACAATCATTCTATCAGTCAGAAGTTCCTAGACATCATTTCAAGACAATGCTGAAGACATACACCCTGAGCAAGGCTCCAAGTGATTTTAGATGGAGCTCTTGACAACAGCAATCCACTAAGTCTTCTCTATTGATTAGAGAAAGAGAAGACACCATCAACCTTTCTCACCTCCTGTATAAAGGGTTTATTAACTCCCATCAAAATATTATTCTTGGTTTTTGGGCACCTAATCAAAAGCTCAAAGGGTTGTGAGATCTCCCTGGAAATAGATCTTGTGGTGGCAGTCACCTGATCAAAAACCTGCTAGTGGATTCCTACCAAGGTGGTAGAAGAGTGGATGTACCCAGTTTGGGGAACCACTATAAAATTCTTGTGTCGTCTGGTTGATCATTTTCTGTCTTGCTTTTGCTTTACTGTGATAGGATAGCTTTGCTGAGTTAAATTTGTTTCCTGTGATAGCTTACTTTAGTTTATATTTTCTGATTACTACTATAGTATCACTTACTTTACTTTGATAATATTAAAAACATCCAAAAGTTTTAATTACTCTTTTTACCCCCCCCTACAGTAAATCAGAACTATCCCCCTTTCTATCAATTGGTATCAGAGCATTGTTCCTTTGGTTGTACAAGCTAATACTTGAACTAAAAGATCCTTGATATATCTGATTTCTATTTCCTTGGTTTTTTATAGTTCACACAATGGCACAAAATAAGGATTATGCAAGCCCTAGACCTCCAGTTTGCAACTTGAATAAGTTGGCCATCTGGAAGGCAAGAATCAAATTTTATATGAATTCTATTGATGAAGACATATATAACTCTATTTTGATAGGTCCCCCTCAACTTACAGCTGCAACTACATCTTCAAGTACAAATGTTGTTTCACCACCTGAGTGGACAGATGCTTAAAAGAAGGCCAAAATAGCAGATGCAAAGGCCATGAACATTCTAGTACAGACTATATCAGATGACATATTTCAAAAAGTGGATGAGTGCACATCTACCAAAGAAATCTGGGACTCTCTCAAATAGATGGTTGCTGGTTCTGTAGATGAGAGAAAGGACATGAGATCAAATCTTATCTCCCAATATGAGAACTTTAAGAAGGATGAATCAGAGTCTGTTAGTGACATGTATAACAGATTAAGTTCAATTATCAATGAGCTGAAGTCTCTGGACAAAGACTGTAACGGCCCGGAACTTACCGTCCGTGGCGCTTAAAGACAACTAGGATTAGTATGGCACCGTCACCAGGCTTCAGCCCAAGCACCCCAGAGCCTCTCTGCATCTTTTTCTCAGCAGCGGTGCATTGTTGAGGCCAGGTCTCGAACCCGCAACCCCCTTGATAAGCTTCCCTCAACAAAGCTCATCACCAACTGAGCTGCAGCTCAGTTGGTGATGAGCTTTGTTGAGGGAAGCTTATCAAGGGGGTTGCGGGTTCGAGACCTGGCCTCAAAAATGCACCGCTGCTAAGAAACAGGTGCGGAGAGGCTCTGGGGTACTTGGCCTGCAGCCCGGTGACGGTGCCGTGCTAATCTTAGTGGGCTTTAAGCGCCACGGAAGGTAAGGTCGGGCCGTTACATAAAAAAGTGCACTTTTTTGTAACGGCCCGACCTTACCGTCTGTGGAGCTTAAAGCCCATTAGGATTAGCACGGCACCGTCATCGGGCTACAGCCCAATCACCCCAAACCCTCTCTGCAGCTCAATTGGTGATGAGCTTTGTTGAGGGAAGCATATCAAGGGGTTGCGGGTTCGAGACCTGGCCTCAACAATGCACCGCTGCTGAGAAACAAGCGCGGAGAGGCTTTGTGGTGCTTGGGCTGGTGCCCGGTGACGGTGTCGTTCTAATCCTAGTGGGTTTTAAGCACCGCGGACGGTAAGGCTGGGCCGTTACAAAGACATCTATCTCACTGAAGTGAATGAAAAAATCCTCATGTGCTTCCCAAGCTCATGGGATTCCAGAATATGACCAATCAAGGAGGCCATAAGCTTGAATAAGATTTCCACTGAATCTCTTCTTGGAATGCTCAAGTCATATGAGCAACTTATAAAGTCAAGAGAAGCTGTAGAGAAGACGACTCCTCCAACCGAAAGAAAAGAACAAAGTATAGACTTCAAAACTTTAGAAGAATCAGAAGCTCCAACAGCAAGTGAAGAACTCCTGAGTCTCTTAGCCAAGAGATTCTATAAGATGGAAAAGAAGGACTTCAGAAAAAAGTCATCTAGGCAAGACAAAAACCCATGTGTGACAAGACACCCACTAAAGAAATTTTTTGTTTTGGGTGCAGGAAACCAGAACACTTCATATCAGAGTGTCCAAAAAATCAAAATAAGGAAAGTAGAAGAGAAAAGGACTCTAGAAAATAGCACTATAGTAAGCCATCCTCCAACAAGCATAAGAGAAAAGAGAAAGGCTTTGTGGCTGAGACCTGGAGTGACACTGAAGATGAATCTTCATCCTCTAGCTCCAGTGAAGATGAATAGTAGGCAACGACAAGGGAAGTTTGTCTCATGACTATCAATGCATCATACAACCCATTTGAAGCTGAGCAGTTAGATAATGAAGAATCATCTGAATCAGAGGCAGATCAGTTATTATCTCCCTTTGATTACAATTCTGAAAATTTTAAAGCTGAATTCAAATCATTATGTATTGATTTAATCAATTCTGAAAAAAAAATTAAGTCACTTAGGGAAAAATTAACTGATTAAGAAAACCTGACTTCTGAAAACATTAAACTAAAAGATGAATTAACTCAAGCAAATGAACAAATCATCTCACTAAAATCTGAATTAGCTGAGGCAAGGCAACTTGAAGAATCCTTAAATGGGAGAAGTATCAAGTTGATAGACATCACAAGCACAGTGAATGCCAGACTAAATGGCAAGCTGGGCTTAGGTGCTTCATCAAGCCAACCCCCACTAATTCAGAAAAATATATTGTCAACACCAATAAAATTTATTTCAGTAAAAGGAAAAGAAAAGATAGATAATAATAATAATGTTAAACAAACTGAGTTAAAACAAAAAGAATAAGAAAAATAAAAAATAAGAAAACTCCTAACTATAACAATGTTCATCAAATTTCGTCGAACTCCGATCGATGAAATGTGTACAGTTCGTCGAACTCAGGTCGACGAACTCCGAACGCAAGCTTTCACTATAATTATTCGTTGAACTGTGATCGACAAAAATAGTACGGTTTGTCGACCCAAGATCAATGATTTTGTGGCCTAGAAAATGACTACTTTCATTCTCTGAGTGGAGTTCGATGAACAAATCCCCATTCATCGAACTCAGATCGACGAACTTACTTAAATTCGTCAAGCCCAGTTCAAGTTAATAGAAACTTTAATTTTCCTAGAACTCATAATCAACTAAGATCTTCTTTTAATCAATTTAATCAATGGATTATTCCACCTAGAAGATATCATCCTTTAAGTTATAAATGCCAACCTAAATATTCTTATATTTCCAGTTTTAATTATGTGAAGAAAGAAGGACCCAAGGTAACCTGGGTCAAGAATAGCTAATTTGTATTACTGCAGGTGAAAGACTATCCCACCATAGAGCAACAGTGGTATTTGGATAGTGGCTGTTCAAAACAAATGAATGGAAATAAGGACAACCTAATCAACTACAAGTCAAAGCTATGACCTAAAGTAAGATTTGGTGATTCCAATTGTGGCCAGACTAAAGGATATGAAAAGGTCAAGATTGGAGAAGTCACCTTCAGGAATTTTGCATATGTAAGTGGACTGAAGCACAACCTGATATCCATAAGTCTGTTATGTGATGAAAGGTTTCAGGTATCCTTTAATAAAACTTCCTGTATTATTACTTCAGTAGATAACCATGTAGTATTGGCTGGTACTAGAGTAGGAAACATTTACATAGTTAACTTTAAGTCTGCAATATCTGAAATATGTATATTTAATCAAACTACTAATAATAATGAACTTTGGCATAGGAGATTAGGATATGTTAACTTGAAAAACATTACTAAACTCTCTAGGGACAACCTTGTAAGAGGATTGCCTTCTTGCCCCTACAAGAAGGAAATCCTTTGTAGGGCATGTCAGTTAGGCAAGCAAAGTAAAAGTAGCTTTAAATCTGTAATTAAAAGTGACTCACCTAGAATATTATACTTGCTACATATGGACCTTTTTGGCCCTATTGCAGTACAAAGCGCTGGAGGGAAATCTTATACTTTAGTGATTGTAGATGACTTCTCAAGATTCACTTGTGTATTCTTTCTGAGATCTAAGTCAGATAACTTAAAGGTTCTTACAGATTTTCTCAAGAACATACAGATTGAGTACTCTACTCCAGTTGCATTGATCAAAAGTGATCATGGTATTGAGTTTGAGTCTCTTCTTATGAAAGAATTCTGTGAGAAGGAAGGTATCAGACACTGCTTCTCAGCTCCTAAAACACCTCAACAAAATGGGGTTGTTGAAAGGAAAATAGAACCCTAATTGAATCTGCAGGCACATTACTTGCAGATGCTAATTTGCCCATATCCTTTTGGGCAGAGGTTGTGAGAACATCAAACTATGAACTGAACAAAAGTCTGATACACAAGCTTAAGAATAAGACTACTTATAGGCTACTTAAAGGGAAGAAACCTAAAGTAGACTATTTCAAAATTTTTGGATGCATTTGTGATATTCACAACAATAATAAGAAACACATTAGAAAGTTTGAAGCCAAGGCTGAAATGAGAATTTTTCTTGGATATTACGATGTAAGCAAGGCTTATAGGGTTTATAATAAATCAACCAAGAAAATAGAAGAATCTATTCATGTTTCATTTGATGAGACTAACATGTTTTACAAGGAGAAAGAAATTTCTACCAATAACACCTTGCAGGTACCTAACTTGTGTGTGAGATTGGATGATCTAAACCTTACCCAAGAGGCTCCATCACATCCTTCTCCATAAGGTGAAGAAGAGAGTGAAGAAGAAAGTTTGGAAGTGGCTGAACTTTCTCCAAC
The DNA here is from genome assembly GCA_039583875.1 of Platanthera guangdongensis. Taxonomy (NCBI): domain Eukaryota; kingdom Viridiplantae; phylum Streptophyta; class Magnoliopsida; order Asparagales; family Orchidaceae; genus Platanthera; species Platanthera guangdongensis. The sequence goes on along the minus strand of CM077162.1, from coordinate 131,441,204 downwards.
AGCTATTTTAATTCCATAAGAGGAATTAATTCCACAAATTGTTGCTCAACCAACTCTCCTACTGAATTTATCACACTTAGAGATCACCCTGTATCTCAAGTGATTGGAGACATTTCAGTTGGTATGCAGACAAGGCATCAACTCCACCAGGACATGATGCATGCCTGCTTCATATCTCAAATTGAGCCCCAATCCATTAAAGATGCTGAGCAAGATCCACACTGCATTATTGCAATGGAAGAGGAGCTCAACTAGTTTGAGAGATGTAAAGTTTAGGATTTAGTTCCATGACCAAAAGACTACCCAGTCATTGGAACTAATTGGATATTTAAAAACAAGCTTTATGCTCAAGGTTTTATCATAAGGAACAAGGCCAGACTAGTTACTCATGGATACGAACAAGAAGAAGGCATAGACTATGACCAGACATTTGCACCAGTTGTAAGGATTTAAGCAATCAGAATTTTTCTAGCCTATGTAGCCTACAAGAAGTTGACTGTATACCAGGTGGATGTCAAGTGTGCATTCCTCAATGGTGAACTGAAAGAAGAGGTTTATGTAGAACAACCACCAGGTTTTATTTCTCCTACTCATCCCTCTTATGTTTTCAAATTTCATAAGATTCTCTATGGTCTAAAACAAGCTGCAAGAGCTTGGTATGAAACCTTAGAAAGCTTTCACTGAGAGCATAAATTTTCTCGAGGAATAGTAGATAGGACTTTATTTATTAAGCATCATCATAATAAAATCTTATTTATATAAATACATGTAGATGCTCTTATATTTGGTTCTACAGATTCCAAAACTATGCAAAAGGTTCTCCAACCTTATGCATTCGAACTTTGAAATGAGTAGCATGGGTGAGCTCTACTACTTCCTTGGCCTCCAAGTGAAGTAGACACCTGATGGAATCTTCTTATCCCAATCTAAATATGCTAAGGAGCTAATTAAAAGGCTTGGGATGGGTAATGCTTCAGCAAAGAAAACACCTATGACTACCAATGATGTAATTGATTTTGAAGAACATGGGAAACCTGTAGATCAGATATTATATAGGGCCATTATTGGGCGCCTATTATATCTTATAGCAAGTAGACCAGATATTATGTTTGCAACATATCTTTGTGCTAGGTTCCAGGTGAACCCTAAAGAATCTCACCTTATTTTCTTAAAAATAATTTTAAGATATATAAAGAGTTGCCCTAATTTAGTACTCTGGCATCCAACTGAGTCAGAATTTGAGTTAACTGGATACTCTGATGCTGACTTTGCTGGATGTAGAGTAGACAAAAAGAGCTCATCAGGGACATATCAATTCGTTAGTGATAGGCTAGTGTCATGGTTTTATAAGAAGCAAACATCTGTGTCCACCTCAATAACAGAAGGTGAATATATTGCAGCTGGCAGTTGTTGTTCATAGATTCAATGGATTCAAAATCAACTCCTAGATTATGGTGTCAACTTAAATAATTCAACTCTACTGTGTGATACTACAAGTGAAATTTCTATTGCACAGAATCCATTGCATCATAGTAGAACAAAGCATATAGATGTAAGGCATCATTTCATTAAAGAGCGTGTAGACAAAAAGAAAATTAATCTTATCTTTGTCTCCACTGATTTGCAAAAGGCAGATATCATCACCAAACCCTTGGATGAGAAGAAACATCTCTTGTTTATGAATCAGCTAGGTATGATCAATGGAGATGCATTAATTTAATTTTCTGTCTATGGTCGAAGAATTTTCCACAGTTCATCGAACGTAGATCGATGAACTGAGGAAAGTTCTTGAGAAATTCGTCGACCTGAGATCGATGAACTCTATGTGTGTGAAGGTCTATTCATCGAATGGAGATCGATGATATTACTTCAGAAAATGTTTCGTCGACCTGAGATCGACGAATTTTTTTCGCTTCTTCTGACTGAGATCGACGAACTCTTTTTTCAATAAAATATTTTGTCGACCTGAGATTGAAGAATTTTTAATTTTCATCAGACGGAGTCTGCCGCTTCATATTCTAAAAATCATATATCTAGGTTTTCTTCGAGCTCTGTCCCGTGCTTTCTGTTCCCTTTGCACTTGATCTCTCTGTTTTCCTTTGCAGGCGAACAATGACGATTCTAGCAAGCTCTCTGGTGGCGATGAAGTTCGATAAGGGTTTTGATATCGATTTTGATTCATTCCAGCATAGGATAATGGTTTTGACATCGATATGGGTTATGACATCTATAATGGGTATTCACTTCCAAAACTCCAGATGCAGATACAATGATCGAGATTATATCCGGTAATCAGATTTCTTTAACCCCCACCATATTATCTGAGATTTTCGGTTTGCTGATTGGAAATGAAGATATAGAGATGGATAACACTGAATATGATAACATGTTGGTTACAATGGGTCATACTGGAGATAACCTAAATAAATTACTTAGAAAAATTTATCTTCTGAGTATAAATTCTTAGCCGATGTAGTGGGCAAGGTGTTTCTTGGGAAGCACATAGCCCATGACTATATTATCAGGCACCAGTTCTTGGTGATGTGTGCTCTGGTCAATAAGAAAGAAGTTAATTGGGGAAAACTGATGTTTGATTTTATAAAGAAGAAGAATACGAAGAAATAAGTATGCTTTGCGAGGATTCTGGGAATCTTCCTTCAAGAGAAGGCATCTGAACTACTTGTCCCCCGACAGTGTTCATTAATGCCTCAAAAAGGATTACATCTTCACTTTTCGGTAGATGAGAGAGGAAAATCTCAAAGACATCCAGGGCTTCCTCCCCTTCAAGGACTTCTGAGAGCACTACGACAATGACCTCCACTCCTCCACCTCTAGAAGATGTCCTTCCCTCTACCAGAATTCCTTCACCTCCTCCTCAACAACAACCATCCTCTTCTACAGCTCATACTCCACCAATTCAACAACAACACCTACTCACATCAGTTCCAACACGAGTTCTATCTTCAACACATACTACACCACCTCAATCTCCACCTCCTCATTCTCCACCTCCAATTAATCTCTCTGAAATTCCATCTACCTCACAGCCCTCCTTCAATCTACTATCTTATCCACCAACTCCACATAGTTCTCGAATCCAGGAACCCATCCCCTCACCCACAACCATAGTTCCCCCTTCTACTACTGAAATTCCTTCAATCCCCACTAACATTCCATCTATTGCTCCAGACTACACCCACACAGATTCCTCCAATGCATTCTCTTTATGTTCAAATTATGGACATCAAACTCCTTACTCCTCATCTCCTGCACCGCTATATATAAATTTTTCTAATATTGCAAAAGTTCTACTTGATTTTATTTCTCCCACTCGTGAGAAACTTATACTTAATGTTATTGCCGCTCTTTCTACTTCCATCACCTCTCTCTCTTCTAGAATTACTGCCCTGTCTTCTATCCCTTCTTTTGGAGGACTGGCTTCAGGACTCTCTGAACCAAATCAAGGAGAGATGTTCTGTGAAGAAGCTCCAGTTCCCCCCTGTGTAGAGCAGCAACAGATTCTGAGATGTCTGATGAATCAGCAGAAGCAGCCCCTCCAACATAAATAATTGAATTGTTTACATATTCTGATATAGAGATGGCTGACTCAGTTATAGCAGAAATAAATACTGTTGGTGATTATATTATAAATCTCACAGTTAGTCTAATTCTTTACTAGATTCATTCAGTTTTGTTTACATAAATACTCTACCTAATTTTTATTATCTGCAATCTAGGGCTATAGTCCCTTATACTTCTACAATAAGTCCTTCAGTTTCTAAGCAACTCAAGGCCAGTTTTGCAGCTCCAGTATTCATAGAAGAACATATGATTGAGAATGTTCTTGCACCAGTTTCAGCCCCCCAAGGCTATTTCTCCTCAAAAGGCTATCTTCCCTCCTACATATAAAATGGATGATAGGCCCTACCAGATCTATGTGAAATTATTATGGCTGATATAGCAGAAGAAAGTTTATTACTCTTGAAAGTGTTGTTGAAATAGTAGATGCAGAAGTTGCAGAACTTCCAGTACAGCATTAGGCTGAGAAACAGATTTCTAAAGATATTTTGAAAGCACTTGATGACTTATATGACAATCCTCAAGGATCATCTGATGATGATAATGATGATGATTATTCTGATGAATTTGATAGTTCAAAGGCTAAGAAGAAAGTGGACAAGAAAAGAAAAGTTGTTCCTAAAGCTGCACCCAAGCTAAATCCCACCCATGATACTCTCTACTACATACTGCAGAATATTACACCTTACCCAGGGATGCCCTCATGGATGTGGCTATCCAAGAATGAGCAGAAAGCCAGGAAAAAGAGCAGAAGGTAGTATTCTCCTCCTTCCCAAAGGAATTAGAAAGGCCCTCCTCATCCTCCTCCAACAGCTGCTGCTTCAGGAAGCATTTCTCAGAGATCTACTTCATACACTCAAACTTATCAAAGACAACCAGATAGATCTTCTAGATCCCAATTTCATGGAAGCTGTCAGCACAGACATTCTAATAGCAGACAACAACAACAACAACAAGCATCTGAATGTGATAATGTTAAAAAAGATAACAGTCCAAAAAGGCCAGATTCTCCAACAATTACTTTTGTAGTTCCTGAACAAGAAACCACTGCAAGAATGGCCAGATTTCAAGAACTTGTTGGACTCTCCTTAATCAATAAATCTAAAGCTGAAGGCAAAGATCCGTCACAATACACTACAATGTCAACGTACCTGATAGAAGAATTTAAAAGGTATGACAATGCTAATAAATTTTTCAATGTAGATGATTACATGAGTTTGCATCAAGAGACTGTAGTACCAAGAGCTACCTCTGTCAATATAATTGGAGCTGCTGACATGACTATGTATAGAAGAGAAGCAGCAAATCCCAATAGAGAAATTAAATTCAGACAGCCCTCTGAAAGTTTTGAAAAAGCTGACAAAGGAAAGGCAAAGAAGAACAAGTGATATGTTGTCTAGTTTTCTTTCTGAACTTTATTTGTTGTAACTGTCACAAAGCTATTGTCATGTACATATCTACTAGATATTTTAAATTTTCTGCCAGATATATTATTGTTGCTTTGTGATTATTTTCCTTTGTTTTTATTAGTGACCTCACCAAATAGGGGGAGATTGTTGGTTCCCCAGTTTGTATTTGGGCTAGGTTCTCTAATTAGGACGAGTTTGACCCACAATGTATAACCAGGGTCATGTATTTGAGTCTTAGAGTTTAGGCTAAGTCATTAGGTTCAACCTTCATGTACCAGCCAGCAGAAGACTTCAGGAGACTCAAGACTTAGAAGATTTCAGAGTTCAAATTATCAGTTAGAAATTCTTCGAACTCAACTCGATGATCGTCGATCGCAGATCGATGAACTCAGAATCAATTCTCTGAGTTGAACTCGACGATATTCGAGCTTAGGTCGATGAAGTCTGGTGTTCAGCTTCAACATATTCTTTACAGTTTATGTTCTCTGAACTCAACTCGACGAAGACAGATTCTCTGCTCGACGAACTTGGACCGCAGAATTTGCAAGTTATTCGGAGAATGCTGTTCGCTGAACGCAGGTCGATGAACAGGATTTATCAGCTCGACAAACTTCGATCACCTATCGACAAAATCTGTTCAGAGGTCGACGATTTCTGTCCAAGCCTGAAGTAGAGTTTTTCCCCCATTTCTGTCCTTATTTTCTATATTATTTAGCAGTAATTCTCTGAGTAATTAATGCATATATTCCCCTGAATATAGCCGTTATTGGCAACATTGATTATGGTATTCATTAGGGTTAAATACTTGCTTAATTTATTGGGACAGTTGGGAAACTCATTAAAGTAAATATTCTCCAGCCATATTTCATTCTCTCCAAACAATCAACATTCAATGCATAAGATTCAAAATTCAAAGGATAATTCGACAGAGAATATAAAAGAGATTTTCTCTTTTCAGTCGACAACAGATACAGAAGAAATAAGCAGAGATACAAAACAGAGAAGAATTCCAGAGAATACAGAAAACATTCAGAACACTTCTCTGTGCAGAAAACAACCAGTTTTCTCCTTGTGCTTATTGAAGACTGAAGAAGAACAATAAACAAGATCAATAGTCTTCTTCAACTTCTCTCCAGGAACATTCAAGGACAACAATCATTCTATCAGTCATAAGTTCCTGGACAACATTTCAAGACAAGGCTGAAGACCTACACCCTGAGCAAGGCTCCAAGTGATTTTAGAAGGAGCACTTGACAACAACAATCCACTAAGTCTTTTGTGTTGATTAGAGAAAGAGAAGACACCATCAAACTCTCTCACCTCTTGTACAAAGGGTTTATTAACTCCCTTCAAATGAATATTCTTGGTTTTTGGGCACCTGATCAAAAGCTCAAAGGCTTGCATGATTTCCCTGGAAATAGATCTTATGGTGGCAGTCACCTGATCAAAAAGCTGCTAGTGGATTCCTACCAGGGTGGTATAAGAGTGGATGTACCCAGTTTGGGGAACCACTATAAAATTCTTGTGTCGTCTGGTTGATCATTTTCTTTGTTGCTTTTGCTTTGCTGTGATAGGGTATCTTTGCTGTGTTAAATTTATTTCCAGTGATAGCTTAGTTTAGTTTATATTTTCTGATTACAACTATAGTATCACTTACTTTACTCTGATAATATTAAAATATAGCCAAAAGTTTTAATTACTCTATTTACCCCCACTCTAGATTATATCAGATATATCCCCGTTTCTCTCATTTTCCATCTTTGTTTCCACTCTTAGTTAGCCGAGAGGCTCGTAGTTTGAAGTGAATGCTCAGAAGTAAAGAGAGTTGCATGCACCCCACGAGAGAGGCAGACATTAAATCTCCTAGATTGGAGTGAAATCCAATAGCGGGGTTCACAGCGTAAATCGAGCTTTAGGCCTCCGATTTGCAATATAGTTCGGTCGGACCTTCCTAAACTCACGCGGGCACGACTTCGACAGAAGCGTGTTCGTGCTTTTGGAACCTCCATTGTCAATGTCCTTTATCTTATTAAGTTAGAGTTTATTACCACATGTTTTGATGAACATAAGCCGAGGTGATTCTCAATCGAGTGCACTTCTTTATAATTAATCAACCCCTCGTTTTAATCGCAAGTTGTGGCCTTTCCAATTAAGTGCAATTCTTTTTCTTTATGCTAGTAGTCTTTTCTTTTAATTTAGTTAACAACCCCAAAAGTTTCTTTGATAAGATAGTAGCCTTTGTGTGAGTAAGATTACTCAATGGTTCCTGGATTTTAATACGACACTTATGTCCCCTAGATACAATTTGATAGGTATACTTGCCTCGTTGGATAGCTAGTTCGGTTTTTATTCTCTTCATGATTATCTGACACCAAGTTTTTGGCGCCGTTGCCGGGGAACAACTTTTGTTGATAATTTGAAAGCGCGAACCTATTACTTTTATCACTTCTCTTTCTCACCCTCCTTTAAAAAATTAAAAATTCAAAAAAAAATATTACAGCTCTTAATAGAAACTCACTTCATAATTTTTCTACACCACCTAACTCTCTCGAAAAGGCCAATGTGGCTTTAAATGCCACTATCTTGTCTAGTACCTTGCTAACCCTTGATCAGGTAGCCCTTGGGAAGTTCGGGAGTTAAAACATAAAAAAATCTATTTCAAAAAAAATTACTAACTATTTTTCTAGTTTATTTATTTCTCTTTCTTCATCTTCTCTTCTTCTAGTGCATGACCCGCAGGAATCTGTCGGTTATTTTGGACTTGGAGCACGAAATTGAGCGTACTCTTCGGAGTGGATCCCCATTTCAAGGCCCTACTCTCCAAATACCGGCCGAGGATTCAGAGTAATTTTCTACCCTAAGAATGGAAGAACCCCGTGCCCTAAGAATGGAAGAACCCCACGTAGAGGAAGCTGTGCATAGGCCTATGTCCTATTCTGCACGACCGAATTTAGAGGGTACAAAATCAAGCATAGTTCGCCCTGCTATAGCTAAAAATAATTTTGAACTTAAGCCTAGCATAATTCAAATGGTGCAGCAGTATGTGCAATATGACAGACTTCAAGATGAAGTTCCCAACGCGCATATAGTTAGCTTTCTTGAGATTTGTGACACCTTCAAAATCAATGGTGTTACAAATGATGCTATTACGCTAAGACTCTTCTAGTTCTCCCTTAGAACTAAAGCTAAATAGTGGTGGATGACTCTGATAAGGGGATCATCCCCACTTGGGATCAACTAACAAAAAAATTTCTAACAAAGTATTTTCCGCCAGCTAAAACTGCAAAACTTCGGAACTATATTTCTGCCTTTTTTCAAATTGATTCTAAATCACTTTATGAAACCTTGGAAAGATTTAAAGAACTCTTAAGACAATGCCCCCATCACGCGCTGCCTGTATGGTTACAAGTGCAGACATTTTATAACGGGCTAAATCAAAATACAAAGCAAATGATTGACACAGCTTCCGGTGGTACTTTAAACCACAAAACCACAGAAGTAGCTCTTGAGCTTTTCGAGGACATGACCATGAACACATATAAGTGGAATGTGCCTAGGTCCCGCCCAAACAAACATGCAAGTATATTTGAAGTAGATAACGTCTCCCAGCTAGATCTGTATGTGGAAGTATTAAGTAAAAAGATAATGGAGATGACTGCTGCCTCCTCCCCTCAGGTATGGGAATCTGCAACTCCTGCCCCTGAACAATTAGATTATGTTAATAATATGACGAGAGATGCTTTTCATATGTTTTCTGATGCTAGTTTTCCCACGCCGGGCTTTGCTTTTCTGAATAGTTATAATCTCGATTTACGGAACCACCAGAACATTTTGTGGAGTAATCCCTTGAACACAATGCACCCACCACCACAAAATGATTTTTCTGCACCACCACCACCTCCTCAAAATTTTCCAAAACATCCAAGTTTGGAGGAGATGTTTTAAAAATATATGAATGTTAATGACGCTACTATAAGAACCCTAACCGGGACCGTTAAAAGTTTAGAGAATCAAGTAGGACAACTCGCAAGAATTCTTTCTGAGCGACCCGTCGGGTCTCTTCCTGCCAACACCGAGCCCAACCTGAGAGAGCAAGAGAAAGCAATAACTCTTCAGAGTGGGAATAAAGTTTCTGGTATGGTTAGCAAAGAGCCCGAGTCAAGCTCGACCTCCATTTTGAAAAATCATAACTCTGCCCCCATTCTAAAAAATCAACACTCCGCCGAGAATTTTTTTTTCATTTCACCCTCTACTGAAGAAGAAGTTAATCAACCCTCTCCCTGTTGAAGAAAAATGACTCATTCCACCACCCATCTTTAAAAATAATCCAACTCCTCCATACCCTTCCAAACTTAACAAACAACGTCATGATGATCAATACTCCCGCTTCCTAGAAATATTTAATCAAATCCACATAAATCTACCCTTCCACGAAGCAATCTCCCAAATACCGAAGTACACTAAGTATCTTAAGGACCTCCTGACTAATAAAAAGAAGTTAGAAAACTTATCGCACATCACGCTAAATGCCGACTGCTCTGCGGTCTTGATAAAAGCTTTAGCAAAGAAGATCAGTGATCCAGGTAGTTTTTCTATACCGTGTGTTTTTGGTGATCTTTTTATCAAGCACGCGTTGGCTGACTTAGGTGTGAGTATCAACCTGATGCCCCTCTCGTTATTCAAGAAGTTAGGAAATGATAGCCTCAACCCCACACTCATGAGTATCTAGCTCGCTGATATATCCGTTAAATACCTGTTAGGAATCGTGGAGGATGTCTTAGTTAAAGTCGACAAATTCATTTCCTTAGTGGATTTCGTCATATTGGACATCGAAGAATACGTCGAGGTTCCCTTGATCCTTGGTCGACCCATCCTTGCCACCTCTCGAGCTATCATTGACATAAGCAATTGTAAGCTCTTTCTACGAGTAGGCAATGATGAAGTGACTTTCTCTATCACCCCTTCGATGAATAACACAATAGAAAATGACGACTCCTGTTTTTTCTTAGATGCCTTAGGTGAAGAATCTTTCTACTACCTTTTTGAAAGTGAAAATAAATTTTCTAATTTTTTTTCTTCCTCTACGCTTCCAAATGAATCTCTACAAGAATCCACCATGGCCACTAGCTCCAGTCCTTTCAATTTTTCGTATAAATAAAAAGTCTACGAAGAAATTTTATTTGAAAAAGAAAGAATTTCCAAAACATCATTTGAAGAACCCCCTACCCTAGAAATAAAAGAATTCCCTGAACATCTTAGGTATACCTTCTTAGAGAAGGACTCCAAGCTACCAGTAATTATTTCAGCCTACCTAACTGAAGTGCAAAATGATAAGCTCCTACTAGTGTTACGTAAACATCACCGAGCTATTGCCTGGAAGACATCTGATATCAAGGGCATAAGCCCATCTTTCTGCACACACAAAATCTTAATGGAAGATAAGTCACGTAATTCAATCCAACCTCAGCGCCGTATAAATCCAAATATGAAAGAAGTCATAAAGGGAGAGGTGATGGAACTGTTAGACGCAGGAATTATTTATCCTATCTCTGATAGTATGTGGGTTAACCCTGTCCATGTAGTGCTGAAAAAGGGAGGTATAATTGTAGTTAGTAATGAGAATAATGACTTAATCCTGACACGGACGGTGATGGGGTGGCGAATGTGTATTGACTATCGTAAGTTAAATGATGCCACCCGCAAGGACCACTTCCCCTTTCCATTCATCGATCAAATTTTAGAGCGATTATCTGGCCATAGCTTTTACAATTTTCTCGATGGTCTCTCGGGGTACTTTCAAATCCCCATCTCTCCCGAGTGTTAGATCTTACAGCTCCCTTAGAGGGGGGTGAATAAGGGTTTTTTAATTTTTTCTTAAAATCAGACAAACTTGTTTGATGAATAAAAACAATATAATTAAAGAACGAAAATGTATACTAGCTAAAACACAAAGATATATTTCAAAAGTGATAAATTGAATACAAAGTGTCTCTATAGAGCTAGAGACAAAGGCTCATGAAACAAATAATTTACTTGTATTTTTGACGGTTCTTCTACCAAAAATCGGCAGGCTAAAGCATATCTCTTCCTAGATCTTGCTACTAGCCTCCCCATATATCTAATCACGATCTAGACGCTGCACACAAGGCAACGCTTTCTCCGGAAGCCGCACAAGGACTTGGATGCCACTCATAAGGCAGCGATTCTCTCCTAAGCCACATAAGGACCTAGACGCCACGCATAAGGCGGCGATTTCCCCTCTCGATTACAATGAGAAATAATAGAATTGAGAAGAAAACAAATTGAACACTTTAGGCTAGACACTCCCTTCAAATAATGCGCTGAAGATGATGACGAATCCTTGCTAGAGTTGCTTCGAATACTTAGAACGTGCCGTCAATCTTTCGTGCTTTGGCCTTATTGAGAGTATGGAGTATCTCTGAGAACTAGTGCTCTCTGAATCGTCTTTGCAGGAAAGTACACTCCAGGTAATCAAATTCGTGATTTCCACAAGAAATGAATGCCTTTTATATTCTAGAGATATCGCCTGGCGATACTGGGTATCGCCACCTGGCGATATCGGGAACTGCTGCCACGTGTCACACGAACTCCACATTTTCGCATTGTAACGGATGCCACGTCGCCCACGAGCTTCGTCGAGAGTCGAAATAAAATGCGTCGAGTGGCGCTATCGCCTGTCGGCGTTACTCAATATCACCTAGCGATATATGCCGAGCTCAATTCGGATCTGATTCATCACAAAAAGGACATTAGAGATAGACCTGTGTTATCTGCACACCAAAAACACCCAAAAATCAAATACAAACAAGATTTGTTATTAGCAAACCAGGAAGCATGGAATGCATGCTCCAACAATCTCCCCCTTTTGATAATAACAAATCCATTAAGAAAGAAATCATGAATTTTATAGGGTCCACCCGAGGTGAGTATCAAGATAAAGCATGTGTATGTGCACAAATTGCTCTTGGATGAAACACTCACCCTACATGTGTACTCCCCCTAAATTGTAGCATAGTGACCGTTTCCGTGGTTAAAATAAGGATTACGAGTGCATATGAAAATTCTTATGAGTGTATATAAAGGATTTCCATGGAAAATTCTCCCACTTTGGTATTGTCAAAAGATAGATAAGAGTGGGGAGGAATCGAAAGAAAGAAAAACACGAAGGAGAAACTCTAGATAGGACAGGTGAGCAATGTATAGTAAAGAAAGAAATGAGTAAACACTAACATTGGCAATGTTCAGCAAACTATATCACAAATACATACACTAGTGAATAATATTTTGTAAAATGTTTTCAGTCCAATTCTCATAAGAAGAACTTTTAGTGAGGATAATCATGTGTGCATGTGATATGGTGTCATAAACACTTATGCAGACTCTTACAAATACACGAACATGCGAATGTTAAAAAAACAACATAACATAGAGTTGGACATGCGGGGCTATCCTCGTACCCAAGAGTTCCGAGCACACAATAAAGAAATTATCCAGTTAAAGATTTGCACAAGACACTTTACAATTTTTTCCAAGGTGCTCAACCTAACAATGCTTATTAAGACTTATCAGGAGGGTAAGTAGTGCTTGGGGGAGGTTCTTTGTCAGCCCTTTATTATTTATTTTTTTGTTTGGTGTGAAACGTAGCACCAAAGGTGTGCACTTTTGGGATCATACAAATATTTTTTTTCACATTTTTGTTTAGCTGGACAAAGGAGTCTGAATTCATTTGTGAGAGCATACAGGATAATTAAATAATTGTGGTGCACTGTACAAACTCGGATAAAGCATTAGAAGGAACATGCAACACTAGCAGTTATGGTAGAACATTCACAATTCACACATGTAGTAAGGTGAATGCATATGAAGATTTGCACAACTGTGAGTGAAAGAACATTATCATAACTAAAAGATTTCTCATACTTAGAGGCATGCGAAAACAATTTCACATAGTTTAAGAACACTAGCACTTAAGTATGTCGAACGGATATATGAATGTTGAACTATGGAACCAAGTTATTGGGAACTCAAAAAAAACATTACACCATGCCTAAATCTGAGTAACGAAGAAAAATTGGTGGAATACTGAATTTTCAATGTCTCCTGGCGATGCCGTGTATCGCCGATCGGGGATAGTGTGAAAAATATAAAACCGGTGGCATTAAGTCAAAGGCATCAAAACTAGTAGTTTTTCATGAAGGCAGGTCGCGGAACTCGGAGCGGACGATGGCGAATACCTAAGACCATGGTAAGGAACTTTGATTTTTGCTTGTATGCTTTAGATTTTTGTGGATCTAAGTGTTAGTATAGTGCAACATGGAACCCTAGATGAGGAATTTCCAAGTTTTAAAGTAAGATGGATCATGAGAAATTGTGTTTGTGTTGGTGAAAAATGTGCATATATTTAGGGATCTAAGGGTTTATAAATGTGTTTTGTTAATAACAACTTTCAGATCTGGTAGTTGGATGAGTGAAAAACCAGATCTGTAGTCGAAAATGGAGGAAGTCCATTTTCTGATATCGCCCGACAACAGTGGGTGTCGCCGGATGGCGATATAAAAAAATAGATTTTTTTTTGTTTATTAAAAAATATTTTTATTTGCAGCAATGGCTTCCAGTTCCAAAGCCCGTAGAAGCACATGCAGTGATTCATATTCTTCCTATCAAACATTTCTAGGAATTGAAAATACTAACATAGAGATTGGACGGGTGATCGAATTTGACCCTACCCGTCATGCACACATCCATGATCTGTTAGAAATGGCGGGAATAATGTCTATTATTATTCCAGATACATTTTCCTTCGTAATAATTAGAGAGTTCTATAATTATCTCAAAGATCCGCGGTTCACCGAACTGAATGGTGGAGTACGATCTAAGATACAAGGACAGGTAGTACATATAACCCACTACGACCTTAGAGAAGAGTTTGGATTAATAGAGCATGAAAAAACCTTAGATGTTGTAGAGAACTATTAGAAGGATAGAGATTGGACACTATTGAATTTGGTTTTGTATGGAAATTCCACCAAAATACTTATTCAATCTATGGTCACGCTCACTGAGGATGCACGACTAGTGCAAGACATATTGAGGCACACTGTCCTACTCAAATCTGGTAATACACGAAAGATAACTGCACAACTGAGTTATGTTACATATATGATTTTGGAGCGGGAGCCGTTTGACATGGCGAACTTTTTCCTTTTGATAATACGCTATTTATTTAGGTTAAAGACTCCTAATTGGAAGAAACTAAATACTCTACCACTTGGAGCCATCATCCAATGTATTTTATATAAGAAATACACTCGGATAGACCCTGATTTGTACTTTAACGACTGTATTCCATCCTTATTTTCGACGAGTGTAACACCTTCCATCGACCGATCACCACGAGGATGGTCATCAAGGAGTAGTGAACTTGTGTCCACTATCTGTAACTCGCCAATTCCAAGAGGTGGATCATTGCGAGAAGTGTTGGATGACATGTGAGAGTCGTTCGAAGAACCCAAGAGGGAAGTGAAGAAGAACTTCTTGGGAATTCAGAAATTTTTTAAATTTCTTACAAAAAGTCTCAAGTTGAAGCCCACCCCATCAGAGATGGCAGAATGTGAGAATCCGGTCATGCAACATCCCCATACATCAACTCACAGAGCACGTCGTACGAGGAGCAGTGAGCACAGTTCAGCTGATGATCAAGGGAAGACAAGTGCAGGTGACAGTAGAAATTTCTGAAGATTTTCGGGATGTCTGGACATGATAATGCTATCGCCCGGCGACAGTCACTGTCGCCAGTGATAGTGAAGTTTCTAAATTTAATTTTTAAAAAAAAAACAATTTGTGTTGTAATATTATGTGCGACTTAGTATGTGTTGTTGTGTTGCTGTAATAATATGAGAATTAGTATGTGATGTTCACATTCATGGTTTATGTAATTTTATTTTGGTTTAATTTTCATGTTTTTAGCAATTTAGTTATTTTTCTTGTTAAGCTCACTATGTCGATTTATTAGTTTGAAATGTCTAGGATTCCTAGTTCTAATCTTAATAATGAAAAACGGGAATCTGGAAGTGGTTTCGTGAAAATATCTGCAAGCTGTGAATCAGTGCTAATAAAAGTGACTTTGATCGTATTTTGTTTTTTGTGGTCTCTTATGAAATGGTGGCGTACGTCAATGTGTTTGGACCTAAAATGATGAACTGGATTATATGTTAAGTCAATTGCACTTTTATTATCACACTTTAATTCAATTGTTTCATGAACAATTCCAAAGCCTTCTAAAGTTTGCTTCATCCATAGAGCTTGTGCACAACAACTGCCTAGTGCCATGTACTCAGCCTCAGTGGTGGATAAGGCAACAGAATTCTGTTTTCTACTCGACCATGAAATTAGTGAAGGGTCAAGTAAATGACAGGTGCCACTGGTGCTTTTACGATCTAATGAACAACCAGCATAATCAGAATCAGAAAAACCATGTAATATAAAGGTATTGTTATGAGGATACCACAAAACTAACTTAGATGTGCCAATAATATATCTAAAAATGCATTTAACTGCTTTTAAATGTGACTCTTTGGGATTAGCTTGAAATCTAGCACATAAACATAGAGCGAACATAATGTCAGGTCTAGAACCAGTCAAATACAACAATGATACTATCATTCCTCTATATAGTGTTTGATCTATGGATATTCCAGTCCATCCTTTCCTACCTTTAATGAGACGCTCATGGGGGTATTTGCTTGTTTTAGATTTTCAAACCCATATCTTTTTAAAACATCATGATTATATTTAGATTGACAAATAAAAATTCCATCATGCTTTTGAGTAATTTGAAATCCAAGAAAATAAGTGAGTTCGCCTACAATGCTCATTTCAAATTCATTCTTCATAATTTCTATAACACTATCACATAATTTTTCATTTGTGGATACAAAAATAATGTCATCAACATATATTTGTGTAACGCCCCGAAACTCAAAGGAGCAAAGGGGGATGTTTTGGGCCAGTTTGAGTTCTGGCTGCAGGCACACGGCCTGGGACACGGGCGTGTCCCAGGGCGTGTCAAGCCTGTGTCGACACTAAGGCGGGAAGTCGACACTTTGATCTCGACATTGTGTCGAGACTGGGCACATGGCCTGCGACACGGGCGTGTCGCAGGGCGTGTCGACCCGTGTCGACACTTAGCCGCAAAGTCGACACTGTGCTTTGACGTTGTGTCGAGACATGGCACACGGCCTGCGACACGGGCGTGTCGCAGGGCGTGTCAGCCCGTGTCGACACTCGTCCCGCGAAGTCGACACTTTGGTGTCGACAATGTGTCGAGACATGGCACACGGCCTGCGACACGGGCGTGTCGCAGGGCGTGTCGACCCGTGTCGACACTTAGCCGCGAAGTGTCGAGACCGTGTACACGGCTTGGAGCCCAGGCGTGTCACGGTGACACGGGTAGGGACACGGGCGTGTCCTAGAACCCGTGCAGTGCTCGGGTTGAAAAAGGGGAAAAATCATGGGGTACACGGCCGGCCTCACGGCCATGTCAGGTGGAACACGGGCATGTCAGCTCGAACACGGGCGTGTTCGATACCCGTGTGAGGTTCCAGGTGATTCGATTTTGACGGCGAATGCGGCACACGGCCCCGGACACGGGCGTGTGCCAGGCCGTGTTCGGTCCAGATTGGGCATTTCAGCCCCAAATCAAAGCCGTTCGTTTCCTTGTTTTGAGATCCAACGGCTGGGGGTTGTTCCTGAAGGGATATACCCGTGAGTTGACTTGGAAAACCCTCACTTTTCATACCTTATCATCTTTCTAAATCCTTAGAGAGAGAGGAGAGCTAAGGGAAGAAGAAGGAGCTAGATCCGCCATTGGAGGAGCTTCGGAGCTCCGAATCGCAAGCCGACTCCGGATCCACGGAGGCAACGCTAGTGCGGTGATTTTCATCCGATTACTTTTCAATGGCGCCAAAGAGGAACTCATGGGTAACGATCCTCATCTTGAGCATGAATAGCTCTCTTTCTTAGCATAGGAAGCCCGCTCTCGCGAGTTTGCGGAGAGTTGGAGGCGTTCCTTCGGGTAGATATGTGAAGTCCCCGTTGTTTAGAGTCCGTATGCGAGAACGGACATAGGCATGATGTGTGAAGCCTACCCGGACATGTTGGTCTGGATCGGTGATGTTGCATTGCATAATGCCGGAGAAGACTCCGTGCTATTGGTTGTTTTTCGGGTTTTCTACGCGGTAGATTGCAGCAGAGAGCCTTGGGGACTAACCCAAAGGTGCACCCGGAAAACTGGGCGGATACGAGATCTTGCCAACTTGGTGGCCTGAGAGCCAACTTGAACATAACTGGGTTATGTGATTTGTGATGGACACGGGACTCGGTGGAAGTTTGACCCGCGCAAATGGCTTAAATTGCCGTTGCGATGTGAGCACGGGTTAGATGGAACCGTACCCGTTCTATGTCATTCGGTTAAAGAGACCTAAAGGCACGTGGCACTTACCGTTGGCATAGAGTAGGGTCTTCGGCGGTTGATGGCTTAAATTGTCGTGACCCAGGCCGAGAAGACAAATTGCTCATAGGTTTGGCCGTCAGTTGGCGGTGGTGAGTCCGGAATGTTGATGGATTAAATTGACGTGACATAGACCGGTTCACCGAGAATGTGCCCTGAGTGCACGGGGCGTGTGGCCGTGCGAGCCAACGTCTGTGATGAAATGGCTATGGATATATACATTGCTCGCTTATGCTAATGAAATGCAGGGAAGGAGCATCGCCGCCCCGAGTTGGGGGCGGGATCGTTATATTTTGGTCAGCATTGCTGACCGTTGCCTTGTTTTGCCACCGTGCGGTGGTTTGTTGCTTGCAGGTGCAGCTGGACCAAGCGGTCAATAGCGGGCTAAAGCCCTTTTTGCGAAGCTGGCCCTCGAAGGCCCAAGTAGAAGTGTTTACTGCTTTATTCATGTATGACCGGCCTGCGTGCCGTGGTTTGTAAAACATGTAATATTCAAGTGAAACATTTTGTAAGGCCTTAAGGCCGGTTTTGGGTATTTTTGTATAACATTCCTAATTTGTACTAGTGGACATTCGTGCTTTAATGCTGGGTTCTTGTTTACAACTTTTATAAACTGCTTCCGCTAGAATGCTCTGTGTAGGACGTTGAGATTGGTTGGATGGTTTCCATACGTAACCACCCGGTCTGTCTGTGGTATATGGCGTCGGGCCCCGGCCGGACCTACTGCTATATGCTATGCGACGGATAGGGGGTGTTACAATTTGGTATCAGACTACTGGTTTTGGTCGGGCTTAAAGTGAATTCGTGGGCGAATTCTTTTTAAGGGGTGGTGAGCACATTGTGTGCGTCATCGTTATAATGGTAAAAGAACCCATGAATGTCCACTTAGGAATGAAAAAACTCGTGTTTGAGGAACCTGCGTGTTCCTATAAGTGCTGTTTGCAATTTATTTGGTCGCTTAACGGTGTTTTGTACCACTATAGGTGACCAGAAGTGGTGTTGGGCCGTCAGAATGCCGAGTTTCTGAGGCTAGTAGTGCACCGGATGTTGCTCCTGCAACACCTCTGTCGGCTGAAAATATACGATTGGTGGCTGAAGCGGTGTTGGCCGTGATAAATGCGCAGCCTGGAAGGCAAGCGCAGCAGCCCGCTCCTGTGATGGAGCAAGTACCTCTTCAAGAGGCTGAGCCGAGGAGGGTGGAGCAAGTGGTTGTGGAACCGGTGGTGCCAAGGAGGGCAACTGAGAGGCAGCTGAAGCATGTAATGAGCTTTAACCCTCCGTTATTCCCGGGGTTGGGAACCCCATCTCAGGCTGAAGACTGGCTCTCCAGGGTGAAGAGAGTCATGACAGCGACGGAGACGGAGGAGTGGCAAATGACCACCATCGCTACGTTCCTGCTGGACGGTGAAGCGAGGATGTGGTGGGAAGGATTGGAGCTGCACTTACTGAGAGGTAGGCAACTTTGTGATGTCTCGATGGAGGAGTTCTCGAGATTATTTTTGGCTAGATACCTCCCTTCGACGCAGAAGATAGCGTTGGAGAATGAGTTCCTGAAGTTGGTACATGGTGAGAGGAGCGTGGATGAATATCTCCACGAGTTTACTCGTCTGAGTCGATATGCTAGCTCCACCATCATGGATGAGGAGCGCAAGACAAATCGCTTCTATGAAGGCCTGAGGGATGAGTTGAGATTACTACTCTCGGGGCCGATGACGCAGGGTTTCTTAACCTTGGTCAATACTGCCCGGTCCTTGGAAAAGGACATGAAGAGCGTGCAAGCGAAGAAAAGCTTGGGTGAGAAGAAATCTGAGTTCAGAGTGCCGACTGCTTCAAAGTCCGGCTATCGGAGGTCTTTCAAGAAGCATAGGACTTCGGGTCCAGCTCCTTCTGGCGCTTCTGGGGCGACTACGGGTCGGACCCCGGGTGCGTGTTTTACATGTGGAAAGACGGGGCATTTCGCCCGTGATTGTTGGAGCGGACGTCCTAAGTCCGAGAGGAGGCCGGGAGCTACTTATGAAGAGAAGGGAAAGGCGGTGGAGTCGACCGCATCCCATTATGCTCCGGCCCAACCAAGGGTCTACAATCTTGGCCAACAGGAGGCCATTAAACAAGCCGATGTGGTGACAGGTACGATTTAATTTATAGCAAGTCACTTTCTTTATATGCTTGTTATGCACATGTTACCTTACCACTACTTGTTTAGGATTTGTAATGATTTGTGAAAATCCGGCACGAGCACTCTTCGATACGGGAGCTTCACACTCCTTCTTGTCCGAAGGATTTATATTACGCATCGGAGTCCCTTCTTTGATGGCGAAGGATAAGTTGGATGTGTTGTTGCCCAATGGGTGTTCGATGCGAGCGGATAGGATCTGCGATGTTAAGATTCGTATTGGGGAGCAGGAGTTTGACCTGCGGGCGTCCTTACTTCCGTTGGTGGAGTTCGACGTCATATTTGGCATGGACTGGCTCTCGGAGCAGCAGGCCCATATAGATTGCGGTAGCAAGGAAGTCAAGCTGGGAGCAAGTCGTGAGACGACTTTTACGGGCTTAAAGGAGTCGAGCAAGACGTTGATGTCTGCTCTTCAGGTGGTGAAGGCGGTTCGTGCCGGAGCAGAACTGTTCTTTACACTAGTGGAGGTTGCAAAGCCGAAGCCCGCTTTGGATTGTATTTCAGTGGTGTCGGAATACCCTGATGTGTTCCCCGCAGATCTTCCTGGAGCCCCGCCTCAACGGGAGATAGATTTTACGATCGAGCTAGTGCCAGGTGCAAAGCCTGTGTCACGATCTCCGTATCGGCTAGCGCCTAAGGAAATGGCGGAGCTGAAAGTTCAACTGCAAGAGTTGTTGGAGCAAGGGTATGTGCGCCCGAGTTCTTCGCCTTGGAGCGCACCGGACCTCTTTGTTAAGAAGAAGGACGGAAGCTTGAGGCTATGTATTGATTATCGGGAGCTAAACAAGCTGACGGAGAAGAACAAGTACCCGATCCCCCGGATTGATGATCTCTTCGATCAGTTAGTCGGGTCGACGGTGTACTCGAAGTTGGACCTCAAGGCTGGGTACTATCAGCTGCGAATAAGGGAGAGTGATATCCCGAAGACAGCGTTTAGTACGAGATACGGGCATTATGAGTTTACGGTCATGCCGTTTGGGCTGACTAATGCGTCGTCAGTGTTCATGGATTTGATGAACAGGACGTTCAGGGAGTACTTGGACCATTTCGTGATCGTCTTCATCGACGATATTTCGGTGTACTCGCAAAGTGAGGAAGATCACTTCAAGCATCTTCATTTGGTGTTGGAGACGCTAAGGAGAAATCAGTTGTACGCCAAGTTCTCGAAGTGCGAGTTTTGGCTATCCTCAGTGGCGTTCCTCGGGCATATAGTGAGTGGAGAGGGTATTGTTGTGGATCCGGCGAAGATTGTTGCGATACGGGAGTGGCCTGAGCTTGCTACGGTAGCAGAAGTCCGGAGCTTTTTGGGGCTTGCCGGCTATTATAGGCGCTTCGTAGAGAACTTCTCGCGGTTAGCGTTACCTCTCACTACTTTGACGAGGAAGGAGCAGAAGTTCGTTTGGACGCCGGAGTGCGCGCGAGCTTTTGAGGAATTGAAGTGTCAGTTGACCACGGCGCCTGTGCTGAGTTCGCCATGTGGAACCGAAGGCTATGAGATATATAGCGATGCTTCAGGCAGCGGTTTGGGTTGCGTGCTACTGCAGCACGGAAGCGTGATAGCTTATGGCTCGAGACAGCTAAAAGTGCACGAGAGGAATTATCCGGTCCATGACTTGGAGTTAGCGGCCGTGATTTTTGCCTTGAAGCTGTGGAGACACTATTTGTACGGTGTGAAGATTGATATCTACACCGATCATAAGAGCCTGAAATATTTGATAGATCAGAAGGATCTGAATATGCGGCAGCGTAGATGGATGGAGTTCCTGGGGGACTATACATTCAAGATCCACTACGTGCCTGGCAAAGGGAATGCGGTTGCGGACGCGTTGAGTCGCCGAGCCCCAGCTCAAGCTAATTGGCTATCGGTGCACGATGAGCGGTTGGTGCAGGAGTTGGAGGCGTTGGAGATTGTTTGTGTGGACAGGCAATCAAGTGCTGAAGCAGTTCTGAATTGGACTGAAGTCCAATATGACCTGGCTGATCGGATTCGGCAGGCTTTGGATATGGATGCTCATATGAAGCAGTTCATGATAGAGGCTCTGGATGGGTCAAATTCCCAATTCGTCGTGGAGGACGGATTGCTGTGGAAAGACGGTCGTTTGTGCGTCCCAAGTGTGGGCAATTTACGGGTGGAGTTGTTGTACGAGGCGCACCATACCAAGTACTCGATTCATCCGGGGAGCACAAAGATGTACCGTGATGTAAAGAAACTGTTTTGGTGGCCGGGTTTGAAAAAGGATGTGGCGCTATACGTAGCGAAGTGCCAAACGTGCGCCTTGGTAAAGGCGGAGTGCCAAAAGCCGGGAGGATTTCTTAAGTCCTTGCCTATTCCGGAGTGGAAATTTGACGACATCTCTATGGACTTTGTGCACGGTTTGCCAAGGTCGCAAAAGGGAAACGACGCCATTTGGGTGGTTGTTGATCGATTAACGAAGGTGTCGCATTTTATTCCGCATAGGAAGGATGATCCGGTGGAGAAGCTGGCAAAGCTTTATGTGGATAACATAGTACGGCTTCATGGTGTGCCCCGCAGCATCGTGAGTGACCGAGATGGGCGGTTCACGTCCAATGATTGGAGGCTGGTGCAGCAAATGTTGGGAACAAAGCTGAAGTTTAGCACAGCCTTCCATCCACAAACGGATGGGCAGACCGAGAGGGTTAATAGAACCATGGAAGACATGCTCCGCATGTGTGTCTTAGATTTTGGAAAGCAGTGGGAAGACCACCTTTATTTGGTGGAGTTCTCATACAACAACAGCTACCAAGCGAGTATTCAAATGGCGCCCTTCGAGGCCCTATATGGTAGAAGATGTCGCACGCCGTTGTCTTGGTTAGAAACGGGTGAGTCAAAATTGTATAAGCGATCGGAAGTGGATGATGCTACTTCTTTGGTGAGAACCATTCGGGAGAGGTTGCTTATGGCTCAGGACCGGCAAGCAAAATACTATAATGCCAAGCACAGGAACGTGGAGTTCGCTGTGGGTGATTATGTGTACCTAAAGATCAAGCCGTTCAAGGGTGTCTTGCGGGTGCGGCGATTGAAAAATCTAAGCCCGAGGTACCTTGGACCGTTCGAGGTTCTGGAGCGAGTTGGGGAAGCAGCCTATCGGTTGAAGCTTTCAGTGGAGCTTAGTGGTTTACACGATGTATTCCACATTTCGGTACTTCGGAAGGCGGTACAAGAGCCTACGCAAGTGATCGCAGTTGATCAAGTGCCGGTGGATAGTGGGCTAACGACAAAGGTCAAGCCCGTGCGGATTGAAGACTCGGAGGTCAAGCGGCTACGCAATAAAGAGATCAGGATGGTCAAGGTCCGGTGGGACAATTGCGGTCGTGAGGAGCTCTCTTGGGAGCGAGAGCAGACTATGCTTGACGAGTATCCGGAGTTGTTCCGCTCAGGTACAAATTTTGTTTTGTATGTCTTTCCTTTATGTAATTTCGTGGGCGAAATTCTTTTAAGAGGGGGAGAGTTGTAACGCCCCGAAACTCAAAGGAGCAAAGGGGGATGTTTTGGGCCAGTTTGAGTTCTGGCTGCAGGCACACGGCCTGGGACACGGGCGTGTCCCAGGGCGTGTCAAGCCTGTGTCGACACTAAGGCGGGAAGTCGACACTTTGATCTCGACATTGTATCGAGACTGGGCACACGGCCTGCGACACGGGCGTGTCACAGGGCGTGTCGACCCGTGTCGACACTTAGCCGCGAAGTCGACACTGTGCTTTGACGTTGTGTCGAGACATGGCACACGGCCTGCGACACGGGCGTGTCGCAGGGCGTGTCAGCCCGTGTCGACACTCGTCCCGCGATGTAGACACTTTGGTGTCGACAATGTGTCGAGACATGGCACACGGCCTGCGACACGGGCGTGTCGCAGGGCGTGTCGACCCGTGTCGACACTTAGCCGCGAAGTGTCGAGACCGTGTACACGGCTTGGAGCCCAGGCGTGTCACGGTGACACGGGTAGGGACACGGGCGTGTCCTAGAACCCGTGTATTGCTCGGGTTGAAAAAGGGGAAAAATCATGGGGTACACGGCCGGCCTCACGGCCGTGTCATGTGGAACACGGGCGTGTCAGCTCGAACACGGGCGTGTTCGATACCCGTGTGAGGTTCCAGGTGATTCGATTTTGACGGCGAATGCTGCACACGGCCCCGGACACGGGCATGTGCCAGGCCGTGTTCGGTCCAGATTGGGCATTTCAGCCCCAAATCAAAGCCGTTCGTTTCCTTGTTTTGAGATCCAACGGCTGGGGGATGTTCCTGAAGGGATATACCCGTGAGTTGACTTGGAAAACCCTCACTTTTCATACCTTATCATCTTTCTAAATCCTTAGAGAGAGAGGAGAGCTAAGGGAAGAAGAAGGAGCTAGATCCGCCATTGGAGGAGCTTCGGAGCTCCGAATCGCAAGCCGACTCCGGATCCACGGAGGCAACGCTAGTGCGGTGATTTTCATCCGATTACTTTTCAATGGCGCCAAAGAGGAACTCAAGGGTAACGATCCTCATCTTGAGCATGAATAGCTCTCTTTCTTAGCATAGGAAGCCCGCTCTCGCGAGTTTGCGGATAGTTGGAGGCGTTCCTTCGGGTAGATATGTGAAGTCCCCGTTGTTTAGAGTCCGTATGCGAGAACGGACATAGGCATGATGTGTGAAGCCTACCCGGACATGTTGGTCTGGATCGGTGATGTTGCATTGCATAATGCCGGAGAAGACTCCGTGCTATTGGTTGTTTTTCCGGGTTTTCTACGCGGTAGATTGCAGCAGGGAGCCTTGGGGACTAACCCAAAGGTGCACCCGGAAAACTGGGCGGATACGAGATCTTGCCAACTTGGTGGCCTGAGAGCCAACTTGAACATAACTGGGTTATGTGATTTGTGATGGACACGGGAGTCGGTGGAAGTTTGACCCGCGCAAATGGCTTAAATTGCCGTTGCGATGTGAGCACGGGTTAGATGGAACCGTACCCGTTCTATGTCGTTCGGTTAAAGAGACCTAAAGGCACGTGGCACTTACCGTTGGCATAGAGTAGGGTCTTCGGCGGTTGATGGCTTAAATTGTCGTGAACCAGGCCGAGAAGACAAATTGCTCATAGGTTTGGCCGTTAGTTGGCGGTGGTGAGTCCGGAATGTTGATGGCTTAAATTGACGTGACATAGACCGGTTCACAGAGAATGTGCCCTGAGTGCACGGGGCGTGTGGCCGTGCGAGCCAACGTCTGTGATGAAATGGCTATGGATATATACATTGCTCGCTTATGCTAATGAAATGCAGGGAAGGAGCATCGCCGCCCCGAGTTGGGGGCGGGATCGTTATAATTTGGTCAGCATTACTGACCGTTGCCTTGTTTTGCCACCGTGCGGTGGTTTGTTGCTTGCAGGTGCAGCTGGACCAAGCGGTCAATAGCGGGCTAAAGCCCTTTTTGCGAAGCTGGCCCTCAAAGGCCCAAGTAGAAGTGTTTACTGCTTTATTCATGTATGACCGGCCTGCGTGCCGTGGTTTGTAAAACATGTAATATTCAAGTGAAACATTTTGTAAGGCCTTAAGGCCGGTTTTGGGTATTTTTGTATAACATTCCTAATTTGTACTAGTGGACATTCGTGCTTTAATGCTGGGTTCTTGTTTACAACTTTTATAAACTGCTTCTGCTAGAATGCTCTGTGTAGGACGTTGAGATTGGTTGGATGGTTTCCATACGTAACCACCCGGTCTGTCTGTGGTATATGGCGTCGGGCCCCGGCCGGACCTACTGCTATATGCTATGTGACGGATAGGGGGTATTACAATTTGTAAAACTATAAGATCATCATTAATATGTTTAACAAATAGAGTGCAATCAGCACGACCCATTTTGTAATCATTCTTTAATAAATAAATGGTCAATCTATCATACCAATCTCGGGGTGCTTGTTTCAAACCATAAAGGGATTTTTCTAATTTAAAAACATGATCAGGAAATTTAACTTGAACCTAGCCTAGAGGTTGTTCTACATAAACCTCCTCCTTAATATAACCATTAAGAAAAGCAGTTTTAACATCCATTTGAAATAGTTTACACTTTTTAAAACAAGCAAATGCAAGAGATATTCTAACTGCTTCTAAACATGCTACATGTGCAAATGTTTCATCAAAATCTATTCCTTCTATTTGTGAATATCCTTTTGCTACGTGTCTAGCTTTGTTCCTAGGGACCCTAGATTCACTATCTAGTTTATTTTTTAAAAATCAACTTAACCCCCACAATAGGATGATTTGACGGTCTTTCTACTAACTTCCAAACCTTATTGCATTCAAATTGATCAAGCTCGTCATTCATAGCTAAAAACCAAGAATTATCAAGCAAAGCAGCTTTAACACTTTTAGGTTCTATATCAGAAATAAAGCACATATTAGAGAATAACTCAAATACGGATGAACGAGTATTTACCCCTCTTGACGGTTCTCCAATAACCAAATCTTGGGAATGAATCTTTTGAGAATCTTAGTTCGCTTGGAGGAATGTATTTTTGCTCTTCTTCTTCTTCATGTTCGACACTTTTTTCTTTATCTTTATCTCCAAGGATTTCATCATTATACAATCTTTGTGGAGGCAAGAACTCTTCATCTTTATCTGTATTATTAGCTTCTACACAAGGGAAAAACTCATCAAATTTAACATGTACAGATTCTTCAACCATTTTAATCCTTTTGTTGTAAACTCTATAAGCTTTACTCGTTGAAGAATAGCCAATAACCATGCCTTCCTCACACTTTTCATCAAATTTGCCTAAATTATCCTTAGTGTTCAAAACAAAAACAATTACAACCAAAAACTTTAAAATAAGACATATTTGGTTTCTTTTGAAAATATAACTACTAAGGTGTTAATTTTAGGTGTGGTCGAAGCATAACACGATTAATAACATAACAAGCAGTACTAACGACTTCGACCCAAAATGATATTGGTAAATTGTATTCAGATAGCATAGTGCAAGCTAGTTTTTGCATAGTTCTATTTTTCCTCTCTACCACACCATTCTGTTGAGGTGTGCGAGGAGAAGAAAATTCATGTTTAATTCCTAACTCATTGCAAAAAGGAACAAATTTTTCATTATCAAATTCACCTCCATGATCTGAACGAATGCATTTTATTTTTAACTCTAGTTCGTTTTGAACATGTATACATAATTTGGAAAATTCTAAAAATGCATCAGATTTAGATGTTATGAAAATTGTCCAACTGATGTGAGAATAATCATCAATCAAAACAAAGGTGTATTTTCTACCACCTAGACTTAGTGTATTAACTGGACCAAATAAATCCATATGTATCAATTCTAAAGGCCTAGTGGTGGAAACAACATTTTTGCTTTTAAATGAAGACTTTGAAAATTTTCCTTTTTGACATGGTGAACATAAAGTTGATAAATTTCCATGCAAAAAAGGTAAACCTTTAAGAAGTTTGTTTTGAGATAATTTTGTAATTAGCTTGGAACTAGAATGTCCAAGATGTCTATGCCACAAATCTAACACCTTATTTTTTAGATATAAAACACTTTAATGAACAATGTGACAAATCATTAAATCTAATCATATAGACATTTCGAAACATAGGAGCAGTAATAATAATATCATTTGTTTTGGAGTTAATAATATTGCATAAGTTTGAAGACGAGTCAAATAAGACATTTAAGCCAACATCACATAACTGACTTATTGAGATTAAATTATGATTCAAACCTTTAACATACAAAACATTTGAGATAGTAAATGATTTGTTACCTACTACTCCAATGCCGATGATTTTTCCATTTCCGCTGTCACCAAAAGTAACTACTCCTCCTTTCTTCATCTCTATGCTAAGGAACTTTGATTTATTGCCCGTCATGTGCTTGGAACACCCTTAGTCCAAGTACCAGACGTCTTCTTTGTCCGTAGCCTGCCAACACACCTAGAAAGAGGATGAGAGTAAAGATCCAGTTACCCAAGTGGTTCCTCCCATAGAATAGGTGGAAGCCTTAGGTACCCAGATTTGTTTAACAGAACAGTGTCCAGTCTTCTTACAAGTGTGTGTTGTGTGAGCAAACTTATAACATTTGGCACACTTGATGAAAGAAGTCATGGGGCTTTTAAAGTAAATTTTGACCCTTTGCTGGAAGCTACAGGGACATGAGGTTTATTATTTTTAATCTGGAAATAATATTTTATTGAATTTTTCTTATCGCCGGTGACAGTGGATGTCACCGGGCGATAGTGTTCAGGTGAGTATCCAAGTTTGAATTTTTCAGAACCATAGTACTGGTTAGCCAAAATCATATTTAGTTATTTTTGGCCCACTCCAAATTTGTTAGTGGCCATTTCTAAATCATGGACTTGTCCCCTTAATACATTATTTATCTGCAACAATGGTGTCGCATCAGTTTTAAAAGGACTTTCTGCTGCCTTCCAGTTGAGATTGAGAAAACTTTAGAGATCTCTCTAAGGCCTCTTTCTCCCTTGTAAGAGTTTTAACCCGAGTCTGAGTCTTAGAGAGATCTTTCTCAAGCTCTAGTATCTTTGTCAAGGGGGGACAATCCTCTTGACATGTCGCTTTCTCCTTTCCAAGTACTTTTACTTCATTTTTAAATTTTTAAATTTCTTTTACTAATATTTATTTTCAGATTTAAATCAATTGAATTTCATCGAGTTTTTTATCTAAATATTTGCAGGTTCTCAAAAATTCAGAATATAACTCATCATAAGTTTCAGGAGTTACCTCAGTGTCGCTCTGGACACTGCTTCTATCATCATGTGATGAAACACACTTTCCCATTAAGCACATGTTGGCCTCCTCTTCAGTTTCTAATCATGAACTGCTTGATTCCTCATAAGTGGCTTCATCCCATGTTTCTGCCTTCAGAACTTTCTTCTTATCTTTCTTTCGGTGTCGCATCTCCTTCAACTCTTTCAGATACTTTCGGCACTTGCTCTTTATGTGGCCAATTCTACTACAATGATAGCACTCGGGTGGTGGTCTATCTATGTCATCCTCTCCATCAGCTTGAGCTTTTCCTTTCATATTCCCAGATTCTTGCTTCTTGAAAAATTTTCTGAAAGAATTTCTTTTTTCAGGATTTCTCATGAATTTCCACAAACAGGCTTTCTCTATCTCCATCGTCACTTTCATCGGACTCTCTTTCCTCTTCTTTCTTGGACTTGAATGCCAAAGCTTTCTTTCTTTGCTCCAGGCTATACTCTTGTTGTTGAATCCTCAACTCTACTTTATGGGTTTTTAAGTTGCTTATTAGATTCTCAATTTGGAGAGACTTTAGATGTTGTGACTCCGAGATAGCGGTCACTTTTGGATTAAACTTCGGGGGGAAGCAATCTAAGTATTTTTCTCACCAAATCTCCATTTGAGAAATTCTTCCTTAGAATCCTTTAGTCGTTCACTATCTTGCTGAACCTTGTGTACATGGAGTATATATCCTCATCAACCTCCATTTTGAACTTCTCAAACTATGATTCTAACTAGAAGACGCTGCACAAAAGGAAACGATTTCTCACTAAGCCGCACAAGGACTTGGACACCACTCATAAGATGGCGATTCTCTCCTAAGCCACACAAGGACCTAGACTCCACACATAAGGCGTTGATTTCCCCTCTCGATTACAATAAGAAAATAAAAGAAACAAAAACAGAACAAATTAAACAATTTAGGCTAGACACTCCGTTCAAACAATGCGCTAAAGATGCCGACGAATACTTGCTAGAGTTGCTTCGAATGCTGCGAACGTGCCGTCAATCTTTCGCATTTTAGCCCTCTTGAGAGTATGGAGTATCTCTGAGAACTGGAGCTCTCTGAACCATTTTGCAGGAAAGTACACTCCAGGTAATCAAATTCGTGATTTCCACAAGAAATGAATGGCTTTTATATTCTTGCAATATCGCCTGGCGATACTGGGTATCGCCACCTGGCGATATCGGTAATTGCTACCGCATGTCCCACGAACTCCTCATTTTCGCATCGCAGATACATCGAGCATCGAAACGTGCACTATTGCCTCGCAATACTAGATATCGCCGTCTAGAGATAGCGATGTAACAGATGCCACGTCGCCCACGAGCTTCGTTGAGCGTCGAACGAAAATGCGTCGAGTGGCGCTATCGCCTGTCGGCATTACTCAATATTGCCCGGCGATATCTCACGAGCTCAATTCCGATCCTATTCATCACCAAAAAGACATTAGAAATAGACCTGTGTTATCTATACACCAAAAACACCCAAAAATCAAATACAAACAAGAATTGTTATTAGCAAACAAGGAAGCGTGGAATGCATACTCCAACACCAAGGATCGGTATAAAACTACATTTACCTGTCCCTTTGGCACCTTTTCTTACCGAAGAATGCCGTTTGGATTATGCAATGCGCCAGCTACATTCCAGCAATGTATGCTCGCTATCTTCGACAAGTACGCATGAAGCATTATGGAGGTGTTTATGGATGATTTCTCCGTGTTTGGCGATGCCTTTGATAGTTACTTAGAAAACCTCAAAAAAGTCTTAGAAAAATGCAAAAAAACTAACCTTGCCCTAAATTGGGAAAAATGTCATTTTATGGTGAGGGAAGGGTTAGTATTGGGTCATAAGATTTTTGCAAGAAGAATTGAAGTATACATAGCTAAGATAGAAGTTATCGAGAAGCTACTGACACCTACGAACATCAAAGCTATAAGAAGTTTTCGTAGGACACGCCGGCTTCTATAGCCGCTTCGTAAAAGACTTCTCCAAAATCACCAAACCCCTTACTCATCTTCTGGAAAAAGACGCCTCGTTTATTTTTGATGACCTTTGTCTATCTGCCTTTGAAACAATAAAAGAAAAGTTAATTAATGCCCCTATTATGATAGCTCTGTCGTGGTACCTTCCCTTTGAAATTATGTGTGATGCGAGTACTTTCGCGGTTCGAGTCATACTAGGACAACGAATATCTAAAAACTTCCACCCCATCTATTATGCAAGTAAAACACTTACATCGGCACACGAAAATTATACCAAAACGAGAAGGAGCTCCTAGCTGTTGTTTTCTCTTTTGATAAATTCCGTCCTTATATTATACTTTCCAAAATTATCATTTTTTCGGACCACTCGGCCCTCACGATCTTATTTCTAAGACAGATGCCAAGCCGTTCTTGATTCATTGGGTTTTACTCCTCCAGGAGTTTGACTTAGAAATCCGTGATAAGCGAGGAGTCGAGAATTTGGCCGCCGACCATCTCTCACGATTAGATAATCCTTGTATAGAAAAATTAGATGAAAAATCTTTTAATAATGTCTTCCCCGATGAGAAGCTGTTTTTAATTAAGACACCCCCTCTCCTTAGTTTGCACACATAGCCAACTATTTAGTGGCACGTGTGCTCCCGAAAGACTTCTCCTCTCATCAAAAGAAGAAATTCTTTTTTGAGTTGAAGAATAATTTTTGGGAGGACCTGCATCTTTTCCGAGTCTGTGCGGATCAAGTGATAAGGAGATGTGTCTCTTTTGAAGAAGGATTAGATATCTTAGAACATTTACATGATGGACCGACCGGTGGTCACTATCAAGTTGCTCGCACCGCCCACAAAGTGCTTTGCACAGGTTTTTACTGGCCTAGCTTGTTTAACGACATGCAAGCCCTTGTGAGTAGGTGTGATATTTGCCAATAGTCGGGAAATATTTCCAATAAAAATGAAATGCCGCAAAAGTATTTCCTTGAGTGCTAAATTTTCGACCTCTGCAGAATTGATTTTGTTGGCCCCCTTCTTTCTAGCTTTGGAAATAAATACATTGTAGTTGTTGTAGATTATGTTTCACGATGGGCTGAGGCGCAAGCTCTACCTACTAACGACGCCCGAGTCATAATTATGTTTTTGAAAAAAATTATTTTCTCGATTCGTTACGCCATGAGCCATCGTTAGCTATAGGGGTTCCACATTTTTGTAACGCACAGTTTTCAAAAATTCTTGTTAAATACGGAGTTACGCAAAAGCTTTCAAGTATGTTGGATCCCTAGTTTGATTTGGGCTAGGTTCACTAAGTTAGGATCTTATGACCCATCATGTATAACTAGGGTCATAGTTGTGTCCTAGAGTCTAGGCCAAGTCCTTAGTTTCAACATCTCATGGACCAGCCATCTTCAGACTGTTCAGATACTCAAGACTTAGAGATTTTCCAAAGACTTAGTAAAATGAGTTCGACGTTCATCGAACTCAGGTCCACAATAGTGGTGCTCAGGTCAACGATCTTAGAGAAAATTCTCTGAGCTGAGCTCGACGAACTTGATTCTCAGGTTGATGATCTTTGGACTCTACCTTCAACATTCTAAGTCCAGACTTTGTTCTCTATACTCAGGTCGATGAACTTTGTTCTCTGGTAGACGATTTCTGGATTCTCTACTTCAACTTATTAATCCAGATGCCTCTCAATTTCCTAAGTCCAGAATCATCTCCAGTCGACGAATTCAAGATTCTCAGATCGACAAACTTTGACAACTTTGGCTAGAGTTATCCGGCAGCAGTTAGTGGTCCTCAGCTCGAAGAAACAGATTCTCAGGTCGACGATTTCTGGATACTTCAACACTTCACACCAGAAGTGTGTGTCGACACCAGAAGCAAGGCTTGTGTCGACACCAACAGCAATTGTGTCGACACACGAGACTTATGTCAACACACTCCAGATTTGTGTCAACACAACAGCCATGTTGAGACAAGAAGTAATTGTGTCGACACCTGGGACTTGTGTCGACACATTCCCCAGAAGTTCTGTCAACAAGTTATTAGCTCAATGAACTCCATACACAGAATTGTCAAAGTTTGTAATCAATGCAGTTCTGTTTTAGCTTGACGATCTTGGAACTCAGCTCGACGAACAGAAGTTATCCGGTCGACGAACACAGCAACTCGACTAGACGAACTGTGAACTCAGCTCGACGATTTCTGTTATCTGTTCGACGAATCCAGACTTAGTTATTTCCTTCCTTCTGTCTCCTTCTTACTACAATAATTCTGTGTAATTAATGCTCAAATATTCTCTAAATATAGTCATTAAAAGGAGCATTGATTATGGTCTTCTCCAGGATTATTGCTTGTCATTTTTCAATGGGATAGTTGGGGAAATAATTCAATGCAGTTTATTCTCAAGGCCGTCAATAGTGATTGTAGAGGATTTCAAATTTCGAAAGACAATTTTTGATAGGAAATATAAAAGAGATTTTCTCCCTTATCATACTGATAAGACACAGAAGATAGACAGAGAACATAGACACACAGACAACAAAAATACAATCAGTCTGAATAAAGGAATTCTCTGCTCTTTCTTTCACAGATCTCTGATACAGAGAAGAAGCCCTGGACTAGAAGAACATCTGTTATCTGAAGAAGAAGAACAATCAATCAAAATCAAGAGTCTTCATTCTTCAACTTTCCAGGACACTTCAATGGACAACAACTATTCCATCTGTCTAGAAGTTCCTGAAGATCTTTCTGGTCAAGGCTTAAAGACTGAAGGCCTATCACCCTGAAGCAAAGCTCCAGTTTTTCCTGAAACATTCCACATCTCAGGGGGAGACATTTTCTAAAATCATATGCACAATGTCTTCTCAGTTGTATATTGAGAAAGAGAAGACAATATCATCTCTCACCCCCCACTATATAAAGGGTTATAACTCGCTTCAAAAGTTATTCTTGGTTGCAAGTCACCTGACCAAAGGACTTGAGGTTTGTTTTTTGAGCACTTGATCAAAAGTTCATTGGTGTCAAGCACCTGATCAAAAATCTGAGTGGATTCCTACCATGGTGCTAGAAGAGTGGATGTACCTATGTTGGGGAACCACTATAATTCCTTGTGTTGTCCGGTTGCCCTTTCTTTTTTTCTTGCTGTGTTTGGGCTAGCTAGGTTTGTTGTGTGTTTGTGGTTATTTATTAATTTATTATTCTGCGGTTTTTATTTGCAACAAAAGCTGTAAAGTTTTCTAAAGGATTTTAGGATACTCTATTCACCCCCCACCCCCCTCTAGAGTATTTCAGA
The DNA here is from genome assembly GCA_039583875.1 of Platanthera guangdongensis. Taxonomy (NCBI): domain Eukaryota; kingdom Viridiplantae; phylum Streptophyta; class Magnoliopsida; order Asparagales; family Orchidaceae; genus Platanthera; species Platanthera guangdongensis. Next base: position 131,407,493 of record CM077162.1, on the reverse strand, counting down.
TCTAACACATCACTTTCAATTGGTATCAGAGCAGGATTCCCTTGGTTGTACAAGCTAACACTTGAACCAAAGATCCTGAGTTAGATCTGTCTTTTCATTTCCATTAGATTTATAGTTACAGAGCATGACATAGAACAAGGACTATGCAAGAACCAGACCTTCAGTATGCAATTTGAATATGTTTGCCATCTGGAAGGAAAGAATTAAGTTGTACATGAACTCTATTGATGAAGATTTCTACAACTCCATTTTGACAGGTCCCCCTCAAATATGTACTTATGCAACATCTTCAAGCACAATTGCAGTTCCACCACCTGAGTGGACTGAAGCCCAGCAGAAGGCAAAGATTGCTGATGCCAAGGTAATGAATATACTAGCACAAACAATGTCAGATGATATCTTTCAAAAAGTGGCTGAATGCACCTCAGCCAAAGCCATTTGGGACTCCCAAAATCAAATGGTGGCTGGATCAGTAGATGAAAGAAAGGACAGGAGATCCAATCTCATATCCCTGTATGAGAATTTCAAGAAAGAAGAAGCTGAGTCAGTGGCGGATATTTACAATAGGTTAAGCTCAATCATCAATGAGCTAAACACCTTGGACAAAGACATCACCCTCACTGAGGTGAATGATAAGATCCTATGTGCTTCCCAACCTCATGGGATTCAAGGATCTGGCCTATCAAGGAGGCCAGAAGCTTAAATGAGATTTCCACTAAATCCTTCTTAGGCAAGCTTAAGTCCCATGAACAGCTGATCAAATCCAGAGAGGCAGCTAAGCAAAGAACACCTCCTCCAACAACAAAAGGACAAATCATTACATTCAAAGCTACTGAGGAGACATAGACTTCAACCACAAATGAAGAGCTGATGAGTCTTTTTGCCAAAAGATTCTACAAAATGACAAGGAAAGACTTTAGGAGAAAGTCATCAAGGCAGGATGAAAAACCAAGGTATGAGAAAACACCAACTAAAGAAGTGGTGTATTTTGGTTGCAGGAAACCTGGACACTTCATCTCTGAGTGTCCAGAGATTCAAAAGAAGGAAAAGAGAAGAGAGAAAGATAGCAGAAGACAGTACAACAGCAGGCCTTCCTCCAGCAAATATATGAAGAAGGAGAAAGGCTTTGTGGCTGAATCTTGGAGTGAAACTAAGGATGAATCAACATCCTCCAGCTCCAGTGAAGAGGAAGAAGAGGCAAAGGCCAAAGAAGTTTGCCTCATGGCCAATGATGCCTCCAGGAGCCATTCAGAAGAAGAAGATTCAGATAATGAAGAAGTTTCAGATTCTGAAGCTGACCAGGTATTATCTTCTTTTGATTACAATTCTGATTCATTTACATCTGAATTCAAAACCATGTGCATAGATTTAATTAACTCGGAAAAAGAAATCAAGACTCTTAGGGAAAAATTAGGAAACCTAGAGAATGTTAATTATGAAAATAATAAGTTAAAGGATGAGTTAACCTTAGCTAATGAAAAAAATTATATTATTAAAAACTGAGTTATTTGAGGCTAAACAACTTGAGGAAACTCTCAATGGGAGAAGCCTCAAGTTGATGGACATCACAAGCACTGTCAATGCCAGGCTTAATGGCAAGCTAGGCTTGGGTGCTTCATCAAGTTTGCCCCCTATCCTCAAGAAGAATATTTTGTCAACCCCTATCAAATTTGTTTCAGCTAAAGGGAAAGAAATAATAAACTATAATCAAACCATAGAACAAATTCCAAAATCAAATGGTCAAAGTAATAAAAATCAGAAAACCACATGTAAAAACAAATTTCATTAGAATTCGTCGAACTTAGATCGACGAAATGTTGCCCATTCGTCGAACCCAACTCGACGAACTCTGAAAGCAAATTTTAACTGTAATCATTCGTCTAACTGCGATCGACGAATTTTTTGTGATTCGTCGAGCAGAGGTCGACAAATGTGGGGCTTAGAAAATGAACATGTTCATTCTCTGGGTAGAGATCGATGATCTCATCCCAATTCGTCGAACTCTGGTCGACGAACTCACAATAATTCGTCGAACCCATAAAGACTTAATAAAAAATATAACTATAACAACAACATCAACAAATCTGGGAAACCATTTAATCCTGTAGCTGATTGGGTAATACCACCTAGAAGATATCACCCACTAGGATATAAATCTCAACCTGAATTTTCTGTTATATCTAGTTTTTCTTACCAGCAAAACAAAATACCCAAGGTAACCTGGGTCAAGAACAACTAACTATTTTTCATTGCAGGTGAAGAGCTATCCAGAAATAATCAAACATGGTACCTGGACAGTGGATGCTCCAAACATATGACTGGCAGCAATGACATCTTACACAACTATAAGTCCAAGCTAGGACCCAAGGTTATCTTTGGTGATTCAAAATGTGGCCAGTCTGAAGGTTTTGGAGAAGTGAAGATTGGAGCAGTCAATTTCAAGAAAGTGACATAAGTCAGAGGACTCAAGCATAACCTCATCTCCATAAGTCAGTTATGTGATGAAGGTTATCAGGTACACTTTATCTCAACTTCTTGCACTATTGCTAATAAAGAAAAACAAACTGTTTTAATTGAGAATAGACAAGGTAACATATACGTAGTTGATTTTCATTCTGCCAATTCTGATATCTGCTTACTTAATATAACTAGTAATCAGAATGATTTATGGCATAAAAGGCTAGGTCATGTAAACTTGAAAAACATTGTTAGGCTATCAAAAGACAACCTTGTTAGAGGTTTACCTTTTTGTCCCTACAAGAAGGAAGGCATTTGCAGGGCTTGTCAACTAGGCAAGCAAACTAAATCTAGTTTTAAATCTGTTAATAAAATTGATTCACCTAGGATTTTGTATTTGCTACACATGGATCTCTTTGGACTCATTGATGTACAAAGCCTAGGAGGGAAATCCTACACCTTAGTTATAGTGGATGACTTCTCAAGGTTCACTTGGGTGTCCTTTCTGAGATCTAAGTCAGATACCTTTATGGTTCTTACAGATTTTCTCAGGACCATACATATTGAGTTCTCTACTCATGTTGTATTGATCAAAAGTGATCATAACACAGAGCTTGAGTCTCTTTTTATGCATGAGTTCTGTGAGAAGGAAGGTATCAGGCACTGCTTCTCAGATCCTAGAACTCCCCAACAAAATGGGGTAGCTGAAAGGAAAAATATTACACTAATTAAAGCTACAGGTACATTACTTGCAGATGCTTACATGACACTAAACTTTTGGGCAGAGGTTGTAAACACTGCAAATTATGCCCTGAATAGAAGCCTGATACACAAACTAAAGAACAAGACACCTTATGAATTACTTAAAGGGAAGCAACCTAAAATCAACTATTTTAAAGTATTTGGATGTATATGTTATATTCACAATGACAATAAAAATACATTAGAAAGTTTGAGGCTAAGGCTGAAGAGGGAATCTTTCTAGGATATTCCGAAGTAAGCAAAGCCTATAGGGTTTTTAATGAATCATCTCTAAAAATTGAAGAATCTATTCATGTTACATTTGATGAAACTAACATGTCTTGCAAGGAGAAAGAGATTTTTACCAAAAGCACTTTGCAGGTACCTCACTTGTGTGAGAATTTGGATGGACTAAACCTCACCCAAGAAGTTCCAACAAATCCTTCTCCACAAGTCATTGAAGAAAGTGAAGATGAAGACACTGAAGGAATTGATCTTCCCCCAAAGCAAACATAATTTCACAAGAGGAATTAGTTCCTACTACTATTGCAGAACCAACTCCACCCACTGATCTTGTTACACTAAGGGATCACCCCAGATCTCAAGTGATTGGAGACATATCAGCGGGTGTAAAAACAAGGCATCAACTCAACCAAATTTGATGTACGCCTATTTTCTCTCCCAAGTTGAATCTCTATCCATCCATGATGCAGAGCAAGATTCCCACTAGATCATTGCAATATAGGAGGAATTAAACCAATTTGAGAGATGTAGAGTTTGGGATTTGATTCCAAGACCCCAAAACTACCCAGTAATTATAACCAGATGGGTTTACAGAAACAAGCTGGATGCCCAAGGAGTGATTGTGAGAAACAAGGCTAGGCTTGTTGCTCAAGGATATAGGCAAGAGGAAGGAATAGATTATGACCAAACCTTTGCACTTGTGGCAAGGATATAGGCAATTAGAATATTCCTTGCCTATGCAGCCTACCAGAGATTCAAGGTCTATCAAATGGATATGAAGAGTGCATTCTGCATGGAGTATTAAAAGAAGAGGTTTATGTTGAACAACCTCTAGGTTTTGTCTCTCCAACTCACCCCTCTTATGTTTTTAAATTGCATAAAGCTCTTTATGGTCTAAAGCAAACTCCAAGAGCTTGCTATGAGACCTTAGCTTGCCTTTTGATAGAGCAAAAGTTCATTAGAGGCATAGTAGATAAGACACTTTTCACTAGACATCATAAGGACCAAACATTGTTAGTACAAATATTTGTGGATGACATCATATTTGGGTCTACTGATTCCAAATTATGAAAGAGGTTCTCTACCTCATGCATTCTAAATTTGAAATGAGTAGCATGGGTGAGCTCTCCTACTTCCTTGGTCTCCAAGTGAAGCAGCTCCTAGATGGCATCTTTATCTCCCAAGCTAAATATACAAAAGAACTTATCAAAAAGTTTGGGATGGCTGTTGTCTTAGCAAATAAAACACCTATGGCTACAAATGTTGTAATAGACTCTGATCCACATAGGAAACCTGTTGACCAGAAGTTATATAGGGGCATTGTTAAGTCCCTACTATATCTTACAACTAGCAGACCTGATATCATGTTTGTCGCATGCCTTTGTGCTAGGTTCCAAGTGAACCCTAAAGAATCTCATCTAATTTTCCTAAAAAGAATTTTGAGATATATAAAGAGTTGTCCAAGTCTAGGCCTATAATATCCCACTGAATCAGAATTTGAGTTAACTGGATACTCAGATGCTGATTTTGCTGGATGCAGGGTGGACAGGAAAAGTACTTCAGGAACCTGCCAGTTCCTGGGTATGAGATTAATGTCCTGGTTTTGTAAGAAACAGTCATCTGTGTCTACCTCAATTGCTGAGGCAGAATATATTACAGCTGGCAGCTATTGTTCCCAGAAGCTATGGATTCAAAATCAATTACTAGACTATGGTCTCAACTTAAATAATTCAACTCTACTTTGTGATAACACAAGTGCTATAGCCATAACACAAAATCCAATCCATCACAGTAGGAGTAAGCATATAGATATTTGACATCATTTCATAAGAGAGTGTGTAGACAAAAACAAAATAAACTTGTCTATATCTACACTGATTTACAAAGAGCTGACATTTTCACCAAACTTCTGGATGAAAGAAATCATCGGTTCTTTATAAATCAGCTTGGAATGATTAATGGAGAAGACATAGTTTAGTTTCTGTCTGCACTCGACGAATTTTCCAGAGTTCGTCGAACGGAGCTCGACGAACTAGGCAAAGTTCGGGAGATATTCGTCGAACGGAGGTCGATGAACTCTCTGTGAGTGAAGTTGTTTTCGTCGAACGGAGATCGACGAATCCACTTCAGAAAACTTTCGTCGAACAGAGCTCGACGAAATGACTTCAAATATTCAGACTGAGCTCGACGAATTGTTTAACTCTAAATGATTTTGTCGAACCCAGATTGAAGAATGTTTTAATTTTCGTGGAACGGAGTTTGTCGATTCATATTCTGTAAAACCCTATATCAAGGTTTTCTTCGACCTCCGTCCCGCACTTTCTGTTCCCTTTACACTTGATCGTCATTTTCTCTCTTGCAGGTGATCTCATGGCGATTCAAGCAGTAACATTGGCTGCGATGAAGTTCGACACCGGCTTCGATGTCGACTTTGATTCTTTTCAGCATTCGGACCCGATATTTCTGAATATTCTGGAACTTTTGGAAGAGCAGCATCTGAAGAATCTGATGACAACAAGTATCAAACTGTTTGGAACTGATATTAGAGAATGGGTCTACACATCTTCAACCACAGAGGAAAATACAATGATTGGAACAATTGCGGGTAATGCCATTTCTCTATCTCCCACAGTTTTGACTAAAATATTTGGATTGAGCAATTGAGACGATGAACTGGAAATTGAGAATGAGGAATATGATATGATGTTAAGCATGATGGGTTATGCTGGAGATAACCCTAATAAATTGTTGAAGAAGCACTTATCTGCAGAATATAAGTTTCTCGCAGATATTGTTGGGAAAGTTTTGCTAGACAAGCACACTGCACATGATTATATAACCAGACATCAGTTTATGGTTATGTGTGTAGTGTTTAATAAGAAGCAAGTGGCTTAGGCTCAGATCATCTTTGATCTAATCAGGAAAAAGAACAATAAAAAGGAAGTTTGTTTTGGAAGGATCCTAGGGATCTTCTTAAAGGAAAAGGCTGCTGAATCACTGATCTCCCCGAACATATTCATAAATGCCAGCAAAAGGCTAACCTGTGATTTGTTTTTCAGGTGGGAGAGGACAATATCCAAGCCCTCTAAGGCTTCAACCTCTTCCACCATAGCTTCTGAGAGCACAAGGGCTGTTAGAGCCACTCCCCACTCTGTTGAAGAGAGCATTCCCTCACCACCATCTCTTCTAGCCTTCCAAATCCCTTCCACAACCCACACCATCATTCCAACTTCCACACCTCCATCATCCCACATTCATACTTCTCCAACAACCACTCATCTTCCTACTCCTCAACAATCTCCTCATGCTTCACCAGCTCCATCACCACCATTATGACCTCTTCCCTCACACCTTTCCACCATACCAAATTTTGAGATACTTTCCTCTTCCCTCAACTCTCCCTATCCACCACACCAAAATGCAAGATGCCATCCCACCATCCTCACCAGCAACTACCATCCCTCCAACTGCTTCCACCTCAATACCTTTTGTAACACCTTCTGCCACTCCAACACTGGACCCCTCCACCATCTCTTCTATCATTGCTCTCATCACACCCCTCCTCAAAGCTCTCATATCAAAGGCCATTATACCTCTTGCTACTTCCATTTCCTCTCTCTCTCTACCCAGATCTCTGCCCTTTCTTCTGCTCCCTCTTCATTTAGGGGCCTGGCTCCAGTTATTACTTGAAAGTCCACCTATTGTCAACTATGTTCACCTATGGGGGGGGGGGGGGGAATAGGTGACGTGCAGCGCTTTTGCGGAATTTAAATTGTACCTACACACGAAAATAATACAACACAGCACAATAGAGTACACAAGCTATTTATAGTGGTTCCCCGACTTGGGTACATCCACTTTCCCCCTTCGACCTATCTCCCAACAAGGGACGACTAGGTCACTTCTCCAACAGGATTGAAATCCAATCCTTGCACTATCGGAAGGAACCCTTCCACACGTAGGAGTCAACACTCCCACAAACCGGGTTGCACCCGACCCTTACAACACGGAACAAACGTTCCTTTACAACAAAAGAAAAATAGAATGTACAAGAAATACAAACTACGTGTGGAGACTACGGTGTCCCTCTTCGTTGACGACGTGATCTTGAAGTCTACAAACAGTCCACAACCTTGGTCTCTCTTGGAGAGGATCTCCCCGGAACCGGCGGCGGCGAGAAGGGCGGCAGCTAGGTTCACGGGATCGGCAGCATCGACAATGTGCAGCAGCTGTTCTTTAGAGATCCAAACTTCGTAGCAAAGCTAGCTAGGTCTACCAACGATCACACGAGGATCGGTCGTCTCAATCGATTCAGACGGGGAAGTTTTTCCCGATCAACAAATCGAGAGACAAGGGATCTCTTGATAGACGCGTGAGACTCTAAGCTTGGCTAAGCTTCTGTCGCCGGAGATCGGGAAGAAACGCGATCAACAGCGGCGACCAACTAGTGCGAGCTGCGACGGATGCGGCGGAGCGATTTCGCGATTTTATGGTTTCCTCTTGCTCGGCTTCTTTCTGTCTCAGTATTCCGTTCAAAATACCAGAATATATATACTGTAGACAACTTGAATAAGACCGTTGTGGGACCCATAAGAATAATCCCTAAATCCCGGTCCAGAATATTGACAGCGGCAGAATCCGGTTCAGGAAGTTCCAGAAAAACGCCCAAGTCAAAATCGGTGAGAATCGAAAGTGAATCTCGCCGAATCGCCGAGAATCAACGGTGATTCTCGACGATTCGGCGAGAATCAAAGATGATTCTCGTCGAATTTGCCTTGGTTGCACGCACTGCTTTAGGCCAGGTCGAGGCGGCGAGAATCAACCAGTGATTCTCGACGAATCGACGAGAATCACCTAGTGATTCTCGCCGAATCGGCGAGAATCACTTGGTTATTCTCGTCGATTCTTACTTAGAAGCCGAGGTGCTCGCTTAGAAGTGGCTGGATCGAGTTCGGCGAGAATCAACCACTGATTCTTGACGAATCGGCGAGAATCACTAGTGATTCTCGCCGAATCGGCGAGAATCACTTGGTGATTCTCGTCGATTTACACTTAGACGAATTTTCGTCTTTCCACCCATGAGGTGCTCCTTGACCCATCATTGCTCCTTGTCTGCTCCTGCATAGTTATATCCCTGTGCTTGAAAGTAAGTGCACTCCAATAGAGAGAGTACACGTAGACCAACACACTGATCTGCTCAACGAGGGATTACGTCGTGCAGACCCGTGTATATCGACCTACTGCACCCTGACATTGGTGTGCACTTAGTGTGGAAAAACTGCAAGCACAACTTGAAATAATTTGTCAAAAACATTGCCTATTTACCTTAGCTTGATCAGGGGCTTCTTCAAATCAGGTACGTTGTGGATACAATACCCAACAATCTCCCCCTATTTGAAGAAGCCTAAACCCTACAAGCTAAGGTGAATAAAGCGTATAGGAATGAAAATCATAAACCTGAAATTGAGTTGAGTGAGTTATTCATTACCAATACCAATTTCTTGGGAGCAAGCTTGGAGCCACCTTAGCCGAGAGGGTAATCTCCCCCTTTTCGGCTTCTGCAAATCGGAGTCTGTAGCATTTGATCCCTTGCTCCCCCTCAGTTCTTGCATCTGTGCTCACACTTGAGTTCCTGGCTCCCCCTCAGTTCTTGCACGAGCCTGGAGCGTCTGTAGGCTTCATTCCTCATAGTTTAACATTCCCAATTCAGTTTTGAAAAGACTGAACTTGGCATCGTCTAAGGGCTTTGTAAATATATCTGCAATCTGCTTGTCCGTGGGGACATAACAGAGAGAGATGTCCTTGTTCTCCACGTGCTCCCGAATGAAGTGGTAGCGCACTTCAATATGCTTCGTTCTGCTGTGCGACACCAGATTGTTGGCAATTGCAATTGCACTGGAGGAGTCGCAGTACATTGGTATTTCCTTGAACTGAAGGTCGTAGTCGGCTAACTGGTTTCTGATCCATAGGAGTTGTGCGCAACAGCTTCCTGCTGAGATGTACTCAGACTCTGCTGTGGAGGTTGCAACACAATTCTGTTTCTTGCTGTTCCATGAGATAAGCCTCCTGCCGAGGAATTGACACGTCCCGGAGGTGCTTTTCCTGTCATCCCTACTCCCTGCAAAATCAGCATCTGAAAAGCCTATTAGCTCGACATCATTGTTTCTCGGGTACCACAAGCCAAGATTAGGAGTACCTTTAAGGTATCTTAGAATTCGCTTTGCAGCGACATAGTGAGATTCCTTAGTGTTCACCTGATATCGGGCACAGACACGTGTGGAGAACATAATATCCGGTCTACTCGCAGTAAGGTAGAGCAGGGATCCAATGATACTTCTGTATTTGGTTTCATCGAAAGGTTTACCTTTCTCATCCTTATCCAGAGACATAATGGATCCCATTAGAGTACTCATAGAGGTTGCATTCTCCATACCGAATTTCTTAAGAAGTTCATTTGTGAACTTCGTTTGAGAGATGAAGATTCCATCCTCAGACTGTTTCACTTGAAGTCCCAAGAAATACTTGAGCTCTCCCATACTGCTCATTTCAAACTTTCCTTGCATAAGTTTAGAAAACTTTTTGCAAAGACTGTTGTCCGTTGAGCCGAATATTATGTCATCGACATAGATTTGTACCAGCAAAATCTTGCCTTTGACTTCCCTAAGAAACAATGTTTTATCTATTTTACCTCTAGAGAACTTGTTCTCAAGAAGAAAACTAGATAAAGTCTCATACCAAGCTCGTGGAGCTTGTTTTAACCCATATAAAGCTTTGTTAAGAAAATAGACATGATTGGGAAATGTAGGATCGACAAAACCTGGGGGTTGAGCGACGTATACTTCCTCTTTCAGGTCTCTGTTCAGGAATGTTGATTTCACGTCCATTTGAAAAACTGTGAATCCTTTGTGCGAAGCGTACGCCAGGAACAATCTGATTGCCTCGAGCCTTGCTACTGGTGCGAAGGTCTGGTCGAAGTCAATCCCCTCCTCCTGTCTGTAACCTTGAGCCACCAGCCTTGCCTTGTTCTTTATGATGACACCATGTTCATCCAGCTTGTTTCTGAATATCCACTTGGTGCCAATCACATTCTGCTTGTATGGTCTGGGAACAAGCGTCCAAACGTTGCAACGTTCGAATTGATGTAGTTCATCTTGCATGGCCAGAATCCATGCCGCATCCTTGTTCGCCTCGTCGAACTTCTTTGGCTCAACCTGTGACAGGAAGCTAAGATGCAATACTTCATTAATAGTACCTCTTCGAGTTCTGACACTGACACGAAGATCTCCGATGATCTGATCTCTAGGATGATCCCTCACGTGACGGAGCTCTAGAAGTCTGGCGTCTGGAGCTTCGACTACTTCTTGGGCTTCTCTTTCTTCTAAGAGATTTGTTCCATTTTGATCTTCAACATTTTCAGATGACGTGGAGGTGGAAACTTTGACGTACTTAGGAGCGTCATCTTTAGCGGTCTCATCCAGACTCAGCTGTTCAAGTCGTGCACCTGCATCTTCAAGAATACCACTGGAATAATTGCTGTTAAGCAAACTTCCTTCATCAAATACAACATTTATTGATTCTTCTACCACTAGGGTTTTCTTATTGAAGACCCTATATGCCCGACTGTGGGAACTATAGCCCATGAATATGCCTTCGAAGCATTTTTCACCAAATTTAGTACGCGGGTACTTCCCATTATTCAGTACATAGCATCTGCAACCAAAAATCCTCAAGTAGGACATGGTTGGTTTCCTGCCTTTCAGTAGCTCGTAAGGTGTCTTACGATGATGCTTGTTGATCAATGCTCGGTTTTGTACATGACAAGCTGTATTGACAGCCTCTGCCCAGAAGTATTCCGGGAGAGAAGCGTCTTTCAACATTGTCGTGCAGGCTTCAATGAGGGTTCTGTTTCTCCTCCCCGCAACTCCATTTTGCTAAGGAGTGCGCGGGGAGGAAAACTCATGAAGGATACCTTGTTCCTCACAAAATTCTGTCATAGCACCAGATTCGAATTCTGTTCCATGGTCACTTCTGATTTTGACCACTGAGCAGTTAAATTCGTTCTGAACCTGCTTGACAAAACTAGTGAAGATGTCAAACGTATCTGACTTTCGTTTCAAAAAGAACACCCATGTAAACCGAGAATGATCATCAACTATCACTAGTGTATAGGACTTGCCTCCCAAGCTATGAACTTGCATTGGACCAAACAAGTCCATATGTAAAAGGTAAAGACATCGGGAAGAGTCTTTGTCTGCAATGCTCTTAAAGGTAGCCCGTGTCTGTTTGCCAATCTGGCATGCAGGACAGGGGCTATCTTTGATGCACTTGATACTGGGAGCATCCCTTACTAAGTTATTAGAAAACAGCATACTAATTGTCTTGAAATTAATATGTGACAATCTCTTGTGCCATTGGTCACAAAGAGATGCACTGCCTGTTGCCACAAGACATACGGGGGTAGATGAATCTAAACTGAGAAAATCTAAGCAGAAGATATTTCTGCTCCTAATGCCTGATAATACCGTCTCAGAAGAGGTACGTGAAATTATCAGAAATTTATCCTTGCAGAAATTAACGTCATAACCTTTGTCACATAACTGACTTACACTGATCAGGTTATGATTTAACCCTTCAACATAAGCCACGCCGGTGATAGAGATTATACCGTTGGAAATCATACCGTAACCTCTGGTGACTCCCCGATCTGACCCTCCAAAGATGACTTTGGGTCCATTCTCGACTGGAGTGTAATCACGCAGCAGGCTTCTTGTCCCAGTCATATGCCGGGAGCATCCACTGTCTAAATACCAGATCGGCGTTTTGGTGGCCATTGGACATTCCTGCAAAACAAAATTAATTTGCCTTAGGAACCCAATCGAACTTGGGTCCTAGATTCCTGGTTAGCACACTCCCCCTCGGTTGGTTAACCCTACGAGTGGTCGGCCTCGCATTGCTAACATGGGGAGTCTCGTAGTACCTTGGATTAAACCAACAATCCACGGCAAAGTGACCGACTTTGCCACAGCACCAACAGTCGAATCTGTTGTACCTCTTCCTAGGCTCCTGCCTTACCCTGGGAATGGTGGGTACAGCTGGGGCCTTAGATCTGGAGGTGGAGGCCTCAAGGTGACAGCAGTCACATGACTTCGTCACCTTCTGTATAACAGGCTTGGCTTTTGGTGCCTGCTTTCCATTATGGCCGCTAGAGAACAGACCATAATTTCCCATGTGGATTTCCTCATAAGGTTCCTTGAAGGCACTCTCACCGAAGTTCCGGGGAAAGGTCCAACCGTCATATCGGCTCTTTGGCTTTGCAACCGAGGGCCGGAAATGATGGCCAAATGTTGACTCAAAGTCATGTTGGTTGCACGGAAAGCCAGGCTTTCTGAACGCAATAGGACTAAGCGGATCCTTTCCCTTTTCATTAGCAGAGGCCTTCTTGGCGGCCTTATTCTTCCTCTGGTTCCTGTTTCTCCTGGAGGAGGAACCAGATACCCCTACATGCCCCAAGCCAGCTCCTTTGGCCTGAGTAGAGAAGGTATCAACAACTGGAAGAACTGTTTTTGGCATAGAGAAGCTCTTGACGATCTTCCTTTCTGCCGCAAGTTGTTCTTCCAACTTGTCGACTTCCTCCTGCTTAAGATCAAGGAGCTTCAGAGACTCTGAATGCTTTGAGGTCAGGTCAAGGTGCTCCTGTCGGAGAGAGATCAAACTGGTGACCTCTTCCCTCAGGGAAACACACTCACCCTTAAGGAATTTTACTTCCTTTTTCTCAGCCTTCAATCTCTTTCGGCACTCCTCGAAAGTGTTGAGCAGAAGCTCATACTTCTCGAGGAGCTCAGCTTCACGGGCTGAAAGGCTATCCTCAGGTTCATCATCCTGAGATTCAGGATCAGAGTCGGAGTCGGAGAGAGGGGTGTGAGCTTTTACCTACCCAGTAAACGGGGGGCATTCTCCTTCTGAGTCGGAGCGACCCACCAGCCCGAAGTAAGCTTCCTCATCATCACTGGAGTTTGAGGAATCAGACTCGCTCAGTGTCTTTGGCCTTTTGGCGATGTAGCTCCGCTCTTTCTTCTTATCTCTCGAAGATTTGTGCTCCTCTTCTTTCCCTTTTTCTCTCTTGCCTTGATAGCAATCGGCCACGACGTGTAGTGGCTTATTGCATCCAAAGCAAATAATGTCAGAGGATGGATGTTTGTTCGGTTTAGAAGCATACCTGTCAGAAGAATAATTTTTCTTCTGATGCCTGGCGGAGGAGCCGTCTCTCTTTCTTTGATTCCTCATCTTGAGGAACTTCTTGAACTCTCTGGTGATGAGGGAGAAATCCTCTTCCGACAGCTCTGAGCTGGAGGAGCATGGCTCGGAGTCCTCCTCCTCATCCTTTTTCCTGGCACGGTATGAAACCACACCCTTGCCTTTTCTGGAGTGACTGACTTTTAGAGCCACAGTCTTTTCTTTGGCTGCAGCCTTCTCTGCTTCTTCTTCTGCTTTCCTGGTGTTCAGCTGTAGCTCATAGGACATCAGCTTCCCAAACAGAATTTGCGGGTCAGTCTCAGCTAGCCTACCAAACTCTCGGATGGCGCAGATCTTTGTGTCCCATTCCTTAGTAAGGGACCTAAGTAATTAATCATTGAGTTCACCATTAGTGAACACTCTACCGTATCTTTTGAGGGCGTTGACGATCTTGAGGAAGTTCTCGTAGGTGACTCTGATCTCTTCCTTAGGCCCTTGTCTGAAGGCCTCATATTTCTGGTTCAGGAGGGATCTTCGATCATCCCTCACTTCATCTGTGCCCTCCATTAGGATGATCAGGCACTGCCAGATCTCCTGAGCTGTCCTGCAGTTGCTGAAGTTTTGCATCATTGAGTCATCAATCGCGCTGACCAGAATGTTTCGCGCCTTCTTGTCAAGTCCTACTAGCACCATCTCGTCCTTGTCCATTTCAGAAAGTTTCTTTGGCACTTTCTGGGTAGGATCAATGGTGGATGCCTTAGTGGGGACATAAGGTCCCTCCTCCACGATCATGAAGAGTCGAGGATCAACTGCTTCCATGTAGAACCTGATCCTTTCCTTCCAGATAGGAAAGTTGAGCCTGGTGCACACTGGGATCTTGCCTGAGAACTTGAGCCCGTCCATAGTAGATGTTTTGCCTCCTTCTTGACACTAGCGGCGGGATTCAACTCAAGGTGTTAACCTTTTTGATGAGTAACCTGGCTCTGATACCACTTGAAAGTCCACCTAGTGTCAACTATGTTCACCTATGGGGGGGGGGGGATAGGTGACGTGCAGCGCTTTTGCGGAATTCAAATTGTACCTGCACACGAAAATAAAACAACACAGCACAACAGAGTACACAAGCTATTTATAGTGGTTCCCCGACTTGGGTACATCCACTTTCCCCCTTCGACCTATCTCCCAATAAGGGATGACTCGGTCACTTCTCCAACAGGGTTGAAATCCAATCCTTGCACTATCGGAAGGAACCCTTCCACACGTAGGAGTCAACACTCCCACGAACTGGGTTGCACCCAACCCTTACAACACGGAACAAACGTTTCTTTACAACAAAAGAAAAATAGAATGTACAAGAAATACAAACTACGTGTGGAGACTACGGTGTCCCTCTTCGTTGACGACGTGATCTTGAAGTCTACAAAGAGTCCACAACCTTGGCCTCTCTTGGAGAGGATCTCCCCGGAACCGGCGGCGGCGAGAAGGGCGGCGGCTAGGTTCACGGGATCGGCGGCGTCGACGATGTGCGGCAACTGTTCTTTAGAGATCCAAACTTCGTAGCGAAGCTAGCTAGGTCTACCAACGGTCACACGAGGATCGGTCGTCTCGATCGATTCGGACGAGGAAGTTTTTCCCGATCAACAAATCGAGAGACAAGGGATCTCTTGATAGACGCGTGAGACTCTAAGCTTGGCTAAGCTTCTGTCACCGGAGATCGAGAAGAAACGCGATCAACACCGGCAACCAACTAGCGCGAGCGGCGACGGATGCGGCGGAGCGATTTCGCGATTTTAGGGTTTCCTCTTACTCGGATTCTTTCTGTCTCAGTATTCCGTTCAAAATACCCGAATATATATACTGTAGACAACTTGAATAAGACCATTGTGGGACCCACAAGAAGAATCCCTAAATCCCGGTCCAGAACACTGACAGCGGCAGAATCCGGTTCAGGAAGTTCCAGAAAAACGCCCAAGTCAAAATCGGTGAGAATCGAAAGTGAATCTCGTCGAGTCGCCGAGAATCAAAGGTAATTCTCGACGATTCGGCGAGAATCAAAGATGATTCTCGTCGAATTTGCCTTGGTTGCACGCACTGCTTTAGGCCAGGTCGAGACGGCGAGAATCAACCAGTGATTCTCGACGAATCGACGAAAATCACCTAGTGATTCTCGACGAGTCGGCGAGAATCACTTGGTGATTCTCGTCGATTCTTACTTAGAAGCAGAGGTGCTCGCTTAGAAGTTGCTGGATCGAGTTCGGCGAGAATCAACCACTGATTCTCGACGAATCGGCGAGAATCACTAGTGATTCTCGCCGAATCGGCGAGAATCACTTGGTGATTCTCGTCGATTTACACTTAGACAAATTTTCGTCTTTCCACCCATGAGGTGCTCCTTGACCGATCCTTGCTCCTTGTCTGCTCCTGCATAGTTATAGCCCTGTGTGCTTGAAAGTAAGTGCACTCCAATAGAGAGGGTACACGTAGGCCAACACACTGATCTGCTCAACGAGGGATTACGTCGTGCAGACCCGTGTATATTGACCTACTGCACCATGACATTGGTGTGCACTTAGCGTGGAAAAACTGCAAGCACAACTTGAAATAATTTGTCAAAAACATTGCCTATTTACCTTAGCTTGATCAGGGGCTTCTTCAAATCAGGTACGTTATGGATACAATACCCAACATTACTGAAACCAGGTAGTGGGAGATGCTTGATGATGAAGCTGCAGCAGCTCCAGTAGTAGCAACAGGTTTAGTTTCAGTAGGTCCAGCTCCAGCAAATGCACAGGCAGCAACATCATAAGATATAGATTTTATTGATTTCATTCATTTTATTGAGACTGACATGGATATAGAAGAGTCAGCTCCAGAAGAGATAATTACTGTTGGTGATTTCATCATTAATCCCACAGTAGATTTAGAATATTTGTTAAAAATGTTTGATAATGCATTTTTGAGCTTCGCTCCAGCAGATTATACTAAGCCATCTTTGGATATTGTTCCATATTCTTCCCCTATCAGTCCTAAAGTTGCCAAGCACCTAAAAGACAGTTTTGTTATTCCAGAACCTGTAGTCATCCCATCGCCTCCAGAAATTATTTCTACCCCCAGTTTTGTTATGGATGACTCTCCAATGCCAGATCTTGATGCCCTGATCTTGGCTAACATTGAAGAAGAGAATAAGGCAGCTGCTGAAAGCACTCTCAGAGTCAGTTCTCTAGTTCCTGTTGAAGTTTCTCCTCCAGCTCCATCTAAACCTGAGAAGCCTATCATTTTTGCTGAGACCCTGAAGTCTTTAAATGATATATATATGATAATCCTCAGGGATCTGATGATGATGATGATGATAATGAGGATGAGGATTCTGATGATGAACCCAAGAAGAGGCAAGTATCTAATAAAAGGAAAGCTCTTCCTCCTCCTGCTCCTAAACCAAATCCAACCAATGACACTCCCTACTATATTCTTCAGAAGATAACTCCATATAAAGGGATGCCAGCTTGGATGTGGTTATCCAAGAATGAACAGAAAGAGAGGAAGAGAAGCAGAAGATACTCCCCTCCTCTAACTCAGAAATACAGAAGAGACCCTCCTCCTCCTCCTCCAGCTGCTGGTGCTTCAAGTTCAACTTCTCAGGGACTACCTAATTTCAAACTTATCAAAGACATCAGGGTAGGTCCTCATCTTCAGAAAGCAGCCATCAAAGACAGTATCCATCAGGCAAGCAGCACCAGCCTCAACAACAGCAGCAACATCAACAACAAAAATAGCAAAAACTTCCTGAGTATCAACAAGCTGAAAGCTCCAACAGACCTCCTTCTCCTCATGTACCCTTTGAAGATCCAAAAACAGGTACTTCTGCTAGGATGGCCAGGTTCCAAGAACATGTTGGCCTTTCAATGATCAACAAATCCAGAGCTGAAGGAAAGGATCCCTCAGAATATACAACAATGTCAAAATACAGGAAAGAAGAGCTTAAGAAGTTTGAGAAAGCTAACAAGTTTTTCAATGTTGACGGTTATATAAAATTGCACCCAAAAGAAGTAGTCCCCAGAGCAACATCTTTGAAGATTATAGGGGTTGCTGATATGAACATAACCAAAGTACAAGCTTCTAATCCAAATAGAGAGATTGTTTTTACTAAGCCTGGAGATAAGAGCAAAGAAGAAAAGCCCAAAGAGAAGAAGCAAAAGAAATGAGTTCTGAACTGGTTAATTTCTGTTATGTTTATAACTGCTTTCTTATTTCTAAACAAAGCTTATCTGTATATATATATATTTGCTGCATGTGTTCATTTTTCTCTGCCAGATATATGTTTTTCCTGCTTTGTTTATTTTCAGTTTAGTCTGAGTCTGTAATTAGTGACCTCACCCAAATAGGGGGAGATTATTGGAACCCTAGTTTGATTTGGGCTAGCTTCACTACGTTAGGATCTTGTGACCCATCATGTATAGTCAGGGTCATAGTTGTGTCCTAGAATCTAGGCCAAGTCCTTAGTTTCAACATCTCATGGACCAGCCTTCATCAGACTGCTAGAGACTCAAGACTTAGAAATTTCCAAAGACTCAGTAAAATGAGTTCGACGTTCGTCGAAATCAAGTCGATGAGAGTCATGCTCAGCTCGACGATCTCAGAGAAAATTCTCTGCACTGAGCTTGACGAACTTGATTCTCAGGTAGACGATCTTTGGACTCTACCTTCAGCATTCTAGGTCCAGACTTTGTTCTCTAGACTCAGGTCGACGAACTTAGTTCTCTGGTCGATGATTTCTGGATTCTGTACTTCAACTTATTAATCCAGATGCCTCTCAATTTCCTAAGTCCAGAACCATCTCCAGTCCAAGAATTCAAGATTCTCAACTCGACGAACTTTGACCACTTTGGCTAGAGTTATCCGACAGTAGTTAGTGGTCCTCAGCTCGATGAAACCGATTCTCAGGTCGACGATTTCTGGATACTTCAACACTTCACACCAGACGTTTGTGTCAACACTAAAAGCAAGACTTATGTCGACACCAACAATAATTATGTCGACACACAGGACTTATGTCAACACACTCCAGATTTCTGTCAACACAACAGCCATGTCGAGACAAGAAGTAATTGTGTCGACACTCAGGACTTCTGTCAACATATTCCCCAGAAGTTCTGTCAACAAGTTATCAGCTCGACGAACTCCATACAGAGAATTGTCAAAGTTTCTAATCAATGCAGTTCTGTTTTAGCTCGACGATTTTGGAACTCAGCTCGATGAATAGAAGTTATCTGGTCGGTGAACACAGCAACTCGGCTCGACGAACTGTGAACTCAGCTCGACGATTTATGTTATCTGTTCGACGAATCCAGACTTAGTTATTTCTGTCCTTCTGTCCCCTTCTTACTACAATAATTCTTGTGTAATTAATGCTCAAACATTCTCTGAATATAGCTGTTAAAAGGAGCATTGATTATGGTCGTCTCCAGTATTATTGCGTGCCGTTTTTACATGGGACAGTTGGGGAAATAAATCAATGCAGTTTATTCTCAAGTCTGTCAGCATTGATTGCAGAGGATTTCAAATTTCGAAAGACAATTTTTGACAGGAAATACAGAAGAGATTTTCTCCCTTTTCCTGCAGACAAGACACAGAAGATAGACAGAGAACATAGACACACAAAATGAAAATACAATTAGTCTAAATAAAGGAATTCTCTACTCTTTCTTTCACAGATCTCTGATACAGAGAAGAAGCCCTAGACCAGAAGAACATCTGCTATCTGAAGAAGAAGAATAATAAATCAAAATCAAGAGTCTTCATTCTTCAACTCTCCAGGACACTTCAAAGGACAACAACTATTCCATCTATCAAGAAGTTCCTGAAGATCTTTCTGGTCAAGGCTTAAAGATTGAAGGTCTATCACCCTGAAGCAAAGCTCCAGTTTTTCCTGAACCATTCCACATCTTAGGGGGAGCCATTTGCTAAAATCATATCCACTAAGTCTTCTCAGTTGTATATTGAGAAAGAGAAGACAATATCATCTCTCACCCCCCACTATATAAATGGTTATAACTCCCTTCAAAAGTTATTCTTGGTTGCAAGTCACCTGACCAAAAGACTTGAGATTTGGTTTTTCAGCACCTGATCAAAAGCTCATTGGTGTCAGGCACCTGATCAAAAATCTGAGTGGATTCCTTCCAGGGTGGTAGAATAGTGGATGTACCCAGTTTGGGGAACCACTTTAATTTCTTATGTTGTCTCGTTGCCCTTTCTTTTGTTCTTGATGTGTTTGTTCTAGCTAGGTTTGCTGTGTGTTTATGGTAATTTATTTATTTATTATTCTGCAGTTTTATTTACAGCAAAAGCTGTAAAGTTTTCTAAAGTATTTTAGGATACTCTATTCACCCCCACTCCCTCTAGAGTATTTCAGATTTAACACATCACTTTCAAACTACCTAAAACCCCCAAACTAACGGACAAGTCGAAGTAGTGAATAGAGAGCTTAAAAGAATTTTAGAAAAGACTGTTTCCACCTCTAGAAAAGACTGTTCAAGCAAATTATACGATGCTCTATGGGCCTACCATATAGCATACAAAACCGCCATCGGTGGTACTCTATATTGGTTGGTCTATGGAAAATTGTGTCATTTACCCGTAAAATTATAAAACCATGCTTTTTGGGCCTTAAGGTTTTTAAATTTCGATCCCCACTCTGTCGGCGACCTTAGAAAATTTCAAATTAACGAACTCGATGAGTGGCGCTCCAACGCTTACGGAAATAACAAATTTTATAAAGAGCGGATGATGCATTGAACGACAAGTGTATCGCTCGCACAAGTAATATAAAATGGGTGGCTTTCCCAAGTATTGATCTCTTCAAGGAACACAGTAAGGGGAGAGTTAATATTGAGGAGGACTTGAGATTGAAGTCCTTAGGGCGGAGTTAACTAAGGGGGGTTTTGGTATGTTGCGGAAAGGTAAAATAAAACACTATCAACTACTCCTATGCAATGCCGCTATGCATCGCTTCGTCATGCGAGATGGAAGACTACACGGGCCGCTATGCACCGAATCGCTAGGCGGATGTACGAGTATGAAAGCATAAGAACCAAATGAACCTAGAAATATGAGGGTTGTAAGCACCTCTTCGTTACGCACCCCACTAACAATCGCTAGTGCAGCAAGAACAGATGGATGGCAGATGGAAAATAAGGCTCACCACAAGCTAATCACGAAAATATACAATCACATACACATGATTACACATAAACGTATATTACAATAATCATACTTCATCAAATATAAGAGATCAACTATACTATCAAAAACAAGAGAAGAAAAGTGTGTGAAATCGACCGAATCTGAAGTCTTGCTGAGGATTCATGGTTGGATTCGTCGGGTTGTCATTCCGCGTCCTAGCTCTGTCCTTAACTGCATATGGGGTTGAGGAGGCTGTCTCTCACTCCCAATGGACCCATCTTCTTCATGTCACGAGCCGGTGGAGGATGACAAAACTTCTCTAGCTTGGTGGAGAAAGCTAGATAAAATCCCCTTTTGAAGCTATAGGATGAAGGAGGAGGCCGAGAGGAAGCTCTATCTTGGATTTGGAATTGAATGCTTGCCCAGATCTTCTCCCCTTGGTGGAACATCATATTTCTCCCTAAAAATGCGGAGGAGTTGGCGTAGAATCGGCTCTCCCTCAATGGTGAGAAATCTCCACTTAAATAGAAAAAGATCAGAAAATTGGTCACACATGATGAGTCCATTTTATATACCTATTTTCGGACTCATCTGTGCTATTTTTCACACGTTTGCACTTCATTTTTAGTTCGTTATCGTATATATTTCATCTTATCTTTATTTCCATAGGAAGTGCACAAATACGCCCGTGGTTATGTATATTTGTACTTTTTTTTGTTTGTACTCCCTTTTTGTGATTGCCTGGAATGTCTGCACATATCATTGTTGGGTTTAGGGGTTGTGTTCAAGTTCCAGGGATGTTTGGAAGCAGGAATACTCTGCACGCTCATTGGATATAGTGCGCACGACCACTGGTCGTGCGCCACTGCTCGTGCGCAATGTTCCCTAATTTCAAAAATCTGCCTGGGGTATGCGCACTATCACTGGACATATTGTGCACGACCACTGGTCGTGCGCCACTGATCGTGTGCATTGATTCCATATTTTTCCAAAATCTAGCTGGAGCAAACGTACTACTACTAGACATAGTGCGCACTACCACTGGTCGTGCACCACTGGTCGTGTGCATTATAATTTCTGCAATCTATAAATTCACAGGTTCCGCCCAAATTCGAGATCGCTCATTTTTCCTCCGCCATTTTCGTCTCCGAGGAAGGGTTACGCCGTTCTCCTTCAATATCCACCATAGGAAGGTGCTCCGGGCAAGCTTTCACGGGCAAATCCAAGCCGGAGCTTCCTCTCGGCCTCCTCCTTCATCTTTGAGCTTCAAGAAGAGCTTGACCTAGCTTTCTCCACCAAGCTAGGAGAAGTTGTGCTATCCTCGACCGGATCGTGACACGAATAAGACGGGCCATTGGAAGGTGGTGACAGCCCTTCCCTACCCCGGACACAGTTGCGGACCGAGCTTGGACGCGGATTGACAACCCGACGATTCCAACCGTGAATCTACAGCAAGGCTTCGTATCCAGTCGATTTCGCACACTCTTTTCTTGTTTGGTTGCTGAATGTGTAGTTGAACTCTTGTATATGATGAAGTATTCTTAGTTTGTAAAACATTTTTATACAATCATGTCTATGTGATTTTGTATGTTTTCGTTATTTACTTGGGTGCGCCTATTTGTCCATCCACCATCCATCCGCCCTTGCCGCACTAGCAATTGCTAGTGGCGTGCATAGCGAAGAGGTGCTCACGTCCTTCATTCCATCGTTCTAACCACCTCATCCGCAAGCCTACTCGTCCATCCACCCAACGATTCGGTGCATAGCAGCCCGACTAGTCTTCCATCCCGCCTGGCGAAGCATCACATAGCAGCGTTGCATAGGAGTAGTTGATAGTGTTTTATTTTCTTTGTCCGCAATATCAAAGCCCCCATCATTACCTCCGACCTAAGGACTTCAATCTCAAGTCCTCCTCAAAATTAACTCATCTTACTGTGTTCCTTGAGAGATCGATACTTGGGAAAACTTGCCCATTTTATATTACTTGTGCGACCGGTTCACTGCTGTGATCTTACGCATCAAGTTTTTGGCACTGTTGCCGGGGAACACAGTCGTGTAAGTTTCTGGAGAGGGAGACGTGAGATTGCTTTCCTTTTCCTTTGTAAATCGCTTTTGTTTTGTTCTATTTCTGTTTTGCCTTCCTTTCTATTGTTTGTTTAGGCAATTGCAGTAATATATTGTTGGATTTAGTAATTTGCACAATTTATTTTGAATCTGCTGTTTCGACACCATGTGGGGATATTCATATGCCCAATGTCATTAGTGTGGGAAGCCTTCCCATGCTAGTCATGAATGCCCTACGAGAGATATTGAGCATAAGCCTCAGCGCACAATGCATGAGATGTTGTATTCGTACAGCCTTCCGAACATTGTGCCCAGACCTTATGGTCAATCGTCCTCGCCACATACACTGTTCTTCTATTCCTCTCCGGCCCCACAAGGACCACAGCGTAATGGGAGAAAGTGTTTGTATTGTCGTAGAACAGATCATGTCCAGAAGGATTGTGCCGAGTACCTCCGTGTTATGGAAGAGGATGATGAGCCGGACATCCGGATCATCCCGACTCCTACCCTTGGTGCCACACCTTCATCTTCTGGTTATGTATCCCTGTCACCTTCATTTGTTGAAGGGAATGATGTGGACACAACTTCCAGATGTGTGGCTGATCTAGGCTTCGACGTGGCTGAGCCTATCTCTCCTGTGCATACATCTCCAAGCGGGGAGCCGATTCTTTGTGAGGAACCTGCGCTTGACTTTTATCCAAGCAAAGTTCTTCTGCCTTTTGTGCATTCTACTTCAGTCGCCTCTGGCGACATTTTCGACGATGCAACACAAGTTGAGGCTTGTGATACATGGGTTGTTTCCACTCCCATGGAGGAGGACAACCTTCTTGGTATCGAGGATTCTCCCTTGATACCAAAGGAGGAAGTCCAAGTCTTGGTGGAGGCCTCTATGGATCCGGCCGAGCCTTGTAGCATTGTCGACATTGTTGACGATTTTTTTCTACCTCAGCCTTTGGGGAGTGAAACCGGGATCACTCCCCCAATTATTTCTTTATGTTCTTCGTCTCTTTTATTTCTTGATCCCCCTTCCTTATCTGAGCCTGTACAGGTTGAATCTCCACGGGTAAGTTGGGTTGACGTTGAGCCTTGCGCTCAGGCTGTCGACGAGTGCATCCTCTTGTGTGAGGAGGTTCCTACCTCCTTCACAGTGGAAGCCCCTATCGTCACGTTCGCCCCCAACGAACTTGTGGTGGACGAAACCTTGCTAGGCAAGGATTTGTTTTGTGGTGAGATGAGTGAGGGCCAGGCCTCCTCTGTTGAATTCTGTGAAGTGAAAGTGGGTGAATGGAAGGCTTGGGAAACCTATCCGCGCGGACTACGCGGACTGGGTTGGCGGACTGCTAGGTCGGCAGGGATGTTGCAGGCGGTTTGCTCTGTGGCGGCCTGGGCGGTCTGTTCGCGCGGACTGCGCGGACAGCAGCGGCGGTCTGACAGGCCAGTGTATGCTCAGCAGGCGGTTTACTCCCAGGAAGTAACCGGGCGGATAGGAATGTTATCCGCGGAGTCCGGCTTGAAGCGGACTGAAGAACTGGAGCTCGGCAGACCGGTTTGGCAGATGCCTTGGTCTTGCTCTAGTGAAGCGGCAAGTGGAAGTCGTGGAGACCGCCGCTCAGCGCGGACAGGAACTGGAGGTCGCCCGGTATGGCGGGCTAGATCCAGTGTCCGCCTGTAAGTGCGGACTGGCCCTTGCGGCCAGTGGGCTGGACTTGGTGGGAATTGAACCAAGTCCAGGAGGCTCAGTCCGGGGAAGATCGCGCAGTGGAGCGCGGGCTGGTTTCTCAGTCCGCCAAGCGTAGTAGAAGTGCAG
The DNA here is from genome assembly GCA_039583875.1 of Platanthera guangdongensis. Taxonomy (NCBI): domain Eukaryota; kingdom Viridiplantae; phylum Streptophyta; class Magnoliopsida; order Asparagales; family Orchidaceae; genus Platanthera; species Platanthera guangdongensis. The sequence goes on along the minus strand of CM077162.1, from coordinate 131,382,769 downwards.
TTGCCTTGTTTGCTAGCTTGGGTAAATGCGGACTGGAGAATTGCTTGTGCAGGAGCGTGCGGACTGGAGCCGGAGTCCGCTGCGTCCGGTTGAGCCTTGTGATGAGGTTATGGACTCAGGGAAGCGGACTGGAGTTTGCTGTATACGCGGACTGGGGTCTGCTGTTAGCAGACTGGATTGGCGTGTCCGCTAAGTCCGGAGGTGCCTTGGTGTTGAGGTAATGGACTTGGGAGATGCGGACGAAAGCCGGGTGTCCGCTGAGTCCGGCAGGTGCCTTGATGGCGTGGCTGCGGGCTCGGGGTTTGCGGGCTGATGCCTTGTCCGCAGAATGGCGGATACGGCTGTTGTGGAGTCCGGCTGTGGTGGTCCTGGCTTGGTCTCTGGCGGCAAGGCGGACTGGATATTGGAATCCGACCTTGGAGAAGCTGGGGCGGACTGGCTATCTGCACAGGGCGGCGAACTGGCATGTGTGTCCGCGGGCTGGCGGACACATAAGTTCTTGCTGCGGGATGTGGCGGTGATCCTATCGACTAGGGCGGTGACCATACTCATCGTCGTGCCTATAAATAGGACCCATGTCACATCAGGAATCAACGGAACCTAGACCGAAGTAAGTGAACAGTAATTGAGCTCGTGTAAGTTGCTGCGGACTGGACTTTGTGTCCGCGCGGATAGAGAGTTGACCCGGTTGTGCTGTGTAGGTTGTGCGGATAGCGCTGGAAAGCCAGGACTTGGCTCTGATTGCGGTCAGGGACAGTGCGGACTCTGCGGTTAAGCAACAGGCGGTAAACATCAGGTAGCGGATAGCGGCCAGGCGGTCTTCTCTTTGGCGACTTGGTTCGGGGTTCAGGAAGTCGCCGGTTTCTGGCGGACTGTTCCATTCGGTGGCACAGCTTGTGCGGTCTGGCGGCGTGCAGACCGGCGGTGAAGAGCTAAGCATTGGAGTAAGGGTGAGTCCGCGCGGCTTGGGTTGCGGTCTGGCGACCTGGCGGACTGAGCGGACTCCACAGCAGTAGGTCGGCGGCTTGATTGTTTGAGTCCGCGCGGCTTGTTTTTTGTTCTTGTCTTTGTAACTGTCTCTGCTCTCCCGGTGTTGGTTTTTGGTGAAGCATGTCTCGCCATGTATGTCTCGCCTTGTAAAGAAGTTTGCTCTTGATCAATAAAGAAGCTTGTGCTGCATGTGTTGCTGGTTGTTACTGCTTTGTTGAGATAACCACTGTTAACTCCACGATCCGGGAAAACTTTCAACATATAAGTGGGCGTATTCTCCTTCGGTTTGTTGAGTTTTCAGCAGGGTATCCAAGGGGGCGTCTGCGGTTTGTTGAATTCTAACATGGTATCAGAGGGAGGTTGTTGGAGTGGTCAAGCAGTGCTCAATGGAAGTAGTTGCTCGTCTATCGAGGAAACCAGTGGTAGAACCATGGCAGTGGAGGATGCAAGTTGTCTTGGTATTGATCTTCTTACAGAGGCGAACTGTGAACGGTGGAAGTCCTGTATGAAGAGCTTTCTTCTTGGCGAGGACCTTTGGGAGGTTGTATGCGGAGCAGGAAGACAAGAGGATACTGCTGGCAATGCTGAGGCGATGAGAGCTTGGAAGGAGGCAAATGCGAAAGCGGAGTCTATTCTCAAGCAGGTGATCTCATCGGAGCTCTTGGACCACATCAGTGGATGTCGGTCAGCTGCGGAGGTCTGGACTTCCCTTGATGGGTTGTTCAGGAAGAAGGTGAAGGAGGTTGTTGCTGATGATGGTCCCTCTACTTCATATCAGGAAGAAAGGAGTGTTTCTCCTAGGCGTGATAGGAAGAGGAAGGAAGGACCACGGTGCTATAAATGCAAGCAGCAAGGTCATCTTCGGAAGGAGTGCAAGGTTGTCTTGCTCTCGGCGAACGTAGCTCAGGTAGGGAGGAAGGAGAAGAACGTAGTTGGGACTTCAACTAGTTCTGGATCTGATCGGCTGGATGCCAATGATAGTGCAGCTATCTGGCATGAAAGACTGGGGCATGTAGGGATGGACAAGCTGAAAGCAATGGCGGAAAGAAGACTCGTAAGAGGCTTGCCTAGATTGTCATCCTATGGCGATGGTCGGGGGTGTGCGGGATGTCAGGAAAGTGGAACCTATCGCTTCATGGTCGACAAAGCACAATCCAGGAGTAATGCACCATTGGCGGTTGTCCATTGTGCTCTGGTGGGACCGACCGTCACGGCCAGTCTTGGAGGCAGCAGGTTCATGCTGATATTGGTTGATGACTATTCTGGGTATACTTGGGTATACTTTATGAAGACGAAGTCCAACATGGTACGCTTGTTTGTGGAGTTCAAGAAGCTTGTCGAAGGCCAGCTTGGCCGGAGGATCAAGGTGTTGAGGACAAGTTTCGGTGGTGAGTTTGCCTCAACCGAGTTCTCACGCTTTTGCAGGAAGCAAGGGATCCGGATGGAGCTTTCTTGTGGACATACTTCACAACAGGGTAGTGTTGCAGCTCGGATGATCCGTTGGTTAACGGAGACCTGCAAGTGTTGGCTTCGGAGTAAAGGCGTTCCGAAGGCTCTTTGGGCGGAGGGAATAGCCTGTGCTACTCATGTCATCAACCGGATGCCTCTAAGTCCGATCATAGTGAAGACTCCTTATGAGCTGATGTTCAGAGTGAAGCCCTCAGTGAATCACCTTCGGGTGTTTGGATCTACCTGCTATTTACACTCTCCAGGTGCTCTGAAAACAAAGCTAGCCTTTGTTGGGTATGATGAGCAGAAAAGAAGATGGAGGTGTATGGATCCTGCGACGAAGAAACTCATAGTGTCGAGAGACATTGTTTTCGATGAGTTGACGCCGTATTGGGGTAGCTCTTATGTGGAGCTAGAGATCAGCAGGTTAGATGATGGGCTGAAGAAGGCTGCTGCTAAGGAAGTGGAGTTGCCTGAGTCACCAGGTGCTCCAGGTTGTTCTAGCTCCGGGGCAAAGGCGTCAGAGTCGGTAAGAAGGGGGAGCAAAGCTCCAGGAACTTCAGACTCGAAGGCGGAGGCTTCCGGTTCAGGAAGCAGGGGGAGCGATGTTCCAGGCAGTTCATGTTCAAGAGGGGAGTCTTCTGGTTCAGGTAGCAGGGGGAGCGTTGCTCCAGGTGCTCTTGGTTCCAGTAAGGAGGCGTCTTGTTCAGGGAACAAAGGGAGCATTGTTCCGGGTTTGCCCGGGAACGGAGCTGGTTCAAAAGCAGCGGAGGTGGTTAGCCATGATCAGGTTCTTCGGAGATCGAAGAGGATCAGTAAGCCACCAGCTCGATATAGCGAAGGGAACATGGCGGACTTGGTCCCGTGTTTCCTTGTTAGCCCTCAGGTCGAGCAAGGGACTTCTGGCTGTGATGACCCCACTAGAATCAAGGAGGTGGTTGACACCAAGTCTGATGAGGTGACTTCTCTCAGAGGCAACGAGGCTTGGGCTTCTGGGTCCAAGGAAGTTGGTGATACTCCTATGATGCATGAGTGGAGGTTGAAGCTGAAGAAGGCAGAGGGAAGCATGGCTCCTTTTGGGAGATGCTGGAGGGCTCCCTCATGGTCCATGATATGCGGGGCGAGGACTATGTCTTGGACATCTCTTCGTAGATGCTATCGGAAGGACCAGGTGCAAGGTTACGGGAGCTGCTGGAGTTATTCACCACTTCTCACTTCAAGGGGGAGTGTTGAATTCTGTGAAGTGAAAGTGGGTGAATGGAAGGCTTGGGAAACCTATCCGCGCGGACTACGCGGACTGGGTTGGCGGACTGCTAGGTCGGCAGGGATGTTGCAGGCGGTTTGCTCTGTGGCGGCCTGGGCGGTCTGTTCGCGCGGACTGCGCGGACAGCAGCGGCGGTCTGACAGGCCAGTGTATGCTCAGCAGGCGGTTTACTCCCAGGAAGTAACCGGGCGGATAGGAATGTTATCCGCGGAGTCCGGCTTGAAGCGGACTGAAGAACTGGAGCTCGGCAGACCGGTTTGGCAGATGCCTTGGTCTTGCTCTAGTGAAGCGGCAAGTGGAAGCCGTGGAGACCGCCGCTCAGCGCGGACAGGAACTGGAGGTCGCCCGGTATGGCGGGCTAGATCCAGTGTCCGCCTGTAAGTGCGGACTGGCCCTTGCGGCCAGTGGGCTGGACTTGGTGGGAATTGAACCAAGTCCAGGAGGCTCAGTCCGGGGAAGATCGCGCAGTGGAGCGCGGGCTGGTTTCTCAGTCCGCCAAGCGTAGTAGAAGTGCAGTTGCCTTGTTTGCTAGCTTGGGGAAATGCGGACTGGAGAATTGCTTGTGCAGGAGCGTGCGGACTGGAGCCGGAGTCCGCTGCGTCCGGTTGAGCCTTGTGATGAGGTTATGGACTCAGGGAAGCGAACTGGAGTTTGCTGTATACGCGGACTGGGGTCTGCTGTTAGCGGACTGGATTGGCGTGTCCGCTAAGTCCGGAGGTGCCTTGGTGTTGAGGTAATGGACTTGGGAGATGCGGACAAAAGCCGGGTGTCCGCTGAGTCCGGCAGGTGCCTTGATGGCGTGGCTGCGGGCTCGGGGTTTGCGGGCTGATGCCTTGTCCGCAGAATGGCGGATATGGCTGTTGTGGAGTCCGGCTGTGGTGGTCCTGGCTTGGTCTCTGGCGGCAAGGCGGACTGGATATTGGAGTCCGGCCTTGGAGAAGCTGGGGCGGACTGGCTATCTGCACAGGGCGGCGAACTGGCATGTGTGTCCGCGGGGCTGGCGGACACATAAGTTCTTGCTGCGGGATGTGGCGGTGATCCTATCGACTAGGGCGGTGACCATACTCATCGTCGTGCCTATAAATAGGACCCATGTCACATCAGGAATCAACGGAACCTAGACCGAAGTAAGTGAACAGTAATTGAGCTCGTGTAAGTTGCTGCGGACTGGACTTTGTGTCCGCGCGGATAGAGAGTTGACCCGGTTGTGCTGTGCAGGTTGTGCGGATAGCGCTGGAAAGCCAGGACTTGGCTCTGATTGAGGTCAGGGACAGTGCGGACTCTGCGGTTAAGCAACAGGCGGTAAACAGCAGGTCGCGGATAGCGGCCAGGCGGTCTTCTCTTTGGCGACTTGGTTCGGGGTTCAGGAAGTCGCCGGTTTCTGGCGGACTGTTCCATTCGGTGGCGCAGCTTGTGCGGTCTGGCGGCGTGCAGACCGGCGGTGAAGAGCTAAGCATTGGAGTAAGGGTGAGTCCGCGCGGCTTGGGTTGCGGTCTGGCGACCTGGCGGACTGAGCGGACTCCACAGCAGTAGGTCGGCGGCTTGATTGTTTGAGTCCGCACGGCTTGTTTTTTGTTCTTGTCTTTGTAACTGTCTCTGCTCTCCCGGTGTTGGTTTTTGGTGAAGCATGTCTCGCCATGTATGTCTCGCCTTGTAAAGAAGTTTGCTCTTGATCAATAAAGAAGCTTGTGCTGCATGTGTTGCTGGTTGTTACTGCTTTGTTGAGATAACCACTGTTAACTCCACGATCCGGGAAAACTTTCAACATATAAGTGGGCGTACTCTCCTTCGGTTTGTTGAGTTTTCAGCAGGGTATCCAAGGGGGCGTCTGCGGTTTGTTGAATTCTAACATCCTCCTCATCCTACTTCCTATTTCCTCTACCTGTGTTGGGCAGGTATTACTATTTAGGGAGAGGGGTAACTGTTCTATCACCGTATCGGTACCCGTTACCGAAACATATATTGGAACAGTTACCTGTGCACTTTTTATTTCATAGGCCCATTAGCTAGAACTGTTTAGAATATAATAAGTCGTGCTGGGATGACAATAACCCCAGTACTTATCTTTCATTTTCTGCATTTTATTTTTCTTGTCTATTTTAGTTTTAGCATTTCTTTTTGAATATTTTGTTTTGTTTTTGCGGAGCTCACCCCTGCAGGTATTCTTGGCAAATTGCATTGGCGGGGTTGTAATTCTTCGTATGGCGGGCCTGCTTCTGGTTTCCACGCGTCTTCTGGTATGCTCACTAGCTAAGCATGGGGTAACCTCTTCCCTTAGCTCTTTATGATTTTAATTTCTCTATCATATGATTTGTTGCTTAGTTTAGTTCTGGGGGAGAGATTTGTTACCTTTTGCACGCACACATTTCTTATGCATACTAGAAGCTTTTATAGTTTTATTTTGATTAGTTCATTGCACTGCACACCACTACATCCACATGAACGCGTGCTTAGTTGTTAGTGTGCCGCGAGTTAAACTCATTTCTTCGTTAGATTTGGGAAGATTATGGTGCTGGCATTGGATTGTGAGACAGAGTAAAATGTTGACCTTGCTGTGCTCCTAGTCAAGTGCTCTCGTCTCGTGTAGAAATTGGAGTAGATTTAATCTTTCTATATGCTTATAGTTTTATATTTTTCTATTTGTGTAAAGACTTTTTATTTTACTCAAAAATGGATGAATCCGGTGTGAATCCGACGGTAGCTTAGGGATGTGTGTAGACGACCGTTAGGTTCGTATTGCTAGAGTCTGGAGGATGGATAGTCTTTCTCGTTGGCTAAGAACTTGCCCCAAGCTATTCTTGAAGCATGGGTATAGGTTAGTTCACTCGCATGAGCGTGATGTAGGCCATCATTTTGGCCCGGTTGAGCTTTGTACCATTCCTAACGTTTTATCCTCGCTAGCCCCATTGTGCATACCCCTCCTTTTGATTCAGCTCCACCATGATTTCACCAAAGCCTCATATCCAATCCTAGTCGCAGACCCAAGTTGAGCTTCAGAGTTTTACATTTTAATGTTGGGATGTGATGTGGTGTTATTATTTGTGAAAATGTGGAAGTGCTCCCAAGTTTATATCTGCTGAATTGTGAAAATAAAATGTAAAAAAAGAAGAAAAATATTCGTAAAGAAAACAAAAAAAAAGTGAAAAGAAAAACTTTAAATTGAAAATCTTTTTGGAAATGTGATTATATTTGGAGTAGGCGGTGCACACAACCATATGTTAAAAGTTATGTTTGGGGGTGTGGGTACCCGCATGTATTTTGGTTAGCTGATGGATTCATTTTATACTAGCTCATTTGGGTTTGGTGCATAGCCATTCTTATTTATCATTGTTTACCTCACTGAAACCCAAGCCCCATCTCTTCACCTAAAGTCCTACTGATTCGTGTGTGAACCAAACCAGTGCCGTGGAGAGAATGCGAAAGGGCAAGCATATGGTCACCGACATTGGTGGATTCCTTTGGAGGTTATCCTGAGCCATGATCTTTGGCAATGCTTGCCTAGCGATTAATATTCTTTCTCCCTACGCGTGACCGGATGATTCACCGTGATTCCATTTTTGAGTTATAATAAAATGTTGATACGCATTGTGAAAAGTATAAACTATTTTGTATACTTAGAAATTTCTTCTATTATATTTTTACACGTGCGAGCATGCGACTTCGCATGGTACTCCGTATCGCAATTTCTTTGTTAACTAGTATTTTTCCCTATCTGCTTAGATTTTGTTTGCTCGGGACGCGCAAACAGTTAAGTCTGGGGGTGTGATGAGTCCATTTTATATACCTATTTTTGGACTCATCTGGGCTAGTTTTCACACGTTTGCACTTCACTTTTAATTCGTTATCATATATATTTCATCTTATCTTTATTTCTATAGGAAGTGCACACTTACGCCTGTGGTTATGTATATTTGTACTTTTATTGTTTGTACTCCCTTTTTGTGATTGCCTGGAATGTCTGCACATATCAGTGCTGGGTTTAGGTATTGTGTGCATGTTCCAGGGACGTTTGGAAGCAGGAATACTGCGCACGCTCATTGGATATAGTGCGCACGACCACTGGTCGTGCACCACTACTCGTGCGCAATGTTCCCTAATTCCCAGAATCTGCCTGGGGTATGCGCACTATCACTAGATATAGTGCGCACGACCACTAGTCGTGCGACACTGATCGTGTGCATTGATTCCATATTTTTCCAAAATCTGGCTGGGGCAAACGCACTACCACTGGACAAAGTGCGCACGACCACTGGTCGTGTGCCACTGGTCGTGTGCATTATAATTTCTGCAATCTATAAATTCGCAGGTTCTGCCCTAATTCGAGATCTCTCATTTTTCCTCCGCCATTTTCGTCTCCGAGGAAGGGTTCCTCCGTTCTCCTTCAATCTAAACCCTAGGGAGGTGCTCCGGCAAGCTTTCACCGCCAAATCCATGTCGGAGCTTCCTCACGGCCTCCTCCTTCATCTTTGAGCTTCAAGAAGAGCTTGACCAAGCTTTCTCCACCAAGCTAGGAGAAGTTGTGCTATCCTCCAGCGGATCGTGACATGAAGAAGACGGGCCATTGGAAGGTGGTGACAGCCCTTCTCTACCCCGGACGTAGTTGCGGACCGAGCTTGAACGCGGATTGACAACCCGACGATTCCAACCGTGAATCCTCAGCAAGGCTTCATATCCGGTCGATTTCGCACACTCTTTTCTTGTTTGGTTGTTGAATGTGTAGTTGAACTCTTGTATATGATGAAGTATGCTTAGTTTGTAAAACATTTTTATACAATCATGTCTATGTGATTTTGTATGTTTTCATTATTTACTTGAGGTGCGCCTATTTGTCCATCCACCACCCATCCGCCCTTGTCGCACTAGCAATTGCTAGTGGGGTGCGTAGCGAAGAGGTGCTCACGACCTTCATTCCGCCGTTCTAAACACCTCATCCTCAAGCCTACTCGTCCATCCACCCAACGATTTGGTGCATAGCAGCCCGACTAGTCTTCCATCCCGCCTTTCGAAGCATCGCATACCGGCGTTGCATAGGAGTAGTTGATAGTGTTTTATTTTCTTTGTCTGCAATATCCAAGCCCCCATCGTTACCTCCGACCTAAGGACTTCAATCTCAAGTCCTCCTCAAAATTAACTCCACCTTACTATATTCCTTGAGAGATCGATACTTGGGAAAACTCGCCCATTTTATATTACTTGTGCGACCGGTTCACTGCCGTGATCTTACGCATCAACACACAGTCTAGCGCACGACCGTGTGTGAACCGTGCGATATTCGCGCGCTGATAATGCTTGAGGAAGAAGAAGAGTTGACCAGTGTGTTTTACTTCGCACACGGGCGATTCCGCTCGTGCGTGAAGGAAATCGCACGGGTAGCGACAGAAAGCATGAAAGCAGGGAGAAACGGTGGAATACGAGCGGGCAGAACTGGAGACCGCCGATACCGCCCAGTCCTCCGAAGTTGCCGAAGCCACCCGAACTGGTACTACTGCTAGAAGATGAATATAACAAGGATTCTGCCAAGACCGCGAGATCGCGCGAACACACCATTATTCGCTGACTGCTACAATCTGCTTCCGAACGGAAGAACAGACAGCCTAGAATGAGCTCAGCGGACAGGTTATTGAACTTGGAAATGTTCAAGCAGAGAAAACTGAGAAGCCGCCCACGCGACCTATTGAAACCGCTGATTGAAACCGCAAACTTCAATGATGCTTACCGCAGTCAAAACCAATCTCCTGGCTCCTCATTGTTAGCCGCATAACCTGTAAACAACACACAGTTAACTCTGCTCGACTCGCACGGATAGGAAAAACTAGAACGCAGCAATTAACCAAGCCCTCACATACTGCTCACTCAGCTACTGTAAATGTGTCAGGGGGGTCTATATATAGGTGAGGTGAGGAGTGTGGTCACCACCCAAGAGAATAAAGTCACCGCCCAGCTTGCGCGCTAACACACTCCAGTCTGCCAAGCCTGCAAGGACTTAGACAGACTAAAACCTCCAGGCACCAGGGCAAAGATAGTCTACCATCATGCAGACATATTGCTAGCCTGCATAACATAGACTCAGCTCCAGTCCGCCCAATGCAAGCATAGCCCCAGACTGCCACTCACCCCAGCATGCGAACACACCCGCAACTCAGTTGCATTAGTCCGCAATACTCTACAACACGCGGACACAGCCACAACACATGTTTTAACAGTCCGCATGCTGTATGCAGACAAAGAGGCAATCCTCATAGCTCTACAACAACATCACAGCCCGCCACAAGTCCACGACCAATAGGCCGTCCTCCTGGTCAATAGCGGACTCTACGGACATAATGGACTTGTCACAAAAAGACCAAGTACAGCAGCCCATCAAGCAACTGGAGTGAGCACGACGGACAAAGAAGACACGGTCCGCCAATCAGCAGTATAGTCCGCCACAAGGATGTGAAACATCCACCACAACATGGAGAGCTTAGCATGAACAAAAGCCCATCTCCAAAACCAGTCCACAAATGCGGACTCCGTGGAAGCAAAAGTCAAGTCTGCCAACACCCCTCAGATAGAACATCCAATCCGCCTGGTTACAACAAGTGCTGGCTAACTGCTAGGCTGCCGATCAAGCTGAGCACTGCCAGCAGACCTCCAAACACAGTACCCTCAGGTCGCTCCACTAGAAGCCCAAGTCACCAAGACTTCCTTGTCCATACACCATCCAGGCCGCAAACCAGTCCGCCCAAGGTCGCACTCCAGGCCGCACAGGCCGCTCCTCAAAGCTGTCAAGCCACCAAGACCAAGCCAGGTCACTCAGGCCGCAACTAGAAGACCGCTCAGGCCGCAAACTCAGACCGATCAGGCCGCTTAGACCGCCCGGCCTACCCCATACCCACTTTCACTTCAGAAATTTCAACACTCCCCCTTGAAGTGAGAAGTGGTGATCAAGCCCAGCAACCCTCATAACCGTTGAAAGGGCCTCTTCGACAGCGGATTCATGAAGATGTCAGCAAGATTATCTTCACTCCGAACATGCCCGACCAGAAGAGATCCATCCAACACCTTCTCCCTTACGAGGTGGTGCTCGATGCCAATATGCTTGGTCCTTGCGTGTCACACTGGATTGTTCACCAGTTTGAGAGAACTCTCATTATCACCTCGGAGTAAAGTAGGACCTTGCACTTAATCATGAACATCCTCTATCAGCCTCCTCAACCAGACAGCTTCTCGAGTAGCCAAGGCCGAAGCCTTGTACTCTGCTTCTGTAGTGGACACAGACACTGAGTCTTGCTTCTTGCTACACAATGATATGAAAGCTGATCCACAAGTGAAAACATAACCCAAAGTTGATCTTCGATCATCCAAGTCACCACCATACTCAGCATCTGTGTATCCAAGCAAAGAAAACACCGTGTCCCTACTATAGAGGAGTCCAATATCAGAGGTCTCCTTGACATACTTCAAGATGTTCTTTGCCGCTACCATATTAGAATTCCTTGGTTCAGCCATAAACCGACTTACTCAGCCAACAGCATAAGCAATGTCTGGCCTTGTAATCGTTAAGTAGATCAAGCTCCCAACTAGAGCTCTGAACACCAAGGGATCAGGAAGAATCCTTCCTTCATCTCGTCGAAGCTTCAGACCAAGAACCAGAGGAGTAGAGTAACTCTTCCCTCCGCCCATGCCGAATCGATTCACAATGCGATCCGCACATCCTTTCTGGCAAATGATAATCCCGCTCTCCTTTCCCTCCACTTCGAGACCAGGGAAGTGATGAAGCTCCCCAAGTCTTTCATCTCGAAGCATATAGCTATCTTAACCCTGAGCCTGGCCACCTCCTCCTCGGAATTCCCTGTGATGATCATATCATCAAAATACAGCTAGACCAAGACTTGCATCTCCCCCTTCTTCTTGATGAACAAACTAGAATCCGAGTTGGAAGCAAGAAAACCACAGAATTGAAGATACTTTGTTATCTTACCTTATCAAGCTCTAGGAGCTTGCTTCAACCCGTAGAGAGCCTTCCTGATCTTGCCGACATAGTAAAGATGAACTTCAAAAACAAAACCAGGTGGTTGATCCATGAAGATGTCATTATCAATTTCTCGGTAAAGAAAAACATTCTTCACATTAAGCTGCACATCCTCCATCCCTGGCAAGTAGTAAAGGTGATCACCACCCGAATCGAAGTCATCTTGGCAAATGGAGTAAATGTCTTCTCATAGTCTTCTCCGTACTATTGTGAGAATCCTTGAGCAACCACGCTAGCTTTGTACCTATCAATGCTCCCATCAGCCTTCTTCTTCAACTTATACACCCACTTGCAAGTCACTGGAGTAATGCCATCAACCTTGGGCACAAGGTCCCAGGTTTCATTCTTCTTGAGAGCAACAATCTATTCCTTCATGGAATCATCCCATTCCTTGACTCTAGTGTCCTCATTGAAGTTTGCAGTCTCCCGCTCAACCACAGGACCTGCAAAGAAGTAGGAGGCAAAACTCACTACATTTTCATCACAGTACCGAGCTGGTGGATTCAAAACCCTTTTTGATCTCTGAAGGGTCTGTTCCTTGCTCACCACCTCTGTTGCTTCTTCAGGCTCAACTCCAACTTCGGGCAAGCTTTGAACAATGCTCCGCTTCTTCCTGAGCAGAAACCTCAGCACCAAAGCTTGAAGCAACAGGAGCTTCTGGTGAAACAACAAGATCATCTTATTGAAGTTCAGCAGTCACCATCTGCTCTTCATCAACCTTGCTCTCTGGTAGATTAACCGACCCAACTCCATACGATGTCAGTTCGTCAAAGACCACATCTATTAAAAAAAACAAACTTCTTCATCGCAGGATCCATGCATTTCCATCCCTTCTTCCGCTCATCATAGCCAACAAAGACAATCTTATTTGCCTTTGCATCAAGATTGGTCCTCGAAGCATCTGGGACATGCACATAGCAAGTTGATCCAAATACCTGAAGGTGTTCTACACTTGGCTTCTCCTTCAGCAACATTTCAAAGGGAGACTTCATGTTGATCGGGCTGAGCGGCATTCGATTGATGACATAAGAAGCACAAGACATCCCCTCTACCCAGAAGGACCTAGGAATGTCTTTCGCATGAAGCCAACACTTGCAGGTTTCCGTCAGATGATGGATATTCCACTCCGCTACTCTATTTTGTTGTGGAGTATGAGCACAAGTGAGCTCTCTTTGGATCCCGTACTTCCTGCAGAAGTTAGAAAACTCGGAGGAGATAAACTCACCACCGTTGTCTGTTCTAAACTTCTTGATCCACAAGCTAAGTCAGCCCTCCACTAGCTCCTTGAGCTCCACAAACACTTGGAAAGCTTCTGAATTCTCCTTCAAGAAATAAACTCAAGTGTATCTTCAGTAGTCATCAATAAACACAAGCATGTATCTGCTTCCACCAAGGCTAGCAGTGATGGTTGGTCCCATCAAGTCTCCATGGATACACTCCAATGGTCTCTTGCTTCTCGTTTGTGACTTATCAAACGGAAGGCGACGAGCCTTGCCATACTGACACCCCGCGTAAACGTGACCATCACCAAAGGAAGTAAGCTTAGGCAAGCTTCTTACAAAGCTCCTATTTGCTATAGCTTTCAACTTATCCATTCCTACATGCCCCAACCTTTCATGCCATATAAAAGCACTATCGTTTGCTCTCATCCGATCAACATAAGAGTTCGTTGCAAGAACAAACAAGTTCTTAACTCTCCTCGCAACATGAGCAACATCAGCCTTTACCGCTGATACGTTGCGAAGGAACTTCAATTCTGTTAGCCCAAACAGAACGTGATAACCTGCGTCTACCACATTGGTCATAGAGAAGAGGTTCTTCTTCATGCCCGGTACATGATACACACTCCTTAACATGAGTGGCCCCTTATCACTGCCCAAAGACACAACCCCCTCCTTCTCTACTACATAAATAGTATTATCAGTAGTTATGATAGCTTCGTTACTTGAGTAGGCTTGCAGAGAAGAGAACTTCGACTTGTCTCTGGTGAGGTGATGACCACACACAGAGTCCACGATCGACTCATCGTTGAAGTCGATAGTGGACAAAGAACAGACATAAGTGCCCATCATAAAAGCTCCGCCCCATCCAGCTTCTCCAGTACTCAAGAAGCGTCCTCCTTGCCTGAGCATACCCAGGCTGCAGTTTGACCTTATAGTCACGCTTGAAGTGTCCCCACTGATGACACCTGTAGCACTTGAAGTTCTTCTTCCAATCCTTCTTAGGAGCAGTGCTCCTCTCTGACTAATAAGAAGTTGAAAGCTCATTTTCAGCAAGGTAGAATTCTTCATCTTCCCTTCCCATCTCTTCTTCTTCTTGCCCGTGAACAGCACTTCACTACCTCCTTTAGAGATAGTCACTCCTGCCATCTGTCTTTCCAAACTTTCCTGCGAAGCAAGTAGGTTCTCAAGCTCCAGCAGAGATGGCTGAGTAGCCAAGCCTTGAACAGAGGTTACAAAGGTAACACACTCGTTCCGCATGCAACGGATTATGTGCCTTTTCAACTTGGCCTCAGAGATGGGCTCATCAGGATCAAGCGCTAATATCTCAACACACAGGCTCTTCATCTTCAAGAAGAACTTAGAGATAGTCAGGTCTCCTTGAGTTGTCTTAGCCAACTAGTTCTCTAAGAACTATAGCCTTGCTACATTCTTCCAGTTGAACAACTCATCAATGGTTGTCCCGATATCAGCAGCTGACTCACATCCAATGATGTGATCAAACAACTCCGATGAAAAACCCTCTTGAGAACAAAGTCCGCCTTTGCATTTGTTTTTCTCGAGAGCCTCACCTGCTCAGCAATCCCAAAAGCAGTAGTAACCTCCTGCCTGTCGTCACCACCAACGAACTCCCATAACTCCTCGCCAAGAAGAAAACTCTTCATACACGACTTCCACTTCTTGAAGATAGTCGTGGTCAAGAGTTCAATACCCAGATCTCTTGCATAGTTCCCTTCAATTGCAACAAACTTTGGTTAAGCTCCCAGAAGCACAGAGCAACAACACAAGTTGATCACCTCTCAAGCAACTGAACCTCGCTCTGATACCGTGTTGAATTTTCTCAAAGTGGTCACCAAGGTAGCCCAAGGCCAAATTAATATCCTTAGAACTATCAAGATCACACCTTGATCGTGTGGAAACCAGGAAAGCAAGCTTCAACAACAAAAAGCAATCACTGGGACAAGTAGATCATATATTATTTCTTCTTTACAAGGTGAGGTATACATGGCGAGACATGTTTTTTCCAGTACATGAGAATAGGAAAAACTACAAGTACAACAACCCGAGCGGATAGAACTGGAGACCGCCGAGACCGCCCAGTCCGCCGAAGTTGTCGAAGCCGCCCGAAATACTGTTGCTGCTAGAAGATGAATAGAACACGGAGTCCGTCGAGACCGCGAGGTCGCACGGACACACCGTTATTCACTGACTGCTACAAGCAGCAGCCGAACTGTAGAACAGACCTCCTAGACCGCCGAGATCAGCAGACAGGTTCTTGAACTTGGAAATGTTGAAGCAGAGAAAACTGACCAGCCTCCTACGCGACCTGCTTAAATCGCTGATTAAAACCGTAAACTTCACTGATGCTGACCGAATCAAAACCAATCCCGTGGCTTCTTAGAGTTAGCCGCGCAACCTGCATACACCACACAGTTAACTCTGCTCAACCCGCACGGACAGGAAAAACCAGACCGCAGCAATTAACCAAGCCCTGACTTATTGTTCACTCAGTTACTGTAGATGTGTCGGGGGGGTCTATTTATAGGTGAGGTTAGGAGTGTGGTCACCACCATAGAGAATAGAGTCACCGCCCAGCTTGCGCGCAAACACACTTCAGTCCTCCAAGTACGCAAGGACTCAGCCAGACTACAAACCTCCAGGCGCCAGGGCAAAGACAGTCCGCCATCATGCAGACACATTTCCAGCCCGCACAACACAGACTCAGCTCCAGTCCGCCGAATGCAAACATAGCCCCAGAGCGCCACTCACCCCAGCATGCGGACATGCCCGCAACTCAGCGGCATCAGTCCTTAATACTCCACAACATGCGGACATAGCCACAATACATGTTGTAATAGTCTGCATGTTATACGCAGATAAAGAGGCAGTCTGCATAGTTCGACAACAATGCCACAACCCTCCACAAGTCCACGACAAACAAGCAGTCTGCCCGGTCAACAGCAGACTCTGCGGACTCTACAGACTCTGAGGACACAATGGACTTGTCACAAAATGACCAAGTCCAGCAGCCCATCAAGCAACTGTCACGAGCACGGCGGACACAGAAGACCCAGATCGGCAATCAGTAGGACTGTCCGCCACAAGGATGTGAATCAACAACCGTAACATGGAGAGCTCGGCAAGAACAAAAGCCCATCTCCAAAGCCAGTCCACAAATGCGAACTCCACGGACATAAAAGACAAGTCCGGAAACACACCGTGGAGAGAACATCCAATATGCCTGGTTACAACAAGTGCTGGATAACTGCTAGTGTAACTCCCCCGATTTTTCTGTGTTTTGTTTAATCATTGTGTGGCATTACAATGACATGTTTTCTGCCTTTTGCCGTTGTTAGAGCATGGTCTTAGCTCTTTAGGTTCCTTGAGTGGCCTATTTGTATCCTGTTTGCAAGATTCCCCAGCTAGCCGTAATCTGTTTTGGTGACTCGTCTGAGCCTCTCAGGGAATGCTTGTACTTTTGCTTGGGAGGTGTTAGACCGAGTGTTTGATTGTCGGATGTTGTTTTCGACTTCGCCGTTGTTTTCGTAGCTTTAGTGTTTAGCTACGGTGCGAGTTTTGTCGAAATCCGAGATCGTTTGTTTTCGCGTCGTTTCGACGTTTGCTTGTTAGCTAGTAGTAGTTGCTTTTGATGTGCATGGCCTTGAGTGGCCGAGCTTGGTAGGGCTGCTGCCCTGTTTTTAGGCTAAGTTTTTAGCTGTTTTCATTTCATGTATATATATATATATATATATATATATATATATATATATATATATATATATATTATATATATATATATATTATATATATATATATATGTGTGTGTGTTTAGATAACTAGCTGATAGTTATGCTGTACAGAATGATGTGTATAATGAAGAGCTTGGTTGCAGCTATTATATTAGTATTGAAGCTAATGATTTTGATGTATAGTAATAGTTATATATTTATAAGCTTGGTTGGCTAAGTCGGTTTAGCTAGTGGCCGATTGTTAGCTTATGCTTATTATTTTATTAACTATAGGATGAGTTAGTGGGAGGATATATATTTAGGACCAGCTGGTTCTTCTCCACGTTTCTCCATTTCCCGAGCTGCTGCTAGCTTCCAGCGGGTTGAACGGAGGCAGAGGCGCTGGAGATTTGGCCGGCGATTGCTGGAGGATTTAAGCTCTGTTTCCTCGTGTGTTTGCATATTTGGCTTGCTCTAACACACTTCAGTCCGCCAAGTACGCAAGGACTCAGCCAGACTACAAACCTCCAGGCGCCAGGGCAAAGACAGTCCGTCATCATGCGGACCCATTTCCAGCCCGCACAACACAGACTCAGCTCCAGTCCGCCGAATGCAAACATAGCCCCAGAGCGCCACTCACCCCAGCCTGCGGACATGCCCGCAACTTAGCGGCATCAGTCCTTAATACTCCACAACATGCGGACATAGCCACAACACATGTTGTAATAGTCTGCATGTTATACGCAGATAAAGAGGCAGTCTGCATAGTTCGACAACAATGCCACAGCCCTCCACAAGTCCACGACAAACAAGCAGTCTGCCTGGTCAACATCGGACTCTGCGGACTCTACAGAATCTGAGGACATAATGGACTTGTCACAAAATGACCAAGTCCAGCAGCCCATCAAGCAACTGTCACGAGCACGGCGGACACAAAAGACCCAGACCGCCAATCAGTAGGACTGTCCGCCACAAGGATGTGAATCAACCACCGTAACATGGAGAGCTCGGCAAGAACAAAAGCCCATCTCCAAAACCAGTCCACAAATGCGAACTCCACGGACATAAAAGACAAGTCCACCAACACACCGTGGAGAGAACATCCAATATGCCTGGTTACAACAAGGGCTGGATAACTGCTAGTGTAACTCCCCCGGTTTTTCTGTGTTTTGTTTGATCATTGTGTGGCATTACAATGACATGTTTCTGGCCTTTTGTCATTGTTAGATCATGGTCTTAGCTCTTTAGGTTCCTTGAGTGGCCTATTTGTATCCTGTTTGCAAGATTCCCCAGCTAGCCGTAATCAGTTTTGGTGACTCGGCTGAGCCTCTCAGGGAATGCTTGTACTTTTGCTTGGGAGGTGTTAGACCGAGTGTTTGATTGTCGGATGTTGTTTTCGACTTCGCCGTTGTTTTCGTAGCTTTAGTGTTTAGCTACGGTGTGAGTTTTGTCGAAATCGAGATCGTTTGTTTTCGCGTCGTTTCGACGTTTGCTTGTTAGCTAGTAGTAGTTGCTTTTGATGTGCATGGCCTTGAGTGGCCGAGCTTGGTAGGGCTGGTGCCCTGTTTTTAGGCTAAGTTTTTAGCTGTTTTTATTTCATGTATATATTATTATATATATATATATATATATATATATATATATATATATATATATATATTGTGTGTGTGTGTGTGTGTGTGTGTGTGTGTGTGTGTTTAGATAACTAGCTGATAGTTATGCTGTACAGAATGATGTGTATAATGAAGAGCTTGGTTGCAGCTATTATATTAGTATTGAAGCTAATGATTTTGCTGTGTATAGTAATAGTTATATATTTATAAGCTTGGTTGGCTAAGTCGGTTGCTAGTGGTCGATTGTTAGCTTAAGCTTATTATTTTTAGCTATATGATGAGTTAGTGGGAGGATATAAATTTAGGACCAGCTGCTTCTTCTCCACGTTTCTCCGTTTCCCGAGCTGCTGCTAGCTTCCAGCGGTTTGAACGGGAGGCAGAGGCGGGGCTTTGGCTATTGCTGGAGGATTTAAA